>CM060706.1:96235187-98635187 GCA_030686995.1 Artemisia argyi
ACTAAACGAGTAAATCGTGTTGTAGGATTTGTTCGGTCTCATTAAATCGGTTATTTTTTTATTCGGGTCATAACACATGCATAAAAAATGTGTAAAAACAAACAGAATTGGGTAAAAACGTATGGAAATGGATGAAAAGGGACTAAACGTGTAAATCGTGTTGTTAGATTAGTTCGGTCTCATTAAATCGGTTATTTTTTTATTCGGGTCATGATACATGCATAAAAAATGTGTAAAAACAAACAGAAATAGGTAAAAACGTATGGAAATGGGATGAAAAGGGTAATAAACATGTAAATCGTGTTGTTGGATTAGTTCGGTCTCATTAAATCGGTTATTTTTTTTATTCGGGTCATAACACATGCATAAAAAACGTGTAAAAACAAACAGAAATGGGCAAAAACGTATGGAAACGGATGAAAAGGGACTAAATGTGTAAATCGTGTTGTTGGATTAGTTCGGTCTCATTAAACCGGTTATAATTTTATTCGGGTCATAACACATACATAAAAAACGTGTAAAAACAAACAGAAATGGGTAAAAAACGTATGGAAACGGATGAAAAGGGACTAAACGTGTAAATTGTGTTGTTGGATTAGTTCGGTCTCATTAAATCGGTTATAATTTTATTCGGGTCAAAACACGTGCATAAAAACGTGTAAAAAAACAGAAATGGGTAAAAACGTATGGAAACGGATGAAAAGGGACTAAACGTGTAAATCGTGTTGTTGGATAAGTTCGGTCTCATTAAATCGGTTAAAATTTTATTCGGGTCATAACACATGCATAAAAAACGTGTAAAAACAAACAGAAATGGGTAAAAACGCATGGAAACGGATGAAAAGGGACTAAACGTGTAAATCGTGTTGTTGGATTAGTTCGGTCTCATTAAATCGGTTATAATTTTATTCGGGTCATAACACATGCATAAAAAAAACGTGTAAAATCAAACAGAAATGGGTAAAAGCGTATGGAAACGGATGAAAAGGGACTAAACGTGTAAATCGTGGTGTTGGATTAGTTCGGTCTCATTAAATCAGTTATTTTTTATTCGGGTAACACATGCATAAAAAACGTGTAAAAACAAACAGAAATGGTTAAAAACGTAAGGAAACGGATGAAAAGGGACTAAACTAGCAAATCGTGTTATTGGATTAGTTCGGTCTCATTAAATCGGTTATTTTTTTATACGGGTCATAACACATGCATAAAAAAACGTGTAAAAACAAACCGAAATGGGTAAAAACGTATAGAAACGGATGAAAAAGGACTAAACATGTAAATCTTTTTGTTGGATTAGTTCGGTCTCATTAAATCGGTTTTTTTTAATTCGGGTCATAACACATGCATAAAAAACGTGTAAAAACAAACAGAAATGGGTAAAAACGTATGGAAACGGATGAAAAGAGACTAAACGTGTAAATCGTGTTGTTGGATTAGTTCGGTCTCATTAAATCGGTTATAATTTTATTCGGGTCATAACACATGCATAAAAAACGTGTAAAAACAAATAGATATGGGTAAAAACGTATGGAAACGGATGGAAAGGGACTAAACGAGTAAATCGTGTTGTAGGATTTGTTCGGTATCATTAAATCGGTTATTTTTTTATTCGGGTCATAACACATGCATAAAAAATGTGTAAAAACAAACAGAATTGGGTAAAAACGTATGGAAATGGATGAAAAGGGACTAAACGTGTAAATCGTGTTGTTAGATTAGTTCGGTCTCATTAAATCGGTTATTTTTTAATTCGGGTCATAACACATGCATAAAAAATGTGTAAAAACAAACAGAATTGGGTAAAAACGTATGGAAATGGATGAAAAGGGACTAAACGTGTAAATCGTGTTGTTAGATTAGTTCGGTCTCATTAAATCAGTTATTTTTTTATTCGGGTCATGAACATGCATAAAAAATGTGTAAAAACAAACAGAAATGGGTAAAAACGTATGGAAATGGATGAAAAGGGTATAAACATGTAAATCGTGTTGTTGGATTAGTTCGGTCTCATTAAATCGGTTATTTTTTTTATTCGGGTCATAACACATGCATAAAAAACGTGTAAAAACAAACAGAAATGGGCAAAAACGTATGGAAACGGATGAAAAGGGACTAAATGTGTAAATCGTGTTATTGGATTAGTTCGGTCTCATTAAACCGGTTATAATTTTATTCGGGGTCATAACACATGCATAAAAAACGTGTAAAAACAAACAGAAATGGGTAAAAACGTATGGAAACGGATGAAAAGGGACTAAACGTGTAAATTGTGTTGTTGGATTAGTTCGGTCTCATTAAATCGGTTATAATTTTATTCGGGTCAAAACACGTGCATAAAAACGTGTAAAAAAACAGAAATGGGTAAAAACGTATGGAAACGGATGAAAAGGGACTAAACGTGTAAATCGTGTTGTTGGATTAGTTCGGTCTCATTAAATCGGTTAAAATTTTATTCGGGTCATAACACATGCATTAAAAACGTGTAAAAACAAACAGAAATGTTTAAAAACGCATGGAAACGGATGAAAAGGGACTAAACGTGTAAATCGTATTGTTGGATTAGTTCGGTCTCATTAAATCGATTATAATTTTATTCGGGTCATAACACATGCATAAAAAAACGTGTAAAATCAAACAGAAATGGGTAAAAGCGTATGGAAACGGATGAAAAGGGACTAAAAGTGTAAATCGTGGTGTTGGATTAGTTCGGTCTCATTAAATCAGTTATTTTTTATTCGGGTTATAACACATGCATAAAAAACGTGTAAAAACAAACAGAAATGGTTAAAAACGTAAGGAAACGGATGAAAAGGGACTAAACTTGCAAATCGTGTTATTGGATTAGTTCGGTCTCATTAAATCGGTTATTTTTTTATACGGGTCATAACACATGCATAAAAAACGTGTAAAAACAAACCGAAATGGGTAAAAACGTATAGAAACGGATGAAAAGGGACTAAACATGTAAATCTTTTTGTTGGATTAGTTCGGTCTCATTAAATCGGTTTTTTTTAATTCGGGTCATAACACATGCATAAAAAACGTGTAAAAACAAACAGAAATGGGTAAAAACGTATGGAAACGGATGAAAAGAAACTAAACGTGTAAATCGTGTTGTTGGATTAGTTCGGTCTCATTAAATCGGTTATAATTTTATTCGGGTCATAACACATGCATAAAAAACGTGTAAAAACAAATAGATATGGGTAAAAACGTATGGAAACGGATGGAAAGGGACTAAACGAGTAAATCGTGTTGTAGGATTTGTTCGGTATCAATAAATCGGTTATTTTTTTATTCGGGTCATAACACATGCATAAAAAATGTGTAAAAACAAACAGAATTGGGTAAAAACGTATGGAAATGGATGAAAAGGGACTAAACGTGTAAATCGTGTTGTTAGATTAGTTCGGTCTCATTAAATCGGTTATTTTTTTATTCGGGTCATAACACATGCATAAAAAATGTGTAAAAACAAACAGAATTGGGTAAAAACGTATGGAAATGGATGAAAAGGGACTAAACGTGTAAATCGTGTTGTTAGATTAGTTCGGTCTCATTAAATCGGTTATTTTTTTATTCGGGTCATGATACATGCATAAAAAATGTGTAAAAACAAACAGAAATGGGTAAAAACGTATGGAAATGGATGAAAAGGGTATAAACATGTAAATCGTGTTGTTGGATTAGTTCGGTCTCATTAAATCGGTTATTTTTTTTATTCGGGTCATAACACATGCATAAAAAACGTGTAAAAACAAACAGAAATGGGCAAAAACGTATGGAAACGGATGAAAAGGGACTAAATGTGTAAATCGTGTTGTTGGATTAGTTCGGTCTCATTAAACCGGTTATAATTTTATTCGGGTCATAACACATGCATAAAAAACGTGTAAAAACAAACAGAAATGGGTAAAAACGTATGGAAACGGATGAAAAGGGACTAAACGTGTAAATTGTGTTGTTGGAGTAGTTCGGTCTCATTAAATCGGTTATAATTTTATTCGGGTCAAAACACGTGCATAAAAACGTGTAAAAAAACAGAAATGGGTAAAAACGTATGGAAACGGATGAAAAGGGACTAAACGTGTAAATCGTGTTGTTGGATTAGTTCGGTCTCATTAAATCAGTTTAAATTTTATTCGGGTCATAACACATGCATAAAAAACGTGTAAAAACAAACAGAAATGGGTAAAAACGCATGGAAATGGATGAAAAGGGACTAAACGTGTAAATCGTGTTGTTGGATTAGTTCGGTCTCATTAAATCGGTTATAATTTTATTCGGGTCATAACACATGCATAAAAAAACGTGTAAAATCAAACAGAAATGGGTAAAAGCGTATGGAAACGGATGAAAAGGGACTAAACGTGTAAATCGTGGTGTTGGATTAGTTCGGTCTCATTAAATCAGTTATTTTTTATTCGGGTTATAACACATGCATAAAAAACGTGTAAAAACAAACAGAAATGGTTAAAAACGTAAGGAAACGGATGAAAAGGGACTAAACTTGTAAATCGTGTTATTGGATTAGTTCGGTCTCATTAAATCGGTTATTTTTTTATACGGGTCATAACACATGCATAAAAAACGTGTAAAAACAAACCGAAATGGGTAAAAACGTATAGAAACGGATGAAAAGGGACTAAACGTGTAAATCTTTTTGTTGGATTAGTTCGGTCTCATTAAATCGGTTTTTTTTTAATTCGGGTCATAACACATGCATAAAAAACGTGTAAAAACAAACAGAAATGGGTAAAAACGTATGGAAACGGATGAAAAGAGACTAAACGTGTAAATCGTGTTGTTGGATTAGTTCGGTCTCATTAAATCGGTTATAATTTTATTCGGGTCATAACACATGCATAAAAAACGTGTAAAAACAAATAGATATGGGTAAAAACGTATGGAAACGGATGGAAAGGGACTAAACGAGTAAATCGTGTTGTAGGATTTGTTCGGTATCATTAAATCGGTTATTTTTTTATTCGGGTCATAACACATGCATAAAAAGTGTGTAAAAACAAACAGAATTGGGTAAAAACGTATGGAAATGGATGAAAAGGGTCTAAACATGTAAATCGTGTTGTTGGATTAGTTCGGTCTCATTAAATCGGTTATTTTTTTATTCGGGTCATAACACATGCATAAAAAAGGTGTAAAAACAAACAGAAATGGGTAAAAACGTATGGAAATGGATGAAAAGGGTCTAAACATGTAAATCGTGTTGTTGGATTAGTTCGGTCTCATTAAATTGGTTATTTTTTTTATTCGGGTCATAACACATGCATAAAAAATGTGTAAAAACAAACAGAAATGGGCAAAAACGTATGGAAACGGATGAAAAGGGACTAAATGCGTAAATCGTGTTGTTGGATTAGTTCGGTCTCATTAAACCGGTTATAATTTTATTCGGGTCATAACACATGCATAAAAAACGTGTAAAAACAAACAGAAATGGGTAAAAACGTATGGAAACGGATGAAAAAGGACTAAACGTGTAAATTGTGTTGTTGGATTAGTTCGGTCTCATTAAATCGGTTATAATTTTATTCGGGTCATAACACGTGCATAAAAACGTGTAAAAAAACAGAAATGGGTAAAAACGTATGGAAACGGATGAAAAGGGACTAAACGTGTAAATCGTGTTGTTGGATTAGTTCGGTCTCATTAAATCGGTTATAATTTTATTCGGGTCATAGTACATGCATAAAAAACGTGTAAAAACAAACAGAAATGGGTAAAAACGTATAGAAACGGATGAAAAGGGACTAAACGTGTAAATCGTGTTGTTGGATTAGTACGGTCTCATTAAATCGGTTATTTTTTATTCGGGTCATAACACATGCATAAAAAACGTGTAAAAACAAACAGAAATGGGTAAAAACATAAGGAAACGGATGAAAAGGGACTAAACTTGTAAATCGTGTTATTGGATTAGTTCGGTCTAATTAAATCGGTTATTTTTTTATTCGGGTCATAACACATGCATAAAAAACGTGTAAAAACATACAGAAATGGGTAAAATGTATGGAAACGGATGAAAAGGGATTAAACGTGTAAGTCGTGTTGTTGGATTAGTTCGGTCTCATTAAATTGGTTATTTTTTTATTCGGGTTCAGAACACATGCATAAAAAATGTGTAAAAACAAACAGAAATGGGTAAAAACGTATGGAAACGTATGAAAAGGGACTAAACGTGTAAATCGTTTTGTTGGATTAGTTCGGTCTCATTAAACCGGTTATACTTTTATTCGGGTCATAACACATGCATAAAAAACGTGTAAAAACAAACAGAAATGGGTAAAAACGATGGAGGTTAAGTTTAAGGGTCTTATTCAAAACCTTTTTATTTTCGTTCTTGGACGTCTACAACTGATCAAGATACATTGTTTTTCATTCTTAGCTTGAGTTTCATTTGAAACTAGTAGTAGATGCGGTATTGGATCGAGTTGTAGTGTTGGTTTGGTCCTGATTGGATCAATGAAGATCGGTGTAGTTGGTGGATCTATTGTGTGGATTGGCGCGTGTCTATTCTACCATGGTTTCGGCTGCATCGTTGAAGGTCATGAACTTCTATGACGACATGGGAAGATTCAAGTTTTTACTTGATGTTTTTATTTGTAAATCTTATAGTCGTTGTAGTTTTCTATTCATGTATTTGTTATAAGAATGGTTTGTCATTCTTATATTAGAGTATTTGGCGGTCAGTTGCACATGTTGTGCATGTTTGTTTTAAGAATGGTATGTCATTCTTAGATAGGTGTCTTGTAAGTGTCCTAAGGGACTTGGGGCGAGGGAAATCACCCTCGTCATTTTGTACTTCAACGTTTTTTTTTTTTTTTTTTTTACAAAAGGTAAAATATATTAAATAAAAAAAAAAGAGTTATGTACATAGGATAGCACAAGAAAGACAAGGAAAGGAAAACCCCTCACCCTATCTCAACTTGCCTAGAAACAGAAAAACAACAACAGAAAATGGACAAGTCCAAACTGATAACAACAATGAGAAGATAACCAAAACTGCATAATACCAAAAGCAACCCCTGCACATCAAACTCAGTATAAATACAGCTTTAAACTATGACTACTTGAAAACTCTGAATACATGGGTAACTCCAAAGGAATCAACCAAAGGAGCTCCAAACATCACCATTCACAAGCAGTCATAGAAAGCAAAATACTAAGTCATAAATGCAGGAAAGAAGCAGGTAACAGTGATAATAACATAACTCTTAAAGAGACCAAACAGATATAATTTCCAAAACAGCATATCATCATTACAGCACCAGAAAGCTTGGTCATGAAAATGCACCCAGATCAGCATAAGCATACACCTCAGATCAGGATAAGGATGAAACATCAAGTCTTCAATCATCCAAGAACCTTGTCTCATTAAAAAACCTTGCCAAATAAAAACCCTGTGGGAAAACTTTGAACAAGGAAAAAGAGTACAAGGAAAGTTCACGTTAGAGTACCAAAAGATCCAAACAAAAGAAACGCAACTCCTGCTAACACAAACCACCTCATACCCCCACCAATTGACAAAGAGAACCACAAAGATTAACATAACAATACTAACATTGCACCCATTATACCTCCAAATAATAAACAGATTAGGAATAAACCTGGTATCAATCACAACCACAGTCTCCATACACATATGACTCATATGAAACCATAACATCCAATACAAGTTACCAGCGCAGAATAAAGAATCGGTTCCTGTAGTGCATAGCCATCCATAACTCCGTACTACAAAATGATGACCAGCGCAGGAAGCTATCCTCTCATCTGTAGTGCATAGTAACTTGCTAGAACCACAATCACCCGGATCAAAAACACGGTTACATTTCCAGAAACCAGTATCCAAGAACCACCAACAAACCCAACCATCATAAGAATAATAAGAACACCAAATACTGAACATAATAGTAATAAACCTGATAGCAATCACAAACTCAGTCTCATTACTCATTAAACTCATTTGAGACCATGTCAACCAAAACAAGTTATCAGCGCAGAATAAAGAATCGGTTCCTGTAGTGCATAGCCATCCATACCTCCATACTACAAACTGATGACCAGCGCAGGAAGCTATCCTCTCATCTGTAGTGCATAATAACTTGCAAAAATCACAAACACCCGGATCATACACATAATTACATTTCCAGAAACCAGTGCCCAAGAAACACCAACAAACCCAACAGATACAAGATCTATTGAAATTACAAACCATCACAAAATCACCGTTAGAATACAGATTAGCAGAAATATTACCAACACCAAGCCTCAAATACAATGAGAACTTGTGCAAACTCACAGTCACCAAAGAGTCAAGTAACCCCATTAATACCATTGTCACAGCAGCTATAACTCCTCAACGGGATTTTCCAAATATGTGCAGCCTTCACAGATTCCACAGAATGCTTAATCTTCAGACTTAACAGCTTATGTCTAATTATATCAACGATAATCTTAAAAATAGTCTCCTCACTTCTAAAATTCTTTTGAAACAACCTAAAATTCCGCTCTTGCCAAATATAATAGACCGCAGCTCCAAACACTAAACGCTGAATCACACTCCATATAGAATTATTAGCAGTTCTAATAGAGACTCCAGAAACAACTTCAGCCCACGTATACGAAATATCATCCAGCTTACACAAAGGTTTTAAATTATCCCAAACAGCCTTAGAAAATTTGCAAGAAAAGAACAAGTGGGCATGAGATTCATCAACAGCATTACATAAAGGGCAAACAGTACTAGAAATGTTGAACCATCTAGAAATACGATCCGATGTTTTAAGTCTACCCCGCATAGCCATCCAAAGCACAAACGCATGTCTAGGGATACATTGGGAGAACCAAACATGCTTATACCACATAACTTTTGGACTATCAAACCTTAACGCTTTCCAAGCTTCTTTGACACTAAATTCAACATCTTTGTTCTCCTTATTAATCCATAAAAGTCTGTCCTCAAATTCATCAAATAAAACGGGAACAGGCACATTTAAAACATTACCAAAAAGACTATGCCATTCATTAGGCCATTTCCATCCATTACTGTCAATCCAATCAGCAAACTTATCACTAATATCCAACCCATGCTCAGTAAGGAAACTATGAGTAATAACCTTACACAGCGGGCCATTAGTGTGCCATTTATCAAACCACATAGAACATTGTTTACCATTACCCAATCTATAGACCACAAAAGATCGAATTTTATCCCTAAGACCGAGAATATGATTCCATCCCGAAGCACCATGTTCAGGTTTAATGTCAAACCAAATATTTCTGTCTTTGATCCTATAAGCATGAACCCACCTAACCCACAGCGAGTCTTTCTTACTAATAACGTTCCAAAGATGCTTAGCTATTAAAGCCTCATTCATAAGTCTAAGAGGTTTAAGACCAAGGCCCCCCTGATTTTTAGGCTTACAAATATCTTTCCACGATATACTAGCAATACCACTACCCTCACCCCCACCAGACCATAAAAACCTTTTACACAGTTTGTCAATGCTAACACAGACATGATTAGGCAAAAGAAACATCGAGGCCCAATACACATGAAGTGAAGTAAGCACAGAAGAAATTAACTGAAGCCTACCCGCAAATGATAAGGTTTTGTTTCTCCAATCATTTAACCGATTCTTAACCTTCTGAATTAAACATCTACAATCTTCATTAACAATCCTCTTACCAGACAAAGGGATGCCTAAGTATTTTAATGGCAGAACACCAATACTAAATGGCATAACAAGCAATATGTTCTCCTTAACCGGGTCAGGCACACTTCCAAAGAAAGCAACACTCTTAGTAATACTAGGGAACGGATGAAAAGGGACTAAACGTGTAAATTGTGTTGTTGGATTAGTTCGGTCTCATTAAATCGGTTATAATTTTATTCGGGTCAAAACACGTGCATAAAAACGTGTAAAAAAACAGAAATGGGTAAAAACGTATGGAAACGGATGAAAAGGGACTAAACGTGTAAATCGTGTTGTTGGATTAGTTCGGTCTCATTAAATCGGTTAAAATTTTATTCGGGTCATAACATGTAACAATTCGCAATTTCAGGTTAACTTTTATTCCCGAAAATTTTACTATTCACTTTTTACTATTCACTTTTCACTATTCATCTCAAAAATTTTTATTTCATATTCTCGTAAGTTAAACTATTTTAACGATAATCCGAGAGTTTGACGCTCGTCGGATCATTTCTGCAAAAATCACAAAGCCGTGTCCGAGATTTACTTTTAGGTTTAAACGTCCTTCTAGCATCCCGATATGTCCATAAAACATTATAAACAATAGAAATATGATTTTCTCTCATTTTAGGACAATTCCAAAAGTTTCGGAATTTTACGTTTTTCAGTTCAGCGTTTTACGCGAATTGCGCGTTTTAGACCCGTGTTTCCAGTTTTTAGCAGGGTTTTCGCACCCGATAGAACCTACCACTCATTTTATATTTTATTATGGACTATATTGACATGTTTAACCATATTTATAAGTTTCATATTTTTAGGATACCCGGTTTTACGTTTCGTGACTTAACAACTTACGGTTAGCGATTAACGGGACCAAAACTCACTACGTAACTTATATAAGGCCAAGATTCATCCACCTAGTCCCTTCCCCTTGTCCATGAACGTGTATATGGTGGCCTTGGTGGCTTGATAATAAGCCTAGGAAAGTATGTGGTCTAAGAACAACCAAGTATGCATAGATGTGTTTAGTTTTTAACCATTAGTTCATTATACTTCATGTGTTCCAATTTTAACCACAAGTAAGTACTAGCTAACCTCCTCACTTGCACTATAAAAGGAAACTCATCTCTTCATTCTTTTCATCACCATTTAAAACTTCCCAACATAATTCCATAGCTTCATCATCTTTGATCTTCAAGTTACAAATTACATACCAAAGTTCAAGGTCTTAGTATTCTCTACCTAGTTCTTAAGTTTGTTTGGTGATTCCATGGTTGAATTAGGAGCTACACAAGGTTACTAGGGCTGAAGTTAAATGATTTTCACAAGGGTTATATCAAGGCTAGCAAGGGTTACAAGAGTTATGGTGAAGGGTTTACAAGCTTAGGTTTAGTGTCCTAGTTCTATACTTGACTTCCTTTCTTTAGAAAGCCAAAAGTTGTAAGCAAACCCTTATACACTTTCTTGCTCAATATCATTTCATGCTTATTATGTTTCTTTCATGCTATATATGGTCTTTGTATTGTGTTCATGATGTTTAAAAATGGATAAAACAAGTATTGGTATACATATGTTAACTTATGACAAGTAAACAAGCAAACTAGTGATTTTTATGGAAAACCACGACCACAATAGTATAACTTTGATATTTGACACTTACTTATTGTTAAATAGGACTTAACAAGGAAAACATAGCAATTTGAATCACCCAAAACGAGTATACGAGTCAAAAGTTATGACCATTTGAAGTTAGCGAAACCAAAACGGCAAATCTGCCTAAATAGCATTCTGATCAAATTATGAATTTGAAAGTCCCACTTCTGGTCCGATTCATCAAAAAGTTAAAACACGAAAGTTGTCCGGAACGACGTTTTCGTTCAGTAACAAAGAAGCTCGAGACCTGAAAATGCTTTCTGAGTGATAAATTTCTTCAAATTCTTAACAGCCCATTTTTAGACCAAAGTTACTATATAATGATTATATTTAGATGAGACCAAGAGGTCTAATGACCTAAAGCCAAGACCACAACCATGGCTAAAGCCAAGGTTGAGTCTCAAGACCATGGTAACGATGACCAAGGTCACGGCAAAGCCACGGCTAAAGACCATATAACTTTTAAAGATCAAAAAGCCTATATATATATGTTATCAAATACTACAATAGTAGGGAGCCTCATGTGAGGAGTTCATTGAGTAAGCCGTCGAGACGAGTTGTGGATTTACGAGTTAAAGTGTCCTGGCTCCTCGAACGTTTACTCCATGACTTCTGAATTATGTCGGCCCGAACGGTAGTAAGAGATGTACAACCTATACATGTTTCATAGACCACTTATATTCAACGACTTACATTATATACTAAGTGCTACATCATGAACATTATGCAAGACATATATAGGCAATTCGTCGTATTCTTAGACGTTACTCCAAACCTAAGTCGCAACGTTCTATTATAGGCTGTTCTTAGAGACTTTCGCGATTCGACTACCACTTTCATTTCTCATTACATAAGCTTAAGGTGAGTCATAGCCCCTACTCTTTTCATATTTGTCTTAACTCTTTGGGGGAGACACATGCTCAACTACTTGTTTACTTGTACAAATACTCAAAACGTCTATACTTGACTGTGTTATACTTGATTGCTTACATACATGACTGCGTTATACTTAATTGCGTTATTCTATTTATTGACTAGTAGTTGTCTTTGGGAATTGACTCCCAGTTGTCTTTGGGAAGTGGCTCCCAGTTGTCTTTGGGAATTGACTCCCAGTTGTCTTTGATACATCCTAACATTTGCGAATGTTGGATACATCATAAAAGTGAGGTCTTCGGAGATAAAGTAGAGACTCACTTCTAATTGCTTAAATTGTCTTGATGAACTTATACATGTCTTTATCATACTATATTGTAGCAGTGGGTTGTGAACACACAGGTTACAAGTCTCTTATGGCGGGACTTGTAACTGAGTGGATTCACGATGCCTTTGCTGTGTGAACATTCTTTTAAGGCTTTTCAACTATTTTAAGACAAACTCTATGAACTCACCAACCATTGTGTTGACACTTTAGCATGTTTGTCTCAGGTTAGTAAGGCGATAGCTAGTGCGTGGAACTTAGAGTCAAGCTGCATATTCTGAAGACTTACGCTTTTATCATTTACCATTCAAAACACTTTGTATACATTTTTGTATCATACTTTGGAATCTCATGTTTGTAACTTTGAATTCATTAATCGAATGGTAACTTTTCAAAACGTCTCATTTAGAGTTCGTTTTCTATAACTTGTACTTTGTATTATGAAGTAGCACCCCTGTGACACAGTCTTCCGCTGCGGTATTTTGGGGGTGTTACATAACACATGCATAAAAAACGTGTAAAAACAAAAAGAAATGGGTAAAAACGCATGGAAACGGATGAAAAGGGACTAAACGTGTAAATCGTGTTGTTGGATTAGTTCGGTCTCATTAAATCGGTTATAATTTTATTCGGGTCATAACACATGCACAAAAAACGTGTAAAATCAAACAGAAATGGGTAAAAGCGTATGTAAACGGATGAAAAGGGACTAAACGTGTAAATCGTGTTGTTGGATTAGTTCGGTCTCATTAAATCAGTTATTTTTTATTCGGGTTATAACACATGCATAAAAAACGTGTAAAAACAAACAGAAATGGGTAAAAACGTAAGGAAACGGATGAAAAGGGACTAAACTTGCAAATCGTGTTATTGGATTAGTTCGGTCTCATTAAATCGGTTATTTTTTTATTCGGGTCATAACACATGCATAAAAAACGTGTAAAAACAAACCGAAATGGGTAAAAACGTATAGAAACGGATGAAAAGGGACTAAACGTGTAAATCTTGTTGTTGGATTAGTTCGGTCTCATTAAATCGGTTTTTTTTAATTCGGGTCATAACACATGCATAAAAAACGTGTAAAAACAAACAGAAATGGGTAAAAATGTATGGAAACGGATGAAAAGAGACTAAACGTGTAAATCGTGTTGTTGGATTAGTTCGGTCTCATTAAATCGGTTATAATTTTATTCGGGTCATAACACATGCATAAAAAACGTGTAAAAACAAATAGATGTGGGTAAAAACGTATGGAAACGGATGGAAAGGGACTAAACGAGTAAATCGTGTTGTAGGATTTGTTCGGTCTCATTAAATCGGTTATTTTTTTATTCGGGTCATAACACATGCATAAAAATGTGTAAAAACAAACAGAATTGGGTAAAAACGTATGGAAATGGATGAAAAGGGACTAAACGTGTAAATCGTGTTGTTAGATTAGTTCGGTCTCATTAAATCGGTTATTTTTTTATTCGGGTCATAATACATGCATAAAAAATGTGTAAAAACAAACAGAAATGGGTAAAAACGTATGGAAATGGATGAAAAGGGTATAAACATGTAAATCGTGTTGTTGGACTAGTTCGGTCTCATTAAATCGGTTATTTTTTTTATTCGGGTCATAACACATGCATAAAAAACGTGTAAAAACAAACAGTAATGGGCAAAAACGTATGGAAACGGATGAAAAGGGACTAAATGTGTAAATCGTGTTGTTGGATTAGTTCGGTCTCATTAAACCGGTTATAATTTTGTTCGGGTCATAACACATGCATAAAAAACGTGTAAAAACAAACAGAAATGGGTAAAAACGTATGGAAACGGATGAAAAGGGACTAAACGTGTAAATCGTGTTGTTGGATTAGTTCGGTCTCATTAAATCGGTTATAATTTTATTCGGGTCAAAACACGTGCATAAAAACGTGTAAAAAAACAGAAATGGGTAAAAACGTATGGAAACGGATGATGTAACCTCTCGTAAATTTCGCATACGATTAGTAAATGCATACAAATAAATAAAACAATGTTACAAGGAATTAACACCATTTTACGGGTAACAATTTTTTTTTTTTTGATATGGCTTGATATTGAACCACTATGATAACTGTGATTGACCGTTTACCCAGGAACGATGCTTACACACAACCTAGGTTGCCTATAATTATTGCGAACAATAAATAATTATATAACGTGTTTATATTTAATAATACGTTTCGTCTAAATAACGTATACTATTTATATATTCCCCGAACCTACGAAACTTCCCGAGAACGCTCACTAATATTTTTGAACTTCGACACGATAATCGAGACACCCCAGGTGGGCCCCCAACACCCAATGGGCCACGAATCCAATTACATAACCAAACGGACTCTTTTTGTTTCTTTCTCTTTTGCTTGGGCCGACACCACCACTAGCCCAGTTACAAGCCCAGAAGCATTTTTTTTTAGTTTTCTTTGTTTTCTTTTCCAGCCGCGACACACCCAAAAACGCACCCATTTTCTTGCAAATTTGACACACAACCTCAACATATTCTTGCTTGTCTCAATTCACCTAGTGCCCAAGAGTCATGATTTATAAATATTACACTCCCCCCCGTTCGTTTATCACCCTAGAAATGACCAAAGCAAACCACAAAACGTCCCATGCAAAGATAACTACAAAACGTGGCATATCATTCCTTTCTCACCACCCATGCTCCCCAATGGCAAGTAAACTAACAATGTACATGTAAGAAGAGTCAGGAATGAATAGCATACATATCTCACAAGATCTAAGCTTGTAACATCACGATTGGACAAGGGAGGAGGCGCTACTATTCGCTCTCACATGTTACACCAAAACTTGCGAACATATCTTGTTTTTACTGCCCATATAAGAGTTCCATGCAACCCTAAACCACCACATACACTCATACGTACCACTACCACAAAATATAACAACGAGAAGGAGCTATGGAGGGACATACGGATTGCTAGGAGAACCACGATTAGAAGAGAACCTAGGAAGCAAGGATTGGAACTACTTGAACCTTGGAAGGACGAGAAGTGAACCACAACACGTTGAACCATATACACGAACCATACGTCTAGTTTTACTCCACCTTTTGAGGTGAGGTGAGACTCCAAATCTTTATTTCATTATTTTCATATACGTATTATGTATTTTGCACAAACACTTCGTCCAAATAAAATAAGCAACAAAAACGTAACATGCACATATTATATGTCGTATTGTATGTTTACTAAGTCCTTAACGAGTATCTATAATAATATGGAACTAATAATAACGTATACACCCTAAAAATCACACGTTACTATGTTGTATTGAACATGCACGAAACATACTATAACACTTAGTTTATTTTCAACATTTATAAGTTATACGTAATGAGTTTTGGCTTACAATTTGACCTCGCCATGTCTAATTTCAATATACGACTACCTATTATTTTTGTACAATCTGATTACCTATGTGATATAGAAACGAGAATGAAAGATAAGTCGACTTAATAACTTAGCTTGACCATCTAACGAGACCCAAAGTAAAACGCCATGGAGACCATTTTCAGAAACTTAAAACTCTACGTGGGCTTATAAGCCCAAAAAGCTTGTTCTAGCTTATTGTAATAAGCTGAACGTATAAGCTGTTTTGAAATGGTGTTATAACTTAAAATCATGGATTTCGACTAACCTAGTGTTCCCCCTAACCTCTTGGATCATTAAACCTTAACGGGCCCTTATTTTGGCTCGTTAAGCCCAATAAACAAAATAAGCTAATAATAAGCTTATAAGCTGCGAAAATAAGCTTTTCTAAATGTTTTGAGCTTAATGAAATAATAAAATTGTTAAGTTTTGAATTTGGTAAAGTTGGGACTATTTTTGCAAATGTACGAAGGATAGGGACTAAATTTGCCAAATTAGTAAACTTTAGTGAAAAGTATAAAAATTGTTTTCTAAGGGGTATAAACTGTAAATATTGAAACTTAAGGATAATAAATGTATATATTCGATATTTGGACTAAAAATGTAAATATATATAACTTTTGGACTAACGACGTAAATATTTTCCGTTAAGGGTAAAAAGTGTAAAATTGAGAAAACATTAGGGATCGAATCGGAATATTACTTTTAATAATAATTCTATATTTATTATATATATATATATATATATATATATATATATATATATATATTTGAATATATATTAAAACGATAAATAATTAAACGTAACTTATCATATATATATATATATATATATATATATATATATATATATATATATATATATATATATATATATATATATATATATATATATATATAATACGAATGAAACTTATATAACGATAAACTATATTTAGACGAATAAAACGATACGTGACCATTATTCATTTTTATACGACGTAACACATCACGTATGCACTTTATCGATTTCTTATAATTAATAATAAACGTTCGCAATAAAACGAGACTTAAGAACTGAAACGTGCCATATCTTTTAGGTTGTGTGTGAAGCCGTTGCCTTGCATCGTTGAGATTACAATTGTTCTACTATCCTACTAAGGTGAGTTCATAGCCCACATTTAACTAATTTCTGTGGGGGGGATACATGCTTAAAAACCGAACACAAGTCTTTTCCTGATCTTATTATTGCTTAAGTAGCTATTGCCAAAAGTCCCTCGATCATGAACCTTAATCACTTGAAAAGTGAACGTAAATAATTGTGAATAGATCTATTAGGGATTGACAATCCCCATTTGGTTGCTAGAGGAAAGTCACCAAATGCACGTTATTTGAATATAATAGGTTACTGGCAAATACCTATCTTGGGGGCTATATATTTTACATCATTATTATGAAAATATTGATGTCTGTTGAATCGTTGAGTGTCATGAGCTTAATGCAATAATGAATGTGATTTTCTAACTTGTTTATTTGTATCGATATTACAATAAACATCTATCTCTTGTGTTCAAATTGTTAAATATAAACCTATGGATTTCACTCAACTTTTGTTGACTTTTAGCATGTTTATCTCAGGTAACTAAATGGAATGGATGGCAACGGCACGAAGTGGGCAAATAAAGAAACGTTTATTTCTCTTTAAATAAAACTTGTTGTTGAATAACGAATTCTCTTGAAATTATGAATATTTGGTATTTTAAATAAAACTTAAAACGATCACTTGAATCGTTTTCTATAATTGTGACGAAAGATCCACAATATAATACCCCAAAAGTCTTCCGCTGACATTTTAAGTCTTCCGCTGTATTGATCGATTTTGGGGGTGTTATAGATTGGCATCAGAGCTACGGTTATAGTGAACCATGTGTTTTTGGAACATTGGACTATAACTACACTTTAAACGGGACAAAATTTTCATAAAATACCATCCTACGCCCTTCGTGCCTGCGCATCCCAATAATTGGTAAAAAGTATTATTTACCTTTATAGCATTTTTAAATTGGTTATAATTATGCTTACATTTACTAATCGGGAAATTTATTACAGTGTCATGTCTTCGAACACCCACCCTATCAGCTTGTCCTCAAACTCAGGAACAGAAGATGTTACTTCAGCCTATGCTACCTCACCTATGCCTATGTCTCCTGCTACCGACAGATACATGCAAAGCCAACAATTTCTGCCAGCATCTGACACAGAGGCTTCTCCTCTGGCAACATCTGGTCCGATTCGCCGATCTAGGCAAATTAGACAACTTCAGCCGTATGAAGCAAGTACTGCTGTACCTGCACCAGCTCTTGTCATACCATCTGAATCAGTTGTGCCATCACCACCTACACCACCAGTAATACCACCAGTACCAACTATCTTCTACAGCCAAACTACTACTGTACCAATAACACCATCACCTATAGTATCACCTCCACTAGCATCACCACCAGTACCTTACCAAAGTGTCCCTCTACCACTTCACCGAAAGATTTACTCAATCCGCCCAACCGCCTCAGAATCTAGTATTCACCGTAGTCGCCGAAGGACCCACAAGCGGGCAGATGCTCGTAAATGGTCTTTCTTATTGCCCATTATGCGATATTGGAGATCTCAAGAAGGAACACCAACAACAAGGGAACTTGGGGAAAGTTCTTACTCTACCTCCCGAATACTGCCAGTCACTGGGGAACACATACACCATACCATACCATTGTTAGCTGCAAGAATGGTTCGCCACGAAGACCGACTTGATTCCATCGCTAGTATACTCAACAAGATTCCACAGGAACTTCTAGAAACCTTTGAAGATGACATGAACAGTCTCATAATTGGTCATCTTGCAGTAGAGGATAAAGTCGAAAAGTTGGATTCTCTATTTTGGGAATCAATGGAATTCATAGGAGCTCTTTGTGGGGCTAACACTTCAACCGAAATAGCATTGGGAACTTTAGACCGAGAAATTGAGAGAATCAACACTGAAAACCTACGCCTTAGGCAAGCCCTGCTAGAAGCTCGAGAAAGGGAAAGAGTTCGAGATCAAACCATGGAAACCATGTCCACTGCCATTCAAGAACTCCAAAACCGCCTAGACAAGGCTTTAGGAAAACCATAAGACCACCACTTTGTTAAGAAAAATCAATGTCCTACAAATAAGAATATCTTGTCATGTTTTGTAAACATTTGCACAAGTACAAATAAGTGTTGTAACACCGTGACATTGATTTATGGAAGTTTATTTTATCTTTATTTACGTTGCATTATATCGTAATTTATTGGTTCATACAGGTCAAACTTATTCGTTATGTGTGTTATCCCAACATACAAAAACTTACGATGATTGAATCATTGTAACTACGACCTATATTTAACTATTCATTACTCGATATGTATTTTCAACGTGATAAGATTATTATAAACGTTCTAATAATATACCTTCTTTTATAGCAATATGGCTAGGACTAGGAGAACAACCACGAACGCCGCACCAGCAAACCCCGAAGTTATGACCCCGGCTGCAATCCAGCAAGCAATCGCTGACGGCGTTAATGCCGTTTTAGCTGAACAAAACCGTAATAGAGACGGAAATGCACCAGCACCCCGCTACTGCACCTACAAAGACTTCATAGCTTGTCAACCGACGTATTTCAAAGGAATTGAAGGAGTGTCGGAATTAGCTCAATGGTTTGAGAGAAGTGAAACTGTTTTCCAAAGAAGTGGATGCTCGGAAAACAACAAAGTGAGCTTCGCAACGGGAACGCTAATGCAAGACGCTCTATCCTGGTGGAACTCTACCGTTCAAACACTAGGAGCAGAAGCAGCACATCAGCTTACTTGGATTAAGTTCAAGGCTAAAATACTAAAGAAGTATTGTCCCCGTTCCGAACTACGAAAACTCGAAGATGAGTTCCATGCCTTAATAGTAAAAGGAGTTGATTTGAGAAGTTACAACCGGAGATTCCAAGAACTTAAGATACTATGCCCTACCATGGTACCCGATTATGAGAAGACATTAGAGAAATATGTCGAAGGACTCCCTAGGAGTATTGAAGGAAATGTCACCTCAGCAAATCCGCCAACCTTGGAAGCAGCAATGGAACTTGCTCAGAAACTTCTAGATCGAGAAGTGAAATACAATGAACTAAAAAGGAAATTGGACGATAAAAGGACCACTCACCATCATAACAACAACCAGCAGAACTACAACAGTCATCACCGCAACAACAACCACCGCAACAATAATCGGAACCACCAGCCCTATCACAACACTCGAAGCACTCAGCAGCAGAATCAAAGACAAGAAAAACCCCGAGTCTACACCGCTACGGAAGGTGTAGGGTACAACGGACAGAAACCCCTATGCCAGCGATGCAAACTTCATCATGAGGGTCGTTGTACCGTCCGATGTGACAAATGTCATAAAATCGGTCATCAAACCAGGAACTGTAAGATTCCTGCTACGGGAAGCAACGCGTTAGCTATACCACCCACTTGTTTCGGATGCGGAGAAGTAGGACACATCCGGAGAAACTGCCCAAAAGGAAACGAACCAGCCAACGCCCAAGCTAGAGTATACCTACTCGGAGATGGAAACGGACCCGATGTAGTCACCGGTACGTTTCTACTAAACCATCATAATGCTAGAGTATTGTTTGATTCGGGCGCCGATAAGAGTTTTATATCGGATACGTTTGCCCCTTTACTTAACGTTACCCCCTCTAAGCTAAACACCACCTACGAAGTCGAAATGGCTGACGGGAATTTAATAGACACCAATACTATCATGAGAGATTGCACCCTAACCTTATCTGAAAAACCTTTTGCCATTAATCTTATGCCGGTTCAACTTGGTAGCTTCGACGCTATCGTCGGCATGGATTGGCTATCCTACCATCGTGCTAGGATTCACTGTGACGAAAAGGCCGTCCATATACCACTCAAGGATGAAACACTCATTGTCCAGGGCGACAAAAGCAAACCTCGATATGGAATTATCTCATGTATGTGAGTAATAAAATACATGAAGGAAGGATGCCAAGTATTCATGGCTCAAGTTACAGAAAGTAAGTCATCCGAAAGGCAGTTTGATGACGTTCCTATCGTTAGGGATTTCCCTGAGGTATTCCCTGAAGAATTACCTGGTATTCCACCCGTACGTCAAGTAGAATTTCAGATTGAACTAGTGCCTGGAGCGGCACCAGTAGCTAAAGCACCTTATAGGCTAGCGCCATCTGAAATGGAAGAATTGTCAGAACAACTAAAGGAATTATCGGATAAAGGATTTATTCGACCAAGCTCATCACCTTGGGGAGCTCCAATTTTGTTCGTTAAGAAGAAGGATGGATCCTTTCGAATGTGCATCGATTACCGGGAGTTGAATAAACTTACGGTAAATAATCGATACCCATTACCTCGAATTGATGATCTGTTCGACCAAATTGCAAGGATCAAGTGTGTACTCAAAAATTGATCTAAGATCCGGATATCATCAGCTAAGAGTTCGAGAAGAAGATATTCCGAAAACTGCATTCAGAACGCGCTATGGTCACTACGAATTTCAAGTAATGCCGTTCGGTCTGACCAATGCACCAGCAGTTTTCATGGATTTAATGAATCGAGTATGCAAACTTTACTTGGATAAGTTTGTAATAGTATTCATCGACGATATTTTGATCTACTCTCACAACGAAGAAGAACATGCGGGGCATTTACGAATCATTTTAGAACTGCTCAAGAAGGAAGAATTGTACGCTAAGTTCTCTAAATGCGACTTTTGGATTCATACCGTACAGTTTTTAGGACACATCATCGATAGTCAAGGCATTCACGTAGATCCTGCAAAGATTGAGGCTGTTAAAGGTTGGTCATCTCCTACAAACCCCACGGAGATTCGTCAATTTTTAGGTCTCGCAGGTTACTACCGGAGATTTATAGAAGGATTCTCCAAGATTGCAAAGCCGTTGACTAAGTTGACCCAAAAGAATGAGAAGTACATCTGGGAAGAAAAGGAAGAAACAGCCTTCCAGTTGTTAAAACGAAAGCTTTGTGAAGCTCCAATATTAGCCCTCCCAGAAGGAAACGAGGACTTTATAGTATATTGCAACGCATCTTATCATGGACTAGGAGCAGTTTTGATGCAAAGAAGCAAAGTGATAGCTTATGCATCCCGCCAACTAAAGAAACATGAGGAAAACTACACGACTCATGACCTGGAGTTAGGAGCTGTAGTGTTTGCACTCAAGTTGTGGAGACACTACTTATATGGCACCAAATGCACCGTATACACCGACCACAAGAGTCTTCAACACATTTTGGATCAGAAGGATTTGAATATGAGGCAACGTCGTTGGCTAGAGTTGCTCAGCGATTATGATTGTGAGATCCGTTACCACCCAGGAAAGGCTAATGTAGTAGCAGATGCGTTAAGCCGAAAGGAACGATTGAAACCCCTACGAGTTAGATCACTAGGGATGACTATTCACTCACCCCTTCCATCCCAAATCCTTACCGCGCAGAGCGAAGCACTTAAAGAAGAAAACCGACCCAAAGAAAAGATTTACGGTATGCCCGAGAATAAGAATGGTTTCGTGAAGAAATCTGATGGAACACTATGTTTCATGGACAGAAGTTGGATCTCGATGATCGGGGGTATTCGTGAGCTCATCATGTATGAGTCCCACAAGTCAAAATACTCCATTCATCCAGGTTCTGACAAGATGTATCAGGATTTAAAGAGACTATATTGGTGGCCAAACATGAAGGCTGACATCGCAGAATATGTCAGTAAATGTTTAACATGTTCAAGGGTAAAGGCAGAACATCAGAAACCTTCAGGCTTACTTATATAACCAGAACTTCCGATGTGGAAATGGGAACGAATCACTATGGACTTCATCACCAAACTCCCAAGAACCTCATCCGGACACGACACAATATGGGTTATTGTGGACCGTCTAACAAAATCCGCTCATTTTATACCCATCAAAGAAACCGACGAGATGAATACACTAGCTCAAGTATATGTGAAGGAAATTGTCACTCGACATGGAGTACCAATTTCGATTATCTCGGATCGAGATAGTCGTTTCACCTCACACTTTTGGAAATCATTACAGAAAGCCTTAGGAACTAAACTAGATATGAGCACCGCGTACCACCCTCAAACTGATGGTCAAAGTGAAAGAACTATTCAAACCTTGGAAGATATGCTCCGAGCATGCGTTATCGATTTTGGAAAAGGTTGGGATAAGCACTTACCATTAGCAGAGTTTTCATACAACAATAGTTACCACGCCAGTATAAAAGCAGCACCATTCGAAGCACTGTATGGTAGGAAGTGCAGATCGCCCGTCTGTTGGGCAGAAGTCGGAGAAGGACAACTTATAGGACCAGACCTTGTTAGGGAAACAACCGAGAAAATCAGTAAGATTAAGCAACGCTTAGAAGCAGCCCGAGACCGACAGAAAAGCTACGCAGACCTAAAAAGGAAACCCATGGAATTTCAAATAGGAGACAGAGTCTTATTGAAAGTATCTCCCTGGAAGGGAATGGTACGATTTGGAAAGCATGGAAAGTTGAACCCCAGATACATCGGTCCGTTCAAAATCCTGGAAAGGATAGGACCCGTGGCTTATAGACTAGAACTACCCGAAGAACTTAGTCGGATTCACGACATCTTTCATGTGTCAAACCTTTAGAAGTGTTTATCCGATGAATCTCTCGTGATTCCATTGAAGGAAATTCGACTAGATGATAACCTTATCTTTACTGAGGAACCTATTGAAATCATGGATAGAGAAGTCAAACAACTAAAACAAAACCGTATCCCTATTGTCAAAGTTCGTTGGGACTCCAAGCGAGGACCGGAATACACCTATGAGCGCGAGGATCAGATTCGCTCCAAGTACCCACATCTCTTCACCTAAGACACCCTCGACAACTATCTTAGACTACAATTCCGGGACGGAATTCCCTGTAAGAAGTAGGTAATGTAACCTCTCGTAAATTTCCCATACGATTAGTAAATGCATACAAATAAATAAAACAATGTTACAAGGAATTAACACCATTTTACGGGTAACAAATTTTTTTTTTGATATGGCTTGATATTGAACCACTATGATAACTGTGATTGACCGTTTACCCAGGAACGATGCTTACACACAACCTAGGTTGCCTATAATTATTGCGAACAATAAATAATTATATAACGTGTTTATATTTAATAATACGTTTCGTCTAAATAACGTATACTATTTATATATTCCCCGAACCTACGAAACTTCCCGAGAACGCTCACTAATATTTTTGAACTTCGACACGATAATCGAGACACCCCAGGTGGGCCCCCAACACCCAATGGGCCACGAATCCAATTACATAACCAAACGGACTCTTTTTGTTTCTTTCTCTTTTGCTTGGGCCGACACCACCACTAGCCCAGTTACAAGCCCAGAAGCATTTTTTTAGTTTTCTTTGTTTTCTTTTCCAGCCGCGACACACCCAAAAACGCACCCATTTTCTTGCAAATTCGACACACAACCTCAACATATTCTTGCTTGTCTCAATTCACCTAGTGCCCAAGAGTCATGATTTATAAATATTACACTCCCTCCCGTTCGTTTATCACCCTAGAAATGACCAAAGCAAACCACAAAACGTCCCATGCAAAGATAACTACAAAACGTGGCATATCATTCCTTTCTCACCACCCATGCTCCCCAATGGCAAGTAAACTAACAATGTACATGTAAGAAGAGTCAGGAATGAATAGCATACATATCTCACAAGATCTAAGCTTGTAACATCACGATTGGACAAGGGAGGAGGCGCTACTATTCGCTCTCACATGTTACACCAAAACTTGCGAACATATCTTGTTTTTACTGCCCATATAAGAGTTCCATGCAACCCTAAACCACCACATACACTCATACGTACCACTACCACTAAAAATATCAACGAGAAGGAGCTATGGAGGGACATACGGATTGCTAGGAGAACCACGATTAGAAGAGAACCTAGGAAGCAAGGATTGGAACTACTTGAACCTTGGAAGGACGAGAAGTGAACCACAACACGTTGAACCATATACACGAACCATACGTCTAGTTTTACTCCACCTTTTGAGGTGAGGTGAGACTCCAAATCTTTATTTTCATTATTTTCATATACGTATTATGTATTTTGCACAAACACTTCGTCCAAATAAAATAAGCAACAAAAACGTAACATGCACATATTATATGTCGTATTGTATGTTTACTAAGTCCTTAACGAGTATCTATAATAATATGGAACTAATAATAACGTATACACCCTAAAAATCACACGTTACTATGTTGTATTGAACATGCACGAAACATACTATAACACTTAGTTTATTTTCAACATTTATAAGTTATACGTAATGAGTTTTGGCTTACAATTTGACCTCGCCATGTCTAATTTCAATATACGACTACCTATTATTTTTGTACAATCTGATTACCTATGTGATATAGAAACGAGAATGAAAGATAAGTCGACTTAATAACTTAGCTTGACCATCTAACGAGACCCAAAGTAAAACGCCATGGAGACCATTTTCAGAAACTTAAAACTCTACGTGGGCTTATAAGCCCAAAAAGCTTGTTCTAGCTTATTGTAATAAGCTGAACGTATAAGCTGTTTTGAAATGGTGTTATAACTTAAAATCATGGATTTCGACTAACCTAGTGTTCCCCCTAACCTCTTAGATCATTAAACCTTAACGGGCCCTTATTTTGGCTCGTTAAGCCCAATAAACAAAATAAGCTAATAATAAGCTTATAAGCTGCGAAAATAAGCTTTTCTAAATGTTTTGAGCTTAATGAAATAATAAAATTGTTAAGTTTTGAATTTGGTAAAGTTGGGACTATTTTTGCAAATGTACGAAGGATAGGGACTAAATTTGCCAAATTAGTAAACTTTAGTGAAAAGTATAAAAATTGTTTTCTAAGGGGTATAAACTGTAAATATTGAAACTTAAGGATAATAAATGTATATATTCGATATTTGGACTAAAAATGTAAATATATATAACTTTTGGACTAACGACGTAAATATTTTCCGTTAAGGGTAAAAAGTGTAAAATTGAGAAAACATTAGGGATCGAATCGGAATATTACTTTTAATAATAATTCTATATTTATTATATATATATATATATATATATATATATATATATATATATATATATATATATATATATATATATATATATATATATATATTTTAATATATATTAAAACGATAAATAATTAAACGTAACTTATCATATATATATATATATATATATATATATATATATATATATATATATATATATATATATATATATATATATATATATATATAATACGAATGAAACTTATATAACGATAAACTATATTTAGACGAATAAAACGATACGTGACCATTATTCATTTTTATACGACGTAACACATCACGTATGCACTTTATCGATTTCTTATAATTAATAATAAACGTTCGCAATAAAACGAGACTTAAGAACTGAAACGTGCCATATCTTTTAGGTTGTGTGTGAAGCCGTTGCCTTGCATCGTTGAGATTACAATTGTTCTACTATCCTACTAAGGTGAGTTCATAGCCCACATTTAACTAATTTCTGTGGGGGGGGGGGGGGGGATACATGCTTAAAAACCGAACACAAGTCTTTTCCTGATCTTATTATTCTATTGCCAAAAGTCCCTCGATCATGAACCTTAATCACTTGAAAAGTGAACGTAAATAATTGTGAATAGATCTATTAGGGATTGACAATCCCCATTTGGTTGCTAGAGGAAAGTCACCAAATGCACGTTATTTGAATATAATAGGTTACTGGCAAATACCTATCTTGGGGGCTATATATTTTACATCATTATTATGAAAATATTGATGTCTGTTGAATCGTTGAGTGTCATGAGCTTAATGCAATAATGAATGTGATTTTCTAACTTGTTTATTTGTATCGATATTACAATAAACATCTATCTCTTGTGTTCAAATTGTTAAATATAAACCTATGGATTTCACTCAACTTTTGTTGACTTTTAGCATGTTTATCTCAGGTAACTAAATGGAATGGATGGCAACGGCACGAAGTGGGCAAATAAAGAAACGTTTATTTCTCTTTAAATAAAACTTGTTGTTGAATAACGAATTCTCTTGAAATTATGAATATTTGGTATTTTAAATAAAACTTAAAACGATCACTTGAATCGTTTTCTATAATTGTGACGAAAGATCCACAATATAATACCCCAAAAGTCTTCCGCTGACATTTTAAGTCTTCCGCTGTATTGATCGATTTTGGGGGTGTTATAGATGAAAAGGGACTAAACGTGTAAATCGTGTTGTTGGATTAGTTCGGTCTCATTAAATCGGATAAAATTTTATTCGGGTCATAACACATGCATAAAAAACGTGTAAAAACAAACAGAAATGGGTAAAAACGCTTGGAAACGGATGAAAAGGGACTAAACGTGTAAATCGTGTTGTTGGATTAGTTCGGTCTCATTAAATCGGTTATAATTTTATTCGGGTCATAACACATGCATAAAAAACGTGTAAAATCAAACAGAAATGGGTAAAAGCATATGGAAACGGATGAAAATGGACTAAACGTGTAAATCGTGTTGTTGGATTAGTTCGGTCTCATTAAATCAGTTATTTTTTATTCGGGTTATAACACATGCATAAAAAACGTGTAAAAACAAACAGAAATGGGTAAAAACGTAAGGAAACGGATGAAAAGGGACTAAACTTGCAAATCGTGTTATTGGATTAGTTTGGTCTCATTAAATCGGTTATTTTTTTATTCGGGTCATAACATATGCATAAAAAATGTGTAAAAACAAACCGAAATGGGTAAAAACATATAGAAACGAATGAAAAGGGACTAAACATGTAAATCTTGTTGTTCGATTAGTTTGGTCTCATTAAATCGGTTTTTTTTTTTTAATTCGGGTCATAACACATGCATAAAAAACGTGTAAAAACAAACAGAAATGGGTAAAAACGTATGGAAACGGATGAAAAGAGACTAAACGTGTAAATCGTGTAGTTGGATTAGTTCGGTCTCATTAAATCGGTTATAATTTTATTCGGGTCATAACACATGCATAAAAAACGTGTAAAAACAAATAGATATGGGTAAAAACGTATGGAAACGGATGGAAAGGGACTAAACGAGTAAATCGTGTTGTAGGATTTGTTCGGTCTCATTAAATCGGTTATTTTTTTATTCGGGTCATAACACATGCATAAAAAATGTGTAAAAACAAACAGAATTGGGTAAAAACGTATGGAAATGGATGAAAAGGGTCTAAACGTGTAAATCGTGTTGTTAGATTAGTTCGGTCTCATTAAATCGGTTATTTTTTTATTCGGGTCATAACACATGCATAAAAAATGTGTACAAACAAACAGAAATGGGTAAAAACGTATGAAAATGGATGAAAAGGGTCTAAACATGTAAATCTTTTTGTTGGATTAGTTCGGTCTCATTAAATCGGTTATTTTTTTTATTCGGGTCATAACACATGCATAAAAAACGTGTAAAAACAAACAGAAATGGGCAAAAACGTATGGAAACGGATGAAAAGGGACTAAATGTGTAAATCGTGTTGTTGGATTAGTTCGGTCTCATTAAACCGGTTATAATTTTATTCGGGTCATAACACATGCATAAAAAACGTGTAAAAACAAACAGAAATGGGTAAAAACGTATAGAAACGGATGAAAACGGACTAAACGTGTAAATTGTGTTGTTGGATTAGTTCGGTCTCATTAAATCGGTTATAATTTTATTCGGGTCATAACACGTGCATAAAAACGTGTAAAAAAACAGAAATGGGTAAAAACATATGGATACGGATGAAAAGAGACTAAACGTGTAAATCGTTTTGTTGGATTAGTCCGGTTTCATTAAATCGGTTATAATTTTATTCGGGTCATAACACATGCATAAAAAATGTGTAAAATCAAACAGAAATGGGTAAAAACGTATGAAAACGGATGAAAAGGGACTAAACGTGTAAATCGTGTTGTTGGATTAGTTCGGTCTCATTAAATCAGTTATTTTTTTATTCGGGTCATAACACATGCATAAAAAATGTGTAAAAAGAAACCGAAATGGGTAAAAACTTATGGAAATGGATGAAAAGGGACTAAACATGTAAATCGTGTTGTTGGATTAGTTCGGTCTCATTAAATCGGTTATTTTTTTTATTCGGGTCATAACACATGCATAAAAAACGTGTAATAACAAACAGAAATGGGCAAAAACGTATGGAAAGGGATGAAAAGGGACTAAACGTGTAAATCGTGTTGTTAGATTAGTTCGGTCTCACTAAACCGGTTATAATTTTATTCGGGTTATAACACATGCATAAAAAACGTGTAAAAACAAACAGAAATGGGTAAAAACGTATGGAAACGGATGAAAAGGGACTAAACGTGTAAATTTTGTTGTTGGATTAGTTCGGTCTCATTAAATCGGTTATAATTTTATTCGGGTCATAACACGTGCATAAAAACGTGTAAAAAAACAGAAATGGGTAAAAACGTATGGAAACGGATGAAAAGGGACTAAACGTGCAAATCGTTTTGTTGGATTAGTCCGGTCTCATTAAATCGGTTATAATTTTATTCGGGTCATAACACATGCATAAAAAATGTGTAAAAACGTATGGAAACGGATGAAAAGGGACTAAACGTATAAATCGTGTTGTTGGATTAGTTCGGTCTCATTAAATCGGTTACTTTTTTATTCGGGTCATGACACATGCATAAAAAACGTGTAAAAACAAACAGAAATGGGTAAAAACGTATGGAAACGAATGAAAAGGGACTAAATGTGTAAATCGTGTTGTTGGATTATTTCGGTCTCATTAAATCGGTTATTTTTTTATTCGGGTCATAACACATGCATAAAAAACGTGTAAAAACAAACTAAAATGGGTAAAAATGTATAGAAACGGATGAAAAGGTACTAAACGTGTAAATCTTGTTGTTGGATTAGTTCGGGCTCATTAAATCGGTTTTTTTTTATTCGGGTCATAACACATGCATAAAAAACGTGTAAAAACAAACAGAAATGGGAAAAAACGTATGGAAACAGATGGAAAGGGACAAAACGAGTAAATCGTGTTGTTGGATTGGTTCGGTCTCATTAAATCGGTTATTTTATTATTCGGGTCATAACACATGCATAAAAAATGTGTAAAAACAAACAGAAATGGGTAAAAACGTATGAAAACGGATGAAAAGGGACTAAACGTGTAAATCGTGTTGTTGGATTAGTTCGGTCTCATTAAATCGGTTATTTTTTTATTCGGGTCATAACACATGCATAAAAAATGTGTAAAAACAAACCGAAATGGGTAAAAACTTATGGAAATGGATGAAAAGGGACTAAACATGTAAATCGTGTTGTTGGATTAGTTCGGTCTCATTAAATCGGTTATTTTTTTTATTCGGGTCATAACACATGCATAAAAAACGTGTAATAACAAACAGAAATGGGCAAAAACGTATGGAAAGGGATGAAAAGGGACTAAACGTGTAAATCGTGTTGTTGGATTAGTTCGGTCTCATTAAACCGGTTATAATTTTATTCGGGTTATAACACATGCATAAAAAACGTGTAAAAACAAACAGAAATGGGTAAAAACGTATGGAAACGGATGAAAAGGGACTAAACGTGTAAATTTTGTTGTTGGATTAGTTCGGTCTCATTAAATCAGTTATAATTTTATTCGGGTCATAACACGTGCATAAAAACGTGTAAAAAAACAGAAATGGGTAAAAACGTATGGAAACGGATGAAAAGGGACTAAACGTGCAAATCGTTTTGTTGGATTAGTCCGGTCTCATTAAATCGGTTATAATTTTATTCGGGTCATAACACATGCATAAAAAATGTGTAAAAACAAACAGAAATGGGTAAAAACGTATGGAAACGGATGAAAAGGGACTAAACGTGTAAATCGTGTTGTTGGATTAGTTCGGTCTCATTAAATCGGTTACTTTTTTATTCGGGTCATGACACATGCATAAAAAACGTATAAAAACAAACAGAAATGGGTAAAAACGTATGGAAACGAATGAAAAGGGACTAAACGTGTAAATCGTGTTGTTGGATTATTTCGGTCTCATTAAATCGGTTATTTTTTTATTCGGGTCATAACACATGCATAAAAAACGTGTAAAAACAAACTAAAATGGGTAAAAATGTATAGAAACGGATGAAAAGGTACTAAACGTGTAAATCTTGTTGTTGGATTAGTTCGGGCTCATTAAATCGGTTTTTTTTTTATTCGGGTCATAACACATGCATAAAAAACGTGTAAAAACAAACAAAAATGGGAAAAACGTATGGAAACGGATGGAAAGGGACAAAATGAGTTAATCGTGTTGTTGGATTGGTTCGGTCTCATTAAATCGGTTATTTTATTATTCGGGTCATAACACATGCATAAAAAATGTGTAAAAACAAACAGAAATGGGTAAAAACATATGAAAACGGATGAAAAGGGACTAAACGTGTAAATCGTGTTGTTGGATTAGTTCGGTCTCATTAAATCAGTTATAATTTTATTCGGGTCATAACACGTGCATAAAAACGTGTAAAAAAACAGAAATGGGTAAAAACGTATGGAAACGGATGAAAAGAGACTAAACGTGTAAATCGTTTTGTTGGATTAGTCCGGTTTCATTAAATCGGTTATAATTTTATTCGGGTCATAACACATGCATAAAAAATGTGTAAAAACAAACAGAAATGGGTAAAAACGTATGAAAACGGATGAAAAGTGACTAAACGTGTAAATCGTGTTGTTGGATTAGTTCGGTCTCATTAAATCGGTTATTTTTTTATTCGGGTCATAACACATGCATAAAAAATGTGTAAAAACAAACCGAAATGGGTAAAAACTTATGGAAATGGATGAAAAGGGACTAAACATGTAAATCGTGTTGTTGGATTAGTTCGGTCTCATTAAATCGGTTATTTTTTTTATTCGGGTCATAACACATGCATAAAAAACGTGTAATAACAAACAGAAATGGGCAAAAACGTATGGAAAGGGATGAAAAGGGACTAAACGTGTAAATCGTGTTGTTGGATTAGTTCGGTCTCATTAAACCGGTTATAATTTTATTCGGGTTATAACACATGCATAAAAAACGTGTAAAAACAAACAGAAATGGGTAAAAACGTATGGAAACGGATGAAAAGGGACTAAACGTGTAAATTTTGTTGTTGGATTAGTTCGGTCTCATTAAATCGGTTATAATTTTATTCGGGTCATAACACGTGCATAAAAACGTGTAAAAAAACAGAAATGGGTAAAAACGTATGGAAACGGATGAAAAGGGACTAAACGTGCAAATCGTTTTGTTGGATTAGTCCGGTCTCATTAAATCGGTTATAATTTTATTCGGGTCATAACACATGCATAAAAAATGTGTAAAAACAAACAGAAATGGGTAAAAACGTATGGAAACGGATGAAAAGGGACTAAACGTGTAAATCGTGTTGTTGGATTAGTTCGGTCTCATTAAATCGGTTACTTTTTTATTCGGGTCATGACACATACATAAAAAACGTGTAAAAACAAACAGAAATGGGTAAAAACGTATGGAAACGAATGAAAAGGGACTAAACGTGTAAATCGTGTTGTTGGATTATTTCAGTCTCATTAAATCGGTTATTTTTTTATTCGGGTCATAACACATGCATAAAAAACGTGTAAAAACAAACTAAAATGGGTAAAAATGTATAGAAACGGATGAAAAGGTACTAAACGTGTAAATCTTGTTGTTGGATTAGTTCGGGCTCATTAAATCGGTTTTTTTTTTATTCGGGTCATAACACATGCATAAAAAACGTGTAAAAACAAACAGAAATGGGAAAAAACGTATGGAAACGGATGGAAAGGGACAAAACGAGTAAATCGTGTTGTTGGATTGGTTCGGTCTCATTAAATCGGTTATTTTATTATTCGGGTCATAACACATGCATAAAAAATGTGTAAAAACAAACAGAAATGGGTAAAAACATATGAAAACGGATGAAAAGGGACTAAACGTGTAAATCGTGTTGTTGGATTAGTTCGGTCTCATTAAATCGGTTATAATTTTATTCGGGTCATAACACGTGCATAAAAAATGTGTAAAAACTTATGGAAATGGATGAAAAGGGACTAAACATGTAAATCGTGTTGTTGGATTAGTTCGGTCTCATTAAATCGGTTATTTTTTTTATTCGGGTCATAACACATGCATAAAAAACGTGTAATAACAAACAGAAATGGGCAAAAACGTATGGAAAGGGATGAAAAGGGACTAAACGTGTAAATCGTGTTGTTGGATTAGTTCGGTCTCATTAAATCGGTTACTTTTTTATTCGGGTCATGACACATGCATAAAAAACGTGTAAAAACAAACAGAAATGGGTAAAAACGTATGGAAACGAATGAAAAGGGACTAAACGTGTAAATCGTGTTGTTGGATTATTTCGGTCTCATTAAATCGGTTATTTTTTTATTCGGGTCATAACACATGCATAAAAAACGTGTAAAAAAACAGAAATGGGTAAAAACGTATGGAAACGGATGAAAAGGGACTAAACGTGCAAATCGTTTTGTTGGATTAGTCCGGTCTCATTAAATCGGTTATAATTTTATTCGGGTCATAACACATGCATAAAAAATGTGTAAAAACAAACAGAAATGGGTAAAAACGTATGGAAACGGATGAAAAGGGACTAAACGTGTAAATCGTGTTGTTGGATTAGTTCGGTCTCATTAAATCGGTTACTTTTTTATTCGGGTCATGACACATGCATAAAAAACGTGTAAAAACAAACCGAAATGGGTAAAAACGTATGGAAACGAATGAAAAGGGACTAAACGTGTAAATCGTGTTGTTGGATTAGTTCGGTCTCATTAAATCGGTTATTTTTTTATTCGGGTCATAACACATGCATAAAAAACGTGTAAAAACAAACTAAAATGGGTAAAAATGTATAGAAACGGATGAAAAGGGACTAAACGTGTAAATCTTGTTGTTGGATTAGTTCGGGCTCATTAAATCGGTTTTTTTTTTATTCGGGTCATAACATATGCATAAAAAACGTGTAAAAACAAACAGAAATGGGAAAAAACGTATGGAAACGGATGGAAAGGGACAAAACGAGTAAATCGTGTTGTTGGATTGGTTCGGTCTCATTAAATCGGTTATTTTATTATTTGGGTCATAACACATGCATAAAAAATGTGTAAAAACAAACAGAAATGGGTAAAAACGTATGGAAATGGATGAAAAGGGACTAAACGTGTAAATCGTGTTGCTAGATTAGTTCGGTCTCATTAAATCGGTTATTTTTTTATTCGGGTCATAACACATGCATAAAAAATGTGTAAAAACAAACAGAAATGGGTAAAAACGTATGGAAATGGATGAAAAGGGACTAAACATGTAAATCGTGTTGTTGGATTAGTTCGGAGTCACTAAATCGGTTATTTTTTTTATTTGGGTCATAACAAATGCATAAAAAACGTGTAAAAACAAACAGAAATGGGCAAAAACGTATGGATACGGATGAAAAGGGACTAAACGTGTAAATCGTGTTGTTGGATTAGTTCGGTCTCATTAAATCGGTTACTTTTTTATTCGGGTCATGACACATGCATAAAAAACGTGTAAAAACAAACAGAAATGGGTAAAAACGTATGAAAACGAATGAAAAGGGACTAAACGTGTAAATCGTGTTGTTGGATTATTTCGGTCTCATTAAATAGGTTATTTTTTTATTCGGGTCATAACACATGAATAAAAAACGTGTAAAAACAAACTAAAATGGGTAAAAATGTATAGAAACGGATGAAAAGGTACTAAACGTGTAAATCTTGTTGTTGGATTAGTTCGGGCTCATTAAATCGGTTTTTTTTTTTATTCGGGTCATAACACATGCATAAAAAACGTGTAAAAACAAACAGAAATGGGAAAAAACGTATGGAAACGGATGGAAAGGGACAAAACGAGTAAATCGTGTTGTTGGATTGGTTCGGTCTCATTAAATCGGTTATTTTATTATTCGGGTCATAACACATGCATAAAAAATGTGTAAAAACAAACAGAAACGGGTAAAAACATATGAAAGCGGATGAAAAGGGACTAAACGTGTAAATCGTGTTGTTGGATTAGTTCGGTCTCATTAAATCGGTTATTTTTTTATTCGGGTCATAACACATGCATAAAAAATGTGTAAAAACAAACCGAAATGGGTAAAAACTTATGGAAATGGATGAAAAGGGACTAAACATGTAAATCGTGTTGTTGGATTAGTTCGGTCTCATTAAATCGGTTATTTTTTTTATTCGGGTCATAACACATGCATAAAAAACGTGTAATAACAAACAGAAATGGGCAAAAACGTATGGAAAGGGATGAAAAGGGACTAAACGTGTAAATCGTGTTGTTGGATTAGTTCGGTGTCATTAAATCGGTTACTTTTTTATTCGGGTCATGACACATGCATAAAAAACGTGTGAAAACAAACAGAAATAGGTAAAAACGTATGGAAACGAATGAAAAGGGACTAAACGTGTAAATCGTGTTGTTGGATTATTTCGGTCTCATTAAATCGGTTATTTTTTTATTCGGGTCATAACACATGCATAAAAAACGTGTAAAAAAACAGAAATGGGTAAAAACGTATGGAAACGGATGAAAAGGGACTAAACGTGCAAATCGTTTTGTTGGATTAGTCCGGTCTCATTAAATCGGTTATAATTTTATTCGGGTCATAACACATGCATAAAAAATGTGTAAAAACAAACAGAAATGGGTTAAAACGTATGGAAACGGATGAAAAGGGACTAAACATGTAAATCGTGTTGTTGGATTAGTTCGGTCTCATTAAATCGGTTACTTTTTTATTCGGGTCATGACACATGCATAAAAAACGTGTAAAAACAAACCGAAATGGGTAAAAACGTATGGAAACGAATGAAAAGGGACTAAACGTGTAAATCGTGTTGTTGGATTAGTTCGGTCTCATTAAATCGGTTATTTTTTTATTCGGGTTATAATACATGCATAAAAAACGTGTAAAAACAAACTAAAATGGGTAAAAATGTATAGAAACGGATGAAAAGGGACTAAACGTGTAAATCTTGTTGTTGGATTAGTTCGGGCTCATTAAATCGGTTTTTTTTTTATTCGGGTCATAACATATGCATAAAAAACGTGTAAAAACAAACAGAAATGGGAAAAAACGTATGGAAACGGATGGAAATGGACAAAACGAGTAAATCGTGTTGTTGGATTGGTTCGGTCTCATTAAATCGGTTATTTTATTATTTGGGTCATAACACATGCATAAAAAATGTGTAAAAACAAACAGAAATGGGTAAAAACGTATGGAAATGGATGAAAAGGGACTAAACGTGTAAATCGTGTTGCTAGATTAGTTCGGTCTCATTAAATCGGTTATTTTTTTATTCGGGTCATAACACATGCATAAAAAATGTGTAAAAAGAACAGAAATGGGTAAAAACGTATGGAAATGGATGAAAAGGGACTAAACATGTAAATCGTGTTGTTGGATTAGTTCGGAGTCACTAAATCGGTTATTTTTTTTATTCGGGTCATAACAAATGCATAAAAAACGTGTAAAAACAAACAGAAATGGGCAAAAACGTATGGAAACGGATGAAAAGGGACTAAACGTGTAAATCGTGTTGTTGGATTAGTTCGGTCTCATTAAACCGGTTATAATTTTATTCGGGTCATAACACATGCATAAAAAAAGTGTAAAAACAAACAGAAATGGGTAAAAACGTATGGAAACGGATGAAAAGGGACTAAACGTGTAAATTGTGTTGTTGGATTAGTTCGGTCTCATTAAATCGGTTATAATTTTATTCGGGTCATAACACGTGCATAAAAACGTGTAAAAAAACAGAAATGGGTAAAAATGTATGGAAACGGATGAAAAGGGACTAAACGTATAAATCGTTTTGTTGGATTAGTTCGGTCTCATTAAATCGGTTATAATTTTATTCGGGTCATAACACATGCATAAAAAATGTGTAAAAACAAACAGAAATGGGTAAAAACGTATGGAAACGGATGAAAAGGGACTAAACGTGTAAATCGTGTTGTTGGATTAGTTCGGTCTCATTAAATCGGTTATTTTTGTATTCGGGTTATAACACATGCGTAAAAAACGTGTAAAAACAAACCGAAATGGGTAAAAACGTATGGAAACGGATGAAAAGGGACTAAACTTGTAAATCGTGTTGTTGGATTAGTTCGGTCTCATTAAATCGGTTATTTTTTTATTCGGGTCATAACACAAGCATAAAAAACGTGTAAAAACAAACAGAAATGGGTAAAAACGTATGGAAATGGATGAAAAGGGAGAAAACGCGTAAATCGTGTTGTTGGATTAGTTTGGTCTCATTAAATCGGTTATTTTTTTATTCGGGTCATAACACATGCATAAAAACGTGTAAAAACAAACCGAAATGGGTAAAAACGTATAGAAATGGATGAAAAGGGACTAAACGTGTAAATCTTGTTGTTGGATTAGTTCGGTCTCATTAAATCGGTTATTTTTTTATTTGGGTCATAACACATGCATAAAAAACGTGTAAAACCAAACAGAATTGGGTAAAAACGTATGGAAACGGATGAAAATGGACTAAACGTGTAAATCGTGTTGTTGGATTAGTTTGGTCTCATTAAATCGGTTATAATTTTATTCGGGTCATAACACATTCATAAAAAACGTGTAAAAACAAACAGAAATGGGTAAAAACGTATGGAAACGGTGAAAAGAGACTAAACGAGTAAATCGTGTTGTTGGATTAGTTCGGCCTCATTAAATCGGTTATTTTTTATTCGGGTCATAACACATGCATAAAAAATGTGTAAAAACAAACAGAAATGGATAAAAACATATGGAAACGGATGAAAAGGGACTGAACGTGTAAATCGTGTTGTTAGATTAGTTCGGTCTCATTAAATCGGTTATATTTTTATTCGGGTCATAGCACATGCATAAAAAACGTGTAAAAACAAACAGAAATGGGTAAAAACGTATGGAAATGGATGAAAAGGGACTAAATATGTAAATCGTGTTGTTGGATTAGTTCGGTCTCATTAAATCGGTTATTTTTTTTATTCGGGTCATAACACATGCATAAAAAACGTGTAAAAACAAACAGAAATGGGTAAAAACGTATGGAAACGGATGTGAAGGGACTAAACGTGTAAATCGTGTTGTTGGATTAGTTCGGTCTCATTAAATCAGTTATAATTTTATTCGGTTCATAACACATGGATAAAAAACGTGTAAAAACAAACAGAAATGGGTAAAAACGTATGGAAACGGATGAAAAGGGACTAAACGTGTAAATTGTGTTGTTGGATTAGTTCGGTCTCATTAAATCGGTTATAATTTTATTCGGGTCATAACTCCCACCACCACCACCGCACTAGACACCACCACAACCACAACTAGCCACCACCAGCAGCAACCACCCCCACCACAATCACAACCAACCATCACCACCAGCATCACCAACACCACCACCACCACCAACCACCACCACCACCAGCAACCACCACCAGCCACCACTACCACCATCAGCCACTACCACCACTAGCCAAAACTACCACCACCACCACTACCACCACCATCACCACCACCACCACCAGGAACCACCACCACCACCACCAGCCACCACCACTACCACCACCAGCCACCAACAACCACCAACATCTTTTTTTTAGTCATCTTTATCATAAGTATTAAATGTAGTGATCATTTAAAATATAGTTATTCATATATCAGAATCTTTTTAACATGTTATATATATTTTGAATTTGTATGTTGTATCAAATAAAGCACAAATTACCTTTAATTACTAGAGTGTCATAATTTGGACTAAATTATACATTAATTAAGACTTACATATTAAAAACTTAAATAGTGATTTGATTGATTTGCATGAGAAAATGAACAGACTACATGGGAAGACTCAATACTTTGAATTAGTACTCTGTAATTACTTTTTGCAATGATTTAGTTTACACACCCACATATATATGTTTGGAGAGTAGATTATTAATTAATTACTGTATCTATAAGTTTCATCCCTAGCCACATAAATCATCATCAAAAACATAATTTCTTACTTAACCATTATCAAATCATCATCTAAAAACATGTCTGGATCTCCTAATCTCGAAGAACTGAAAGATTTGTGTGGGCCTGATAAACTTCACAAATGTCTCAAGTTCCTCTTTAGTCAAGAAATTCCTCTAAATGAAGTAATGATCCAGTGTTTGGGTGAAAAGCGTGATGAGCTGCGGATAAGTGTTGATAAGCGCACCGAGAGAATGGCTGAGGTTTTAGATCTTAACTTTGATGAAGAAGAAGCTGCTGCTGATGGTTATGAGTCCCTTGAGGAGGTTCAAGTGATGGAGCGCCATTTGCTGGAGTCCCTTTTGGCCATTTTGGTTGACCTTCGTGCTCTGGTATCTAAGAAGGAGGAAGCCATTGATGATATGGATTATTATGATCAGAGCTACAGTTGAATGGTTGTTTAACTAGGGTCTTTTTGGTTGGGTTTGGTGGTTCCTTAGCTTGTTATGTTTTTTATTGTTGTTTTGAAGGAACTGGTACATGTAATCACCCTACTTAATCTTTAATATTAATAAATATGATTTAGGTTTTTAATTATGTCATAATCTTGTGTTTTTATTTTAAATATACTTTATTTATAAGCAGTTGAGTTACCTTATATCTCACACTCTGAAATATTACACACATAAGAAACACATATTGGTGAAATAGGTATCTTCAGCAAATTTAGGAGTTTCAAAATGAAGTAACAAAAGTGAAATCAAGCAATAAATAATCAAAATAAACGCTCTATATAAGAGCTTGATTGTTTTACCATCATTACAGGCATCCATTTGGGTGTTTATCAAGTCATTCATGTATTAGTTTTTTAATTGTATGCTAATAAGATTTTTAAGTTTATTAGGTTACGATTTTTTGTGTGGTTCAGATGGATTATTAAGGGTTGCTTGATTCTTATTGTCTGCTATAGATGTTATAGAGTGTTTGGGATGGATTATTAAGGGTTCAGATGGATTATTAAGGTTGCTTGAACTTGATGTATGGATATGTTTGCAAGTTAATTAGATTATTTGTGGTTAAGTAGCTTCTTTAGTTAGTACTCAGGTTGTGATAACATTGCACAACTGTACTACGAAATTTTGTAGATTTCCTCAGGTTAATCATGTTCCATTGTGGCTAGTCTTCATTGGCGACTAATGTATTTATAGTTCTATCAAGAATTATAATCATTCATCCCTTGCAACTGGTCATCCCAATGGATCATGATTGGCCAGAAAATGTTGTGAAGGTTCACGCCAGTCTGCATATAAAACTTTCACCCCACTTTTGGGAGAAACTGATGCTACTAGTAATGTTGAAGAAATGGCTAAGGTGGTACAACAAGACCAAGTTTCTACTGCTGTAGAGGTTTGGATTGTATGTTATTCTTTGTATCTGATCTTGGGAATGCCCATATCATCAATTGTTAATGTTGTAAAAAAAACTTTTGGTAAGTAATATAATTCACCTTTTGTGAGATTACAACTGCTGTAGAGGTTTGGATTGTATGTTCTTCTTTGTATCTGATCTTGGGAATGCCCATATCAGTTTCTACACTTTTTTTTCCTTCCTGAAATAGTGAATTTTATTAATTAAGGAACCAACAACTTACAAAGATTATACAAGCAGTCAAATTGAACACACTCATTTGACTGATACAATATAACAGATACATTCTACACAATCATTCACGAATCACGAAACTAGCTGATTCAATATCCACCATTCTTCTAGACTTAGCAACTACATGCTAACATCTAGGCAACCATGGAGAAATATCCCTTATTGGCTACATTTCCACTAAACAAACACCCTTCCTAATTCCATCCTAGTCATTTTCTATAGTTTAGTTGTTTAGATTTTGTAACAAAATAAAAAAAATATTCTATAAGAGGAATATAAAAATAGTCTATAAGAGGAATATAAAATACCTGTGGCTCCCTTTTTTGGTATGTCCTCCCCAAAATTTTTGAAAAGCCCTATATATTTTTTTTAACAAATTTCGAATTCTCCCTCCACCCATTTCCATCTCCACCCACGTTTATCACATTTATCACCAATCACCACTCACAACCACCAATCACCAATCATCAATCACATCACAGCCACCATTCACCAATCACCATCCATCATATCACTTGTCGGTCCAGCCATCAACAATGGAGGGAGGTTCATTTAGATATAAATTAGGTACTTTTTTGAATTAGGAATTCATTATATTGGAATTTTAACTTATTATTCATTTTCATTGTATATTTTATTTGTTATGGATTTGTTGGTTTCTTGTTTCTTTGGTAATGTTAACTTATCGTGTTTTTGGCCGAATCGTTTAATTAACCAACAACACAATAAAGATAACATGTTGTAATTTACACATTTTTCTTAATACACGTTTTCATATTTGACATTTGAAGCTTAATTAGATTGATGCCCAATACATTCATTCCATTGTGTTGTTGCAATTCTTATTGTAAACCTAGCTTATTAATTAGCTAGACACTTGTGACTTGACATTGGAACTTTATCAATCTAAATCTTCATATATGCTTATATTGGTTTAACTTGTAACTTGTAGGGTATATACGTTATCATTTGACCTCAGCAATAATAGCATGGACAAGTCTTGGATGACAACTTGTAGGACCAACAAAGAATACATTGATGGAGTAGCAGCGTTTATTAAGTATGCACTACACAACTTTCAGAAGATGAAGAACATCGACCCACGAGTTAATATACGACATGTTTAAACAAAATAGAGCAAACAATGGATGACGTGGAGTACCATTTATTCTACTACGGGGTTAATCTTAGATACAGAAAATGGAATCAACATGGAGAAAAGGATGAGCAAGCAACAACAGCCCAAATACATGATAATGCAGAAACAAAGTTTGTTGACGACACAGATTTTGACATGGAGTCACATTCAGATATTCCAACAGATGGCCCAACAACAGTAGAAATGGTTAATGCTACAAAAGAAAATTTTGATGAGGATGACCTTGCCAAGTTTCAAAAACTATTATTAGACGCGGAGAAGCCACTTTATAAAGGATGTCCTGACTTCACAAAGTTGTCCGCAATAGTTAAACTACTCAACTTGAAGGGTAAGTATGGAGCTTCTGATAAGTTCTTTACTGAATTACTAGGATTGATAAAAAAAAATGCTACCTGCTGGTAACGAAATGGTTGAAAAAACTTAGCAGGCCAAAAAACTAATGAGAATGATGGGATCAGGATACAAAAAGATACATGTATGTAGCAACAATTGCATTCTTTACTGGAAGACTAACAAGGAGTTTACTGTTTGTCCAAATTGTGGGATATCAAGATGGAAGGTGGATAATAAGACACGTAAAGTGTATGAAAACATTCCGGCAAAGGTCATGTGGTACTTTCCAATTATACCAAGACTGCAACGACTCTTTAAGTTAGAGAGTATTTCAGAAGATCTAAGATGGCACGCCACAAGGAGGGTAACAGATGGTGTTTAACGTCACCCTCCAGATTCACAGGCATGGCATACCATAGATGAAAAATTCCCCCACTTTGCTCAAGATCCGAGAAATCTACGGCTAGGAATATCGGCTGAAGGGGTTGACGTTAACTCAGGAACTAGGCATCACAGTGTATGGCCAGTTTTATCTGTCATATACAACCTTCCTCCATGGTTGTGTATGAAAAGAAAGTTTATCATGCTTTCGGTATTGATATCGGGATACCCGGGAAATGATATCGATGTATTTTTAGAACCGTTGGTTAATGATCTGCATACCTTATTCGAGGATGGGGTTGATACATATGATGCTTGTACAAAAGAAATGTTTAAACTGCGTGCCACTATGTTATGGACGATAAATGATTACACTGCACTGATGCGTGGGAATTGCACCAGGCTTTACCTCTCGAGGGATCTCGAGAAGCTTACAACCCCCACCAGGCAGTGTACCTGATCGTTGTAGTATAGTATAGTGACAAGTACCGGGGGATTGATCGTTCAACTTGGGAATAGTGTGGCTAGGGTTAAAAAACCTAAATACTAGGTCTAGAGATGAGGGATGATTCTTTTTGTATTTTTAGGTTTTATGAAAAGCAATTAAAAATCTCGGTTTTGAAGGAGTTGGGCGGAATTAGTTGCTAGTCAACTAACCAAATAACTAAGATGCAATCAAAATAAATTACTAAAAATGAAAATAAACTAAATTAAGATAGTGGTGTGAGCAATATATGGCAGAATTGTGTTTACTTAGGTTTCACTACTCCCTAGATATCTTTTACAGGTTAATTACTTGTTACAGTTGTGTGGATGGCGGATTGTATTCCTTAATACCATTCATGGGGTGGCGTACTTACTTCCCCAATCCTATAAACTCCTACTTCACTCCTATGTCAAGCCGGCTAAGAAGCTCCTAACATGGGATCACTATAATTCGCTCATTCATTAAATACAATCATAAAAACCTAGTACACATCGGTTCATGTTTCTTAAGATGTTCAAGCAAGTTACACAATGGAGATCTGACAGTTTTCTTATGCCTAACATTCAAATCATTCATCCATTACAACTATAAACAAACAATCAACCTATAATTAACATCTAGGTTTCATTACATCTAAGCAAACACATGAAAGATCTAGCCTAGCATGTTGAAATCAAGACAAGCATCAGATATATTCAAACAACACATAAACATATTGAATGAATTGAAAGAGGACTTATCTTAATTGAACATGAAAGGTTTCAAGGGGTAAAAACCCTTGAAAATACTGTTACAAATGACCTACGGTTTATTAGGTTCGACCCTAGTATTCTCCACACAAGTTCCTATCTAATGAATGAAAAATAGAAAAGTATATATAGATTTTGTGAGGTGACGGCGTCAAGAGTAAATTTCTAACGCCGTCATCTCGCCGCCAATAAACTCCTCGGACTGCCTAGATCTAGGTTTGACACCGTCACGTGTATTCCATTTGCAGGCCGTCACCATTTTAACTCTTGATGCCCTTCTCTTGACGCCTTCAGGTTTTCTTTGGGTCGTCATGGATTTTACTCCTGACGCCGTCACAATTTCCTTCTTGACGCCGTCAGGTACTGTTCTCAGCATGGAAAATTAAGTCTTTGCCGTTTTCTTCACTTTTATGCTCCAAAAACGTCCAAAATGCTTCCTTTTCCAGATTTCACTCCCAAAGTACCTAAAATCACAAAAGGAACGATTTAGGACAATATTTGATCAAATAAATTCAATTCCGGGCTTAAATGACCCCCTAAAAGTGGTTCATTTTCGCATAATCATATACCCTTACACTTGAGATTTGCTTGTCCTCAAGCAAATGCGCTTTTATTCTAATCAAAATACAAGTTAGGGGTCATTTAACACTAATATAAAAGTAATTACAACAAATAATTGTTCCACTAAAGACCAAAGACAAGCACGGAGGTCATATACTAGCACCTCACAAATAATGTTTAGATACTCACATCTCTCGGGTGTAATAAAGTAATATCACAATATGGAAATGGAAAACATCTCTCACTATCTGTCATAGCAAAATAGATTACCATAGGCTTGGGAAAGGATCAAACCTCCACCACTTAGCGTAAGCACCTAGGATAAACTATCAAAGAGGTCTTTTAAAGGATTATAATGTTAGGTGTAGGGATATGGAAAACACGGTTTTGTTGGATAAAGGCAATATTTACTGGTGGCGAGTTAATCATCTTGATTAATTACATGTACAATATGGCGTTGCTAAGCCAAGACTAGACTCGACTTAAGCTAATAAATAAAAAATAACGAAAACATAAAATGAACATAGAATGAAACAGGATGGTAGTCCGTATGTTTTTCTCTTTTCTTTTTCTATTTTTTATCTTGATTTTTCGATTTTTTTTTTCTTTTTTTTTTCTTTTTTTTTTTTTCTTTTTTTTTTTTTTTGCATACACTCTTACCCTACCATCCAAAATAATACATCATAGGAATGAATATTCCCCTTACACTTGAATTTTTACATACTTTACAATAAACTAATCTAATGACTCGAATTAAGAAAATCAAAACACTTGGAGTACTTTTAAGATTAATGTACATACGGGGGTAATAAATGATGTTCTTCCCCATTACTCCATAAAATAAGTACTTTACCCATGAGTCCCAATCGTCCCAAAACAATATGTACAAGGATATGACTCGACTTAGCAACCATATAATGAATTAGATAATTAACTTAGGGTTTAACCAATTAACAATAATGCACTAAAGATGAGTGCATACACGGAAGGCTAAGGCGATTTGGTTGTACATTTAAGTGTGGTGTAACAAATTTTTCCTTTAAGTAAGATGCTTAAAGTTAGAAACGAAAAGATAGGCTCGGAGGGGTGTACTAGGGGTTTCATGTACTAAAAATGAGTACAACGCTAAGGGTGTGGGAAAAATTAGTTGACTTAACTAGCCAAGTAATATGACTTTAATGGTCAAGTAATCATGATACGGGTTTAACACAAGGGTGATCCTAATGCCTCTTGTCATGTAGTAAATCCTACTACACGAATGTAGTCTCACTAGCTGTCTCGGGATGCATCACTAACGCAAGTTCTAGAACCTAAATACTACCGGTACACTCATAAGCACTAATAGTAAATGCTTTTCCTATCAAATCTAAAGGCGAACCTCACATATTTGGGTGGAAATTTTTTCTGAATGGTACGGTTTTGTGCTAGTCATACAATCTCCTATCCATGAGACGCTTTCTATGGCTAAAGTTTCACTCCTAAATGTTGTAAAAAAATTTAAATTTGGCGCTAAAATTACACTAACAAGTATTTCTCATGGTTTTATTACACATCTACTATCAAACAAACAAACATCTGTAAGGTATCATCATTTTACCCTCCCCTTACACTTAGGATGAACATTGTCCCCAATGTTCAAGTAAAGAATGTAAAAGTAAAACAGGTAAAAGAATGAAATCAAATACTCCCCTGATTCGCTCGGTCTGGATAATATGGTAATCAGGTTAGATCTTCCTGCAAGAAAATGAACAATCAAAGCTTCCCTTCCAGAATATAAATCATCTTCTTATCATACATAACCTGTAAAACCTGAGAAAACAGACAAGGCAACCTCGCATAAAATCGGCGGCAATCTATATATGCTAACAAATCCTAAAAAGCAAAGTAAGATATAATGCTTGTGGAATGATGTTTGCAGATCTCCTGGAGATTATATGTAACAATTCGCAATTTCAGGTTAACTTTTATTCCCGAAAATTTTACTATTCACTTTTCACTATTCATCTCAGAAATTTTTATTTCATATTCTCGTAAGTTAAACTATTTTAACGATAATCTGAGAGTTTGACGCTCGTCGGATCATTTCTGCAAAAATCACAAAGCCGTGTCCGAGATTTACTTTTAGGTTTAAACGTCCTTCCAGCATCCCGATATATCCATAAAACATTATAAACAATAGAAATATGATTTTCTCTCATTTTAGGACAATTCCAAAAGTTTCGGAATTTTACGTTTTTCAGTTCAGCGTTTTACGCGAATTACGCGTTTTAGACCCGTGTTTCCAGTTTTTAGCAGGGTTTTAGCACCCGATAGAACCTACCACTCATTTTATATTTTATTATGGACTATATTGACATGTTTAACAATACTTTCAAATTTCATATTTTTACGACACCCGGTTTTACGTTTTGAGGCTTAATCATTTACGGTTAGCGATTTACAGAGTCAAAACTAGCTACATACTTAGGATAATACCATCAAAAGTCCATACCTTGTTCTCCAAGTTCTTGAATCGCCACTAGGGGGGGCATTCACACTTGTGGCATCATCTCATGACTTTAGCCATTAGATCATATTTATTTACAACTTTGTCTCCAAGTTTTAGCACTTTCCTAGTAACCTTCCTAACCTCCTCATTCATAGTATAAATAGCAAGCTAATCCCTTCCTTTCTTCATCACCAAAAACGCCACAACATCAATACCTAGCACCATGATCCATTGATCTTCAATATACAAGTTACACTACAAAGTTCAAGGTCTTAGTATTCTCTACCTAGTTCTTAAGTTTGTTTGGTGATTCCATGGTTGAATTAGGAGCTACACAAGGTGATTAGGGGCTGAAGTTAAATGGTTTTCACAAGGTTTATATCAAGTCTATCAATGGTTACAAGAGTTATGGTGAAGGGTTTACAAGCATAGTTGTAAGAAACCCTTATACACTTTCTTGCTCAATATCATTTTCATGCTCTTTGTGTTCTTTTCATGCTATATATGTTCTTGTTATTGTGTTCATGATGTTTAAAAATGGATAAAACGAGTATTGGTATACATATGTTAACTTATGACAAGCAAACAAGCAAACTAGTGATTTTTATGGAAAACCACGACCACAATAGTATAACTTTGATATTTGACACTTACTTACTGTTAAAGAGGACTTAACAAGGAAAACATAGCAATTTGAATCACCCAAAACGAGTACACGAGTCAAAAGTTATGACCATTTGAAGTTAGCGAAACCAAAACGGCAAAACTGCCTAAATAGCATTCTGATCAAATTTTGATTTTTAAAGTCCCACTTCTGGTCCGATTCATCAAAAAGTTAAAACACGAAAGTTGTCCGAAACGACGTTTTCGTTCAGGAACAAAGAAGCTCGAGCCCTTAAAACGCTTTCCGAGTGATAATTTCTTCAAATTCTTAACAGCCCATTTTTAGACCAAAGTCACTATATTATAGTTATGAATTACTAAGACCAAGAGGTCTAATGACCTAAAGCCAAGACCACAACCATGGCTAAAGCCAAGGTTGAGTCTCAAGACCATGGTAACAATGACCAAGGTCACGGCAAAGCCACGGCTAAAGACCATATAACTTTTAAAGATCAAAACTTATATATATGTTATCAAATACTACAATAGTAGGGAGCCTCATGTGAGGAGTTCATTAAGTAAGCCGTCGAGACGAGTTGTGGATTTACGAATTAAAGTGTCCTGGCTCCTCGAATGTTTACTTCATGACTTCTGAATTATGTCGGCCTGAACGGTAGTAAGAGATGTACAACCTATACATGTTTCATAAACCACTTATATTCAAAGACTTACACATTATACTAAAGTACTACATCATGAACATTATGCAAGACATATATAGGCAATTCTTCGTATTCTTAGACGTTACTCCAAACCTAAGTCGCAACGTTCTATTATAGGCTGCTCTTAGAGACTTTCGTGATTCGACTACGACTTTCATTTCTCATTACATAGACTTAAGGTGAGTCATAGCCCGTACTCTTTTCGTACTTGTTTTAACTCTTGGGGGGGATACATGCTCAACTACTTGCTTACTTGTACAAATACTCAAAACATTTATACTTGATTGTTTTATACTTGATTGTCTTATACTTGATGGCATTATACTTGATTTCATACATACATGACTGTCTTTTATCTTTGGGAAGTGGCTCCCAGTAAACTTATATCTTTGGGAAGTGGCTCCCAGTTTTCTTTGGGAAGTGGCTCCCAGTTGTCCTTGGGAATTGGCTCCCAAAGTGAGGTCTTCGGAGATGAAGTAGAGACTCACTACTAATTGCTTAATTGTCTTGATGAACTTATACATGTCTTTATTATACTATATGTTAGCAGTGGGTTGTGAACACACAGGTTACAAGTCTCTTATGGCGGGACTTGTAACTGAGTGGATTCACGATGCCTTTGCTGTGTGAACATTCTTTTAAGGCTTTTCAACTGTTTTAAGACAAACTCTATGAACTCACCAACCATTGTGTTGACACTTTAGCATGATTATCTCAGGTTAGTAAGGCGATAGCTAGTGCGTGGAACTTAGAGTCAAGCTGCATATTCTGAAGACTTACGCTTTTATCATTTACCATTCAACATTTTGTATACATTTATGTATCATACTTTGGAATCTCATGTTTGTAACTTTGAATTCATTAATCGAATGGTAACTTTTCAAAACGTCTCATTTAGAGTTCGTTTTCTATACCTTGTACTTTGTATTATGAAGTAGCACCCCTATGACACAGTCTTCCGCTGCGGTATTTTGGGGGTGTTACATTATAAAACTAAAGATTCAACAAAAACTTTAAGACTCCGTTAGAAAAACAAAACTGGCAGAATTTCCAGAATTTTACACGTGACACCGTCAGGAATTTCTTCCTGACGCCGTCAGAAGTGACCTGTAGAAATTCTTATGTTAAGTTTCCAGAAAATTTCTGGAAAAACTTTGTCCTACTTCCTGGAAAATCCTGCAAAACATCATTATGACTCGATACAAGCATTTGACTCTAACAAATGTGAATATACATGTTCACTTAATATTGTGGGGATTCATGATCGAGTTTGTTTCTTAAAAAACATATTTGAGGTTTCCCCTTACACTTATCTTTTGCGAAATACCTTTGGATGAAGTTAAGACTAAGCCAAACATCAAAATAAAGTATTTTCACTATTTTAGTTTTGAAACATGATCTACCAACAATAAAAATAAAGCATGCATACGGAAGCAAATAACTATAAAACAAAATAAAAATCACACAAAACATGGGTTGCCACCCAAGAAGTGCTTTTCTTTATTTACGAGTCTTGTAGCTAGACTCAAGGTCATGGGTTACTATGTGACCTCAACGTTGGTTTCACTCTCTAGGTCATCTCCTACACCAGTTTTGTATTCCGGACCTAATTGCAAGCATTCTTTTTTGAAACCAAGCATCTTATTCATAACAAATTCAACTCCTCTACGTCTATCCTCATCATTCCTATAGTAAACCGCTTGTTTGTGTTCCTTTTCTATGTTTGACAGGAGGCGGTACTGCTCAATCTTATAGGGTATTTGGTAGGAAATCTCATCATTCTCCTCCTTGAACCTAAATATCCCTAAAGTTGGATCATAACTCATCATAGTGGCCTCAACGAATGGTTTTCCGAACACTACCTGGCTTAGGCAATCATCTATCAACGGGCGAGTATCCTCCACTATCACAAAGTCGGTCTCATAAGTGAAGTTTCCAACAATCACGTGCAATCCTTTCACTCTTCCTACAAAATTGCTTATCAAATTCTTATTGGGCATCATTCTATAACCAAGTTGTTTCTTCATTACCCAATTATAATAAGTCATAGTCATGATGTTTATAGGAGATCTAGGATTGATATAAGCTTTCCATATATGCATATGCCCAATGTTGCATGGTATGTTGATGTTAGAGGGATCTCCCATTTTGATAAGGGGTTTACCAAGGATATATGGTGTCTCGGGGTCATCGAATAAATCCTTATGATATTCCCGTTCTTTCTTGGTGGGCAACTCATCAAAGTACTCTCCTACAGTCTCTACATCCTATAACTGTTCTCCCTTATTAACCTCAACTTCCCTAATTTCATCCCTAGTCTCGGTTTCTACTTCAACTTCATCTTTGTCACTTTCTTCTATATCCTTATCTATTGGCTTAATGGTGACAACATTGAGGAAGTGGACGTGTTTGGATGACGAGGGGTCCTTAGTTAACGCTTGGTTGTTGAGGGCTTTCAACAAGTTTTCAATCTTATTGGTCATCTCCGTTTGTTGTTGGTTTAATTCGGTTTCAAATCTTGCTATGCGAGCCTCTTGAGATGCCATGAACTTGGACATCAATCCTTCAATATTGTTGGTACTACCATCGTTGTTAGAAGGATTGTTGTTGAAAGTACGGTTGGAGGGTGGACCGTTTGGTTGGTAACGATTAGGCAGATTGGAAGAACTGGCTTGGTTTTGTTTCTACCTAAGGTTTGGGTGGTTTTTCCAAGAAGGGTTGTAGGAATCACCATACGGGTTTGGCTCTGGTTTGAAAGTGTACCACTTATCTCCCGCTTCGTCGGTACGCGAGGATGTGTAGTCCGCAAAAGCTGTTCCGGGGAGTTCCACACAATCACGAGTGTCATGGGGACCACTACATAATTCGCATGAAGAAGTGATTTTGTTCACTTGGCTTGAAGGCTTAGGAGCTTCGTAAGATTTCATGAGAAACTTGACTTGGTCTTCAAGTTCCATGATCCTACGGTCGGGAGTGCTAGAATTGTTTGAAGGCAAAGATATTGCCTTGACCATTTTGTGCATATCACGGGGATCATTCCAACTTTTGTTGTCATAGAGAGCAAGATCTTCTATGAGTTCCCATGATTGTTCCGCACTTAGATCACGTAGCTTACCACCGGCCGATTGGTCAATGGCTCGCCTTGTGGAGAGATCGATATGGTCATAGAAGATTTGGACTTGGAGCCAAAGATCTATACCATGATGAGGGACTTTTTGGAGTAAGTCCTTGAAACGAGTCCATGCTTCATATAGAGTTTCATCTTGATGTTGTTGGAACATCAAGATATCATTTCTGAGCTTGGTAGTTCTCCCCGGTGGGAAAAATTGAGCAAGGAAATGAGTGGTGAGATCATCCCATGAGGTGATGGATCCCGCGGGTAAACGCTCAAGCCATTGAACGCTCTTAAGGAAGTTCATTTTAGGCACTCCTAAATCCTTATTGCTATGCTTATCCCGCAATTTAATGTGCTTTTGTATCATTTGAGCAGTTTGTATGGTTTGGCCTTGAGTGTACAATTTATTTTCAAGTTTGTTTTTCAACGTCTTAAGATTGGAAAAATCATTTAAGAGTTTAGTTTCTTTTTCCTGTAAATCACTTTTTAGTGCAATTACACTATCTTGAATCTCCTGTTTTTGTATAACAGCTTGATCAAATTGATTTTGTACAGACTTTAACTCTTGTTTTAATTTTTCTTCCCTTAAGTTATATTCAGTTACGTATGCACACATTTGCCAATCCATTTTTTGTTCTCGTTCGGTAACCTCAAATTTTGCCCGTTGTTCATAGGAAGTTACCTGATCCTTAAGGATATTAATCCTAGTGGTTAAGGTGTCTACAGGTGCAACAACAGTGTACTCATCTAATTCACACACATTATTATCAACAGAGAATGCATCACTCGGTACAACAGACACAACGTCGTGCATTACATATTGTTCATATGGGACAACATTGCTATTTCCCATATTAGTGCTATCTAATCCCACAACGGTTGTCTGTTGTACTTTGTCAGGAATTCTTTGTTCATGCATCACATAATTATCACATACAACTGAAGATGCTCCACTAGATACATAAGAGTTTTTGTTGAGATCCATATGCTGCTCATTTGGAGAAACATTGTTGTTTTCCAATTCAACCTCATTTGGATCAGCAACATTAGTCTGATGTATGTCGTGGAGAATCTTTGGTTCATCAACCCTTTCACATACATCATACAACTTTAATACCTCAGATATGATGGATGACTTGGAGGAGCCGGATTATTGTGGTGATGATAAAGCAGATGATAAGTTAGCCATGAAGATGGTTTGTGTAGTGGGTTCATCATCAACGTCTGAATCAAAAGCATCACAATCCTCTACCTAAAAGTTGTTTGGATCATTAAGTGCTAAGTCCTGAACAGGTTGATCATCAACATCAGCATCAAAAGTATTTCCCTCATCACCAGCAAGGAATAACAACTGCTCCTCATCCAATGCAACCCCACTTTCCTGTGCTTGCATCAGTAGCATCTTATCTTTGAAGTAGTCAGAGTTCTGGGGACGCTTAGGTTGAGTGCAGTTCCTTGCAATATGACCTAATCCACCACAATTATAGCATTTGGGTTGTCTTCCTATTCCCTGATTGGCATTACCAACTCTGTTCTGAGCAAACCCCCGTGCTCCATTCCTTTGATTGACATTTTGTCTTCCTTGAACCACAACGCATCCATCTTCCACAACAGCAAGGTTAAGTGGGTTAGATGACGTTCTGAGTTGGTTGTTAGTCTGAGGAAGTGTTGCTCTGAATTGCTGAACAAGTAGAGATACTTGGTTGGACAGGTTATCAATCATCTTATCAGTGTGAGAATATCCCCGAGTCCAGTTAGGTGCCATGACAGTTGGTGTTTGCACAGATGATTGAACAATGGATGACTAGTTCTGTAAGGTTGGTACAGGATGGTGAAAGACTTGATCAGAAGATGGTTGGTTGAGTGTTTGAACATTGGATATGAATGCAAGAGGATCAGTTGTAGATGTTGGATTGAGCTTGTCCCTCAGTTGACGGTCATGCACTGCATGCTTCTCATGTTGTTGTAGATAGGCATACAGTTTTTCATAATTGGTGTTCTTGAGTCCCTTGTTGAGCTTAACTACTGTGACAAACCGATCCCATTCATGTGACATGTTGTTGACAAAATTTGAGTTGAGTTGGATGTTGGGCATAGTCATTCGAATCATCTTCATGTCATTAACAAGCTTGTGGAATCTGATGTAGTAATCAGTAATGTTTTCACCATGATTCATCTTGAAATGTTCGAACTCATCATACAACTGTGACTCACGATCTTCTTTGGTGAGTTCTGAGCCTGCAAGAAGCATTTTGACATTGTCCCAAACAGCTTTGGCATCCGTGTTGAAATTGATGAGCTTGTACACATCCCTGGGTAATCCTTGTATCACAATGGTGGAGGCTCGAATATCAGCATCATATCGCTTCTTTTCAACATCACTAAGATCATTATAGGTGCGTGGCCTGTCAATTCCAAAGGTGACAGTCCCATCATCAGCAGTGGAGACGACATCTCTTGTTGTACCCATCTGAAGAGGTCCTTTGTCAATTGATCAAAGAATGTTCTCACCATTTTCCTTACCTCGGCAATAGAGTCGAATTCTCTGTGCCCATGATTCATAGTCAGTCCTATTGAGCATAGGAGGTCGGGTATCGGACCCAGCAGCTTGAATGGCATCAGTTAAAGCCGTAGTAGCCATGATAAAATCTTAAATGGGATTTTACAACTCTTGTGACTTAAACCGAAAAATTGATTCTTTCCCGGGATTTTACTAAAGTCAACAAAAGAAACTAAAAGATATCCGTAATCGAGTTAAACTTAGAGCGAGATCTTGGATAAGTCACAATTTGCACTAGGTATCAAGTCGCGACAAGTCAAGTTACAATATATCCAATCGAAATAAGTCAAATTTTAAGAATTAACTCACAACGTCAAATCTCAATTAGATTAATTGAAACGACTTAAGTTACAACAAATCACCAAACGCAAGTAATTAACCAATCACTATGAAATCACCACTGAGTTAATCGCTAAGTACCACCAACTTGCTGGAGCCAATCGCTAAGGTAATCGCAATCTGGAGATAATCGCTAGTTGGAGGTAATCGCTATCTGGAGGTAAATGCTAACTCGAGTTAATCGCTAACTTAGCTAGTAACTGTTTAGAATTAATCGCTAACTGAGCTAATCGCTGTCTGGAGTTAATCGCTAACTGAGCTAATCGCTGTCTAGAGTTAATCGCTAAAGTAAGCTAAAGGCTAGAACAAGCTAATCGCTAGACAGAGCTAATCGCAAAAAGTAGCAAATCACAGGATGAGGTAATCGCTAAGAGTAGCTAATCGCTGGATGAGGTAATCGCTAGAACTAATCGCTGAACACAATAGTCCAAAGCAGTCACTATCTAGCGTTTTTGTCTTTTTATCCCAAAATAGCAATCACTACCCAAAAATGGACCTAAACGCTAGATTTTTGGAGGTAATCGCTACCAAGAAATCCACACCATGGAGCTAATCGCTAACAAGAAACACACCTCAAAATCACTCCAAATCCAAATTAACGAATGATAGAGCTTATCCAACTGAAACACTAAGTAAATATAGCACCACTAATCACAAAAGTACACCCATAACACTTCATATATCACAAACAAGATCAAACCAAGGTGTTTATCAAGAAAACTATTCTAACCAACAAAAACCAAAGAAAACCACACCAAATCCGAATTTCCAAGGCCGTAAGATGAAACCATGGCTCTTGATACCAATTGTAGGATATACTTTTAGTCACAAACATCATTTGGATGGTGATTTGGTTCGTTGGTTTTAGAGAGAGAGAGAGACAAGAGAAAATGGGAGCCTTAGTTATGATTCCAATATTGTTTTGATTATGTTTTCATACTTTTTTTAATGCTTCTAGTGTGTGCATGCATAGTATTTCATTGATCCTATAGTTGCGGTAGTCTAAAAGAACCGGTTATACTTGATATGCTAGGAGAATTGACCATAGGACCTTAACGTAGTTGAGTTGCAAGAATATTGTTGGGATGACAACTGACCACGGACCTTGTGTGTGAATTAACCATAGGATCACTTTCCGGGTTGGATAGAGTTAAGAAATTAGAGAATATATGATGCATGGTTTTGCAACCATGCAAAAGGTTTTACTTCTCAAGAGATCTTGAGAAGCTTGCAATCCCCACCAGGCAGTGTACCTGACTGATGTAGTATAGTGAGTGGCAAGTATCGGGGGATTGATCGTTCTCTTAGGGAATAGTGTTCGTTAGGATTGAAACTAAATCAATTAGGTCTAAAGGTGAAGGATGATTCTTTTTGTATTTTATATTTTATGAAAGTATTAAAATCTCGGTTTTGGTAGAATGGGTGGAATTAGTTGCTAATCAACTAACCCAAAAGCTACTAATTAAACTAATGTGTAAGAAAAGTAAATTAGGGTTCTACAAGGGAAGTGAAGCGTATCTACCTATGATTTATTACTCCTTGCTAGCTATCCAATTCTACCTATTTAATGTTAACCTTGTTGTAACTGAAGGGTTGTTTTCCTTAATACCATTCGTGGGGCCGTGTGAGATCTTCCCCAACTCTATAAGCTTGTATCTCTTCCTATGATGACACGTTTAGTATCCTATCATGGCCTCATTAATAGTTACTTATGCATTTAATAACAACTAATAACATCGGTGTACACAACCGAGAAACGTTTCTTAAGATGTTCAAGCACATTACCATAAAGGAAGTTGGCCAGTTTTCTTAAGTCTAACGCGAAATCAATCAATCAAATAAGAGACAATAGGAAGCAAGAATTATAAACTAAATCAACTAGACCTATTGAAGTTGTCACACCTTAATTGATGAAGATAGATACAAACATCAACAAGGAATCAATAAGATCTAATTAATTATAAACAAGTTTCACACGATCATAAGTAGACACAAGGTGAATTAGCCAAGCATAATTAATGGAGAACAATCAACAATAATAATAATTGAAGACATAACATAAGATTGAATCAATAAACAAACCATTACAAGATGTTTATGGAGTGATTAAGACCGTCTAAGTTGCTATTAAAACACCTACCCTAACCCAAGAATCGGACTTAGGGTTTAGGGCTTACAAATAATGAAGTTATAAGGTTGTATTTATAGGCAGTTTTCTGCCCGGCCCATCTTGACGGCATCAGCCTATATAAGGGGACGATGTCACGACCATTTTTTTCTTCATCAAATTTTATATCTTTTCTTCCTCTTCACGTAGGCTTTTGAATCACCTAAATCCGAGTTCGTATGCAAAAGATATGGCCAAAACAGTAACAACTACTGTGCACGCAAGTTGTGACTGGTTAACACGTGATGGCCTACTTCCATTAACACGTGACCCCTTCAGGTTATAAGTCTTCTAGGCCATCACTCTTTTATTTAACTCGTGATGGCCTACTTCCATTAACACGTGATGCCTTCACGTGTAATTCCACCAAAAGTTTTTTGGAGCGTCACTTGTTAATTTCCATCGGCTCGAATCTTCAAGTGACGGCGTCAGCATCCAAAACGTGACATCGTCAGGTGTAAAATCCTGACTTTTCTTGGTTTTCTTGCTCTCTTCATTTTTGAGTTTAAAAACGTCCAAAAAGCTCCAAAATGCTTCATATTCCAGAAATCACGTCCCATGTACCTAAAATGAGAAAAGAAACGATTTAGGGCAATAATTGATCATAAAAACACGATTTAGGGCTTAAATGACCCCCTAAAAGCATAACAAATATTTCCTTATCAAATATCACTACACTTGGGATTTGCTTGTCCTCAAGCAAATGAGCTTTTCCACCAATAAAAATACAAGTTAGGGGTCATTTATCATTAATATAAAAGTAATTATAACAAATGATCGTTCTACCTTAGTCAAAATAAGCATGGAAATTATACACTAGCACCTCACATTAAGTGTTTAGATACTCTCATCTCTCGGGTGTTGTAAATTTATATATCATAATTGGAAATGGAGAAATATCACTCACTACCTGTCACAGCAAATAGATTACCATAGGCTTGGGAAAGGATCAAAACTTCATCCACTTTGGCATAAGCACCTAGGATAAACTATCAAAGAGGTATTTTGAAGGGTTGTAACGTTAGGTGTAAGGGTATGGAAAACACGGTTTGTTGGATAAGGAATATTTTACTGGTGGCAAGTCAATTGTCTTAGTTAATTACATGTACAATGCGGCGTTGCTAAGCCAAGACTCAACTCAACTTAGACTAATCATAAACTAACAAAAACATAAAATAAACATAAAAGGAAACGGGATGGTAGGCCATATGTTTTTCTCTTTCTTTTTCTAATTTGTTTTTTGTTTTTCTTGAATAATATATCATCGGGAGCTCGTTTTCTCCCTACACTTGAACTTTTACATACTTTATATGTAACTATTCTAATGACTCGAATTAAGATAATCAAAACACTTGGAGTACTTTAAAACATTTATGCACATATGGGGGTAATAATTGACATTCTTCCCCAATGCTCCATAACAATATTACTTTACCCATGAGTCCCAATCATCTCAAAACAATATGTACAAGATATGACTCGACTTAGCAACCATGTAATCAATTAGACAATTAACAAATGGTTTAAACAGATGTTGTAACAATAATGCACTAAAGATGACTGTATACAAGGAAGGCTAAGGCAATTTGGGTGTACATTTGGGGGTGGATTGTAAACAAATTCTTCCTTTAAGTAAGATGCTTAAAGTTAGAAACGAAAAAGATAAGCTCTGAGGGGTGTACTAGGGGTATTGTTTACTAAAAATGAGTACATCGCAAAGGTGTGGGAAAATTACTTGACCAATGAAGTCAATGTAATTATATAAACAGGCTTAAACACATGGGTTATCCTAATGCCTCTTATCATGTAGTAAATCCAACTACACGAATGTAGTCTCACATGTGGTCTCGGAAAGAATCACTAATACAAGTTCTAGAATCTAAATGCTATCGGTACACTCTTAAGCACTAAGGGTTTTCCTAACAAATCTAGGGGCGAACCTCACATATTTGGGGTGAAAATTTTTGAGTGGTACGGTTTTTGTGCTAGTCATATAACTCTTATCCATGAGACGCTTATTAAGACGCTTCTAGAAGATTTATTGCTACATCTGTTTACATTTCCATAGGCTTCTTTGTATCATGACCTTCATCTTGGGTGGAGATCCTCTGTTTACTCTGCATCCTGTATTGCTGCTCACTTTTTTTTTTTTTTTTTTTTTTTTTGGTAAGGGGTATTCCACCCGGTAAATTATATTACACCAAAAAAATCGTTTAAGTACAATGGAATGTGGCTGAAGTACCACATTAACCTCAAGCATCGCTTGAACATCCAACAAAACACTTGTGACAGGCCACTAAGCGTTTAAACTAACAATACATACAAATACCAAAACTCCTACTGGAAATAACCACCTAATGACACACGAATCACCACACAAATCCGCCCAACACTTCGAAGGAGAATGATGAATCAAGTGAGCCTGCCTCCTTAAAAACCCTTTCCAAGTAAAAACCCATTGGGAAAACCTTGGAGTAGGGAAAAAGAGTACAGCACTCACCCGAATCTCCAACGAAGCCCAACAACCACCAAGGACATCAACCAGAGGCAAACGACCAGCCTCAAGCTCCCAAGAAACGAAACCAGCATCAAGAATAGAACAAGCCATCAAGAATGCATAAGAGATGAAGGCACACGCCACACACGCAAAAAGCTAAGCACATTTGCTCTCCTCTTGAATCTACATGTAAGAAGCTTCAAACGCACCGTTGCTTTAATCACATCAATAACTTGACTTTCAGACCGACGTTGCTGCTTGAAAATTCTATTGTTTCTTTCTTGCCAAATGAAATAAGACGTAGCCGCAAGTAAAAGCTTAGAAACAACACTCCTTACAGAACGAGATGAAGCCATAGGAGCCAAATGATGAACCACATTCTCTAAAGAAGAAGGAATATCCGTAAGACCAGCAAACACCTTCAACGAATCCCAAACCTGAGAAGAATACAAACACTCAAAGAAAAGATGATCATGAGAATCCGGTTGAGTATTACACAAAGGGCACGAAGTCTCCTTCTCATCACAAGCCATAAATGAAAAGCATGCCTCGGGATGCGGTGCGAGAACCAAACAAGATGAAACCAATCAACAACTTGTCCACGCGGCCGAATACACTCCCAAACTGTCGAAACAGAGAAAGACTTCACACGACCATCCCCCGTCTTCCAAACTAACCGATCATCCACATTAGCATTAAGGGAAGGAACCGGAATAGATGTAATCATAGGATACTTAGTTCCCCACACATTCGGCCATGCCCAAGAATCCTCCAAAATAATGTCCCGAACCAAGGAATTAGAAGTAAAACCAGCCCGATATATATCCCTTGAAGATACTATAAGAGAGAGAGGACCAACCGAACACCACTTATCAAACCAAGCAGAAGCCTTCATACCATTACCAATGTTATACCAAACAAATTGCCTGACAAGAGGCCTAATCTGAAGGATCTTCCTCCAACTCCATGACATATTACCACGACTTGGAACATCCCAAAAATTACGCCCACGCAACCTGTATGTATGAATCCATTTAACCCACAAAGAATCCATAGAATTGAATAAACGCCAAATATGAGCAGCAATAAGTGCCGTGTTAAAAAATTCAAGCCTACGAATCCCAAGCCCACCCTCCTCTTTAGGTAAGCACACAACCTCCCAAGCAACTTTAGAATAACCTTTCCAAAGAAAACCCCGCATAAGTTGCTCAAGATTAGACACAATTCTAGCAGGAAGAACAAAAACCGACGCCCAATATATGTGCATAGAAGAAAGTACTGACTGAATAAGCTGAAGACGACCAGCAAACGAGAGGGATTTATTCCTCCAATCATTAATACGGTTGGCCAGCTTCTCCACCAATTCTCTACAATCTCTAAAAATCAATCTAGTTGTAACCAATGGCACTCCTAGATACTTCACAGGCAAAGTCCCCTCAACAAAAGGAAGAATCTGTAAAATAGCAAGCTTAACATGATTAAGAACATTACAAAAATAAGCGGTGCTCTTGGGCAAGCTAGGAGACAAGCCCGAAACCTCCTTAAACTCTTCCAAAGAATCCATAATAATACCGGCCGATTGAGCATCACCATGAGCAAACAAAAACAAATCATCAGCAAAGCAAAGATTAATGATATTAAGATGAGAACATTTGTGATGAAAAGTGAACATCTCAGAATCCCTAACCCGACGCCTCAAGATAAGAGTAAGCACCTCCATAACAAGCGTAAAAAGATACGGCGATAAAGGATCCCCTTGACGTAACCCACGCTTACCCTTAAAATAACCATGCAAAATACCATTCACGCTGATTGAAAACGAAGTAGTAGTCACGCATTCCATGATCCAATGAACCATACGCGAATGAAAACCAAACCGAACCAGAATACCCCTCAAAAAATCCCAATTCACCGTATCGTAGGCCTTCTGAATATCAACCTTAAAAGCACATCGAGGCGGACCACGATTAAGATGATAATTATGCATAAGCTCCTGAGTAAGCAAAATGTTATCCGCAATCCGTCTACCAGGAACAAACGCAGATTGATTCGTGCTAACCAAACTGGGAAGACTATCCTTAATCCGATTTGCAATAATCTTACTTATACACTTGAAGAGCACATTGCAACACGAAATAGGCCTAAAATCAGTAATCCTCGTGGGAGCATTGACCTTAGGCAAAAGGGCAATAGTAGTATGATTAATCTCTTTAAGCAACTTACCATTCACAAAAAATTCTTGAACCGCTTTGGTAACATCATCCGAAATAATATCCCAAGCACCCTTAAAGAAAGCAGCCGAATAACCATCTGGACCCGGAGCCTTATCATCACCCATCGAAAACATAGCATCTTTAACCTCACGTGTCGTAACCTCACGAACCATATGTAACGCCACATTAGGATCAAGAATCGATGTAAACAAATCAGAATCATCCAAAGGCAAACACGTCCCCTCTTGACCATTATCAGTCTAACTTATTGCTGCTCACTTTAGTTGAGTTAACTGAGTGTTTGGATTTGCATTTTACTTGTGCTCCATTATCAGTCTTTTTGCTCAATGTACTCATGTTCGGCTAAATCCTCCTTAATTGGTTTCTTAGGTAGTGATAAAAGCAAACCTAATGCTTCATCTAACTTATGGTTTATTTCTACGGATTTCTCCATAATTCCTTGGTAAACTTGGTCGCTTTTCCTAAAGGCATCACTAAAACGAGTTGATCCTAAACATGGAGGTTGTTCATAAGAATCTACCCTAGGCGAAGGCTCACATGATTCATAGGTGTCCCTAAATGAGGTATTTTGAGGTTTGATGGAGCTCCAGAGGTGATTTTTCTTAAAGTTTTATGCACTTGATCTCTTTTCTCAAGGTACTCACTAAAATCAATGCAAGATCCTGTCCTCCTCATTTTCACTCCTCCATCTTGATATATCCAAATTGGTAAAATTACTTTTCTTCATGTAAAACTCTAGTGTCGGATTTGGTGGATTCACGTTCTCCATAATGGTGAACGGAAGAGTTAATGGAAAAAATTTATGAACAAAAGCACAAAGAAGAGATAGACTATGCGAAAGCTAATAAAAAGAAAACAAAAATCTCACTAGAAAGGAATTTAGTGACTAGATCTAATAAAACTAAGATTCAACCTAAGCAATAACTATTCCCCGGCAGCGGCGCCAAAAACTTGATGCGTTGTTTTGCAACCTTGCAAAAGGTTTTACTTCTCAAGGGATCTTAAGAAGCTTGCAATCCCCACCAGGCAGTGTACCTGACCGATGTAGTATAGTGGGTGGCAAGTACCGGGGGATTGATCGTTCTCTCGGGGAATAGTGTTCGTTAAGATTGAAACTAAGTCAATTAGGTCTAAAGGTGAAGGATAATTCTTTTTATATTTTATATTTTATGAAAGCTGTAAAATCTCAATTTTGGAAGAATGGGCGGAATTAGTTGCTAATCAACTAACCAAAATCTACTAATTATACTAATGTGCAAGAAAAGTAAATTAGAGTTCTACAAGGGAAGTGAAGCGTATCTACCTATGATGTATTACTCCTTGCTAACTATCCAATTCTACCTATTGAATGTTAACCTTGTTGTAACTGAAGGGTTGCTTTCCTTAATACCATTTGTGGGGCCGTGTACGATCTTCCCCAACTCTATAAGCTTATATCTCTTCCTATGACGACACATTTAGTATCCAATCATGGCCTCATTAATAGTTACTTATGCATTTAATAACAACCAATAACATCGATGTACACAACTGAGAAACGTTTCTTAAGATGTTCAAGCACATTACCATAAAGGAAGTTGGCCAGTTTTCTTAAGTCTAATGCGAAATCAATCAATCAAACAAGAGACAATAGGAAGCAAGAATTATAAACTAGATCAACTAGACCTAATGAAGTTGTCACACCATAATTGATGAAGATAGACATAAACATCAACAAGGAATCAATAAGATCTAATTAATTATAAGCAAGTTTCACACAATCATAAGTAGACACAAGGTGAATTAGCCAAGCATAATTAATGGAGAACAATCAACAATAATGATAATTGAATACATAACATAAGATTAAATCAATAAACAAACCATTACTAGATATTTATGGAGTGATTAAGACCTTCTAAGTTGCTGGAAAAACACCTACCCTAACCCTAGAATCGGACTTAGGGTTTGGGGCTAACAAATAATGAAGTTATAAGGTTGTATTTATAGGCAGTTTTTTGCCTGGCACATCTTGACGGCTTCAGATTGTATAAGGGGATGGCATCACGACCGTTTTTTTCTTCACCAAATTGTAGATCTTTTCGTTCTCTTCGCGTGGGCTTTTGAATTACCAAAATCTGAGTCCGTATACAAAAGATATGGCCAAAACAGTAACAGATACCGCACGCGCAAGTTGTGACTGATTAACACGTGATAGCCTACTTCCATAACACGTGACCCCTTTAGGTTATAAGTCTTCTGGGCCATCACTCTTTAATTTAACACGTGATGGCCTACTTCCATTAACACGTGACGTTGTCACGTGTAATTCCACCAAAAGTTTTCTAGAGCGTCACTTGTTAATTTCCATCAGCTTGAATCTTCAAGTGATGGCGTCAGCATCCAAAACGTGATGCCGTCAAGTGTAAAATCCTGACTTTTATTGGTTTTCTTTCACTCTTCATTTTTTAGTATAAAAACGTCCAAAAAGCTCCAAAATGCTTCATATTCCATAAATCACATCCCAAGTACCTAAAATGACAAAAGAAACGATTTAGGGTCATATTTGATCATAAAAACACGATTTAGGGCTTAAATGACCCCCTAACCCAAAGTATTTACTAGACTATTTTATTTTATTTTAGAAACCTTCTAGGAAGAAATGTGAACACTTTGATTGGTACGATCCAGAGGAGGAATGTGATTGGTACAAGATGCATTTGTTTGAGATGTACACTCAAATTAGTCCTAATCAAAGACGTGAGGTTTAAAGAGAAGTGAATAGGCAAAGAAGGATTGAAGAATTGGAGGCTGAGTTGAAAAAATCCTTAATAAAGGTAATGTTTGGAAGTCAACATTTTTAGTTTTTGTTGTTGTTGTTTCTTTGGTACTAGCATTGAAGTAGTTATAGGTTAGTATGGTAGATTGTGTGGGTTTTGTTGTAGTATTGGGCATAGTTTAAGCATTATTGCTTTATCAGCCTTGTACACACAATCTAGTCTATGTAGTTACTCTTGTTTATTGCAACAAAATGATGCTTTTCTATCCTTGTTCTATTAAGAAACATTGCATTCATCATAGGTGGTTACAAAGGTTTTATTTTAGCCAAGTTTATGTCATACACATAAGCCAGTTTTGGACATTGCTTGTAACCTAAACCATTAGTTCATTAATTGTGCTTTCTACCCTTGCCTTTCGAATCTTTTGGTTCCTTTTTCACAAATGGTTTGACACCAAAATCTTCATAACTTTTGGGACATGGTAGCCCTAGCACCTTCTTTCTTGCAGCAAATTCCAATTTTTCTTCCTGTTTGGGTGTCAGGGTGTTGCTTGACTCCAATTTTTCTTTGCACTAAGAAAGTAATCTTTTGGATCATAATCTTTTTGAAAGTATTCCTCCCATCCTATTAGTTGAACATGTTCATAAGATGGTTCAATTGAGCTGTCACTTGATATTGGTATTTTTTCAGCACAAATTTTGGAAAACAAAAAACAAAAATCATCAACTGATTAGTTTTACATAACATAAAACTCACATGAAAAGCACTCTTGAATACCTTTGCCCTTGTTTGAAGCCATTAGTGTAGTTGTTGGTATGAGATTGGTCAAGAGGAATTGCAAAAACTCACAAGCATAATAGTAAGATTCTTATTTGATAATAAAACATTGACTGCATATGTTCTATAGTGGTTAGGTAACTGCATAATTCAAGTTGCAATAAAATATAGGGAATTGGCATAACATAAATAGTTAACAACACCATAAAACATAAACTAATTTGCATTCACCAAATTGTAAGTTATGGGGGACACATACATAGTGTTTTGGGCACAACTTTAACAACCCTTACCATCTTGGTAACATTGCCACTTGACTTAGAACTACCCTCCCCATCTTTAGAACAACCCTCACCATCTTTTTTGTTCATCTGTTCATTCCTTTTTTTAGAGTTGGAGCCCCAACACATCTATCTGCTTGTACATCCCTACCAAAGTACACCAACAACTGCCTCCAATCATTTCTTTCAAACCACAGTTGATACCCATTATGCACACCATAATGGGCTAAAGCTAGTTTAAGTTGTTCATTTGACTCAAATCTCATTCCTAGTATTGGTTCCATTTTATCCCAATCCTGTGTAGGATCATGTCTAGGGTAAATAATATATGGCTTAGCTTTATACTTAGCATCTACATGATCTGGGTCTTTTAAGACTTCTATTGCATGTACATTCATAGGTTCATCAATGAAACCTGTAAAGTGGCCACCTTTGGAGCACAACTTGTTAAGAAAGGGGTCTTTGGTAGTAACATTCTTAATTTCTACATTTTCATCACCTTTGTGAAAAATTCTACATCACCTAAGTCTTCTTCCTCGTCACTAGAATAATAAGCATCACTATACTCGTATCCCTCTTCTCTTTCTACGGCTTCTGTTTTATCCCTAGCATCTAAAGCATCTTCATCAAGATGTTCAGCATACAAATCAACTACCCATTTTGATTCATAACCACAAGTTAAAAATGACTGAACATCATCATCATCATTTCTAATTTCCTTAATACTTAATCTTAATGGGGTTCCTACTTTGTAATAATAAAGTCTCCTAAGAGGATTATGAACTAAATGCCTAACAACATCAAAGAGTTCATCACATGACATACCTTCAAAATTAAGATCTGTAATTTGCTTCTCATCGTAATTCAAATAATCAAAGGGTTTAATTGTAAACAGACCATCGTGTTTAAGGTTCACTGTGAAAACGCGATGCTTGTCGGGTTTACCGTTACCCATCTTGATTATTACATGGATTGGATAATTAGGGTTATGCAATTTAGTAAAAGGAAGAATTATGTAGAAAGAAAGTGAAAGTTGAATTGTGTACAGGAATGGGCAAAAGGAAGAATTATGTAGAAAGAAAGTGAAAGTTGCTTATGATTGGACTCCACCTAGATGTAATACTTGCTGTGTGTTTGGACATACAACTCAAAAGTGTGGTAAGAACAGTGTTGCTGATGAATCTAGTAAACAAGAAGTAGTAGTGGAGAATAAAGAAAAGGACAACAATGATGGGTTTGAAAATGTTAAGAAGGCTAATGGTAAAAGAGGAGGAAGTAATAAGCAGCATAATCAAAATGAGAATGCTAAGAAAGAGGTGCCAAAACCTGCTGCAAAGTATGTGTATCAACCTAAAGGAAATAGAAGTGGTGGTACAAGTAATGGAAATGGGAAATCAAATGAGCAGATGAAGAGTGGGAATGATAATAAGAATACTATGAGCAACAAATCTCCTGAGAAGAAAGCATGGGAAGTAGGGAATAAGGTAGTGTCTGAGTTAAGTAAATCTGCTAATAAATATTCAGTGTTGGGAATGTATGATGTGAATGAGCAATCTGAATTAGAGGATATTAGGAGCAGAGATATTGTTGATGAATATATCAGTCAAAAAAAGGAACCTACAGATGAGGAATTTGCTAAGTGGAACATTGATATGGTAGGATATTTTAAGATGAGAAAGAAGCAAATTGAGAATAAAGGTAAGGAAATTGAGGATGATACAGGGCAAGAATGTGATGTGTATCAAGATAAATCAGGAATAGCAAAAAGTATGGTGAGTGATGTTACTAAAAGGAAAGGATAGTGGAGTGTTGGAGGAACAAAATTGTGCTTAATGGATTTGAAAATTGGCTGCTGGAACATCAGGGGTCTTAGTACCACTGATAAGCAAAATGAAGTGAGAAATTTTATTGAGAATGAAAAACTTAGTGTATGTGCAGTTCTCGAAACTCATTTAAAGTCTAAAAAATTGCAAAAGATTGGTGAAAAAGTGTTTGGTGTATGGGAATGGACTAATAATTTGAGAATGTGTGATAAGGGGTGCATAATTCTGATTGGGTGGAATAGTGATAGAGTCAATTTGAGCATAGTCCATATGGCAAGACAATCTGTGTTATGTAGAGTGAAAGATGTCAATGGGAAACTTGATTTGTATTGCACATTTGTGTATGCTGCAAATCGGGGTGCTGATAGGAAGTTTTTATGGGAGGATTTGAATATATACAAGAGTATAGTTGGGAGTATGGCTTGGGCTATATTTGGGGATATGAATGTTACATTAGTTCCAAATGAACATTCTGCTGGGAGTTCTTGTATGACTACCGATATGCAGGATTTTAAGGAGTGTGTTAATAATATTGAAGTTGAAGACATTGTAAGTTCTAGGTTGTTCTATACTTGGACTAAAAATCTACATAATGTAAAAGCAGGAAATAAAAGTGGTGTGTTGAAGAAGCTTGACAGAATCATGGGAAATGAGGCTCTCATTGGTATGTTTACTCAAGCACATGCTATTTTCTTACCATATCTTATATCTGATCACTGTCCTACAATGCTCAATTTACCTAATGCTGTATATGTCAAAAAGAAAGCTTTCAAATTTGCTAATTTTGTTGCTGAAAAGAAAGAGTTTTTACCTTTGGTTGAGCAATACTGGAAAGAGGAAGTTGTAGGCTGTGAAATGTTCAGGACAGTCAAGAGATTGAAAAGTTTGAAAAGGCATTTGAAGAAATTGGCATGAAAAGATGGGAATATTTTTGAAAATGTAGTCAATATTAGAGATAAATTGAAGAATGTGCAGACTAAAATTGATAGAGATCCTGATGATAAAAAGCTTAGAGAAGAGGAGAGTGCCACTTTAGAAGAATATATGGCTGCTTTAAAGATTGAAGAGAAGCTGTTGTACCAAAAAGCTAAAGTAAAATGGCTCAGTTTAGGTGATAGAAACAATGCTTTCTTCCATAGAACTCTGAAGAACAGGTATCACAAGAATAGGATTAATGCTATTGATGACAATATGGGGAATAGGGTTGAAGGTGAAAATGTAGCAGACTTGTTTGTTCAACATTTCAAAAAGTTTCTTGGCGAAAGTGTTCCAGTGAAAGATGTAGATTTGGATGCAATTATCAAGAGTAAACTGACTGAAGAGGAGGCTAATTTTATGATCAGGGAAGTAAGTGATGAAAAAATAAAGAATGCTATGTTTCAAATCAATGACAATAAGGCTCCTGGGCCTGATGGATACTCATTTTTTTCTACAAAAAAGCCTGGGGAGTTATAGGAGGTGATATATGCACTGATGTTAGAGAGTTTTTTGTGAATGGGAGGATGTTAACTGAACTGAATTCTACTCTTATTACTTTAGTTCCTAAAATTCCAACTCCATGCAAAGTCACAGATTCCAGACCTATAGCCTGTTGCAATGTGATATACAAATGTATAAGAAAAATTATTACTGAGAGAATGAAGGGTTGTTTGGGTAAGTTAGTCAGTCAAAATCAGAGTGCATTTGTTCCCAATAGACATATTCAAGATAATATCCTGTTGTCACAAGAATTATTAAAGGGGTATAGCAGAAAAGAGGGGCCTAAAAGGGTAGCTTTGAAAGTTGACATCCAGAAAGCGTATGACACTGTGAATTGGCATTTTCTGGAGAAAATGCTGGTAGGTTATGGGTTTCACAAGACTATGGTGAACTGGATCATCAAATGTGTCACAACTGCATCATTTTCTGTCTGTGTGAATGGTGAAAGAAATTGTTATTTCAAAGGGGGAAGAGGTTTAAGACAAGGAGATCCCATGTCTCCTTATCTATTTACTCTAGTAATGGAACTTCTCAATATCATCATGCAGTCCAAAATTGTAGATAAGAAAGGTTTTAAGTATCATTTTGGTTGCAAGAAATCGAAACTGACACATGTATGTTTTGCAGACGATTTGCTAATGTTTTGTCATGGTAATAGAGATTTTGTGGGTGTCATAATGGAAGCTATTGATGATTTTGGAGCTATTACTGGTTTGTTGCCTAATCATAGTAAGAGTACCATAATATTTGGTAGCATGGATAATGAAGAAAGGCAGAGTATCCTTGATGTTGTCCCTTTCAAAGTTGAAAATTTACCAATCACATATCTTGGTGTGCCTCTCACTTCTAAAAGAATAGGAGTTCAGGAATGCAAGTGTTTAGTTGATAAAGTCAGAAACAAAATATCAAGCTGGAAAAATGGTTGCCTTTCTTATGCTGGGAGACTTCTTTTAATTGCATCAGTACTTGAGTCTATTCAGGTCTATTGGGCTTCTGTCTTATTGCTTCCAAAAACCACTATTAAAGACATCAATAAGCTCCTAAAAAGTTTCTTGTGGAGTCATGGTGATGATACTAGGGGCAAAGAAAAGGTGGCATGGAAAAATGTATGCAAGCCAAAATGCCAAGGTGGATTAGGTTTGAAAAATATTGAAGTATGGAATAAAGCTTTGCTTGTCAAAAACCTGTGGCATGTGGCCAGTGATAAAGATTCTTTGTGGGTAAAGTGGATTAATATAGTCAAGCTTAAAGGTAGAAGTGTTTGGGCTGTCGGTGAAGATTGTAGTGATAGTTGGGAATGGAGAAATTTGTTGAAGATACGAGAAGAGATTAAAGAGTTTTGGGTAATGAAAATTGGGAATGGATACAAAGCTTCAGTCTGGTATGATCATTGGAGTCAAATTGGTGCATTATCTTCTTTTATTACTCATAGGGATATATATAATGCAAGGCTGAGTACAAATATGGTAGTAAAAGATATTGTCAGTAATGGGGAATGGATGTGGCCAACTGACTGGTATGATAAGTATCCTTTGATTAATCAGATACAAAATGTGGTGCTTAATGATGCTTATGATGAATTGATGTGGAAAAGTAAAAAAGGCAAGATGGGTCATTTTTCTATAAGGCAAACTTATACTGATTTGCAAGAGGAGGAAGGAAGTGTTAGTTGGAATAAGTTGGTATGGTTCACTCAGAATATCCCAAAACATGCTTTCATATTATGGCTTGCAATATTATGGTGACACAGGATAAGATAAAGAAGTGGGGGGTTTATGATATGATGATTTGCAATTTGTGTTATGAAGATATGGACTCACACCAGCATTTTTTTTTTAGTGCAAATATGCAAAAATGTTCTGGTAAAAAGTTTGTAGAAAAATTGGACTAAATTGGGAAGATATGGAGTGAAATAATACGGTTATTACTTTAGCCAACATGGACAATGGAAGCACAATTAAAAGCATTATAAGAAGACTCAGTTTGGCTGCTAGTGTTTACTTGATTTGGAGAGAAAGGAATAGTAGAATATTTAGTGAAGAAAAAAGGAGTGTGGAAGAGCTTTTTGAGGTGTATATTGACACTATCAGGCTGAGATTGACTGGACTCAAAGCAAAGCCAACTGTTGCAGTTTTCAATGCTGAAGAAGAATGGAATGTGCAGATGGTTCCAAGAGTCAATCCTACACATCAATAAAATAATATGCTATTAGGATAGTATGGTTTTGAAAGTATGGAGGTTGTATATAGGGGTGTGACTCCTCCCAAACCAACCAGTCAGCCGTGTGCAGCTGTTAGGCCCACCTGGGAGAAAGTGCAAGTTAATATTGACCGTGGAAGTATAGGGAAATCCCCGGGTCGTTAAGTCCCAACGAGATTGAAATTGTATTTGTAAACGAGTATGAGAGTGAGTGGTACTGAGGACAGTAACAAAGATGATTTGAGGGTTGATTCCACTACTAATTGCTTGATATTTGGAAAATATGAAATTATAACAGAAATACAGATATAAGCACAAAATCAGATAATCAGATAACAGACAAAGAAAAGTGGTATTTAACAAGTTACAAACTACAGGGGGTAAAAGTGAAACTTTTGCAAACTTAATTTTAAAGAAAATAGAAAATGAAATTATAATTATGAAAATGATTATTATAATATTTAATTACTATTTTAATTAATAAAACTAATTAAAATCTAATTTAAAACTTAATTTAAATTAACTAAAAATTACAACTATTACAAATTAACCTAAAAACTTAAATAAATAATTTCTAAACCTAAATAAGAACTTGAAGAAAGTATAAAAAATGAAAATAAATATTTTTGTCTTTTTATAAGTATTTTATTAATTAATAACTATTTAACTTAATTAAACTATTTTAACTATTTTAAATTACTATTAATACTTAGATGACTTATAAAATTATGTAAAAATTTATAAAGCTAATTAACCATTACAGGAATCCTAAAAAATTATAAAAAGTTGCTAAAAATTATATTTAAGCTAATTGACTAATTAATTACTTATTAATTTATTTAAATCTAATTTAATTAATTTAAATAGGAAAATTAGAAAATGGACAATGGAAATTATGAAACTATTTTCTAAAAGTCTTAACTACTTTATAAAACTTAGGAAAAATATAAAATTCTACTTTTGTTAATTAAAATTAAAGAAATCTATTTAATTACTAATATTACCTATTTAATTATTTAAATTAGTTTTAAATCTAATAAATAGTAAACTGCTTAGGAAAATTCTAAGAAAATTATTTTAACTACTTTAAGGTACTAAGTAATTTATAAAATTATAAAATTGGACAAGTGCTTATTAATAAGCTAAGATGAAAATTAATTAGATAATTTCTATTAAATAGAAGTTATCACTATTTTTATGTTTGCTTTTTCTGGTTTTTCTTTTATAAAACTACTTAAATACTTAAATTAAGAAACTTTTACAAAGGAAACTACTTTAGAACCTTAAAATAAGCACTGAGAATGCTTATAAGCTTATACAGTTGACTATGGTTGACCAAACTAAGAAATAAGCGAAATTGAGGTTATGTGGGGTCCACTATGGTTAAACTAGGTTCACCTAAGTTACTTATGCCTATTTAAGCTAGATGTGGTGAGATAAGCTCCTAGGATAAGCTGGAAAGCCCAAATAAGCACTTGCTTATTTGGTTTCTGACTCAGAAGTGGAACAAGGTTCCAAGCTGATTTCAGGTGGGGCCTAGTGGTCAAATGGTCAGACCAAGGGTCAAGGGTTCAAGTCTGGTAGGAGGGGGGTTGTAAAGAACTAAGTTGGAGGTGTGGGACCTACTGGTGTGGGCTGCAGCCACCACTAAAGTTGGTGGTGTGGTGGTGGTAAGCTGGTGCAAAGGGTATTGGTTTGCCCTGCAGTCCACTTTCAATGAGTGTGGGGTCCACAAAAGTAAAAGAGGGTTCAAACTAAACCTAGGGGTTCAAAGATGAGGTGATAAGCTATAAGTTTAGCCAATAAGAAACCCTTATGGTTCACTAATAAGCTCTGTGTGAGCTTTTGAAATAGTGTTCATATACTGAGTGCTCAGTGTAGCTTTTTTGAAACAGACTACAAACTAGGCTCCTAAAAGCTATGCTACAATAAGCTAAAGGCTAGACTAAACCTAGATGTGAAAAGCTGAGGTATTAAGCTACAATTAAGCTGAAACCTAGGGTGTGGGGTCCACTTGAGAGCACACTATGGGTCTTGGTATTTTGCCTAAAACCTGTGCACAGGGGAGATGCTTGCCCTGCAAGTGATTTCCCTAGCTTATGGAGACCAGGGTAAAATTGCTAAAAATATAAGCTGATTAGGATCTTAAATTAGAACTGGTAGACAACAAGTCCACAAAAGCTCAAGGCTTGAATCACAATACACAAATCTATAAAAATCTAGCTATTTTTGCAAAATCTGAGATGAACACAATTTGACTATTTTGCTTAAAACTTAAACTTTGACTTTGGTGAATTTCTAAACTATCTTACTGATTGATTATGTTATATTAAGCTATACTAAGATTAAAATAAACTAAATTACTAACTTATTAGTGGACTTAATGAGTTTTGGACTCCAATATCACCACAGTTAACTGTGGTGATGTATTACTTATGATTTTGACTATTTGTGGTTTAGACCTAAACTTTTATGCCTTAATTAACCTAAGTGATACTACTGCAAACTATTGAAACACAGATAAACACCAAATAACAATAAGAGCTAAGCTCACAAGCTTATTCCAAACACTCCCTAATCTAGACTGTTTTGAGATTTAAGTAGCTAAGGGCTATAAGAACTTATTCTACTGATCCAACATGATTTATTATGTTATGGTAATTATAATTAAGCACTTAGAAACAAGTTTTAACCACAAATACACAAGAACACAAGATATGCTATGTTGACTGTTTGATTTTTTATTTTTTAGTAACTATTAATTCCAACAAACAAGATACTATTCTAAGATTATATTATCACTATATAAGACTGAGATAGCATTTAACAATTAAGAAAAACAAGTAATGAACAAAACTACAATACAAAGATAGTTATGAGATTTTTAAGAACTTACAAAATGCTTTCCTGCTTGAAACCAAGAACCAAGAACAACCTATTTCCTCCCCTGAGGATCTAAACCAATACTCCAAAGCTGCTTCCTTTCCAAATCACCTCTGATTCCCAGAAATCAAGAACAAATTGCAATAGTTGACTTTAGTTGACCAATTTGATAGTTATTGAATTTTTTATATTAAACTGATTAATAGGTTACTAAAAGCTTTATTGAGCTTATGGGAGCTTATATGAGCTTACTCAATCCATGAATCCATACAGTAACAACAACACAAATTATTTGAGATTTTTGATATGAAATTGAAAATTGCACAACCTTAAGTAACAACTCAAACTTGATTTTTATTAACTAAGAAGATTACTAGTACACTGAGAATACTTAAACTGAAACTTGAAAGCTTTAAATTACACTTGAACTTTTGAAACAACTAATACGACATACACTTTTTTAAAATTAAACTAGATATCATACTCCTCTGCTTCTCTTTCCTTTTATAAGTCCACATTAGGGTTCCAGGACACCTTCTGAGCACATCTTGACCATTGAATTGTCTTGATTGATCCTGACCTTTAAATCTTCTTTTTGGCGCCAAAAGTCTCCAAGTTAACTTGGAGTCAATGTTCTGCAATTAAAGAATTGTGGATTGTTGTGGAGGTAGCAGGAGACAATTAGGATAGTTTTTATGCAAGTTGGGGCAATAGGGAAGAAAACAGAGGACAAAATGGAGTTTGGAGAGAATTTTGGTGTGGATAGCATTAAATGAGGAGTGGGTTTGCTGTGAGGTGGAAAGGAGGGGTTAGGGGAGTAGGGGGTGAGGTGGAGAGGTGAGGTGGTGGTGGAATACCACCTGGTTTTGGTGGTTTCAGGTGGTGGTGAGGGTGATGAACAGTATTGGTGGTTTGGGCGGTACTGGGGGTGGTCAAACGGGGTCAACGTCCGTTCTAAATAATCAAGGGGTGGACTGGGCTAAGGTTTGGGCCTGGGGTGTGTGTGGGTTGGGTAGTTTAGGTTTGTGTTGGGTTAGATTTGGTTTTGGATTTAATAAATAAATAAGGTCCGGTTTGGTTGTGGTATTTATCAAGGACCAATTTTGTAATTTTGGTAAAATAGAGGGACTGAAAATGTGATTTTCCCAAAGTAATTTCAAGTGCTATTTTTGCCAAATATGATAAACCAAGGACCAAATTTATGATTTTTTCCATTTAAAAATATCCAGGGACCTTTTCTGTAATTTCTCAAACTCCAGGGACCATTTATGTAAATTTGGATTTTTAAGGGACTGTGGTTGTGATTTCTCAAAAGTTTATCAAAATTGTTCCATTTTGTCATTCATGCATAGTACAAGGGTATTATTTGTAAATTTCTAAGTTTTGAATACCCAGGGACCATTTTTGCCAATTTTGTAACTTGAGGGGTAAAAGTTGCCAGTTTGTGTAAACTTTCATCCAGGGATCATTTGTGAATATTTTTGGTTTCCCAAGGACCTAAGTTGACTTTTCATTCATTTTAAACCTTCAGGGACTAGTTTTGACACTTTGTGAAACTTTGAGGGACTGAAACTGCCAATTATGCAAACTTTGTACGTTTTTCATTTGTTTTTGCATATTTTGTATTTGAAACATATAAAACACACTTCTAAGATATTTTAAGTATTATGATGCATTTTTGAGTGTTTTTGTATGTTTTGGCAGCTCAGATTGGTATAAAATGATGAGTATTTAGACACTCATCAGGGTGTTTGGAATAGCAGGTGATTCTCATGTACTGCTGCAATATGGTTATTAACCATTACAGAGCCTTTCAAAACTTTTGGAAGCTGCTGTATTTGATTTGTTCATCACTTGAGATGGCCCTGTATCTTGGATCATAGGATGCTTGGATTTTGAGTTTCATTATGTTATGTTCTAGGCATTGGTGGAGGTAAGTGCAGAATAGTATGACTCAAAATTCAATGCTGATTTTGTTTCCATAAAGTGGGTTTCCACAATGTGGAGGGTAGTATGAACTTGTAGGGTGGTACATGGGGTGATTGGAATAGTGAGGGATGAAAGATGACCCTACTTGGTCCATTCAATGTACCACCAAGGGGGCATGTAGATTCTCCCTCAAGGTGAGTGTTTCCAAACCCTTGAAGCCTTTTGTAAAGAGGGAAATGTAGAGGGTTTGGAAGAGCCCTTGACTGGAAGGTTGGGATCCTAACGAAGCCATACACTTGCTCTCCTTTGGCTGTTGTGGGTGCTGGATGAATGGCCTTGGGAGGGGGTGATATGGAAATGTAGTTAGATGGTATTGGTGCTTAAAAGGTGATTTCATGGCTGTTATGAACTTTGGTTTTGACTGTGATGAGTTGTATATCATCAGACATCATAGTTGTTTAGTGTTGTCTGAGATTGGATGGAGTATGTTAGATATGTAGTTTTGTATTTCCTTATGACTGATTTAGGGCATGTCCTAATCAGTGGTTTTGTTCTCTTAAGTTGTACTATAATTTGGAAGCTTAATATATAAGTTTTCACCTTTGCACAAAAAAAAAAAAAAAAAAAAACAATAGTAAATTAGGGTTTTGGGTAATTGGGAATTAGGGTTTTCAATTTGGGGGGAAAAGTTTTTTTTTTTTTTTTTTTTTTTTTTTTTTTTTTTTTTTTTTTTTTTTTTTTGGTAAAGTAACGTTTGTGTGTGAGTTGTTGTGTTTTAGTACGTAAAAAAGAAGGTCAAACAAGGTCAAACATACTATACCAGCTACAACCGATTACAATTTGAGACACGTGGCATAATTACTTAACATTGTACAAAGTATAAAGTTTTGTTACCTAACATAGTATTTTCGAGAGTTCGTTACATAACATAGAAATTTTTTTAAAATACATTATCTATATGTAGAAATAACTCAAATATGATACAAATATTCTTTATTTGTAATATGTTAATGTTTATTTTTAGTGTGAAAATTAAAGATGCTCTTACAAATGAATAAATTGAAATTGATGTAAATCCAGCTATATATGGGGTTCTCAAGAACGTCAAACAGTACTGCAGCATGATGCATTGAAAGAAGATAAAGTAACAAAAAGGAATCGGGAGGCAAATGCCCCTCTGTGCATAATACAACGAGTAATTTATAAAATTACTTTTTGGTTTTAAAATAAATTTACACAAAAAAAAAACATAATTTTTTTTAAAAATCATTGTAACATCAACTATATTAAGGAGTTTTTGGAACCAACAATGCGTTTTACTTGTTTTTCCTAAATAATTTAACTTGCGAACCTCTATAAAATTTCACTACAAATTTATATAGGTGATAAAATTTTCTAAAATTATTATGCATACCGAACATATCATACCATTCCTAAAGAATCTTATCTATTTAGGTCACGGTTAGGACTTGTGCTTTGTTGAACTTGCGTAATATTTTCCGTTGTACTGCTTGATTGTGAGTTTCATAACCTAATGTTTACTTGCTTTATACTCATTTTTAAATACTTTGAGGTGGGAATACATTGCTTGCTTTTACTTATAGACACAAGTACGTTAAACTTTTATGGATTGCCTAAGTACCCGTTAACCCACTATGGCCCCCACTATCATGAACCGTTAATTATTTTATAAGCACGAATGTTGTATATAGATCTATTGGGGTTGACACCCCCGCAAAGATAAGTAGCGGTTACTTGATTTCCATAGCAAACGGATGTATTTAATTTGTGGAACTCTGGATGTTCTTTGGTTAGACACCTACCGGGAACAACTTCTAACAACGTAAACATCGGTTAAGGTTCGGTGTAATGAGCTTAGTGTAATCGCAATTCTTTTCTATGATATTGTATTTGTTATAATAGTAACATCTGGAAATCTTGTGGTCCACGTTTATATTTACTTAAACCTATGATCTCACAAACTTTATGTTGACATTTTAGCATGTATTTCTTAGATCCATAAATTGCATGATCTTGCTTAGCACTTGAAGTCTCATGTTAGAGTCACTGTTGCGGTTGCGTCACACTGTAGATTTCTTGCATAAACTATTATCGTTTGATTGTATCAAAACATATCTTTCATTTCGATGTGAAACTTTGGGAATTGTCTTGTTGGAAAACCTTATTTATTTAAATGTATCAAATGAGGTATGTTTGAACGACTCATGTATAGGGTCGTTCTTTATATCTTGTGTTCTTTGTGCTATGAAGTCATACCCCGGTTACCTTCCGCTGCGATATTTTGGGGGTGTGACAAAAACAGATGTCGTGCATACGTGTTGGACACAAGCAGATGAAAAACTTTTGGAGGAACTTAAAACAAACTTCCGAGGACCCAGAACTTTGCATTGGCCAAAATTCAAGATCGTTTTGGGCAAAAGTTACAAGTGAATACAACCGCAATACAACCCATGAATGTAACAAGGATATGATCATTGGAAAGTGGACAACGTTGACATGAGATTGCAATAAGTTGCTCGGGATGTCGACGAACATGAATGGATGAGTGGTGAAAACGATTTAACGTAGCTAGCTTGTTGTTATAAAATATTTAGAGAAATGTGGGGATTTGTGTTTGTCCACTATTAAGCATGGGAGGTCTTGAAAGATCATCACAAATGGTGTGGTGCCAAAGTCGTTCAACCCGGAAGACGCGTTCGTACGGCCGATGATGTTGAAGAACTGAACGAGCTATTTCGAGATGATATAATACCACGTCCTCCCGGAAAGCCAAGGCCTTCCTATAGTAAAATATTGGACTCTACGCGTTCGGCGGGATCTTCGTCTAGTAGAGAAGCTATAAAGGAATTGGTCCAAAAAGAGTTGCGACAAGAACGTGCTAAAAACTTAATTTTATCGACACTCAAAAGAAATTCGAGGAATTAAAGTTTTTTAATTTTAGCACCGAGGGGATGAGGCTGGAAGATGTGGTGCGTACCAAAAAAATCAAAAAAAATCAAAGACGAGATCCGAGCATGACATTTTGGCTCAACTTAGCATTTGTCGTATCGTAGTTTTTTTTTTTTTTTTTTTTTTTTTTTTTTTTCGTATCGTAGTTTTTAATATTTGTCATTTTTATCGTACTTTTAATATTTGCGATATCATACCTTTTAGTTTTTATGTATTTGTATTTCGTGTCATTTTTTACAGTAATAGTATATTGTATTCGAATTTTAGTTTAAAATAATTTGTATAAAAAAGATGTTGCACCAGTAAGTGTTAATATTTATTTATTCATTTTAATTTTTTAATTTTTGGTTTGGTTTGGTTAGAGAGGGTGTTTGAGTTATAATTAAATTTATGAGTATGATAATCATTTCTTTTTTCATTTAGTTATTTGGGAGTTAATGAAGTGACGATGAGATTACACATTAATAAGTGTTATTCGTCCCACGTTACACCTATCTCTTAACAAAAGGAATTGATTTGTATACTCAAAGTTTTGATTAAGATACTATATTTTATGCTTAACATATAATTGAACAATATTTACAATATGCTCCGAATATTTATACATAAATATCACATTCAAAATAAAAAGTGTGCACATAACCTCTTAAAAATATCAAAACCCTAAATTTTAATAACAAAAAACACAAAATAATTTAGTGGCCGCCAATGTCCCCTCAATTCCTCACTCGAGACTAAAAAAAAAAAATCTGTGTATCAGACCGTTGCTTGATAGGTGGTGGCAATCTCTCTATCCTCTCCTTCTCTCTTTAACAACCACCACTGCACCAGTACAACCCCACCTTTACACTAGCAAAAACACAAAAACAAAAATCCAAACAACAACTACAAAAATATATTAAATATATCAATGGATCTACTTTCTTCTTCACCAGCTAGTTGCACTCTCACACTAATTCTTACACTCTCATTACTCACTAAATGTAACATTTCTTACTAAAAGCTACTTAATCTATATTTATTTCTATAGCGCATATGAGCTTTCTTTACTTTTTAAGCTGTAGCATTCTAGTACTTTTGTATAACTTTGTTTATATATTTTGTACTAGGTGTTTTTGGAGCAACATTTACATTTAACAACAAATGTGAGTACACAGTATGGCCAGGCATACTAGCAAATGCGGGATCTCCATCACTTTCCACAACTGGTTTCGAGTTACCCGAATCAAGCTCACGTTCATTCCAAGCTCCAACCGGTTGGTCTGGTCGGTTCTGGGGTCGAACCGGGTGTAACTTTGATGGATCCGGTTCAGGGTCTTGTCAAACCGGTGACTGTGGTTCTAACCAAGTTGAGTGTAATGGAGCTGGAGCCGCACCACCAGCTACTTTAGCTGAGTTCACATTGGGGACAGGTGGGTCAAAATTTTATATATTTATTGTTCTTACAAAAGTAATATTCAAAGCTGTTACTCTATTAGTGTCCAGATTAGCTTATTTTCCGGGTTTATGTAATTATTCGAATTTGAAAAAAATGTATGTGGTCACTTTTGTATGTTGGGTTTTGCTAACGACAACATTATTGAGCTATGTTTTTTAGCTTAAATATGTAAGTTCATAAGCCGAAAATATTGGACATATGAACTAATCTAACTGTCACGCATGTACGAGACTGTTTCTTTTGTAAAGCATATATACTCATTATAGCGCGTAATACTTTACACATAATGTATCAGGTGGGTCGGACTTTTATGACGTTAGCTTAGTTGATGGGTACAACATAGCTATGATAGTGGAGGTGTCGGGTGGGACGGGTTTATGTGCGACAACCGGGTGTGTTAATGATTTGAACCAACAATGTCCGAGTGAGCTGCGCACGGAGTCGGGTATGGGGTGTAGAAGTGCCTGTGAAGCGTTCGGGAGTGCCGAGTATTGTTGTAGTGGCGCATATAACACGCCTGCGACTTGCAAGCCATCGGTTTATTCGGAAATGTTTAAGTCGATTTGTCCTAGGTCGTATAGTTATGCCTATGATGATCCGACTAGCACGTTTACTTGTGTTGGAGCTGATTATACGGTCACGTTTTGTCCTTCCATGCCAAGGTTAGTACTGTATCTTTTTTAACTTATACTATATCCAATAATTGTTAGTTGTACACTATCGACATCATACACAATGGAATTAATTGGTTTATGTTATTCTAGTGTAGCTTTAACTCAATGGGTATTATTATACTAATATTATTATTCCATCATTATTATTTTATATATAGCCAAATTGAATAAGGGGTACAATGTTAACGTTGTAAATGGCATCCTATGCTTGATAGGACATTTTTGTTGCAATCTATAGATGAAAATGACCACCCATTGTTTAAGAAGAAGATAAAAGAGTACACATATGAACAAGAAATGACCACTTTAATTGTACATTCTTGCACAAGAATGTAAAAAAGTGTCATTTGACAACTTTTTTTCTAACAAACTAGCCTGTTGGTGCAATTGTACACTCTTACACAAAGTAGTAATTATGTTTCAATGTTTATGGTGGTAACTTTAAAGTAACTTGTATGCATCTTAAAAATACTAACCAAAGGTATTTTTTGATGCAATGGATATACAATAAACATGTAAATAGAGTAATTGTGTTTTTGGCTTTTTGTAGTCAAAAAGCATCGCGTGACACGTCTCCGCCTGCGGCCGACACCACTGACGGCACCACTAACGCAACGCCTAGCAGTGGTGACGAGGTGATATCTGGGTCAGGTGCAGAAACTGGTTATGGGTACGGTTCATTGTCGGGATCAGGAACCACATCCGGGTCGGGCTCAGAATCAGAAACTGGATCAGGTTCATTGCCTGGGTCAGGAACCGGATCCGGATCTGAAGCCCTTGAGGCAAATGGATCATGGTTAGCTGGTTTAGCTATGGGTGGTTCAACAAGGAGTGAGCCGTTTGGTGCTACTCTCACTTTATTTATTTTTGTGTTGTTTTTCTTGTAATATCATTTTTTGTCATAAGCTAGAATTTCTAAATCTAAACCTTTGTGCATGTCTCAGTGCATAATATACAAGCTAATATATGTGCACTTATCTGGATTTAATTCTTTTAGAATAGGGAAAATGACTTTTGAGACATGCGGAATTTTTTTTTGACAATTGGCAGCCCCTTTTTTCAAAAGAAAACTTGCATATTCCAAAGTGGCCAAATGTGAAATTGACGATATTGACCTTGTTGTTTCATTGGGCAAAATTGTAAAAAATAGATTCTCAGGGGAACCATATTTTTTTCTAGTAAGGGTGGGGGAGTGCTCCACTCACTCCCCTTTCCTTCACTCACTCACAACCAATCCCATTCCGCCACATCATCTCCCACTTTTTCTTTCACTCACTCTTCACTCACTTCATTTTTGGGGGCGGCACCTTCACTCACCCTTCACTCACTTTTTTTTTTTTTTTTTTTTTTTTTTTTCTTTTTTAAATTCTATTAAAATTTATTTAAAAACTAAAATTTCATTAAAATAAATAAACATTACATAATATTATTAAAAAACATAAAAGTTATACTTTTCACTATAATTTAAAAAAATTTCTTTTTTAAACTTTTTCACTAGCCCAATTTTACAAGTCCAATAGCCCAAAGTCCATTTAAATATATATATATATATATATATATATATATATATATATATATATATATATATATATATATATATATATATATATATATGGTGTCTGTCTTCTTCCTTGGCTCTGCTGCACACAAAAACACACACACAAAAACACATAGCAACACAGCAACACTTTTTTGCTTCCTACCATTTTGGCTCTGCTGCAAACAACTCCAAAAAACACTCCAACGTCTCTTTTTTGCAACGGCTTTCTTCTCCCCGCGTGCGTGGTATTTCCACTCAAAAACCCTCCCCGTGCGGGGTTCCCCGCGAGGCGGCGGTGTTCCCGTGCGGGGGTTCACCTTCCCCGCTCCTTCCCCGCACCCACTCCCTCTCCTCTAACGTTTGTTGATATGGGGATTAAAACTGTCTTATTTCTAGAAAACCGTAATCTGGAAAAAGTATTTTCTAGATTCGTGTGAATTTGGGCCGGGAGTACTGGCCCCCAACGGCTAGATTTTTTCTTTTTTTTAAATGAAACTTTTATCATTTTATTATTTAGGGTAAAATGAAAAAATTGTCAATAACGTATCGCGAAAATGAAAAAAAAAAAAAAAAAAAAAAAAAAAAAAAAAAAAAAAAAAGGTCATAAGAGCATGCAAAAATATAACTAACGTTACGCATAAGTGCAAAAAAGCCACTGATAGCCAAATCCCCGTTAGTTTCATCGTTAAGTGCCAAGTCGCTGAGGATAGTATCGTCTTTTTACTGTTTATACTTATTAAATTTGCCGCTATAATAACCTCTGTGCTTGGGTATCAATGCGACATGACCTCAATGGCTAAATTTTCAAAGTAACTTCAAAGTTTTACACCATAAACCCCCTACAACCCATAGCTTCTCCATCACGACTCGAGTTCAGTAAAAAAAACACGGTTTCGAAAATGCAATCATCACCACCACAATCACCAAACACCGCAATAATCACTACCACCATAACCACAACCACCACCACAAACACACACCAAGAAACATCAACGTTGATCACCACAACGACTGTTAAACAACCCCCGCAACAACTTCTATGTCCACGTTGTCATTCTCAATACACAAAATTCTATTACTACAACTACACTACTTCACAGTCTCGTCACTTTTGATGTAGCTGCCGTAGGCACTGGACTCATGGTGGCGTTATCAGGAACATCCCTATTGGAGGTGGCACTCGAAAAAACACTAAAAAAAAAAAAAAAAAAAAAAAAAAAAAAAAAAAAAAAAAAAAACTGAACCCCACCACCACTTCGGGTTATTGTGATACCACTATTGCTTCGCAGAAGTACCAGGAATACCAGTACCAGAGCTTGCTGTCGCCTCAACCAGTGGATGATGCCGGAAATATGATGGTTCCGGATGAAGGCAATGTGCTTGTGTCGTCGCTGTTGGAGGGTGTTTGTTATGATGATGGTACTTGGCCATTTTGTGGCAGTTAATCTAGTTTGTTTGTTGAATGGTTTTCTTTTGTTTGTATTGGTTTATGTAAACGATCTGTTGGGATAATGGTTAACTATATGGTTTTGTAAATTTAACTGATCTTTTGGCTAATAGTTATCTTTTCATAGGACCTGGAATTGCCCAAATTGACAATCATGTTTGACTTTTGCACATGATTGTACATGCACTAAATTACAAAATTGCCCATTTTGACAATCATGTTTGACTTTTGCAGATGATTGTACATACACTAAATTACCCAGAATTGCCCATTTTGACATTCATGTTTGACTTTTGCACATGAGTGTACATGCACCAAATTACCCAGAATTGCCCATTTTGACAATTTTTGTTTGACTTTTAACAAAGCAATATAACATAATTAACAAAGTAACATAACATAATTAATCAACAAAAAGATAACTTGATTAACAAAGCAAAAGATAACTTGATTAACAAAGCAACATAACATAATTTTTCATTGATCCTTTTGCATAAACATTATAATTCAAAAGGAACCAAATACATCATGGTTACCATATCCCAATGACCCAATCACATACTCCTAAATCCTTTAACAAATGCGTACTTGTTATGAACCTTTAGCTTCGCTTAAGCAATCTTCTGCTTCAATTCCAAAAGCTCGATAACGTCGGACTTTTGAAGCTTCTTAAAATACTCCAAAAACTTGAACATCCGCACCGTGGGACACACAAGTTCCATTTCATGTATGTACTTGTTCCTTTGATTAAAAATATCAAGCAACTCTTCATATGCATTTCTCAGATCTTTCGCATACTTCATATCCCGATGTGTCTCCCTATCAAAATAAACAGTCATTTCGAATGGTAACTAAGTTGAGTTAGTAGCCACCGCTAGTTTGTCAAGAAGCAGAAAACGAGACATTCTTATATCTTTTGCTACAACTTCTGTTTATGTGTTTTTGTTAATGGATGAATGAGGAAGTTATTTGGGTTATATCATATAAATAGGCGGCATAATTACATATGGAAATGTATTTTAGGCGTGTTTGGGTAATAAATTCTGAACGGTTGGGTTACCGACATACAGATCCCAAATTTTCCTAGTTTTTTGGCTTCTATTTGATTAGATAAAAGGTTATGCAACCATTGACCCTAGTAAATTATTACATAGCCGGTAGATAAACATTAGAACAAGTAGATACTGTTATAATCTTCCACTACAACACCATAGGAGAAGTATAACATATTATTGACCTAAACATAAAAGCATAACCATTATTTAGCATCATCCTTGGGTGTCTTGTCTGCCATCAGTCTTCTCCTCTTGATTGATCTTCCTTGGTCTTCAAACTTTTCCTCTGCAAGGAGATCTTGCCCAATTCCATTTTTTTCAAGCACGTTCTATAACACCCCAGGCCGACAAGGGTCAAATGTCACATTATGGTGCCAAATCAGAACATACAAACGCAAGCGGAAGACTTATAAACATAAAGTTACAAAGGTATTCTAAAGATACAAAAGAAATACGAACTCTATATGAAAATGAGAATACAAAACTAAACAAAAATCTAATCGATTCCAAATCCAAATCTAATCCAGATGTAAATAGGCTTCTAATCATCGGGATAGTCCACTAACGCTCCTATGCACTCTTCACCCAAACCCAGCTTCCAACTTAAAACCTGCCGCAGGAAAAGAAATGCGGCTGAGCTTAAAAAGCCCAGTGAACAGACATATATATATAAAAAAATGAATAATTGAAACGTAGATAAGTGTAGGAAAAGGAAATCATAAGCTCCAGCTGAAATGAATATCATCTGTCAAATGCATAAGAGATCAACGATAACTGAACAAATATCATAAGTCAAATGAATAATGAGTACGAAGAGAAGTGATAATATGAATCATATAGTAACCAGAATCAAAGAGCACGTATCAACAAAGGCGTGTCTACCAGAGCCACTCGAATAGACACAACGGAACATAGGAAAGCCACGAACCGACCTACCAGAACCACTCGAATAGGTCTCAAAATCACATAATCACATATCTGTCAAATCATAAGTTGTAGAAGGAGCCGCAGACTCCATTGTACCAGAAGTGAAAGGGGTACAAGGCACGTACAGCCAGTCACTGTCTTCTCAAAACAAAACAGAACCTAGGATGCATCCATACACTCCCTGAATCAAACAAAATGCACATGCCAACTCATGACTGGACACATATATAACTAATTGGCCATAGTGCACATATATATCAAACAGAAGGGAATGCCAGGGATCAATCACACCTCCCCAGGAAGTGTCATGCCAGTGGTGCCATCACTGACACGCCCATGGTACCTCAATGAGTAGAATAAAAACTCGGGCATAAGAACGAAACGAATCATATCAAACAAAGCATATCCATAACAAACGAATCATATTATAATCAAACAGAATCTCAACCAGGAGATAGTAATCAGGTAATCAACAAAATGGATAGCAACGAATCATATCAAAGGGATCATAGCAAAGGCTTATATCAATGAATCATATCATAGCAAACGAATCAAAGTCAAGGATCGAAAAGTCATGAGATCAGAACCCTTAATGAGATAGGGTAGAATATATGTACCTTAATCGCCAACGAAATCATAACATAATAATAGGAAGTCACATCCTTCTTCAGCGAATCTACAGGAATAAATGGTCGGCTTATTATTTATAAGCTCATTTTAAATCAGATTACTCATTTCAAGTTTCTTTCCATTTTTTTAGTAGCTTTTCATTTATAGTAACTTTAATCATTTCAAGTAACTTTCTATTTTTAATAGGTTTCCTGAATTAGAAAGTTTCCGTATTTAGTTACTTTCCCAGAATAGTAATTTAATACAATAAGTTTATAATGATGCTTAAATAATTCTTAAGGGTTAAATATGTCAATTTAGTAAAGTTTAGGGCCATAAATATAAATTATTATAATTCAATATTAAAGATGTCAAATAAATTACTTTAGGGTTTATACTAAAATTTTATATAAAAAGGATAATTTTAGACCTCGTCGTTTCATAATTTATATAAACACACTCTCGACATAAATTTAGACCGCGATGACCAAATATGATTACTCACACATACACTCATACATACACTTAACTTGACACCATATGTCCATATATGTTCAAAACACCCTACGTGAATACCATGCATGCACACACTCGTTGCTTTAACAAAACCATGATAACCTACACCTTGCTCCTTTCTTTGTAAATACTCGTTGCATGCACCTGTCCCTTTCTTGATTCATTTAGAACTCACCTCTATATGGTTTTAGTATACATACCATACATACAAAATGCCATGCACACCATACGTAAATATGTTAGGTCACCATATTGATTTCACACAAACAAGAATGAGATAGATATAAGGATTTGGGTGAATATTTGAATAAGAGAAATATAAGTGCAAGAGTTTCCTTAAGATATCAAATAAACAACCAAGTTTTACATGAGACCTAAGGCTTCTATTTATAGGGAAGGAGCTAGGGCAACACTCCCTCTCCTTCCTTTCATGAATTTCGTATGGGCTTCAAGCCCATGGACTAGAATACTTAAGTCTAGTAAACTTGTAACATAACATTAATGTAACTAAATAGTAACTTAAGCAACTTATTATTAAAAATGATCGAGACTTGATAAAATAGTAAAACTTTGATCCCAACAATCTCCCCCTAAGGGTCGGTCATCACGGTTGCTCGACGTCTTTGTCATTTCTTCATCTCTGACTTTCATAGCTTTAGACGTCTTTCAAAATCCATGAGGTAAGAATCATTCATCGTTCTTTGTGCTTTGTTCATTGTTGTTGTGATAGTGATCAAGTTATGAAGTTGTCTGCCTTTTGTCACTTCTGCGTCTGTGGTGGTAATCCACCATTCTAACATGCTCATACATCTTTGAATTCTGACTTATACATGCACGTAGTTCCCTTTATACTTTTGATCTTTAGTCTTTATACTTTGTAGATTCTTCTTTTTGGCGTAGAATCTTTCTTTGAACTTTGTGTTGCTTCGATCTTTGAGGGAGCTTTTGTTGACTTCAAGATGTATGTTTGAGCATGTGGAATCCGTCGCCATGGAGATGATGTGTACCTGCGGGTAAACAGTTAGCAATAAAATATCCGGTACTTATAGATAAGGAATTAGAGATTGTCAACAGCATATTGTGAAGACTCTTTCTAACCCTTATCAAGGCCGTTCCCATGTCAGATACTCCCGAGGGAGCTTACAAGACCTACTAAGTAGCTCAATGACTGGGTGAGTCGCTGGGGATCACTCCACGACTATAGACTGCTAAGAAACCACCGCAAACACTAAGCGTAACCCGCAAGGAGTTACCGAAGTGACCTGCTGTCAGGGCTATTTGATGTTGACCCTGGCAGGATTTCCGTTTAATCATTGAGAAGTACTTATGTAAATTCTCTCATAAACGTTCTCGGCAGATTGCTAAGATCTGCGAAGGACTCGATAATTTACAGCTGGTGTTCATTAAAGTAGAACACCAGTTGCAGAAAATACTAAGTGTTCCTAAGAGATCTTTGATGTATCTCATGGATCTAGACTCTAAAAGTGCACACTTAGATTTCCTATGCGGAGACTAGGGAGGGGTCTCCTGCTTCAATATCAACCATCTCTAAGAGATAAGTCGACAGATTACACTGGTTCCCCGTGAGAATGAAACAAGCTCTTTTAAGAGAACTTGAGTGGTTAAGAAGGTTTAGTGCAGTGTGTCACTGGGTCCATGACGGCTTTATCTTCAATACCGGTGTCGCCTTAGCAACAACCAGTAGCATACGAATTGAACCTGGTGTCTGCCCTAGGGTTGAACATATGGAGGGCTATTTCTTTTCACCCTTTTCTTTACTTTTCTTTTTAATTCTTCAACTCCTTCTTTCCCCTTTCATTCTTTTCTCCCTTTTCGTATCATACCTAAGGACTTCTAATTCTAACTAATGGTGATGTCCTTGGGTAGATCCCTCCGGCTCTGGCGGATCATAGGACTGTAATTCCTATCTTAATCACCTTATAACTCCATGATTATCTGACAATAGCCAAGAAACCTTTGATTGAAAATCTCTCAAAGTGTTTTTTGATTATTAAACATTTTGTTTAACACTTTGAGAGTTTTGTCATTACTTTTAAAGGGCTCCCCCTTCACATGTGCTCATAAGTGTTTAAATAAATTTGCACATGCAGGAGGAACAAGCACTTTTTGAATTGATCCACTTTCAGTGAACCCGACCGATTCGAGACACGCTTACATCACTAGTTAGACTAGCTTGAAATTATTACCCGGCCTGGTCAAATCCACAGAAAGTTTCTCGAAACGGTACATTTCTACTAAGACAAATCCTTTTTGAGACACGCTTACGTGGATAGTTAAAGAGTTCCATTGTCAGCTTTTAGGTAACAACTAGCTCTAGTAACTAACTTGATGTTATTACCCATCGAGGATAAGTCTTTTCGAGATTACTAACTATTATGTTTCGTCAATTCTTGGGTCAATTCTGAGTCTAGCTCGCATGAGATTTGACTTTAAGCAACTTTGAACTTTCATATTTTAATCACATTCACTTTTTCTCCCCCTCAAAATAGCATATGAGATGTTGTTTTTGACAAACTTTTGATTAAAATATGCTTTTTGAGTCTTATGGGAAGATATCAACAAGAACTTTTGGTTTTTCAAACGATGAATTTTTCAAGTGCTCCCCCTCAACAAGTGAATACTCATTGAGGTGAAATACTTGTCTTTTGAGTAGAATTATGAAAATCAGAAAATGTTTGATTAATTCTACTCAAAAGTAAGAAGCCTTCGCTCCTTATATAAGGATTGAGGCACTGATGCGTACCTCAGGGTCCTTTCATTACAAGTGCGGGTTGTACACTAATATATGTGTACAAGCCATTGTGATAACAATTCAATCAAATGAAACAAGTAATATTGAAAAGTTAATACCCATGTGTTTTACCCAAAAAAAAAAAAAAAAAAAAAAAAAAAAAAAAAAATACCCATGTGTACCAGTTTAGGCTTCGTCAGTGAGTGGAGCATCAAAGTCAGTGAACTTAGGTTCGGGTCTTTTGAAGAGGCTGATGGGAAATGAAGGTCTGACACCGATATAGCTTTCCAATCGTCTGATCTGTTCCCGTTGAAATAACCTTTCTTCAATCTTCAGAACAAAGTTACGAACTTGTCTTCTGGAGCTGGATTTCCATCTTGGTGGTTCACCTTTAGCTATCTTTCTGCGATCATCATTCAACCTTTTGACTAGCCCATCACGAACGGTTTTAAGCGTAACATCACAGAACTTGTGTATCTCATCGAACCGCATGAAGCTTTGTAGATTTTTGCTGTTGATGTAGGTGAAACCAAATGAAGGTTCTTGGATGAGAGTATATTCTGATGTTTGATAGATTCCATCAAATGTGAATTGTGGCTTTGTCAAGTTGATCTTCTGTTGGTAACTTTCCACTCCAAGCTGAAGATCTTCCACTCTTTCTTGAACTATCAATCGTCGGATGAATAGAAGTAGAGATGCCATGAAGTTGTACTGAGTTTCTCTTTCGAATCCACGCATTCTTCCTTGAACCTTTTCGAGATACATGTCTTCAATGTCATTGAGATAAAGGTCCGGAAAGTCTGCTTCGGAGAATTTGTACTTCTTTTCATCTTGTCGTTTAACCACAATCTCACGCATGAACATGTAGTTAAACCGTTTTGACTCTTGAATCTCCAAATAGCAATGATCTTAGATTTATGCTTCACGTTTTCCAATGATTTTTCTCCTAATCTACAAGTATAACCGAGACGACGACGTTCTGGCCAGTGCTGAATCCCGTGTAGAGCATCTCTGTGGTAAGCTACGATAGAGTTGCTGAATACTGGAGTAGATTCTTCAATTGCAGGAACTTCGTATCTTGCGGCTGGTACTGAGATTGTAAGTGAGGAAGCATATTTCTTCTTGGATTTCTCTTGGGTGAGTTGGAGTTTACGAAGATCTTTGTTGAAGAAGAAGCTGTAAGGTAACTTGGGTTTTTCTGTGATATTCGTATTCCATCTTGTTTCCAGATCTGGACTTAAGGAATTCCTGTGCATCCCTATTGATTCTTCTAAGCTCCGCCTTCGTAAGTTTCTCAATCTGAAGATCCTTCATAATGACTTGAGTGAATTGTAGTGTATTGCCTGGAAGGGGTTCTTCATCTTCGAGAGGAGGTTGAGCTTGTACCAATTTTGTCAACCAGACATTCTCAAGTGTGTCATCATTGTCAAGCCATGAATGACGTCTTCTTTTCTTTGTTTTCTTAGACTTGGATGTGGCATCCTTGTCTTTAGCCTTTGTTGGTGACGATGGTCCAGCTTGAGAATCAGGAATGGGGGAGGCACGGTAATCGGTATCGGGTTGACCTTGGTAGTCATCAGTTGGTTGCATGAAAGTTTCTTCCTCTTCTGTTGGACCTTGACCGGTAGCTGAGGTGTGTTGTTGATTTCCAGGAGGAGTAGAATCCTTCCGTGGTTGTTGAGAAGATGATGGACCGGTTCCAGACTTATGTTTCTTTCATTTTGAGTTCGGGTCCGGGTCGTCATCTTTCCTTGACCTTTTCAGGGTTCCAGCTGCATCTTTGCATGACTCTTTGGACAAGTTGGCGGAAATAGCATCGATAAGTGCTTTTTCTTCAGTTGTCTGTGTGGTTTTGTAGGCAACTTTGTCGTAGAGTAGAGCAAGCAGGTCATCGAAAGATAGTTCAGGAATGGTTGGAGTTGCAGTAGAAGCTTTTGCAGTGTGAAGCGTGAATGGTGTGGTTGACAACATTTTCTTTACGACACTTCTAATTCTGTGATCCAAGTTGTCCCTGATAGGTTCAATGAGGTTTGTAACTTCAGGAGTGACAATTTCAACTAGATTTTCAGTAAGATAATCTAGTGTGACAGTCTTGATAAATCCTGAGAAATCAGCGTTCAAGAACTTATCGATCAGCTGCTTTGACTCCTGAAAGTCTTCAACTTGTTTGGCAAGACCGGTAACCATGGTTGTAAGTGTGTTGACTTGCTCCTGAAGATCAACTGGTTTAGTCGGTTCATTGATTGATTGTTGCTTTGATGCGGTTTTAGAAGGTGTGGGAGATGAATGCTTAGGTGATGATTCGGATGACGACTCATTGTGAGAGCTTGAAGAAGAAGCAGGAGGATTCGGATCCTTTGGTGGAGAGTCTTGAGGAGGTGGAGGCTGCACTGAGGAAGTCTGCTTAGATTGCGAAGCTGATTGAAGAAATATGTTGGTGTCGAAAGCGTTCTTTTCTTCATTTTCTTTTCTTCTGCGTTCCTCTGCTTCCTCTGCTTCTCGTGCAAGAAACTCTGGAGTAATGAAGTGGTCAAATTCCAGATCCGTAGCAATGTTCTCTTGTCCGCCAACATTCTCCTCTACATTTGCAGTCTCAGTCATAGTGATGTCTCCTATATTATCTGTGTCTTTAACTATGTCATCAGGTTGTGAAGCTGGTTCTAAAGTTGTGGACACAATGGGAGGAATCATGCTGCTTGTAGCTCCTTCATGTTCTGATTGATCGACAGGTGATGGTGGTGAAGGTTGAGACTGAAGTCGGCTTTGGAGTGCTGCTTCCCTTTGTTCTTTGCGAAATTGCTTTTCTTCAGCTCGTGTGTCGACAATTATACTTTTCAATTTTCGTTTGTCGACCAATTGTTCAATGATTGGTTCGTCATCTTCATCATCATTTTTCTTTCTAGACTCTGCTTCAAAAGTTTCAAGACTTTGCTGTATAGCAATCTCCGTTGCAGGAAATGCTTCTTCTGTTACTCTAACTCTTCGTTCAAAATCTTGCTCTTCTTCTTCTTCAGATTCTGTGTCGAACTCAGAGTCGCTTTCAGAAGGTGGAGGTGTAGGTTCATCTTGAAGAGCGAACTTTGGTGTTACCTTCTTCTTTGGCTTGGTTGCAGGCTTAGTTTTGGGTGCAGGTTTAGGTTTGGTGGAAGTTTTGGTTTTGGCAGATGGTTTGGTCTTGGGAGTAGGCTTAGACTTAGTCTGAGGTGAGCCAGTGGTGCTTGTAGTACTCCCAGATTTCACACTTCCTTTGCTACGAGCTGTATTGTAGCTTCTTCCTGTATCCCGTTGTAAGCATCATCGTAAAATTTGTAGTTCAAACTTTTCTTGATGTTGTCATCAAGAAGGTATTCGGGAAGCCTCATTCCTTTAATCTTGGTAGAGGAAGTGGTCGTCTTGATAAAGGAGGTGGTGAAGTCATCCTCGAAGAGGTGCTTAGGCTCATTAGGATCTGCCAACCTTTTGATAAATTCTGGAGTGTCTTTGCAGAAATATTCAATGAGAAGCTTGGTGAATCTTGTGAACGGGATCATAGTCTTCACATGTTCGGTTTGGATGCTGTATACTATATCGTTCATGATTGGAACTGCAAAGTCAATAGGTGTCATGGTCACCATTCCCCAAAATGTTTGTAAATGCTCAAGTCTGGGATGTTCGTGACCACTTTTTCTTCCTGATATAGATCTTACAACTAACAGACAGAATGTTCTCCAGGGCTGAGGTATATTCTTGGCATTGAATCTGGAATGTTTGATCAGAGGTAAGTCATCATCAACATCATATCCTAATTCAATGAAGAAATCAAGAAGATCCAGTTCAGGTAGTACTGGAGCAAATTCATTGTCAGTTTGAGGCAGGAGGAGGACTGTACGAAGGACGTCGTGATCTACAGTGTAGACTTGTCGATCCAGCGTAACAGTGAAAGACTCATCATCTAAATTCGCCTTAGCCGTAAGCCAGAACTGATGAAGGTAAAACAGAGGAACTGAAGTAGATCTATTGAGCAGATGTTTGCATGGATGTGCAAGTAGAATATCTTTGACAATCCTGCACGAGTTCTCAGGAATTCTCAATTTGTCGAAGTCAACTCGAGGATTGTTGTTGCCAATCTTAACGTTGTAGTCAGCGAGAGTGATGTCATCCATGGTGAGTAGTGGAAGAGTTTGTTCAGGAGCATTCTCGTTGTGTTCAGCCATGTTAATCTGAAAAGAATTATCATAAACCAACACATCTAGATTTGTCACTTGTTAGCACGGTTGCAATGTTGATTATAGATAAGCATTTAGAATTATTTAAGCACGGATGGTTTGATTATTACATGTATAGTGATAAGTGACGTATACTTAGATAATATGTTGAGACTATGAAGCACTTATGTGATTACATATGCACACAGAATCATCACAACAAACATTACATTATACATCGACTAAAGTCCATTATCACATATTACATGTTTTCGAAATTACACAATTACAATGTTCTCGAAATAGTACATTAAGTCAAATGTATTGCAAACACATAAGTACATAACATATTCTCGAAAACAAGTCACAAGTTCCAATATTTTCGAAAATTAGTCATTAAGTAATATTTTCGCAAACCTGCATACTGAGTGTTTTCGAAAAAATTTCAAGTGTGTTTTCGAAAAAAAAATTATCGAGAACAGGCCACTAGAAGAGTTTTTCGAGAATACTTATTATGAGGGATTGCGAAAGTATCAACTTGAATGGTGATTTCGAAAATATGACCAAGAATGAAAAAAATTTCGCAAACACCTAAATATTTTCGAGAAGATGACAAAATGGGTATTTTCGAAAAAATACAACACTTTGAAATTTCTCGAAAATATTGTGTTTTCGAAAATTTTCATTATGTTTGGTGATTGCGATAATGTTTTCTCGAAAATTCTTATACAAGAATATCGAAACTATGCCAACATACGTTTCTTTGTGATAATATGAATTCCAAGTGATGAAACCTGTTTTAAAGGATGATATTCAACAATTAGAATCAAGGTATACACACTTATTCAATGATTTCGAAGTGATGCAAGAACATGTTTTCGATAAAATTCAAAATCATGATTCTACTGAAGATGTCAGGTTCTAGCATATCACAAACATGTAAATGAAGCATATGACATGACTAACAGCTCATATAAACACAGAACAAGAGATAACCATAATGATCGAAAAAACCCTACACATCGAGAATCATGCACACATTGAAATGGTTCAAATTGAGTGGCACAACAATGATTCTAACACACATGGCAACATATCCCACCATTAAAAACACAAAAACAAGCATCAAAACCATAAAACCCAAATCAGCCTAAACCCTAACTTTCGAATTTAATATAAACATGAAGGAAAGAATGATTAAATGACATAGAAAGGTTAGAAACATGTAATGTAACAAAACCCCTATCAAAATTCAACACCCCAAACACGTATTGATAAATTCCAAAAATCATAAACCCTAGTTTTTCAAAGATCGATTACAAGAAATCTAGCCATTAGTTTTGCAATTAAACAAAAACCATTGTTGGAAATCTACTAATGAACACGTAGTAACTTACGGTTTGAAGATTGGTAGCTTAGATTTCTTGTTTGAATGTGAGCCGTGGATCTCAAAAGGGTTTAAGATTTGAAAGGGTTATTGTTAGGTTTTAGAAAACGGTTTGTATGTTTTTGTTATTTAGAAACTTTTGAATAATGACACTTGTGGTCCCTTAACTACAACTAATGCATAATGAGTCCTAAAGTTAGATGCATTTGGAATATCAAAGGTATACTACCTTACGACACCATTTTGAGAAAAGGAAACATGATATGAGATATCAATAAAATCCCGAAACAACGCATCAAAGGTAGTATGCAAGTATACCGATTTGAAAAAATTATAAGAAAAATGTGAGCGTGTCTCCCCCTCAACACTTGTAAAATAACAAGGTGTTGAAAGAAAGCGATATACTTGCAAAGTTTTTTTTTTTTTTTTTTTTTTTTTTTTTAAGTGCAAGAAAAATATTTTTGTGTTTTTGAGATAAATGAAATAGAAGAATTATTTTACGAAGATAGTTTAAGGTTTGATGTTTGACACTTTACTTTTGTTTTTAAAAACTTTTCCAGATCCACTGGTGTCAGACATCACATACCAATTTGGTGAACTAAACTTGCAAACCTTGATGGAGCTAATGGTTTTGTAAGTAAGTCCGCCAATTGGTACTCAATACCCACAAAATATAATTCAACTGTACCCTTCTCGACATGCTCTTTGATGAAATGATATCGGAGATCAATGTGTTTGGATTTGCAATGATGAACTGTGTTGCAGGAAATTGCAATGGCACTTTTAGAATCGCAGTAGATCAGAATCTTATTGAATAGGTAGCCATAGTCTTTGAGTTGTGATCTCATCCAAATGACTTGAGCACAACAAGCAAGACATAGCTACATATTCAGATTCTGTAGATGACAGTGAAGTGCAGTCCTGCTTCTTTGATTGCCAAGACACAAGTTTATCTCCAAGAAACTATAAGCCACCTGATGTACTTTTTCGCGAGTCTAAGCATCCTGCATGGTCAGCGTCTGAAAAAGCTATTAGTTCAAAACCAGAATCCTTCGGATACCAGATCCCCAAGTGGATGGTTCCCTTTATGTATTGAAGGATTCTTTTTGCCTCATTGAGGTGTTTTTCAGTTGGATTAGACTGATAGCGAGAACACATAAAGACAGCAAATACAATGTCAGGTCTGCTAGATGTGAGGTACATGAGAGACCCAATAATACTTCGGTATTTGGTAGGGTCAACTGGAGTCCCATGTATATCAGCATCTAGTTTAGTGGAATTGGCCATCGGTGTATTCATAGTGTCACAACTTTGCATTCCATGTTTCTTTAAAATCTCAAGAGCATATTTGGACTGATTTAGAAAAATTCCACGGGGTGATTGATGAACTTGTAATCCTAGAAAGAACTTAAGTTCACCCATCATGGACATTTCGAAATTATCTGTCATTAATTTTGCAAAATCCATTGAGTAATTTTTGTTGGTTGAAGCAAAAATAATGTCATCGACATAAATTTGAACGATTAATAGGTCCATCTCGTAAGTTTTTGTAAACAGTGTTGGATCCACCGAGCCTAGAGTAAAATCATTAGCCAATAGGAATTTAGAAAGCTTATCATACCACGCCCTGGGGGCTTGCTTGAGACCGTAGAGAGACTTCTTAAGCTTGTAGACATGATTGGGACGTTCTGGATCAACGAATCCTTCAGGTTGACTGACATAAACTACTTCTCGGAGTTGACCGTTTAGAAAAGCCGTTTTCACGTCCATTTGGTAAACAATCATATTCCGATGAGCAGCAAATGCTAAGAATATCCGTACAGCTTCAAGTATAGCTACTGGAGCAAATGATTCTTCAAAATCGATTCCTTCTTCTCGAGAGTATCCTTTTGCTACCAAGCGTGATTTGTTGCGTATGACAGTACCTTCTGCATCTAGTTTGTTTTTCTAGATCCATTTTAAACCAATGACAATGATGCCTTCTCGTTTTTCAACCATTTCCCAGACTTCTAATCTTTGAAAGGATTTGAATTCTTCTTGCATAGATTCAATCCAATTGTCATAAGTCATAGCTTCCTTGACGTTTTTAGGTACGGTTTCACAAACTGTGAGTGCATAAATGCAAGTTTCACCGTCTGTGTGAAGGCATTGTCTTGTCATAATTGGTGCATCTGGATGGCCAATAATTTGAACTAAGGGGTGATCTCTAGTCCATTTGTGTGTCGAGGGATGAAGTTGATAAGTATCTCGCAAGTGAGTAGGACCCAAATTGCGTGTAGATGACTCAGCAATGTCGGGGACAGGTTGAGCATTTGCAAATGGGTTAATGAATGGTTCTGGGTCATGCCCTGCGGGTTGTGGAACTGATAAAGGTATGGAATCTTCAGCTGATTGTCGTGAGTTGGACCCGGTTTGTTCTGTTGTTGTAGGTGATATGACTGGAGGACCGTCTCTTCCAACAGTAGTTGTTGTTTGTTGAGGTGTATCAGGTACTTGATGTTGATCAAGATGTGCAGCGGAATTTGGTGTGGCCTCAGATGGACGGTTAACAGGCGTATCATCAAACAATGGAGCAAACAAGGTTTCCACTTCTTTACGAAAAAGTGACAATGGTTCAGCCGAAGCCATTTTGAGTGAGTTCATCGAAATTAGCATGAATACTTTCTTGAAATTCCCGAGTACGACGATTCCATATCCGATAGCCTTTTGAATTTTCATAGTATCCTATAAGTATTCCAATGTCAGCCTTTGCTTTAAGTTTACCTAGATCATCACGATCATTGACTGGGTATCATAAAGCTCCAAATACATGAAAGTGACTGATGTTCGGTTTCCTTTTGTGAACAATCTGATATGGGGTTTTGTGATGGTGTTTTGTGATCATGCAACGGTTTTGAGTGTAACAAGCTGTTGAAACAGCTTCTGCCCATAAGTAATCTGGTAATTGAGCATTGATTAACATCGTTTGAGCAGCTTCCACTAACGTTCTGTTGCGTACTACTCCATTCTGTTCGGGTGTGCGTGGAATAGATGTTTGATGTTCAATTCCTACTTTCTCAAAATACGACCTTAGAGTCTGATTCTTAAATTCTGTGCCATTGTCAGTTCTTACAATTCTGACTGTGTTGCGTAGCTGAACTTGTATTTTGGTGAGAAAGGTGATGATCATTTGAGGAGCTTGATCTTTAATTCGAAGAAAATAAACCCATGTCCAGCGAGAGTAATCATCAGCAGCTACTAAGATGTAGCGTTTACCGTTGATCGTTTGAACACGCATCGGACCACACAAATCCATATGAAGCATTTGTAAAACATGATTAGTACTGTGTTCAGGTTTTGAGGGAAAATGAACACGAGTACTTTTTCCTTGTTCACAGGCTGGACATAGATGATCTTTGGCATAACGGAATCTTGGAAAGCCTTCAACTAATTTGTGACGAGCGAGATCAGTCATCGTTTTGAAATTCAAATGAGAAAGGCGTTTGTGCCATAACCAGGATTTAGTCGTTTCAGCTTTGGATAGAAGACAGATAGGAGATGAAGCGATCATGTCGGACATTGAAATTGTGTAAAGGTTAGTGCCACGTTTGCCTGACATCAAGTCATTGCCTTGTAGATCACGAACAAAACATGTTTTCTCTCGAAATGCTACTTCTAAATCTCCATAACAAAATTGACCGACTGAAAAGAGATTGTGACCCAAGCCTTCAACATAATATACTCTGCTAATTTCAATATTCCCATTCACATAGTCTCCATAACCCATGATTAGAGCGTATTGATCATTCCCGAATCTGACAGTTCCAATAAACTTTGAGACAAAGTTATTTAACAGTTTGAGATTGCCTGTCATATGTTGGGTGCAACCGCTATCAAGAATCCAGAGAATGATCTGAACCACCTGCATCACAAGAAGAAGACAGAGATGGAACAGAAGTAAGGGTGGAACCCGAAGAAATAGTGGGTTCCTGTTGGTTAGAAATACAGGTATTTAACAGTTTAGGAATCCATTTAAAATTTGGTTTGTATTGTAACCAACGTTGCCAGTTCCAACTTGTTTTTGCTTTGTTTTTAGTGAATGCACTAGCTTTTGGCGTGTTCCTAGATTTGTTGATTGCAGCTCTTGGGTTGACTACAACATCATTTGAAACTGTAGTAGGCGTTTTTCCTAAGGTAGACTTAGAGGCATTAGTGGACCTAGAAGGAAAGCCGGATCTACGTTTCTTTTTACGATGTAAGAGATTATTAGCTACACATTTGGTATGATCACCAGATAACACACTTTGACGACAAAAAACACAAGATGCATTAATATTCAAAACATTAGAAGGTTCAGCATTCATTACATTAAGATTTGGATTACAATTTGCCAGATTAGAATCTAAATCAGATGCAACATGTGTTTTATTCGAGTTCCTAAGGTGAGCTTCTACTTCTTGCACTTCTAGTGTTCCTCTTCTACGTTACGAGAGCCTAGTCTTTTTAGTCTTCTTAACGCTTGTTGGCTTTGGGCTGCTAACGCTCTTAGGGGAAACTAGTCCTGTGGAAGTGGAAGAACTAACCTTAGAACTCTTAGCATGCTTACCCTTATCTGTTCTGTCTATTTGAAACATTCTTGGTGCTATCACAATGGTGTCAATAAACTTTCCTTTTTGAAGTAGCTTGATTTTCTCTTTCAAATCAATGATGATGTGATTTTTGTCCTGAATATCAGACTCAAGTAAACCATTGCAATAACGAATGTCATCGCGGTTTTGTTGCCATTCGGCGTTTTCAATTTTTAACTCTTTAATTTCATTTTCATATTGAAGACGTTTGTCTTTGAGAAAAACATTTTTACTTCGTAGTTGCTATTCGGTTTCAATACTTTGAGCTTGACACCAATCAAGCTTTTGTTTGAGTTGACAAATTTCGTTTGAAAGTTTGTTTATCACATCATCACTATTTTGACGCAACGTTTCATATTTATGTTTCAATGTTTCATTTTGTGACTTCAACAAAACAAGATCAGCACAATAATCTTCAAATACCGTAGCATTGCTGGAATAATAGAGATCATTCATGATGAGAGTATAAATATCAGCATGGAGAAGTTTTTCCAAGAGTCGATCAGAATCTGATTTCAAAAAACGGTTTTTGCGTTGTTGAACCAAAATTGCATTTTCATTAAGAGCGAAAATATCTTTCATATCATTAACTTCTTTTTGGAGTTCCTCTTCCCAACGAGTAGCACAATAACGCAAATTTTGAACTAAAGGCAGAATTTGTTTTTGAAAAATGTCTCGCTTTTCTCGCTCGTAAGCTGATTGAAAAGTAACAATTTTAATTTGCGAATGATGTTCAATGACGTTTTCCAAATTATCGATGCCTTTCATGAATGTTTGAAAATAGTCTAAAACTTTACAGCGTGTAGGTAATGGTGTCACATTACCAGAAGATGGTAATGGACCATTTACTTGTGCCACGGGTTTGACAGGAGCTCCATCGGAAGATGAAACATAAGACTCAGTTACATACCATGATTTCTCAGGTATTTCTCTTGACGGAACAAAAGATTTTGAAATGTGAGGAGCTTTTGAGTAATCATATGGTTTGCAATATTCAACTTGACTCATTTTTTATCGACTCTTTTCTTCAAGTTCGTATTCTTCCTCAGAATTATGTACAATAACACGCACAACATTATTATCCATCAATTGGTCCATACTGTACATCTTAGGAATTGTTTTGAATGTAGTGCGAAGAAAAGTGGATATGTAATCGCCGAGGGCAACACCTTTATCTTGTCTTGGTTTTAAAGTAAACTTTTGAATTGTCGTTACAGATTCCCCATGTTTATAAACGATATTTTGAAAAGCTTTAATTTGACGTTCGAGAACGAGATTTTCTTCAATTAAAGTATTTTCTTTTTCTCGTTTTTGCACTTTATGTTCATAAAATTCCTGTTTGCAAGTTGTCACCTCTGTTTGTGTTTTTGAAAGTTCCTGTTGGAGTTGAACAACTTGTTTTTGAAGATCATGTTTTTCATTTTCCAGTTTGGAAACCAATTTACCGTATGACTCAATTATGTCATATATTTGCATTTGAAGATTTTGTTCTTTGACATATGATTCCTGAAATGACTTTTCAAAGCACTTTTCACGATGAACTGCATTTTGAAAATTTGAAAGTTTTTTTTTTTGGGTAAAAGGGTTTTACCCTGGTAAAATGCATTAACCAATAAACGTTTAAGTACAACGGATGAGAGTGAATCTCTCATCTCGGCCCGTTACATGGGCAACAAACATGCTACAAACAGCAAAAACCAAACACTAATCATAAGAAAGACAAACCAATCTTATGACCTACCAAACTAAAAAACATTACTTTCTACCACGACCTTGGAGATTAATATCATACATGTCACAAAAGTCATCCAAGTGTCCCGGTAGATCATAAACTTGAGCAGCATAATCATCATCCATGAAATCTTCAAAATCATAGCCGCCACCTCCTGAAGCAAGATAACTAGAAGTCACCGGCTCCAAAACCTCATCATCATCACTATCCGAACAAACCACATCCCCTACCTTGGAAAATGGGTTCTTTAACTTAGTAGCAGCAACCGAAGGAGTAGAAGAAGAACTAGGCTTATTACCACCAATAGAATCAGATCCTACCTTGTCCGCTACCTTATTAGTACCACTAGAACGTTCCAAATCAGCCTCTCCACCAGCAATACCACTTGATGCACCACTCACTTGAGGTCCTACCTTTTCCGCAACCGTAGTACTAACACTAGGACGTTCCAAATCAGCCTCACCACTAGGGATACCATTTGATGCAATAGGAACATCATTCTCAACAGAATCTTGAGCATCAAGCACCCCAAACGAGTTAGACGTAGGCACAGACGAACCGCTTGCATTAGCCACTTTAGAAGAAGTGTTATCTTGAGTTTTAGTCTTAGCAACATATATTTTCTTTTTAGGAGCTAGTGTGGGCCCCTTACTCATATTAATACCACTTGACAACTTCTTACCTTTCCCTTTAGCCTTCCGATTCTGAACTTCCTTAAAACCATCATCATTCTCTTCAAACGAAGTAGTAGGAACAACATCATTAGTAGAACGGATCGGCTCCTTGGCACACTTTGGACAACCATTACGATCATGCCCAAAAACTTTACACATTGAACAGTGAGGAGGCTTCCATTCGTACTCAACCTTAATACATGCAGAAATAATTCCACTATCATCCTTCTTTGGTATAGCCATAGTCACCTCATGCTTTAATTCAGATTCGGATGATATTTCCACTAAAGCACGAGCATAGCTAATACGGCCCCATGAATCAAAACACATTGAGCTTGTAAACGCGTCCAACATAATAGGTTTACCAACCTGAGTAGCAATCAAGCTCAAGCCGTCTTCAGAGTAAGCAAGCAATGGCACATTGTGCAATTTAATCCACACGGGTAATTTAGTAACCTCACTCTTAGCCAGTGACATTTCAGGAGTCCATTTAGTAAGAATCAAAGGAGAACTACGAATTATCCAAGGACCTCGTTGCATCACGTTATCAACACCCTCTTTTGAATCAAATTTAAAAAGGAAGACCCCATCATCATTTTTCATCACTTTCTTCAAACCAAACTTACCCCACGTATTAGTGACATAGTTTTGAACCAACGGGAATGCAATATTCTTGCCAATATCATTATCAAGTTTATTCATGGCCTCATCAAAATTCTTATGCGCGTTAGCAACTAATTGCTCCACATTTGGACTAATAGAATCAATAGGCTGTTCCGACACACTAGGCTGTTCCGTAGTACCCAAATCACCCATAACACTTTCCTTATTCACCAAATCAGGCCCTTTAGACACATCACCATCAATATTGTCGCCCTTAACCCCAAGACTCCCATTCGAATCACAATCAACAAGTGAAACTGGCTTCACTTGTTCAAGAGTCGCATTAGGAACATGTGTATCAATTACAACAGATTGGACAAACGTACCATCAACATCAATTGGAACCGACTCCTCTTGATGTGTTGCAACACCCCTAACAGCTTTCCTAGGCTGAGTAACATCGGCTTCCTCAGCCTCATCGCCTTTCAATCTTTTCATACGAGCAGCAAGCTCTCCAACATCAACATTAGGATTGTTAACCACCTTCTTAGCAATTTTAGGACTCAAAAAACCTCTATTCATCTCTCAACAGCCAGCAGCAAACCAAACAAACAACAATCAAGACACCTTCTTAGCAATTTGAAAGTTGTATTTTATAACATTCAATGTCCTTTTTCAACTCGGCATTTTCTTTCAAAACATTAGTTTGATCGTCCATTATGTGATTAGAAAGAAGTTGTTCTTTAAGTTGTTTGGCCATAACTGTACAGTCAGGAGCTGGATCAGAAGAAGGTTCATGTTGTTCAATATAGTCATTTTCGTCTTGCTCAATAGGATCATCAAATGAGACAACAGTGTCATCATCAGGAATATAAATATTCAAGTAAAAGACTCGGTCACCCCGAGTATTGTTTAGCATTTATGTACCTCGTAGACTTATTAGTATTAGTTTAGTTATAGTAATATTAGTTTAGTTAAAGTAGTATTTGTAGAGGACGGACGGGTCTTTACCCACTGTACACCCGATCCACAGCCCGCAGGAGGGCGTTTTGTTTGTAACTATAAATACCCATCTCCACATGTGGAGAGGGTTGGAGCTTCTTTCTCATCAATCTAATATTTCATTTTTCTCTTTCACTTTCTCTCTCTAAGTTCCCAACTCCCTCTTCTTTCTCCCTCTAAACTTTCTTCCATTAATTCAATCATAAACACAAGAACCATACAAGCTATTTTTTTTATGTATATCCTTCAATTAGTATCAAGAGCCATGGTTACATCTTAGAGACTAGGTGTACTTAGATATAGATTGGTTTTATGTTTTTATGTTTGGTTCGAATGGTCCTATGAGAAAACATCTTGTTTGATTTTGGTTGTGATTAGATTTGTATTATTGTTGTACTCTCACTATTAGAGTTGTTACATGAATCTTGTTAAGTAATTGGATATTCTGTTTATTCAGAATTAGTCGTAATTTGTGTGGCAGTTTGAAGATATTCCTGGTAGCGAGTTCGTATATGTTCTTGGTAGTGACTTGGCTGCTCTTTAGCGAGTTATGTATTGTCAGTTTTTATCCTTATTGGGAAAAAGACATAAAACAAGAAAGTGTCAGTCTTGTCCTTTTCTTTTGGCAATTTGTCCACATTAACCAGCGAGTTGTCTATAAATTGTACCAGTGTGTTTAGCGAGTTGTTCTTTTGCAAAATATAGCGAGTTGCTGAAAAGTCAATAGCGACTTGTGGTCCACAGTTTCTGTAGCGAGTTGCCCTTGTTTGTTACTGTAAAAGAAGGTCAAGAAGAAGAGGTACAAAACAATTGCGAAATCCAAACCAAACCAAACCAAAACATACCACAATCTACGCTACATCTTATCTTATATCTCTTCATCTTCTCTCTTTACACAATCAACATCAACAGTCAACAAAAAAATGTAAACAACGTATGTAAATTTGATCTCAGTTTGTATTCGATAACAACTGATCAAGTGCCAAAAATTGAAAACTTTCATCAACGATCCTAATTCATTGAAATATATGAACCATATTAAAGAAAGAACAAAACAATTAAATGTTTCACTCAATCTCTCGTTCGACTTGAAAAACAAAAACAATAGGTAAACTAGATCTCAGTTGTGTTCAACCTTATATAAATATTTAAAAGGATCTTAGGTTTATTGAACAACTCATCATCACAGACCTTGAAAAAGCACTAAGGCTTCTTTTTTTTAATCCGAAAACTTAAAAGAAGAACAATAACAAGAGAGTTATCATTCTTTCTTTCCTTTCGGTTTGGAAATCACAACACAAGTAAATCATAACCAAACCTACCTGAGGTTCACGTGCTTAAGCAAAAGATTCAAGAACTGGGATTATTGTTCGTATTTGTATTCGGATTTAATAAGCATGAATGCTAAGGACGAGTCTTGTGATTCGAATTGGTTGTTTTTGTGTATCTTAAAGGAACGAATTGATTTCTCTTTGTGACTGCTAATGTTGGTTGAGAGTATTAAGGTACTGTGGGGGCGGAATATTTGTCTGTGTGATTAGGGTTAAGTGGTGATAAGTGTTTATTTTACAGCGTGAGATTAGGGTGAGGTTTAGTTTTGTGATTGGGCTTGTTACTACAACAGGGATGAATTTTGTTGACATGGGCTGGACGATTGGCTTGTTGGGCTTGCACTTATTTTCGTTGGGCTGTTAGTTTGAGGGTGCAGATTATTTCTTCAAGGGATGTTTTTCTTAAGTTTGGACGTATTTTTCTTTGTTTTGTTTGAACCACATGACGAAAGTTTGTTTACCTTAATTTTTCGGGTTTAAGTATACACTTGATGCTAAATTGTTGAGATTAATCTTGGACAATGGTTTGAGTGAGCTTCAAGAATCTGAGAGTGACTATTGTTTGGGCGTGAAATATCAAAGAGTTATTGATGTGTAGGAAGTTTTGTCAAGTTAGCTAATATTACTTTTGGTGAATTTTGTTTGGTATATAATTTTGGACCATGGTATTTGATTGAGCTTCGATATCCGAGTGTGATTATTAGCTTAGGTAGTGATATTTTCGGGCTTATTGAATATTACTATGGTGTTGATTTGGATTCACTTTAACTCATTTCAACAAAACCAAAGCACAACTGAACAACACATCACCTTGTCTATCAAACTATCATCTAATCACTTTACCTATCCAACAACTTCTCTTGACTCACTCAATCAATCATTGTCTCACGGTTTTTTCTTGATTTTGTAAAATCCCGCGAAAGAATATATTTCTCGATTTAAATCATAGAACTGTAAAATCCCGTGCACATTCATATCATATCAAATTCTTCAGATTCAGTCATATCTGAGATACTCAAATTGTACGACATGCATGATGAACATAAGATTTCCAACAAAGTACAATAGACTACCGGTTTTGAATCTGAAACTACTAAAATGGAATCTTTGTGCTCTAATTCACATGAGAGAGAAGTGCAACAGCCACCACAAGTGATTCATGATGCTAATGAAAGTTGCATAGAATGTTTTTGAGTACTTTATTCACACCTCTCGGTACTTTTAGAGAGAACTGGATTCAAGATGGGATTCGAACGTGCATTTACAACTCTTCGGTCGAGATGTTCAGACTTTCACAGGCACAATGATTCTTAACTTAGATCAAATACAACAACAACTTGACCAAGGAGAATCTTCAAAAATTGGATCCATGGCTGCCCTTTGGGTGATCAACAAACAACTCCAAGTGTTCATCGATTCGAAATTCACTATGGATTATGACTACGAAAGTTAGATGATGAAAAAGTGTTTTGCTGATCACACGGGAATCGAGGTTGACATGTTCAGAGATACACTACTCATACTCATGGGTAATGTCAAGGAATTCATTAATGAAAGAGCAAAGAATCAACAATGCAGTGACACTACGGTTGATAAGCAGGATACAAAAGATAGTCATGAGACTTACACCACACTTGACGTGGATACAGATCACAGAACAGGAAATGACCAAGTCCCATCTGCTGAGGTACATGTCACTGATCAACATAATGTGCTTTCTAATGAACGACAACATACTGATCAAATTAAACCCACTTATGACACATATTCGTTGGAAAAGACTGATAGTAATACCATTTCTTATTTAACAAATATGAATCATAAAGGAGGAGAAAGTGACCAGTATGCTGAACATGATGATGAGACAAGTTCTTTGTTTACGGCTGAGACTTTCAAATCAAATGATATGGTTGATAAAGAAGTGTTTAATGAACTTTCAAACAGATTTTTACAACTTGAAAAACATTGTATTTCACTTGAAATTGCAATGCAACGAAAGGAAGAAAGTTTTCAAACTAACCAACCATGCAAAAATCCGGAACTTCCTGATTTTCACCCATACTTTATGATAAATGATTTGAAAGCTCATCTAGAGGCCAAAAACTTAAGATCAACAACTTGAAAAATCAAATTACCAAGATGCATGAGATGTGTAATAGTGTGAAGGATAAACTTGACTGTGAAGCAACTGTAATTTGCAACGTTCAATTGGAACGAAAAGTGGCTGAATAACTTTTGGAAAATGAGTCTTTGAAAAAGAATTGTAAAAATCTTAATGAGTCAATCAAAGAAACGAGAACTAAGACGATGGAATAAACAACCTCTTTGATTGCCAAAAATGATGAATTCAAAGCTCAACTTCTGAAAATGGGTTTCACAATTACGGCATTAAAGAATGAGCTAAGAAAAGCAACAGGAAATAGTGTGAACACTAAGTTTGCAAAACCATCAATCTTGGGGAAACCAGTTTCTCAATCGAATAGAAACCAATCTGTTGTTAGACAACTGACTGCGTTTAGATCTGAACGACCAAAATTTTCAAAAACACGGTTTGCCTCCCAAGTTTATGTGGAACAAGTTTTGACAAAACCAGTCACTCTACATTATTTGCCTAAGATAACTGCTCCTAGTTCTGTTCAACCTCAACAAGTAGCTACTCCTACTCCCAGTTCCTATAGGATCAGTTTGCGAACAGAGTCGAAACCAAGCATTAAGATTCAAAATTCTTATAATATCAATGACTTGTACAAGAACTATGATCTAGAAAAGGCTAGGAAAAGAGCACTATTTCATAAGGATGGAATCTTAGGTTCACAACCTCGCATGATGCCACCTAGTTTATTAAGGAACATTGCTATGGTTCAACCTGTTAAGTCTATGATTTATAGTAAGTCATCTACAATGCATAAGAAGCCAAATAAACCTAAAACTTCTCCTAGGTGGACCCAAACTGCTAAATCATTGGAGACTAGGAATAACGATAAGTCTTCCACTATGCATAAGAAGCTTAGCAATCCTAGACCTTGCCATAAATGGATTCCAACTGGTAGAATTTTTAAGGACGTCGGACTTAAGTGGATACCTACCGAAAAGTTGCTCACCGATGGCAATACCATGGTTGAACATGAAACCCCCAAGGGTTTGGATACTGATGTCACTAACCCATATATATGCAATCAAGTGTGTATTGTTAGTGCAGGTAGTCCTTACTCAATTGCAGGTACATCGGTCATTCTTATCAAGGGAAGACTCAGTGTGTGGCGGCCAAAAGTACTGAAATCTCCTAATTTAGGCGTTCAGGAAACACACCATTGATGTGCATGTGCTTTGACATTTAAACACCACAGTTCAAGCCTCAATCCTCAATATTAACATTATGGCATCTGCTGACAATACTTCATGCCCCGTACATCAATGAAAAGAAAGGTGTACGATTCATTGCGCCTTATCTTCGGAAGAAGAGAAATCTTCTTGTTTTAACCATTCTCAACAAAATGCTTCATGCTTTCTCCATGTTCGTTCAGTCATCAAGTGGATCTACTCATCTTTGCTCGAATTCGTATTCACTTGTTCAATCAAAAATGGCAAACTTCGTATGCAATTTTTGAGGGGGAGAAGGCTGAATAAACTACATGATTGAGTGTATTCTTATTCTCATGCTCAATCAAAAATGGCAACCTTGTATGCCATTTTTGAGGGGGAGAAGTGTGAATAAAGTACATGATTCATTGTACTCTTATTCACTTGGTCAATCAAAAATGGCAAACTTCATTTGCAATTTTTAAGGGGGAGAAGTGTGAATATACCACATGTTGATTGATGCTTTAAGAATGGTTATACGACTCTCCTCCAACACCTAATGTTCCATTAACTAAGGATGACTGGGATTCATTGTTTCAACCTATGTTTGATGAATACTTCTAACCTCTACCGAATGTTGATCATCAAGTTCCTGAAGCTCCTGCTCTAGTTCTTGCTGACTCTACTACTCTACTAGTCACCTTCATCAATCACCATTGATCAAGATGCACCGTCTAGAAGTATAACTCAGACTACTCAAGTAACCCAATCTCTAGGTACTCCTCAAGGTGTTGATGATGACTGATGAGTGTGTAAATACTCATCATTTTTGTCTTATATGAACTGCCAAAACATCCAAAAACACCCAATAATGCATCAAAATACTGAAATTATCTCAAAAGTGTGTTTTATATGTTTTAGATGCAAAATGTTTAAAAACAAATGAAAAACGAACAAAGTTTGCACAATTGGCAGTTTCAGTCCCTCAAGTTTCAAAAATTTACAAAACTAGTCCCTGAAGTTTTAAAACGAAAGAAAAGTCAACCCAAGGTTTTGAAAAGTAAAAAATTATCAAAAACGATCCTTGGGTGAAAAGTTTGAGGAAAATTACATGTTTGGTCCCTGAAGTTTCAAAAATGCCAAAACTAGTCCTCGGGAATTTAAAAATTGGAGTTTATCAAATATTTCCCTTGTACTATTCACATGTTGCAATTTTAGTACTTCTTGATAACTTTTGGGAATTTACAACTTTAACCCTTCAAAAATCAGAAAATAACATAAAAGGTCCCTGGTTTTGTACAAATGGAAAAATATAAAAAATGGTCCTTGTGTTATCTAATGCTGCAGGTATGGTCCCTATGATGATTTTTGGAAGCTTGTCACATTAGGTCCTCAAGAAATTCAGTAATTACAATTTTAGTCCCTATGGTTAGTTATAATACCAAACGGACTTGTGTAATTTACTAAACCAAAACCATAAGCCAAAACACAAATCCAGTCCACCCCATGCATTACCCTTGGCCCATTCCCCTTTTTCAGCCCAACACAAATAAAACCACCCCCGTTTTTATTAAACCCAGGTCAACCTTTGACCCCGGTCCACCCAAAACCAGTCAAACCCACCTTCTTCCATACCACTTCCCTCTCATTCTCACCTCTCCAAACCACCCTGGTATTTCCCCCCTCCCTCCCCTTGCACCACTTGCACCTTATCCCTCCACCTTATCCCTGTTGCATCACACTTCCCCAACACCCATCACCTCTCACCCCCCCCCCCCTATGGTCTGTTAACAGAGCAAATTGCAAGAAAAGGTCTTTCCCGCCAAAAATTGCAATAAGAGCAAGAGACATCCATTGGCTATTTATTTTGGTGGGATTTGACCCTGTGGGACCCACAAACCTTTTTGGGATGCTATAAGAGAAGATGAAGCAGGGAAGAGAAGAGTAGTAGTTGTAGTGTAGTTCTTTTAGGTCGTAATTGTAGTTTCCCTTTTTTTAGTTGTTTTCTTTAGTCTAAAAAGCTTGAATTCAGTAATTTAAGTGTATTGTGAACTGTATTGAACCTTAATTGCAAGTTCTCATTTTGAATTCAGTTGTTGGCAGTTTTTCTTTAAAATCTCATTTAAATCTTAAGTTGTTAAAAGTTGTTTGTTACTGGTCCTATGAGCTCATTTTAGTAATTAAAAAGCTTTTATAAGCTTTCTTTGGCAAACTAATCAGTTTCTAGTCATTAATAATAAATTACTCAAAATTCAAGAAAAATGTCTCAAAAAAAAAAAAAAATCATTGCAGAGGGGAATGAAGCAAGGAGCAGGGATGATTGTTGAATTCTCAGGGTAATAGAACCTCATAGGGAGGTATTAGGATAAGTTTGAGGCCCTGGATACTTGTGTTGCAGTTTGTAGCATTTGTAAGTTTTGCCCTCAATTTTTGGAATTTTACTATGTAACTGTTTGTTCACTACTTATCTTTGGTTCTTTCTTGTTTTATTTGTCATAGTATATCTATCTCAGTGCTTGGTATCTATACTTAAAACCTAATAGCTCATTTCCTTTTGAAAAAGTCAAAAACAGTTAGTTTAGGGTGTGTTTGGATCAGCTTAGTTAACTGTGCTTTTGTTGTTGTTTAGGTGATGTTATGGTTTAAACATGTCTCATTAGGTTTATTTAGGTCAGTAGAGTCATTAAAACTTGTATGTTTTCAACAGAAAGTCAAAATCCACCTTTTGATCCCATAGATTGTTAACTGTTAAGGTTTAGGGGAAATCATTTCACCATTTCAATTCATAGACAAGAGTTTAAGCATAATTTAGTTTACTTATAGCTTATTTTAGCATATCTAATCAGTAGGATCCTTTAGAAATCCAACAAAGTCAAATTAGTTCAAGTTTCTAAAAAAGTCAAATGTGCTTGATCTCAGATTTTCCAAATATGGTAGGAATTGTTTAGATTTTTATAGTGAGATCTAGATCATGAACTTTTGAGGATAAGTAGTCTCCCACCTCAGCTTTACAGTCCCATAATCATTATATTTTTAAGATTTTATCTGTGGGCCCCATAACCCTCCAAAGAGGGCTGCAGGGCAGCTATCTGCTCTGTTCAGCAGTACACCACCACACCACCACCACTTTGGTGGTGGTTTGTGGCCACCAAAGTGGTCCCCACACTTAGTTTTTAGGTTTTTCCAACCCCCCTCCTACCAGAGTCCCCCCTTTGACCATTTGTTTGACCTCAGGACTTGTGGACCCCACCTAGTTTAGCCCCCATAGTTTGTCCCCAATCTGGTTCATTTCCAAAGTAGCAAAGTGCTTAATTTGTTTCATTCTGCTTATGTGTGCTTGTTTCTTATTGTTTCTGGCTTATTTTAGTCCATTGTACTTATTTGTATCTGTTTTTATCAAAGTGGGACCCACACAAGCTCATTTGAGCTCTTTTTCCTTGTTAGTCAACCAAAGTCAACTGACTAACATGGAGAAATATATGTAAAACCCTAGTTCTCTCTCCCCCATGGAGAAATCCGGCCGCCACTCCCCTTCTCTTTTCCGGCCATAGAACCTCCTTTCCACGTCCTCTCTACCCTAGTTCGATTCTTTGTCATGCTTAGGGTATGCAATACGCTGATGAGGTAGGTTTTTTCTTTTAAGGGGATGGCGGCTGTAATCTATTCGTGATATATTCTTAAGATTTCTCCATATCGACTCCCTACTCCTTATTGCGATCTGTTTTAGATCGTGGTTGGTTTTTTAGGGTTTCGATCTTTTGATTTATCGTACCCTTTTTTCATTATTCATAGGTCGGTTTTGTAATCGATCTTACATTTAAAGGGTCGATCTCATGGCCGTTTTTTCTAAACCCTAAGTCTAATTCTAATCGACGTTTAGGGTTTGTTTTGGGTTTGGTCGATCGCTTATTTGTTATCATTCTAAGATCGACCATTATTGATGGTGATTGTACTGCTTCGCTGGTGCTTTAACGTGGAATGAATCCTGTTTAAGGTTTCGTTTTTATTTATTCACTTGAAGTGCATCTAAAGGTAACCCTTCTTAGGGTTTGGTTCGATAATTGCTGGTTCTATGTCAGATGTATGTAATGATGGTGGGTTTTGGAGAGAGTGGATGTTAGGGGTTACCCTATCTTGTGGTTGATCGTTGAAGCATTGCTGCTGTTGGGGTGGTTTGTTGTTAATGATCGACTAATTACTGTACGTTAGGGTTTTTATCCTAGTTATGTGCTGTTACGTGATATAGCTGCTATTTTATTGATCGTTAAACATTATACATAGCTTCTATTGATCGTTAAATGCTGGAGGTCAAGTGGGTAACTTGGTTTTTTTACACGGTTCATCTTTCATAGACTTGGTCATGGGTCTATTGATCGGTGTGCTGAATGAAGGTTGGTGTTTTTTTGCTATTCGTGCTATCAAGTGGATCATTATTACGTTCATCAAGGATCTTCTTGGTGTTTTTTGGGAATCTGCTGCTGCGTGAATAGTGATGGAGGTTAAGTTGAAGGGTCTTATTCAAAACCCTTATTATCATCTTTCTTGGACTTTGCATTTTCCGTCAGGTTAATCTTTTGGTCTTATGATTGATGGTGCTCTATGGGCTGTATGTTAGGGTTTGTCAACCCTATTTTCGTCTACGACTGATCATGATACATTGCTTTTCATTCTTAGCTTGAGTTTCCTGCTCTTTTGAAACTTATAGTAGTTGCGGTATTGGATTGAGTTGTAGTGTTGGTTTGGTCCTGATTGGATCAATGAAGATCGGTGTAGTTGTTGGATCTATTGTGTGGATTGGCGCGTGTCTATTCTACCATGGTTTCGGCTGCATCGTTGAAGGTCATGAACTTCTATGACGACATGGGAAGATTCAAGTTTTTACTTGATGTTTTTATTTGTAAATCTTATAGTCGTTGTAGTTTTATGTTCATGTATTTGTTATAAGAATGGTTTGTCATTCTTATATTAGAGTATTTGGCGGTCAGTTGCACATGTTGTGCATGTTTGTTTTAAGAATGGTATGTCATTCTTAGATAGGTGTCTTGTAAGTGTCCTATGGGACTGGGGACGAGGGAAATCACCCTCGTCATTTTGTACTTCAACGTTTTTTTGGATAATAAATTTTGCCAGGGTGTATTAATCCTTTTACCAAAAAAAAAAAAAAAAAATCAACTGATTTGGTAAAGGGGGTGTTCTCAGCTTATGTTTAAGTTGTAAAAACTTTGTTTTCACAAAAAGTCTTTGATTTTAGGTATAAATCAATTTTGTAAAAGAAAAATCCAAAAAATCCAAAGTTAAAATAAGTGATAGTTTTTATTTAATTCAACTTAATTTTAATTTTCATTTTTATATTTTAATTAAGTACTTAGTGTTTTTATATTTTTATTAAATACCTTATATAGTAAAGTAATTTTGATAATTTTTTCAGATTTTATTTTGTCATTTAGTGTTAATTAGATTTAATCTTAGTTTTCTTTATTAATAATTAATATTAAGTATTAAATAGCATATTTAGTTTTTATAAAGTAAAACTTAGTTTTTATATTTTTCCTAGCTTTAATATAGTATATTAGACTTTTAGAAAATATATTTTGAAATTCTACTGTTCATTTTCTATTTTTCTTATTTTAATTGTTTAAATTAGAATTAAAGTAATTAAAAGATAAATAATTAGTGGATTAATCTTAAAACTTAATTTTTAGAGTTTTTATAATTTTTTAGGATTCCTGTGATGGTTAAGTAATTTTATAAATTTTATCTTAATTTTCTAAGTTAAATTAGTATTAATATTAATTAAAAGTAGTTTAATTAGTTTAATTAAGTTAAATAGTTTTCAATTTATAAAAAAATCCACAAAAAGACAAAAATATTTATTTTTATTTTTTATACTTTCTTCAAGTTCTATTTTAGGTTTAGAAAATATTTTGGCAAAGTTTTAGTTTAATTTGTATTAGTTATAATTATTAGTTTATTTAAATTAGATTTTAATTTAGTTTTTAAATAGTTTAAGTATTTAAATAATATTTAAATAGTATTTTAATCACTTTAATAATTTCATTTTTCATTTTTAAATTTAAGTTTCAAAAAGTGTCAAAAGCACCCCCTGTAGTTTGATAAATACCAAAATCCCACTTTTTCAGTCCGATTGCGTAAATCTGAATTGTGAATACGTTCATATATATGTATATCTGATTTTTGTGAATATTATCTCTGTGTACAATTACCATCATAACAGTAGCAATATCATCTCCACATCATCTGGCTACTGTCCTCAGTGCCACTTTCTCATAAACGATTTCCAAAAACACCATTTCAATCTCGCTGGGACTTTAACGACCCGAGAATACAGTATACTATCACCGGAGTATTGATTCTAGGCTGTTTTTGACTTATTGACCTTGGTCAATAATTATCTGACGGTTCTGAACCAATCAAAATTTGGCGCCGCTGCCGGGGAGGTTGTTGCGTGTTTTATAAAATCGTTTTAAGTTTAGTGGTTTTCAAAACCCTCCCTGTACAAATTTCACACAAATTTGTAAAAAGTCTTTGTAAAAATATAATCATATCAAAAACGTTCATTAACACTTCTCCTGAAGTGTTGAAAAACACCAAAAAAATTAAAAACAATCAAAAACAAACTGTGAAGTTAAATTACTTCGTGTTCTTTAAGATTACAACCTGAAACAGTTGGTTTAAGGTAAGTTCTGACATTAAATTGCGAACTGAAGAGGAATCCATTCTTTCCTCCCGCCAGCCTGCGAGTAATCTTAAAGGGACGATTTCGGTTAACGAATCAGTTCCAAAAATATTCCCAAGTTTTCTGCATACACACCCATAAGCCTAAAACAGTTTTTCAAATTAATTAATAAACCCATAATAAGTTCCCAAACTTAAGATTAAAACTTGCCTTTATATCGCTGTGAGTGGTGTACCTTTTTCAAAGAAGCCATTCACTTGTGATTTCTGGTTTAAGTTCACTGTGGTTTTTCCTCGAGTTTGTTTTGAAAAATTGTTTTTGGTGCGTGTGCACTAAACATGTTTCCCGAAAATACCAAAAATATTCACCTTTACCCTCTCACCTTTTTGATTCTTCATCCCTTTACCCTCTATCATTTTGATTCTCACTCCTTCCACTTATCCCGTAATTGATTCTAATGACATCTCTCGATGACGATTTCTTTGAACAAAGGGCCTATGAGAGCAACATTGAAAAACTTATGGCCTTGTCAAAGATATCGAGATGTCGTGTTGATTACGATGGGCCATCGATTCCTATTCCCTCTCCAGTGAGGGAAAGGGATCATGAAACCGGGATGACAAAGGACCCGGTACTTTCCCCTAAGCTCACAATTGCTCCTAAATTGTCAAGAATTGATCCTAACCTTTCACGGTTTACGGTTAAAAGTTTGTCAAGCAAACGTACTGAGCTTAGGGCAGTGACTGAAAAGAACGACTTACCCAATCTTCACGTTTATCAAAAACAAAAACCCGAGACTATAACGGAAGTGGTGGAAATTGCTAGCTCTAAGAGCACACCACTTGTCCCACCTCCGGCTTTTATTCCTTGTGTTGGTTGTGGTGAGCCACTTTTCGGTTTTCCATGTCGTTGGTGTACATGTGTACAATGTGGTAACGATATTCGAAACAGGAGTTGTTTGTTTTGTGGATCGAGTAATTCATTTGCTTATGATCCTAATCAAAACTCATTCAACAACTCCTCAAATTTTTCCAACTACCCATCACATTCATACGAGCAAGAATCATATTATCCAAATCTCAATAATGCTTCGTATCAAAATACACCAAACCAGACTCAACAGTTTTACTGTTGTGAGTATTGTGGTGGCCCTCACTACAGCTCTGATTGTCAAATTAGGGATCAGTTTGTCTATGAACAGGTTCCTTGTAACAATCATGAATTTGGTTTTAACCAGCCCTCACAATACACAAACCCTCAACCACCGTCTCAGGACGAGTTAGCTAGAGCTGAATTTATTATGAATTAAACTCAATTCAACAAAACCATTCAAGATAGTATAAACTGTCTTAAGGATTTGATTCTTAGAAAACAAAAGTCTCCTGTTAACTCATATTATTTTGAGGATGAAAGTGATGAGGATGAGCCATTTCAAGAGGTAAAACCTAAGAAAATTTCAGATATCTTGCCAATGGGGGACAAGGAAGTCAAAAGCAATCCTCTTGAGGAGATTGATAACAATCCCAAAGGTATCTGAGAAAGCTCTTGAAACTGCTTCAGTAGAAATACAGGGAGAAAAGATTATGATTGAATCTCTAGCAGTAGAAATCATGGAGCTTGTAGAAACCATGACTGCTAGTCCTTCTCAACTCCCTCAGTTTGCTGTTATCACACCCGAAGTTCACACTCACTCTCTAATCATGGGGGATGAGCTTCTTAGCACTATTCCTAATAAGGAATCGGACGAATTAATAAAGTCTAGTGCTGAGATCCTTGTCCCAATCCCAAGAGAGTCACAGGGAACTTTGGATCATGTGTGTGATCTACCTTCTCACCCTGAAAATCCAAAAGATCATTTTGAGACTTTCTCCGATTTTAATGATGATTGTACATCTTATGGAGAAGTTGAGTATGAGGAGGCACCATTGCCTCATTCGGACGTTGACCCTCTTATTGAGGAGTTCACAAATGAACTTACTCACATCAATCCACTTCCTTTAGGAAATAATGATGGTCTCCTTGATCTTGAAGCCGATGTGGGAGAAACTGAAAATCTTTTAAACTCTAATCCCAACATCGAGCTTAGTACTTCACATGCTGATGAAAATTCTTTATCTTCTGGAGACATCAGTCATGTGGAAGGATTACCTTCTGAGCTAGTTAGCTTAGAAGAAGAGAATGATGAGATTGACACTGAAATCAAAGATGAAGCACTTCGTACAACATTATTGAAAGTCAATCTCCTCATTTCTAAAATCGAGGCTTTCAAAGAGAAACCTATTTCATCTCCTATCCCCATAAAGGATAGTGACATTCTCTCCGATGACCCTATACCGGAATTTGAAGCCTTTACTTTTGATCCTATGGGAGAGAAGATTAGTGGCATTACCACTTCTCATTCTCATAATTCTCTCCCCGATTATGAATCATTTACCTTCGATGAGTTCTCTTGTGAACACACGCACATCAATCCAGAATATGATTCATTCACATTTGATGAGTTCTCCTGTGAACTCACTCATATCATGACTCCTCCGGAGTATGATGACCCGGGGGGAGATGCACTCAATCATGAGAATATGCAAATTCCCACCCACCCTCCCGGGATGTTTTCGAGCTTACCATTTGAAATCCAAAAGCAGGCTAATGAGCCTGCCTTCGAGGAAGAAGATCTTATCATGATTTTCATCATGGTTTTCTTCCTTTTCTTCACCTATAAGGTGACTTCTCCTGTTCTTCACTCCTTCGGGAGTGAGGACACTATATTTGATCCCGGCATTTTCATGTATCATTATCTTGAGCCAGGACTATGTCTCATTGGTGTGGAACTTTCACGTGCTTCACATGTTTATCTAAACATCTTGAATGAAAGTTCTTCCACATCATGCTTCCCCAAGGACAAATGAATTCGGGGTCGAGTCAAGCTAGCGACTCGGTAAACAAAAACAGTAGCATGCTTATAGGGTTTTCACCCTAAGTGTGGGGGAGTCCCCCATGCTATGATTACAAAAGTGAAAAACAAAATTGTGTTTCCACATTTAGCTTGTTATGTTCTCCTTTTACGTTCCAAGAGTCGGCATAATAGCCGGGACTTTGAATATTGAGGACAATATTCATGCTTAGTGTGGGGGGGTATTCGCTATTCTAGCGAATTTTATCATATTTTACTATCTTATACCCCCGTTTTTGACCAAAAATTTTCAAAAATTTTTCACTAAAGCTCAAAATTTTTGTGGTAATCAGTCCGCCAAAGTCTAAATGACAAATGGATTGGCTAGTCCAGGAGCAAACGGCTCTTGGTAAAGACATCTCAAACCCGTTGATGGCTGGCAATTTGCCAAAAATTGTATGGTTCCTCAACTCCCCGAAAATAAATGAGTTGGCTAGCCCGCAAGATTATGGCTTGTGGTAAAGGCCGTGGAAAATCCATAATTGGTAATCAGCTCACCAAGATGTTGACTATTCCATCAAGAGTTGGCTAGTCCAGAAGCAAACGGCTTTTGGTAAAGACTAATCAAATCCGTTGACAGCTGGTGGTTTGCTCAAAATCACACGGTTATCAGGTGTGCCACAGTTCTTACACCTGGCTACTCCAGAAGTGATGGCTTTTGGTAAAGAGTTTTTCAAATCCATCAAGTTTTTCTCAAAAGATTGCTAGGGACTAGCAATGTTTTAGTGTGAGGGATTGATGAGTGTGTAAATACTCATCATTTTTGTCTTATATGGACTGCCAAAACATCCAAAAACACCCAATAATGCATCAAAATACTGAAATTATCTCAAAAGTGTGTTTTATATGTTTTAGATGCAAAATGTTTAAAAACAAATGAAAAACGAACAAAGTTTGCACAATTGGCAGTTTCAGTCCCTCAAGTTTCAAAAATTTACAAAACTAGTCCCTGAAGTTTTAAAACGAAAGAAAAGTCAACCCAAGGTTTTGATAAGTCAAAAATTATCAAAAACGATCCTTGGGTGAAAAGTTTGAGGAAAATTACATGTTTGGTCCCTGAAGTTTCAAAAATGACAAAACTAGTCCTCGGGAATTTAAAAATTGGAGTTTATCAAATATTTCCCTTGTACTATTCACATGTTGCAATTTTAGTACTTCTTGATAACTTTTGGGATTTTACAACTTTAACCCTTCAAAAATTAGAAAATAACATAAAAGGTCCCTGGTTTTGTACAAATGGAAAAATATAAAAAATGGTCCTTGTGTTATCTAATGCTGCAGGTATGGTCCCTATGATGATTTTTGGAAGCTTGTCACATTAGGTCCTCAAGAAATTCAGTAATTACAATTTTAGTCCCTATGGTTAGTTATAATACCAAACGGACTTGTGTAATTTACTAAACCAAAACCATAAGCCAAAACACAAATCCAGTCCACCCCATGCATTACCCTTGGCCCATTCCCCTTTTTCAGCCCAACACAAATAAAACCACCCCCTTTTTTATTAAACCCAGGTCAACCTTTGAACCCGGTCCACCCAAAACCAGTCAAACCCACCTTCTTCCATACCACTTCCCTCTCATTCTCACCTCTCCAAACCACCCTGGTATTTCCCCCCCCCCCTTGCACCACTTGCACCTTATCCCTCCACCTTATCCCTGTTGCTTCACACTTCCCCAACACCCATCACCTCTCACCCCCCTATGGTCTGTTAACAGAGCAAATTGCAAGAAAAGGTCTTTCCCGCCAAAAATTGCAATAAGAGCAAGAGACATCCATTGGCTATTTATTTTGGTGGGATTTGACCCTGTGGGACCCACAAACCTTTTTGGGATGCTATAAGAGAAGATGAAGCAGGGAAGAGAAGAGTAGTAGTTGTAGTGTAGTTCTTTTAGGTCGTAATTGTAGTTTCCCTTTTTTTAGTTGTTTTCTTTAGTCTAAAAAGCTTGAATTCAGTAATTTAAGTGTATTGTAAACTGTATTGAACCTTAATTGCAAGTTCTCATTTTGAATTCAGTTGTTGGCAGTTTTTCTTTAAAATCTCATTTAAATCTTAAGTTGTTAAAAGTTCATTTTAGTAATTAAAAAGCTTTTATAAGCTTTCTTTGGCAAACTAATCAGTTTCTAGTCATTAATAAAAAATTACTCAAAATTCAAGAAAAATGTCTCAAAAATAAAAAAAAAAAAATCATTGCAGAGGGGAATGAAGCAAGGAGCAGGGATGATTGTTGAATTCTCAGGGTAATAGAACCTCATAGGGAGGTATTAGGATAAGTTTGAGGCCCTGGATACTTGTGTTGCAGTTTGTAGCATTTGTAAGTTTTGCCCTCAATTTTTGGAATTTTACTATGTAACTGTTTGTTCACTACTTATCTTTGGTTCTTTCTTGTTTTATTTGTCATAGTATATCTATCTCAGTGCTTGGTATCTATACTTAAAACCTAATAGCTCATTTCCTTTTGAAAAAGTCAAAAACAGTTAGTTTAGGGTGTGTTTGGATCAGCTTAGTTAACTGTGCTTTTGTTGTTGTTTGGGTGATGTTATGGTTTAAACATGTCTCATTAGGTTTATTTAGGTCAGTAGAGTCATTAAAACTTGTATGTTTTCAACAGAAAGTCAAAATCCACCTTTTGATCCCATAGATTGTTAACTGTTAAGGTTTAGGGGAAATCATTTCACCATTTCAATTCATAGACAAGAGTTTAAGCATAATTTAGTTTACTTATAGCTTATTTTAGCATATCTAATCAGTAGGATCCTTTAGAAATCCAACAAAGTCAAATTAGTTCAAGTTTCTAAAAAAGTCAAATGTGCTTGATCTCAGATTTTCCAAATATGGTAGGAATTGTTTAGATTTTTATAGTGAGATCTAGATCATGAACTTTTGAGGATAAGTAGTCTCCCACCTCAGCTTTACAGTCCCATAATCATTATATTTTTAAGATTTTATCTGTGGGCCCCACAACCCTCCAAAGAGGGCTGCAGGGCAGCTATCTGCTCTGTTCAGCAGTACACCACCACACCACCACCACTTTGGTGGTGGTTTGTGGCCACCAAAGTGGTCCCCACACTTAGTTTTTAGGTTTTTCCAACCCCCTCCTACCAGAGTCCCCCCTTTGACCATTTGTTTGACCTCAGGACTTGTGGACCCCACCTAGTTTAGCCCCCATAGTTTGTCCCCAATCTGGTTCATTTCCAAAGTAGCAAAGTGCTTAATTTGTTTCATTTTGCTTATGTGTGCTTGTTTCTTATTGTTTCTGGCTTATTTTAGTCCATTGTACTTATTTGTATCTGTTTTTATCAAAGTGGGACCCACACAAGCTCATTTGAGCTCTTTTTCCTTGTTAGTCAACCAAAGTCAACTGATTTGGTAAAGGGGGTGTTCTCAGCTTATTTTTAAGTTGTAAAAACTTTGTTTTCACAAAAAGTCTTTGATTTTAGGTATAAATCAATTTTGTAAAAGAAAAATCCAAAAAATCCAAAGTAAAAATAAGTGATAGTTTCTATTTAATTCAACTTAATTTTAATTTTAATTTTTAGATTTTAATGAAGTACTTAGTGTTTTTATATTTTTATTAAATACCTTATATAGTAAAGTAATTTTGATAATTTTTTCAGATTTTTATTTTGTCATTTAGTGTTAATTAGATTTAATCTTAGTTTTCTTTATTAATAATTAATATTAAGTATTAAATAGCATATTTAGTTTTTATAAAGTAAAACTTAGTTTTTATATTTTTCCTAGCTTTAATATAGTATATTAGACTTTTAGAAAATATATTTTGAAATTCTAATGTTCATTTTCTATTTTTCTTATTTTAATTGTTTAAATTAGAATTAAAGTAATTAAAAGATAAATAATTAGTGGATTAATCTTAAAACTTAATTTTTAGAGTTTTTATAATTTTTTAGGATTCCTGTGATGGTTAAGTAATTTTATAAATTTTATCTTAATTTTCTAAGTTAAATTAGTATTAATATTAATTAAAAGTAGTTTAATTAGTTTAATTAAGTTAAATAGTTTTCAATTTATAAAAAAATCCACAAAAAGACAAAAATATTTATTTTTATTTTTTTATACTTTCTTCAAGTTCTATTTTAGGTTTAGAAAATATTTTGGCAAAGTTTTAGTTTAATTTGTATTAGTTATAATTATTAGTTTATTTAAATTAGATTTTAATTTAGTTTTTAAATAGTTTAAGTATTTAAATAATATTTAAATAGTATTTTAATCACTTTAATAATTTCATTTTTCATTTTTAAATTTAAGTTTCAAAAAGTGTCAAAAGCACCCCCTGTAGTTTGATAAATACCAAAATCTCACTTTTTCAGTCCGATTGCGTAAATCTGAATTGTGAATACATTCATATATCTGTATATCTGATTTTTGTGAATATTACCATCATAACAGTAGCAATATCATCTCCACATCATCTGGCTACTGTCCTCAGTGCCACTTTCTCATAAACGATTTCCAAAAACACCATTTCAATCTCGCTGGGACTTTAACGACCCGAGAATACACTATACTATCACCGGAGTATTGATTCTAGGCTGTTTTTGACTTATTGACCTTGGTCAATAATTATCTGACGGTTCTGAACCAATCAATGACTATCATGATATTGAAGTTGCACACATGAATAATGATCCGATCATTTGTTCTAAAATCACGGATTGTTGTTCCTTCCAATGTGCACTTTGTAAATCAAGCACAAGAACATAAAAGAAAATGTCGGCTAAAACGTCAAAACGGCTAAGAATTTGGACACGGAATGTCAAGTGATCACTGAGTTTATTTGGTATCCTTTATTTGAGATTTAAGTGGACTTTCACATAGGCATGATCTTATTTTATCTTGTAGTCGAAGTTGGTTAGGTGCATGACTTTCTATGATAACTTGCTCGTAATTAAGATTTAAGCTGAAGACTTGGTTTATCTAGTTACCGGTAGTTGGGGTGGATGGTTGAAGACCTGGTTAACTATCACTTTAAGGAGTTACATTGTAGTACTCAGTGTCACATGCAGAAGTTGTGGATAATCGCAAGAGGTGTTATTGTCTCATACTTTGATAGAGTATTGAGTACTTAGAGATTTGCTTGGAGCATAAATTCTCTACACCGTTCTTCCAACATTAGTGCAAGCTTAAGTCACCAGAATGGGAAATTTTACTTCAGCTTCAAGTTTGGTTTATCAGATTTGCTTCATCAATGGTCACTTCAAATAGCCTACATAAGGGTTGGTACTGATAGTCATAAAGAGTTTCTACAGCAGTTGATTCTTATAGGATATATCTGAGCAAATGATGTTCTTCTAAAATATGTTCCTGATTTTGAGGTATCAAAACCAGCAAAGAGGAAGGAGACATACATCTGAATGCATAAAGAGTACACATAGAGAAAATCAGTGTCTTAACTCGTCTTAATTGAAGTTATGTCGGGATGAAAAATGTCATATCCATAGAGAAAATCAGTGTCTTAACTCGTGGCGTTTGGTGTATTATTCCAACTACGTGGGGGAAGTGGTCTCCTGCTACTTGTGGTACGTATTATTTCGGCTTTCAGTGGGAAGAAATGTGAGAGGAATGTTTGGAGTGTGAGATGATATTGCTTATTGACATCTTCATTTGAGCCGATAAGATTTATGCTAAAGTGCTTCTGGTTAATGCTTCATGTACACATTGTTATGCTGATTCCGATGAGATCGCATCCATCATGGGGAGAGATATGTGTATATCAGGGACGCACAACAGGTTCACGTGATCGGTCTAAAATACCTATTCCAGAATTGATATCCGCAGAGATGATCAGTGCTTCAACCTGTTACTTTGGTGTCATCATTTCTTCTTGTGTTGGGTACATGTGCACAATATGGATTGAGCTGTTATGTGTAAGATAACTAGAATGCGTTTGGTAAAATGAAGATGTTGATATATTGTTCCTTGAATTGCCGACTGCTCAAAACCGCATAATAATGTGTACAATGGGGACGCACAATAGGGTCATGTGATCGGGCTGAATCATATATTCTGGGATTTATAACCGTAGAGATGATCCATGTTTTACCCTGTTACTTTAGTGTTATCATTTCCTTCGGGTTTTTGTGCTTCATACTATGAGACTTTTTGCATCACTTCAACTATCTAGGGGAAATGGTCTCATGAAGATGATTGTAGGTTTAGGGGGAAGCTACCAAAGTATCAAATTGAGAAGGCACAAGTTCAGATGATTATTCGTGGGCCTCGAATGCTTTGGTCTTAATAATTTAAGAGATGTTGACTACCGACTTCTACAACATTCAGAACGATATCCTTTCGGTATTCAGTTCAACATCTTCTTAAATTGAATAATATACTTTGTACATATATTATACCAAAATGTAAATAGTCAAATAAAATCTTCAAAAAAAACCATAAAAATAAGAAAAACAGAAAATACCAAAAATTACTTTTCAAGGCATGTCTTCTGGGATCAATAACATTTACGGACCTAGAAATGTCATTCAATAATGACATGGGTCTTTAAATGAAGTTCGAGCAGAAGTTCAAAAGGTTTTTCAAAACATGCCTAAATGGCTTTCAGTCATTTCAGACTGTAACCCGGACTTAAAATTATGGCTTGCTATTACCTCATATAGCAACCCGGTTTTCAAAATGAGAAAAGCACGTCACCAAAAAGACGGCTGTTCCTGTCAACGGGTGATTAACTTCTCCCGGGCATGGATTACTTCATATCCATGTTTCATCGACTTGATGTACGTTTCAGTGCATCATTTCTTGTATAAGAAGAGAAGTCTTCTTTTTATCACAAATACTTTTCCTTCTACAATTTTTCAGGAAAGTATTTGTACAAAACTTGGTGGTACCATGAAATTTTTTAAATCAATTAGTCTTGAATTTTTTATAAAATTTATCACTCAATCAATGACAACAACTTTTTCAAAAATCAAATGGGTCATTGATTGAGTGGGAGAGTGATTTCAAAATTTTATGTATCATCAAAACTCGTCACTTTGTACATATTAAGCAGCTTTCAAATTGTGATGGTTATGTGCCAATACATGAATTTTTCATGAGTTTCTCGTTGAACTCCAAATCATTTATAAACTCATCAGTTTTGACACATAACTGTCCCCCTTATAGATTAAGGGGGATCTCAACAATGTTCCACTTATCAGAAAAGATTAAACTAGACCACATTTTCTCCCAACAGTTTTCTAACTATTTAAATCAATTGAGATCCAAAATCTCAAAAGACTTGATATTTTTTTATCAGGGGAGAGAATGTGACTTAAATAAGAAATCTGATAAAATGTGATCTTTTGTACTCAAGAATATGCTCCTTCATGTGTGCTAAACTTTTTCATAACACCGATGCACATATTAAGGGGGAGCAAATGGCATTTGTGGAAAGATATAAAAAGACAGACCATCTTAATTAATGCATGGAGTTATAAGGATGGTAAGGTTAGGTATTAGTTCCCATGATCCACCAGAACCGGATGGATTTACCCAAGGACAATCCTCTAGCTAGAATAGAAGTCCTTAAGTATGATGAAAAAAGGAGAAAAGTGAGAAAGGGAAGAGGGCCGACCCAGATAGAGCTAGGACTGGAACAAACCCAACAAGGTTCTAGTGATGAAGTCTCGGTAAGCCCTGAAGGGGTTGAAGAATGTAAAAGAAATATAATGAGAAAGGGTGTAAAGAAATAACCCTCCATATATTCAACCTTAGGGCAGAAACCGGGTTCAATACATATGCTACTGGTGGTTACTAAGGTAACACCGGTATTGAAGACAAGACGTCATGGACCCAGTGACGCACTGCACTAACCTTCCTAGCCACTCAAGTTCTCTTAAAAGGACTTGTTTCATTCTCACGGGGAACCCTGCATAATGTATCGACCGCTCATTGCGAGCCATGTTGATACTAAAACAGGAGACACCTCTCCAGTCTCCAGTTGCAGGTCAAAATGCACTATTGAGTCTAGAGCCAAGAGATCATCCATAAGTATCATTAGGACACACTTCCAATATGCTTACTGTTTCATACACCGTGGGAAGTAATATAATATATTAAGAGTCCTATGCATTATCCTTGTGGTATTGCCAGAACATCTGAGTGATATGCAATTATTCACAATGACGAAGGAAATCCTTCTAGAGTGAGCATCAAACAAGCTCTTGGTAGGTGACATGTGAGATCCATCATGGATCAAACTAGTGACAACTGGAAAGCAACAATGGGGCGATTCACTTTTGAATCAAAATTGTTCTAGGAAAAGGATTGACGGATGCTTTTGTAGAAACCTTTCAATGTGCTCACCAACTAATTTCGAGCACATTGATTGCGAAAATTTTCAAAAAAAAGTGTTTATGAAAGAAATGTGATTCAATGTGTAAAACTCTTGTCGTTTCGCATAAAAATGTTATCCAATGACAAACAAGTGATTTCTCTAAATCAATTTCTCATCAATCAGTGAATATAAATTCACCGATTCACTCTATCGTGTTGTCTTCTTTGAGACGTTCCGATATGAGAATATGCTTAGTATGTTGATTCTGAAGTGAATTCTTTGGAAGATTCATTACTACTAGCTGGAAATTCCTGTCAAGGAGAATTCTTCTTTAAAGAAATTTCTACCTGATCACAGGCCGGTCCTCACGGATCTGAAGGTTAATCTAACCACGCAGAACGAATGACAAAGCCATATTCATTCTCCAACTTTATTGCTAACTGGTTTATTTCAGGTATCCATATAAAGATGGAAATGGTGGTACCTAATTCTAGCTGAATCATGTCAATCCACACCCCATGCTCACACTACCAACTTATTATGAATGAAGATCATGACTATTGAGATACTTACTACAATGAATGTTGAGAGACCTACAACAACGCTTTCGCAACTCTGATGAAAATTCTCCTAATCCAGAAGAGTGTAAGCATGATGGTTCAATGATCACTACATCACATGAAGGCAATACAACAAAGGATGAGCTTGGAGATTTACGATGGCTGATGATCTCAAAGAATGCTCAAAGATCACAAATGCCAAAGGAATATTAATCACAGGATCATTGATTGAAGTACAAAGTGAGCCAACTGTGAAGAATCAAAGACTACGAGCTACATAGATTACAAGAGTGCTAGAATTCAGAAGTTATCTTTTGGGGTGACCTCCCTTAGGGGGAGATTGTTAGGAATATAAATATTCAAGTAAAAGACTCGGTCACCCCGAGTATTGTTTAGCATTTATGTAGCTCGTAGACTTATTAGTATTAGTTTAGTTATAGTAATATTAGTGTAGTTAAAGTAGTATTTTTGGACGATGGACGGGTCTTTACCCCACTGTACACCCGATCCACAGCCCGCAGGAGAGCGTTTTGTTTGTAACTATAAATACCCCTTTCCACATGTGGAGAGGGTTGGAGCTTCCTTCTAATCAATCTAATATTTCATTTTTCTCTTTCACTTTCTCTCTCTAAGTTCCCAACTCCCTCTTCTTTCTCTCTCTAAACTTTCTTCCATTAATTCAATCATAAACACAAGAACCATACAAGCTATTTTTATGTATATCCTTCAAAGGAGGTTGCATTTATCTGATTAGGATAAATAAGGGAAATGTTACTTGGTTGCTGGGTTGGTTTGTGAAGTAACAAATATGAGGCGTTAGTTTTGGGAGAGAAAAGAAAGAAGCGTTTGACTGCACAAGGAAGAATAAGGGATGCGATATATTAGGGTAATATGTGGTTAATTCTTGTCATATATAATCCTAATTATTAGGATTATATGTTTAGTTGGGATTGGATTTGGGCTTCAATGCACTTACCGGGTATTGCTTAATCTCATTGGGCCATCCGAATGATTTATAATTTAATGGGTATTTGGGTTGCAAGTAGACTTTACCAAAATGGAGTTGGGATAATGTTGGGTTGTTAGTTTAATTAGCCAAATTTTTGGATTATTTTTATATTAGACTATGGCTATTTTAATTTGAGGCTATAAAATGGTATAAGGTTGTTGTACTTTTTTTTTTTTTTTTTTTTTTTTTTTTTTTTTTTTTTTTGACTTATTGAATTAAGGTTGGACATTGGACAAATAAAACTTACGGTGTTTGACTACTTCATGGGATAAAATTGTGCTACAAGTTTGGTTAGAGGTTATTTTTCGAAATCGCGTTTCGTCACAATATCATTTGAGATTAACGGAATTGAGAAATTATGGTAGCCTGGTTGGTTTGTTAATTTACGGGTTCGTGTACTTAGTATCTCAAATATCTCGAGGTTAGTTGGATGCACGATGTTTGATGATTCTTGTTCAAGCGTATTCATAAGCATTAGACTTGGATATCTAGTTATATATGTCAAAGGAGTTACGTTATAGTGCTCACAGTATATAGCTATCAGTTAAAGGAGTTACATTGTAGTGCTCAGTGTTACACGAGAAATGGATAGTTTAAGAGACGGATATATACAATAAAGGATGGAAGGTTGGGTATATACCACTACCTATATTTAAGGAGTTACGGTGTTATGCTCCATATAAGTTCTTAATCACAAATTTAGTGCAAGTTTAAGTCGCAGATTTGCCTTTTATCAAGCTTCATCAAGAGATCATTGTTTCTCGAGCTTCTAACGAGATTGTAGTACAAGATCTTCTCAAGAGGGGGTAATACTTAAAGACACGAAGTGGAAATGTTTAGAGACGTGTTTAACTTTTACTCCCTCTAAAGTTGAACACATTTCATCAAGTGGTTTACACATATTACGAACTTCATTGAATTCTTCATTTGCTAAACCATTGATGAGGAGACAAAAGAGGGCTTGCTTCAAGAGATATTTAATCGCCATCTTCTTCGCAGTAGTTTTTAGACCTACATACATATTCACGTTGCACCTGATAAATCACAACCATCATGGACTCTCAACTATGGCAAAAACATCATTGCATGCCATTTTTTAGGGGGAGAATAGGCGTATGTTAAGCGTATGCCCTTCTCTTTTCCGAATATGGCAAAAATGTCATCAACATGACACATTTAAGGGGGAGAATAGGCATGTGTGCCTTCTCTTCTTCCGTGGGAGGAGAAATGTGTATGTTGGGGTTATAAATCCCAAAGGGATCGAGCTTAGTTATTCGTGTCGGGGAGATTGGTGTCTACCGTACCAAGATTTATGTGGTTTGTTACCTTGTTCGATTTCTATCTTCTCCCCTAGGATTCGAATTTGGTGTTATCATTTAGTACTCCAGTTGATTGGTTAATTCAGATGAAGAAGAAGTCAGTTGATATCAAGACCCTCAAACGTGATCATGACTTAAATGTTCTGAATCTATAAAAGGGGATGGTTAGTTTTCGGGGGAGCTGATTCAGAAACTTCATGTGTCTTTGAAGGAGCTCAGTCTTGAGTAGTTTTTTCTAATTATTAATATAATCTTTTTTAGCATGAGACTACAATGGCCTAATTGAGAGGGAGCAAATTCAATTAGTCATCACATCATTGTTTGTCTTCAAGGATGTTACACACCAAGCTCGGAGTTAAAGACCAAAGCCGAGGTTTATTCGAAAGAGAGAGCTTCAAGATTATCTTCAGCGTTATATCAAGATATCAATGTCCACTAATCTAGACGGCCTGTATTTAGGGAGAGATTGTTGCAACACAGAAATATAGATAGTTTACTAGCTTAGATATCCTACCCTACGACACTTGTATAGTTGTGGGGGAATAAGAATGTTGTGAGGTATCACAACATATGATTGGAAGGTTGAGAGGTATCTCAACATATTCTTGTATTGGTATAAATACCTCTACTAGTTTCACTGGTGGAGTGTGTGTTAATTTATAAACTTTTCTCCCTCCGTCTCAAAATTATAGTCCATATTTCCTTTTCGGGATGTCTCAAATAATTGCATACTTTCCTTTTTAAGTAAAAACTAGAGAATTTAGTAGGGGAATATTCTAGTTGAGTGGTTTAAAATTAAAGTGGCTCCAATTTTATTAAACCTGGTAAGTTTTGTCTCCTGGCAATAATTTTGAGATGGAGGGAGTATCATTCATCACCACTCTCTCTTCCTTCTCTCTAGTCTCTCTCTCTTTACAACACCACCATGGGTGTGTTTGGCTACTCCGGCCGACCACCCAACACCACCATAATATATCAACCTAAACTATAGAGAAATATTCGATCCAACATTATGGCCTTTTCAATTTGACCCGACATGAAACATAACCCGAGACCGACACAAAAATAAACAAGTTAAGGTTGAGGATAAACAGGTTTGGGTTGTCAATGGGTCGACACAACTAACTTGTTTTGTAACACCCCCAATTTTCAAAATATGCAGTGGAATTTAGATTGGGTGTTACTTCATGGCACATCAGTTTAACAGTAGAAAACGATTATCAATTTAGTCGTTTTAAAAGATTTATCATTTGAAATTTATAAAAATCAAAGTTTGTAAAAAGAGGTCCCAATAGTTTGAGTTTTCAAAATGATGTCCCATTGGTTTCAAAGTTTTTAAGAAATGGGTTTTTCGAATGATAGTAAAATTTATAGCCTTTATATGTATCCGTGCTCCTCTGTGCCATCCTTGCTCATTATGGACCTGAGATAAATACATGCTAAAAGCATCAACACAAAGGTTGGTGAGTTCATAGAGTTTATAAGTAAAATAGTTGATTTTCCAAAATCAAAAGAGTTTAGTGAGTCCATAGTGTTTTTAAATAACAGTTGATTTTCAAAAATCAAAGTGTGAGTATATCCATAGTATTTATCGAGAAACAGTTGATTATCAAAATCAAGGAGTGAGTAATTCAATGATGTTTCTAGTTAAAAACTGTTGGTTTTCAAAATCAAGGTATGGATAGTTCCATAGTGTTAGCATCGTATTTTATTTATAAAAAGTTTCGGTCATTAACGTATTGTTATAGGTTGCTTTAGAATATCATTATGATGAAGTTTAGGCTTAGTATTCATGTTTTGTGAAAGTCTAAGGGCCATTAGTGTAATAATGTAAAAGATTAGAGAAGCCCTAGACTTCAACTATAAATACTCTTGTAAACCTCATTTGAGAGGTTGGTTCTCTTAGTGGTTCTATTAGCAATATCAAGGTCTTTTATTTCACACACTAGAGTTCCCATCCACTCTCTCTCTCTACTTACTTTCTCTCTCTAGGGTTAGGCTTGATTCATATGTGAAATAGGTTGTTCTACGGTCCTACAAGTGGCTTCTGAGAGATACGCTCTAGAACCCGCGCTTAATCCGATGGCTTCTATTCAAACCAGATTAGGACCCGCACCAAACAGTCAGACTTCTGGACACATCAGTTCAGGACTCGTGCCTAATGAAGCTCATTCAACAAACACGGACAAACCTTCAAAACAAGAACTGGAAAATTTCTTCGAGTTAATGTTTGATGAATATTATGGTGGAACTTCGACAAATGCATCTCAACAACATTCCGCTGCACCCGCTCAAAATCAACCACCACCACCACCACTGGATACATCTACAACAATCGAAGCTGAAGCACCAACTACTTCAATATCATCTACATCTACTCAAGCAACTCCAGTACTTGAAACTGAACTACCAAGAGTTGATGAGCAAAATCAAAACACAAATTTTCAAGAAGAATCAACAAATAATTCAAACGATGTTGCGTTAGAAGAAGGAGAAGAAGTATTTGAAAACCCGTTTGCAACAGACTCTGCTGAATCTTCTTCAAGGTTACAAGAACCGTCTAACACACATACGTTAAACCCAAGGTACCCTTCTACGTTTCAATGGACAAAAGACCATCCAATAGAACAAGTTATTGGTGAACCTTCAAAGCCAGTTCAGACGAGGAGACAACTTGCCACTGATCTCGAATTGTGCATTTACATTTGCTCAATAAGCCTCAAAGAACCAAAGAACATTCGGGAAGCAATGGCAAAAAACCCTTGGATTGAAGCGATGCAGGAGGAACTTCTTCAATACCTGTTACATGATAGCTGGGAACTTGTTGAACGACCACTTGATAAACGCGTTCTTGATCTCAAGTGGTTGTAGAAGAACAAACTGGATGAGGAAATGACTGTAATTCGTAACAAAGCTCGTCTCGTGGCTAAAGGATATCCACAAGAAGAAGGGATACATTTCGAAGAATCATTCGCGCCTGTAGCTAGACTTGAAGCAGTCCGGATTTTCTTAGCCTATGCAGCTCACAAAAACATCACAATCTATCAGATGGACATTAAGACAGCTTTCTTAAATGGAACTCTGAAAGAAGAAGTGTATGTGAATCAGCCAGAGGGATTCATCGACAAAGATCATCCAGACTACGTCTACAAGCTTAATAAAGCCATTTATGGTTTAAAACAAGCTCCAAGAGCGTGGTATGACGAACTATCATCTTTCTTGCTCAAAAACAATTTCACAAAAGGAACGGTTGATGACACCTTGTTTATCAAAAAATTCAAAGATGACATTTTGATCGTTCAAATTTAGACGACATAATTTTTGGATCAACCAATCCTAACCATTCAAAACATTTTGAAAATCTCATGAAAAGCAAATTTGAAATGTCCATGATGGGGGAACTAAAATTCTTTCTTGGTTTACAAATACATCAATCCCCTCGTGGTATTTTTATCAATCAAGCTAAATATACAATAGAGATTTTGAAAAAACATGGAATGGAAAATTGTGATTCTGTTGGTACTCCAATGGTCACTTCACCAAAAATTGATGCTGATTTGTTTGGGAAACCCGTCGATCCAAAAAAATATCGGAGTATGATCGGTTCTCTCATGTACTTAACTGCTAGTCGACCTGATATTCAATTTGCTGTTTGTTTGTTAGCACGGTTTCAGGCAAAGCCTACCGAACTTCACCTCAAAGAGGTTAAAAGGATCTTTCGGTACCTACGAAGAACCATTAACATGGGACTTTGGTATCCGAAGGATTCGGGGTTTAATCTAACAGCCTTTTCAGATGCCGACCATGCAGGAGATCAAGTTACAGCAAAAAGTACATCAGGTGGAGCACAATTTTTGGGTGAAAAGCTTGTAAGCTGGTCGTCAAAGAAACAGGATTGTACTGCGCTATCAACCGCCGAAGCCGAGTATGTGTCTCTATCTGCGTGTTGTGCCCAAGTTCTTTGGATGAGGACACAGCTCACAGATTATGGCTTTATTTTTGACAGAATACCTATGTATTGTGACTCAAAAAGTGCCATAGCCATCTCGTGCAATCCCGTACATCACTCTAAGACGAACCAAAAAAAAAAGACGAAGCATATCAAAGTCCGCTACCATTTCATCAAAGAACACGTGGAAGAGGGTATTGTTGAATTATTTTTCGTTAAGACTGATTACCAACTCGCCGATCTATTTACAAAAGCCCTTCCAAAAGAAAGGTTTGACTATTTAGTTCGACGAATTGGCATGCGAAGCCTAACTCCTGAGGAGCTAGAACGTCTTCTCGAATCTTCTTGAAAAATGTTTTCAAAATCGCTTCGCTGTAAATATTTTTTTTGAAAAAAACAAAATACAAAATTTGAAAAACCAACAAAAACAAAATACAAAAATATAAAATTTCAAAAAATACAAAAACAATATAAAATCAAAAAATCCAAAAATATTCTTCTCACGACATGTCTCTCGTATAAATCAATATTCTGTACGTTTCTAGAAATGTCATTCAACAATGATACGGACATGTACAGATGCTTGAGCGGGAGTTCTTTAGATGTTTTTCTAAAAACACATGTCGTTTCTCGAAACTTTCTTCACAATGGCTTTCGTATACTTCAGTACGAAACCCGGGCTTAAACGATGACTTCTGATTATTTTCAAATCAAGGACTCGTATTTTCAAGGACGAAATCTTTTTCAAAAAGTTCGAGTCAAACGAAAAGGATTTCAAACATAAACTCGTTTTCAAACATATTTCTTGAAGCACTTTTTTAAAGATTGTTCAAAAGATTTCTCATAATCTCTCAACATTAGTGCTCAAGATAACTCCCTCAAAACCCTTAATTGATTTTAAAATGTGCTATCATTAAGGGGGAGTACAAAAACAAAATGTTCCGAATTCATGCAAAATGAAATCTGTCTATCTCTCCAAAAAGCTTTTTCTTAATCAGTTGATATCAAAAATATCACGATATGCTATTTTTGAGGGGGAGAAGACATGATTAAAATGTGATCAAAGATGTTTAAAGATTGTGACTGTATCTCAAAAGAGCTCGACTCAGAAAGTACCAATGAATTGACGAAACTTAATATGTCAGTAATCGAAAAGACTTGTCCTGGACGGGTAATAATTTCAAGCTAATCTAACTAGTGATGTAAGCGTGTCTCGAATAGGACTTGTCTGAGTAGAATGTACCGTATCGAGAGACTTTCTTTGGACTTGACCAGGACGGGTAATAACTTCAAGCTAGTCTAACTAGTGATGTAAGCGTGTCTCGAATCGGTCATGTTCACTGAAAGTGGATCAATTCAAAAAGTGCAAACTCCTCACGCATGTGCAAATTTCTTAAAAATTCATGAGCACATGTGAAGGGGGAGTCCTTCAAAAGAAACAAAAACTCTCAAAGTGTCAACAAAAATGTGTTTATATTCATAAACACTTTGAGAGATTTTCAATCAAAGGTTTCATGGCAATTATAGGATTCATGGAGTTATAAGGTGACTAAGGTTAGGGAAAACCGTCCTATGATCCGCCAGAGCCGGAGGGATCTACCCAAGGACAATTCCAATAGAATAGAATTAGAAGTCCTTAGGTATGATTGAAAAAAGGAGAAAATGAGAAAGGAGAAAGAAGGGGTTGAAGAATTAAAAAGAAAAGTTATGAAAAGGGAGAAAAGAAATAGCCCTCCATATGTTCAACCTTAGGGCAGACACCGGGTTCAATTCATATGCTACTGGTTGTTACTAAGGTGACACCGGTATTGAAGATAAAGACGTCATGGACCCAGTGACGCACTGCACTAAACCTTCTAGCCACTCAAGTTCTCTTAAAAGAGCTTGTTTCATTCTCATGGGGAACCGGCGTAATCTATCGACCTGTCTCTTAGAGATGATTGATATTGAAGCAGGAGACCTCTCCCTAATCTCCGCATAGGAAACCAAATGTGCACTTATCGAGTCTAGAGCCCCGAGATTCATCAAAAGATCTCATAGGAACACATGATATCTCTACACTGGTTGTTCATCATTAAGGACACCAGATGTAAACCTAAGAGTCCTTCGCAGATCTTAGCAATCTGCCGAGAACGTTTATGAGAGAATTTACTTATGTAGTTTCTCAATGATTGAACAGAAATTCCTGCCAGGGTCAACATCAAGCAGCCCTGACAGCAGGTCACTTTGGTAATTCTTTATGGGTTACGCTTAGTGTTCGCAGTGGTTTCAAACAGTCTACAGTCATGGAGTGATCCCCAGCAACTCACCCAGTCATTGAGCTACTTAGTAGGTCTCGTAAGCTCTTTCGGGAGTATCTGATATGGGAACGGCCATGGTAAGGGTTTGAAGGAGTCTTCACACTATGCTGTTGACGATCTCTAATTCCTTATCTGTAAGTACCGGTTGATTTATTGCTAACTGTTTACCTGCAGATGTACATCATCTCCATGGCAAAAGATTCCACATGCTCATACATGCATCACAAAGTCAAAGGAAAGTTCTCACAAAGATCAAAGGATAGCAACTGTCAAAGAAAGATTCTACGCCAAAAAGAAGAATCTACAAAGTAAAGAGACAATGATCAGTGTGAAAGAACGGGAATAACAAATGCAAGTATCACAAAGACTTAAGACATATGAGCATGTTGGAATGGCAGACAACCACCACAAACACAGAAGTGATGAATGGCAGATGACATCATTGGATCATATCAACATCGATGAACAAAGAACAATGAACAAAGTACTATGACTCATCTAATGATTCTTAAAGACATCAAGAGCTATGAATGTTAAAGTATGAAGACAAAGATGATGACGTCGCGCAACCTTCAATGACCAACACTTAGGGGGAGATTGTTAGCATTGTATTTTATTTATAAAAAGTGTCGGTCATTAACGTATTGTTACAGGTTGCTTTAGAATATCATTATGATGAAGTTTAGCCTTAGTATTCATGTTTTGTGAAAGTCTAAGGGCCATTAGTGTAATAATGTAAAAGATTAGAGAAGCCCTAGACTTCAACTATAAATACTCTTGTAAACCTCATTTGAGAGGTTGGTTCTCTTAGTGGTTCTATTAGCAATATCAAGGTCTTTTATTTCACACACTAGAGTTCCCATCCACTCTCTCTCTACTTACTTTTTCTCTCTAGGTTTAGGCTTGATTCATATGTGAAATAGGTTGTTCTACGGTCCTACACATAGAGTTTGTAGTTTTAGATGGTTGATTCTCAAAATCAAAGTATGGATAATTCCATAGGGTTTATAGTTTAAACGGTTGATTCTCAAAATCAAAGTTTAGGCAATAATTGTACTAAATACAATTATTAATAAAATAAGTAGTGGGTTACAATATTATACACCCATAGTAGGTTTGTTATCGAGTAAGTGGCGGGTTAAGTTGTTATATATCCGTAGTTGGTTTAATTGCCCTAACTGGGTCAACACAAAATAGTTTTGGTTTACCACGTTGTGATTTTCTTAGTAATCACAAGTTTTAAGTTTACATAATATTTGTAACGAATACAAATATTATCCAAATGATAGCAATATTGTATCATGACTACAGTATTGGTCTATTGCACTAAGCCTCATGACACTCAACGATTGACCGACATCAAGTATGATGTATAACAGTGTGCCCTCAGGTAGGTATTTGTCAAATACCTATAAGTGTGTTTAAATAAAGTGCGTTTGGTCGCTCATCCTAGCTAAATCAAACGGGGATTGTCAGTCCTTAATAGATCTATTCACAATTATTTACGTTCACTCATAAGTGATTAACGTGCATGATGTGAGCGACTTCAAACATGGCAATAAGGGGTAAACTTAGGCAATAGAGAATCGGGTTTAACATACAGTTGAAAATCGCTTGTGATCATGTTTATAGTGGGTAGTTCTCCCTGAGCTATAAAAGCGTATAAAAGTGGGTTTGTAAGTTCATAGTAGTTCGTAAAAGTTTATAGTAAAAGCAAGTGTTATATTTCAATAACAAGTATAGTGGTTTATCAACTTGAGTATAAGGTTTGAGGTAAACTAGTAAAGTTTATATGTAATATCAGTATGTATTTCCCCCGAAAGCAATTTAAAACAGGTAAAAGGGTGGGGGCTATGAAACTCACAATAATTTGTAAATAGTTTACGAGTACTTGTAGAAGTATAAAACATGTAGTTGAGCATGTATCTCCCCCAAAACGTTTATAAAACAAGTAAAAGAGTAAGAGAGGGGTTATGACTCACCTTAGCGGGATGGTAGACGTAGCAAAGCAATATCAAACGCAGAATGGGAATGGCTCCAATAGACAGCTTGAATATTATTATGGAAGTCGAAGATAAGTTTAGCTTATCGAGGATAGTGATTTGAATTAGATGTCGGATGACAAAATGGTTTTGTGGCAGAGGTGGCTTGTGTGGCAAAACGCTTAAAGTTCAACAACAAAGTTATATAATATATATAATTTGTTTGTTATGTATAACGTATCGTTATTGTTTATGTTTTTTTTCTCGTTTTGAATACTGATGATATATGTAATTTACGAAGAGTTGGTGGATGATAAATTTGCAATAAATGTCGATTATTTTTAGTTTAAAAGACTTGATGATTTTGTAAAAATAATCATTTCCTGATATATGTATATATTCAAGTTAATTGATAATAACGTTAAGTCATTATGTTATATATATATATATATATATATATATATATATATATATATATATATATATATATATATATATATATATATATATATAAATAAATAATTATTGAAGTTGTGGGTAAATAATATATTTGGATAAATACAGTAATTCTAGTTTACGTTAATGTGGTCGTCAAGTAAAAACATGTGCAGACATATTTATTTAGACGGAAAGTGGTAAAAATTTATAAGTTTCAATCTCATAATAAGTTTTTGGGTGACAAAGGTCAAGTATTAAACTTGAGGTGTCAAATTTGCAAATACAAAATAGTATTTAAAACCTTTGAGAAAAAAATTAAGGCAAGTGGAAAGTGATTCAAAGTTGAGGGGCTAAAACTGTCAAAGTTGAAAAAGTTGCAAATTAAAAGTAAAATGTGGCATTTTCGACAATGCCTAGAATCGAACATATAACCTCTGGTTTAACAAACCAACTGTTAGCCTTTTAATGTTGTTAGATCAAATGATTTACTGTCAAATTTAAGACTTTTAGTTTATATGTAATTCATATGTATATTTAGTGTTTGGGTCAGTATGTAAAGTCTGCATAATGGGTCGAATTTGGTTAAACCAACCCAGCCCATATGATGACAGTTAGGGCAGTTATAGCTAAACGGTTCCATCACAAACCATCACAACGTTTGGATGAACCAGAGTGTCTTTTGGAGGCATCGCTTCATGTAGTATAAATAGATTAGGATTCTCTGTAAAACATCAACCCTTCGTTATTATATATCAGATTCGTTAAAGGGTTCAAACCCATTCTCTTGTTCATATATTATTCTTGATGATGGTTCACACATGATGCTTGTTTGATTATTATTGATCCTGAAAACCTGAAGATCAGACCTGTGCAAGAAGATTATCAATTGGTATCAGAGCTTCGAGGAATCAAACACAATAATTCATGATTTTGATCATCACTCAAGATTCAAAAACATTAAGATTAAAGTCTGGTTTTTTCCATGGTTGAAGTTGCAAGAATACTTGGAGATATGTTGTAGAACTTGCGAGTTCTTTGGAAGTAAAAGCTGAGACAAACAAGGTTGTCTAGGGCACGAATTGTTTCAAATCGACACAAAAGGAGAAGAAGGACATGAAGACCAGATTCATACAAAGAAGGAAAAAAGAAAAGGGTACACGTTAATTGCTTTGAGTGACAAGTGTGGAATGATTGCCAAATTTAAAGGACTAGATACCAAAGATGATGAAGCAGTTGAGACCGTTGTAAGAAGTTTGTTGATCTAGTTGTAATCTACCATGAAACTGCTTATGTGCATTGGGTATAAAAGTCGTTAGAATTAGGAGAAGCAAGCAAAGATGGCTTGGCCATGGACCTGCAAAGCCAGAAGGACATAAGGGTGAAGGATGGAGCAATAGAGACAAGTCAGAATTGTTTTGGTATTAGTCTTGAAGATGATGAAGATGAAGAACATGATAGCAGTCAAGGAAGAAATGACTTTAAAGTCATTACTTGAAGAAAAACAGCAGGAAACTCAAAGGAAGAAGAAGAATTTGATGCTAAAACATTAGGGGGGAAATTGTTAGCCTTTTAATGTTGTTAGATTAAATGATTTACTGTCAAGTTTAAGACTTTTAGTTTATATGTAATTCGTATGTGTATTTAGTGTTTGGGTCAGTATGTAAAGTCTGCATAATGGGTCGAATTTGGTTAAACCAACCCAGCCCATCTGATGACAGTCAGGGCAGTTATAGTTAAACGGTTCCATCATAAACCATCACAACGTTTGGATGAACCAGTGTGTCTTTTGGAGGCATCGCTTCATGTAGTATAAATAGATTAGGATTCTCTGTAAAACATCAACCCTTTGTTATTATATATCAGATTCGTTAAAGGGTTCAAACCCATTCTCTTGTTCATATATTATTCTTGATGATGGTTCATACATGATGCTTGTTTGATTATTATTGATCCTGGAAACCTGAAGATCAGACCTGTGCAAGAAGATTATCAATTGGTATGACCTTGTAATTGTAAAAGTCTAGTATGGTAAATAACGATAATCAAAGGACCAATATTGTATGATAGAAACTTTATAACCGAATAGCGGTTGGTAGTTAAGTTAGTTATTTCTGTAGAAAGTTAGTTATTACTGAAAGGTTGTGTCTCTTGGAACACACCTATTCGAACAGTCATGATTGTTCAATTGGCAACCATTCATACTCTATAAAAAGGAGTCACAATGTAACGTTTAGTAGAGTGTCTCTTTTGTACAATGTAACCCACTGTTATGTTGTTAATATAATGAATCATATTCTTGTCATTCTTGTTTTGCATCGATCCTGGAACATCAATTCTGGAACCTATGAAATATCTAATTTGAAAACCTGTGATAAAATTTTAACATGGCATCAGAGCCGAAGGTTGCAAGACTACAAGAATTGATTCAAGTTTTTTATCAAAGAAGATCAAGAAACCGAGAAAGGAAGACACTACGGTTTGTTGGGAAGATAGTGCACGATCAAAGCCAATGGACATGTACACCAAACGAATTGGTGGGAGTTTTGTTGTGATCTTTAAAACACGACAACAAAACAAGAAGGAAAGAACAACGTTGTACAAGACCGTTGTTGGTGACTTACATCACGCAACAACAGAAGAAGAAAGAAAGACGCTGAATCCTGTTTCAGAACAGGAAACACGCGGTGTATAAACAGAGATACGTTGCCTAGATAACCAAGGAACGCAAGAAAGTAGTATACGACTTGTCTTGTGTTTAAATTGTAATCGACAAGACACCAAACGAAGTGGTGACTTGCAGGTTTGTGTTGGCTTGATCCTGAATGCGACAAAGAACAAAAGTAACTTTGTTACAAAATCTTTGTTGGCATTCAATATCATACAACAAAACCAAGACCTCTTTGTCGCGGACAAAGGTGGAGAAGAAAACGTACGTTGGAAGAAGAAAAAAAGGACGTTGCTTGGATTGAAGAAAAGGTATACCGAAGAAGAAAACAATCGAGGATTGTTTTGAAATAACGCTTACAATACAAAAGGGACAACAACAAGAGCATTTTGATCACTTGCTCGCAAGGATACCGTGGGTATTTCTATAGGTTGTTGTATATACGGTGTGGAACAAAAGAAGAAGGGTGTTGTAGAACGCGGACAAGCAACGAGGGCAACAAGGACTCAAGTAAACGCTTCACTTGTTGGCATACTACCGTCGAAATAGTAGAAGGAAAAACAAACAACCTGTTTGTTTTGGGACAAATACCGAGGGTATTTGGGACTATTGTGTTCACGTAGACTTGGAAACAGAAACAACAAGGACACCAACTTGCTGTTTACCAAGAACTTGAGAGTTCTTTAGAAGAAGAAGCCGAGACAAAGAAGTCTAGGGCGCATACACACCGGTAACCAAGTTGGACACAAAACAAAAGGAAAAGGTAACGTGACAAGAAGTAAACAACGGACAACACGTTGAGACAAGAAGAAAGAAAGAAAGAGACGTGGAGAAGATGAAGACTCAAGGAACAAGACTTAAACAATTAGGGGGGAAAATGTTAGACCTTGTAATTGTAAAAGTCTTGTATGGTAAATAACGATAGTCAAAGGACCAATATTGTATGATAGAAACTTAATAACCGAATAGCGGTTGGTAGTTAAATTAATTATTTTTGTAGAAAGTTAGTTATTACCGAAAGGTTATGTCTCTTGGAACACACCTATTCGAACAGTCATGATGGTTCAATTGGCAACCATTCATACTCTATAAATAGGAGTCATAATGTAACGTTTAGTAGAGTGTCTCTTTTGTACAATGTAACCCACTCTTATGTTGTTAATATAATGAATCATATTCCTGTCATTCTTGTTTTGCATTGATCCTGGAACATCAATTCTGGAACCTATGAAATATCTAATTTGAAGACCTGTGATAAAATTTATGTTAAATTTTATCACAGGTCTTCAAATTAGATATTTCATAGGTTCCAAAATTGATGTTCCAGGATCGATGAAAAACAAGAATGACAAGAATATGATTCATTATATTAACAACATAACAGTGGGTTACATTGTACAAAAGAGACACACTACTAAACGTTAAATTATGACTCCTATTTATAGAGTATGAATGGTTGCCAATTGAACCATCATGACTGTTCGAATAGGTGTGTTCCAAGAGACACAACCTTTCGGTAATAACTAACTTTCTACAGAAATAACTAACTTAACTACCAACCGCTATTCGGTTATTAAGTTTCTATCATACAATATTGGTCCTTTGACTATCGTTATCATACAAGACTTTTACAATTACAAGGTCTAACATTTTTCCCCCTAATTGTTTAAGTCTTGTTCTTCGAGTCTTCATCTTCTCCGCGTCTCTTTCTTTCTTTCTTCTTGTCTCAATGTGTTGTCCGTTGTTTACTTCTTGTCACGTTGTCTTTTCCTTTTGTTTTGTGTCCAACTTGGTTACCGGTGTGTATGCGCCCTAGACTTCTTTGTCTCGGCTTTTTCTTCCAAAGAACTCTCAAGTTCTTGGTAAACAGCAAGTTGGTGTCCTTGTTGTTTCTGTTTCCAAGTCTACGTGAACACAATAGTCCCAAATACCCTCGGTATTTGTCCTAAAACAAACAGGTTGTTTGTTTTTCTTTCTACTATTTCGACGGTAGTATGCCAACAAGTGAAGCGTTTGCTTGAGTCCTTGTTGCCCTCGTTGTTGGGATCATAGTTTTTACTATTTTATCAAGTCTCGGTCATTTGTAATAATAGGTTGCTTAAGTTATTAGTTACTTTCATTTATGTTATGTTATAAGTTTACTAGGCTTAAGATATTGAGTCCATGGGCCTTAAAGCCCACACGTTTCACTTGATGGGGAGGACTAGGAGTGTTGCCCTAGCTCCTCACCTATAAATACAAGTCTTAGGCTATTGTAAAACTTGGTTGTTTATTTGAAATCATAAGGAAACTCTTGATCTTATTATTCTCTTATTCAAATATTCGTCCCATCTTTATATCTATCTCATTCTTGTTTGTGTGAAATCAATATGATGACCTAACAAGTGGTATCATTCGCCATATGAAGGTGTAGTATTGTTTCTTTTGAAATTCGATCCATAAAATTTGTTTTAGTCGTTATTTTTGTTAAAACTTGTACTTTCTTGTTTGTTCTTTTAGTTTTTATCACAAATTTGTGCTACAAATCATTTCAAACACAAAATTATTTCAGTCACCATCAACCTCCTGCTTCTCAACACGCTTCTAATCAACTTACTCCATATGACAATAATGATAGCATGTATTGCTCTAATCAAATTGAAGATGATGATGATGACGTCAATACGTTGAATCAAGGATTTCTCTTGTTGCTCGTGCTTTTAGCAAATTCTCCAACAAAACCAACAATCGTCATCGTTCTTCATCAAATACAAGAAACCAAGCTGTCATTCAAGATGGTCGAGTTGAGATTCAGAATCGTAACTCAGGACATTCAGGTGGGTATATTGGAAATTCTGGATATGGACAAAGAGTCAACAACAATGGGGGATTCAGAAACAATCCAGGTGCTCCTCAGTGAAGTCATGACAATGCTGCTAGTAACAACACAGTCTCTGGGAATGCGATATGGTGCTACAACTGCAACGAAAAAGGTCATATTGCAACTGCATGTCCTCACCCAAGAAAAGGTAGTCAGTTTCACAAGCAGGCATTACTTATGGCTCTCAAAGATGAAAAGGAAGGAACTTTCAATGCTCACGAGAACAGTTTCTTTGCTAATGCTTACAACGATGATGAAATGGAAGATCTTGAAGCCAATGCAGTTGTGATGCTTATGGCCAACATGCAGGAACATCAGTTGAATGATTCAGGCCCAGTGTTCTCCACTGATGGCTTGTCTCAGGTAAATGACCTAATCACAAGCTCCATACAATTTAATGCATCACCCTCTGTTTCTGAATCAAATCAGGCGCAAGTTGTTCCTTCTGAAACATTTTTTTCTTCTCAAGAGGATGAACAATTAAACACAGTTGTTATATTTGATGATGACACTATCGTCTCATTTGATGATCCTCTTGAGCAAAACGAAAATGACTTTAGTGAACAACATGAACCTCCTTCTGATCCAGCTCCTGACTATACAGTTACGGCCAAACAAATTAATAATCAACTTCTTTCTAATCACATAAGGGACGAGCAAACTAAAGTTTTGAAAGAAAATGCCAAATTAAAAAAGGATATTGAATGTTATAAAAAGCAACTTTCAAACTTTCAATATGTCGTTCATCGTGAACACAGCTTTGAAAAGTCATTTCAAGAATCATATGTCAAAGAACAAAATCTTCAAAAGCAAATGTATGACATTGTTGAGTCAAACGGTAAAATCGTTTCCAAACTAGAACATGAAAAACATGATCTTCATAAACAAGTTTTTCAACTTCAACAGGAACTTTCAAAAACACGTAAAGAGGTGATAACTTGCAAACATGAATTTTATGAACATAAAGTGCAAAAACGAGAAAAAGAAAACTCTTTACTTGAGGAAACCATCGCTCTCGAAAGTCAAATTAAAGCTTTTCAAAACATCGTTTATAAACATGGGGAATCTGTAACGACAATTCAAAAGTTTTTGTTAAAACCAAGACCAGGTAAAGGTTTTGGCCTCGGCGATTACAGATCCTCTTTTCTTCGCACTGTGTTCAAAACTAATCCTAAGCTGTACAGTATGGACCAATTGATGGATAATAATGTTGTGCGTGTTATTTTACATGATACTGAGGAAGAATATGAACTTGAAGAAATGAGTCGATCAAAAATGAGTCAAGTTGAATATTGCAAACCATATGATTACTCAAAAGCTCCTCACATTTCAAAATCTTTTGTTCCATCAAGAGAAATACCAGAGAAATCATGGTATGTTACTGAGTCTTACGTTTCATCTTCCGATGGAGCTCCTGTCAAACCCGTGGCACAAGTAAATGGTCCATTACCTTCTTCTGGTCATGTGACACCATTACCTACACGCTGTAAAGTTTTAGACTATTTTCAAACATTCATGAAAGGCATCGATACTTTGGAAAACGTCATTGAACAACATTCGAAAATTAAAATTCATACTTTTCAATAAGCTTACGAGCGGGAAAAGCGAGACATTTTTCAAAAACAAATTCTGCCTTTAGTTCATAATTTGCGTTATTGTGCTACTCGTTGGGAACAGGAACTCCAAAAAGAAGTTAAAGATATGAAAGAAATTTTCGCTCTTAATGAAAATGCAATTTTGGTTCAACAAAGCAAAAACCAATTTTTGAAAGCAGACTCTGATCGACTCTTGGAACAACTTCTTCAGGCTGATTTTCATAATTCTCTCATGAATGAACTCCATTTTTCCAGCAATGCTGAATTATTTGCTGAGTACTGTGCTGAACTTGTTTCATTGAGGTCACAAAATGAATCATTGAAACATCAAAATGAAACATTGCGTCAAAACAGTGATGATGTGATAAACAAACTTTCAAACGAAATTTGTCAACTTAAACAAAAGATTGATTGGTGTCAAGCTCAAAGTATTGAAACTGAATTGCAACTATGTACCAATACTGAGTCTCGTAAAAACAAATGTCGTCTACGTAAAAATCAAATTGCGGAGTTAAAAAATGAAATTGCGGAGTTAAAAATTGAAAACGCCGAATGGCAACAAAACCGCGATGACATTCGTTATTGCAATGGTTTACTTGAGTCTGATATTCAGGACAAAAAACACATCATCATTGATTTGAAAGAGAAAATTAAGCTACTTCAAAAAGGAAAGTTCATTGACACCACTGTGATTGCACCAGGAATGTTTCAAATAGACATAACAGATAAGGGTAAGCATGCTAAGAGTTCTAATGTTAGCTCTTCCAATTCCACAGGTCTAGTTTCCCCTAAAAGCGTTAGAAGCCCAAAGCCAAAAAGAGTTAAGAAGACTAAAAAGAGTAGGCTCTCGCAACGTAAAAGTGGAACACTAGAAGTGCAAGAAGTAGAAGATCACCTTAGGAACTCGAATAAAACTAATGTTGCATCTGATTTAGATTCTAATCTGGCAAATTGTAATCCAAATCTTAATGTAACGAATGCTGAACCTTCAAATGTTTTGAATATTAATGCATCTTGTGTGTTTTGTCGTAAAAGTGTGTTATCTGGTGATCATACCAAATGTGTAGCTAATAATCTCTTACACCGCAAAAAGAAACGTAGATCCGGCTCTTCTTCTAGGTCCACTAATTCTTCTAAGTCTACCTTAAGAAAAACGCCTACTACAGTTTCTAATTATGTTGTAGTCAACCCACAAGCAGCAATCAACAATTCTAGGAACCCGCCAAAAGCTAGTGCATTCACTAAGAGCAAAGCAAAAACTAGTTGGAATTGGGAACGTTGGTTACAATACAAACCAAATTTTAAATGGATTCCTAAATTGTTAAATATTTGCATTTCTAACCAACAGGAACCCACTATTTCCTCGGGTTCCACCCTTACTTCTGTTCCATCTCTGTCGTCTTCTTTTGATGTAGGTGGTTCAGATCGTTCTCTGGATTGTTGATAGCGGTTGCACCCAACATATGACAGGCAATCTCAAACTGTTAAAGAACTTTGTCTCAAAGTTTATTGGAACTGTCAGATTCGGGAATGATTAATACGCTCTAATCATGGGTTACGGAGACTACATGCATGGGAACATTGAAATTAGCAGAGTTTATTATGTTGAAGGCTTGGATCACAACCTCTTCTCAGTCGGTCAATTTTGTGATGGAGATTTAGAAGTAGCATTTCGCGAGAAAACCTGTGTTGTTCGTGATCTACAAGGAAATGATTTGATGTCTGGCAAACGTGGCACTAACCTTTATACTATTTCAATGTCAGACATGATTGCTTCATCTCTAATTTGTCTTCTATCCAAAGCTGAATCGACTAAATCTTGGCTATGGCACAAACGCCTTTCTCATTTGAATTTCAAAACGATGACTGATCTCGCTTGTCACAAATTAGTTGAAGGCTTTCCAAGATTTCGTTATGCCAAAGATCATCTATGTCCAGCCTGTGAACAAGGAAAAGGTACTCGTGCTCATTTTCCCTCAAAACCTGAACACGGTACTAATCATGTTTTACAATTGCTTCATATGGATTTGTGTGGTCCGATGCATGTTCAAACAATCAACAGTAAACGCTACATTTTAGTAATTATTGACGATTACTCTCGCTGGACTTGGTTTTATTTTCTTTGAAGTAAAGATCAAGCTCCTCAAATGATCATCACCTTTCTCACAAAAATACAAGTTCAGCTTCGAAACACAGTCAGAATTGTTCGAACTGACAATGGCACAGAATTTAAGAATCAGACTCTAAGGTCGTATTTTGAGAAAGTAGGAATTGAACATCAAACATCTATTCCACGCACACCCGAACAGAATGGAGTAGTCGAAAGATGCAACAGAACGTTAGTGGAAGCTGCTCGAACGATGTTAATCAACGCTCAATTACCAGATTACTTATGGGCAGAAGCTGTTTCAACCGCCTGTTACACTCAAAACCGTTGCATGATCACAAAACGCCACAACAAAACCCCATATCATATTGTTCACAAAAGGAAACCAAACATCAGTCACTTTCACGTATTCGGTGCTTTATGCTACCCAGTCAATGATCGTGATAATCTAGGTAAACTTAAAGCAAAGGCTGACATTGGAGTATTCATAGGTTACTGTGAAAATTCTAAAGGCTACCGGATCTGGAATCGTCGTACTCGGGAAATTCAAGAAACTATTCATGCTAATTTCGATGAACTCACTCAAATGGCTTCTGAGCAACACGGCTTAGGACCCGCAACCAACCGTCTTAACTTTCTGGTCTCTTCGACTGAACCATTGTCACTTTCTCGTAAAGTAGTGGAAACCTTGTTTGCTCCATTGTTTGATGATACGCCTGTTAACCGTCCACCTGAGGCCACACCAAATTCCGCTGCACATCTTGATCAACATCAAGCACCTGATACACCTCAACAAACAACAACTTCTGTTGGAAGAGACGGTCCTCCAGTCATATCACCTACAACAACAGAACAAACCGGGTCCAACTCACGACAATCAGCTGGAGATTCCATACCTTTATCAGTTCCACAAACTGCAGAGCATGACCCAGAACCATTCATCAACCCATTTGCAAATGCTCAACCTATCCCCGACATTGCTGAGTCATCTATACGCAATTTGGGTCCTGCTCTCTTGCGAGATTCTTATCAACTTCATCCTTCGACACACAAATGGACTAGAGATCACCCCTTAGTTCAAATTATTGGCCATCCAGATGCACCTATCATGACAAGACAACGCCTTCACATAGACGGTGAAACTTGCATTTATGCACTCACAGTTTGTGAAACCGTACCCAAAAATGTCAAAGAAGCAATGACTTATGAAAACTGGATTGAGTCTATGCAAGAAGAATTCGAAACTTTTCAAAGATTAGAAGTATGGGAATTGGTTGAAAAACCTGAAGGCATCATCGTCATTGGTTTAAAATGGATCTGGAAAAATAAACTGGATGCAGAAGGCACAGTCATACGCAACAAATCACGCTTGGTAGCAAAAGGTTATTCTCAAGAAGAAGGTATCGATTTTGAAGAATCATTTGCTCCTGTGGCTAGACTTGAAGCTGTACGGATGTTCTTAGCATTTGCTGCTCATCGGAATATGATTGTTTACCAAATGGACGTGAAAACGGCTTTTCTGAACGGTCAACTTTGAGAAGTGGTTTATGTCAGTCAACCTGAAGGATTCGTTGATCCAAAACGTCCCAATCATGTCTACAAGTTTAAGAAGTCTCTCTACGGTCTTAAGCAATCCCCCAGGGCGTGGTATGACAAGCTTTCTAAATTTCTGTTGGCTAATGATTTTACTCTAGGCTCGGTGGATCCAACACTGTTTACAAAAACCTACGGGATGGACTTATTAATTGTTCAAGTTTATGTCGATGACATTATTTTTGCATCAACCAACAAAAATTACTCAATGGATTTTGCAAAATTAATGACAGATAATTTTGAAATGTCCATGATGGGTGAACTTACGTTCTTTCTAGGACTACAAGTTCATCAATCACCCCGTGGAATTTTTCTAAATCAGTCCAAATATGCTCTTGAGATTTTAAAGAAACATTGTATGCAAAGTAGTGATACTATGAATACACCGATGGCCAACTCTACTAAACTAGATGCTGATTTACATGGGACTCCAGTTGACCCTACCAAATACCGAAGTATTATTGGGTCCCTCATGTATCTCACATCCAGTAGACCTGATATTATATTTGCTGTGTTTATGTGTTCTCGCTATCAGGCTAATCCAACTGAAAAACACCTCAATGAGGCAAAAAGAATCCTTCGATACATAAAGGGAACCATCCACTTGGGGATCTGGTATCCGAAGGATTCTGGTTTTGAACTAATAGCTTTTTCAGACGCTGACCATGCAGGATGCTTAGACTCGCGAAAAAGTACATCAGGTGGCCTACAGTTTCTTGGAGATAAACTTGTGTCTTGGCAATCAAAAAAGCAGGACTGCACATCACTGTCTTCTACAGAATCTGAATACGTAGCTATGTCTGCTTGTTGTGCTCAAGTCATTTGGATGAGAACACAACTCAAAGACTATGGCTACCTATTCAACAAGATTCCAATTTACTGCGATTCTAAGAGTGCCATTGCAATCTCCTGCAACACAGTTCACCATTGCAAATCCAAACACATTGATCTCCGATATCATTTCATCAAAGAGCATGTCGAGAAGGGTACAGTTGAGTTATATTTTGTGGGTACTGAGTACCAATTAGCGGACTTACTTACACAACCCTTAGCTCTATCAAGGTTTGCAAGTTTAGTTCACCAAATTGGTATGCGATGTTTGACACCATTTGATTTACAAAAGTTTTTAAAACAAAAGTAAAGTGTCAAACATCACCAATTTTACTATCTCTGTAAAATAAATGTTTTTCTTATTTCTTATTAAACCTTATAAACACAAAAATATTTTTCTCTATTTGCAATTAAAAAAAAAACTGCAAGTATATCGCTCTTTTTTCAACACCTTGACAGTTTACAAGTGTTGAGGGGGAGACTCGCCTAAAATTTTATAAATTTTTCAAAATCGATATACTTGCATATTACCTTTGATGCGTTGTTTCGGGATTTCATAAGATATATCATATCTCGTATTCCTTTCTCTAAATGGTGTCGTAAGTTAGGATAACTTTAAGTCTTTACTTATTTCTTAAATTAGGACTTATATTGCTAAATGGATAGTTAAGGGGCCACATGTGACAAGTATCCAAAGGGTTACAAAATAATAACAAAAATAAAACACCCCCCGTTTCTAAATTCATAATCTTTCAAAAAACTCTTAAACCCTCCATTTCTAATCCACGGCTCTCATTCATTCGACAAATCCGTGCTTTTGATCATCAAACCGTAAGTTACTACTTGATCATTAGAAGATTTCTAACAATGGTTTTTGATTAATTGTAAAACTAATGGCTAGATCTCTTGTAATTCATATTTGAAGAGCTAGGGTTTAAGGTGTTTCGAAAATAATCAATTCATTTTTAAGAGGTTAATTATTGATAGGGGTTTTATGCATATACTTGTTTCTATCCTTCCTATAACGATTAATCTCATTAAAACACATGTTTGTTTGTTTTTCGAAACCTAAGGTTTGGAACGATTTAGGTTTATTGACTTGGTGATGTTTCTGTTATTTTTTTCTTGGTGGGATATGTTCTTATGTGTATGAGAATCATGGTTATGCTTATTAATTAGATCAAATTCCATATATGCATGATTTTCGAAATAAAGGGTCTCGTTCATAATATGGGTTCTCTCGTTTTGTGTTTATGTGTGCTTACTTGGTGTGGTTACATGATTTTGTGTTTATGTGTCCTCAAATGTATCATGATTTTGCATATTATCGAGAATGTGTTCTTGAAAAATTTTCGAAATCATTGAATACGAATGAGTAACTTGTGTCTAAACGATAAATATTGTCATTTGCTACAGGTTTCTACAATTGGAATACTTTAATTCTCATAACAACGTATGTTGGCCTGAATTCAAAAATTCTTGTATAAGAATTTTATTCGAAAACCTCTTTTCGAAGTGATATTTTTTCGAAATCACACATTTCTAGTGTTTTCGAAAAATTCTCAAAGTTTTGCAACTTTCTCGAAAAGTTACACTTTGGAATTTTTTCGAGAACACTTACAATATGTGTTTGCGAAAACTTATCATCCTTTCGAAATCATGCCCAAAGACAATATTTTCGCAATCCCACATTTTTGAATGTTTTCGAAAAAGTGTCTATGGATCTGTTCTCGATAAATTATTTATCGAAATCACATCCTTATGTGTTTTCGAAAACCTTCGCAATATGTGTTTGCGAAAATATTATTCTTCGACTTTCTTTCGAAATCATGCTGTGGATTCACTTTTCGAGAACATGTTTTTTGTTTGTTGTTTGCAATAATTGTTGGGAATAAAATGCACAAAGTAAAGAGTCTGCCAGAAGAGCCTGCTAGTTGACAGTTAAGCCTGCCTCTTCATTTCTGCTGATGTTGAAGTTATACTAGGTGAGAAGGAGTATCCTTTAAGATATGAAGTATTATCAGTTTTGATCTCCAATAAGCTTTTATGTGAAGAAGAAACTGATGCTGTCAAAAGATTGAAGGAGAGCATACTTGATCAGTATGAAAACCTAAGGAGAAAGAAATAACGTTTTTGGAAGAGTTCCCTCAAATCCTCAAGGTATGAATTTTATTCACAAAGAAACTTGGTTATTTTAAAAGGGAATAACAAGTTTAGGGGAGGATTGTTGGGAATAAAATGCACAAAGTAAAGAGTCTGCCAGAAGAGCCTGCTAGTTGACAGTTAAGCCTGCCTCTTCATTTCTGCTGATGTTGAAGATATACTAACAGTACCTTCTGGGTAAGAAGGTACTGCTAGTTAAAGAAGGTCCTGCCAGTATTCACGACAAGTTGTTATATTTTATTTAGAGATATTTAGTTGTATTATTAGTCTTTGTATAAAGTTATACGTTTAGTAGAAGTAGTACAGAAGACTCAGTAGATATAATGGAGTGTTTTACCTTGAAAGGTGTAATATTAGGATAAGATAAGCCTCTATTATATTATATTAAGCAACTTGACCACTTGTAATAAGGGCTCCTTATGCTATAAAAGGAACCCTTAAGACACCTTCTTAGACACACCTCTAAGACATCTTTCCCATGCATAACTTCCATCTTTAACCTTTTCACGTATCAAAGATTCAAGGTTACACTTGTAATCCTGGTGATAGTTTAGATCACCCGTATTATTTCATCAATAATATTGAATCGTTTTGTGTTATTCTTGTTGTGCTCATTCTCTTTTACTTACTCACCACCTTTGTTCCTTTAGTGTGTTTTAGTAGATTCCGCATGCTAAATCACATTCATTCATAAATATCCCAAACACATTACTAAGATTAACATCCCAAGTGTTTGAACGAATCCTTCCCACAAGTGGTATCAGAGCAAGGCTGATATTTACGACATAAAAGAACAAAGCAAAAATGGATGTTGAGCACATTCAAACCAATGTGGCTGCAAAACTTCCATTACTCAAATAGAATGAGTTTGAGATGTGGAGACTGAGGGTTGAACAATACTTCCAAGTGCAAGACTATGCACTTTGGGAGATTATTGAAGAAGGAAACTCATTTAAGCCAGTAACCACCACCTCCACAGTAAATGATGCACTTGTCACAACTGTGCAAGTAAACCCAATAACTGCTGAAGAAAGAATTCAAAAGAGAAATGACATCAAAGCCAGAAGCATGCTTCTCATGTCTATTCCAAATGACCAGCTTTTAATCTTCAACAAGTACAAGTGTGCTAAAACCCTTTTTCAAGCTATTGTGGCTAGATTTGGTGGTAATGATGCCACCAAGAAAACCCAGAAAACACTTCTAAAACAACAGTTTGAAAACTTTTCAGCCACACCAAATGAGTCTTTGGACAGCATGTTCAATAGACTACAAAAGCTTTCTAGTCAGTTAGCCATTCATGAAGTGATAATATCTCAAGAAGACTTAAACTCCAAATTCCTTAGAAGTCTACCCTCTGAATGGGCCATGCATGTCATTGTCTGGAAAAACGAACCGGATATTGATTCCATAAGTCTCAATGATCTTTACAGCAACTTCAAAATAGTAGAGCATGAACTAAAGAAGTCTACTAGTTCAAGCTCAGGAAATATGGCATTTATGTCATCTCATGGTCCTTCCAAGCAAGTTGATGAAGAAGATGGTAGAGAAGAAGGTACTGCCAACACAAATTTTGGTACTGCCAGTACTTCCAGTAGTACCAAAACCATTTTAGATGAAACAGTTGGTTGTGCTTTTCGAACATCACAACACAATGGTTCCACATTGACCTTTGAAGATCTTCAAGAGATTAGTGATGATAATCTTGAAGAAATGGACATAAAATGGCAGCTTTCACTTCTTAGCATGAGGGCTAAGAAATATTTGATGAGGACTGGAAAGAAGATTGTCATCAATGGCAATGAACCTGCTGGGTATGACAAGTCTAAAGTGGAGTGCTACAACTGCCACATGAAGGGTCACTACTCAAGAGAATGTAGAAGACCAAAGAAGCAGAGTGATAAGGGAAGAGGTTTTAAGGACAAGAACAGGGGAAACAATGAGAACAAGAGCAAAGAAGTGGACACCACTGAAACAAAAGCTATGGTAGCTATTGATGGGCTAGGTTTTGATTGGAGCTTTATGGGTGAAGAAGAGTCATCCTCAAATGAAATGGCTTTAATGGCTCTCTCCAATCCTGAGGTACAAATTACTAAATGTTCTACTACTTGTGAAGCTTTTAAAGAATTAGAAATCTTAAGAAAGCTTTATGATGAACTGAAAATAGAAGAGAGAAAAACCCATCAAGATCTAGTTAATCATAAGTGTGGTATGTCCAAACTTGAAAAACAGATAATTCACTTTAGAGAAAATGAACTCACCTTTTCTGACACAAAAGCTTTTCTTAATAGAGACATATTTCTTAAAGACGCTGAAATAAACCTGTTAAGAACTGAGTTTGCTAAAGTGAAACAAGCAAAAGATAATATTCAACTAATTGTTACAACATTAGAAAATGCTTCTGCATTTACTAAAAGTATAGTTGAAAATCAAATAAACAAGAAAATCAAATCTGGGATTGGATACAACACATGTCCACCTCCTTACAGAGGAATTCCTTGTCCCCCAGATTTAGATCTTGCTGAATCAGGTTTACATGAACTCACAAATAAACCACTAAAAAAAGTAAAACCTGTAGAAAATAGTGAACCTTTTGAGAGTACAAGTGATACTTCACTCTCCAAAGAAAAGGTGCTCACTGATAAGAGCTCAGATGTTACATCTATTGAAGGTTGTACATTTGATGACAATGGAAAAGAGACTGTTTCTAAGAAAGGAAACAAAGTAGGGCCAAGCAGTCCTAAAAGTGTAGAAAGTATCACAAAGACTAAAGTTGTTCTAAAAACAGTTGAATGTTGTGCTAAATGTAATAGCAAACCTAGAGGTAGTCAGAGAAATTGGAACAATCTTAAGTCACATCAACTTGGTGATAACTTTGTTTTGTACAATAAAGCATGCTATTACTGTGGTAGTTTTAATCATACTCATGCTTATTGTAACAATTGGGTTTCTGGGAGTACACCAAGGTCTAAAATAAATAAAACAAACCCCAGAAAAAGCTTTGTGAAGTCTAACACACCAAAAGTCAATCATACTGTTAGACCAAATGAGCCTGTTTTCCCAAAATTCACTACTAAGGGTGCAAGAAATACTTTCAAACATGCACCAAAAGTTATGAAAAGTCATATTGAAAGGAATTTTGTGGATAAAACACAAGACTGGAGACCAAAACCAAAAGGTCCTGCTAGACCACATGGTCCTGCTAGACCAAATGGTACTGCCAAATTTGGTACTGTTAGACCAAAAACCACAAAATGTGTCAAAAATGAAAATGCTGTTAAGTCCTTAGCATGTTGGATTTGGAGACCACTCCAATCAAATGGTGCATCATCAGTCCTAAAAAGGTTTGATTACATTGATGGACGAGGCAAACCCAAGCCAGTCATGGCTTGGGTACCCCAAGGAGACTAATATGTGTATACATGTGCAGGAACATTCAAATGATATTGCAGATCAATGATATGTAGATAGTGGATGTTCAAGGCACATGACAGGCAACATGTCTTACCTCATAGGCTTCAAATCATTTGATGGAGGATATGTTACCTTTGGGGGAGGAATCAAAGGAAAGATTACTGGTAAAGGTACAATTAAAACCAGTAAGTTAGATTATAAAAATGTGTACTTTGTGAAAGAACTACAGTTTAATCTCTTTAGTGTCTCACAAATGTGTGACACAAAGAACAATGTTCTTTTTACTGACACTGATTGCATTGTACTTTCTCCTGATTTTAAAATTCCTGATGAAAGTCAGATTCTTCTTAAAATCCCTAGAAAGAACAATATGTACAATGTTGATTTAAAGAACATTGTTCCTAAAGAGAGTTTAACCTGTCTAGTAGCAAAAGCCTCATTGGATGAATCTATGCTTTGGCATAGAAGACTTGGTCATGTAAACTTTAAAACAATCAATACAATTGCAAAATATGATTTGGTTAGAGGTTTACCCAAAAAGATTTTTCAAAATGACCAAACCTGTGTTGATTGTCTAAAAGGCAAGCAACATAGAGCTTCTTGTAAGCCCAAGACCCATAACTCAATTTCTCAAGCTTTATACATGCTTCATATGGACCTCTTTGGTCCTACTTCTGTGAATAGCTTGAATGGTAAAAGATATTGTCTTGTAGTTACTGATGATTACAGTAGATTCTCTTGGGTTTTCTTTTTAAAAACTAAGGATAAAACAATTGAGATTCTTAAGTCCTACATTACAGGGATAGAAAACCAAATTGATAAGAAAGTAAAAGTAATTAGATGTGACAATGGGACAGAATTCAAGAATAGAGTTATGGATGACTTTTACAAAGAAAAAGGAATAAAAAGAGAATATAGTGTAGCTAGAACCCCACAGCAAAATGGAGTAGCAGAAAGGAAAAATAGAACACTTATAGAGGCTGCTAGAACAATGCTAGTAGATTCTAAGTTGCCTGTTTCATTTTGGGCTGAAGCAGTAGGTACTGCTTGTTATTTACAGAATAGGGTTCTTGTGATTAAACCTCATAGAAAGACTCCTTATGAACTTTTGTTTGGTAGAACACCATCTCTAAGTTTTATGAGACCTTTTGGATGTCATGTCACTATTCTCAATACCAAAGATCATCTAGGAAAGTTTGAAGGAAAAGCTAATGAAGGCTACATGATAGGGTATTCTTTGCAAAGTAAGGCCTATAGGGTGTACAATAAATGCACTAGGCTAGTGGAAGAAAACCTGCACATAGAGTTTCAAGAGAAACTACCAAATGTTGCAGGCATTGGACCAGATTGGTGTTTTGACATTGATAAGCTTTCAGAATCTATGAATTATGTGCCTGTCACAGGTACAAATACTAATGATAATGCAGGTCATGAAGACAATGTTGAAACATCTGAGGATCAAGATTACATCTTGATACCAATTTGGACAGGATTGGATTCATCTTCAAGTCATGGAGAGCCTTCAAATACAACAAATGAAGGTGTTGAAGATGATCATGGAACTCAAGATCAAGGGAATCAAGAAAATTCTGAAAATGAAATTGGTACTGCCAATTCACAAGATGGTACTGCCAGTTCAACAGATGGTACTGCCAGTTCAAAAATTGGTCCTGCTGAACCATTAAATGTTCTATCAAATGATTCCTTACCAGAAGATGCAGGGATTGGAAACCTTCCAATTTCCTATGATGTTCCTACAACACACAACCCAAGAATTCTCAAAGATCACTCCATTGATAATATGATTGGCAGCATTGATTCTGGTGTTAAAACAAGAACTCAAGTCTTATCTTCAGACAAAGATGGGTTTGTCCTAGCTGTGTATGAAGAAAAGAACCATGAAGTTTCCCACATATGCCTGTTTTCATGCTTTCTCTCACAAGTAGAACCCAAAAACATTACAAAAGCCTTAGATGATTCAAGCTGGGTTGAAGCAATGCAAGAAGAGCTACTTCAATTCAAACTGCAGAAGGTTTGGGTACTGGTTGATTTGCCCAAAGGTTACAGGGCAATTGGAACCAAATGGGTTTTCAGAAATAAGAAAGATGAAAGAGGAATAGTGATAAAAAACAAAGCAAGATTGGTGGCCCAAGGGTATACACAAGAAGAAGGAGTGGATTATGAAGAAGTTTTTGCTCCAGTTGCAAGAATTGAAGCAATTAGGCTATTCTTGGCCTATGCTTCTTTCATAGGATTCACTGTCTACCAAATGGATGTCAAAAGTGCCTTTTTATATGGTACTATTGAAGAAGAGGTGTATGTTTCTCAACCTCCAGGCTTCATTGATGCAGAATATCCAAACAAGGTGTACAAGGTTACCAAAGCTCTTTATGGTCTACACCAAGCTCCTAGAGCATGGTATGAAACATTGGCTTTTTATTTATTGGAAAATGGATTTCAAAGAGGCAAGATTGATCCAACTTTGTTCATCAAAAGAACCAAGAAAGACATCTTGCTGGTGCAGATTTATGTTGATGACATTATCTTTGGATCCACAAATCAGGAATTGTGTGTAGAATTTGAAAAACTTATGCATAGTAAGTTTGAAATGAGTTCCATGGGGGAACTTACTTTCTTTCTGGGTCTCCAAGTGAAACAATCAAAAGAAGGCATATTTATCAGCCAAGATAAGTATGTAGCAGATATCCTAAGGAAATTTAGGTTTGCACATTCAAAGGTTGCAAGTACACCAATGGATCCAGAAAAAGGGTTACACAAAGATGCTGAGGGTGAAGATGTTGATGTGCACAACTACAGATCAATGATTGGGTCCCTAATGTATCTTACATCATCAAGACCAGATATCATGTTCTCAGTATGTGTATATGCAAGGTTTCAAGTCAATCCAAAAGTTTCTCATCTCACAGCAGTCAAAAGAATCTTCAGATACCTCAAGGGCCAGCCAAAGTTGGGTCTATGTTCTCAGTATGTATTATGTTTGCTAAATTTGTACATATAGAAATCTGTGATCGTGTATATGCATGTATATTCTAGTTTGTTTTTACAAATTTTCTTTGAAGCCATGCCAGGTGATGTGTAGTGAATTCTAAGCGTATATCAAGTTATATTTTAAAAAGGGCTGTTGGCTTTTGTTTTTCGTTACAATAGGCGAACAGCACAAAAAGATGTCAACTTAAAATGTGGCCTTGTAAGATCTTTTTAAAATGTCTTTGATCCTTTGTAATCTATGTTGCAAGGTCTTTAACATCGCCAAGTTTCAGGATTTTTGGAGCTCGTTTGATACTCGAATTAATTGGTCCAAGTTGGTCACTCAGAACTGATACTCGACATGTATTAGTTATGAAAAACAGTTTCGTTTTTGATTTCTAAGCTTTCAAATCAACTTTCTGATTTTAGTAGCATGTTATTAAGTGTATGAAGTTTATTCACTAAAAGAGTTGGAGGTTCTTGATTAGTATTACATGTCGAAATAAAACTAAGGGTGTGTTTATGCTTGTTAAAGCAGAACCAAAAGAAATGCATGTCTGCTACTTATGTGTTGTTTTCAAACCTGTGTTTTACAATACTTATTAAATAGCCACGCAAGGATTTAGGATTGCCACCTTTTGTAAGAAAGTGATTTACGAGAGCTCATGAAATAATAGAGAAAACTAGGAGGGTTGCGTAGCATGTTATATGTGAAATTTAATAATGTAAAAACATAGTGTACGTATAGAAAGTAATTGGGAGAGACTTACAACACCACGAAATGGTGGGGAGGACACGAGATACGGTAAAGGATCAGAAAAAGAGACGATGTGGCTCGCATGAGACTCCAACAATGAACCAAGATCAACACCCTTTTGTCTTTCAAGTCGAGTTATATTCCTTGAAATAGGTCTAGTTTCTGCTCGTACACACCACAGGAGACTAAGACTTTATGAATCAAGATTTTGTGAATGTGAAGGGGTGTATGGGTACGTATGAAAAGTATTGTGTTGCATGGTTCCTTCTTCTCCTCACGCCAGTAAAGAAATGAGTTGTTTGGGTTTGTTTTTGAATTGTGATGCAACAGTAGGTAAGTAAGAGAGAGATCTGTTTTGTGTTGTGTTACCAACTGAGCTTACAGGTATTTATATAGTGGGTTTTGAGAAGATGATAGCAAGAGATAGGAACTAATATATGTCACCACCCACCAGGTTATACCTGAGGTAGTAACAAATGAGGGAAGGTGAAGGTGTGAGCTGCCATATAACATGTGACCTCCATCAATGACCAATCGAGTATAAGCAACAATCATGAGTGAGGGAGTGTGTATGGCATTGTGTTAAAATATTCCTGTCATACATAGATGTTTACAAGCAATTGGAGGGCTGTGGAGGTTGTTGTAAGAGCTTGCACATGGTGTAAGTAAAGAAAGTGACATGGTTCTTGTGTTCTTACCTCGTCGACCAGGAGAAGGAAACAAGAAAGAAGGGCTCGGTTTGGTTTTGTAGTTCTCAAAGGTTCACAACATAATTTATGTTTCCATTGTTACGTTAGGTGGGTAAGAGGGGAAAGAGACAAGAGTGTGGTACTAGTAGGGTGTCATAAAAGTTGTAAGAGTATAACATGGTCCCTGGTTTCTCTTTGGCTAGTCGATTAAAACAAAGGTGGGCGACTGGTTGGTTTGTAATTTTATTTTTTGCATGTGTATGTGCATGTACGTATACATGAGAAAAAGAAAAGCTTACTTGTACTAGCTTGAGTGTTTAAGAGAGAAAGTACTATGTATGGCAAATTTGAGTATGTCGTTGTATTTGTAAGTGAGTAACATGGTTATATTGTTAGTCGAATCTGGAAGAAAGTGAGCCAAGAAAATAAGGAGTCCATTTGGTTTTGCTAGTCGTATAACACCAACAAGGAATTAGTTTATTTTGTAGTATGCTGAAGATGTGGTAGTACGTGGGATATTAGGAGCCTATGTAATATTTTGACACTAGTGGTCATATGAAATGTGATAGCCACAGAGATGAGACTAGTAGCTTACTAAGAGCTGGGTGGTGATAGGATTTGGTTTATATTGCAATATATCAAGTGGTAAAATGATTGATATACATGTGAGGTATGAGGGGAAGTCAAATGAGCATGGTAAAAGATTACAATGAGTATGTTTACTAGTTTCATGTTATTCACGAGTTGAGACTATGAAGGTACGTATAATGAGTGTGACACAAAGTATGTGAGAACGTGTTATGATATTTAGATTTTTAAAGCACGAATGAATATTCTTTTCAAGGTAAATGGTGAAAATATTGGGCTCGTCGAAAGTGTATATATATATAAAAAAATTTGTCATGGGTAAAAATGGTTACTTTTATGTTATAATAATGTATTAATTGTAGGAAAATTTTACGGGGTGTTATATTACCTACCCGTTAAACGGAATCCCATCCCGGGATTCTAAGATAAGGTAGCTGTAAAGGTAAGTGGAAAGGGTGAACAAATAGTCATTCCTAACGATCTAATCCCTGAGCGGTTTTAAATTTTTCCTTTCGAGCTTAACGTATCTGCTACTACATTAGCTTTTTCCTTTTTATTTTTTTTTTCTTTTTAACGTATCTACTACTACATTAGCTTTTTCCCTTGATGATAGCAGTTCTCATAGTCATAATTGTTGAGTAGTTCTAACTACTTATGTTGTCTTATGTTCAATTCCTTTTGATTAACTTGACTTAAGAATCAATTCCATTTTGAATGAAGATTTTTATTTTAACATGTTTTGAAAATAAACATGGTTCACAATATTCTGTTTCGTGAAAGTTAAAATTTGGGGGGGGGGGGGGGTAACCTACCCGTTAAACTAAGTGTTTGCTAGTTACAGACTTTTAACAATGAGGGTTTCGAATGAGAACTTGATGAATGTATAGAAAGTTGTTGAACTTCAGCTTTTGTATAGATAAACTTGTTAAATATAGTTTTAAGTGACAATACGGTATTTGGTTTCAAGCTTTTATAGATGATGAATCTGTTTGTTCCTTAGCAATCCCATATCTTCTATTTCTATTAGAAGAATTTATAGATTTTGATGGATTTTAGGTAAAGTTGTGAAAGGTTCGGAAATCACTATATCACTCATAGTGCCGGAGAAGTACGAGAGACCATTGTAATCACATACAATGCCGTGAAAAGGTTTCATAAATCACCAGAATGTAAAAGTAAGTACGTGATTGAAGAAATGTGGTTGTGCCGTAATGCCTTAGAATTAGCCATACGCAGAAGAAAATTGTGAGTCTTTGGCTGAAGTTTTAGTGTTTTATGGCAAGTTTTGTCATTATGCATTTATGGAAAGAAATGTGTTTGACTTGCTTTGATGTTGCTTACAAGTTTCATGTTTGACTTGATTTAAGTGATGTGACATTGTTTGGTTGCTAGGAGTTATGAGACAAGACCTTGTTTGGTTTGAAGAGTTATTGCAAAAACCTACTGCAGACCCGGCGGTACCCTGGGGGTACACGGGCGGAACCCATCTGAGGGTTCCGCCTGATCCGCCAAGCATGCAGTGTGGTGTGCTATAAATACCAAGCCATAACTTGATTTTTGGCTAACCTCTTGAGATCATATTTTACACACACACTCATCTTTTCTTCTAACCACTTAACATTGTTAATGTGAAGTTTCTCTTTGTAGCAAAGAAGCTCACAAGGTCGTGAAAAGTTACAAGTTTCCAACACAACGTTGCAAGACTTGGTAGCTTAGTATTGTGTAAACTCGTGTTGTTTACACTTCATTTGTTTGTGTATATTCTGTAGTGAGTGGTTAGTATTTTAGTCCTCAAAATACAAAGAGTGTTGGGAGTTGTTGTACCCTAGTAAAAGAACTAATAGGAGTGGTTGTGCCCTTGTAAAAGAACTCGACATTTAGCTTTGTGTCGGTAAAAGTATAAGCGACGTGTAAGGTTTTCTCCGCCGGTGAAAGGAGCTTGTTGACTAGTGAAAGAAACTCTCGAGTTGGATACTCGGGGCGTGGACGTAGGGCAAGGAAAAAGAGTCCTTGTAGCCGAACCACGATAAATACTCGTGTTGTGGTTTGATCGTTTCTTTCATTTACTTACTTGTTATATATTGTGTTTGTGCATATATCTTTGATCAAACGGAAAGTTTCAAAGCAAACTTAACAAGTTAAAAAGATTTTAATCGGTAAACTATTCAACCCCCCTTCTAGTTTTCCACAAATTGAAAGAGGACTTATCTTAATTGAACATGAAAGGTTTCAAAGGGTGAAAACTCTTGAAAATACTGCTACAAATGACCTAGGGTTTATTAGGTTCGACCTTAGTATTCTCCACACAAGTTCCTCTCTATGAATGAAAAATAGAAAAGTATATATAGATTTTGTGAGGTGACGGCGTCAAGAGTAAATTTCTGACGTCGTCATCTCGCCGCCAAATAAATTCTCGGACTGCCTAGATCTGGGTTTGACGCCGTCATGTGTATTCCAATTGCAAGCCGTCACCAAAATTGTTCTTGATGCCTTCAGGTTTTCTCTGGGTCGTCATGGATTTTACTCCTGACGCCGGCATAATTTCCTTCTTGACGCCGTCAGGTACTGTTCTCAGCATGGAAAATTAAGTCTTTGCCGTTTTCTTCACTTTTTTGCTCCAAAAATGTCCAAAATGCTTCCTTTTCCAGAATTCACTTCCAAATTACCTAAAATCACAAAAGGAACGATTTAGAGCAATATTTGATCAAATAAATTCAATTTCGGGCTTAAATGACCCCCTAAAAACGGTGCATTGCCTCATTAGGTGTTGTCTTCATTTGTGAGGTCAATGAATAGTTGTTTTGGTGGAATAATGACAAGTTTTTGTTTCTTGGCATTGTTTGAATAGGAGGTTCTTGGTGATGACATGATAAGAGGATGAGGTTTGATGAAGGTTGAGGATGATGGAATGTGAATTAAGCATGCATGGGGATTATATAGTATGAAAACATGTTTAGAAGTAGAATTAATTTGAAATTGTATTGTTAGATTCCAAAATCAGTTTAGTTTTTAAGGGAAATGATAGCTGGGACTAGCAAAAGAGGTCACAAGTTGCACACACAAAAAAAAAAAAAAAAAAAAAAAAAAAAAAAAAAAAAAGTGTAAAAACTGTTCCAGATGGCCGGTCCCCTTAAATTTAAGGGGGCCGCCCATCTGACGACCCAGGAATCAAAATTTTTCAAAAATTTTTTGGAAAAATGTTATATTCTGTTTTGTTTTTGCAGCAAGCTCTATTTGGACATTTCACATTTGTTTTGGTCTATTAGAAAACATAAATGTCATATATATATATATATATATATATATATATATATATATATATATATATATATATATATATATATATATATATATATATACATAAACTAATCATGCAAGCATATATATAGATTAAGTAATAAAGCATGCATTCATAAGCATATATTAAACATAAATAAGCAAGTTAACATCCTAATCAAATATCCAAACAATTATTCAAGAAAATAACAAGTACTTCCAAATATACTTCGGACAAATAGCACACAAAAAGAAATCCACGATCAAGAGACATAAAAATAAATATTGTTCAACAAACATAGGCTAAACACATCATCTTCTTTTCTTCCCGAAGATACCCTTCAAAGTCTTCTCGATAGATTTGAAGCCACCTCTAACTTCTTCATGCAAACTCTTTTGTCGTCTAAGCATCTCGGTTGTTCGTTCATGAAGTACTTCTTCATTTTGATCACTAGGAGATGGGGTTGAATACTCGGGATAGTCGAGATCCTCTAGATTATCAACGAACTCGAAAAACGAAGGGGTACTAGCATCATGGATGTTTTCCTCCTCATCGTCATCGTCTTGTCGAGAAGATGAACCGTGAAAGCTATGACGACGAGATTTTCCCTTGTCACTTTGAGTTCGTCGAGCTTGTTTTAGAGCGAGAGGACGTAAGGTGGGATAGATAGACTCATAGATACTATTGTCAAGATCGGGGTAGTACTCGATAACATGACGATAGAGACGAGTAAGAAATATTCCATATGGAAGATTGGCTTTGGGAGTTTTTCTAGCACACTCAATGCGTTTGATAAAGAAGTAGGGCAAATTGTATGGCTTTTCGACAGCGATACAATACAACATGTGAGCAAGGCACGACGGGATATGGTCCCGGTGACCTCCAATACAGAACGCATTCTCACGAATGAGTTCTTCCCAACGCTTCATGTAAGGGCCTAATTCCTTGAGGAGAAGTTGGTATGAAGAGATTTGGACGTTTTTGGATTTTTTTTTTTTGGGTTGTAGTGGCACGCTCCACACCAAGGATTTGACGAATTTCGTCGGGATGAGGGATGTCCGAGAGATAAGGACCAAAGGTTGGTCAACAACGATGTAGAGATTCGAGGTCCCACTCGTTTGTGAAAACGGCTTGACCTCTAAAAGGAATTTGGAGGATTTGACCAAATTGTTCAAGAGTTAAGGTGATAAATTCATTTTGGATCATGAAGGAGATGGTGATGGCACCAAGATAATTGGTTTGAACGGTGACTTGGCAATAGAAATCGACAATGAAACGAGGAATGATTGGTTCATTAATTTCAAAAAGGCAATTGAGGTTGATGCTTGAAAACAAGCGATTAATGTAGTCGGATTGAGCAAAGGCTAGATCTACTACACGTCCCTCATGAACGTTTCTATCTTCAATTTCACGATATATACGTCCAATAAAAGGAGATGTAGTAGGGAGTTGGGATACTTTGGGAATGTAGTTTTTAGTGTGGGAAAGATCTTCGGTAGTCGCTTTTGGCATTTTCACCTAAACACAACAACAATACAAAAGACCAAAATAAATATAAAGAAGAATAAAAATGTTTATATTGTTAAGACTTATGTCGAAACGTAAACATACTTCGATGATAATCCTAGGAAGTAGTTTATCATGTTCCTTAATATTATTTTTAACTCGTTCTAGATCTATTTTACGATGTTTAGCAAACAGTTATGGACAAATCCAAACCCCCTTTTAAACATCTTAATATATCATGAAATTTACTAGATTTACATTAGGTTGTAAAACTAGCCATTTCTTACGAGTTTCTTATGCATGTGATTAGTTTTCGAAAAAGATGGTTTATATTTTGACTCAAAAATGTCACTTTTCGTACTAAACCAAACGCTTCCTTAACTAAATACTTACACTACAATTATGTCAATATATATATATATATATATATATATATATATATATATATATATATATATATATATATATATATATATATATATATATATGAATTACATATCTTGACAAGTCCGAATTACAAGTTTTAGGTATATAATCTTGACAACGTTTTATAAAAATTATAACGACTTAAATTTGACATTATTTGGACATAATCCAAACACCCTCTTATCGTGTATAAAAATATGTTTACTTAGTCGAAAAATATAGTTTCATGTTTTACAAGTTATAAAAATACAATGTGATTTGTTTTAACAAGTTTTTATAGCATTATTCAACAATGTGTTTACCAAAAAATTTGAAAAGAAATGTATGAAATTTTTCAAAATTTTTTCGACAAGAGGGAAGCATTTAGTTATGAAAATTTCATACTCAATTCGAAAGAAATTATGAATTTGAAGAAATTATTAAAACATGCATAATCTTGAGTTTGACCAAATTAGATGGAATTAGATGAAATGTGTTATGAAAAGCTTAAAATATGTAATGGTGATTGTCTTAGATGAATTTGCCCTTTGCGAATTAACCCGAATTGTGTGATTTGGAAGTGGTTTTAGGTGTTTTTGGGGTTTGGTTTTTCGTCACAGCAGTAGCAGAGGAAGGGATGTTTGAAAAAGTGGAGTTTTTGGCAAAAGAAACAAGAGGAAAAACGGGTTGGAGCAATCAGATGACCGGCCCCTTTAAACATAAAGGGGGACGCCCTTCATTTGGCTGCCGGTCCCCTTAAACATTAAGGGGGCCGCCCTCCAAATTTTGATTCTTCGTGGTTTTGGTTTCTAGAAAGAACAAGAACATATTTATATATACATTAGATTTATATTTAATCAAAAATACATTGAAGAGTATTCACACGAAAGGAATTACTTGACACTTTTACTTGACATTTCGTCAATTAAAATTTCTTGATCATTTCGGATGAAATTTATCAAGTTGTCAAATGGACAAGAGAGTTGTGGAAGGTTTATAAGTATATATATATATATATATATATATATATATATATATATATATATATATATATATATATATATATATATATATATATATATATATATATATATATATATATATAAAAGTATATAGTATAGGCTCTTAAGACGAGAATATAGGAGGGAGACGTATGCAACGGAAGACAGAAGTTTGTTTCATCCATAGATTTTTCGACTCATCTCTCTACATCAGCATGAGTGTTGTTGAACATTAAAGTTCAATAAGGCAAATGGGGGAAACAAAAGGTTCATAAATGAACAATTTCTAGTTCTAGAAAATTAACAAATGAATTTTCTAGGTTATATGATCCTAATATATATATATATATATATATATATATATATATATATATATATATATATATATATATATATATATATATATATATATATATATATATATAAGAGGAAACAATGAGTGAAACAAAATCACATAAAAACTAGATACTAAACTAAGCATGCATTTCTTGACAAGGAAATAAAAGGAAATGTGTACCTTTCGTCTTCAATGCGTTTATCTTCAAAGTCTTCAAGGAATAGTCCGAACAATAGGTGACATCAAAAGTTTCCATGTTTGAATGGCGAATATTTTTACGTTGGTCCCCATTGTCTCATTTGACCAAAATTATTTGATCCGAACATGTTTTGTATTTGACTTGGGTGCATATATGGTGGAAACATTCCCCACGGATTGAAGTTCCACATTTGTTGATTATTGTTAAAGTTTTGTCTATTTTGGTTTGCTCTTGGTTGAGGCGTTTTAGATCTAGGGTAAGAATTATTTGGTTTCCTAGGTGGTGGAGTTTTATATCTTGTTTTAGGTTTAGACGATCCTACTTTGGTTTTTAAAGATGGTTTATAAAACGGTTTTATTTCTTCATTACTAGCGAGAGGTATTTTCTTATCATTTATGAGTATATACTTAGGATTAGATTTTGAAGGTTTTAGTTCCTTGAGTTCACTTTCAGATTTAACATTTTTAATTTCACTTGTTGAAGCTTCGGTTAAGTTAAATCCTAAACCGGTTTTATCTCCGGATACTCTTTGAATACTTATAATTTTACTAAGTGAGTTACTACTATTTTCAAATTTATCAAGTTTACAAATTTTCCATTAATTTTCCGGCCATAAATCCATCCCTCCACGTCCTCTCTACTCTTTTATGATTCTTCATGATTGGGTATGCAATACGTTGATTAGGGTTGCGTTTTATTTAAGGGGATGGCGGCTGAGATACTAATTTTTCAATTCGATTTCTCCAGGGTTATGGTCGATTTCTTTATCCCTAACTGTTGGGTTTTAGGGCTTCGATCATTCGTTTATATAATGGTGAAACCCTTTTTAGGGTTTCTTATCTATCTATCGATTAGCGACCTCTTTGTATCATCATTATTACTGTTGGAGCGTGGATCTATTTGAATGGAACCCTTGTTAGGGTTTCGTTTTATCTTTAATTCGCTGGTGGTGATTTATGTTGGAGTATGCTCGTGTCATAATAAATAACTATATGGCTAGACATATGTGAGCCTATGGGGTCACACACATATACACTTAGGTACCACTTTATATGTCGTGTTTATTGTATTTACGATATATAAATAACCTTACGTAACTAGGAAACTCTATCGGGCTTCTAATAATTAAGTAATGGACTTAATTGATTGGACTTGAAAAAACTTATGGGAGGCCCATAAGGCCCTTAGGGTGGCCGGCCATGGGGAGGATTTTAAGGGGGTCATGGGTTTGAAATTTGGTCAAATATATGGGAGATATCTCCTCATTATTTGATAACCAACTTTCCATACTTCTCTCCCCCTCTCTCTTTCACATCTCACGGCAAAAACAACAACCCTACCTAGGGTTTTGATTTTTTATCAATCACTCTTGTATCTTGTATCATTCAAGTGTGTTTGATTAGTTACGGGGTTAAGGACTAGCATCAAAGGGGTAACCAAGGAGGTGTAGTGTGTTTCACACATAGAGGAGATCAACCTTATTGATCTCTTGGGTTTCTATTAACATTTGTGGTGGTGACTTTGTTGGTGATTCCCGGTGCACGCTACAAAGGTATAAAACATATATGTTTAATTTGTTTTTATTTAGATTGATCATATGGCTATATGAGATCCGTGTGGGTGATGTTGTTCCGCTGCGTTTATTTGATATTTATATTTTTTATATTCATACATCACCTCTAGTGGTATCACGAGCCATCATATGATGTCATATGATCATCTTGTATGCGTAAAAATGGCTAAAAACGTGTTTTTTTAATGGATTTAAAAGTATAATCTTAAAACAGCCCCTAGGGCTTATATATTATGAATATGTTGACCTTTAAGAGGTCTTAAGATCTGGACTTTTTAATCCTATGGCCATTTGTTATGCATACATCAATTGGTTTCTTGATCGGGTACGTGAAAATGGCCTAAAACGCATGTTTTTGATCGATTTATGAAACGATTTCAAATCAGGCCCTATGGCTTAATTTTCTGTGGTAAAAAGATAATTAAAAGGTCCTAACATCAGTGGGTTTTGAACCTAAGGCCATTTGACACGGGTACCTAACGGGGTTTTAATTCTTGTCAATTAATTTCTTCGTTTTCGTTGGCTAACAATTTAATTCTTGTTATTATTTTGTTATCCATGGCAAATACATGCATGTTTGTCCATGGAGTTAGCCAACACCATGTTTCATTCATAATATTATGGTATTATTATGTTTATATGCAAAGCCGATGAAAACCTAGACCACTTGTGCATTGAATGGTTGTGTATGTTGCTTAATTTCGTGTTTTGGGGTTTTGCCATTGTTTCGGCATTTATGTAATTGTATTCTTTTGGTTGTAGCCATTGTTTGGGCACTTTTACAGTAGATTAAAAGTAGATTAATTGTATTTTACTTTCAATATAATGTAATCGTGGCTTGGTGGTGAAAGGCGAAAGAGTTAAAGACGTTTTTGCCGAAAAATGACTGCTGGAACACCAGTTGGTAAAACGGAGTTTCCCGGTGATTGGTAAGGTATTTTTGGCTGAAATTTTTTTTGCAGGTACCCAAGACATGGGCCTACAACTTTCTAGTTTTGAGCTAAGCCCGGGGAAGCCTCCATCATGGACTTTTGGGCCCTCTAACACAGAAATTCTGGAAGGACAGAAACTGCTTTTCATGTACATCATGGGCTTCCTACTTGCTCTTGATTGTCTTGGAGCAAGTGGGAGTCCTCCGTGTGGTTGTGTGGTTGTCCCTAGTTGACTCTTGGTTCTTGTGATGGCTCACGAGACCAAGCATAGGTTTCTTCATCGGTTGAGGCTTTGCATATTGTGGTTGTGTGTTTGTGTTGCTTTTTATATATCTTGTTTCATATGTAAAATTGCAAATTGTTTTTGATAAAACTTAAAACGAAACACAAACCATTTTAAAACTAAGTCTTATGATTTAGTTTTACTAAGTTTTTGAAACTTAAAATCATTGTTTTATAATAACACCTTAACTTGTTATGTATGTTATTTTATTTATGTATTGTCCAAACTTTATTATCCATGTAGGATTAATATTAGTCATGAAAATGGACAACTTGACACACATAAATTAAAACAATGATTAGACTTAAGTTAAGAAATGTTTTTAACTTGTGCTACGAAAGATGAATGCATGCTCTTTTCGTACACCTTTTGATCCACATCAAAACTTTTACCCGTCAAAATTTAAGTCACGCCGTCCAATTTTGAGAACACTTGCAATTACTTTTTGCCTATGCGTGGGACCTAGGTTGAATTGTAACCCAAGGTGACTATTCTCTATGCGTGGGACCTAGATATATTCTTGCACGTTCTAAAAATTGGATGACTTAATCGAGTTAAGCGGTGAGACCTTGACCCGAGGCAAAGATGGGACTAAACATGCCAGCTTGACACTAGTTGCTTGTTCACTAGTGCCATGGGTCCCATAAAGATCTAAGAGTTGCACTTGTAATGCAATTGGTCGACGTTACCTACCTATTGAATCCTCCATTGCTAGCAGATCAACTGATGTGATGGTGGAACCTCAATGAGGATCTTAGCCTTTTTCGTAAAATTAATTGTTTTAACATTGTAAACTTGGGTAGTTAATTTTAAAAAGGATTAATTATTGATAAATTACTAAAATTGAACTTTGTTTATTTTGTAGATGACAACTCCAAATGCAACCATGAACAACTCGTCAATCAGATCAATTCTCGAGAAAGAGAAATTGAATGGTAACAACTTTTTGGACTGGTACCGCAACTTGAGGATTGTCCTCAAGGCTGAACAAAAGTTTTACCATCTGGAAGAACCTTTACCTGAAGCACCTGCTGCTAATGCTACTGCTGCTGTTCGTAATGCCCACCAACGTAGGAGTAACGAACAGCAGGAGGTGGCTTGTCTTATGTTGGCTAGCATGATCCCTGAGTTGCAAAAGAACTTAGAGAACTTTTCAGCATTTGACATGCTGCGAGAACTGAAAGTTATGTTCGAGCAGCAAGCAGAGCAAGAATTGTTTGACACTGTCAAATCTTTTCATGCCTGCAAGCAGGAGGAAGGGCAATCGGTCAGTAGCTATGTCATGAAAATGAAAAGCTATCTGGATCAGATGGAGCGACTGGGATATCCCATGCCTCAAATCCTTGGAGTGAGCATGATACTTACCTCACTGTCGAAGGATTATGACCAATTTGTGCAGAACTACAACATGCACAGCATGGGAAAAACCATTGCCGAACTGCATAACATGTTGAAACTTGCAGAGAAAGGCATGCCCAAGAAGGCTCCACTTGTCCTAGCTATCAACCAAGGTAGAATTCAGAAAAAGAACAAGGGAAAACCGCAGGCACCTGGCAAGGGACAAGGGAAAGGCAAGGCTAAGCTTGCTTATGCCCCCAAACCCAAAATCCCCCCACCTGCCAAGAAGGAGCACCCAGCCAAGGACACCGTCTGCCACCATTGTGGAGTGGTAGGACACTGGAGGCGCAACTGTCACGCCTACCTAGAAGGGCTGAAGAAGAACAAAGCTAGCGTTGCTAGCACATCAGGTATCTTCACTATAGAACTTTATACTTTTCCTAACAAAACCTGGGTATATGATACTGGTTGTGGTACTCACATTTGTAATAATGTGCAGGGGCTTAGGGGAAGTCGAAAGCTGAAGCAAGGAGCTTTACATCTGTACGTTGGTAATGGCGATCGTGCAGCTGTGGAAGCAATTGGGAGCTTTGATCTTATCCTCCCAAATGGACTAGTTATTGTTTTAAATAATTGCCATTTTGCACCTACTATCACTAGAGGTGTTGTTTCACTTTCGCGTTTGAAAGATGATGGTTACATTCATACTTTTACGGATTTTGGCATTTCTGTTTCTAAGGATAATGTGTTTTATTTTAATGCTATTCCACGTGATGGCATTTTTGAAATTGATATGCGTGATCCTATTTCAAACAATAGTTCTATATATACTGTTAGCAATAAGAAATCCAAACGTAATTTGGATTCCACTTTTTTATGGCATTGTCGTCTTTGCCACATAAACAAGAAACGCATTACGAAGCTGCAACATGATGGGCTTTTAGAGTCAATCGACAATGTGTCGTTTGATAAATGTATTTCTTGCATATCTGGTAAGATGGCACGAAAGCCTTTTTCCCATGTAGGAGAAAGAGCTACAGATCTACTTGGACTCATTCATACTGATGTATGTGGCCCATTTAGAACAATGTCTAGAGAAGGAGCTAACTACTTCATCACTTTTACTGATGATTTCAGTAGATATGGTTATGTTTACCTGATTAAACATAAACATGAAGCCTTTGAAACGTTTAAAGTCTTCCAAAGTGAAGTAGAAAATCAGCTTGGCAAGACCATTAAGGCTCTTCGATCCGATCGAGGAGGTGAATATATGAGTCAAGAGTTTTTAGATCATCTAAAAAGGTGTGGGATAGTCTCACAATTCACTCCTCCATATACACCACAACACAATGGTGTGTCTGAAAGGAGAAATCGAACCTTGCAAGACATGGTCCGATCTATGATGAGTCTAACAACATTGCCAATGTCCTTTTGGGGTTATGCTCTAGAGTCTGCTGCACGCATACTCAATATGGTTCCAACTAAGAAGGTTGATAAGACTCCATACGAGATATGGCATGGGAAGGTCCCTAATCTGTCTTACTTGAAAGTCTGGGGTTGTGAGGCTCTCGTTAAACGAGATACGCCAAACAAACTTGAGCCTAGAGCTATCAAGTGTATCTTTGTAGGATACCCAAAGGAAACGATGGGTTACTATTTCTACTACCCAACCGAGAACAAAATATTTGTTGCTCGATATGCTGAGTTTTTTGAGAACAGTCTCATCTCACAAGAAGCAAGTGGGAGCAAAGTAGACTTTGATGAACTTCAAAGCGAAGATGCACAACCTTCTAGTAACACTAGTGAACATCAAAATGAGACTGAGCATGAAAATGTTGAGCCTCTTCGAGATGTTGCTCCCATTCGTAGATCCGAAAGGATACCTCAAGCACCTGAACGATATGGTTTTTATATCGATGCTGAGGAACATGAGTTAGGGGATCATTGTGAACCCGCTAACTATCGGGAAGCTATATCGTGTCCTCAACGCGAGAAGTGGAACGATGCTATGAATGTGGAAATGAAATCCATGGAAGACAATGATGTCTGGGTCGAAGTAGAACTACCTCCCAATGCTAAAACCGTTGGGAGCAAATGGCTCTACAAGATAAAGACCGATGTGGATGGAAATGAACACACCTATAAAGCTCGTCTTGTAGCAAAAGGTTTCACTCAAATCTACGGAATTGACTATGATGAAACCTTCTCGCCTGTTGCAGACATTAAAGCAATTAGGATTCTTATAGCCATAGCAGCGTATTATGACTATGAGATTTGGCAAATGGATGTCAAGACTGCCTTCTTGAACGGCCACCTAAACGAGGACGTTTATATGGTGCAACCCGAGGGCTTCGTGAATCCAAAGTATCCTAGCAGAGTATGCAAGCTTAAAAAATCCATTTATGGGTTGAAGCAAGCATCTAGAAGCTGGAACAAGAGATTTGATGAGGAAATCAAGAAGATTGGTTTCGCTCAAAATCCCGATGAGCCATGTGTATACATAAACACTAGTGGAAGTATAGTCGCATTCCTAATCTTATATGTCGATGACATATTACTCATAGGAAACAACATTCCAATGCTACAAGATGTAAAATCCTGGCTTGGAAAGTGTTTTGAAATGAAAGATTTAGGAGAAGCATCGTACATACTTGGAGTCAAGATCTATCGAGATAGATCAAAGCGGTTAATCGGCTTGTGTCAAAGTGCATACATTGAAAAAATCTTGAAGAGATTTAGAATGCAAGATTCCAAACGTGGAAGTCTTCCAATGCAACCAAATACGGAATTGAGCAAGGCTCAAGGACCCTCTACACCCGCCGAGGTGAAAAGGATGAAGGGAATCCCTTATGCTTCGGCTGTGGGATCCATCATGTATGCGGTTAGGTGCACTAGACCTGATGTAGCGTTCTCTCAGAACCTAACGAGTAGATTTCAACAGAATCCAGGAGAATGTCACTGGACTGCTGTTAAGAACATATTGAAGTATCTGCGGAATACTAAAGATATGTTTCTTGTTTATGGTGGTGATGTCGAACGTGAGCTCAGTGTTACTTGTTATACTGATGCGAGCTGGGAGACAGATCGTGATGACATCAAATCCCAAACAGGATATGTTTTCGTCATGAATGGAGGTGCTGTTGACTGGAAGAGTGCCAAACAAAGCACACTTGCGATGTCCTCTACAGAAGCTGAATATATAGCTGCTTCAGAAGCTGCAATGGAGGCAGTTTGGATACGGAAATTCATTTCTGGGCTTGGCGTTGTTCCCAGCAATGAACGACCTATGGATATGTACTGCGATAATTCCGGTGCCATAATCATAGCTAATGAACCAGGTGTTCTAAAGGGTGCCAAACACTTTCGTCGGAAAGTTCACTATATTCGAGAGGTTATCGAAAGTGGTGATATTCGTCTCCTCAAAGTTCACACAGATGACAATTTAGCTGATCCTTTTACTAAACCAATGTCTTGTACCAAACATGTGGAGCATGCTAGGAACATTGGGCTGCGACCTGCTAATAGTCTCATGTAAATCTGTTTTTAGTATTTTAAATAATTGGAATGTTGAACAGTTTATATCTTTAATGAATTGATGTAATGGTTATAGTCGTTTTCATACATATCAACTGTATTCCATTTTTGCATGTTTAATCCATGAATGATTTAATTATTCAAAATTGTCCATTGTCAGTTGATGATATGGGAGTATCATTGAATTAAGGCAAATGTGAGCGTGTTGGTGATTTATTTGCCAAACTCATATGTTGTTCATTGTGATGAACATTGGACTGACCCAACCTTCGAGATTTCACTGCATGGATCGGCGTCAATAGTGAATCTCGCAAATGGTTATGTCTCTTATCCTTAGACTTGAGATGCAAGTAGGTCTTGCATGTGCGGAATTTTATTCTTTGATATGGTTAAACGCTGTCCTGAATAAGGTAGTTATAAAAACCATTTTCAGGAGTGATTTGAAACACATGAATGACACGTGCAGTCAAAAACAGGATTTGTTCCTCCACATGTCATGGAGTTAGATACTATTGGGCCCCTCGATGAATTGAACAGATGTTTGTATGGCCGTACCCAAATGAGATTAAGATGAATCTTAATTCACTTGGTAATCTTGTTCAATATTTAGATCGAGAAACAGAATAGTTGAACAAAATTGAATGACTTAGATCCATGTCTAGTGTTCAACATAGTATCTGTAACAAAAGGAAAGATGACATTAAAACCATTTAATTGAGAAGTTTAAGAAACTACCCTCACATATTTCTAGGGGCATTGGCGTGTTGCTAGACGCTAACCTTTGCTTGTATAATTACTTGATTATTATGACGTCGCAAGTGGGAGCTGTTGGAGTATGCTCGTGTCATAATAAATAACTATATGGCTAGACATATGTGAGCCTATGGGGTCACACACATATACACTTAGGTACCACTTTATATGTCGTGTTTATTGTATTTACGATATATAAATAACCTTACGTAACTAGGAAACTCTATCGGGCTTCTAATAATTAAGTAATGGACTTAATTGATTGGACTTGAAAAAACTTATGGGAGGCCCATAAGGCCCTTAGGGTGGCTGGCCATGGGGAGGATTTTAAGGGGGTCATGGGTTTGAAATTTGGTCAAATATATGGGAGATATCTCCTCATTATTTGATAACCAACTTTCCATACTTCTCTCCCCCTCTCTCTTTCACATCTCACGGCAAAAACAACAACCCTACCTAGGGTTTTGATTTTTTATCAATCACTCTTGTATCTTGTATCATTCAAGTGTGTTTGATTAGTTACGGGGTTAAGGACTAGCATCAAAGGGGTAACCAAGGAGGTGTAGTGTGTTTCACACATAGAGGAGATCAACCTTATTGATCTCTTGGGTTTCTATTAACATTTGTGGTGGTGACTTTGTTGGTGATTCCCGGTGCACGCTACAAAGGTATAAAACATATATGTTTAATTTGTTTTTATTTAGATTGATCATATGGCTATATGAGATCCGTGTGGGTGATGTTGTTCCGCTGCGTTTATTTGATATTTATATTTTTTATATTCATACATCACCTCTAATTTATTTGTACGTGGATCTGATGATTGCATGTTCTATGGCAGATATAGGTTATTTGATAAGTGGGTTTTGAGAGAGTAGTATTTATTTTCGTTGGTTTGATCTTTTCTGGAGACAAATCGTATGCATGTTAGGGTTTCTTTAAATCCTAGGTATATTGAAGGGCGACCTGGATCTATGATTGAAGTGGTCTTGGGGGTTAGTTTCATACTGATCGCTGGCCTTTTTGATTTTCTGGGCTGAAGTTGATTTGCAGATTTGGATGTTAGGGTTTTTTGGATACCCTATTATGTTGTGTTGCTGTATGTTCGCTGCAATTTTATTGTTGCTATTGCGATTGCTGAGGTTTGTGCCTTTTACAATCTGAATGTTATCGCTATTGTTCAGATCCAATCGGTGCTTTTGGCTATGGCAGATTCGTTTCATATTGGTTTCATGATCGTGACCTTATGCTTATGGTTGGATCATGGTACTTACCGTACATTGCCAATTGTAATGGGATTGTTTTGGTGGCGTTTTCTGTTTGTTAGGGTTTCAAAACCCTAGGTTATTGATTTGGCGTGATTCTGCTGCTATGTCTTATATGTAGCTGCTATTGATCGGTGAATCTGGAAGTCAAGTGGGGATTGTGGTGTTAACTCGGTTCAGCATTCTAAAGACATGTTTGCATTGAAATCTCATGGGTCTTTTGATCTAGATTGCTGAAATGTTATGAATATTACATTGGAGGTTAAGTTTTTTGTAGAGTTCCTATTCAAAAACTCTATAGTTCGATTGGGTGTGATTGGATTTTACATGCGTTTCTTGCTTTTTAGGGCTTGATCTTTTTGCTGCACATTCGATCATTTGACTAGGGTTTACTTACCCTAGTTTCGTTGCATGATGACCCAATTCATGGTACATGGCTGTTTATAGGGGAATCATGATTGGTTCTTTGTGAAGGTTGTTGGTTCGTGATTTTTCTCGGATCATGTCATTAAGGTTGGTGTTTGTTTACTGTTCGTGCTTTCAAGTGGATTGTTATTAATTTAATCAACGACAACTTTTGTTGTTTTATGGGAATCTGCTGCTGCTCGAATAAGTGATGGAGGTTAAGTTTAAGGGTCTTATTCAAAACCTTTTTATTATCGTTCTTGGACATGGCATTGAGTTATGTATTTGGTCATGTGATTGATGGTGCTCTATTTTATGTAAGTTAGGGTTGTCTAGCCCTATTTTCGTCTACAACTGATCAAGATACATTGTTTTTCATTCTTAGCTTGAGTTTCATTTGAAACTTGTAGTAGATGCGGTATTGGATCGAGTTGTAGTGTTGGTTTGGTCCTGATTGGATCAATGAAGATCGGTGTAGTTGGTGGATCTATTGTGTGGATTGGTGCGTGTCTATTCTACCATGGTTTCGGCTGCATCGTTGAAGGTCATGAACTTTTATGACGACATGGAAAGATTCAAGTTTTTACTTGATGTTTTTATTTGTAAATCTTATAGTCGTTGTAGTTTTATGTTCATGTATTTGTTATAAGAATGGTTTGTCATTCTTATATTAGAGTATTTGGCGGTCAGTTGCACATGTTGTGCATGTTTGTTTTAAGAATGGTATGTCATTCTTAGATAGGTGTCTTGTAAGTGTCCTAAGGGACTGGGGGCGAGGGAAATCACCCTCGTCATTTTGTACTTCAACGTTTTTTGGATAATAAATTTTGCCAGGGTGTATTAACCCTTTTACCAAAAAAAAAAATTCTTCCCTAAGTTTGTTGTTTTCACTTTTAAGCTCTTGACATGATTTACATTCTTCAAAAATTTCTTTACCTTTTTCAAGTTGATGTATTTTAATTTTTAGTTCTAATACTTCATTTTCTAATTGGTTGTTTATGTATTTTAGTGATTTGTTTTTAGCCATTACTTATTGTCCTAGTTTGCATAATCTATTGTATTCACTATCTAAATCTTTTTCATCTAGTGATAAATTTTCATCACTAAAGTATTCGGTTTCGGAACGTACCTCACTTGATGTCTTTGCCATGAGACACTTTTCTTCCTTTGTTATTTCTTTCTCATCTTCATCGCTATCGCTCCAAGCTCCTCCAACAAATGCTCTTTGATTTTGATCTCTTGTCATCATTGGACATTTTCCAATGAGGTGATTCGGATCACCACACTTGAAACACTTTCTCTCATTCATGCTATAATTGTCATCATTATTCTTTTGAGGTGCTGTCCTTTCATTGTGTGGTTGTCTAACGAATCTTCCTCGCCTTTTGAAGAATTTCTTGAAATCTCTTACGACCATGGCATATTCTTCACTTTCGGAAGATGAGCTATCTTCGTTGTTGGATTCCTTTCTAGCTTTCAAGGCGATTGACTTGCTATGCTCTCGTTTTCCTTTAACCATTTCGGAGTCCTTCTTTATAATTGCTACGTAGACTTTCAAATTTCCAATTAATTCATCAAGTTGCAACGTTGACAAATTCTTTGATTCTTCAATAGCCGTCACTTTAGCTCGCCATTTTGGGTGAAGAGCCCTAAGAAACTTCCTAACAAAATTCTTACTAGAAAAATTTTCATCAAGTGCTTTTAAACTTGTGATGATAGTGTTAAATCTAGCGAAAGCATTATCAATTGATTCCTCTTCCGGAATCATGAATTGCTCATATTGTTGAACAAGTAGATCTATTTTATTATCTTTGACTTGATTATTACCTTAGTGAGTTATTAATAAAGAGTTCCAAATTTCTTTTGCGGTTTCACACATAAAGATCCTTTCGTACTCTTTACGTGGTAGCGCATTATAAATAACCATTTTTGCTTCATTATTTTTAGCAAGTTTTCTTTTAAAATCATCATTTTTTTTTGGGTAAAAGGGTTAATTCACCCTGGTAAAATATATTATCCAAAAAACGTTGAAGTACAAAGGACGAGAGTGATGTCCCTCGCCACAGTCCCTTAAGACACTTACAGACACAAATATAAGAATGACAAACATTCTTATAACTTACCACTAACTACTTATATAAGAGTGACAAACCACACAATAGAACATAAAACTACGACGCCTAATAAACAAAACGAGTTAACCACTTCAAGTAGACAAACTTGATTCATCAACAGACGTCATAGAGCTCTAACTTCCAATTAACCAACCCTCAAGGACCACATGATCAGATTTAAGTCCAAGAAAGGTGATCAATAACAAATAGGGTGAACCACCCTAACGTCCAATATCATAGTGATTGACACCTTATCATAAATAGGAGCAAAAACCAGCAGTGACGATCACCAAACCACAAGTCGACCAATAGGCTAACCAAACAGCACACACGTCGACTAAATAGGATTAATGTTAACCCTAACCATCATGGCCACATCAATAGGATCCTCTAACCATAATAACAACGTAGCAGCAGGATCAAAAGCCATGCGATCAACATACAACGTAAGAACACTATGGAACGATTCGAAATCTAGAATCCTCCATAGACATGACATAGGGTTGAAAACAACCCTAACCAACCTGTTGCGACCAGCATCAATTTCCAAAAGCAACGCTGCGTAAGGACCAAGATGCAACGACATAGGGTTTTCCAAAACCCTAACCTCCAACAAACCGATCACAAAATCAAACAAAAATAGCAACAGCAGCAGATCTTGTGAAAGGTAGGGTTTTGAAAACAAGATTACCCAAAGAACTTGACTTACCATCTCTCATAACCCACTTACAAAATAGAAACAGCAGCAGCACATGTATTCTTGAAAAACAAGCAGCAGCACACTTACAAACACATTAATCAATTAACGAACATGCAGCAGAAGCACAAACAATCCCAAGCATCAGATCGTACAATAAAAACGAAGCCCTATAAATAGGGTTTCGGTATTCTTAAATAGCCTGACCAGCAGCTTGCGAACAACCCAACACTAACCAATTCAGATACCTCATCAGATCAGGGATATCCAATCACCACCAGAATATATGAAGCATGAAACTTCGTTAAACCAATCAAAGAGCATGGTACGATTAAATAAATCATCAATCAAAAGAAACCCAAGATAAAACGATTCCTCAAAAAAGAAATCGTTAGAATAATGATTAGGGTTTCGTGAACAATAGCGACCCTCTATATATATGTAAAATCGATTAAAACAACCGACTTAAGATAAACAGAATCAAGGGTACGATTAAAAAACCCAATAGCGATTGAAACCCTAAAAAAAACGATTCACCAAAGTGAGAAAAACGATTAGGTTGTTAGGGTTTCTGCAGCACGCCACCTCGCAATAAAAACACACCCCTAAGCACGATTGCATGAGGCGTACTTGGGAGATGGTTTGGCCGGAAAAATTGGAGGTGGCTAAAAAAAAAATCATCATTTTGTTTTTCAAAAGGTACGATTTCATCTTTCTTTGTTTCGGGGTTATTTTGAATAGGTAAAAAATCACCATTGGTAATAACATGCCAAAGATCTAGATCTTTTGATTTCACATAAGTTTCGAATCGATTTTTCCAATATAAAAATCCATCACTTTCAAATAGTGGTAGTCTTTGCATAGATTGCCCTTCTAAATATTTTTCAGATTCCATAGATCGTTACAAGTTTTAAAATACAATATATTTAAAGATCTTGCAAGACGTGGCTCCTGATACCAATTGTGGAAAACTAGAAGGGGGGTTGAATAGTTTTACGTCCATTTTAAAATTTATGAAAACAAGTTTGTTTTTAGAAACTTCGATTCTAGTGTATGTGATCTCAATACTTGCACTATATGAACAATTATATAGTAACTAACAAACTAAGCTAATATAGTGTAGGTAAATAAGTAAGTAATGAAAAGAGTTGGAGAGATCAAACCACAACACAAGGATTTATAGTGGTTCGGCTACAAGGTCACCTTCCTTGTTCCTACTCCACTCCCCGAGTCACCTACTCGAGAGTTTTCTTCACTATGTCAACAAACTCCCTTATTGCGGAGAAAACCTTACACAGCAATTTACACACCACAACTTCGTCACAACTAATCACAACTTCTACACAACTTCTTCACACCAATCTACTTCACACCTATTTTCTTCACACCTATCTTCTTCACACCTTTCTTCTTCACACCAATCTTCTTCACATCAATCTACTTCACACCTATCTTCTTCACAACTACACTACTTCACTACTAAACAACTTCTTCTACCTACATAACTTCTAATTCTTCTAAACTACTAATTACAAGCACAACACAACTTCACAAATAATATATACACTATGCACAACTACTTTTCAATACTTCTTGAACTTAGTTGTAGAAGGAGTGTTCTTCTTTTGCACTTTGGATGAGGATGGATGACAAGGGATTGAATCACTTGAAACAAGGATTAGTATTCTAATTATCAAAGGGTTTTGAAAGATGTTTAGAGAGTTTGAGATCTGAAAATTTCGTACAAAAGGTGAGTGAAAATTCCAGAATTAAGGTGGTATTTATAGGAGAAAAATTCTGACAGTTTCTGACACAGGAGCCTGGCCGGTCCCCTTAAATCATGGCCGGTCCCCTTAATTTTAAGGGGACCGCCTCTTATAATTAAGGGGGCCGCCCAGCTGTAACGGCCAGAAAACTTGTCTTTTAGTGGAGAAAGTTTATTTGGTGAAAAACTAACTGATTTTGGTTAAAAATTTAAATTCATATATTTAGTATGATTAAAACATTTTTATTTATTGCCAAAAGTGTTTTTCAAAAATATATAATATATTTATATAATTAAAATAAGCTTTGTATTAATTAGTTAAATACCCCTTTGATCATGAGATGTATTAAGCACTTGTTTATCCATACCTTAAGTGATTAAATTGGATAGAATGATATAAACTAGCTTAATACTTGTTTACGTAGTAATCTTACGTTTGATGATTTTACATTTTGTGATCGTCAAAACATAGAGATATCGAAAAATATAAATAACGTTTTTATGCATTATTTATGTCAACATCCCGGATTAAAAGTGACTAAATAATCCAAAAAATTTTTCCAGTTACCTCTAGTCACATAAATATTCAAATGTGTGACAATAGAATTCTGAAATGGTCACATAAGTCGGATCAAGTGTAGCTGTTTATTTTATTCTGGTACATTTAGTCACGTATAAATGTTACAGTGTGACATTTCAAAATCGACCATGCGTGACCAATAGAACTTATTGTACTAGTGTAGGTGCAGGTAGTTGGTGATAGAGGAATTTTGTTTGGTTTTAAAGGATGCCCTGTGGTGTTTACCTTTTTCACAGGCAAGGCAGGGTTTATCTTTTGAGAACACAAGTGATGGTAAGCCAAGGACGTTGTTTTGTTTAGCCAGGTTGTTTATGTTTTTGAAATTCAGATGGGTAAGTATTTTATGCCAAAGCCAATTGAGGGTTTCAGTGGCTTTAGCAAAAATGCATTTCCATTCTAAGTGAGTGAGGACATATCCAAAACATAGACATCCTGCCTTCTTGGTCCAATAAGAACAACTTCTTTGTTTGCATTGAAGATAGTACCTTGCTTATCATCAAACTGTACTATGTATTTTGCATCACATAGTTGACTGACATTGATCAAGTTGTATTTTAGACCATTAACATAAGCAATTCTAGTAAAAACTATTCCACTACAGTTTACTGAACCATAACCTTCAGTGAGACAAGATGAATTATCAGCAAATACCACCTTTGGTCCTAGTTCTTTTACATATTTGTGCAGGTATTCCTTCACGCCAGTCATGCTTCTTGAACATCCACTATCAAGATGCCAAACAGGATCTCTGGCATGTCTATGCACAAATGTAAACTGAGTTAGTTTTTCTTGTGAACCCACTTTCTAGTAGGTTTGGCTTTAATGGCCTTTTTGAACTGAGAGATAGATCCATGATCAGTGGTGGTGTGAATGTTGCTTCCACAGATTTTGCATCTGGGAGAAGAGGTAGTTTGTTGGGTTGGCTTGGTGATTCCTCTTCTGGACTGAATGACCTGTTCATGTCCTGAACTGTCATGAGTAGGATCTCCACATATATCACAACATGGATACATCAAACAATCTTCAGGGAGATGATCATTGAATCCACAGTGAGTACAAGGTGTGAAAGGTTTAGCTTTCTGCCTTATCTGTTTAGAGCCTGAGACATAGTTATTAGACTGAGCATTGTAATAGGATACAACACTTGATGAGACTGTGTAAGATAGATGATTAGAGATTCTGTGATCATCCTTTTTACATATCATGCAAAAAAAGATTCTATAACAGTCATCAGTGGTATGTGTGGTATAATTACACAATTCACATCTCATTTTTGGTTTAGATGTGGCCTTAGATTTGGTGGAACTTGATGAAGCTGGTTTAATTTCCTTTTTCCAAAGGTTGAGGTTTCTTCTCAAATGATTCAATCTTTTCACTCAACTTCCTAACAAGTTCAGCCAACTGATCAAATTTGGAGTCAGGGCTGTCAGTGATAGCCTCATTTGAGACTGAGGTTGTGGAGTCATCATTGGGAGCTAAGACTTCAATGAGTGGTCTTTTCAAGATAGTTCTTCCTAAACCAGCCTTCTCTCTTCGAGAGTGTTGAGTATACACCAAGGGTGTTAGCTCAGAGCTAGGTTCAGCTCCCTGAAGAACTTTCAGTGGTGGAAGTGGATTCTGTGATATAGGTTCAGACTCATTAATGGACTCAGGGGAACTAGACTCATCAGTGACACCAAGCATAATTTTGATTGCCAGGCTTTCAGGTTCCAATATTTTACATGTGTTAAAGTTTGGTAGTTTGCTATCTGGGTTGACTCTTTCAATCCAGTCACTGGGTTTTGGTGCCATTTCCTTGTTAAAGGATATGCCTGAAGGCAGAAATGCCTTTTCACCATGATTCTCACTTGAGGACTCAGTTTTTTGATCTTCACCAATAATAGCTTTCTTATTACTTGGTGTGAGACTCACTGAGTCAAAAAAACCTAGGGTTTTTCTGAGTCCACTTATATATCATAGCCTTTTCTTTCTTAAGTTCATCCTGAAGAGCTTGATTTTGTTTTACTAGTTCAGTGTTTTGAATTTGAAGTGTAACAGTCTCAAGCTTTGCTTGTTTTAAAACAAGTAATTCATCTCTACACTTGTTTAACTCAAAAATTAACCTATTGAATTTTGAAAATAGATTTTGTCTTTACTCTTCAACGAACTTAAGATCCACATTTAAGTAGTTTAAGTAAGATTGCCAATCAGCATCATCATCCATAGATAACAAAATGTTTACCTTTTTCATGGTGATGTTGACCCATTCTCCATTTCTAGCATGGCTTTTTCCAATAGCCAGCTTGTTGTCATCTGAAAGTGCTATCAGTGCACTGACCCTTACTTCTTCATCAGAGGAGACATCTTCCTCATCCCAATCATAGGCTTCAGCAACAAGTACCTAGTTCTTGCCCTGAGCAGGTTTGGAAGCTGCAGCCTAGGGTACTGAGGGAGTTGTCTCAAGGAGAGCAAGTTTAGCTTTAGCTTTTCTATACTTTGCTTCAAAATCCTTTTGAATATTTGCATTTTGAAAATGTTGAGTGGACTTAAGCATTTTTGGTTGAAATTTGCTAGTTCCTGAAGAAGAACTACTACTAGAAGGTTTGTATAAAGAGTCTGAGGTTGTTTTTGAAAAACAGTCTTTAGCAAAGTGACCCTTTTTGCCATAGTTGAAACATTCAATGGATTCATTTGCCTTAGCTTTTTGAAAATTTGACTTGTTTCTTTTAATAAAACATTTTGAGTTAGCTAAAAGAGATATTTCTTGAAATTCAACTTGAAGATCATTGAGGTACTCTTCACTGGTTCTCATATCAACCTCATCATCAGAATCATCTTGAAAATCCTGCACAACACCATCAGAGTAGAAGGCAGTGGATATGGATGAAACAGTCAGGGCCTTTTTGGTTTTTTGAGCCTTTTCAGGGTATCGCCTTGCGATTAGGTTGTCTTCATAGACAAACTTCCCATAAATTTGAGGAAGCTCAAGATTCTGAATGTGATTAGCATTTCTAAGACCCTAAGAGAAGTTTAACCACTTCTCAGGGAGACTGTTGACAAAGCCAACATTAATTTCATGCTTTAGACAGTACTACACCATCATTTGAGATCTCATTGAGCAAGGTTTTGTATCGGGTATAGGTCTGAGAGAGGGTTTCAGATTCTTTGGCCCTGAAAGTGTTATACTCAAGTTTCAGGTCCATGATCCTGTTTCCTTGGTATCCGAGGGACCTTCAAAGCTATTAACCAAGTCAAGCCAGGTTTGTTTGGCTGTAGGACAGTTAATGACTGGTTCCATTGTATCATCAGGGAGACATGATATAATGATGCTTTTCAGGCGTTGGTCCTGATTGACCACCCTCCTCTCATCAGGAGTCCATTGTGCTTCAGGTTTGGGCAAACCTTGAGCAATCTTAGGGACAAAGGGACCTTCATTGATGCATGTGATGTAGTATGGTTCATACCAGTCAAGTAGCAAAGCATACGCTTTTTTCACTTGCTAAATTTTCCAGTTTCTAGTTTAGGAGCTACAGCTGAATAGCCACCTCCTTTTTTATCAACTAGCTGGGGTACATCGCTATAAGCCATGGTGGGATCTTGATTTTAAAAACTTTGAGCACTCTTTTGTTTGAAAAGTTTTACAAATTAGAGGCTCTGATACCACTTGTTGGACCCTTTTTACTTGGTTATGGTTAACTACAAAGTTAATCTACCAAGTTCCATGATGTAGCGAAGTATTGATTAATTGTAAAAAGTAAATAAACGTAAAAGATAAGACACAAAGTTTTCAACGTTTAATTCTTTATTAGAAATTAATCAAAAGAATTATACCCAAGTATTTGCGGAACAACACTTGGGATTGAAATGACAAGTATGGTATACTACTCACTAAACTCAAACTAAGTTTAAGTGACAACTAAGATCCAACTGAGCTATCTCAGGGATTGTGTTGTTCTTTGGAGAGAGTAAAGATTTGGTTTGTGAATGTCTAAAACACATACCTAATGGACAAAGACTACAAGACAAATTACATCATCCTACATTGGACAAAATACATAGGTATTTTGTCCCTATTACAAATGACTATAAGTAGTAAAGGGCAGGGATGCTTTCTGGTCTTCAATGTTGACACATGTCTTGGTATTATACACATTTAGGGAAATTTGACCTTTGCATGATAAGGACCTTCCCTTATCCATTCAAACTTATCCCGCCTAATCCCGCCTTTACTTCAGTCTTTATATCTTCAGTATTTGTTCACTCAGTGATCTTAGTTGGTGAGGAGTCATGGGACTCAGTGAGTTGTTGTCATCCCTCACTGAGTCCATTATCTTCTTCTTTGGCTCAGGTATCATTCACTGAGAACCACCTCACTAAAAGGTGAACCTTTCTTCATAGATTCGCCCTGAGCATCTTGAGGATGGCTCACTGAACAACTATGCATTCAGTGACTTGTTTGGTGTTCCCAGTTATCAAACACTTAGGATATTTTATGTTCAAATCCTAGATTAAGGAGTTTGGGTTTTAACAGACCTAACAATTACCATCATTATAATGTCAGCGTCACATCATCATTCAACACATCAGAAATATCATCATCTTTTAGCTTGAATAGTTATCACCATTAAAATACCCATTTTATAAAAGTATACCTCACAAAATACTTCACACACTTACAAACATAAAAAAATTAAAACAACAACAACGACAACGACAACAACAACGACGACAACAACAACAATACTAAGAGTAGTTACCATTATATGCAAAAAATAAAGGTGATGAGGGTGATGTTGGTAATGGTCACGCGTGAGTAAGAGGATATTGATGACACCTCACCCATCATTGCATGCAGTCTAATAAAATGAAATGATAGAAGAAAGAATTTTTGGTGTCATATTTATCTCATGTCAAAACAAAATAAGACACACATTACTACAATATGCATATGACATAAACACAACATAAATACATAGAATTAACTTAAAAATACTAGGGTTGTTGGTCGATTCACATGGCTGCACTTAATCGTTTACGGGTTGTTCTTGATCATGGTGGATGTTGCGACTAGTGGTGAACTTTCAGGGTTTCTTCTTGGTGTGGATTATTTCTGTGGTTAGGATTGTTGGTGGTAAGGCATGGTGCGGCTAAGGTAGGGGTGGTCCTCATGGGTGCGCTCTAGTCTAGTCGTGATGCTTTGGTGACACAGTCGTGATGCTTTGGTAACCTTTGGCCATCGATTGTGTTGTTGGGAGTTGGTGGTGCACTCGCAGATCAAGCAATAAAGAACATTGAAGACGGAGTCGCTCACTGTGGAAGTGGTTCAATGAACCTGGTTTTCTTACATTTAGATTGTTTATTTAAATGCAATTTGGTTTCTATTCTGTTTGTTTAGCAGTGTAGGGTTTTTTCTGCGCTTAGCAGATGTTTGTAGCTTAGTTACATATGTTGAGTCATATCGCCTATGTAATGGGCAGAGGACATGTGATGTACGTCCATGTCAATTGTACTTTCATTGATTTTTGGATATATTTACCGGGGTTTAAGGCCCTTTTACCCAAAAAAAACATTGTCACAATAGTGGCTTGCGGGGTGGTGCATCATCGCGGGCCCTGAGTTCGGTATGATGGCACACACGTTAAGTCAAGAGCACAACCTTTACCACACTCGGTGTTTAGTCACAATGGTGACCATTACCATCATCTCCACGTCAGCACCACATTACTATTCAGCACACTACTACTATTATCACCTTTAATCTTTAATAGTCATCACCATTAAAAATACCAATCTAACAAATATATATCGTAGAAAATGCATCACATACATTGACAAGGAGCATTTATGAAAAATTATACATAAATAGAAACACAAATGAACCGAGTATATTTAAAATAATATATATATATATATATATATATATATATATATATATATATATATATTTTTTTTTTTTTTTAAATCTTAATAGTATTACACCGTAAAATTTTATGAGTATCTCGAAATCTACCCTAATCAAAAAATGTCACTCTTGATACCCCATTTTGAGTAGTTTTAATCAAAAAATGTCGCTCTTGTTACCCGTCTTAATTCAAAATATCAAGAATATTTATTTTAGCATATACCACGTGATGTGCTCATGAAACAACTCAACCCAAGTTAACCTCCCTCCAACCCTAGTCAACCCACACACCATCCTCACACACCACGTGTCCTAATCCAACGGCCCACACCCCATCCCCAAACCACACCAACCGTCACAAACCCCTATATAACCACACACACACAAAACCCTAAAACTCATTCCATCCAAACCAAACACTCGGAAACACAATAACCAAAACACACACCAACACCAACATCAATGGCAAACCCTAAGGTTTTCTTCGACATGACAGTCGGCGGTGCACCTGCTGGTCGCATCGTGATGGAGCTTTACGCTGACGTCACTCCAAGAACAGCCGAGAATTTCCGTGCACTTTGCACAGGTGAAAAGGGCAAAGGCACTTCAGGGAAACCCTTGCATTTCAAAGGGTCATCTTTCCACCGTGTGATCCCAAACTTCATGTGTCAGGGAGGTGATTTCACTAGAGGTAATGGTACCGGTGGTGAAAGCATCTATGGAAACAAGTTCGCTGATGAAAACTTTATCAAGAAGCACACCGGACCTGGGATTTTGTCTATGGCTAACGCTGGGCCCAATACTAATGGGTCTCAGTTTTTTATTTGCACTGCTAAGACTGAGTGGCTTGATGGGAAACATGTTGTGTTTGGCAAAGTTGTTGAAGGGTATGAGGTTGTTACTGCTATTGAGAAAGTGGGCTCTGGTAGTGGAAAGACTGCTAAGCCTGTCGTTGTTGCTGATTGTGGACAGCTTTGTTAGATTTCCCTAACATTAATGTTTTAATTAATGTTTGTGTGTTTTTCAGTTTGTTTCGTGTGGTTTAATGTTGTGTTTGGTGGATGGATTTTAGGGTTTTTGTGATTTGGGGGTTTTTTTCGTTGACTTGATTGTTGATGAATTAAAGTACTGGTATAAATAAGATTAGTTTCGGATTAATCATGTTTTTAGATTTTTCTGGTTGATTTGTTTGTTTGTGATTGTGATTTTGAGTTGATAGTATCGATGGTTGTGGATGTAGCGTAAAAGTTGGATCGGGATTAACGAATAGTCGAATACTTTTGTCACGCGTGTGGGTCTTGCACGTGCTATGTGTTTTGTCGTGTATGGTTTTGAATCTTACCTACAAAAATATTACGGTAATTAATGTCAGGTTACTGTGGGCACATTATCCATTGGGATAGCCAGTAATTGTTTTAGATAAAGTGTGTCAATTAGCCAATAATGGTTATGTGCGAATCTTTCTCGCTAGTTGGCTTATGGTTTATGTGTTTTTTGCACGATCATCATATTATGCATTTATAGTGGCCGACGGTCTATTTGTTTTTTGTTCCAAAGTCTTCCTTACAAAATTGGAATGATCGTGAAGGCTAAAGGAGCGGATCTATAAGCCTGGCTACGTGTATAAAGTTGCAGGTTTCATGTTTTTCTAGGTATCTGTCTTCTATCTGGAAGACCAGAGGCAATATAGAAAATTATAAGATAAACTAAACTTAGGGCCCAATAGCTAAGCCCAAAAGGTGACCGTATATCTAATTTAGCCCAACTTTATTTATCAGCTTTTGTCTGAAAATTATGAGCATTGAGCATTATCGTTAGGGGTGTTCATTGGTTGGATCGGTTATCGAGTTATTCGTTTTATTCGGTTCAGTTTGTTCGGTTAATTTTTTTTTCTGGGTCAAATCGAAAACCAAACCGAACCGAATTTAAATTTGATTCAACCGAACTCCTATAACTGAAAACCGAACCGAATAACCCGAATTACGTAATTTTAATATTTTTTCATTTAATTATATATATTTTTAGAATAATTTTTTTTTAAGCTTAAATAATGTAATATTTAAATATACTAAAAAAGACGTTTAGTGATTATTTTTATGGAATTTTCTAACCCCTACGGGCACAAGTTAAGCACACTAAAAGACAACGGAACCCCACAGAAAAGGACATAGGGATCCACAGAAAAGTACAGTTTCGTGGATCCTTTTGTCCTTTCCTGTGAGACACCGTTATCTTTTAGTGTGTTTAACTAGTGTCCCTAGGGCACAAGTTAGACAAACCCTATTTTTATATATAAATACATAAAAATATATATATATATATATTTATATATTTTCGGTTTTCGGTTTTCATTGCCAAACTCATATCCGAACTGATAACCTAATATTTAGTTTGGTTCGGTTCGGTTTTAACCAATTCAGTTCGGTTACAAATTCGGTTCGGTTTTTTTGGTTCGGTTCGGTTTCGGTTTTCGGTTATCGTGGATATTACCCGACCCATGAACACCCCTAATTATCGTAACCTTTTTTCTTCAATGTTTTTTAGGCTTTATGTAACAAAGTACGCTTTTACGACCACCAGGATCATACAACTAAAATTTATATGTATGACATAAAAATATGTGTACATATCACTACCCATAACTTTAAGAGTAGAGTTATTTTATATAGTAAACTTTTTTTACATACAAGGGACCATCTCCTCCTTTCATCTAATATTTTACTTATTTTTATAATTTAAGGGATATTGAGAAGCTTACAATCTCCACCAGGCAGTGTACCTGACCGATGTAGTATAGTGAAGTGACAAGTACCGGATGATTGATCATTCTTCACAGGATATAGTGTTTGTTAGGATTGAAATTGATCTAACTAGGTATAAAGGTGAGGAATGATTCTTTTTGTATTTTTATATTTTATAGAAAGCAAGTAAAATCTCGGGTTTTGAAAGAGTGGGCGGAATTAGTTGCTAGTCAACTAACCCAAATAACTACTAATGCAATAAAAAATAAAATGACAATAAAATAAAATAGAATGTGAAACTATATATGGAGAAAACGTGTTAATTTAGATTTCATTACTCCATAATAATCTTTTATTGATTGATAAGCTTGTTATAATTGCGTGGGTGACGGGTTGCATTCCTTAATACCAATTGTGGGGCCGTGTACGATCTTTCCCAACTCTATAAGCTTCTATCTCTTCCTTTGGCGACACGTTAAGTATCCTTACCATAGACTCCTTAATAGTCACTTATGCATTAAATACAACCATTAAAATCGTAGTACACATCCGATTCATGTTTCTTAAGACGTTCAAGCAAGTTACCGAATAGGAGATTAGCCAGTTTTCTTAAGCCTAATGATTGGTCCCGAAACGGTCAGATATTATTGACCAAGGTCAATAAGTCAAAGGCAGCTCAGTTCCAATTCTCCGGTGATAGTATAGTGTTTCCCTAGGTCGTTAAGTCCCAGCGAGATTGAAATGATATTTTTGGAAATCGTTTATGGGAATGAGTGGCACTGAGGACAGTAGCCAAGATGATTGGGAATTGATTTTGCTACTGATATTTTGGTATTTGTACAATAATATAATATTCACAAATAACAGATATATAGATATATGCACAAATTCACAACTAAAATCAGGTAACAAACAGAAAAGTGGGTTTTATCAGATTACAAACTACAGGGGGTGCAAGTGAACTTTTGAAACTTAAAATTTAAAAGAAAATTTAAAATGAAAATGAAATTATAAAAAATGATTATTTTAACATTTAAATATTATTTAATTAATTAAACTATTTAAAATCTAATTTAAACCTAATTTAAATTAACTAAAAATTTTAAAGATTACAAATTAAACTAAAAACTTGCAAAAATATTTTCTAAACCTTAAAATGAACTTGAAGAAAGTATAAAAAATAAAAATAAATATTTTTGTCTTTTTATGAGTTTTTTATTAATTAAAAACTAATTATATTAATTAAACTAATTAAACTATTTTAAATTACTAATAATACTAAATTAACTTAGAAAATTATGGAAAAATTTATAAAACTATTTAACCGTCACAGGAATCCTACAAAATTATAAAAACTTCTAAAAATTATATTTAGGCTATTTCACTAATTATTTACCTTTTAATTAATTTAAATCTAATTTAAATAATTAAAATAAGAAAATTGGAAAATGAACAGTAGAAATTAAAAATATATTTTCTAAAATTCTTAACTAATTTATAAAACCTAGGAAAAATATAAAAACCTACTGTGATTAATTAAAATTAAAGAAAACTAATTAATTACTAATATTACTTATTTAATTAATTAAACTACTTTTCAATCTAATAAATAGTAAACTGCTTAGGAAAAATCTAAGAAAATTATTTTAAATACTTAAAGGTACTAGAAAATTAAGAAAATTATAAAAATGGAAAAGTGCTTATTAATAAGCTGAAATGAAAAAAATGAAAAAGATAGATTCTATTAAATAGAAGCTATCACTAATTTTATGTTTGCTTTTTTTGGTGTTTTTCTTTTTGACAGCTAAATATGAGATGAAAATAAGAAACTTTTGTGAAACAACTTTTTATATAGCTTAAAAATAAGCTGTGTGCACCCCCTTAAGCAAAATAGTTTGACTTTCTTTGACCAATTAGGCAAATAAGCTCAAATGACTATATGTGGGGACCACAATGATGAAACTAGGTTCAATTAAGCAAAAGGAACTTAAATAAGCTAGAAACAACAAGCTATAAGCACAGAGAAGCTGATTAGAACCAAAATAAGCACTTTGACACTTGAACTTTACACAGAAATGGGACAAACTTACACAATGATTCCAGGTGGGGTCCACTAAGCCCTAGGTCAAACAAATGGTCAAGGCTTGTAGCCTGGTAGGAGGGGGGTTAGGAAAACCCAAGGTGGATCACTGGGACCCACTGAGGTGGCCTACAACAACCACCAAAGGTGGTGGAGTTGTGGTGGTTTGCTGATGCAGGGGAGGTCAGTCCCCCTGCAAGTGTTTTTGGCTAGGTGTGGGATCCATAATAAATTCCACAAAAATTAAACAAAGGTGAGACCTTAAAGAGGAGCTGGGGGGGGGGGACTACTAAACCTAGGAACTTCAAGGTCTAGATCCTTGCTCAAAAATCAAAACAAATCAAGCCATTTTTGCAAAAACTGAAATATGCAACTTTGACTTTTCACCTTTTTGTTCCTTAGTTGACTAATGTGAGTTTTAATCTTACTCAACTAATTAATTATGACTTAACAAACTAAAATGAAACTAAAATGGTTGATGGTGACCACTAATAAGCTAGGAAACAAAATTTTGAGTGCCAAATCCCTCACAGTTAACTGTGAGGGCACAAAGAATTAGATTTTGACTTTTTTACTCTATGACACCCAATGTTAAGGTTTGTTTGAACTAATTTGATACTGAGAAAGAGTTTTCAACCAGAGTTAACAACCAAAAACCTCAAGAGCACAGTGAATTAACTAAATCCAAACACCCTCTTAAGCACTGTTATGAATGATTTTCAATGAGATTAACTGATTTACTCCACCAATCTATTTCCAAATGTTCTAATATGATCTAAACAGGTAAGTTAAGCTCAGAAACACAGGTTATAACCACTAATACACAAGAAAACAATGTTATAGCTAATATGGCAGTTTAAACAAAGATTTTGAGCAATAAAGACAACTAAATACAAACACCTAATTTTAAACCACAATCTTAATTAACAACTCCTAACAAGTACAAAGGACACAGAATAACAAACAAGCTAAAGAAATTATAAGGAATTAAGATTTTAGAGGAAAATCAAAATAAGCAAAGCTTACATACTACCCTTAGCATGAACAAAGGGTTTTCCACAGAAGCCTATCTTTAAATAGGCTTATCCACTTCCAAACTTCCCTTGCATTGCTTCTGAAAACCTGAAATCAATCTCAAACAAACCACAGTTGACTTATGTTGACTTTTTTTATGTTTTTTATTTTTATTACACTAATGTTGGATTTTATGGTCTCTACAAGCTTTAACAAGCTTAAGGGAACCTATGTGATCCTACAAGTCCTTATCGGCAACATAAACAACACAACACTTGATTTGAAGTTTTTGAAATAAAAATGAAAATTGCAAACACAATTAGAGATACTGAAACTTGATTTCTATTACTTGAAAAAGTTAAGAATACAGCTGAATTGACTAACCAAATGCTTAAAAGCTTGAATATTACACTAGAATTTAAATTCTTAATTATACGACATACAATGAAACTAATAAAACTACTACTCCTTCCTTGCTCCATCTTTTCCCTTTTATAGAGGTCTTCTAGGGTTTGTGTGAGCCTCTGAGCAAATCCCACTTGCAATCTTGACCCTTGGATGTCTGAATTCCATCTCAACTGTTTATACGATTTTGGCGGGAAAATTGGTTTGGACTGTTATAGGCAAGGGGGTGGTGGCATTAAATGCTGAGGTGATTTGGGGTGCAGAGGGTGTGGGGAGGTGATGATGAGACTAGCAAGTGGTGGTGGTGGGCTGCAAAACCAGGTGGTATGGTGGTATTGCGTTGGTGAGTGAGGGAGAGGGAAATGGTGTGGTTTTGACCGGTATTTGACTCAGGGTCAAAGTTTGACCCTGGTATTTGTAAAAAGGGGTGTTGATGGGCTGTTTGTGGAGTGGGCCAAAAAAGGGAGATGGGCTTTGGTATTTTGTGGATTGGATTTGGTATTGGATTAATAGTATTAATAAGGGTCCGGTTTGGTTTTGTATTTCACAAGGACTAATTTTGTAATTTGCCGAAAGGTGAGGGATGAAACTTGGCATTCTTCCAAAGTCTTTCCAAGGGTGTGTTTTGCCATATGATGAATAGTTCAAGGACCTGAGATGATTTTTCCATTTTTTAATTTCTAGGGACTAAATCTGCCAAACTTTCAAACTTCAGGGACCAAATGCGAAATTTCACCAAACTTTTCTACCAAGGACCAATCCTGCCATATGTGAGAAGTACAAGGAAAAAATTTGTTTTTCTCAAAGTTTTAATATCCCAGGGACCATTTTTGTCATTTTTCAAAGTTCAGGGACTAAACTTGCAATTTTGTGAAACTTTGCACCAAAGGACTAATTATGTAAGTTTTTGATTTAAAAGGACCTTTGGTGACTTTTTCAAGTTTTTAGAGCAACCAGGGACTAGATTTGACAACTTTTGAAAGTAGAGGGACTGAAACTGCCAATTTTGCAAACTTTGTACATTTTTCATCTATTTTTTATTGTTTTGCATTTGAAACATATAAAACACATTCCTGAGATATTTTCACTATTTTAATTCAATATTGAGTGTTTTTAGATGTTTTGGCAGCTCAAAAAAGGTAAAAATGATGAGTATTTACACACTCATCACCTAACATCGATTAATAATCACCCAATAACAATTAATAACCACCATCAATCAATAATCAATAACTAGGTTTCACTACATCTAAGCAAACACAAATAAACCTAGCCTAGCAAGTTAAAAGAAAGATAAGCGTAAAATAGAATCAAACAACACATATACATATTGAATGATTAATGGATTACTTATCTTTAATCAAACATGGAAGAGACAAGGGTATGAAACCCTTAAAACTTCTGAAATTCGACCTAGGGTTTGTGTGACAAAGTTCCTCTCCAAAGTTGCACACTAATGAATGAAAAATCAAAAACTATATATAGATTTACAAGGGTGACGACGTCATCTTTTGATGGTTGACGCCGTCATCTCGCCGCGGCTAGGGTTTCTTGTCTCCCAATCCAACTTCTTGACGCCGTCACTTTATAAGGGTTCTGGGCCGTCATGCTTTAGAGTTACACGTGACGTCCTTCTTCTGGTAAAGGGTGACGTCGTCACGTGTTAATGCCCAAATAGTCTTCTGGCACGTTATGTGTAAAAGTGATATCCACCTCTTGTCACAAAGGCTGACGCCGTCCCTTAGGAATAGGTGACACCGTCAGGTGTAATTTCCAGCTTGGATTCTTAACTTTGTCGTTTTCTTCACTTTTCGCTTCAAAAATGTCCAAAATGCTATATTTTCCAGAATTCTTCTCAAAAGTACCTAAAATGATAAAAGGAACGATTTAGGGTAATAATTGATCATATTTTTACGACTTGATGGATCTAAACACCTTGATCTGCTTTGAATTATATCACTAAGTATGCGGAATCTACTTAGTAACACTTAGAAGTTTGATTGCGAATGAAACAATTGTATATGAATGAAAATAATGTATGTATCAAACGGTTAGCTCCAATATTATTAATAATAATAATACGAGTGATCTTTGTATCACTAGGGTTACAACCTTGAAGCTCTAAGAAAAACATATATCTAACGTTAACCTAGGACATCCTTTTATAGCACAAGGAGTCCTCTTCTACAAGATACGTATAACTCTAATAGAATAAGATATACACAAGATCTATTATATATTTATCTTTACAAGTTTCTTAACAGTTATCCTAACAGCAGTGGTAATAATATGTACTAGCAGTGGTAATGAGTTTCCACTGCTAGTGCATTCTTCAGTAGTTTTAATCTTCATACTTAACCGTGGTAACTGTTAATATAATTCCCGACACGACTTAAGGCTTAAATGACCCTTTAAAAGAACAAATTTCGCCTCATCAAATACCCTTATACTTGAGATTTGCTTGTCCTCAAGCAAATGGGCTTTCATTCTAATCAAAATACAAGCAAGGGGTCATTTAACATTAATATAAAAGTAATTACAACACATGATCGTTCCAGCTTAATCAAAATAAGAACGGAGTTTATATACTAGCACCTCACAAATAGTGTTTGGATACTCTCATCTCTCGGGTGTCATAAACTAAAATATAACTAATGAAAATAGAAAACTATCACTCACTACCAGTTATAGCAAATAGATTACCATAGGCTTGGGAAAGGATCAAAAACCTCCACCACTTGGCATAAGCACCTAGGAAAACTATCAAAGAGGTCTTTTTAAAGGGTTATAACGTTAAGTGTAGGGATATGGAAAACACGGTTTGTTGGATAAATGGATATTTTACTGGTGGCAAGCTAATTATCTTAGTTAATTACATGTACAATGTGGCATTGCTAAGCCAAGACTCAACTCAACTTAGGCTAATAAATAAATAGCATAAACTCAAATGAAAACAAAAGGAAATGGGATGGTAGTCCGTATGTTTTTTCTCTTTTTCTTTTTTTCTATTTTTTTTCGTTCTTCTTGATTTTTTCGATTTTTTTTCCATACACTGTTGCCCTACCATCCAAAATAATACATCAAGGGGGCTCAGTTCTCCCCTTACACTTGAACTTTTACATACTTTACATGTAACTAATCTAATGACTTGAATCAAGATAATCAAAACACTTGGAGTACTTTAAAATATTAACGCACATATCGGGTAATAAATAATGTTTTTCCCCATTACTCCATAACAATAGTACTTTGCCCATGAGTCCCAATAGTCCCAAAACAATATGTACAAGATATGACTCAAATTAGCAACCATGTAATCAATTAGACAATTAACAAAGGGTTTTGATACGTGGGGATCGCACCAGGCTTTACCTCTCGAGGGATCTCGAGAATCTTACAACCCCCACAAGGCAGTGTACCTGATCGTTGTAGTATAGTATAGTGACAAGTACCGGGGGATTGATCGTTCAGCTAGGAATAGTGTCGCTAGGATTAGAAAACCTAAATACTAGTTCTAAAGATGAGAGATGATTCTTTTTGTATTTTTATATTTTTATGAAAACAAGTAAAAATCTCGGGTTTGAAGGATTTGGGCGGAATTAGTTGCTAGCCAACTAACCCAATACTAAAGATGCAATCAAAATAAAATACTAGAAATGAAAATAAAACTAAATTAAACTAAGGTTGTGAGCAATAAGTGGAGAAATTGTGTTTACTTAGATTTCACTACTCCATAGATATCTTTTACACATTAATTACTTGTTATAGTTGCGTGGATGACAGATTGTATTCCTTAATACCATTCATGGGGTGGCGCACTTAATTCCCCAATCCTATGAGTGCCTACTTCACTCCTATGTCGAGCCGGCTAAGAAGCTCATAACATGGGATCATTAGAATTTACTCATACATTAAATACAACCAATAAAACCTAGTGCACGTCAGTTCATGTTTCCTAAGACGTTCAAGCATGTTACCATTTGGAGATCTGCCAGTTTTCTTAAGCCTAACATCGAAATCATTCATCCAATACAACCATAAACAAGTAATCAACACATAATCAACATCTAGGTTTCATTAGATCTAAGCAAATACAAGATAGATCTAGCCTAGCGTGATGGAATTAAGACAAGCACAAGATATAGACAACCAACACATAGACATATTGATTGAATTAGAAGAACACTTATCTCAATTACACATGCAAGGGTTCAAGGGCTGAAAACCCTTGAAAAACCTGTAAAATTCGTAATAGGTTCGGCCTTAGGGTTTCTCCAAACTTCTCCTTTTTTTATGAATGAAAATTAGAAAACTATATATAAGAAATTGAGGCTGACGGCGTCAAGACCAAATAGGTGACGCCGTCATCTCGCCGCCAAAATTATTCTCGGACTGCCTTGATCTATATCTGACGCCGTCATGTGTTAGCTTCTTCCAGGGCGTCACGTGTTTTACTCTTGACGCTCTACTTGTGACGCCTTCATGTTTACACTGGGCCATCATGCAATTTACTCTTGACGCCGTCATGGTGTTGCTCTTGACGCCGTCACCTACTGTTCCCAGCAAGGAAAATTAAGACTTTGGCGTTTTCTTCACTTTTATGCTCCAAAAACGTCCGAATTGCTACCTTTTCCAGATTTCACTCCCAAAGTACCTAAAATCACAAAAGGAACGATTTAGGGCAATATTTGATCAAATAAATTCAATTCCGGGCTTAAATGACCCCCTAAAAGTGGTTCATTTTTCGCCTCATCATATACCCTTACACTTGAGATTTGCTTGTCCTCAAGCAAATGCGCTTTTAGGGGTCATTTAACACTAATATAAAAGTAATTACAACAAATAATCGTTCCACTAAAGACCAAAGACAAGCACGGAGGTCATACACAAGCACCTCACAAATAGTGTTTAGATACTCACGTCTCTCGGGTGTAATAAAGTATAAATTACAATATGGAAACGGAAGATATCTCTCACTACCTGTCATAGCAAAATAGATTACCATAGGCTTGGGAAAGGATCAAACCTCCACCACATGGCGTAAGCACCTAGGATAAACTATCAAAGAGGTCTTTTAAAGGGTGGTAACGTTAGGTGTAGTATATGAAATATACGGTTTTGTTGGATAAAGGCAATCTTTACTGGTGGCGAGTTAACAATCTTGGTTAATTACATGTACAATATGGCGTTGCTAAGCCAAGACTAGACTCAACTTAAGCTAATAAATGAAAAATAACAAAAATATAAAATGAAATGAAACGGGATGGTAGTCCGTATGTTTTTTCTCTTTTCCTTTTTTTTCTATTTTTTTTTTCTTTTTCTTGATTTTTTTTTTTTTTTTTTTTTTTTTTTTTTTTTTTTTTTTTTTTACATACACTCTTACCCTACCATCCAAAATAATACATCATTGGGGATGAACATTCCCCTTACACTTGAATCTTTACATACTTTACAATTAACTAATCTAGTGACTCGAATTAAGAAAATCAAAACACTTGGAGTACTTTTAAGATTAACGCACATACGGGGGTAATATATGATGTTCTTCCCCATTACTCCATAAAATAAGTACTTTACCCATGAGTCCCAATCGTCCCAAAACAATATGTACAAAGATATGACTCGACTTAGCAACCATGTAATCAATTAGATAGTTAACTTAGGGTTTAACAAATAACAATAATGCACTAAAAATGAGTGCATACACGGAAGGCTAAGGCGATTTGGGTGTACATTTAAGTGGGGTGTAACAAATTCTTCCTTTAAGTAAAATGCTTAAAGTTAGAAACGAAAAGATAGGCTCAGAGGGGTGTACTAGGGGTTTCGTGTACTAAAAATGAGTACAACGCTAAGGTGTGGGAAAAATTAGTTGACTTAACTAGCCAAGTAATATGACTTAAATGGTCAAGTAATTATGATACGGGTTTAACACAAGTGTGATCCTAATGCCTCTTATCATGTAGTAAATCCTACTACACGAATGTAGTCTCACTAGCGGTCTCGGGATGCATCACTAACGCAAGATCTAGAATCTAAATGCTACCGGTACGCTCATAAGCACTAATAAGGAATGCTTTTCCTATCAAATCTAAAGGCGAACCTCACATATTTGGGTGGAAAATTTTTCTGAATATACGGTTTTGTGCTAGTCATACAATCTCCTATCCATGAGACGCTTGCTATGGCTAAAGTTTCACCCCTAAATGTTGTAAAAAATTTTAAATTTGGCGCTAAAATTGCACTAACAAGTATTTCTCATAGTTTTATTACACATCTACTATCAAACAAACAAACTCAAGCGAAAGTGTATCTGTAAGGTATCATCATTTTACCCTCCCCTTACACTTAAGATGAACATTGTCCCCAATGTTCAAGTAAAGAATATAAAAGTGAAAAAGTAAAAAGAATGAAATCAAATACTCCCCTGATTCGCTCAGTATGGATAATAAGGTGGCCAGGTTAAATCTTCCTCCAAGAAAATGAACAATCAAAGCTTCCCTTCCAGAATGTAAATCATCTTCTTGTCATACATAACCTGTAAATTCTGAGAAAACAAACAAGGCAACCTCGCATAAAATCGGCGGCAATCTATATAAGTTACTAAATCCTATAAAACAGGTAAGATATAATGCTTGTGGAATGAAGTTTGCAGATTCCTGGAGATTATAAAACTAAAGAATCAACAAAAACCTTAAGACTCTGTTAGAAAAACAAAACCGGTAAAATTTCCAGATTTTTACACGTGACGCCGTCAGAAGTGATCTGCAGAAATTCTTATGTTAAGTTTCTGGAACAACTTGGTTCTACTTCCTGGAAAATCCTGCAAAACTTCATTATAACTCGATACAAGCATTTGACTCTAACAAATACGAATACACATGTTCACTTAATATTGTGGAGAATCATGATCGGTTTGTTTCTTAAAAACATATTTGGGGTTCCGCCTTACACTTATCTTTTGCAAAAATACCTTTAGGTGGAGTTAAGACTAGGCCAAAACAACAAAGTAAAGTATTTCCACTTTTTAGTTTAGAAACATGATCTACCAACAATAAAAATAAAGCATGCATACAGAAGCAAATAACAAACAAACAAAATAAAAATCACACAAAACATGGGTTGCCTCCCAAGAAGCGCTTGTTTTTGTTTGAGTCACGAGCCTGATTCTACCCTTATTTAACGGAAATAGGATAGGTTTTCCCTACACTTAGGATTAAGTGCGGGTGGAAGTAGCGATACCCACCCTTAGGGTTGAAATATGCCACATGAGGAAAGAGTGGTGGATGAATTATATGCTTAAAGGGGTGTGCTCCTATCATCATAACCTTACCTAATTCAATCGGGTTAATGGGTGGATTAAGATTTTCTCCTAGAAAGGGATCATTTTCTATCAACTTCGAGAGACTACTAGTGATCCATCTTGACCTAATAAACCCGGTTTAAACCCATAATGTCTCTTATGATCAATCATAAATGGGTGATGTAAGCATGTAAGGTCATTTTCCACTCCTATATTGGCTTCCTCTCTACAAGGCTTAGAGTCCACTACCTTTATCCTAAGACTACCCGGACTACATGGATTGATGGGTGGGTCGGCTCCTCTTTTGTCTCCTAGATGTATATCTAAGGATGGAAAGTTGTGTGAAGATTGAGGTTCCGGTTCATCAACACTAGGTAATTCCCTAGAACTATGAGTAAGGTTATCACTACAAGTATTCAAACCTATATCCTCTAGTGGTGTTTGGTACAAGGGTTCTACCTCTATTGGGGCTCCTATAGTCTCTTCTACTTCTTCCGGGTAAGTCACGGGTGGGGTGTATTCCTCAAATGATGGCAGGATTTGTGGGGTACTTAGTGAGCTTATATTATTTACTTCATCATTCCCTATGTCACGATCACCTATATCCTCAACATGTGTTTTATTATAATCTAAGCCTAACATTTTCCCAAGTATCTCACGTGCTTCTCTAGTCATCTCAACTTCTATATCCGAATCATAAGGATCATCCTCAATATTATGACTACTATATACAAATTGCCTAAAAGATTCATCATCTGTTTCTTGAGATTCATCATCATCGATCATAAAACTTAGGTCTTTTTGATCAATGTGATCATGTTTGGTTACATCCTCCATCACATCAAGGCCACCTATGTGTTCATCCTGTATTATGGTAGGGCCTAACCATGACATGCAGCTAGGTGGCTCATACGAAACTATCCTAGGTGAAGGCTCATATGGTGCATAGGAATCACAAAGTGAGACATTTTGAGGAGTTGATGGAGCTCCTAAGGTGAATTCTTTAAAAGTCTTATGCACTTGGTCTCTTTTCTCAAGGTACTCAATAAAATCAATATAAGATACTGTCCGCCTCATTTCATTCGTCCATCTTGGTATATCCAAACTAGTGTAATTATATTTTTTCTGGTAAAACTCTAGTGTCGGACTTGGTGGATTCGCGTTCTCCATAATGGCAAACGGAATAGTCAATGAAAATTACGAACAAACACACAAAGAAAAAGATAGACTAAAGAAAACCTAAAAATAAAAATAAAATCTTACTAGAAAGGAATCTAGCAAGTAGACCTAATAAAAAGAGATTCTAACCTAGACAATAACTATTCCCCGGGCTGCAGCGCCAAAAACTTGATACGTGGGGGTCGCACCAGGCTTTACCTCTCGAGGGATCTCGAGAAGCTTACAACCCCCACCAGGCAGTGTACCTGATCGTAGTAGTATAGTATAGTGACAAGTACCGGGGGATTGATCGTTCAGCTAGGAATAGTGTCGCTAGAATTAGAAAACCTAAATGCTAGTTCTAAAGATGAGAGATGATTCTTTTTGTATTTTTATATTTTTATGAAAGCTAGCAAAAATCTCGGGTTTGAAGGATTTGGGCGGAATTAGTTGCTAGCCAACTAACCCAATACTAAAGATGCAATCAAAATAAAATACTAGAAATGAAAATAAAACTAAATTAAACTAAGGTTGTGAGCAATAAGTGGAGAAATTGTGTTTACTTAGATTTCACTACTCCCTAGATATCTTTTACACGTTAATTACTTGTTATAGTTGTGTGGATGATGGATTGTATTCCTTAATACCATTCATGGGGTGGCGCACTTAATTCCCCAATCCTATGAGTGCCTACTTCACTCCTATGTCGAGACGGTTAAGAAGCTCCTAACATGGGATCATTAGAATTTACTCATGCATTAAATACAACCAATAAAACCTAGTGCACGTCAGTTCATGTTTCTTAAGACGTTCAAGCATGTTACCATTTGGAGATCTGCCAGTTTTCTTAAGCCTAACATCGAAATCATTCATCCAATACAACCATAAACAAGTAATCAACACATAATCAACATCTAGATTTCATTAGATCTAAGCAAACACAAGATAGATCTAGCCTAGCATGATGGAATTAAGACAAGCACAAGATATAGACAACCAACACATAGACATATTGATTGAATTAGAATAACACTTATCTCAATTACACATGCAAGGGTTCAAGGGCTGAAAACCCTTGAAAAACTTGTAAAATTCGTAATAGGTTCGGCCTTAGGGTTTCTCCAAACTTCTTTTTTTATGAATGAAAATTAGAAAACTATATATAGGAAATTGAGGCTGACGGCATCAAGACCAAATAGGTGACGCCGTCATCTCGCCGCCAAAATAATTCTCGGACTGCCTTGATCTACATCTGACGCCGTCATGTGTTAGCTTCTTCCAGGCCGTCACGTGTTTTACTCTTGACGCTCTACTTGTGATGCCTTCATGTTTACACTGGGCCGTCATGCAATTTACTCTTGACGCCGTCATGGTGTTGCTCTTGACGCCGTCACCTACTGTTCCCAGCAAGGAAAATTAAGACTTTGGCGTTTTCTTCACTTTTATGCTCCAAAAACGTCCGAATTGCTTCCTTTTCCAGATTTCACTCCTGAAGTACCTAAAAACACAAAAGGAACGATTTAGGGCAATATTTGATCAAATAAATTCAATTCCGGGCTTAAATGACCCCCTAAAAGTGGTTCATTTTTCGCCTCATCAGGTTTAAACAAATGTTGTAACAATAATGCACTAAAAATGAGCGCATACAAGGAAGGCTAAGGCGATTTGGGTGTACATTCGGGGGTGGATTGTAAACAAATTCTTCCTTTAAGTAAAATGCTTAAAGTTAGAAACGAAAAAGATAGGCTATGAGGGGCGTACTAGGGTTATCGTGTACTAAAAATGAGTACATCGCAAAGGTGTGGGGAAATTACTTGACCAATGAAGTCAATGTAATTACAAAAAGAAACAGGCTTAAAAACATGGGTTATCCTATGCCTCTTATCATGTAGTAATTCCAACTATACGAATGTAGTCTTGGAATGAATCACTAACGCAAGTTTTAGAATTTAAATGCTACCGGTACACACATGAACACTAAGACTTTTCCTAAAAAATCTAGGGGCGAACCTCACATATTTGGGGTGGAAATTTTTCAGTGGTACAGTTTATTTGTGCTAGTCATATAACTCCTATCCATGAGACGCTTATTAAGACTAAAGTTTCACTCCTACATGTCGCAAAAAATTTTAAATTTGATGCTAAAATTACCCTAAAAAGTGTTTATCTTAGTTTTATTACACATCTACTATTAGACAAGACAAAAAATCAAGTGCAATTGTAATTTCCAAGGAATCTTCATTTTACCTCCCCTTACACTTAAGCTGAACATTGTCCCTAATGTTCAATTTATAGAAAGTAAAAGTAAAAGAAAATGAAAGAATGAAACAAATACTCCCCTGATTCGTTAGATATGGATGATGCAGTAACATGGTTAAATCCTCCTCCAAGAAAATGTGAAAATTTCAAGATTAAAGCAGCTCCAAAAGCTTGATTATCCATGTACATCTTCTTGTCCAATATAACCTGTTAATTACCTGAGAAAACAAACAAGAAAACCTCACGTAAAATCGGTGGTAAATCTACATAAAGTTAAATCCTAGAAAGCAAGTAAAGATATAATGCTTGTGGAATGATTGTTTGCAGATTCCTGAAGTTTATAAAATACAGATTTCACGAAACGTTACAATTTCGGCAGAAAAACAAAACCTGCAAAATTTCCAGAAAATTATACCTGACGTCGTCAGGTGATGCCTGACGCCGTCAAAATTGACCTGACGAAATTCTTTTATTTTGTTTCCGGAAAATTTCAGGAAAAACCTATGTTCTAATTCCTGGAATCCTGCAAATCAATCATTATGACTTGATACAAGCATTTGACTCAAACAAGTACTAATATGTTTGTTTATATCTGTTGGTCCCGTTTACTTGGTTAATAGTTTACTAAAGAGTTAATCTAACCAAGTTACGTGACTTTTTAACACAGATGTAAAGATTAACAACAAAGATAAACGGAAAGAAAAGAGACACAATATTTTTTCAACGTTTAATTCTTATTAGAAGTTAATCAAAGAATTATACCCCAGTGTTTGGTGAATAACACTTGGGATTGAAATGACAAGTATGGTATTGACTCCTCTCTAAACCCAAACAATGTTTGAGTGACAACTAAAGGTCTCACTGAGCAATCTCAGGGACTGTGTTGTTCTTTGGAGGAGTAAAAGTGGTTTGTGAATGCTAAGCATTAATTGCACAAACTTGTCAACTTTTTTTTTTGGGTAAAAGGGTTAATTCACCCCGGTAAAATTCATTACACCAAAAAGCGTTGCAGTACATAGGATGAGGGTGACTTCCCTCATCTCAGTCCCTTAGGACACTTACAGACTCTCATATAAGAATGACACGCCATTCTTATAACTTACATTAAACATAAACTTACATTGAACATACTACGACGATTATAACAATAACACAAATTAAAAGCAATTCAATTAGACAAATCCTTGAATCTTCAAATCGTCATAGTAGTTCAAACTACCAGCTTCAACCAATTGCGTCTTCTATTAGTATTATGCAAAAAGCATAATCTAATAACCTAATAAGAGTGACTTCCGTAGCAATTCGAACTTGAAGCATAAACATGGTCTAAGTGACCCAACCTTCCGGCATATCCGAACTTGAATAAATCTTCCAACAAATCCGAGTGAACACACATGAAGACATACAATGATCAAGTCACAATGCAACATTCCAAATCAAATACATTTGCGTCTTTTGTTGAAGTAAGTCACCAATAAACAAACGCCACTAGGGTTAATAACACACCCTAACTTCAATAGATCATATTACGTACCACAAGTAAATTAACCCATTAAGTGCTGGTAGAATATGATGGTACATACGATCACCATGCCATCGATTAGAAAGAATGAAACTCAGCTTGTGAAAGTATGAACGAAAGGTTTTTGAACAAGAGTACCTTCAAACTTAACTTCCATAATCGAGCAGCTACTCTTTGAAGAAAGTATACACGACCAATAAACAAATCAGTAGCACTCTAATAATCCGAACAATAGGGTATTAAGAACCCTAACATCCCATAATCACATCACAATGGATCACCAGTAGATAGAACACGAAACAATTGCATGAGGATCCTATGATGTAACAAACAATCAGTCAATACTTCCTTCTCTCCCATAACCCACAAACAAACGTAACCGTCAACCCTACGAGGTTGAACGAGCAGCATCACACAAACTCTAAAAAGAGTTTACTTCCAAATCGAAACTAATAAAAACCTAAAAAAGGTTTTATAGGCGTTAAGCACAAACCAATCAATCAATCGACCCTTATTAATTATGTAATGGTCGATTAGAAGAAACCGACCTATAGAAATCAAAGAATAATAAGGAGCGACTAAAAAACATAGGGCACCGACCCACGTTGCACAATGGGATCAAAATAATAACGTATAGGTGCAATAAAATAGTAACAAACAGTAGCGACAAAGGGCAAATAGATTAAGCAATCAATAAAACAATTCTGCTAGGGAATATTTAATGATCGAGCAAAAAATATAAAAGTTGAATCACCCAACCATGCATTAAACGACAAGATAGTGAACGTTCAATGATTGAGTTGGTTACCCTTTTTCCAAAAAAACGAATACACAAAGCAACCGACCCACGATAAAAAGCGTTGGAGGTGAATCGTAAAGTTAAGGAATCGTTTTTTGGAATCCAACCAATCAACACCAACCAATCTGATCTTATCATTAAACTATTAATCACAAGCGATTACTAGAGAAACGTATAACATAGAAAGAATTAAATCTTGATTGGTTGGTGTTGATGGCGGCTGAAAATCGCCAAGAGAGAGGGAGAGAACTTGTTAGGGTTTTTTGCAAACATAACTTGTCAACTTTTACTCCTCACTTATGCTACCTATTTATACACAAGTAAATTACAATCGTTACTGATAAAGATAAATTGATGACCTATTTAATAGAGACAAAATACTTACATATTTTGTCTCTGTTACAACAGACTATATTGGGTAAAGGACAATGTGCCTTTCTGATGCACAGTGATGACACTATCCTGGCATAGTGCCATTCAGGAAAAGTTTGACTTCAGGTTGATAGGGACACCTGTTGATACGTTCAAACTTTCCTGCTTTGTCCTGCCCATTCATCAATCTTCAGATCTTCACTCTTCAGTCTTCAGTACTTCAATAGTTGTTGAGGAGTCTTGGGGGTTTAGTGAGTTATTGTCATCCTCACTGAACCCATCACCTTCTTCTTAGCTTAGATGCCACTCGCTGAGTTTCGTCTCACTTAATGGTGAACCTTTCTTCATAGGCTCGTTCTAAGCATCCTGAAGATGACTCACTGAGTTACTGTTCACTCAGTGACTTGTTTGTGTTTACGGATATTAAACACTTAGGTTATTTTATGTTCAAATCCTAGTTAGAGGAAGATTGGGGGATTCAGTGACCCAACAGTCTCCCCCTATTTGGATATACAAATAGCCTAAGTGTTTCATGATTCAATGTGAGTTGGCAGTGGTCTTCATCTCTCGCTGAGTGTTAATGTAATTAGAGTAGGACACTTAGGTTATTTTATGTTCAATGTTTATTAATAGCTATTACAGATCCTACTGACAATACAAAAATACAAAAAGCAGATAGTTGTTGCAGATTTAGATGTTCAGTTGTTAACCAAGAGCTTTAAGCTTTGCCTTCTTTGACCTTAGGAGATGTTTGTCAGGATGCACCTCAATATTGGCTTTCAGGTCTAGTTAGAACCTCATGTTTTCAGCACACTTGACAGGGGAAGCCAGCATGAGGTACATAAGCATCGCCTTAATCCCAGCCTTATCAATGTCAGACCACCTTTGGAAAGCAGGGTTCCCATATTCATCAGTGAAGCACAAGCCTCTTTCAAGTGCTTCAAGAACCATGTTGTTCACAAAGGTGATTCCTTCAGGAAGAGACCTGTCACAATCTATCCCAGGGACCTTGATCTCAGGCTCTAACTCAATTTGCTTCCTTTTCCTTTTGGATGCCTTTGGTGGAGTAGTCTGAGTAGATGAAGCAGGAAGTAGATAGGGAATGCAAAGAGCTTCAGGCATGTTCATCAGTCTTTCATACCTTAGCTTTAGTGACTTCAATAGATCAGGAACCACTACATTCTGCTTCTTGGACATGATTGGTAGAAGCTTGATTTGTTGTGTTTTGGTGTGTGCAAAAAAAAATTATCAAAATATCAACAAACGTGGGGTCTAAGTTATCGTGAGACAACTAGACGTCGAGAAATACGAGTAAACCTTTTAGGAAAAAGATTACCACGCAAAACTCGTGAAAGTGATATTAAAATTGTGAGACCGGGAAATGATTTCCCGGGTCGTACCCCAACGAGGTGTGAATGGAAAGTTTCGTGAAAAGATCGAGATTAAAACCTTGTATGTTTGGTTGTGAAAGATTGTTTGGTTTTGTGATACGTTAAATTAATGAAAATTACGAATTAACGAACGAAAATTGGATAAACGTAACCTAAGTGGGAAAATAAACTAAGGAATGCTAAGAAATATTTAAAATGACCTAAAAAACTACAAGAAACATGTTAGGGAAAACGGGGAATCCTAAAACGTAATCTAAATTAAAAACGCGACGTTTATTAAAAATAAATGTCAATGTACAAAATAAAACGTGAGATTTGAGCTACAAAGGTCCTACGGGTTTCCAACTAATTTTCTTACGCACTAAATGACAAAAGAAAATTTTAGAAAAAAGAAAATTAATTTTTCAACAAAAATCCTATTTATTATGAATGAATTACTACAAATTACAAATTAAATTCTAATAATTAATTTAATGATCCTAAAAATCTGAAACTTTTTTGGAAATTATTTTATGCTAATAAAATCTTAGGAAAAATACTAAATTGGAAAAAACTCTTACCAATATGCTGCTAAGAGCTTATCAATTTAATAAGCTTAAATGGGGGAATGGCCTTAAATAGACAAAGGTTGTAACTTCTAACAGAACTGGTGCACCAGAGCTGTTGGAAAGGGTGTTGTGTTGTGTTTGTTGTAAGGCTTAGGTCCCAGGTTCGATTCCCATACACCCCATTTTTTTCTTTTCTTTTATTTTTATTTTTCTTTTTACAAAAACTTTAAACTGACAAAAATAGCAAGCTTTAATAAAACCAACTTTTTTGAAAAGCTTGAAACAAGCTTTTGCAAGCTTAAATATCTATCAGATGTGAGTTAAGTGTTTCATGAGCTTTTTGAGATTTTAGTCAAACCCGAAACTACACTAGGCCAAACCAATTAAGCTAATAAACACACTAGGCAAACACAATCATGATTGAATCTATAAACTACAACAAATAACAACAATGAACAACTACAAAACGAAAATCAATCAAGCCGAGCTTAAGAACAATCAGCAGCAGCAGTGGCCAAGAGGCAACTTAAGAGACTAAAATAAGTACTCAAATAAGCTATAAAGAAAAATCCAAAGGCATAAACCTAAAGACTACCTAAGGGGGATCCTAAAGCAACAAAGATCAACAAATTTGGTCAAGGATTTACCAAGTTATGATTGATTTAAATTTTGCAAAAATTGGGTGCAGGGGAAGGGCTTTCCCTACAGGTCTGTTTGGAGGGGTGTGGGACCCACTTAGAAAAATCACAAAAATAAAATGATGATGGACTCCTAAAGTTCAACTGAGATACTTTATCCTGTGAAAAGATCAGGGCTTGAAACCTTACACAAAAATCACATTAATTCTTGCCATTTAGGCTTTTCTGCAAAACCTACCACTTTTGACTTTCTTTGTAAACCACTATCTTTGACTTTTGTGGAGTTCTATTAAGCTTAAATGAATGAAGGTGTTATATTAAGCTTAAATGCAACTAACCTAGGCTATTTTTACTGAATCTAAACCTATTTTGAGGACTTGGCATCCACAATTACCAACAGATAAGCTGTGGGAGGGATTCACATGAACTTTGACTTTCGTTGTTAGCTTGACCAATACAAGAGTTGATTAGAGTGAGTTAGATTCTAGGTGAGTTGCCTAAATAAGTTTGGGGCTTAAATAACAATCACAAGACAGTCAATATATCAATGCCAAACACCCCTTATTCCTACTGTTTTAATAATTAAAGAAGCAAGCAACTAGGTAATTAATCCTAATCAATCACTAATCTCAATGTACACTAAAACAGGTTGAATTAAGCACAGATAACCAACTAATAACAACAAGTATCAAGTATTGCAAATTATAATAGGAAATATGGTTCAAAACCTACTTGACCTCCAAGCAAGGATGCTACTTGATGAGGCGAAAAATGAACCGTTTTTAGGGGGTCATATAAGCCCGGAATTGAATCTATTTGATCAAATATTGCCCTAAATCGTTCCTTTGGTGATTTTAGGTACTTTGGGAGTGAATTCTGGAAAAGGAAGCATTTTGGACGTTTTTGGAGCATAAAAGTGAAGAAAACGGCAAAGACTTAATTTTCCATGCTGAGAACAGTACCTGACGGCGTCAAGAGGAAAATTATGACGGCGTCAGGAGTAAAATCCATGAAGACCCAGAGAAAACCTAAAGGCGTCAAGAGAAGGGCGTCAAGAGTATTTTTGGTGACGGCCTGCAATTGGAATAAACATGACGGTGTCAAACCCAGATCTAGGCAGTCCAAGAATTTATTTGGCGACGAGATGACGGCATCAGAAATTTGTTCTTGACGCCGTCACCTCACAAAATCTATATATACTTTTCTATTTTTCATTCATTAAGAGATGAACTTATGTGGAGAATACTAGGGTCGAACCTAATAAACCCTAGGTCGTTTGTAACAGTATTTTCAAGGGTTTTCACCCCTTGAAACCTTTCATGTTCAGTTAAGATAAGTCCTCTTTCAATTCATTCAATATGTCTCTGTGTTGTTTGAATATATCTTATGCTTGTCTTGATTTCAACATGCTAGGCTAGATTTTTCATGTGTTTGCTTAGATATAATGAAACCTAGATGTTAATTATAGGTTGATTGCTTGTTTATAGCTGTAATGGATGAATGATTTCAATGTTAGGCTTAAGAAAACTGGCAGATCTCCATTGTGTAACTTGCTTGAACGTCTTATGAAACATGAACTGATGTGTACTAGGTTTAATTGGTTGTATTTAATGCATGAGCAAATTATAGTGATCCCATGTTAGGAGCTTCTTAGCCGGCTCGGCATAGGAGTGAAGTAGGCGCTTATAGGATTGGGGAAGTAAGTACGCCACCCAATGAATGTTATTAAGGAATACAACCCATAATCCACGCAACTGTAACAAGTAATTAACCTGTAAAAGATATCCAGGGAGTAGTGAAACCTAAGTAAACACAATTCTCCTATATATTGCTCACACCCTGATGAGTGTGTAAATACTCATCATTTTTACCTTTTCTGAGCTGCCAAAACATCTAAAAACACTCAATATTGTATCAAAATAGTGAAAATATCCCAGGAATGTGTTTTATATGTTTCAAATGCAAAATAATCAAAAACAGATGAAAAAGGTACAAAGTTTGCAAAATTAGCAGTTTTAGTCCCTCATCTTTCAAAAGTTGTTAAATCTAGTCCCTGGTTATTCTAAAAACTTGAAAATGTCACCAAAGGTCCTTTTAAATCAAAAAGTTACATAATTAGTCCTTTGGTGCAAAGTTTCACAAAATGTCAAGTTTAGTCCCTGAACTTTGAAAAATGACAAAAATGGTCCCTGGGATATTAAAACTTTGAGAAAAACAAAATTTGTCCTTGTACTAATGAATTTTGGTAGGAATGGTACCTGGGTGAAAAGTTTTGGAAAATTTCAAGTTTGGTCCTCCAAGTTTCACAAGTTGGCAAAACAGGTCCATGGAAATTCAAAAAAATGGAATGATCAACTTTGGTTCGTGTACTATTCAAATATGGCAGGAATGATCCTTGTTATAGCTTTGGAGAAATTACAAGCCAGGTCCCTAAAATTTCAGCTCATTACATTTTTGGTCCTTGTGATTTCCTAGTTACTAATACGAACGGACCCTTTTGATACTTTAATCCAAATCCAACACGCAAACACAAACCTACCCCTTCCTTGATCCACCATACCAGCCCACACCTTACCCTTAGCCCAATCCCAAGCCTAAAAAAAATACTCCCCGTCCCTTTTTATTATTCTAGGGTCAAACCAAACGGTCAAACCCCCAATACCACTCCCTTTTCCCTCCCAATACCACTCACCACCGCCCTGCCAGTACCACCTGGTATTTCACCCCCAACTTATCCACCACTCTCACCCATCACCTCCACCACTCCTACCCTACCCTGCAATCCTCTCCTTTCCCCCCTTATCACTCCACAGTCCCAACTGATAGAAATATCATTTTGGCGCCAAAAACCATAAACGGCCAAGATCAATTCTCACTCATCCAAGGGCTGAGAACAGAAGTGGGAAAGTCAAGGAAACCTAAATTGGTCATTATAAATCAAGAAAGAATGCCAGAAGAAAGGGTAGTAGTTAACAGTAGTTGTAGTTTAGTTTAATAATGTCGAAATAGTGTAATTTGAATTCTCAGTTGTAATCCTTAGCTAAAAATTGTTGTAATCAGTCTTTCTAGTATCACATGAATTTAATTTAAGCTTAATTTCAAGTTTTTTTTTTGGGTAAAAGGGGAGTAATCCTGCACCCTGGTAAAATTCATTATCCAAAAACTTTGAAGTACAAAATGACGAGGGTGATTTCCCTCGCCCCCAGTCCCTAAGGACACTTACAAGACACTTATCTAAGAATGACCAACCATTCTTAAAACTAAGTATGCACAACATGTGCAACTGACCAAACAAACATGCTAAACAAAAGCAACTTAACAAGCAAAAATCACAAAACAATAGAAATAAAGATAACTATTTCTTCTTGCGTCCTTGCACCTGGAAATCTTTCGGAGAACCATTCTTGAACTTGGAATAATTTTCAATATCATCATAGTTCTCATAGACTTCATCAACTTCATCATCTTCATCAGCTTCAACAGCAAACGTAACCTTCTTCCTAGGAGTCTTCACTACATCACTTGTAGCAAACGAGTTAGAATATTCGAAATCAGAAAAGGCCACACTTGTAGAAGCACTATCATTGTGAGAACCATGTTCCCACAAACCATCAGTAGTGCTATGCAATGGAACCACATTAACACCACTTAACCCCACGGATTCCACACCCCCAAAAGAAGTATGAGTATCCACACGTTCCATCTGCTCAGGTTGAGTAAGTACATCCTCAACAGGAACAGCCCCAAAATCACTCTTCAAAGCATCATTAGATGTGCCATTCGAAGAATCACCATTAGTAGGCTTAAAATCAGCCCTCACATCAGGTTGTGTACCTCGATTCTTCTTCTTGGTAGCCGGTTTAGAAACAGGTTGGTACAAAAGTCTAGACTTAGTTGAAACCCCCCAAGCTACTTTCTTACCCTTATCACTTGTATAACCAGCCTTAGTAGAGTGAACCTTACGCTTGACATCAAAATCTTGTTGAGTCGAATCTTTAGTAACCCGTTTACGCCTAAGAGGACACGCATCATCATCATGATTGAAACAAACACACTTAGAACACCAAGATGGCCACCATTCATACTCAACATCAAGAACCTCCATGTAATGACCCTTACCCTTAGGCAAAGGAATTTCAACTTCAATTGATTCCAAAACATCCAAATCAGCCGATAATTCAATAAGTACCCGTGCATATGAATAACGTCCCCAAGGATTCTTACACATATCATTAGTACCCGCATCAAACCTTATTATCCGCCCCAACTGTTTTGCAATCAAACTTACACCGGTTTTAGAGTATATAACGGATGGTATATTATGGATACGTACCCAAACTGGTACCTTAATAATCTTCTCCTTTTCAAGTCTCACATTAGGTACCCAAACATGTAGAAATAAAGGCGTTGATCTAATAAACCAAGGACCACCATTAAGCACTTTATCCATACCTTCAAGTGATGAGAATTTGAAAATGAAGAAACCATTCCGCAATATCACATGTTCAAAACCGAACCTAGCCCAAGCATGCTTGACATAATCTTCCACAATAGGAAACGCAATTCTATTACCAATGAAATAACCGTATAATGAATTAGTAAGTTTCGAGCACATATCATCAACAACGGCCATTGGAATAACTACTCTTGAACCCGACCTAGTAGCCTCATCAACTCCACTAGAATGTGAATCACTAGGTATCTTAGGCTCACAAGAACCTCCAATATTACACCCATCAGCTAGCCTATCACCATTATCATTAGACGTACCATCCATTGCAGCCCCCAACAAATCAGAAGCTACCACATTATTAGCCTTAGGAACATCAGATTTAGAACTAGCCAAACGTACCTCTTGTTGTAAAGCAAACTTCGGATCAGAAACAACGGGACCCTGATCCTTAGGAAGAACAAAACTCCCCGTTTTTCCTTCCAAACCTGCACTCTTCAAAATATCCTTCAATGGCTTACTTGCATTAGTAAGCATCTTACCATCAATGTTACCAATCCTAGTAGCCAACCTCTTAGCCTTAGAAGGCTTATTAACATTCTTAGAACCAGAATCCATCTCTTTAAAACCCACGAATAAGATAACTAACAGCAGCAAATCCAAGCGCACACACAAAATCCAAAACCCTAGAACGGGTACTTGCAAGGAGATTATAAACTAAACTCAAAGAATTCAGTTATGGAGTTACGAATCCACCAAACCCAACAGAGTTTAGTAATAGCAGCAACAATAACGACCAGATCCCAAACTCATACAAGCATGAACACGTGAAAACCGAAACCCTAACAGCCTAGAACCAATTACTTGAATAAATAATTGATTCGACTATATAATAAGTCAATTAGAACCGACTTATATAGATTGAATACACACAGGGTCGATTAAGGATCAAGGTCGGTTATACCCTAAAAAACGAATAGTTAGGGATAGATAACCAAAAAACGATTTGTGAAACCCTAATAAATCGATTATCAAAAATTCACCACAAATCAATTATATTACCACAAATCCGATCAAGGAAAGAATCCTGTAACGAATTAATGGAATAAGATCAAAGAGTAGCAAAGATTAGTGATGGGTTTTGAAGGATCGATTAAAATTTTTTATCCGGTTTAGGGTTTTCTCCAAAATCGCCAAAGAGAACTTTTAGGGTTTTTTTAGCTTAATTTCAAGTTCCATCAGTTAAATCACAATTTGCCATTTTCACTTGAAATCTCATGTTAGTTTTAATATTATTAAAAGTTGTGTTTCAGTGTTTTAGAAGCTCAATACAAGCCATTTATGAGCTTTTATAAGCTTCATTAGCATTATGATAAGTTTCTAGTCAAAATCTCAAAAATACCAAAAATACAAATAAATAGAGTAAAAATAAAAAAATCAGTTTCCAAGGAAGAAGGAGCAAGGATCAGGGTGGCTTTTTGATTTTCAGGGTATTAGTGACTCAAGGGAGTCTTTAGGATGTAAACTTGGTCTGTGGTTCATATGTTTTGAGGCATTGGACTCTTGTAAGCATTTTTGTTCCATTTGTCATTTCACTGTTCTAGTCACTTATCTGCTTAGACCTTTACATTTTTATGTTTCAGTATTGTTATTAAGTGAAATTATAGCTTAATATTGTATGCTTGTGTGTTAAAATTCATAGTTGCTTGAAATCCCATTTTCATTATGAAAATAGTATTTTAGTGAATCTTGAATAATTGTTGTTATACCTATCATTTATCTGTTTATTTAAGTTGTTTATATCTAAATATAGTGTCTAGATGTAATTTTTTGGGTTGAATCACTGAAATGTTTTGAGTATCACATATTAAGTCCAATATAGGGGTGTTTGGAATAAGCTGTTATGCTATGTTGTTGTTGGTATAACAGGTTAAGCTTTGTTTGTTCATCATTCTCAGGCTTATACTAGTTCACTTTGACCATTTGCTTGGTCCCTTTTACTGAAAAAAGTCAAAATGGAAGCAAAATCTCACCAACAGTTCACTGTTGGTGTTGTGAAGTACTAATTCCTTGATTTAAGCTAAGAACTAGGTTAGGTTGTTTAATTTAGGTTTACTTAGGGTTAATAAACATCAAGTAATCAATTAGACTCAGTTTCGATTCACATAAGTCAACTTTTCAAGAAAATCTCAAAAGTCAAATTCCACTTTGGTGTAGAAATGCAAAAATGCGAAGATTTATTGTGAATTTTGTGTACCTTTTAAGGACTTAAGCTTTTTAGGAATTATAGTATCCCACCTCATCTTCAAAGTCCCATAGTCACTTCATTTTTAGGATTTTTCTTGTGGGCCCCACCTTCACCTAAAGTAGGCTGCAGGGCACTCCCTGCCCCTGCTGCAGCAGACCTCAGTCACCACACCACCTTTGGTGGTGTTTTCTGACCACCTCAGTGGGCCCCACAACCATCACTTGGCTTCTTTCAACCCCCCTCCTGGTAGCCTTTAAACTTTGACCATAGGTTTGACCTTAAGACCCCTGGGACCCACCTGAATCTACCCCTCAACCTTGTCTCATTTTCTGAGTTGAAACAAGAATATAAGTGCTTAATTGTGCTTATTTGCTTATTCTGTGGACCCCAGTGGTTTTTTCTTGCTTAAACATGTCCAATACACTTAATTGAATCAGAATCACCCATTGTGGACCCCATTTAAGCTTGTTTGAGCTTATTTCCTCATTTGGTCAAAGATAGTCAACTGTCTAGGCTTTTTAGCTTATTCTGGCTTATTTTTGATTTCCAAAAAATTTGTTTTTACAAAAGCTTCTTGTTTTTAGGTGTAAAATAGATTTCAAAAAGAAAAATCAAGAAACACCAATTTAATAATAAGTGATAGTTTCTATTTAATTTAATTTAAATTTTAATTTTCATTTTTAGATTTTTATTAAGTACTTGGCATTTTTATATTTTTATTAATTACCTTTTATATTAAAGTAGTTTTAGTAATTTTCTCAGATTTTTATTTTGTCATTTAGTATTAACTAGATTTAATATTAGTTTTATTAATAATTAATTAATAATTAAGTATTAAATATAAAAATTAGTTTTTATAAAGTAGTACCTAGTTTTTATATTTTTTCTGGCTTTTATATGTTGTAAAATAATTTTATAAATTTTTCTAAAATTTTTACTATTCATCTTGTAGTTTTTATAATTTAAATAGTTTAATTAGTTAATAATTAATATTGAATATAATAATTAGTAAAATAGTCTAACATTAATTTTTATAAACTTTTTATAATTTTTTAGGATTCCTGTTATGGTTAATTAGTTTTATAAATTTTTCTATAATTTTCTAAGTCATTTAGGTATTATTAGTAATTTAAAATAGTTTAATTAGTTCAATTAAGATAATTAGTTTTTAATTAATAGAAAAATCATAAAAAGACAAAAATATTTATTTTTAATTTTTATACTTTCTTCAAGTTCATTTTAAGGTTTAGAAATTATTTTTGCAAAATTTTAAGTTAATTTTTAATCTTTGTCATTTTTAGTTAATTTAAATTAGATTTAATTTACTTTTTAAAAATAGTTTTAATTAATTAAGTAATATTTAAATATTAAAATAATCATTTTTTATAATTTCATTTTCATTTTAAATTTTCTTTTAATTTTAAGTTTTAAAAAGTTTCACTTGCACCCCCTGTAGTTTGTAATTGTTCAAAACCCACTTTTTCTGTCTGTAACCTGATTCCCAAGTTGTGCATTTGTGAATATATCTGTGTATCTGTTATTGTGAATATCATTGTGCAAATACCAAATATCAGTAGCAAAATCAATTCCCAATCATCTTGGCTACTGACCTCAGTGCCACTCATTCTTCCAAAACACCATTGCAATCTTCCTGGGACATAACGACCCGGGGACACACTATACTATCACCGGAGAATTGGAACGGAGCTGTCTTTGACTTGTTGACCTTGGTCAATAATATCTGACCGATTTAGTTTATTTTCATTTTTAGTATTTTATTTTGATTGCATCTTAGTAACTGGGTTAGTTGAATAGCAACTAATTCCGCCCACTCCTTCAAAACCGGGATTTTTAATTGCTTTCATAAAAAATATAAAAAAAATACAAAAAGAATTATCCCTCATCTCTAGACCTAGTCTTTAGGTTTTCTAATCCTAGCGACACTATTCCTAGCTGAATGATCAATCCCCCGGTACTTGTCACTATAATATACTACAACGATCAGGTACACTGTCTAGTGGGAGTTGTAAGCTTCTCGAGATCCCTCGAGAGGTAAAGCCTGGTGCAATCCCTACGCATCAAGTTTTTGGCGCCGTTGCCGGGGAATAGTTAATGTCTAGGTTAGGATTTCTTTTTATTAGGTCTACTTGCTAGATTCCTTTCTAGTAAGATTTTATTTTATCTTTTTTTTAGGTTCTCTTTAGTCTATCTTTTTCTTCGTGCCTTTGTTAGTAAATTAAATTCATTGACTATTCCGTTGACCATTATGGAAAACGCGAATCCACCCCTTTCCCCTAGAGAAGTGGCTTTGTTACGTGAACAAATTAAGAATGAGATTAGGGAACTTAGGGAGCTTAATAGGTTGATTAAAGTTGAGCTCGACCATGCATTTAGTGACCTAGCGACCGCCTTGTATTCAAATAAGGACCTAGGACCTAATGATTTTGAGAATGTTGTTGAGGAACTTGAAGAAGGAGAGATTGATCCAAAGTTAGATGATTATTTTAATCTATACCCCACTAAGGAGGAAATTGCGTACTATAATAATCTTATTGATAACCCTCGATCTCCTTTTACTAGAATCGAACCTAAGATAAAGAGAGGCGATCCTAAGAATGCTAAGATACCATGTATGATTGGGTGTAGACACGTTGACAATGCTTACATTGACTTTAAATCCCCAATCAACATTATGTCCTCAAGTGTTTATAATGATATAGTGAAAACAAGACTTGGACCTAGAAGAGATCCCAAATACCCTGATGGAGTTTGTAAATTTGTCGGGAGAATTAAACGTCTACATGCCTTTGTTGGGAATTTCACTTATATCACCGACTTTATGATTGTTGAAGATCTTGCTAATGTTATTGATTGTCGATTATCCAATGTTGTGTTTGGTAAACCGTTTGTTGAAGAGTCCAAGTTAGAATATGATGAGATAGAAGGGATAATCCGATTTACGAGTAACACCGATAGGATCACTTATAGGATGCCTAATAGAATGAAAGAATTTCGTTTTGTCCCTCGATTTGACATGGATAACATTGGTACTTTTGAGGACATCAATGAAGAAGATAAGAAAAAGGGCATGGATTATGTATGGGAAATGAAGAGTCTTTTCTACAAATATTGCTTGACTCTGGGACCAAAGTATAAAGTCGATAAGGAATTTGCCCTTAGGATTATAGGAGCGATTGAGAAAAAGGTGATTGGTTTCTACAAAGAACATTTACAATCAGAAAGTGAAACCAACAATGAGGTCACGTAGTAACCCATGACCTTGAGTCTAGCTACAAGACTCGTAAATAAAGAAAAGCGCTTCTTGGGAGGCAACCCATGTTTTGTGTGATTTTTATTTTGTTTGTTATTTGCTTTTGTATGCATGCTTTATTTTTATTGCTGGTAGATCATGTTTCAAACTAAAATGATGAAAATACTTTATTTTGTTGTTTAGCTTAGTCTTAACTTCATCCAAAAGTATTTTGCAAAAGATAAGTGTAAGGGGAAACCCCAAATATGTTTTTAAGAAACAAAAACCGATCATGATTCTCCACAATATTAAGTGAACATGTATATTCGTATTTGTTAGAGTCAAATGCTTGTATCGAGTCATAATGATGTTTTGCAGGATTTTCCAGGAAGTAGGACGAAGTTTTTCCAGAAATTTTCCGGAAACTTAACATAAGAATTTCTGCAGGTCACTTCTGACGGCGTCATGAGTTTACTCTTGACGGCGTCACGTGTAAAATTCTGAAAATTTTACAAGTTTTGTTTTTCTAACGGAATCTTAAAGTTTTTGTTGAATCATTAGTTTTATAATCTCCAGGAAATTTGCAAACATCATTCCACAAGCATTATATCTTATTTTGTTTTCTAGGATTTGTTAGCATATATAGATTGCCGCGATTTTAAGCGAGGTTGCCTTGTCTGTTTTCTCAGGTTTTTACAGGTTATGTATGACAAGAAGATGATTTATATTCTGGAAGGGAAGCTTTGATTGTTCATTTTCTTGGAGGAAGATCTAACCTGGCCACCTTATTATCCATACCGAGCGAATCAGGGGAGTATTTGATTTCATTCGTTTTACTGATTTCACTTTTACATTCTTTACTTGAACATTGGGGACAATGTTCATCCTAAGTGTAAGGGGAGGGTAAAATGATGATACCTTACAGATACACTTTCGCTTGAGTTTGTTTGTTTGATGGTAGATGTGTAATAAAACTATGAGAAATACTTGTTAGTGCAATTTTAGCGCCAAATTTAAATTTTTTTACAACATTTAGGAGTGAAACTTTAGCCATAGCAAGCGTCTCATGGATAGGAGATTGTATGACTAGCACAAAACCGTACTATTCAGAAAAATTTTTCACCCAAATATGTGAGGTTCGCCTTTAGATTTGATAGGAAAAGCATTTACTATTAGTGCTTATGAGTGTACCGGTAGCATTTAGATTCTAGAACTTGCGTTAGTGATGCATCCCGAGACCGCTAGTGAGACTACATTCGCGTAGTAGGATTTACTACATGATAAGAGGCATTAGGATCACCCTTGTGTTAAACCCGTATCATAATTACTTGACCATTTAAGTCATATTACTTCGCTAGTTAAGTCAATTAATTTTTCCCACACCTTAGCGTTGTACTCATTTTTAGTACACGAAACCCCTAGTACACCCCTCCGAGCCTATCTTTTCGTTTCTAACTTTAAGCATCTTACTTAAAGGAAGAATTTGTTACACCCCACTTAAAAGTACAACCAAATTGCCTTAGCCTTCCATGTATGCACTCATCATTAGTGCATTATTGTTATTTGTTAAACCCTTAGTTAATTATCTAATTGATTACATGGTTGCTAAGTCGAGTCATATCCTTGTACATATTGCTTTGGGACGATTGGGACTCATGGGTAAAGTACTTATTTTATGGAGTAATGGGGAAGAACATCATATTATTACCCCCATATGTGCGTTAATCTTAAAAGTACTCCAAGTGTTTTGATTATCTTGATTCGAGTCATTAGATTAGTTTATTGTAAAGTATGTAAAAATTCAAGTGTAAGAGGAATTTTCATTCCATATGATGTATTATTTTGGATGGTAGGGTAAGAGTGTATGCAAAAAAAAAAAAAAAAAAAAAAAAAAAAAAAAAAAAAAAAAAAAAAAAAGCGAATTTGCTTGAGGACAAGCAAATCTCAAGTGTAAGGGTATATAATGAGGCGAAAAATGAACCGTTTTTAGGGGGTCATTTAAGCCCGGAATTAAATTTATTTGATCAAATATTGCCCTAAATCATTCTTTTTGTGATTTTAGGTACTTTGGGAGTGAATTCTGGAAAAGGAAGCATTTTGGACGTTTTTGGAGCATAAAAGCGAAGAAAACGGCAAAGACTTAATTTTCCATGCTGAGAACAGTACCTGGCGGCGTCAAGAGGAAAATTATGACGGCGTCAGGAGTAAAATCCATGACGACCCAGAGAAAACCTGAAGGCGTCAAGAGAAGGGCGTCAAGAGTATTTTTGGTGACGGCCTGCAATTGGAATACACATGACGGCGTCAAACCCAGATCTAGGCAGTCCGAGAATTTATTTGGCGGCGAGATGAGGGCGTCAGAAATTTGTTCTTTACGCTGTGACCTCTATGTATATACTTTTCTATTTTTCTTTCATTAAAAGAGGAACTTGTGTGGAGAATACTAGGGTCGAACCTAATAAACCCTAGGTCGTTTGTAACAGTATTTTCAAGGGTTTTCACCCCTTCAAACCTTTTATGTTCAATTAAGATAAGTCCTCTTTCAATTCATTCAATATATCTATGTGTTGTTTGAATATATCTTATGCTTGTCTTGATTTCAACATGCTAGGCTAGATCTTTCATGTGTTTTCTTAGATGTAATGAAACCTAGATGTTAATTATAGGTTGATTGCTTGTTTGTAGTTGTAATGGATGAATGATTTTAATGTTAGGCTTAAGAAAACTGGCAGATCTCCATTGTATAACTTGCTTGAACGTCTTAAGAAACGTGAACCGATGTGTACTAGGTTTTAATGGTTGTATTTAATGCATGAACAAATTCTAGTGATCCCATGTTAGGAGCTTCTTAGCCGGCTTGACATAGGAATGAAGTAGGCGCTTATAGGATTGGGGAAGTAAGTACGCCACCCCATGAATGGTATTAAGGAATACAACCCATCATCCACGCAACTGTAACAAGTAATTAACCTGTAAAAGATATCTAGGGAGTAGTGAAACCTAATTAAACACAATTCTCCTATATATTGCTCACACCCCTATCTTAATTTAGTTTATTTTCATTTTTAGTATTTTATTTTGATTGCATCTTAGTAATTGGGTTAGTTGAATAGCAACTAATTCCGCCCACTCCTTCAAAACCGAGATCTTTAATTGCTTTTGTAAAAAAATATAAAAAAAATACAAAAAGAATCATTCCTCATCTCTAGACCTAGTCTTTAGTTTTTCTAATCCTAGCGACACTATTCCTAGCTGAACGATCAATCCCCCGGTACTTGTCACTATACTATACTACAACGATCAAGTACACTGCCTGGTGGGGGTTGTAAGCTTCTCGAGATCCCTCGAGAGGTAAAGCCTGGTGCAATCCCTACGCATCACTACTGAGAACCAAGAAAACAAGGACACATCCTATGTGCTCCCCTGAGCTCTAAACCATATTCCTTAGCCATCTGCTACTGCCACTCCTTCTTCCTCAATATTTTTCATATTTTTTTTTTGAATTTTTCTTTCTTTTCCTCTTTTTCTTTTCTTTTCTGAATTTTCACTTTTTTTGATTCAAATTACTTTAACGATACTTAAGAAACATTTTTTGCTGAAAATTAGAGCATTTAAAGTAAATAAGAAGAAACTTGAAATTTTGAATAAAATTACGAATTGTAATAAACTTGAAGGAAACTTTAATTAAACGGTAAACTTGAAATTACAATGGTAAACTAAATCTAAAACAGAAAAGATACAAGAGATAGGATGCCCTAATGGCTTACACAAGCTTCCTATTTATACTACAAAGTGGTAGGTAGAAAAATGTAAGTCTTGTGCTTCTTCTCTGTGAATTAGGGTTGCAAGCTGTTCTCTTGATCCTCGCGAACAAATCCCAGCAGTTGAATTGGTGCAAAAGTCATCCTAGCCTCACATTGAGTTTTGGTGGAAAAACTTTGTGGTATGGGTTTGGATTGCCAGGTTGTAAAAAAGGGTTAGGTAGGATTTATGAGAAGTAGTGGGATGGGAATTGGTGTTTGGGGAGCTTTTGAGGTGGGTAATGGGGGTGGTGGAGTGTTTCAGTAATGGTGGTGGTGTTTGGACCGGGTAAACGGGGTGAAAGGGGAAGATGGGTGAGTTGACCGTGTTTGACCCTCATTGACCGTTTGACTGGATTTGTTATTAACGGGGGTGATGTGGGCTTGGGTGTTTTGGGCTTAGGGGAACTTTTGGATCAGGTTGGATTTAAATGTTGAGTTGTAATATCAATTAGTCCATATGGTGTATTAAATAACAACAAGGGCCAATTGTGTAATTCCTGAAAACTTATGGATTGAAAATGTAACTCCTCCAAAGTACTCCAAAGGATCAATCTTGCCAAACATTAATAACCCAGGGACCTTGAATGAATATTCTCCAAATTTTCACATCCAGGGACCAAAACTACCAAATTCCAAACTGCAAGGACCAAACTTGTAATTTTTTCAAACTTTTCACCAAAGGATCATTCCTGCCAAAGTTTATTAGTACAAGGACCATAATTTTTAATTTCCAAAAGATTTTAATCCCAGGGGTCATTTTTGACACATTTACAAAGTTCGATGACTTATCTTGACAACTTTTGAAACTTTTCACCTAAGGACCAATTTTGACAACTTTTTGATTTTCCAAGGACCTTTGATGACTTTTCTTACAAATTACAAGACTAGGGACTGATTTTGACAAGTTGTGAAAGTTGGGGACTGAAACTGCCAATTATGAAACACTTTGTTTGTTTTTCATTTGTTTTTGATCATTTTGCATATAAAACATGACTCTGGGATATTTTCATTATTTTGATGCATTCTTGAGTATTTTCACGTGTCTTGGCAGTTAAAATACGATAAAAATGATGAGTATTTACACACTCATCAAAGCTCATCTAGTTCGGAGATGCCAAAATCAGTGAACCTGAATGGTTTATGGATGTCCATTACTCTTTGGTCTGGTCCCCTGAAGACAGTGACAACAGTAGGATTGGTGTTGCGATGGATCTGAATGTCAGTGATGGTTTTGGGTTTCAGTCTTTCTTTCATCACCCACGTATACCTCTCAATACTGGTTTTCCTGATTTGAGCGTCCTTCCTGAGCTTTTGTTCTCTTTGCTTTTTAAGGGCACTCATTTCTTCCTCCTGAGACTTTTTGAAGACTGCACCAGCTTGCCCACTAGCCAGTTCCTCAGTGTCCAACCCAATCTTTTCAGCCTCTTCATGAACAACCTTTATAAGGGCAGGTTTGCTCATCCTTTCTTCCTCAAACACCTTTTTCAGTATCGCATCTCTTTCCAAATAAGCTTGAATTTCAGCGTCAGTGAGGTGATGAATCACTCCATTGATTTCAAATGGAACTTTGATGGGTTCGTCAGGTTCATGTCTGAGTAAGGTGGAGGCAGGCTTCAGCACTAATTTAGGTTCCGGTGTTGTAAGTATGTTTTTGCCCTTATCCTACCTGAGTGATGGAGAGACTGTTGTTTCATGAGGCTGGTAAGTAGAGATGGGAGTAGCCTTAGTGACATGCTCCCCCTCAGTGTGAGAGGGTTGTCCTCTTGAAGCAACATCGGTAGCCATTGGTTGACTTGTTGAGGCTTCTAGGGCTTCAGTGAAGGGAGCATCAGTTGCATTATTCTCCCCCTCAACTGTTGCCTGAGCTGTGGTGATGGCAAGAGTTGGTCCTACTGATGCAGAAGGAGAGGTACCCTTGAAGGCCTTGTAGATCTCAGTCTTCATAGTCTTGATGTTGGAAGTATCCTGCTGAATGGTAGACACTTTGGCCTAAAGTGATGCCTGAGTGTTTTCAATTGCCGTCATGCGTGAACCAAAAACTCCAGGCCACAGAGGCTGACTTTTTGGACTGAGCTGCCACTGATTGATCCAAGGCAGCAAGGGAGGTTTTGACAGACTCCACTAAGGTACTGAGAGCCTGAAGATTGAAGGACTTCACTAGGTTGAGTAGCTCAGTGAGATGCATAAAGTTGAGCTGATAGGTCTCTGATGCCTGAAGGAGCTTCCTGGTGAGTTCAGGATCATCCTTAACCGATTCTTGAATGGACTGAACCCCTGTATTCAGTTTGGTGAGGGATTTAAGGAACTGGTTAAGATGTGAGACCATCTGTGTCAGGGAGAAGTTAATGGAGGAGTTCTGCTCCCTGACATCTTCATTAAATTCTTCAACTGACTCCTTGAGATTGAAGTAGTGAACTGCCTATTCAGTGTGCATGTAAAAAACTTCATCAATGACTCCCCTGAATAAGGCATTGGTGGTCTTTTTGATGAACTTGGTAAAGAACTTCCCAGTGAGAGGAGCTTGATCATCATCTAAGGATTCTGACTCGGAGTGAGACTCAGTAGCTTCATGGATAGGAGATTGAGGAGACTGAGAGATTGGTTCCGGGACTTGCTCCTCAACATCCATGTCATCTCCGGCTTCAAAAACCTCCTCATCACTATGAAATTCATCATCTGAGAACAAGGCTGCCTGAACATCAGCTATAGATTGAATCTGCATCCGGCTCCTCTTCATAAGAAGACTCGCCTTCGTTATGGCCAGGTCTTGACCCCTCTAATCCAGCAGACTGGGTTTTATCTGCCTGGTCCTTAGAGCCAGTTCCTAAGTTGTGGGCACCTCCATGAGTGGGTTTGGGTTCCATATCAGCGGGTGGTATTTTTCCCTCTGAGTCTTTGTCGCCCGGGATCCCTTCAGACACTGATGGGCTTTTTCTAGTGCCATCCTTAGGAATCATGATTGTTGTGTCCCTATCAGTGGGTTTTATGAGTCCCTCTGAGTCTTTGGTAAGAGTTGTTGTGCCCTCAGACAAAAGCTTTGATTTCCGAATGTCCTCATCAGGTACCTGAGTGGTTATGCCCCCTTTCCAACAGGCTTGTGCTGGCCTGTCAAAGATTTAGGGGTGTTAACTCCCTGATGCTTGGGTTGTGATTTACCTGAGCCTTTAGCAGGATGTGAAGTGGTGTGGGTCCCCGCCTCATTGGAGTAGTGTTGCCACACCAAGGATTTAGGACCCCTTGCTCCCTGGGACCCTGGTTGTGATTTGCCAGAGCCTTTATCAGGATGTAGAGGTTGAGTTGATTCCAACTCCACTGACTTGTTTATGTCAGCAGAGCCTTTGGGAATGGGTTTGCCCGAGGACACTGAGTGTGATGTCTCAGTGCCCTTCGTTGGCGATTGTTTTGGGGTCAGTGATTCGGTAATGATCCTGAGGGTGTCAGCAGTCAGGGTTTGTTGTTGCCTCCTTTTTTCAGGCTTAGAGACAGAGGTACCAGTGGCGAGTGACTTGGGTTGATCCACCTTCCTGGACCCCTGTCCCTTCTTCCTCTTCACCTTCTTAGTGGGAGAGGGAACATGTGAAATCTTGTTGTCACCCTGGATAGCAGTTAGCATATACGTGGTTAGGGCGACAGGTGTAACCTCAGTGGGGTCACGAGAGTAATTGGTCTTGTGTAAGACCTCAGGCTCAAAGCCTATGCCATCAGGCTTAATGTACTCGGACCCCAACAAGTCTTGCAAGGCGCAGGAAATAAATCTAGGGTATGACATAAGTTTTTGTCTAGACTTCCCACCCAATTTTGCAATGAGGTCCTTGAAGATAATTTCTCCATGGTCAATTTTTATACCCTCCAGGAGACAATACACTATCATTGATTGAGTAGTGTTAAGTTGCTCAGTGGAGGATTTGTTTCCCCCAAGGACCTGAATGACAAAGGTCATTAGGATCCTCCAGGGGGCAGGAAACCTGGTTTTGATTATTGGGGCTTTGGCTAGGAGGGCCCCTGGGGTCACATCAGGGTGAAGTTTATCATAGGGCCCTAGTTCCAGCAAAATTGCCTTCACTTCCTCTTCTTTGGGGTGGGCAGAAAAGGTCTCAGTTTAGTCAAGACCTGTGGCTTTGACAAAGGTCTTGTAGTTGAGAGTGAGATACTTTGTCCCATTCTCCACTGAGAACCTTATTGTGGCATCCTTAGGTGCATCAGGGTTGTCAACCACTGCGGTGCACCAAAATTCCCTCAGGTAATTAGGATAGATTATGGAGGGGGTTTTTGTGAATGCAGTGGTGAGAAAACAGTTTTGGAGGTATTTTACTACCTCCCTGTATTTAGGGAACCCCTCAGGGTAAGAAAAATTTCCCACTACATTATTTTTGGTCAGGTCAACACCCTCAATCTGGAATTCCACATTGGGGGCATATGTAACAGCCTTGGAAGAAGCCATAGTGAAGAAAAATGGTTTGGTTTTGAGAAAAAAAATTAGGTTTAAGAGAGAACACACAGTTTGAAATCAAGTTTTAGTTCTTGAAAAATTTTGTAAGAGTTTTCTTAATGTTTGAAAGAGTGTGTGTGTTTTTCTTTGTGGGGGTATTTATAGGGAATGAATTAGGGTTGTGAGGTTGCGGATATCAAACATTTTTGTTATTAATTCAAATGGTGTTATAAAACTTGTTTGATATCCGCATTAATTTGCACGATTCTCATTAACCTATTTTTTCGCAACATGATTAGATGAACAATTGCGTGGCTCTGCAAAAGACGCTTTTGTAAAGTGATGTCACCACACAAGTATTTGTGTGTGAGAGAGCATTTAATGCTCAGTGGTATCGGTGAGGTAGGTGTGGGGGCCTAAGATATGGATGCCAGTTGTGTAAGTAACATATATTCCTATATTTAATAGAAATCAGTTACCTACCTTGGACATTTACTAACTAAGTACTTAGAGCATTTAGTTAGGTATTCAATGCCTTTTGATATCTTGAGCCCCCTGAATGATTTATCATTCAGTGTGTTGATGATTAGTGATGAGGTGTATATCACTGAGAAATGGGTTTATTCAGGGACCTAAGAGAATTTACATCAGGTTGGAATAATTTTAATCAATTGCCTGATTCAATGTCCAACATGCCCAACTCAGCTTTCAGTCTGATGAAAGTTGGTTCATCCAGGGGTTTGGTAAAAATATCAGCTAACTGATACTCAGTGGGGATGAAATGTAATTCAGTTTCTCCATTCATGATGTGGTCCTTGATAAAATGGTACCTTATGTCAATGTGTTTGGTTCTTTGATGAAGCACTGGGTTATTGGAGATGGCTATAGCACTGGTGTTGTCACAAAAGATGGGTACCATCTTGTACTGAATGTCATAGTCACTCAGTTGGCTCTTCATCTAAAGTACATTTGCACAACACCCTGCAGCAACCACATATTCAGCTTCAGCTGAGGACATGGCCACTGACTGTTGTTTCTTTGTACTCCAATACACAAGTTTGCCACCAAGAAATTGGTAGGATCCTGAAATACTTTTTCTATCCATATTACAGCCTGCATAGTCTGAATCAGTTTATCCTTTGAGATCAAACCCTGAACATTTGGGGTAATACAAACCAAGGTTAGTTGTACCCTTCAGGTATTTGATGATTCTCTTGACAGCAGTGAGATGAGACTCTTTTGGTTCAGACTGATATCTAGCACATAGGCAGACTGAGAATTGGATGTCAGGCCTTGAGGCAAGTAAGTACGTCAGTGACCCTATCATTCCTTTGTATTGGGTTTGATTCACTGATTTACCAGTCAGGTCAGGACCAAGGTTGTTTGGAGGAACCATAGGGGTTTTCACTGAAGAGCAGTTAGAGATTTGATACTTCTTTAGTAGGTTCCTAATGTATTCTTCTTGACAAATGGATATTCCTTTGTTAGTCTGTTTGATTTGAAGTCAAAGAAAGTAAGTGAGTTCACCCATCATGCTCATTTCAAACTTTGTGGCCATGAGTTTTTCAAACTGTTTACAAAGTTTGTAACTTGTTGAGCCAAAGATGATGTCATCAACATACACTTGAAGAAGGATGACATCACTTTTTGTTCTATAGATGAACAGGGTGTTGACAATCTTTCCTCTGAGAAACTTGTTTTGGATCAGGAAGGCTGAAAGTGTTTCATACCATGCCCTGGGTGCTTGCTTTAGTCCATAAAGGGCTTTGTTAAACTTGCAGACATGGTTACGAAATTCACTACTTTCAAAGCCAAGAGGTTGTTGCACATAGACATCTTCTTTAATTTTACTATTCAGGAATGTACTTTTTACATCCATTTGGTAAACTTTAAATTTCATGTATGTTGCATAGGCTAGGAAGATCCTGATGGCTTCCATTCTAGCAACAGGTGCAAAGGTTTCCTCACAATCAATACCTTCCTGTTGGTTATATCCTTTTGCAACAAGTCTTGCCTTGTTTTTGATGACTGTTCCACATTCATCAGTCTTTAGGGCATTCAACAAGGGTCATGACATCATTCCTGTCAAATTGTTCCAACTCTTCTCTCATGGTCTGAACCCAAATCTCATAAGTTAAAGCTTCTTTAACATTTTGGGCTCTATGTTAGAAAGAAAATCCACATAGAGACAAACGTTGGCTGAGGCTTCCTTGAGTTTGGCAGCCATGCTTCTGGTAAGCTTGCCTTCAGTGGGCTCACCAATGATGTTCACAAGCTTAATTGTTTTGGATTTTGTCCAGCTATCATGAGGTCTACAATAAGAGTTAGAGCTTGTAGAAGCCTGATTTGTTGGAGTGGGTTCAGTCATAGGAACCTGAGGTAACTCAAGATTTTGATCTTCAGTGACCTCAGTGTGAACAGCTTGGTTTGAGGGTTCCTGAACAATTGGTTCAGTGGTAGTAGTCTCATTGGAGACTTTTTGGGTTTCAATGAATTCACTGATGGTTGGTTGGGGTAGATTGTGAGGGATGATGTAGTATGAGACATCAGCATCAGCTTGGTATTGGGTTGAATTGTGATTCTCAGGGAGATACTCATCAGGAGGATACCTTGATGAATCATCAATACCAATCGCTTCAACTGAGGAACTAGAGAACCTGATGGATTCAGTGCTCTCATCAACAGTTATATAATAAGTTTCATAAATTTGTTGTCTCCTTGTGTTAAACACCCTGTAGGCTTTGGAAACCAGAGTGTATCCCAGGAAGTATCCATCATCAGCTTTGGCATCAAATTTACCCAAGTGATCCTTGTGATTATGAATAAACACAAGACACCCAAATACATGAAAGTAGCTGATGTCAGGGATCCTTCCTTTGAACACCTCATAAGGAGTCTTATTGTGTCTTTTCACAATAATTGACCTATTTTGATTGTAGCAGGTTGTTCTGACTGCCTCAGTCCAGTAGTGTTTTGAGAGAACTGAGGCATTCAACATTGTCCTTGCTGCCTCTATGAGTGTTCTATTCTTCCTTTCAGCTACTCCATTTTGTTCAGGAGTATAGGGAGAAGTGAAGTTCTGAGAAATCCCTTTCTCAACACAGAAACACTCAAGGTCATGGTTTTTGAATTGAGTGCCATTGTAAGTTCTAATTTGTTTAACCTTGACATCATTTTGATTTTCAAATTTCCTGACAAATGACATGATTGTGTCAGCTGCCTGACTCTTTTTGGTCAGGAAGTAAACCCAAGTGTATCTTGAGTATTCATCCACAATAACCAGAGTATACTTCTCATGGTGAATGGACAAAGGACTGACAGGTCCAAATAAGTCCATGTGGAGGAGATGCAGACATCCTTTGATTGAAAAGGATTGTTTGGTTTTGAATGATGCCCTGTGGTGTTTTCCTTTTTCACAAGCAGAACATGGCTTGTCTTTGGTATACACCAGGGATGGAAGGCCAAGAACCTTGTTCTGTTTGGCCAGTTGTTGATGTTTTTGAAATTGAGATGAGAGAGTCTCCTATGCCAGAGCCAGTTGATTGTTTCACTTGCCTTAGAGAATAGGCAAGTCCCATTTTGAGTAAGGGATGACATATCTAGTACATAAACATCATCCCTCCTGGGAGCAATCAACACAGCTTCCTTGTTAGCATTAAAGATGGTCCCTCTCTTGTCATCAAACTGAACTATGTATTTTGCATCACATAGTTGACTCACACTTATCAGATTGTACTTGAGACCATTGACATAAGCTATTCTTGTAAAAACTATACCATTGCAGTTTACTGAACCATAACCTTCAATGGGAGCTGATGAGTTATCACCAAATACTACTTTGGGTCCTGGTTCTTCTACATATTTGTACAGATAACTCTTCACACCAGTCATACTCCTTGAGCATCCACTGTCATGGTGCCAAGCAGGATCCCTGATGTGTTTCTGCACAAATAGTAATCTGGGTTAGTTTTTCTTGTTACCCCACCTCCTAGTGGGCTTAGTCCTCAGGGACTTTTTGAACTTAGCTAAAGAATCATGATCTGAAGTTGAGTGAACTGAGCTTCCACATTTTTTACATTTTGTGGTAGTTGAAGACTCAGTTGACTGAGAAGTGCTGGTAGAGGTGTTTCTTCTGGCTTGAATGATCTTGTCATGTCCCTTGTCATCATGTGTGGGGTCTCCACAGATGTTACAACAATTGCTCATCATGCAATCATCAGGTAGATGATCATTGAACCCACAGTGAGGACATGGCAAGAAAGGCTTAGCCTTTTGTCTTTGTTTGGAAGATGAGGCATAATGATAGCCTTGTGTTTTGTAAAAACCGTGTGCTTTTAGAGAAGCAGTGTGAGAGTTGTGATCAGAAGTCCTGTGGTCTTCTTGTTTACATATCATGCAGAATAGGATTCTGTAGCAATTATCAGTGGAGTGGTTTGGATGATTGCAAAGTTCACATCTCACAGAAGCTCTGGATGAGGTTTTTGGTTTGGAGGAACTTGAGGAAGTTGCTGGTTGTTTAGATTTTGAGTTAGTGTGTTTTTCAGAGGACTCAATCTTTTCACTCAACTTCCTGACAAGTTCAGCTAACTGATCAAACTTTGAATCAGTGCTTTCAGGTTTCACTTCAGTGGATACTGAAGGTGCGTGGGTTTTCGAAGGTACTGAAGTAGGTCTTTTCAGGATGGTCATTCCTGGATTTGTTTTCTCCTTTGGAGAATGAGGTTGATAGACTAAAGGTGCAAGATCAGAACTAGGTGCAGCTCCCTGAAGTTGTTTTAGTAGAGGGAGTGGTGATTGTGAATCTGACTTAGACTTAGTGATGGACTCAGTATGACTGGGTTCATCTGTAACTCCTAGAAACTCCTTAATAGCCTGACTTTCAGGCTCTAGAATTCTTCCAGTGTTGAAGTTTGGCAGTTTACTTTCAAGATTGACTCTTTCAATCCAATCACTGGACTTAGGAGTAAGTTCTTTGCTAGAGAGTTTGTTTGCTGATAGAAAGGCTGTTGAATGGCTACTCTCCCCAGACACTTCAGTGAGTTGATCTTCACCCAGAGCAGCCTTTTTGGTGCTGGGTGTGAGACTCATCGTGTCAAAAAGTTTGGGGTTCTTCTGAGTCCATTTCCAAATGACAGCCTTCTCTTTCTTAAGTTCTTCTTGAAGAGATTGATTTTGTTTTACAAGTTCAGAATTCTGAATTTGAAGTGTGACATTTTCAAGTTTAGCTTGTTTTAAAGCAAGAAGTTCATCTCTACACTGATTTTAATTCAAAACTCAGTTTGTTAAATTTTGAAAACAAATTTAATCTCTGCTCTTCAACATACTTAAGATCAATATTAATATAATCTAAGTAATATTTCCAATTAGCATCATCATCCATAGAAAGTTAAATGTTTACCTTTCTCATAGTGATGTTCACCTACTCTGCATTCCTTGCATGACCTTTTCCCACAGCAAGCTTGTTGTCTTCTGAGAGAGCCATCAGGGAACTGATATGAACTTCTTCATCATCAGAAGACACTTCAACCTCATCCCAGTCAAATGTTTCTGCAACTAGCCCCTTGTTTTTAGCCTGAGCAGGTTTAGGAGCCTGAGGTGACTGAGTGACTATGGAGGCAGACTCAAGAAGAGCAAGTTTGGCCTTGGCCTTTCTGTATTTGGCTTCAAAATCTTTTTGAGGAATTTTTTTCAGTTTTGTTTTGAACAAACTGACTTGATTGAAGGAATTTTGGTTGAAACTTGGTAGTTCCTGAGGAAAAGTTGTTTCCTGAGAATTTGTAAGATGGTTCTGAGGTTGTTTTTCAGAAACAGTCTTTTGCAAAATGACCCTTTTACCACATTTAAAACATTCAGTATTGTCATTTGCCTTTAAGTTATAATTTTTTTTTATTTCTTTTAATAAACCTTCTTGAGTTTGCAAGGAGTGCCCTTTCATGAAATTCAATTTGTAAATCATTCAGGTACTCCTCACAGGTTCTTTCATCAACCTCATCATCAGATCCATCTTGAAAATCCTGCACAACACCATTTGAATAGAAAGCAGTGGATATGGGTGAAGAGGTCAAGGTCTTTTTGGTCTCCTGAGCTTTACCAGGGTATCTCCTGGTGATAAGATTGTCTTGATAGACAAACTTCCCATAAATTTCTGGGAGCTCAAGATTCTGGATATGATTGGCATTTCTCAGACCCTGAGAAAAGTTTAACCACTTCTCAGGGAGACTGTTGACAAAGCCAACATTGATTTCATGTTTAGACAAGGTGACACCATCATTGGTTAGCTCATTCAGGAGGCTCTTATACCGGGTATAGGTCTTAGAGAGGCTTTCAGAGTCTTTGGCCCTGAAAGTATTGTACTTAAGTTTCAGGTCCATGATCCTGTTTTCCTTGGTATCTGAGGGACCCTTATAGCTGTGAACCAAGTCAGTCCATGTCTGCTTAGCAGTAGGACAATTGATGACTGATTCTATTATATCATCAGGAAGACAAGATATAATTATGCTTTTCAGGCGTTGGTCTTGATTGACCACCCTCCTCTCATCTTGGGTCCACTGAGCTTCAGGTTTGACTAAACCTTGGGAGTTGTTGGGACATATGGACCATCATTAATATGTTTAATGTAATATGGTTCCATCCCAGTCTAGTAGCAAAGCATGCGCTTTTTCCACTTGTTAAATTTTCCAACTTCAAGTCGAGGGGCAGTAGCTGAATAACTTCCACCCTTTTTATCGACAAGTTGGGGAACATCTGAATCAGCCATGGTGGGATCTTGATTTAAAAAACTTTTTGAGCACTCTTTTTTTTTGAAAATGAATTTAGAAAAGTTTTACAAATCAGAGGTTCTAATACCACTTGTTGGTCCCGTTTACTTGGTTAATAGTTAACTAAAGAGTTAATCTAACCAAGTTACGTGACTTTTTAACACAGATGTAAAAGATTAACAACAAAGATAAACGTAAAGAAAAGAAACACAATATTTTTTCAAAGTCTAATTCTTATTAGAAGTTAATCAAAGAATTATACCCAAGTGTTTGCGGAATAACACTTGGGATTGAAACGACAAGTATGGTATTGACTCTTCTCTAAACTTAAACAATGTTTGAGTGACAACTAAAGGTCTCACTGAGGAATCTCAGGGAATGAGTTGTTCTTTGGAGGAGTAAAAGTGGTTTGTGAATGCTAAGCATTAAATGCACAAACTTGTCAACTTTTACTCCTCACTTATGCTACCTATTTATACACAAGTAAATTACAATCGTTACTGATAAAGATAAATTGATGACCTATTTAATAGAGACAAAATACTTACATATTTTGTCTCTGTTACAATAGACTATATTGGGTAAGGGACAATGTGCCTTTCTGATGCACAATGATGACACTATCCTGACATAGTGCCATTCAGGGAAAGTTTGACTTCAGGTTGATAGGGACACCTGTTGATACATTCAAACTTTCCCTCTTTGTCCTGCGCATTCATCAGTCTTCAGATCTTCAGTCTTCAGTCTTTAGTACTTCAATAGTTGTTGAGGATTCTTGGGGTTCAGTGAGTTATTGTCATCCTCACTGAACCCATCACCTTCTTCTTAGCTTAGATGCCACTCGCTGAGTTCTGCCTCACTTAATGGTGAACCTTTCTTCATAGGCTCATTCTAAGCATCCTGAAGATGACTCACTTAGTTACTGTTCACTCAGTGACTTGTTTGTGTTTACGGATATTAAACACTTAGGTTATTTTATGTTCAAATCCTAGTTAGAGGAAGATTGAGGAATTCAGTGACCCAACAATATCTCATTGTTATCGTTCATGCTCAATCCGTTCTTTAGAAACATATTTAGATTTCCCTTACACTTATCTTTTGCAAAATACCTTTATATGTAATCAAGTCGAAGTTAAAAATAAAATAAAGCATTTTCACAAAATGTTTGATACATGAACAATAAGCAATGAAAATAAAACAAACATACGGAAGCAAATAAAATCAAACAAACAAATAAAGCTTGGGTTGCCTCCTAAGAAGTGCTTTTCTTTATTAACGAGTCTTGTAGCTAGACTCAAAGTCACGCCCTATTACGTAACTCCATCATTAGTCACGTTCTCAAGGTCATCCTCGTGTTTGGTTTTGTATTCCAGACCTAGTTGCAAGCATTCTTTGTAGAAATCAAGTATTTTCTTCATTACGTGGTCTACTCCTCTACATCTATCCTCATCATTCCTATAATAGACCGTTTGCTTATGCTCCTTCTCAACGTCCGATAGAAGTCGGTATTGCTCTATCTTATAAGGCATTTGGTAGGCTATCTCATCGGTCTCCTCCTTAAATCTAACTATCCCTAGAGACGAGTCATAACTCATTTTAGAGACTTCAACAAATGGTTTCCCAAACACTACTTGAGCTAAACAGTTATTTATTATCGGAAGAATATCTTCTACAGTCACGAAATCGATAACATATGTGAAGTTCCCTACGAAGACATGCAATCCTTTAACTCTTCCCACAAAGTTACTCATCCAATCTATGTTAGGGAATATCCTAGGTCCAAGTTGCTTTTTCATTATCCAATTGTAATGGATCCTGGTCATAATGTTTATGGGAGATTTAAGATCGATGTAAGCTTTCCATACATGCACATGCCCAATGTTGCATGGTATGTTGATGTTGGATGGATTGCCCGCTTTGATTATTGGTGATCCTAGGAAGTATGGTATCTCTGGGTCATCAAATAAATCCCTATGGTATGCACGTTCTTCCTTAGTTGGTAACCTACCAAAGTAGTATTTTACATCCTCTACTTCTTTCTCCTTATCCTCCTCAACTTCCTTAACTTCAGTCTTATGTTCATTTTCAACTTTAGTCCTAGACCTATCATTCTCTTCCCTATCCTTATCGATTGGCTTGATAGTGACAACATTGAAAAAGTGGACATGTTTGGATGTTGAGGGGTCCTTAGTCTGGGTTCCGCTACTTGTGTTCCTAGCATCCTTATTTGGCGGTATCAACACTTGGTTGTTGAGAGCCTTCAACAAATTGTCAATTTTATTGGTCATCTCCGTTTGTTGTTGGTTGAATTTGGCTTCAAACCTAGCTATGCGGGCTTCTTGAGATGCCATAAAATTGGACATCAATCCTTCAAGATTATTGGTACTACCATAGTTGTTGGAAGGATTGTTGTTGAAAGTATGGTTTGAGGATGAACCGTTTTGTTGGAAACGATTAGATGGATTGGAAGAATTGTTTTGAGGAGTGTTTTGGTTTTGTTTCCAACTAAATTTTGGGTGATTTTTCCAAGAGGGGTTGTATGAATCATCGTAAGGGTTTGGCTCGGGTTTGAAAGTGTACCACTTGTCTCCTGCTCCGTCGGTACGCGAGGATGCGTAGTACGCAAAAGCTTGTTCAGGGAGTTCCATGCAATTACGAGTGTCATGAGGACCACTACAATATTCACATGAAGAAGTGATTTTGTTCACTTGGCTTGAAGGTTTAGGAGCCTCGTAGGATTTCATGAGAAACTTGACTTGGTCTTCAAGTTCCATGATCCTATGGTAGGGAGTGCTTGAATTGGTCGAAGGTAAAGATATTGCCTTGACCATTTTGTTCAAATCACGGGGATCATTCCAACTTTCGTTTTCATAGAGAGCAAGATCTTGTATGAGTTCCCATGATTCTTCCGCACTTCGATCACGTAGCTTACCACCAGACGCTTGGTCAATGGTTCGCCTTGTGGGGAGATTGATATGGTTATAGAAGATTTGGACTTGGAGCCAAAGATCTATGCCGTGATGAGGGACTTTTTGAAGTAAGTCCTTGAAACGAGTCCATGCTTCGTAAAGAGTTTCATCTTGACGTTGTTGGAACATCAAGATGTCATTCCTTAACTTGGTGGTTCTTCCCGGTGGGAAAAATTGAGCAAGGAAATGAGAAGTGAGATCATCCTAAGATGTGATGGATCCCGCGAGTAGACGCTCAAGCCGTTGACTAGCTTGGTCACGTAGAGAGAATTGGAAGAGACGCAATCGGGTCGTCTCTCGAGTGCCAACATCAAGGTCTATGGAATCTATGATTTTAAGGGAATCCTTGAGATGTTGGTTTGGATCTTAAGAACGAAGTCCATGGAATGCACATCCGCTTTGCACTAACCAGATGGTGTCGGATCGCAAGGGAGACACATTGGCTCCTTGGGTGAGCTCAATGGTGTTTTGATAGCCTTGATGGCTAGGCTGGGACTATTCTCCTAAAGTGCGGGCTCTAGGAGGTTGGTTTGGTTGTGGTGGGTCTTATTGTGATGGGTTGATGGGATCAAAGATATTACCACCTTCCATGATAGAGGACGGTAATTGTTACGAACAAAGAAACGAAGAAATAAGATAGACTAAAGAAAACCTATAAAAATACAAATAAAAATCTCACTAGAAAGGAATCTAGTGAGTAAACCTAATAAAATAAATTCAAACTAAACAATAACTATTCCCCGGCAGCGGCACCAAAAACTTTGATGTACGGATTGTGGTCTACACGGAAGTTTTACCTCTCAAGGGATCTTGAGAAGCTTAGAATCCCCACCAGGCAGTGTACCTGACCGATGTAGTAGAGTGAAGTGGCAAGTACCGGGGGATTGATCGTTCTACACAGGGAATAGTGTTCTTTAGGATTGAAATTGATCTAACTAGGTCTAGAGGTGAGGGATGATTCTTTTTGTATTTTTATATTTTATAGAAAGTAAGTAAAATCTCGAGTTTTGGAAGAGTGGGCGGAATTAGTTGCTAGTCAACTAACCCAAGTAACTACTAATGCAATAAAAAATAAAATGACAATAAAATAAAATAAAATAAAATGTGAAACTATATATGGAGAAAGCGTTTTAACTTAGATTTCATTACTCCCTAGTAATCTTTTATTGATTGATAAGCTTGTTACAATTGCGTGGGTGACGGGTTGCATTCCTTAATACCAATTGGGGGGCCATGTACGATCTTCCCCAACTCTATAAGCTTCTATCTCTTCCTATGGCGACATGTTAAGTATCCTTACCATGGCCTCCTTAATAGTCACTTATGCATTAAATACAACCATTAAAATCGTAGTACACATCCTATTCATGTTTCTTAAGACATTCAAGCAAGTTACCGAATAGGAGATTAGCTAGTTTTCTTAAGCCTAACATCGATTAACAATCACCCAATAACAATTAATAACCAACCATCAATCAATAATCAATAACTAGGTTTCATTACATCTAAGCAAACACAAATAAACCTAGCCTAGCATGTTAAAATAAATTCAAGCGTAAGATATAATCAAACAACACATAGACATATTGAATGATTAATGGATTACTTATCTTTAATCAAACATGGAAGAGACAAGGGTATGAAACCCTTAAAAACTTCTGAAATTCGACCAAAGATTTGTATGACAAAGTTCCTCTCCAGAGTTGCACACTAATGAATGAAAAATCAAAAACTATATATAGATTTACAAGGGTGACGGCGTCACCTTTTGATGGTTGACGCCGTCATCTCACCGTGGCTAGGGTTTCTTGTCGCCCAATCCAACTTCTTGACGCCGTCACTTTATAAGGGTTTTGGGCCATCATGCTTTAGAGTTACACGTGACGGCCTTCCTCTCATAAAGGGTGACGCCGTCACGTGTTAATGCCCAAATAGTCTTCTGGCGCGTCACGTGTAAAAGTGATATCCACCTCTTGTCATAAAGCCTGACGTCGTCCCTTAGGAATAGGTGACGCCGTCAGGTGTAATTTCTAGCTTGGATTCTTGACTTTGTTGTTTTCTTCACTTTTCGCTCCAAAAACGTCCAAAATGCTATGTTTTCCCGAATTCTTCTCAAAAGTACCTAAAATGACAAAAGGAACGATTTAGGGTAATAATTGATCATATTATCACGACTTAAGGCTTAAATGACCCCTTAAAAGCGTAACAAATTTCGCCTCATCTGCAAACCGGACACAATGATTTATAGTGGTTCGGTGATGAGGCGAAAAATGATCCGTTTTCAGGGGTTCATTTAAGCCCGGAATTGAATTTATTTGATCAAATATTGCCCTAAATCGTTCATTTTGTGATTTTAGGTACTTTTGGAGTGAATTCTGGAAAAGGAAGCATTTCAGACGTTTTTGGAGCATAAAAGTGAAGAAAACGACAAACTCTTAATTTTCCTTGCTGGGAATAGTACCTGACGGCGTCAAGAGTATTTTGATGACGGTGTCAAGAGCAAAAGTGGTGACGGTCCAGTAGAAATGTGACGGCGTCAAAGCATGGCCGTAAAGAGTAAAAGGGGTGACGCCCCAAAACAACATTACACATGACGGCGTCAGATCTGGATCTAGGCAGTTCGAGAATATTATGGGCGGTGGGTTGACGGCGTCAGAACTTTCTTCTTGATGTCGTCACCTTAGGAAATCTATATATAGTCTTTGTAATTTTCATTATAAAGATAGGAGAATTTTAGGGTCGACTTGAATAAACCCTAGCACGACTTTTACAGTATTTTCAAGGGTTTTCACCCCTTGAAACCTTTCATGTTCAATTAAGATCAGTATCCTTTCAATTCATTAAATATATCTATGTGTTGTTTGAATATATCTTACGCTTGTCTTTATTTTAACATGCTAGGCTAGATCTTTTGTGTGATTGCTTAGATGTAATGAAACCTAGATGTTGATTATATGTTGATTGCTTGTTTATAGTTGTAATGGACGAATGATTTCGATGTTATGCTTAAGAAAACTGGCAGACCTCCATAGTGTAACTTGCTTGAACGTCTTAGGAAACATGAACCAATGCGTACAAGGTTTTTATGGTTGTATTTAATGCATGAGCGAATTTTAGTGATCCCATGTTAGAAACTTCTTGCAGGCTCGACATAGGAGTGAAGTAGGAGCTTATAGAGCTGGGGAAGTATGTACGCCACCCCACGATTTGTATTAAGGAATATAAACCGTCATCCACGCAACTGTAACAAACAATTAACCTATAAAAGATATCTAGGGAGTAGTGAAATCTAAGTAACCACAATTCTCCCATCTATTGTTCACACCACATTAGTTTAATTAGCTTTATTTACATTTTTGTTATTTTATTTTGATTGCATCTTAGTTATTGGGTTAGTTGACTAGCAACTAATTTTGCCCACTCTTCCAAAACCTGAGATTTTACTTGCTTTTATAAAAATATAAAAACACAAAAAGAATCATCCTTCACCTCTAGACCTAGTTTTTAGGCTTTCTAATCCTAGCGACACTATTCCTAAGTTGAACGATCAATCCCCCGGTACTTGTCACTATACTATACTACAACGATCAAGTGTTTGGCGCCGCAGCCCGGGGAATAGTTATTGTCTAGGTTAGGATTTCTTTTTATTAGGTCTACTTGCTAGATTCCTTTCTAGTAAGATTTTATTTTTATTTTTAGGTTTTCTTTAGTCTATCTTATTTCTTCGTGTCTTTGTTCGTAATCTCCACCATTCGCCATCATGGCAAATGACGAATTCTCTAACCTTAGAGTCACTAGGAGTCGTAGTTCCGCTAGAGACCTTGTTTTGCCCTATGCAGAACCTGATAGGGAAATGCGTAGGCTAAGACGACCTCTCTCAACACCTGAACCATCCAGCATAGCCATCGATTTTGATGCGCCCCTTTCTGAAGAAAATTCAGAAAATCACCTTACAACCTCTAGCTCCCAATCCAACAACGATATGAGTACCCCCGCAACTCCCATTCCTAAGCGCCTTAAGGACTATTCCTCCCCAAATCCTCATGGCTTCTCAAACGTCATTGTCTTCCCAAACGAACACGCCGATGAGGTCTTGCATGCGACCGATGTTTGGCTTGTCCAAAGTGTGTGCAAGTTTTGTGGACTAGATGATGATGACCCGATTCAACACATCAAGGACTTCTTGAAAATAGTAGACACCCTCCATACGGATGGGGCTACTAGAAACACATCCCGATTACGATTCTTCCCGTTCACCCTTTATGAAAAAGCCAAAGAGTGGTATGATAAACTTCCCTCTGAATCTATTTTCACATGGGAGCAACTCATATCCAAATTTTATGAGAAGTTCTTTCCAGCAGGAAAAACCTCAGCATTTAGGGATAGGATCCTCCGCTTTCGAAAAGGGAAGGATGAACCCTTCCATAAATCATGGATTAGATTCAAGGATTTAATAAGACAAGTTCCCCATCATGGCATCGAACTCTGGCTCCTGGTCCAAATCTTCTACGACAATGTCTCCCCAAATGACCGAAACGGGATCAACAATTCTAGAAAAGGGAAATTATCCAACCTTAGTGCCGAGGAAGGATAGAATAGGGTTGAGGAATATGCTCAGGATCAGGATAACACTTGGGATGAACCTGAGTCAACTGCCAGCATGTCTGAAATCACATCAACACCTTGAAATCGGCTGCAAAAAATTCACAAAAGAATGGAATACCTAGCTAGGTCGCAATTAACTAAACAACTTTCAAATCCTTACTTAATCTGCGACTACTGTGGGGCCCGCACGAGGTAAAGGAATGCGGAGGAGAACCCACGACCGAACATGCGTGCTTGTCAGGGGGTGACATCTACGCTGACCCCTCCCTTTTGCCTTTTTACCAAAACGACGATTACACCCTTTGGGGAAATCTGGTGAAGAGAAAAGAAGGAAAGGAAGGCCCTGAATATAAAATCAAGAGCACTTTTAAAGATGACCTTGGTCACTTCACTCAAGAAAAAGGTTTACAATTAAAAGGTCTTGATGAGCTCGTCGATGAGCAACAGAATGACATCGAAGAATGGTTCAACAAGCTTAACTCCACCCTTGATAACCAAGAAAGGCCATCAGTAAGCCAAAAAGACCCCATGCTCGCGATAACCACTCGAGTTGGAACAATAACCAAGGACCCCCTTACCCGAGCTCACATCCTATCACCCTTTATCCAAGCAAGCCTCGCGAAGAGGAGGGTGATGTGAGCAGCGAGGCTCCCGAACAACCTCCCTTGGCGACCCCATCCCCATCGACTCCACCTAACCAACCTGTGAGAATCCCATTCCCATCCCGACTAAAAAACAAGAAAACTGAGAACGATAATAAAAGATTCTTGTCATATCTAAAAGACTCAGTAATCACCATACCTCTCCTTGATGCTTGCTATCACATGCCAAAGTATAGCACATACTTTAAAAAATTACTCGCTAACCGAAAGAAACTCGAGGGCCTTGTGACTCTAGGGGAAGAATGTTTGGTGGTGACCCATCGAGGGCTACCAAAAAAAGGTAGACGATCCAGGCAGCTTCACCTTGCCCAGTTCCATAGGATCTCTATCGATAAAAAATGCTCTTGCTGATTTAGGGGTGAGTATTAACCTCATGCCTCACTCCATGTTCCTTAAACTAGGATACTCCGGATTAAAGTCTACCAGTATGAACATCCAACTAGCCGATAGATCAGTCAAATACCCCATAGGGATATGCGAGAACGTGCTAGTCAAAGTTGGAAAATTCAAATTCCCGGTTGACTTTGTAATCTTAGAGATGAAGGAGGATGACTTGGTGCCCATCATCTTAGGGAGACCATTTCTTGCTACCGCTCGTACAGTCATTGATGTTCATGACGGCAAGTTAACCTTACGAGTAGGAACCGATAGCTTAACCTTCGACATTAAAGATACTATGAATCTCTCTCTCGAAGCAGCTAACCGGCTTTATTTCATCTGAGAATTTGATGAACTCACGGATGTTATTGATGACTGTGTTGATGAACAGATCGATGAAGGCTAGTTACGGGGAGAGAATTTTCTCCCCTTGTTGGAGGAAGAAAAGATAGAAGGTGTTGGAACAGTCTTTTTCTACCCTAGACAAGAGACCACTGAACAGCTCGAACTCCGAAAACCCGAAAACAAGCTTAAACCCTCTATTATCGAACCTCCTAAGCTAGATCTTAAGGAACTCCCTAACCACCTAGAGTATGCCTTCCTTCAGGGAGAGGATCAACTGCCGGTAATCATAAACTCTTCCCTCGAACATGAACAAAAAGGTAAGCTCTTAGAAGTCCTCAAGAAATATAAGGGAGTTCTTGCATGGAGTGTAGCCGACATTAAGGGGATTGACTCAACTTTCTGCACGCATAAGATTCTTATAGAAGAAAACTATAAACCTACCGTGCAACCCCAAAGGCGGGTGAATCCCAACATTAAGGAAGTAGTGAAGAAATAAGACATCAAACTTCTGGATGCTGGGCTAATTTACCCAATCTCGGATAGCCCGTGGGTTAGTCCTGCACAGGTGGTACCAAAGAAAGGTGGAATGACGGTGGTAAAGAACGACAAGGGTGAGATGGTACCCCAGAGAATGGGTACTAGCTGGCGGGTATGCATCGATTATAGAAAGCTCAATGATGCTGCAAGGAAAGATCACCTTCACTTACCATTCATTGACCAAATGTTGGAGAGGTTATCTGGGCACGAGTACTACTGTTTCTTGGATGGGTTCTCGGGATATTTCCAAATCCCCATAGCACCTGAGGACCAAGAGAAAACTACGTTTACTTGCCCCTATGGAACGTTTGCCTATAAAAGAATGCCTTTTGGGCTGTGTAATGCCCCCACCACTTTTCAGGGATGCATGACCGTGATCTTTCACGAACTGATGAAAGACAGCATGGAAGTTTTCATGGATGACTTTTCAGTCTTTGGGAACTCTTTCGACCACTGTCTTGCTAATCTAGAAAAGATGCTCAAACGTTGTGAGGAAACTAACTTGGTGTTAAATTAGGAGAAATGTCATTTCATGATAAAAGAAGGGATTGTGTTAGGACATAAGGTCTCAGGGAATGGGATTGAGGTGGACCAAGCTAAAGTGGAAGCTATATCTAAATTACCTTATCCCACAACTGTTAAAGCAATACGGAGCTTCTTGGGCCACGCTGGGTTCTACCGAAGATTCATCAAAGATTTCTCTAAAAATAGCTCGGCCAATGACTCAATTGCTGATGAAGGATGCCCCTTTTGATTTCTCTTAAGAATGCAAGGATGCATTCGATCTCCTGAAAAAGGAGCTCAAGCTCCAATCATGGTGACACCCAACTGGGAGTTACCTTTCGAAATCATGTGCGATGCTAGCGATTATGATGTCGGAGCTGTATTAGGTCAAAGGCGTGACAAGCTTTTCCAAACCATTTACTACGCTAGCAAAACCATGAATCCTGCTCAAGAGAATTAATCTACCACCGAAAAAGAATTATTAGCCGTAGTGTTCGCATTCGACAAATTCCGTCAATATCTTGTACTTTCAAAGGCAGTCGTTTTCACCTATCACTCAGCTCTCTGATATCTTTTTGCTAAGCAAGATGCTAAACCATGACTAATTCGGTGGATCTTGTTGTTGCAAGAATTTGGCGTTGAAATCCGTGATAAAAGGGGGGCAGAAAATTTGGCTGCTGATCACCTATCTCGTCTTGAAAATCCCTTTAATTAGCATGATAGAAGCAAGATTCGGGATTCATTTCCTGACGAACAACTCATGTCAATGACAGATTCTGAGCCTTGGTACGCTGATTTTGCTAACTATCTCGCGAGTAGACTCATTCCGGAACATATAACTAAATACGAAAAGAAAAGGTTCTTTGCCCAACTAAAATACTACTTCTGGGATGAACCATTTTTATTCCGAATGTGTCCTGATCAAATAATCAGACGTTGTGTTTCGGGAGGTGAGGCAGTAAAAATCATGAGCGAATGTCACTCTGGCCCTTCTAGGGGCCATCATGGGATAAACACCACCGCCCGAAAGATTTTTGATGCGGGATTCTATTGGCCCACAATATTCCGTGATGTCAAAGGAATGGTACAAGAATGCATTGCATGTCAACGGGCCGGGAACATATCAAATAGGGATGAATCACCTCAGAATTTTATACAAGTGTGTGAGGTTTTCGACGTCTGGGGAATTGACTTCATGGGACCCTTTCCATCTTCAGGAGGGAATGAATACATTTTAGTTGCCATCGACTATGTTTCAAAATGGGTAGAGGCACAAGCCCTTAGGACCAAGGATGCCAGGGTAGTTATTCATTTCCTGAAAAAGCTGTTCACTAGGTTCGAAATTCCTAAAGCTCTCATCAGTGATAGGGGAACCCACTTTTGCAATGCGCAAATGGAAAAGGTCATGAGGAGATACGGAGTGTCCCATCGATTTTCCACCGCCTATCATCCACAGACCAATGGCCAGGTCAAAAACACGAACAGGGCTATTAAAAGAATACTAGAAAAAATTGTTAGTCAGAATAGAAAAGACTGGTCATTTAAACTCGATGAGGCCTTATGGGTATTCCGAACTGCCTACAAGACACCTATTGGAACAACCCCGTTCCACATGGTGTATGGTAAGGCATGTCACCTTCTGGTAGAATTAGAACATAAGGCTTATTGGGCGCTTAAGGCTTGTAATTTAGAATATACAATTGCCGGAACAAATAGGTTCTTGCAACTACACGAGCTTGATGAGCTAAGGTTAGAAGCGTATGAGTCTTCCATTACATATAAGGAGAGGGCAAAAAGATGGCATGACTAGCGAATTAAGAGACCTAAGGAATTTTCATAAGGGGACAAAGTTCTATTGTATAAATCTCGGTTAAGGTTATTTCCAGGGAAACTCAAGTCTAGATGGTATGAGCCATTTATGGTGAAAAGTTCCTTTAAGACTGGGGCTGTTGTGTTATTGGACGACGAAAATAGAGAATTTACTGTCAACATACAACGTGTAAAACATTATCAAGAAAGTAGCAATGAAATTATTAGTGAGGAGGATGTAACATTTGATGATGAGGTCACATAATTGCCCATGACCTTGAGTCTAGCTACAAGACTCGCAAATAAAGAAAAGCGCTTCTTGGGAGGCAAGCCATGCTTTGTGTGATTTTTAATTGTTTGATTGTTATTTGTTTTCATATGCATGCTTTATTTTTATTGTTGGTAGATCATGTTTCAAACTAAAATAGTGAAAATACTTTATTTTGTCGTTTGGCTTTGTCTTAACTTCATCCAAAGGTATTTCGCAAATGATAACTGTAAGGGGAAACCCCAAATACGTTTTTAAGAAACAAAATTGATCATGATTCTCCACAATATTAAATGAACATGTATATTAGTATTTGTTAGAGTCAAATGCTTGTATCGAGTCATAATGATGTTTTGCAGGATTTTCCAGGAAGTAGGACAAAGTTTTTCCAGAAAATTTCCGAAAACTTAACATAAAGATTTTTGCAGGTCACTTCTGACGGCATCAGGAAGAAATCCCTGGCGGCGTCATGTGTAAAAATCTGGAAATTTTGCCAGTTTTGTTTTTCTGACGGAGTTTTAAAGTTTAGTTAATTCTTTAGTTTTATAAACTCCAGGGAATCTGCAAACATTCATTCCACAAGCATTATATCTTACTTTGCTTTCTAGGATTTATTATCATATATAGATTGCCGCCGATTTTACGCGAGGTTGCCTTGTTTGTTTTCTCAGGTTTAACAGGTTATGTATGACAAGAAGATGATTTATATTCTGGAAGGGAAGCTTTGATTGTTCATTTTCTTGGAGGAAGATCTAACCTTGTTACTACACTATCCATACCGAGCGAATCAGGGGAGTATTTGATTTCATTCTTTTACCTGTTTTACTTTTACATTCTTTAATTGAACATTGGGGACAATGTTCATCCTAAGTGTAAGGGGAGGGTAAATGATGATACCTTATAGATAAACTTTCACTTGAGTTTGTTTGTTTGATGGTAGGTGTGTAATAAAACTATGAGAAATACTTGTTAGTGTAATTTTAGCGCCAAATTTCAAATTTTTTACAACATTTAGGAGTGAAACTTTAGCCTTAGCAAGCGTCTCGTGGATAGGAGTCGTATGACTAGCACGAAACCGTACCATTCAGAAAAATTTTCCACCCAAATATGTGAGGTTCGCCTTTAGATTTGATAGGAAAAACATTTACTATTAGTGCTTTTGAGTGTGCCGGTAACATTTAGATTCTAGAACTTGTGTTAGTGATGCATCCCGAGACCGCTAGTGAGACTACATTCGTGTAGTAGGATTTACTACATGATAAGAGGCATTAGGATCACCCTTGTTTTAAACCCGTATCATAATTACTTGACCATTTAAGTCATATTACTTGGCTAGTTAAGTCAACTAATTTTTCCCACACCATTAGCGTTGTACTCATTTTTAGTACACGAAACCCCTAGTACACCCCTCCGAGCCTATCTTTTCATTTATAACTTTAAGCATCTTACTTAAAGGAATAATTTGTTACACCCCACTTAAATGTATAACCAAATCGCCTTAGCCTTCCGTGTATGCACTCATCTTTAGTGCATTATTGTTATATGTTTAAACCCTTAGTTAATTATCTAATTGATTACATGGTTGCTAAGTTGAGTCATATCCTTGTACATATTGTTTTGGGACGATTGGGACTCATGGGTAAAGTACTATTGTTATGGAGTAATGGGGAAGCACAACATATTATTACCCCCATATGTGCGTTAATCTTAAAAGTACTCCAAGTGTTTTGATTATCTTAATTCGTGTCATTAGATTAGTTTATTGTAAAGTATGTAAAAATTCAAGTGTAAGGGGAATGTTCATTCCCTATGATGTATTATTTTGGATGGTAGGGTAAAAGTATGCAAAAAAGAAAAAAAAAATCGACAAAATATAGAAAAAGAAAAGAGAAAAAACATACGGACTACCATCCCGTTTCATTCTATGTTTATTTTATGTTTTTATTATTTTTCATTTATTAGCTTAAGTCGAGTCTAGTCTTGGCTTAGAACGCCATATTGTACATGTAATTAACCAAGATGATTAACTCGCCACCAGTAAAGATTGCCTATATCCAACAAAACCGTCTATTCCATATCCCTACACGTAACATTATAACCCTTTAAAAAGACATCTTTAATAGTTTATCCTAGGTGCTTACGGCATGTGGTGGAGGTTAGATCCTTTCCCAAGCCTATAGTAATCTATTTTGCTATGACAGGTAGTGAGAGATGTTTTCCATTTCCATATTGTGATATACTTTATTACGCCCGAGAGATGTGAGTATCTAAACACTATTTGTGAGGTGCTAGTGTATGACCTCCGTGCTTGTCTTTGGTCTTTAGTGGAATGATTATTTGTTGTAATTACTTTTATATTAGTGTTCAATGACCCCTAACTTGTATTTTGATTAGAATAAAAGCGCATTTGCTTAAGGACAAGCAAATCTCAAGTGTAAGGGTATATGATGAGGCGAAAAATGATTTGTTTTTAGGGGGTCATTTAAGCCCAGAATTGAATTTATTTGATCAAATATTGCCCTAAATCGTTCCTTTTGTGATTTTAGGTACTTTTGGAGTGAATTTTGGAAAAGGAAGCATTTCGGACGTTTTTAGAGCATAAAAGTGAAGAAAATGGCAAAGTCTTAATTTTCCTTGCTGGGAACAGTACCTGACGTCATCAAGAGCATTTTGATAACGGCGTCAAGAGCAAAAGTGGTGATGGTCCAGCAGAAATGTGACGGCGTCAAAGCATGGCTGTCAAGAGTAAAAGTGGTGACGGCCTAGAACAACATTACACATGACGACGTCAGATCTGGATCTAGGCAGTCTGAGAATATTATGGGCGGCGGGTTGACGGCGTCTGAACTTTCTTCTTGACGCCGTCACCTTAGGAAATCTATATATAGTCTTTGTAATTTTCATTCTAAAGAGAGGAGAATTTTAGGGTCGACTTGAATAAACCCTAGCACGACTTTTACAGTATTTTCAAGGGTTTTCACCCCTTAAAACTTTTCAGGTTCAATTAAGATAAGTATCCTTTCAATTCATTCAATATGTCTATGTGTTGTTTGAATATATCTTACGCTTGTCTTGATTGTAACATGCTAGGCTAGATCTTTTGTGTGTTTGCTTAGATGTAATGAAACCTAGATGTTGATTATAGGTTGATTGCTTGTTTATAGTTGTAATGGATGAATGATTTCGATGTTAGGCTTAAGAAAACTGGCAGACTTCCATAGTGTAACTTGCTTGAACGTCTTAAGAAACATGAACCAATGCGTACTAGATTTTTATGGTTGTATTTAATGCATGAGCGAATTCTAGTGATCCCATGTTAGGAGCTTCTTGCAGGCTCGATATAGGAGTGAAGTAGGAGCTTATAGAGTTGGGGAAGTACGTACGCCACCCCACGATTGGTGTTAAGGAATATAACCCGTCATCCACGCAACTGTAACAAATAATTAACATGTAAAAGATATCTAGGGAGTAGTGAAATCTAAGTAAACACAATTCTCCCATCTATTGTTCACACCACATTAGTTTAATTAGTTTTATTTACATTTTTGTTATTTTATTTTGATTGCATCTTAGTTATTGGGTTAGTTGACTAGCAACTAATTCCACCCACTCTTCCAAAACCCGAGATTTTACTTGCATTTATAAAAATATAAAAAGAATCATCCCTCACCTCTAGACCTAGTTTTTAGGCTTTCTAATCCTAGCGACACTATTCCTGAGTTGAACGATCAATCCCCCGGTACTTGTCACTATACTATACTACAACGATCAGGTACACTGCCTGGTGGGGTTGTAAGCTTCTCGAGATCCCTCTAGAGGTAAAGCCTGGTGCAATTCCCACGCATCATTCGGCACGAAGAACCTCTTCGTCCTACCCCACTCCCCGTGTACCACTAATCAACACGCTCCTTCAGGCAGAACTAACCGTACACAAGCTTACACGAGGTTTAATGATACTAAGCAGAATATCGAGTTCTAATTCTAGCTAGAACTAATCTACCAAAGCCCACGTGGCCACACGAACAAGCACTCTTGTCCCACTCAGATCGACACATGATCTAAGCCTTTACGTGAACGAGTACTCCCATCCACTAGATTCTTCACACTAAGACACACTTGGATCTTCACCCAATCCAAGTCTTCAAACATGACACACTTGGATCCTTTCCCGATCTAAGCCTTCACACACAACACACTTGGATCCTTTCGCGATCCAAGCCTTCACACACGACACACTTGGATCCTTTCCCAATCCAAGTCTTCACACAAAGACTTAACTAAGTCCTAACCTAACCACTAGGACATCATTCTCCTCACAACAAATACATGAACTAATCTAGTTACAAGACTTCTTGGATCTTCATCTTATCCAAGTTCACACACATATATCTCTATCCTCAACTCACACACAAGTCGGAAGTATTTACAATATTTACAAAACCTATAACCCTAACACTTGTCACGTTTGTGTGCGTACACATATAACATCTCGAATCTTCATCTACGTCGAGAGTTCTTCTCTTGCACTTTGGGAAAAGGCATTGACTTTATCTTCTCGAATCTTCATCTACGTCAAGAGTTCTTCTCTTGCACTTTGCGGAAGAGGAAATCACTTATAAACATATACCGACATGTAATAGTGATCAAAGATAAAGAAAAACAAAACATAAAGTTTTTGTGTGTGTGGAAGCTTTTTTCTGAAAGGGAACAGTTCAGTATTTATAGACGACAGGAAAGGAGGCGATGGTCCTTTAAATAGGCGACGGTCCTTAATCACTAAGGGAACGTCATCCACATTAAGGGACCTCCCGACAATACGCTCCATTTTGTCCTGACGTGGTGAAAACATATCTGGTGCAAGCTGAACTGAATTAGGGGGAAATATAGCTGTTATAAGTTTGAATTTGAATATATTTTCTTAATAAAACATTTCTTTAAAAACACAAAAATACTTTTGTGAAAATGTTTTGTTAAACTTAAAAATGTAAGTTTAGAAGAAAATAAATTCTTTGATCACTTTACTAAGGACGGTATAGAGTTTGTTCATACTTGAAGTGATGTCGAGAGACGTTGATATGTGATCGAGTAACTTGTGCACTTTATGTTATGTATTACAAGTTACATGTTTGTCATCATTAAAACATGAAGACGTTGTATAGATTAAACGTCGTAATGTTTGCACTAACCGGAGAGGTGGTAACTTTAGGCGTGGTAATTGGTTCGGTAATCGAGGTAATGGTGGAAGAAATAATTTTGGTGGAAGTCGAGATGGCGTCAGCAAGGTTGGCGAAAGCTCTAGGCGTAATCAAGGATGCTATAATTGTAGAGAAAAAGGTCACTTCATAAGTGAGTACGCTAAGCCCAAATAGAACAAATAATTCATGGGTGGAGCTTGGAGCGATAGTGAAGATGACGACCAACTGAAAAATGAAGCTATGTAAAACCAAGATGAAGCTCTTCTAGGATATAGTAATGTTGATAAGCACAACAGAATATAGAATAAGAACACAATCAACATTACTAATAAGGTTTTCTTTATTAAATATATATATAAACTACTACTACTATTAAACTATTACACGCTCTATGCGTTTCTAGACTCTCATTGGAGAGACTATCTATGAATGGTTGCCCGTAACCTAGACGCCAACCCTCTTTATATAATAGAGGGAGCTTACAATAAAACCCTAATAAGGTTAGCTTACTAATAAAGCTAACTAACTATTACATATTAGGTCCTCATTGTTTCTTCTTGTGGGTTTTGTAATTTTTAAATCTGTAATTCCCAACAAGCTACTTGTCTCATGGCACAAGAAAAATTAGAGGTACCTCAAAACCCTTCTACTTCCATTAATTTCAACATTAATAAATTTCAAAAGGAGAATGAGGATCTAGTAAAATTTGATGATGATTTTAGGAAAACTTTTGAAAAAAATCTTAAAGAAAAACAATCTCTTGAACAAGAGTGTACTAAACTTAATGAAAGAGTTTATGAACTTCAAAGAGAAGTTAAGATTCTAAATCATCGCAAAAAGGTGGTTGAACTATGTAAAAGATGTGAGATACTCACACTTAAGGTTAACTCTTTAAATGACAAGGTATCTAAACTTCAAAATGAGTCTCTAAGTTTTTCAAGATATAAGAAGAGTACTAACGATTTAGAAGACATAATAAGTCATAAAAAATGCCCTAGATAAGAAAGGTCTTGGATTTTCAAAATATGAGAAAAATACCTCTGAAAGTTCAACAAAACCAATAGTGTTTGTGAAATCGAGTCAAAACAAAAATCCACCAACTTCTGAGCCTGACGCGTTGGGTGATGCGCCGATGCGCTGGCAATGCGCCAGGTCTCTGAGGGAAGTTGAATCTTCGTCAAATAATTTTGTTAAACCAACTACTCCTCAAGCTCTTTTTGTAAATACTCTAGGTAATCTAGCTCCCATTACAAGAAGAGAAAACCTAAAACAAGTTTATAACTCGGGTTCTCATAATAGGCTTGGTTACACACAACCTTGGTTTAATCATAGACCACTCTTACCAACACCCAATGTAAGATCATCAAGATCATACAACCAAAGATCTTCTTCTCAATATAATCAATAATTTCCAAGAAGAATTTTTTATAATAATAATCAAAGGCAATGTTTTAAAAAGCGCGCCTAAGGCGCGCCTACTCCCTAAATCCCATGAGGCTCCAGCCTTTAGGATTTTTTCAGATCGAGGCTCACGACATGCATGAATCCCGTAAAAATCGTAGCGCCTTGGGGATTTTTGCACTTTTGAGCCTTGGGGATTTTTGCGCCTAGAAGATGTAATGGGGTTTTGGCCTTTTTTTCTTAATAGTAAGATACATTTTGAGCTTACATATTATATACATTGTGCCCTTTAAGTTATAAAGTATCTAATAACCCAAATAATTAGAAAATAACTAAAACACACAATCAAAAAAGAAATATATATTTTTTCTAATCTAATGTTTAAGGATAGTAGCTTATTAACAGATACAAATGTTGTTTCTTTAGTGTTAAGTGTTACCAAACAACTATAGATTTTTTGCTGTTGATAGAGATACATGGTAATTTGTTAAATTTTATAAGTCATAAACTCATATATTGTAATGTATATTCAGGGATTAGGGTAGTTTATGGTTTCTGATATGTTGCTTGCTTGATATGTTGGGTTTAAATGCAAGCTTTGTTAGATGTAATAATCATCAAGTAGCATTATGCATTGAATATTTTTGTATTATTTCAGCTGCATAAGTTGTCACATATGTTATAAAAAAAACCTAAATGTATAGTACGCCTCGTATTTATGAATCCCGCGCCTTGGTTTGCGCCTCGACTCAAGGCTCTTTGACCCCATTTTTGCCTTAGTGCGCCTTGAGACTTTCAGAACATTGATCAAAGGACATCTCATTATCAATATAACAAATACCAAATGAGAGACAACTCCTATTCGAACCAAAGATTTATTAGACCACACAACCATCAAAACTTTGGACCAAGTTTTCAAAACCAAAATAACTTTTCAAGCAACCCTTGGTCTATGTTTTCAAGTTATGGTCTTGAGACACTAAATGTCTTGCTTCATGACCCAAGGATGTTCAAATTGTAAATGTTTTATGTTAACCACAATGGACCTAACAAATATTGGGGACCAAGTTTTTAAGTTACATGTTTGATAGAAAATGTTAAAATATGTGCTTGCACCGGTTGATTAGATTATGGATAGTGGTTGCGCACGTGACCGATAGTTGAATAAGGCTTATGTCATACATAGAGTACTAGGATGGACTCTTATCTAGTGGCCATGATACTGCAAGTCTTCCTTGAAATCAAGCTAAGTGCTCCTTCTAAACTTATGAACCTTTAAATTCTTTAGTTTTTAGTTGTCATAGATTCTAAGTGAATTTATTTGATGGCAGTTAGCTTAATTGTGTCACAACTTGAAAACATAGGACATACTTGCCTTACTCGTTGTAGAACGTTATGTGCTATTTTGTGACTGTTTATATGTGACTACATGAAAAATACTTGTTAGCTTAAGTAATTAAACATAGGAATGAAAATTCACTTATGTGCGGCATATACAAATAATATCATCTTAAATCTTAATTCTCACTTCATGATAAATTAAGATAAATCGGTTGGATGATTGTAGTTTTCACATCAATACATCATGTGTAGTTTGCTTAATTGCTTAATATGTACATGTAAGATCTTAAAGGGAAATCTTTAAAGATCTTAAAGCCTAGACCATTAGGGTCTCGTCAAAATGTTTTGTTGTTATGATGTTGTGTTGTGGTGATTAGTTGACGGAGACTAGGATAGACACGAGCCGTAGTCAGCCGTGATTGTTGGAGTATTGATTTGCGGATATGAATATACATTGGGACACATATATTACTCGTGATGTTTTGAGCCACGTCGGGAGTCACCGAGACTTTGTAGTCTCGTGTGGCTCCGACAAGCCAAAAAAAATGACATATGGTTATCATTTAGACTATTAGTTTGACTTGTTGATCCGAGATAATATGAACTCGGATGGTGACTCGAAACACAGAATAACTCGTAAAAATAATTATTCTTGAACGTTATATATATATATATATATATATATATATATATATATATATATATATATATATATATATATATATATATATATATATATATATATATACACACACATTATATATAACAGGAGGCATTTGAAGAATATGCCACCTCATTGCCCAGTAATTCATTATCAGCCATGTCATCAGCCATTCTGGCCATGTCAGCAATTTTATTTGTCCACCTAAGCAATTATTTTCGTAGTATAGTAAAATTTTAAAAAATGACACTTGCGTGATTCGAACCATAGTTGTTTTAATGAATAGCATGTATGTTAACCACTAAGACAACATGTGTTTTTGGAATATATATTGCAAGTCCTAATATATAAACGGCTGGGATTAATTTTTAGATAGTGTTAAATATACGGCATTTTGTGAATTAGGGTTTTACATCTATTTTCAAAATATACGTCATTTGTGAATTAGGGTTTTCCATGTTGAAGAAGTTAGTTGTCCATAATGAGGAATCCATGATCAACAAGGAAAAGAATTTAACTGGTTTGTAAAACATCTTAAGTTTTGCTTAATTAGTTTCGTACTCATCCACTACTTACGTGTTGTTTCTTTTGTGTTTAGTATGTGTATTACTCTTCTCATATGAGCTCCATTGACAATTTTACCTCACAGAAGGATCTTAACCAATATCAGCAATGTACATGATTTGTTCTTTTGCATTTTCAATTATTATATTGATATGAGCCAAATCACTTTTTAGTTTCAATTGGTTTATATGTAATTAACAAAAGAGTGATATACCCGGAGCAGTGAAAACCGACATCATGCGTGAAGTGCCATGGTATATCTCATAGAATGCTTTTTTTACCCTACAACTTTTCAAAAGTAAGCAAAAATCACATAAGTTCATAAGCTCACATATGAGCTTAACCAAACAACCTCTATATATGTTATTCATGATAGTCTGATTTGAATTTTTTTTAAGCTTAATATGTTCTATTAATAATTTGGTTACTATTTGTTTGCGATTATTGATATTCAATTTCTATTTATTCTGTGATTCTTTTAGTTGTCATCATGGTAAGGAAGAGGAGAACCGAACTTCCCAATGCAGGAGACAAATCACAATAGGCTTGAACATTTGATGGATTATATTTGTTTATTTTTTATTAACACAAATTTGTTGTTAGTGCAAACGTAGAACCTAAATAATATGCGAAACACTGTTATGGTATTTGTAAGTTTCAAGTACCCTGGAAGACATGTCCACTTTAGTGTATATGCCGTTAAACAATCCATTGAAGGTTAAAAAATTGGCACTATGTATTTTTCAACTAAGAATGAAACTAAATATGGAACAACAAGCAAGGGAAGAAGCTAACCGAAAACGAAGTTAAACAACTAATGGAAGCTGTAAGATACCCGTACCTACAGATTCTATATGACTATTTCAGTTCTTATTAGTCCTCACATATACAAACTGACTTGAAAAACCTCATTGGTCACCTGAAAAAATGAGAATATAACAGGCTGTTGCAAATGGAAATGGGACCATAGACTATGACGAGTTCATCACAGCAACAATGCATATGAACAGAAAGGATATAATGCATTCCAATACTTTGATAAATATTTTTTTTTTTTTTTTTTTTTTTGGGTAAAAGGGTTATTAACCCTGGCAAAATTTATTATCCAAAAAATGTTGAAGTACAAAATGACGAGGGTGATTTCCCTCGCCCTCAGTCCCTTAGGACACTTACAAGACACCTATCTAAGAATGACAAACCATTCTTAAAACTAACATGCACAACAAGTGCAACTGACCAAACACCCCTCATCTCAAATATAAGAATGACAAACCATTCTTATAACTTACCGAGACCACCTATAAGAGAAAAACTCTTATAACAAATACATGAACATGAAACTACAACGACTAATAGATTACAAATAAAAACATCAAGTAAAAACTTGAATCTTCTCATGTCGTCATAGAAGTCCATGACCTTCAACGATGCATACGAGACCATGGTAGGATAAAAGACGCCAATCCACACACTTGATCCAACAACTACACCGATCATCATTGATTCAAACTGAACCAAACCAATACTACAACTTGATCCAATACCGCAACTACTAAAAGTACCAAAAGAGCAGGAAACTCAAGCAAAAAATGAGACACAGAGTATCTTGATCAATCGTAGACAAACATAGGGCAATACAACCCTAACTTACATCAAAATATCACCATCGATCACATGATCAAATATAACAATGCCATGTCCTTGAACGATGATAAAAAAGGTTTTGAATAAGACCCTTAAACTTAACTTACATCGCTAATTCGAGCAGCAGCAGATTCCATAGACAGTTACAATGAACTTAGATAAATATCAATCCACTAGAAATCACGAACAGCAAACAAACCATAACCAAAGCTCGTACCAAAACATTACCACCTAGCATCAGACGTACCATATCAACAACATACCACCAAGTCATCAAGACCACAGTTATGAACAGCAAGGACCCTATAATGCATGCACGAGCAGATAAAAGGGCCTAACGAGACCCTAACTTACCGATACCATCACTTAGCCCTCTCCCTTTACCCACGAACCACTACCTTCATCAATACCGAATGCACAGCCAATATACAAACCCTCTAAAGGGCTACCATGAAGAAAACGTGCAGATACACATCACAAACAACCAATCAATCAAATCCATACTAAACGAAACCCTAAAACGGAATTCGTGCAAGTAAACCCTAACGACAAATCCATTAAATCCAAATCTGGATATAAAAGATTAATGCAAATAGGGATAGATCTTTGATCAACCAGGAACCAATAATGATCGATATAAATATTACCATGAAGATTTACGATCATCGAATCCCCAAACCCTAAACCGATTGTACCATTAATAAATCTTTGAGGATAACCTCAAACGATCTATATGCATATAAGAAATAATCGGTTAGGGTTCCCAACAAACAGATCATGAAGATGATATAACAATAAAGAGTCATCGATCCATAAAAACCCAAAACCCTAAACAGCGATTACAAAGAATCGTTAAGGGAAATAACCAAAATGATTTAAATAGGAGTAGTAATCGTTTAGGGTTAATAAACGAAACAAAGAGAAATCCGTTTAGGTTAATATAAAACGATGTATCCAACCACCCATATAAGAATAACTAACCCTAAATCGTATTGCATACCCTTGGAGGAGGATAGAGAGGACGATTAGGTGTAGTTTTGGCCGGAATATTATGATGGGTGGCGGCCGGATTTCTCCCAAGGGGAGAGAGAACTCGTTATATTACTTTGATAAACATTTCATGTTCGTCTAATGATCATGATCTTGGATGTTATGAAATTAATTTGCAGGAAGGATAAAAATTCTCTTTGAAATATCAACATCAGGTACATGATAATCCTTATTAATGAAGTTGATGATATTGTAGTGTAATATTCGGTCGTAACATATGCACGTGTGTCTTTTTATTATTAAAAAGTTAGCTTGAACATTTGATAGATTATCTTTGTTATTCTGTCATTCTTTTGAAAAAACAAGTGAATACTTGATACATTGAGTTTAAACGTGAAAAGATGGCCGAATGGGTCAAAACAAGTGTGATGTTGTCACTTTAGGTCGGAATAGTTAGTTTTATTGTTGAGTTAAATGTTAATAGGATCATAATAGTATTTTGCAGATGCTATTTTTGATATCGAGGACACACAGGCATGTTTACTGAATTTTTTTCTTTATCGTTGTATATTGTCTCATATTTTCTGAACTGCTTCCTTTTCCAGGCAGCAAAAGTGAAGAAAAATGTTGATAAGGCTGAAGTACGTGTACGTGTATATATCTATACTCATTTGCTATTTTTTTATGTTAATTGTTTATATCGTGAGTATCTAATGTTTTTTCTTTCATGTCGACTTATCTTACAGGTGGAAATGAAGAAAAAACTTGAGCAAGATGAAGTAAGTTATACAAGTTTCTGTTATTTCCTTTATTTTCAGCATCATTTGCTAAAATAGAATTAATCATTTTATTGGTGGTACTCATCACACCAACGAATGGATGCTATTGAAGAGGAAACATGCATTCAATAGGAACGGGAAAGTCCATTGAAACAACCACCATCAAGTCACCAAGAAGATGAGGCTTCACCCTCGTGTATCAGCCCGAGTCTTAATTCAAGTGGAGTGTCAATAAAAAAAAAGCCCAAATTAGAGTTTGCAGAACAACTACCAAAATCTCAACCTGAGCTTCAGTCACCTGTTAAAACCCAATCTGATTCACCCTAAAACGAGTCAAAGCACCTATCTTCAGTTGATACAAGGATTATTTGTGGCCGAGAACAAGTCTCTTGCTGCAAAGTCATCTGTTACAATATCTAAGTAGAATAAAGTTGGTCAGCCATTATGCTTAATTATATACAACTATACGAGTCCATGGGCTGGTCAAGTTTAGCCGTAAACATCGCTTAAATTATCTCTCATATATATATTTGATCTTTTTGTTTTTGCTTCTAGGAAAAGCGTGACGAGTGATTGCATTTTTCACAATATCAATACGCGAGATATGAAGAGTTTTTAAATTAATTTAAGATTAAACCTATGAATGTCAATCATAGGTTGACTATATTACAACTAGAACAATCATAGTTGTTGGTAGCTCTAAGGACATACATGTGTCTACACATCGTACTGCACGTAAGTATATGTCCTAAACTGGTCAGCCATGATTTCGCTATCAATTTGTCTAAACTTTATTTGTTGGTTGTGGTAGGCACTTCCTGCATCCCGTTGTAACAGAACCAAACATGCCCGAAAAACTCCCCACAGTGAGTGCAATTATCTGGTGTTTGTACACTAACTTCTGGAAATTACTATCTATAGGTTTAATAGTCGTTTTTTATCATCAAACAATGCTACAAAAATACTTATATACCCTTATACTGTATATTGTAATTGTATACTTAAACATTGCCAAACACCCTATATGTCATTAAAAGAGAACATTACAGCTTTGAGCAACCAAAGTAGATTAAAACACTATATCCACACTTGTGTTTTGTTGTCTAATTTTATAAGGTCTACGCAGTGTAGATTTTATATGCTCTGTGTATAAAAGAAAGTGATCAACACTTTAATAAAAAAAAATAGTATGCAAGAACTTAAGAAGAAACAAGAAAATCAAGTGAAGCTTTTGAGGCAGAAACAAAAGAGCGAAAAAGGAGTAAAAAAATTACAAAATGAAATACAATCAAGGCACAAAAGATGCGACAAGATTTAGGTTTTGTGACTCTTAAATATATTTATATGAGTAAATTTGGTGCTGATTTATTTGTAGTTGCAGGTCTGATGAGTGCTCAAACACTCATCATTTTTGGTCAAATCTGAACTGCAAAACATACAAAAACACTCAGAAATGCATCAAAATACTGAAAATATTTCAAAATCGTGTTTTATATGTTTTAGATGCAAAATGAGCAAAAACAGATGAAAAATGTACAAAGTTTGCAAAATTGGCAGTTTCAGTCCTTCAACTTTCAAAAGTTGACAAAACTAGTCCCTGAGTATTTATTTTGCAAGAAAAATCAACCCAAGTCCTTTAAAAGTCAAAATTTATCAAAAATAGTCCTTGGGTAAAAAGTTTTGAGAATTTACACTTTTGGTCCCCGGAGTTTGGAAATTTGCAAATTTGGTTCCCGGGTGTTTTATTTTGGAAAATATTAATTTTTGTCCTTGTAATATTCAAATGTTGTCAAAATTAGTCCTCGTGAATACTTTGGGAAATGACAGCTTTAGCCCCTCATGTTTGGGAATATTACAAAATTGGTCCTTGTGGTGTTTTTGTTAATAAACCAAACGGAACCTATTTATATGTTAGCCCAAAATGCCAAATCCAACATACACCCCCTTTTAATATCAAAAACCCAAACCTGAGGCCCAAATAACATCCCAGCCCACACACCCTCGTTTTTAATATAACCCTGGTCATTGACCAAGTCAAACCACACCCCTGATCACTATTCACCGTCCCTAACCTCCCCTAATCCTAGGAAGCTTTGTCTCCCCCCTCCTCTCCAATTCCACCAATCCCTCACCAAACCTCATTAATATTACTTCACCTACACCCAACCTTCCCCCTCCTCATTAATAACAACACCAACTTCACTACAAACTGCCAACTCCAATTTTCCCGCCAAAGAAGTTTTGAACGGTTGAGATCAATTATAACCATCCAAGGGCTCAGAGAGGTGTGGGAAAGAAAGAGAAACTCTTCAGGTCTATAAAAGTGAGATGAAAAAGAAGGAAGTGGTAGTAGTTAAGTAGCAGAGTAGTAGTAGTGTAGGATTGATGTCAAATTAAGTTAAAATTTACCTTTATGTTGTAATTTTTAGTTAAGAAAGATTGTAAACAAGGTTTCCAGTGTATTGTTAACTTATTTAAAGTTTTAATTCCAAGTTTGCAGTTAAATTTAATGTTGCTCATTCCTTTTTATGAAAATCTCATTTTAGCTTTAATATGGTGAAAAGTGTTGTTCAGTGATCCAGTAGATTCATGTAAGCCATTGGAAAACTTTTATAAGCTAAATAAAGCATTGTCACTAGCTTCCATTCATAAACTCAAAAATACTCAAAAATATAAATTAAATAGAGAGAAAATAGAAAAATCAGTAGAAAGGGGAATTGAATCAAAGAGTATGGTGATTTATGAAGGGTTAATGGTAATGAAGTCTTGTGGAAGGCTGTAGTTTGGCTTTTGGGTCCTTGTTCTTTGATCTCAATGGAGTTTTGTAAGCATTTTCCTATAATTTAGTACTCATTGTTCATATTGTTCATTTCCTGTTCATATTGGTTCATTTCTGGTTGTTTAATGTTAGTATGAATCTATAAGTAAGTTTCATGGTTTAGGTTATAGGTTTGTCTCACAAAATCCCCATAACTAGTCCATTGAGGAGTGTTTGGATTAAGTATTTTACCTATATGCCAGTTGTTGTATTGTTGTTGTTTTGGTTTGAGCATGTCACCATAGGATAGTATAGTCTAATTATGCCTTAAAATCCAGGTTGTATTTGGAAGAAAGTCAAAATCTCTTTGTAATCCATATCAGTTGTAATCTGTTAGGTTTTAGGGTTTAAATTCTCATCAAATTAATTCATAAATAGATATTGTAGCTTAATTCAGTTAATTTACTGCTTAATACAACTTATATGTTCAGTAGGATCAAGTAGAATCTCATAAAAGTTAAATTAAGTAGTTAATGTAGAAAGTCAAAATTGGTCTTTGACAGAAATTCCCTAAGTTCCAAGAATTTTAATGATTTTTATGTTGTGATTCAGACCTCAAGATTTTTACATGTTGTAACCTACTAGCTTAACTTTGGAATCCCACACTTGTTTTATTTTTGTGATTTTTATTTACAGCTTATTTAATTGCTTAAAGTAGGCTGCAGGGCAAAGTGTTGCCCTGCACACAGACCCTTCCTCAAACACCCATTTTCCAGTAGCCTTAACTTTCTCCACAGTGGGTCCCACTCTTGGGAAGCCAATAAACCAGGCTTCAAGATTCTGGACTTGTTTTCATGTTTAAAGCTTATTTGCTAGGGCTGCTATGCTCCTTTACATTGTCCCATTCCCATGGAAAGCTGAGCATTCAGTTTCACTCACCCAAGTTCAAGCCCTCCCCTAGGGCTTATTAGAGGGACCCATTTGATGAACCTTAGCTTATTTTCAAGCTTATCTAACCAACTTTTAAGATCACGTTCCAATTTGGACCCCTGACCCTCCTAGTGGACCCCACAGACCCTTACAGTTGGTCCTTTTAGCCCATTTTGACCTGTCAAATAAGCAATCTGCTTATTGGTTACTTCTGGCTTATTTTGTAAGGTTATTTGGTTCAGTTGTGCTTATTCCCAATCAATATCATTGTTTGTTTGCTTATTTTGGTATGTGGTTCAATAATCAAGCTTATTCAAGTCCCTTCAAATCCTAATAAGCTTATATGTCCAAGCTGTTAAGCACTTAGCTTCACCAAGTGCTTATTTTTCATTCCCAACAAAAGTCCCTTTGTTAAAGTTTGTCATTTTAAGTATTTTAGTAGTTTTCAAAAATAAAAATCAGAAAAAGACAAGCTTATTGGAAGTGATAGCTTCTATTTAAGATTTTTAGCTTATTTTCAGCTTTTTCAAAAAGCAAACCTCATTTTTATAATTTTCCTAGGTTCCTATAGTTATAAAATAATTTCTAAATTTTTTTCATATTTTTCTCTTTTCATTTAGTATTTTTAATAATTAATATTAGTTTTTATTAATTAATAATTAGTTAATAATTAATAATAATTATTTAAAAAGTCTTAAAAATATTTTTTCTGTTTTAAAATTAGTTTTATAATATTTTAGAGTTTTCTAAGTTTTAATTTTATTTTTCTAGGCTTATTTCACATTTTCCTATTATTTAGTGTAATTTTAATTAGTTTAAATTAGTTTTTAACTAATAGAAATTAATTAAAAAGTACGAAAAATATATTTTAAGTTTGAAAATTAGTTTTATAATATTTTAGATTTTTCCAAATTTATTTTTCATATTTTTAGTGTGATTTCATAATTAGTTATAATTTAGGTTAATTTAAATAATTAATAAGTAATTAGAAAATAGTAATTAATTAATAATAATTAATTAAATAGTGTAAAAATTAATTTTAATTTTCCAAAAAGTTTATTTTATTATTAGGATTGTAAAAATGTGATTTTCATCTTTGTAAGTATTTTATTTTACTAAAACTCGCGTTTTATTTTGTACGTTCACGTTACTTAAAACTGAACGTACTCGTTTTTAGGTTTTAAACGTTTCTGGTTTTTCCAAACTTCCACTCTTGTTCATATAGCTTATTTAAGCTATTTCATTGTATATTCCTTAGTTTAATCACTCCCAAACCTTTTCCTGTCCAAATTCACCTGATCACAAACCCGTTTGTTAACCATCACACCTCGTCGGGACATAACGACCCGGGGAAACACTATATTCCGCGGAGCATTGACTCTAAGTTGTTTGACCTTGTTGACCATCACCTGGTCAGTTTAGGTTGACCGTTTGGAGCCAATCAAATTTTGGCGCCGCTGCCGGGGAGGTTGTGCGCGTTTTCTAAAAACGGTTTGCTGATTAGTAATTTTGGAATTCATTCCTCTGTATATTTATCCATCCTAGTTCATATCTTTTCATAAAAACCCAAAAATATTTTTCCTTACCCTCTATCCGTTTGATTCTACCTTCTGAAACCCCTCTCATGTATAATTCTAATGGCATCTCTCGATGACGATTACTTTGTACTATGGCCTTTGAGAACAACATTGAAAAACTTATGGCCTTGTCAAAAATATCGAGATGTCGTGTTGATCATGATGGACCATCGATTCCTATTCCCTCTTCGGTGAGGGAAATGGAACGAGAAACCAAGGTGACAAAGGACCCGGTACTTTCCTCTGACAATGAAAGTGCTAAATACGTCCAACCTATGGTTGTCCATAAATCTAAGCTCACAATTGCTCCTAAACCGTCAAGAATTGATCATAACCTTTCACGGTTTACGGTTAAAAGTTTGTCAAGCAAACGTATAGAGCTTAGGGCAGTGACTGAAAAGAACGACTTACCCAATCTTCACATTTATCAAAAACAAAAACCCGAGACCATAACGGAAGTGGTGGAAATTCCTAGCTCTAAGAGCACACCACTTGTCCCACCTCCAGATTTTGTTTCTTGTGTCGGTTGTGGTGTGCTACTTTTTGGTTTTCCATGTCGTTCGTGTACATGTGTACAATGTGGTAATGATATTCAAAATGGGAGTTGTTGTTTTGTGGGTCGAGTAATTCATTTGGTTATGATCCTAATCAAAACTCATTCAACGACTCTTCAAATTTTTTCGATTACCCATAACAATCATACGAGCAAGAATCATGTTATCCAAATTTCAAGGATGCTTCGTATCAAAATACACCAAGCCAGACTCAACAGTTTTACTGTTGTGAGTACTGTGGTGGTTCACACTACAGTTCTGATTGCCAATCAGGCAACACGCTTGTCTATGAGCAGTTTCCTGATAACAATTATGACTCAAGCACATACGACTCACAGCCATATCAGTTTTACTGTTGTGAGTATTGTGGAGGTCCACACACTAGCTCTGATTGTCAAACAGGGAATCCATTTCCTTGTAACAATTACGACTATTCGTTTCAAGACCCACATCCACAATACCAAATTACCCAAGCAACTCCTCAATACCCGCAAGACCTTTGTCATGAGGTTCTTGAGAAACTTAAAAAATTTAAGGAGGAGTTGTCTACTACATCGTTTCAAAACTCTCGTGAGAAATCTATGGCAGAATTACTTGCCGAAGAACGAGATGCTAAAAACAAAATGAGCATGGAAGAATTACTTGCTGAGCAAAGAGCAGCTAAAATTCGTGCCAATCTTCGATATGCTGCTCTATATGATGACTATGATGACAGTGATGACGATGAAGATAACATTGTTATTATTCAAAAAGATTCATCAGATTCATCAGTTGTGATTCCTTCCATGGTGAATCAGGGAGAAAATAATGTGACGAAGTCACTAGCCGTTGCTCAAATGGAACTTGAAGAATCCATAACTGCTAGTCCTTCTCAACTCCCTCAGTCTGTTATCACACCAGAAGTTCACACTCACTCTCTGAGCATGGGGGACGAGCATCTTGACACTGTTCCTGAAAGGGAATCGGACGAATTCATAAAGTCTAGTGTTGAGAACCTTGTTCCAATCCCAAGAGAGTCACAGGGAATTCTCGATCATATTTGTTATATTCCTCCTCCTCTTATCTTCCCGAATGATGTTGTTGAGATGCTCTCCGATTCTAATTATGACGATTCGTTATCTTGTGGAGACATCGTTTTTATGGAAGAATTACCTTCTAAGCTAGTTAGCTTAGAAGAATAGAATGAATAGATTGACACGGAAATCAAGGATGAAGCATTTCGTGCAACATTATTGAATGTCGATCTCCTCATTTCTAAAATCGAGGCTTTCAAAATGAAACCTATTTCATCTCCTATCCCCATTAAGGATAGTGACATTTTCTCCGATAATCCTATTCCGGAGTTTGAAGCCTTTACCTTTGATCATATGGGAGAGAAGATTAGTGGCATTGCCACTTCTCATTCTCAAATTTCTCTCCCCGAATATGATTCATTCACCTTTGAGGAGTTCTCCGGTGAACTCACTCATATCATATCTCCACCGGAGTATGATAACTTTTACTTTGATCTAGACAAAGTTAATATTTGTTTTCCGAAGGGAAATATTCTCAACCTTGAGAATTTGATTGACATCAAAATCCCAACCCTCCCACCCATATTATGTCTAGATCATACGAGCTTAAATGATGAGATTCATGATACACCAATTATGGATTCTCTTTTTGATGATGATGACTTTATCTTGATTGTCATCAAGATCTTTCTACCTTTCTTCACCTACAGGGTGACTTCTCCTGTTCTTCATTCCTTCGGGAATGAAGACTTTATCTTTGATCCCGGCATTTTCATTTACCATTATCTTGAGCCGGATACTTATCTCATCGGTGTGGAACTTTCACGTGCTTCAAATGTTTGTCCAAACATCTTGAATGAAAGTCCGATTGAGATTGTCTCTTCCACATCATACTTCCCCAAGGACAAATGAATTCGGGGTCGAGTCAAGCTAGCGACTCGGTAAACAAAAACAGTAGCATGCTTATAGGGTTTTCACCCTAAGTGTGGGGGACTTTCCCATGCTATGGTTACAATAAAGTGAAAATACAAAATGGTGTTTTCCACATTTAGCTTGTAATGTTGCCCTTTTACGTTCAAAGAGTCGGCATAATAGCCGGGACTTTGAATATTGAGGACAATATTCATTCTAAGTGTGTGTGGGGGGGGGGGGGGGGGGGGGTATTTCGCTATTCTAGTGAATTTTATCACATTTTACTATCTAGTACCCCCGTTTTGGCCAAAATTTCAAAAATTTTTCACTAAAGTTCAAAATTTTTGTGGTTATCAATCCGCCTTGTCTAACCGACAAAAGGGATTTGCTAATCCAGGAGCAAACGGCTCTTGGTAAAGATATATGAAATCCGTTTATGGCTTGCAATTTGCCCAAAATTGTATGGTACCTCAACTCGCCATATCCTAAAAAGCGAATGAGTTGGCTAGCCCGCAAGATTACGGCTTGTGGTAAAGGCAGTGCAAAATCCATAATTGGTAATCAGCTCACCAAGATGTTGACTTTGTCCATCAAGAGTTGGCTAGTCCAGAAGCAAACGGCTTTTGGTAAAGACTAATCAAATCCGTTGACAGCTGGTGGTTTGCTCAAAATCACATGGTTATCAGGTGTACCACAGTTCTTACATCTGGCTACTCCAGAAGTGATGGCTTTTGGTAAAGAGTTTAAAATCCATTAAGTTTTCAAAATAGTTTATTGCTAGGGACTAACAATAGTTTAGGGTGGGGGATTGATGAGTGCTCAAACACTCATCATTTTTGGTCAAATCTGAACTGCAAAACATACAAAAACACTTAGAAATGCATCAAAATACTGAAAATATTTCAAAATCGTGTTTTATATGTTTTAGATGCAAAATGAGCAAAAACAGATGAAAAATGTACAAAGTTTGCAAAATTGGCAGTTTCAGTCCCTCAACTTTTAAAAACTGACAAAACTAGTCCCTGAGTATTTATTTTGCAAGAAAAATCAACCCAAGTCCTTTAAAAGTCAAAATTTATCAAATATAGTCCTTGGGTAAAAAGTTTTGAGAATTTACACTTTTGGTCCTCGGAGTTTGGAAATTTTCAAAATTGGTGCCCGGGTGTTTTATTTTGGAAAATATTAATTTTTGTCCTTCTAATATTCAAATGTTGTCAAAATTAGTCCTTGTGAATACTTTAGGAAATGACAGCTTCAGCCCCTCATGTTTTGGGAATATTACAAAATTGGTCCTTGTGGTGTTTTTGCTAATAAACCAAAAGGACCCTATTTATATGTTAGCCCAAAATGCCAAATCCAACATACACCCCCTTTTAATATCAAAAACCCAAACCTGAGGCCCAAATAACATCCCAGCCCACACACCCTCGTTTTTAATATAATCCTGGTCATTGACCAAGTCAAACCACACCCCAGATCACTATTCACCATCCCTAACCTCCCCTAATCCCAGGAAGCTTTGTCTCCCCCCTCCTCTCCAATTCCACCAATCCATCACCAAACTTCATTAATATTACTTCACCTACACCCAACCTTCCCCCTCCTCATTAATAACAACACCAACTCCACTACAACTGCAAACTCCAATTTTCTCGCCAAAGAAGTTTTGAACGGCTGAGATCAATTATAACCATCCAAGGGCTCAGAGAGGTGTGGGAAAGAAAGAGAAACTCTTCAGGTCTATAAAAGTGAGAAGAAAAAGAAGGAAGTGGTAGTAGTTAAGTAGTAGAGTAGTAGTAGTGTAGGATTGATGTCAAATTAAGTTAAAATTTACTTTTATGTTGTAATTTTAAGTTAAGAAAGATTGTAAACAAGGTTTCCAGTGTATTGTTAACTTATTTAAAGTTTTAATTCCAAGTTTGCAGTTAAATTTAATGTTGCTCATTCCTTTTTATGAAAATCTCATCTTAGCTTTAATATGGTGAAAAGTGTTGTTCAGTGATCCAGTAGATTCATGTAAGCCATTGGAAAACTTTTATAAGCTAAATAAAGCATTGTCACTAGCTTCCATTCATAAACTCAAAAATACTCAAAAATATAAATTAAATAGAGAGAAAATAGAAAAATCAGTAGAAAGGGGAATTGAATCAAAGAGTATGGTGATTTATGGAGGGTTAATGGTAATGAAGTCTTGTGGAAGGCTGTAGTTTGGCTTTTGGGTCCTTGTTCTTTGATCTCAGTGGAGTTTTGTAAGCATTTTCCTATAATTTAGTACTCATTGTTCATATTGTTCATATTGTTCATTTCCTGTTTATATTGGTTCATTTCTGGTTGTTTAATGTATGTATGAATCTATAAGTAAGTTTCATGGTTTAGGTTATAGGTTTGTCTCACAAAATCCCCATAACAGGTCCATTGAGGAGTGTTTGGATTAAGTATTTTACCTATATGCCAGCTGTTGTATTGTTGTTGTTTTGGTTTGAGCATGTCACCATAGGATAGTATAGTCTAATTAAGCCTTAAAATCCAGGTTGTATTTGGAAGAAAGTCAAAATCTCTTTGTAATCCATATCAGTTGTAATCTGTTAGGTTTTAGGGTTTAAATACTCATCAAATTAATTCATAAATAGATATTGTAGCTTAATTCAGTTAATTTATAGCTTAATACAACTTATATGTTCAGTAGGATCAAGTAGAATCTCATAAAAGTCAAATTAAGTAGTTAATGTAGAAAGTCAAAATCGGTCTTTGACAGAAATTCCAAAAGTTCCAAGAATTTTAATGATTTTTATGTTGTGATTCAGACCTCAAGATTTTTACATGTTGTAACCTACTAGCTTAACTTTGGAATCCCACACTTGTTTTATTTTTGTGATTTTCATTTACAGCTTATTTAATTGCTTAAAGTAGGCTGCAGGGCAAAATGTTGCCCTGCACACAGACCCTTCCTCAAACACCCATTTTCCAGTAGCCTTAACTTTCTCCATAGTGGGTCCCACTCTTAGGTTATTGGCTTATTGGGAAGCCAATAAGCCAGGCTTCAAGATTCTGGACTTGTTTTCATGTTTAAAGCTTATTTGCTAGGGCTGCTATGCTCCTTTACCTTGTCCCATTCCCATGGATAGCTGAGCATTTAGTTTCACTCACCCAAGTTCAAGCCCTCCCCTAGGGCTTATTAGAGGGACCCATTAGATGAACCTTAGCTTATTTTCAAGCTTATCTGACCAACTTTTAGGATCAAGTTCCAATTTGGAACCCTGACCCTCCTAGTGGACCCCACAGACCCTTACAGTTGGTCCTTTTAGCCCATTTTGACTTGTCAAATAAGCAATCTCCTTATTGGTTACTTCTGGCTTATTTTGTGAGCTTATGTGGTTCAGTTGTGCTTATTCCCAATCAATATCATTGTTTGTTTGCTTATTTTGGTATGTGGTTCAATAATCAAGCTTATTCAAGTCCCTTCAAATCCTAATAAGCTTATATGTCCAAGCTGTTAAGCACTTAGCTTCACCAAGTGCTTATTTTTCATTCCCAACAAAAGTCCCTTTGTTAAAGTTTTTCATTTTAAGTGTTTTAGTAGTTTTCAAAAATAAAAATCAGAAAAAGACAAGCTTATTGGAAGTGATTGCTTCTATTTAAGCTTTTTAGCTTATTTTCAGCTTTTTCAAAAAGCAAACCTCATTTTTATAATTTTCCTAGGTTCCTATAGTTATAAAATAATTTCTGTAATTTTTTCATATTTTTCTCTTTTCATTTAGTATTTTTAATAATTAATATTAGTTTTTGTTAATTAATAATTAGTTAATAATTAATAATAATTATTTAAAAAGTCTTAAAAATATTTTTTCTGTTTTAAAATTAGTTTTATATTATTTTAGATTTTTCTAAGTTTTAATTTTATTTTTCTAGGCTTATTTCACATTTTCCTATTTTTTAGTGTAATTTTAATTAGTTTAAATTAGTTTTTAACTAATAGAAATTATTTAAAAAGTAGGAAAAATATATTTTAAGTTTGAAAATTAGGTTTATAATATTTTAGATTTTTCCAAATTTATTTTTCATATTCTTAGTGTGATTTCATAATTAGTTATAATTTAGGTTAATTTAAATAATTAATAAGTAATTAGAAAATAGTAATTAATTAATAATAATTAATTAAATAGTGTAAAAATTAATTTTACTTTTCCAAAAAGTTTATTTCATTATTAGGATTGTAAAAATGTGATTTTCATCTTTGTAAGTATTTTATTTTACTAAAACTCGTGTTTTATTTTGTACGTTCACGTTACTTAAAACTGAACGTACGCGTTTTTAGGTTTTAAACGTTTCTGGTTTTTCCAAACTTCCAGTCTTGTTCATATAGCTTATTTAAGCTATTTCATTGTATATTCCTTAGTTTAATCACTCCCAAACCTTTTCCTGTCCAAATTCACCCGATCACAGACCCGTTTGTTAACCATCACACCTCGTCGGGACATAACGACCCGGGGAAACACTATATTCCACGGAGCATTGACTCTAAGTTGTTTGACCTTGTTGACCATCACCTGGTCAGTTTTGGTTGACCGTTTGGAGCCAATCAAGGTCCAACTACAGTACAAGATAAAACAAGAGGCTGAACAATTTCGACAATGGAAAGCGTCTCGTGAAAAAGAACTTTTGCAGGTATATATTGACAGTTATTACTTAAGAGGTTGCAAAATGGGGGTCTGGTAATGGGTCAAAACAGGACATTTCATAGAGGGTCAAAGCGGTCATGTTTATACATCCGCTATCACTATCCTTATTTGGCGAATATGATCCATTCGTAATAAAACATAACCAAAGAAACCAAATTATAAGTAAATGTGTCCATATTGGCATACTCGCCTAAGAAAGAAAGATGCCAAGTGCAATTTGTATTCTTTTTTGCTACATTTGTGTTAGTAGTATATACATGTAGACATTATGTATATTAGATGTTTGGAATTATGAATGATGTTACAGATGGGTAAGGAAAAGATTCATAGCAATATTGTCGTCATTGGACATGTCGACTCCTACAACTCTACAACCATTGGTTACTTGATCTACAAGTTGGGAGGTATTGACAAGCGTGTGATTGAACGTTTCGAGAAGGAAACTACCAAGATGAACAAAAGGTCCTTCAAGTACGCGTGGGTGTTGCACAAACTTAAGGCAAAGCTGAATGTGGTTCCAATGATGGTCAGACCCGGGAGCACGCACTTCCTGCTTTCACCCTTGGTGTCAAGCAAATGATTTGCTGCTGTAACAAGGTGAGGATAATTGAACTTAATGTATATTGTTTTAACTTTTAACTCATTCGAGTGCTGGTATATATATGATCTCTTGCTATCTATTTTTGTTTACATTGTTTGTAGATGCATGCTACCACTCCAAGTACTCTAAGTCAAGGTACGAGGAAATTGTCAAGGAAGTTTCTTCATGCTTGAATAAGGTCGGATACAACCCAGACAAAATCGCCTTCGTGCCCATCTATGGTTTTGAAGGTAACAACATGATTGAGAGGTCCACCAACCTTGATTAGTACAAGGGACCAACTCTCCTTGAAGCTCTTGACCAGATCAATGAGCCCAAGAGACCATCTGACAAGCCCCTTCACCTACCACTTCATTATGTTTACAAGATTGGTGGTATTGGAACTATGATAGTGGGACGTTTTGAGACTGCTGGTGTCATCAAGCCTGGTATGCTCGTCACTTTTGTACCATCTGGTTTGACCACTGAAGTCATGTCAGTTGATATGCACCATGAAGCTCTAACTGAAGCTCCAAGAATGTTGGGAAACCTACTTGGAACATTGTAGGTAAGACTGATCTCACCATCTTTTTCATATGCTATTGATGAGTATTATAAAAGAATTATTGATAAGCTAGATACATGCGAATGAGCTCTCTCGACACTTTAATAATGACATATCTCATAGTAAACTCGGTACACCCAGGATTAATAATGACATATCTCATTAGGCATTCTTTTTGGCTTATGAGTAAGTGTATGCATGGTTATATTTTATTTCTCTACTATTACAAAAGAATTATTAATAAACTAGATAAATAAATAACTTTTGTTTCCAATAAAGGGTGACCAATGAGCATTGACATCTTTGATCTCAATGTTTTTCAAAAAACAGTTATTTAGACAAAGGGGAATAAAAGCAGTCCAAGTTAGCAAATATTTTACATGCGAATGAGCTCTCTCGACGCTTAAAGGTACTAATTATGTTAACCGAATGTTCTGTAATTAAGAAAAAGATAATGGATGATGGAAGATCTGAACACATAACGGCTTAAATTACTGCAGGTCTTACATGGTTGGAGCTTTCTCCACTCACTGGTAGAAAACATCAGGTAATCTTCATTACTTTCCACTTTGACTTGTGGTGACACTAAGAGGGAGCTTTAAATAATAAGTCTTGCCTAAGATAGTTGTAAGGATTAGTACTTGGATTGTAAAGATAGTTGCTAATTTAGTACTTTCTAGGTATGAATGTCAATCCCATTTTGTAAACAATTGCAATAACAAGAAACCGGTTTGCAAATATTGTCGTTCGATACTTAATATAGTTAAAAAGGATTTTATGTTTATCACATGAGGAATTTGATTTATTAGAAAAAAAAACTCTTGGTGTTACAAGCTCAGTTAGCCAGCCATGAAATCCATTTTTATATCTTGTGAGAAGTTACAAATTTAATTACTTCTATGTTGGGTACATTATATAGTAATTATTCATGAATGTAAATTCTCTTGTCATCAGAATGTTTTTGCCAAAGATAGGGCACAAGTAAAGTAACTAAGGCTTCTTTGTCATTTCTGGCTGGAAATTCCAAAGCCGAGGTTGTACAATTTTGAGTGTGATTTTGTGATTTAAACTTTACTTTTTTTTATTCTTTTTTTAATATTATTATTTTATTTATTTATTTTTTAGTTTTTTAGTTTTTGTTATCTGTTACTTATTGAACATTCTTTTCTTAAATATCTTTTTTTTTTGTGACCGTGACCGAGAATTGAAAGATAATGTGGAAAAGATTAGCATCCTTGAAATTTCGAGTGTTAGGAAGCCAAAGTATCATTAAAGTAGTCTAATGATATGAGTTTATACCAAAATAACTCTCGATGTGTGTGGTAGATTATAATATTTGCAACGCGAGCTTCAACTTTTGTTCTTATAATGACTTTCTTGAGACACTACACAAATCATTTCTAGATATTTGATCTTATACCATATTACTTTCTAATCAGTAGCATGAGTACCATATCTATCGACAAGTTATTATGAGTCTTTTTGACTATGGTAAAACGAGTTGGGTTGTATTGTGTTAAGCGGAAAGTTCATAGCACAAAGCAAAGTTTTACTAACTCCAAAGTCTGGTAGTTTTCACCGGTTCTAATGGTAAACGATAAACGCAAACAATTTGACAATTGTTTGTACTGTTCTTAAAAATCTTTGTACGATAAACAATTTTTTTGCAACATTATTCAGCTAAAGAAAAAATTGTAAATGATAATCATTAGTCATGCCTGCCCTTTACTTGTGCCTTCGTGAGGAGCCAATACATTTGAGTAACAAAAATAAAAATATCAAAGCCATTGTGAAGAGCCAATACAATTGAGTAACAAAAATAAACACAAATATCTTTAGACCCGGTGTATAATGTTTTTTTGAGTAACCTAAATACTACATTTGGGAACTACTCTAATAAAATATGTACACATACATGATACTTTAAGAACAACACATAGTTTAAGCCCAACACATTTTAGCAACACAAACGTATTTAAAATATAAAGAAAAAAAAAAGAAAGAAAAAACTAAAAATATCAAATATTGCACAAAAATTACAATACATATTTATGCATCCAATATCTATTTGCATCACACCCGTGCATTTCAAAATTCAATTGACTATATAACTTTTAAATATACTAACATAACAATAAATATACAACATCAAAATATATTAAACACTTAATATTCAAGTATATATATATATATATATATATATATAATTGCCATTCTTTAAAAGTAAAACTACCAATTAAAAATTACAAAGCGTGCCCGCCCATCCGGCGGACTTTGAAGTCTAGTATATATATATATATATATATATATATATATATATAAGTTAATTTGAAATATTAACTAACAAATGAAATTTTTTTACTTAATATTTAAAAGTTAATGATAAGTATTAAATGATGATACGGTATATAATATTTTCTAGTTAATTGGAAACATTAAGTGACGTTAAACGTTAAGTAATATTTCTAATTAAAAAGAAAATGTTAAACAACAATAAAGACGTTATTTAATATTTGATGGAAATAATCAATGAAGCGAGATAAAAAATTAATGTGAATGAGTTATTATGTGTTTCGAGGGCACGATTATCGAGAATACCATATGTAGTAATGTTGAAGTTTATATTAATTAGTATCGAGTTACAGAACGGTCAGCATGATTTAGTTTTTGGATTAATAAGTGAGTCGTTTATGTTTAGTTGTTGTTTTAGTGTGAGTTTACTAGAGTCAATGTTGTGTCGCCACCACACACACGATGATACCAAACACTAATCTTTTATATAATATGAGAACTCAATTTTGGCCAAATCAAGGGATTCAATTAACCGATGAGAGAGCTTGATTTTAAAATCTAGACCTCTCATTGGTTAATTGGATTTCTAACAAAGAAAAAATAGGGTAGTTATATTGTGAATTTTCGTGGTTTTTGAGTGTTATGGTGGAAAATCACATGTGTCAAAAATGTAAAAAATAAAACATTAAAAAGGGGGGAAGGACATTTTAGCAAAATAAACAACACCCGCTACAAATAAGGAAACAGAATCAGAAACGTAAGGAAACATATAAACCTCTCCCTTTATCCTCCCAGCCTCTCAAAAAAATTAACCCTAATCATATAAAACCCTCCCTTTTATCTTCCCTGCCTCTCAAAAAATAAAAAAAATAAAAAAAAAATAAAAATAAAAAAAAAACCCTAATGTGCTCCTTTTGATTTCATTCATTGATGTACAATGAATTATTTTGTGTTTTGTAATACAATCATCAAATCTATGTGATTATAATATAGTTTTAATTTTGCAGGTTTGATTCCTCCACCATCCTACCAATGAACATACAATGGTAACTTTTTTGGGTTTTATGTTTATCATCTATATTAAAAATTATATAATTCGGATGTTGGTCTTTTGATTAGTGGTCCATTCAAGTGTCAAGCTTTTCTTGATACCCATATCTTTTTTGCTTATTTTGTTTATTTAATAGTTTTGTAGATTAGTTGATTTTGATAGTTGGTTGGTGGTACAGATGTTGCAAAGTGTGATTTATCATGTGGTAAATCTGCTAATTTTTTGTATGTGTTTATGATTTTTATACAATTATTTATTTATTTATTTTTTTAACATATTTTTATTAGTCAAAATAAAATTTTCCTTTTTTATGTATATTCTTTGTGTTAAAGACTGAAGCTTTTAAGTTGATTAGGTAATTTTTTACAAAACTGAATTGAAGCTTTTTATTTGTTATGCACTTTTTTTTATTAAAATTTGATCCTTTTTATTTCATATAGACCGTCAGGGTAGCGATATAGTCTAAATATACTAAAATTGTAACTGAAGCACTTTAACCATATAATGAATGGATGAGAATGTGTAGCGAAAGTTTTTTTTAATTGGGATGGAATGAGGAATAACTAGGTTTAGCTTGACAACGGGATACACAGTTGTAAGTAAAATATTACTTTAGAGTTAGTGTTGATTGAATTCGAACATTGATTTAGGTTTACATGGATTTAAGTGATTGCTTGATATTGGAAGCGAATTGTAGAAATTAAATTGTAAAAATATATGGTATAGCAAATGTGAACTCAGTGGTCGGAAGCAGTTAAGAAGGGTTAGCAAACTGTGTGATGATCTTTAGAAGCTTTCAAAAAAGTGTTTGTGGACTGTAGTATTGTTTAAGCTAATACAACATATTGGGATTAGTTTGGTGGTGCAACTTTGTTTACACCTCTTTATAATGTCATTCACCTGTTCTACTACGATTTATATAGGTTAAAGTAGTCGGATTTAGAGGATAATAAATGGATTGTTGAGAGAATGTGATGAGTGCTCGAATACTCATCATTTTTGGTCAAATCTGAACTGCAAAACATACAAAAACACTCAGAAATGCATCAAAATACTGAAAATATTTCAAAATTGTGTTTTATATGTTTGAAGGGACGTTGCCTGTGAAGTATCTTGGGGTGCCGTTGGTTACTACTAGATTGATATTTAGAGATTGTAAGGAATTGGTGGAGAAGCTTTCTAATCGCATTAATGATTGGAGGAATAAATTCCTCTCCTTTGCTGGTCGTCTTCAGCTCATTCAATCTGTTCTGTCTTCTATGCATATTTATTGGGCCTCGGTTTTTATTCTCCCTGCTCGTATTGTGTATGATCTTGAGCAGCTCATGCGGAGTTTCCTTTGGAAAGGTAATTCTAAAGTTGCTTGGGAGGTTGTGTGCTTACCTAAACAGGAGGGTGGGCTTGGGATTCGTAGACTTGAATCTTTTAATACGGCTCTAATTGCTGCTCATATTTGGCGTTTGTTCAATTCTATGGATTCTTTATGGGTGAAATGGATTCATACATATAGGTTGCGTGGTCGAAACTTTTAGGATGTTCCATGTCGTGGTAATCTGTCTTGGAGTTGGCGGAAGATTCTTCATATTAGGCCGCTTGTTAGGCAATTTTTTTGGTATAATATTGGGAATGGTTTGAAGGCTTCAGCTTGGTTTGATAAGTGGTGTTCGGTTGGTCCTCTCTCTCTTATTGTGTCTTCGAGGGATATTTATCGGGCTGGTTTTTCTTCAAATTCTTTGGTCCGGGACATTATTTTGGAGGATTCTTGGGCTTGGCCGACTAGGTGGGGAGATCGGTATCCAATGCTTACATCAATTTCAGTTCCTACTTTAAATGATGATATGGATGATCGTTTAGTTTGGAAGACGGGTGATGGTCATGTTAAGTCTTTCTCTGTCTCTTCTGTTTGGGAGAGTATTCGGCCACGTGGTCAGGTTGTTGATTGGTTTCCTCTTGTTTGGTTCACGCATCGTATCCCGAGGCATGCTTTTCATTTGTGGCTGGTTTTGAGAAGGAGGCTTCGTACTCAGGATATGCTTCGCTCTAATGATCCCACGAGAGACGCCCTTGTGTGCCCTTTATGCAACACTCAACCAGATTCTCATAATCATCTTTTCTTTGAGTGTTTGTTTTCTTTTCAGGTTTGGGACTCTTTGAAGGTGTTTGCTGGTCTTACGGATATTCCTTCTATTTTAGAGGATGTGGTGCATCACTTGATTCCTATATCTACATCTCGGTCTGTGAGAAGTGTTGTTTCTAAGCTTTTGTTTGCGGCGACTTCTTATTTTATTTGGCAAGAAAGGAACAACAGGATTTTCAAGCAGCAACGTCGGTCTGAAAGTCAATTGATTGAAGTAATTAAATCAACGGTGCGTTTGAAACTTCTTACTTGTCGTTTTAAAGGGAGGGTGAATGTGCTTGACCTATTGCGTGTTTGGCGGCTGCCTATGACTCTTATACATTCTTAAATGGCGAGTTCAATTCTTGATGATGCTTTCTTGGTTTGGGAGCGTGAGGCTGGTCTTGAATCCTTGGTTGTTGCTTTTGGTGGTAGTTGGTGTTCGTTGGAGGTTCGGGTGAGTGCTGTACTCTTTTTCCCTACTCCAAGGTTTTCCCTCTGGGTTTTTACTTGGAAAGGGTTTTTAAGGAGGCAGGCTCATCTGGTTCATCAATCTCCCTCGAAGAGATGGGCGGATATATGTGGTCATTCATGTGTCATTAGATGGTTATTTCCGGTTGGTGTATTGGTTATTGTAGTTATTTATTGTTTTAACGCTTAGTGGCCTGTCACAAGCATTTTAGTTGGATGTTCAAGCGTTGCTTGAGGTTAATGTGGTACCTTAGCCACATTCCATTGTACTTAAACGTTTTTTTGGTGTAATATAATTTACCGGGTGGAATGCCCTTTACCCAAAAAAAAAACAGTCCTCCAACTTTCATAAAATGTCAAAACTAGTCCCTGGTCATTCAAAATATGGAAAATTATCACCAAAGGTCCTTTTAAAATCATAAGTGGTCATATTTAGTCCTTTGGTGAAAAATCTCAAAAGTTTTAGAAATTTACAAGTTTAGTCCCTGAACTTCATAATTTGGCAGAATTGGTCCCTGGTGGGAATTTTTGGATGAAAAATAATTTTTGGGTCTTTGGGAATTCACATGTGTCACTTTTAATCCCTGGATGAAAATTTTGAGAAAATGTCATGTTTAGTTCCCACAGTTTGAAAATTGACACATTTGGTCCTTGGGAATTTTAAAAGTGGAAAATATCATTTATGGTTTTTCAATTGTGGAACTTGGCATATTTCACCCTTGTGAATACTTTGGAGGAATTACATTTCAGGCCCCTCAGTTTTCAACATTTGCAAAAATGGTCCTTGTGTTTATTAAATACCAAAACTAAATGGGCCTTAAACCTTTTAATCCCAAAACAAACCAAATCCAACACCTGATCCACCCTTATTACTCCACCCTTTGCCCTGGCCCAATCTCCCAAGCCCACAACACCAAAACCCACTCCCGTTTTTAATATTACCCCACCCTCGGTCAAAATTGGTCAACATTACCATCTTCCCACCACTTGAACCCTGCTAAACTACTGCTACACTTCACCTTCCCCCTCCTCAAGCTCACCACTTCCATACCTTGTCCCTTAGCCTCCAATACCAAACAAAACTCATTTAATGCCCTTGATATCCCCTCACTCAACCCATAACTGCCAAAACTCACTTTTCCCGCAAAAAGAATTTGACGGCCAAGATCAAATAAAGCAATCCTAAGGCCATTATTCAAGGTGGGTGATACGTGGGAATCGCACCAGGCTTTACCTCTCAAGGGATATTGAGAAGCTTACAACCCCCACCAGGCAGTGTACCTGATCGTTGTAATATAGTATAGTGACAAGTACCGGGGGATTGATCGTTCAGCTTAGGAATAGTGTCGCTAGGATTAGAAAACCTAAATACTAGTTCTAAAGGTGAGGGATGATTATTTTTGTATTTTATATTTTTTAGAAAGCAAGTAAAAATCTCGGGTTTGAAGGATTTGGGCGGAATTAGTTGCTAATCAACTAACCCAATACTAAAGATGCAATCAAAATAAAATACTAGAAAAGAAAATAAACTAAATTATACTAAAGTTGTGAGCAATAAATGGAGAAAATGTGTTTACTTAGATTTCACTACTCCCTAGACATCTTTTACACGTTAATTACTTGTTATAATTGCATGGATGATGGATCGTATTCCTTAATACCATTCATGGGGTGGCACACTTAACTCCCCAATTCTATGAGCTCTTATCTCCTCCTATACCATGCCCAACACAACCATAGGGATTATAAACAGTGACTCATGCACTAAATACAACCAATAAAGACCTAGTGCGCATCGGTTCATGTTTCTTAAGACGTTCAAGCATGTTACCAATTGGAGATCTGCCAGTTTTCTTAAGCCTAACATATAAATCATTCATCCAAGACAAGTATAAACAAGTAATCAACACATAATTAACATCTAGGTTTCATTAGATCCAAGCAAACACAAGATAGATCTAGCCTAGCATGATGGAATTAAGACAAGAACAAGATATAGACAACCAACACATAGACATATTGATTGAATTAAAAGAACACTTATCTTAATTACACATGAAAGGTATCAAGGGCTTGGAACCCTTGAAAAACCTGTAAAATTCGCACCAAGTTCGTACTTAGGGTTTCTCCAAAACTTCTCTCTTTTTAATGTGAAAATTAGAAAACTATATATAGGAAAAGGGGTCTGGCGGCGTCAAGAATAAACTTGTGACGCCGTCACCTCGCCGCCAAAACTCTTCTTGGACTGCCTTGATCTACATCTGACGCCGTCATGTGATAATCATTTCCAGGCCGTCATGACTTTTACTCTTGACGCCCTACTTTGTGACGTCGTCAAATCTGTACTGGGTCGTCATGGAATTTTGCTCTTGACGCCGTCAGGGAGTTACTCTTGACGCCGTCACCTACTGTTCCCAGCATGGAAAATTAAGACTTTGGCGTTTTCTTCACTTTTATGCTCCAAAAACGTCCGAAGTGCTTCCTTTTCCAGATTTCACTCCCAAAATACCTAAAATCACAAAAGGAACGATTTAGGGAATATTTGATCAAATAAATTCAATTCCGGGCTTAAATGACCCCCTAAAAACGGATCATTTTTCGCCTCATCATATACCCTTACACTTGAGATTTGCTTGTCCTCAAGCAAATGCGCTTTTATTCTACTCAAAAGACAAGTTAGGGGTCATTTAACACTAATATAAAAGTAATTACAACAAATAATCGTTTCACTAAAGACCAATAGACAAGCACGGAGGTCATACACAAGCACCTCACAAATAGTGTTTAGATACTCACATCTCTCGGGTGTAATAAAGTGTAAATTACAATATGGAAACGGAAGATATCTCTCACTACCTGTCATAGCAAAATAGATTACCATAGGCTTGGGAAATGATCAAACCTCCACCACATGGCGTAAGCACCTAGGATAAACTATCAAAGAGGTTTTTTAAAGAGTTGTAACGTTAGGTGTAGGGATATGAAATACACGGTTTTGTTGGATAAAGGAAGTTTTACTGGTGGCGAGTTAACAATCTTAGTCAATTACATGTACAATATGGCGTTGCTAAGCCAAGACTAGACTTGACTTAAGCTAATAAATGAAAAATAACAAAAATATAAAATAAACATAGAATAAAAAGGGATGGTAGTCCGTATGTTTTTTCTCTTTTTTCTTTTTCTATTTTTTTTTTCTTTTTTCTTTTGATTTTTTCGATTTTTTTTTTTTTTTTTTTTTTTTTTTTTTTTTTTTTTTTTTGCATACACTCTTACCCTACCATCCAAAATAATACATCATAGGGAATGAACATTTCTCTTACACTTGAATTTTTACATACTTTACAATAAACTAATCTAGTGACTCGAATTAGGAAAATCAAAACACTTGGAGCACTTTTAAGATTAACGTACATATGGGGGTAATATATGATGTTCTTCCCCATTACTCCAAAAAATAAGTACTTTACCCATGAGTCCCAATCGTCCCAAAACAATATGTACAAGGATATGACTCGACTTAGCAACCATGTAATCAATTAGATAGTTAACTTAGGGTTTAACAAATAACAATAATGCACTAAAAATGAGTGCAAACACGGAAGGCTAAGGCAATTTGGTTGTACATTTAAGTGGGGTGTAACAAATTCTTCCTTTAAGTAAGATGCTTAAAGTTAGAAACGAAAAGATAGGCTCGGAGGGGTGTACTAGGGGTTTCGTGTACTAAAAATGAGTACAACGCTAAGGGTGTGGGAAAAATTAGTTGACTTAACTAGCCAAGTAATATGACTTAAATGGTCAAGTAATTATGATACGTGTTTAACACAAGGGTAATCCTAATGCCTCTTATCATGTAGTAAATCCTACTACACGAATGTAGTCTCACTAGCGGTCTCGGGATGCATCGCTAACGCAAGTTCTAGAATCTAAATGCTACCGGTACACTCATAAACACTAATGGTAAATGCTTTTCCTATCAAATCTAAAGGCGAACCTCACATATTTGGGTGGAAAATTTTTCTGAATATACGGTTAGGTGCTAGTCATACAATCTCCTATCCATGAGACGTTTGCTATGGCTAAAGTTTCACTCCTAAATGTTGTAAAAAATTTTAAATTTGGCGCTAAAATTACACTAACAAGTATTTCTCGTAGTTTTATTACACATCTACCATTAAACAAAACAAACTCAAGCGAAAGTGCATATGTAAGGTATCGTCTTTTTTACCCTCCCCTTACACTTAAGCTGAACAGTGTCCCCAATGTTCAAGTAAAGAATGTAAAAGTGAAAAAGTAAAGAGAATGAAATCAAATACTCCCCTGATTCGCTCGGTATGGATAATAAGGTGGCCAGGTTAAATCTTCCTCTAAGAAAATGAACAATCAAAGCTTCCCTTCCAGAATATAAATCATCTTCTTGTCATACATAACCTGTAAAACCTGATAAAATAGACAAGACAACCTCGCGTAAAATCGGCGGCATCCTATATAAGTTACTAAATCCTAGAAAACAAGATAAGATATAATGCTTGTGGAATGAAGTTTGCAGATTTCCTGGAGATTATAAAACTTAATAATTCACAAAAACCATAAGACTCCGTTAGAAAAACAAAACTGGTAAAATTTCTAGATTTTTACACTTGACGTCGTCAAGAGTAAACTCTTGACGCCGTCAGAAGTGACCTGCAGAAATTCTTATGTTGAGTGTCCGGAAAATTTCTGGAAAAACTTGGTCCTACTTCCTGGAAAATCCTGCAAAACTTCATTATGACTCAATACAAGCATTTGACTCTAACAAATATGAATATACATGTTTATTTAATATTGTGGAGAATCATGATCGGTTTGTTTCTTGAAAACATATTTGGGGTTTCCCTTTACACTTATCTTTTGCAAAAATACCTTTCGGTGGAGTTAAGACTAGGCCAAAACAACAAATTAAAGTATTTCCACTATTTAATTTAGAAACATGATCTACCAACAATAAAAATTAAGCATGCATACGGAAGCAAATAACAAACAAACAAATAAAATCACACAAACCATGGGTTGCCTCCAAAGAAGCGCTTTTCTTTATTTACGAGTCTTGTAGCTAGACTCATGGTCATGGGTTAACGTGTATCGCTTATGCTCACATAACCAAGTGTGAGCCATCTAATAGTCGCCTCATCTTTCTTATATTCGTCTCCTAACTCTAAGCATCCGCGATAGTATCTTTTATTCTTTTCATGCGTGTACTTAAGTCCTTTTCTTTTATCATTCTCACTTAACATTTCCATGGGCGGATACCTACTACACTTTTCCATGGAAAAATCTTTGAATCTAGGGTGTGTGCGGGGCATTTGATAGACAAAATCTTCATCCCCATCCGAGAATGTAATTAGCCCTTCTATGAGTTTTTCATCGAGGTTGGTCAACCGTTTGAAGGGTTTTCCAAACACAACTTGGGTCAACTTATTATCAATAAACTCTCCTAGATTCTCCATAACCATGAACTCAACAAGATAAACCAAGCTTCCTACAAACACATGCAATGGTATTGCCTTAGCAATAATGTTTTCTCCTTTGTATTCTAACTCATCTACCATGATTTTATTGTATTCATTACGTGAGATTATGTTCATTGGAAGAGATGAGTTGAGATAGGCGTTAAAGCTCTTAAATCCGATCTTACAAGGGAATTGCATGTTAAATGAACTATCACACTCAATCCTAGTTCTAGGGTCAACATACCTAAGAGGGTTTATTTCTTCTTCCATCCTATTCTCATTAATCACATCACCATCATCAAGATCCTCATCGGAGTCTGAATAGTAGAAATGACTAGCCCTACGGTCATCATCATGATCAGACTCTTCTAATTCAGAATTATTGTCAAAGTGGTGGTTGGGTGAGAGGTTAGATGGGTTCTCATTTTCTGCTAAAGGAAGTGGGGCGGGCATTTGGAAGATCCTACGGCGAAAAACATGAATAACAGGAATCAACCGATCAATGTTATTGTGATCCATCAAAATATTTTACGAACAAAGGCACAAAGAAATAAGATAGACTAAGGAGAACCTAAAAATAAAAATAAAATCTTACTAGAAAGGAATCTAACAAGTAGACCTAATAAAAAGAAATTCTAACCTAGACAATAACTATTCCCCGGGCTGCGGCGCCAAAAACTTGATACGTGGGAATCGCACCAGGCTTTACCTCTCAAGGGATCTTGAGAAGCTTACAACCCCCACCAGGTAGTGTACCTGATCGTTGTAGTATAGTATAGTGACAAGTACCGGGGGATTGATCGTTCAGCTTAGGAATAGTGTCGCTAGGATTAGAAAACCTAAATACTAGTTCTAAAGGTGAGGGATGATTATTTTTGTATTTTATATTTTTTAGAAAGCAAGTAAAAATCTCGGGTTTGAAGGAGTTGGGCGGAATTAGTTGCTAATCAACTAACCCAATACTAAAGATGCAATCAAAATAAAATACTAGAAAAGAAAATAAACTAAATTATACTAAAGTTGTGAGCAATAAATGGAGAAAATGTGTTTACTTAGATTTCACTACTCCCTAGACATCTTTTACACGTTAATTACTTGTTATAATTGCATGGATGACGGATCATATTCCTTAATACCATTCATGGGGTGGCACACTTAACTCCCCAATTCTATGAGCTCTTATCTCCTCCTATACCATGCCCAGCACAACCATAGGGATTATAAACAGTGGCTCATGCATTAAATACAACCAATAAAGACCTAGTGCGCGTCGGTTCATGTTTCTTAAGACGTTCAAGCATGTTACTAATTGGAGATCTGCCAGTTTTCTTAAGCCTAACATATAAATCATTCATCCAAGACAAGTATAAACAAGTAATCAACACATAATTAACATCTAGGTTTCATTAGATCCAAGCAAACACAAGATAGATCAAGCCTAGCATGATGGAATTAAGACAAGAACAAGATATAGACAACCAACACATAGACATATTGATTGAATTAAAAGAACACTTATCTTAATTACACATGAAAGGTATCAAGGGCTTGGAACCCTTGAAAAACCTGTAAAATTCGCACCAAATTCATACTTAGGGTTTCTCCAAAACTTCTCTCTTTTTAATGTGAAAATTAGAAAACTATTTATAGGAAAAGGGGTCTGACGGTGTCAAGAATAAACTTGTGACGCCGTCACCTTGCCGCCAAAACTCTTCTCGGACTGCCTTGATCAACATTTGATGCCGTCATGTGATAATCATTTCCAGGCCGTCATGACTTTCACTCTTGACGCCCTACTTCGTGACGCCGTCAAATCTGTACTGGGTCGTCATGGAATTTTGCTCTTGACTCCGTCAGGGAGTTACTCTTGACGCAGTCACCTACTGTTCCCAGCATGGAAAATTAAGACTTTGGCGTTTTCTTCACTTTTATGCTCCAAAAATGTCCGAATTGCTTCCTTTTCCAGATTTCACTCTCAAAGGAACGATTTAGGGTAATATTTGATCAAATAAATTCAATTTTGGGCTTAAATGACCCCCTAAAAACGGATCATTTTTTGCCTCATTAGTGGGAAAGAGTGTGTGATGCACATGGACTCTTATAAGTCAAAAAGGAAGAGAAGAAAAGGAGCAGTTAACTAATATAGGTTTTAGTTTAGTTTTAATAGTTAATTTTAATGTAATTCTCAATTTTAGTTAAGTAAACTAGTTTTTAACATATATTCTCAGTTAATGTTGTAATTTCAGTTTTTTGTGAACTCTCAATTCCAAGTTTCTTATTGTATTAAATATTTGCAATTTTTCAAGAAAAATTCTCATCATCACTTGTAGTTGTTAAATGTTGTTGTTAAGTGTTCATTCAAGTTTATTTTAACCTACTGATAAGCTTCTTTAAGTTTTTAAAGCATTGGGATCATTTGTTACTCAGTTCACTAAAAATGCTCAAAAATCACATAAATAACTAGAAAATATAAAAAATCAGTCTGTGAGGAGATTGAAGCATGGTTTATGGTTGATTATGGACTGATTTGGTTTAGTTGCTTCATGGGAAGCCTTAGGAAGTGAGTTTGATCCTTGGTTCCTCAGTTCTCAGTTGGATGCAATTGTAAGAAATTTCCCATAATTTTGTATTTTACTGTTCAAATGCTTATGGACTGATTACTCTTGATGTTTTATGTTTACTGAATGTACTTAGGTTAGATTATTGCTTTTTGTCACTCATTTGTTCATTAGTCCCTTGTATACTCACTTTGTCTCATAAAACTGTCAAGATTAAGCTCCATAGTACTCTTAGGTTCTTGTTGTTCTTGTTGGCATTTGTATGCTTATTTAAGCTTTTCATATCATTATATGGGGCTTATATTCCAATCTCATGGACTGAATTCACCCTATGCTTTGAAAATCAAAAATTGGTCTATTTAAGGGAGTGTTTGGCTATAACTGTTTTAAGGACTCAGTGAGTCCTTTATTGTTATTTGTGCTCACATCATACACCCTTAGGTTATTTTAGGTCCACTCAAGCTTTAAATTCAGTCCCTTTGTCAGCAAAAGTCAAAATCTTATGTAAATTTAAATTGTGCAGCCACTGTTGGAAATTAGAACTGCTTAATCTTCATTGTAGGCTTAGAAGTTGTTAATTTAGCTTAAAATAGATTCATTGAAGCTTAATATGTCATATTTAGTCATTTAGGAACAATCATATCTCACTAAAGTCAAAGTTCAAGTTTCTTATAAAAAGTCAATTTCCCATTTCTTAGAAAAAACCAAATATTGGAGGAATTTTATAGAATTTTGTGGTAAGTTTTAGCATGTGAAACTTGTTGGGTGCAAAGCCCCCCACCTCAGCTATTGAGTCCCATATTCCTTTTATTTTTGTGAATTTTCTAGTGGGCCCCACATTTGGCCAAACACAGCTGCAGGGGAAGGACTTCCCCTGTGCAGCAGACCTCACCACCATTCCACCACCTTTGGTGGTTGCCACAGACCTCCACAGTGGGTCCCACAACCCCAAGTTGGTTTCTCCCAACCCCCTCCTGGTACTCTTCAAGAGTTGACCATTCCTTTGACCTCAGTCCTTGTGGACCCCACTTGAATCCACCCATCTTTTCTGTCCCATTTCAGTGCAGCCAAGGAGTTTGGAAATTGCTTATTTGGCTTACCCAACTTATTTAGTGAGCTTTAATTGTTGTTTTAACTTTATTTAAGTTCACTAAGTTTGTTTACATCTTAATCCATCTCTGGTTCCATCTTGGTAGCTTATTTTGAGCTTTTTCAAGCTTGTTTGACCAAAAGTCAATCTGTCAAGCTAATAAGCCCATACACAGCTTAATTTGAAGTTCCACTAAGGTTGCTTTTGTAAAAGTTTCATGTTTTTAGTATAAAAATAGATTCCTAAAAGAAAAACCAAGAAAAACCAATTTTAATTATAAGTGATAGTTTCTATTTAATTTGATTTATCTTTTTAATTTTCATTTTTAGATTTTTATTAAGTAACCTACATTTTTATATTTTTATTAATTACGTTTTATATTAGAGTAATTTTAGTAATTTTCTCAGATTTTTATTTTGTCATTTAGTATTTATTAGATTTAATATTAGTTTAATTAATAATTGATTAATAATTAAGTTTTAAATAACATAATTAGTTTTTATTAAGTAAGACCAAGTTTTTATATTTTTCCTAGCTTTTATATGTTATAATATAATTTTAGGAATTTTTCTAGAATTTTTACTGTTCATTTTCTATTTTTTATAATTTAAATAGTTTAATTAGATAATTAATATTTAATTAGTAATTAATTAATAAAAAAATCACAAAAAGACAAAAATACATATTTTTAATTTTAAAAATTGTTTTTAGTTATTTTATAATTTTAGAAATTTTATTTTTATTTTTCTAGAATTAAATTAATATTATATTGTATTTAAGTACTTTAAATATTATTAATTAGTAATTAATTAACAAATAAATAATTAAATAGTGTAAAAATTAATTTTCTTTTTCTAAAAATTTTCTTTTGTCCTTTAGTTTGTAAAAAAGTCATTTTCACCCCCTGGGGGTTTTCAAATTTCAGTTTTGACGTTTTATTTTGTACGTTCGCGTAAATTTAATCTGAACGTACACGTTTTTAGATATTAAACGTTTTTAAGTATCTAACTTTTGCGTAATCATCTATATAGCTTATTTAAGCTATTTCGTGGTAGATTCCTTAGTTAAATCAATCTCAAACCCCTTTCCATCCAAATTCACCCGATCACAAACCCGTTTGAAAACCATCACACCTCGTCGGGACATAACAACCCGGGGAAACACTATACTTCCGCGGAGAATTGACTCTAGGCAGTCTGACTTGGTTGACCATTCACCGGTCAATTTAGGTTGAGCGCTTTTGAGCCAATCAAATTTTGGCGCCACTGCCGGGGAGGTTGTTCGCGTTTTTCTAAAAAATGGTTTGCTGATTAGTGCTTTTGGAATTCAATCCTTTGTAAATTTCTCACCCTTGTTCATATTATCTTCTTATTTTCTTATAAAAACAAAACTGTTCACGAAAACTTTTTTAAACTCAGTTTTCAACGAACACAAAAACACAAAAACATTTTCTTTATCATTTGTACAAAATGTATTTCCAAAAACCCAAAAATATTCATCTTTACCCTCATACCCTTTTGATTCTTCATTCATTACCCTCCCAAACCTTTTGATTCTTTCTATGTCTCACCCACACCTTCTTATTTGCCATTGGTGTGGTAATCCTTATAATGGTGGCAATTACCCCAATTGTGGCATGGTAGAGTCAGGAAACGGGTCTGTCTATAACCAGAATCCCTATTCCTACCATGACACGACTGATTCATTCCACCAGCTACCACACCATGAGACTCAACAGTTTTACTGTTGTGAGTACTGTGGTGGTTCACACTACAGTTCTGATTGTCAATCGGGAAACACGCTTGTCTATGAGCAGTTTCCTGATAACAATTATAACTCTTGCACATACAACCCACAACCACATCAGTTTCACTGTTGTGATTACTGTGGAGGTCCACACTCTAGCTCGGATTGTCAAACAAGGAATCCATTTCCTTGTAACAATTACGACTATTCGTTTTCAGACCCACCTCCACAGTACCAAATGATTCACACGACACCTCATGATACTGAGCAAGACCTTTTACTAAAGGCTCTTGATATATTGAAAGAACTTAAGGAGGAGTTGGTTATTACATTGTTTCAAGACTCTCGTGAGAAATCTATGACAGAATTACTTGCTGAAGAACGAGAGGCTAGAAACGAATTGAGCATGGAAGAATTACTTGTCTTAGAACAAGCAGCTATAACACGTGCCAAATTTCGTAAAGCTGCTCTTCTAGACTGTGATGATGATATTAATAATGAAGACACCCTTGATATCCTTCAATTTTGTAAGGATTCGTCAGATTCATCATTTGTGATTCCTCCCATTGAAAATCAGGGAGAAAATAATGAGACGGGGAAATTACTAGCAGAAGATCAAATGGAACTTGTACAATCCATGAATGATAGCTCCTCTCATCTCCCTCAGTCTGTTGTTATCACACCCGAAGTTCACACTCACTCTCTAAACATGGGGGATGAGCATCTTAGCACTGTTCCTAACAAGGAATCGGACGAATTAATAAAGTCTAGTGTTGAGATCCTTGTCCCAATCCCGAGAGAGTCACAGGGGACTTTTGATCAAGTGTGTGATATTCCTTCACCCCCTGATAATCCTAATGATCAAATTGAGATTGTCTCTGATTCTAGTGATGATTGTTTATCTTATGGAGACATTGAGTATGTTGATGCATCCCTTCCCCACTCTAATGTTGACTTTCTTCTCGAGGAGTTCGCCGATGAACTCACTCACACCAATCCACTTCCATCGGGATGTGATGATGATCTCTTTGATCTCAAAGATGATCTAGAAGAAGTCGAAGCATTCCTTGCCCTAGATAGTTCAACTTTGTATGAAGTTGATGATAACTATCTTGATTCTGATGGGGATATTCTTTTCCTTGAAAGCTTATTGAATGATGATCCATCACTCAATTCCTATCTCAATACCGGGCTTAGTGATTCAAACACTGATGAAAATTCTTTATCTTATGGAGACATCGGTGATGTCGATGAAATACCTTCTGAGCCCATCATTGATCACCTTATCATGACTCCTCCGGAGTTTGATAACCCGGGGGGAGATGCACTCAATCATGAGGATTTGCAAATTCCCACCCACCCTCCCGGAATGTTTTTGAGCTTAACCCTAGAAATCCAAACTCAGGCTAATGAGCCTGCTCTTGAGGTGCCTTCCTCTCTTCTTCACTCCTTCGGGAATGAAGACACTATATTTGACCCCGGCATTTTCATGTATCATTATCTTGAGTCGGATACTTATCTCATCGGTGTGGAACTTTCACGTGCTTCAAATGTTTGTCCAAACATCTTGAATGAAAGTCCGATTGAGATTGTTTCTTCCACATCATGCTTCCCTAAGGACAAATGAATTCGGGGTTGATGCTTGGGGTTTGCACCAAGCTTTACCTCTCGAGGGATCTAGAGAAGCTTACAACCCCCACCAGGCAGTGTACCTGATCGTTGTAGTATAGTATAGTGACAAGTACCGGGGGATTGATCATTCAGCTAGGAATAGTGTCGCTAGGATTAGAAAAACCTAATTACTAGTTCTAGAGATGAGAGATGATTCTTTTTGTATTTTTATATTTTTTTGAAAGCAAGTAAATATCTCAGGTTTGAAGGATTTGGGCGGAATTAGTTGCTAGTCAACTAACCCAATACTAAGATGCAATCAAAATAAAATACTAGAAATGAAAATAAACTAAATTAAACTAAGGTTGTGAGCAATAAGTGGAGAAATGTGTTTACTTAGATTTTACTACTCCCTAGATATCTTTTACACATTAATTACTTGTTATAGTTGCGTGGATAACGGATTGTATTCCTTAATACCATTCATGGGGTGGCGTACTTAACTCCCCAATCCTATGAGTGCCTACTTCACTCCTATGTCGAGCCGGCTAAGAAGCTCCTAACATGGGATCATTAGAATTTACTCATGCATTAAATACAACCAATAAAACCTAGTACACATCGGTTCATGTTTCCTTAGACGTTCAAGCATGTTACCATTTGGAGATCTGCCAGTTTTCTTAAGCCTAACATTGAAATCATTCATCCAATACAACCATAAACAAGTAATCAACACATAATCAACATCTAGGTTTCATTAGACCTAAGCAAACACAAGATAAATCAAGCCTAACATAGTGGAATCAAGACAAGCACAAGATATAGACAACCAACACATAGACATATTGATTGAATTAGAAGAACACTTATCTCAATAACACATGTAAGCATTCAAGGGCTGAAAACCCTTGAAAAAGCTATAAAATTCGTATAAGGTTCGGCCTTAGGGTTTCTCCAAACTTGTTCCTTCTAATGAATGAAAATTAGAAAACTATATATAGATAATTGAGGCTAACGGCGTCAAAAACAATCTTGTGACGCCGTCATCTCGCCGCCAAAAGTATCCTCGGACTGCCTTGATCTACATCTGACGCCGTCACGTATTACACTTTTCCAGGCCGTCACGTATTTAAATCTTGACGCTCTTCCTTGTGACGCCTTCATTTCTGTACTGGGCCGTCATGATTTTTACTCTTGACGCTGTCAACTTGTTACTCTTGACACCGTCATACACTGTTCCTAGCTTGGAAAATTAAGTCTTTGGCGTTTTCTTCAATTTTATGCTCCAAAAACGTCCGAATTGCTTCCTTTTCCAGATTTCACTCTGAAAGTACCTAAAATCACAAAAGGAACGATTTAGGGCAATATTTGATCAAATAAATTCAATTCCGGGCTTAAATGACCCCTAAAAGTGGTTCATTTCTCGCCTCATCATATACCCTTACACTTGAGATTTGCTTGTCCTCAAGCTAATGCGCTTTTATTCTACTCAAAATACAAGTTAGGGGTCATTTAACACTAATATAAAAGTAATTACAACAAATAATTGTTCCACTAAAGACCAAAGACAAGCACGAAGGTAATATACTAGCACCTCACAAATAGTGTTTAGATACTCACATCTCTCGGGTGTAATAAAGTATAAATTACAATATGAAAACGGAAGATATCTCTCACTACCTGTCATAGCAAAATGGATTACCATAGGCTTGGGGAAGGATCAAACCTCCACCACGTGGCGTAAGCACCTACGATAAACTATCAAAGAGGTCTGATGAGTGTCTAAATACTCATCATTTTATACCAATCTGAGCTGCCAAAACATACAAAAACACTCAAATATGCATCAAAATACTTAAAATATCTTAAAGGTGTGTTTTATATGTTTCAAATGCAAAATATGCAAAAACAAATGAAAAAACGTACAAAGTTTGCATAATTGGCAGTTTCAGTCCCTCAAGTTTCACAAGTTGTCAACACTAGTCCTTGGTTATTCTAAAAACATGAAAATGTCACCAAAGGTCCTTTTTAATCATAAAGTTACATATTTAGTCCTTTGGTGCAAAGTTTCATAAAATTACAAGTTTAGTCCCTGTACTTTAGAAATTGACATAATTGGTCCCTGGGATGTAAAAACTTTGAGAAAAAATAATTTTGGTCCTTGTATTACTAATATTTTGCAGGAATGGTCCTTGGTGTGAAGTTTGGTGAATTTACATAATTGGTCCCTCAAGTTTGGCAGTTTGGCAAAAATAGTCCTCGGGTATTTAAAAGTGAAAATTATCAAACATGCCCTTGTACTATTCATCCATATCAAGTTTGGTCCTTTTTATAACTATGGGAAAGTCACAAAGTCAGACCCTCAACTTTGAAATAATTACAAAATTGGTCCTTGTGTAATTCCTACAACCAAACAGATCCTTTTTATTATTAACCAAATCCAATCCAACAAACACAACCTAACCAGCCCACTCCCTTTTATTACCCAAGCCCAATCCAAAGCCCAACCCCGTAAATAAATAATACCAGGGTCAAATGGGTCAAACCCACCCTTTCCCTCTTCTTCCTCACACCACCACTGAAACCAAAACCACCATCCAGCTCTCTGGTTTCACCACCCCAACTTGCTCCCACCTTTCACACCATGTCCCCTCCACCTCTATAACATCCCAAGATGCATTAATTGCAAAACTTTGGCCCCAAGCAACGTAAATGACTTTTGGTGCCAAAAGCATATTCAAAGGCTAGGATCACTTCTTCACATCTAAGGGCTCAGATTTGTGATGGGATTTATTGTGTGGGCAACAAGGAGTCCAAAAAGTATAAAAAGAAGAGAAGGGGCAGAGGAAAAATTACTTTGGAATAACCAATGTCACGTAGCATAATTAATCTTTAGTGCTTTCTTTAAATTAATGTAATTTACAGTTTTAATTAGTGTAATGATCCTCAAAATAGTGTAATGGAACAATCATTTACAGTTTAAATCAAGTTATCTTTCAGTTTCAAGTTTTAGCTTAATCATCTTTAAATTTCAAGTCATTTACATTATTGTTGATTAGTGTTGTTATTTGGACTCCATTAAGTCACATAAGCTCCTGACAAATCTTTGTGAGCTTTTAGAAACCTTAATTCAGCTTTAATCTTTAAAATTCAAAAATCATTAAAAAAAAGTAGAAAATAGAAAAGAAAATATAAATCAAGTGTTCTTAGTGATTGATGCAAGGAATGAAGTGGATTCTGGATGGAAATGGTTTAGGAGCTTCATGGGAAGCTTTTAGGATAGATAGTGATCCTTGATTCATTTGTTCTCAGTATAATCAATTGTAAGCTTATCTTTTTCCATTTTGCAATTTACTGTTCTCTTTAGTTTTATGCTTTTAATCTTGTGTTTTCATGTTATTTTGTTATTAGTCATTGTTTATCTGTCTTAATATTAGTTTGTTGTGTTATGAAATTTGATTGATTGTTATTTCATTTAACTGACAATTTGCTTAGTTTTGTTAATCCTAGGTTTAAAGGAGTCTAATCACTTGTTTACACTGAAAAGGGGTTGGATATGCATAGGCCAACCCCTGGAATTAATAGGATAGGTCTATACAGTTTTATGTTAAGAAATCTCAATTAAGTCTCATATTGCTATTTTCTTAGTTCTTGCATATTTACTGTTCCTTTGCCTTAATTTTCAAGTTTCTGTGTTTAATTATTGTTAGTTGATGATAATATAGCTTAACCTTAGGTTGTTATGTTTTGAATTTGATTGATGTTTGAAAATCCATTTTGACTATCATAAGCTTAATTTTTGATAAGCCTAGGTATACACTTGTGTGACTACTTGTGTATGCTGAAAAAGTTCTAATTTACCAGATGAAAACCTCTGGATTTGATTAAATTGGTTTATGCAATGATATGGATTGAAAATCTCAATTTAAGTTAATTTAAGGTGTGTTCGGTATTGCTGATTCAAGGGTGTTAAGATGAGTCTAGGGAGTTCTTTTTGGTTACTATTTGATACATAAAGTTCCTTAAGGTCAGACAAACCATAAGTCTATTATGTATTCATGAAAAAGTCAAAAATCACATCCTTGATCCCTAACTTGATCACGGTGGTAATTTACAAGTCCAAATCCACCACATCAGTGTATAAGTAGCATATCTAGCTTATTTTCATGTTATTGTATCTTTTTACAACTTATTGAGTCAGTAGATTAGGTTATAAATTCATATAAGTCAAACTTTAGTGTTCTTGTAAAAAGTCAAATTTTAGTTTTTCAGGTTTTTGAATAAATGTCTGATTTTAGTGTGATCTTGTTATTTAGTTTTAGAACTTGTGCTTGTAGTATGTTTTAGTTTTGTTGCTCATCTTTATGTATGATTTTTGTCAATTTTTAGTTCAGCTGTTTAATAGCTTAAATTAATGCTTATTTATGCTTGTTTTTGCCCTGTGCACAAGTTCATCTGTCAAGTTCATGAGCTTGCATAAGCTTCATGACTTGACCATAACTTGTGCACTTGGCTTATTTGTGATGCCTATGTGGCTAGTTGTTTATGTGAATGCTTATTTGTTAGTTTGTAGCTTATTTAGATAACTTATCACAACCATTTTGTTTGTTCCATCTTACTCCCTTCACTGAAGCAAACAGTGAAGGTGAGTAATTTCATAAACCCATATTAAGCTTCTCACTGGACTTGAGCTTGTGATTTTTAGTTTCATGTGAAGCCAATCCATCACACTAAAAAGCTCAGTGCTTGTTAAGCTTGTATGAGCTTATTTGATAAGTATTGTAGAGCTTGTTGTTTGCATCATTTATGAGTATACTGAGCATTCAGTATACTCATGCCATTTTCATAAGCTCTTCAAAAGCTATCTAGTGATCATTAGTTTGTGTAACTTAGTTTTATGTGAAGCTTAACTACCAAACTCAATGATTCTGTACTTAATTTTCCCCTTGCAGCTTATTTACTAGGGCTGCAAGTAGCTTAGACTTATCACAAACTGAAAAGGGTATGCTGATCACTCAGTATAATTACCCTTACTCACCCTACTTCATAAGCTTGCAAAAAGCTCTTTACTTGGACCCAGCTTATGAGATTTAGTTCTAAGTGGAGCTTATCCACTAGTCTTTTAGATCCAGTGCTTAAAATCCATGTTGCAGCTCATTTACTAGGGCTGCAACAAGCTTTTTGTTTGTCTCATTTTTGATTACACTAAGCAATTCAGTGTAATCAAGCCTACTTCATAAGCCCCTCATAAACTAACCTGTGGACCCCACAGGTTGAGCTTTAGCTTTTTGGGTAGCCTCCCAGGTAAGCTTATTGGGTCCAAAGCTCTTTTTGACCCCTGAGCTTATTTGTGGGTCCCACCAAGGGCTACAAAGTCCCTCTTTTGGAATGTTTGGAACAAGGGTATAGTGGAAGTGCTTATTTGCTTATGTGAGCTTATTCAGTGCTTTCCATGGTATCTCCTTGTTTGTTTCCTGTTCATATCACTTGTACATATTATATTTTAACTTTAGTACATACTGTAAAGCTTTTCTAAGCTTATTCCAAACTTAAAACTCAGACTGTGAGCCTAAAGCTCACTGAATAAGCCATAAGCCTTGGAACTTGCTTATTTTTAGGTTTTATAAGTTTCATTTTCATCAAATATGTATAATATCTATATATATATAGTTTCATAAAAAGAAAAACCAAAAAGAAGCTTTAACACTAGTGATAGCTTCTATTTAAGAAGCTTTAAGCTTAAAAAGCCAACTGTTAAGGAAATAAGCTCTCATACAGCTTATTTCCAAGTTTTGAAAAAGTTGTTTTTGTTAAAGTTTTATATTTTAGCTTGTTGTACAGTTTTGTAAAAAGAAAAATAAAAAAATAAAATAAATGGTAAAAATGTTGGGTGTGGGAACGCCTCTCTGCCATTTATCTTGGTATGCAATCGTGTTTAGGGGTGTGTTTCTCTTAGAGGTGGCGTGCTGCAGAAACCTTAACTTTTCTAAATCGTTTTCTCACTTTGGGTGAATCGTTTTTTAGGGTTTCCATCGCTAATTGGTTTTTATTACTCCCTTGCTTCTGATTATCATAAGTCGGTTTTTTTAATCGATTTTGTCATTTATATGAAGGGTTGATCTGTTTGACGAAACCCTCATCACTCATAATCTATCGATTTCTTGTTTAGGGATCGTTTTTTCTAGGGGTTCGTTGCTTGATGATTTATTTAATCGTAGCTTGCTCTTAAGTCGGTTTAATGAATTTTATTGATTCATATATTCTGGTACGATTTGGGTGGACCTGTTCGTTCAATTCTATAACCTTTTTTTTAGGTTTATTTGTGGTCGACTGTTGGGTTATCCTATGCTTAACGATAAACAAAACCCTTTTAGGGTTCGGTTTCTTTTATATTTGCTGGACGTGATCTGTGTGTACCTTTTGGGGTGATTATTTGACTGGATGTTCTTCGTTGATGTATATGTATCTGTTTGTGGGTTATGAGAGATGGAAGTCAATTGTATGGGTTGATAACCTTAGTTTCAATCGTATGGTTGGTGTTGGTTATCATGTTCGGGATTCTTGTTCATCGTTCATAGTCATGATCCTATATTGCTTTATTGTATTTTGTGATCGATGCTACTGGTTTCTATGGAAGAGAGGGTCGTGTAGACCATGTTTTTGTCTCAAATTCAACTTGCTTCGGATTTCACTCTTATTAGGTTATTAGATTATGCTTCTTGTATAATACTAATAGAAGATGCATTGGGAATTTGATGCTGTGAGGTTGGGTCGCTTAGACCATGTTTATGGAAGTCACTCGTATTAGGTTATTAGATTATGCTTTTAGCATAATACTAATAGAAGATGCAATTGGTTGAAGCTGGAAGTTCGCATGTTTAAGATCTGGATTGCTAGGATGACTAAGAAGACTCAAAGAAGACTTTAATGTTTATTTGAGTTGTAATGTATTGTAATTTTATTGCTAGTCATGGTTAGTTGTATTTAGATCTGTTTGTTATAAGAATTGCCTGTCATTCTTATATAGTGGTAGTGGTAGTGTCCTTAGGGACTCCGATGAGAGATTCACTCTCATCCATTGTACTTCAACGTTTTTTTTTGAGTAATAATTTACCAGGGTGGAACCCTTTTACCCAAAAAAAATGTTGGGTGTGGGATTCGAACCTGAGACCTCTTGCTAGTATACATGCATAACTCCCACACCCCTACCATCTCCTCTGGGGCACCAGTTCCGTTAGTCTCTATACCCTTAATATACTTAAGGTGGTTTTGGTGTATAAGCTTATTTGGACTGTGCAGCTTATTCATGCTTATTGGAATAAGCTGTTGACCCCAACATATTTTTCCTAGCTTCTTCATAATATTATATACTTTCTGTAATTTTTTCATATTTTTAACTGTTCATATAATATTTATAATAATTATAATAGTTCAAATACCTTTTAGAAAATAATTAGTAATATATTTTTAAAATAGCTTATTTATAATTTTTATAAACTTTTTATATTTTTTATGGATTCCTGAGATGGTTAAGTAAGTTTATAAAAAGTTTTATAATTTTATAAATTAGTTTAGTATGTATAATAATTAAATTAGTATTAATTAGTTTAATTAAGTAATAATAGTTTTTAATTAAGTTTTGTTATTTTTATTAATAATATATAGTTTTTATATTTTTATTAGCTTCTTATAATTAGTTTAGAATTATGTAAAAAGTTTCAGAATTTAGTTTGCTTATTTAGTATTTATAATAAATCAATAATAGTATTTAGTAATTAGATAATAGTAAATAATTAATAATAAGTAGAATAATTGTGTAATAAATATATTTTTAGTTTCAAAAATTATTTTATATTATTTTTTAACTTTTCTAAGTTTTAAATTTTATTTTTCTAAGCATATTTTAGATTTTTCTTATTTTTAGGTAATTATTAAATATTAAATAAATAGTTTTTAATTAATAATAATTACATAAGTACTTGTAAAAATTATTTTAATTCATAAATAATTTTCTTATATTATTAGGATCATAAAAATATAAATTTCACATTTGTGGAATTTGTATTGATCAATTTTCAGTTTTATTTTAGTACGTAGACGTTTAATTTAATTTAAACGTAAACGTACGCGTTTTATATTTTAGGGTATCTGATTGTACGTTTTTACTGAAATGGCTGTGACAAGAGCTATTTACTATTCACATTGCTAGTGTTAGTCAGTCAGATTCCTGTTTTTATATTTAACTTCACCTAGACACAGATTCGTTGTATTACAGATTTCACACCTCGTTGGGACTTAACGACCTAGGAATAAACTATACTCCTTGGATTTTAATTGTTTTTCCACCCGGGCTGCCTGGCTTTTAGTACTGACCATTCACAAGTGGTTGGGAAATAAACCTGGTTGGTTTGGGAGGAATCAAAATTTGGCGCCGCTGCCGGGGAGGCTGTGCTGCGTATAACGAATTTGTATTTTGTTGAAATATCTATCCTTGTATGTATATTATATATACTTTATCATTCAACTCTGAGGCTGTCAGGGCATATTTATTACAGTTAATCATTCACAAGTGATTAGCTAGCGTGGTAAACTTGACACTAGCTTGGGAGGTAGTGATTACTTATTCCATATCATATTTCATTTCATAAACAATATAAAATACAAAAAACATTTTTCCTTTGCACACAACTTGCCCAGTTTGATTAGTCCCTCAGTTACAACATTTAATTGTTGGCTGTTTACAGTTACTGAGCTCTGTCAGACCCAGATTCCCTTTCGAGGGGCGGTTGTTAGGATTTTTCTTTTCCTTTGTATATATATTGTGGAAAACTAGAAGGGGGGGGGGGGGGGTTGAATAGTTTTACGTCCTTTTTAAAATTTATTTCCAAAATATTTTGTAGGTTATAAAAACTTTCGATTCGATCTTAAGTGAGTTCAAGCAACAACCAATATAAGCAAGTCTAAACTAATAATGAAAGTATTGAAATATAATGAAGAAAAGATAGAGTTAGAAAGATCAAACCACAACACGTGAATTTATAGTGGTTCGGCTACAAGGACACCTTCCTTGCCCTACTCCACTCCCCGAGTACCACACTCGAGAGTTTTCTTCACTATGTCAAAAAACTCTTTATGGTGGAGAAACCTTACACACCTTGGCTTACACAAGTTAACGACACTAAGCTAAATGTCGAGTTCTAATCGTAGCTAGAACCAATCTCACACCAAATATCACACCACGTGATCTTCACACCTTCACACCTTCTTCAAGACTTCACACCGTCTTCACACCTTGTCAATCTTCACACCTTCTTCTATGCACAACTAAGTCACAACTACTAAACTAGTTTACAACACACCAAGATTCTACAATCAACAAATATACACAACACCTTCACAAATATCTATCACTAGTACTATATGAAACTAGCTATACACAACACCACTACAATAAGATGGATGTAGAGAAGTGTTCTTCTTCTTGCACTTGAATGGATGAAGCTTTGGATCACTTAGAAACAAAGACTTATGAAATATATGATCAAAGGATTTTAGATCTAGAGAAGAAGATTGGATCAGAAAGTTTATAGTGCAAAAAGGTGAGAAAAATGTGTAAAATGATCCAGTATTTAAAGGGCCAGATTTTACTGTTCGGGAGCGTGCCGGTCCCCTTAATTATAGGCCGGTCCCCTTAATCATTAAGGGGGCCGCCTAGTAAAATTAAGGGGGCCGCCCTCCTGAACATTTGAAAAGTTTTTCTGTATAAAATTTGCCCTTTTTGGTTGGAAATTTGAAATCATATCTTTGTGGTTTAATAAAGCTATACCAAAAATGATTTACAAATATATATAAAATGTTATAATCATTTTATAAAATGTTATGTATTAATACAAAATTTCCTTTGATCATGTAATGCATAAGTTGCTAAGTTTATGCATACCTTAAGTGATATAAGATGTAGAGGTAAATATTTGTCACCAAATACTTGTTTATGTCTTATTCTTAACTTAATTTGATTTGAGTTTTGTGATTATCAAAACATAGGTTTATTGAGAGATATTAATAACATTCACAAACATTATTTATATCAACAATCTCCCCCTTTTTGATGATTACAAAACTTAAACTCATTAACTCAAAAATTAGTTTTTAAACAAGTATTTTAGTGAGTTTATATGTACTTCTCCCCCTTTTTGTAACATCAAAAAGGTTATGCCGACAAGTTTTCATTCGTGAAAATTTTGACGGGTAGAAACTCCCCCTTGATGTGTACTCCCCCTCGTTTGGGGGCACCAAGAGAACGAGCTATGGAATGCTTGCAAAACAAAAATATTAGAAGCACAAGTATATACATGTACACAAATATAGGGTGATGAGAAAAGAAAGAAACATTCATATTAGAGCAATAGTTGTGTTAAGACACAACAATACGAGTACATAAGCTAACAACATAATAGCAAATACATAGGCCAATTAATCAAGAAAGATACTTCATCATGCAAAAGTACATGGACTTCATAGAGCTTGCAAGTAAAAGGGGTGGCAAAGACTTTATTTATTAAGCATATCAAATGCTTAATTTGGAGAGCATGATGGTGATGGTGGAGGAGTGGATGAGAATTGTGGTGGAGGAATTATAGGAGAGGATGGTGGAGTTGGAGGTGGTGGTGGGTTGGTAAGCAATTGTTCAATATATGAAAACATATATTGAATTTCATCTTTAAGGCCAAAGATGATGGTTCGGTTGTGGATACAATAAAGGCAAGTATCACCATGTGATTCAAGCATCCTCCAAGGTACGGGATTGGCAAAGTATGGTGGTGTAATTTGTGGAGATGAGAGTTGAGTATCAAGTGGTGTTATTGGTGAAAGTGAGATTGTAAGATGGGTGGATATAGGTTCTTGTGTGGGAAGTGGTGATGATACTTGTGGTGACAAGTGTGAATTGATGTAGTCATTGATTGATGAGGTTGAGGGTAAGGAAGATGAGGAAGTTCCATGAGTGGAAGGTGTTTTGGATGGTGCATTAGGTGCACTTGGAGAGGAGCATTTTGGTGGAGGTGATGGGGTTATGTTGTCTTCATTTGTTAAGTCTATGAAGAGTTGTTTTGGAGGAATGACCACAAGTTTTTGTTTCTTGGAGGTTTTGGAGTTTGAGGTGCTTGGAGGAGTCATGATGATATGATGAATGATGAGATGAAGAATGGTGATAATGGAGGGAATTTATAATATGGAAATGGGTGATTTAGGTAAATGTTTGAAATGGTTGAAAGAGATTCTAAAATCAGTTGGGTCAAAATGGGAAATGGCAGCTGAAACTAGAGAAAGGATTCACAAGATACAAAAGAATACAGTAAACCCAGTTCCAGATGGCCGGTCCCCTTAATTGTATGCCGGCCCCCTTAATATTTAAGGGGACCGCCTAGGGAATTAAGGGGGCCGCCCATCTGGTGTTTTCCCAGACGACCAGAAACCCAAAATTTGCAAAATTTGGTGATTTTTCAAGTGTGTTTTTCCAGCAAGCTCTATTAGGAGTACATACTTTAGGAATGATGATATATAAACATATATATATATATATATATATAATCAAATTTTGCATGCAAATGAACATATTATAATCCATATTGAAAAGAAGCATGGCATAACATTAATATAGAAGCATGATAATAATTAAAGTCTAAACATCATTCCGAATAACACAAGAAATTAACACAAGTATTTCCGAATAAATCGGACAAATAGCAAACCATACAAATGTCTAAAAGAAACAAGTAATAACAAGTAGCAACACGTCAATATCTTCTACTTCTTTTTCTTTCCAAGCATCTTCCTAAACATCTTCCCAACGGATTTGAATCCCCCTCGAAGTTCTTCATGCATTTGTTGTTGACGATTGATGATAGACGTTTGACGAGTGAAGAGAAGCTCATCGATACGTTCATGAGGAAGAGGAATTTGATACTCGGTATCATCAAGATCGGAAAGATCTTCAACAAAGGTCGTGGGGGATGGAGTACTAACACATGAGGTGTCTTCCTCCTCATCATCATCGTCATCACGATGAGATGTAGAACCACGAGGCCTAGAATACAAAGGAACATGAGATTTTCCTTTGTCACTACGAGGACGGCGAGTACGAACACGAGTAAGTTGGTTCAAAGTAGGAAGGATATGAACGTAGTAGTCTCTTTGAAGATGTGGGTAATGTTCCATCACATAACGATAAAGTCGTGTGAGAAACATACCGTAAGGAAGATTGGCATTTGGGGTGTTTTTGGCGGACATGATTCGATGAACAAAAAGATAAGCCAAATTGTATTGCTCTTCAGCAATAACACATTAAAGCATGTGGGCAATGCTCGCCGTGACATGATCACGGTGACCACCAGTACCAAACGCATTCTCTCGAATGAGTTCTTCCCACTTCTTCAAATCTTGGCTTAGCTCTTTGAGGAGGATTTGATTGGCATGAATATCGACATTCTTCGACTTGATTACTCGACTAGTCGTACGACGTTCTAGTTCAAGCATTCGACGAATGTCTTCAGGACTAGGAATCTCAGAATAGTAGGGGCCATCCTGAGGACGGTTTCTTTCAAGAGTGGAAAGATCCCATTCATTTGAGAAAACGGCTTGGCCGTTGAATGGGATTCTAAGAATTTGCCCAAATTGAGCAAGAGTAAGAGTGATGAATTGATTTTGAATCATGAAGGAAATGAGGAGATGACCATAGGGATCGGTTTGCACCGTCACTTGGCTATAGAAGTCGAGGATAAAACGAGGAATAATAGGTTCGTTGATTTGGAAAAGACATTCAAAACGAATATTGGTGAACATTCGTTCGGTTTGATCATTTTCATAGAAAGATGGATCGACAATTCGTCCTTCGTGAATGTTTCTATTTTCAATAGGACGATAGAAACATGCAACTGAAGGAGACATGCCGAGAGTAGAAGAGACATTTGGAATGTATTGTTTGGTTTTGGAGACATCACCAACCGTGGTCTTAGGCATTTTCACCTAAACAATATAACAACAAAAATAAAATTAATATAAAAACAATCATCATGCATATGTTATGTATATATATATATGTATATATATATATACTAATATGCAATGTATGTGGAACGAAATTCTACTTCGAAAAGAAAAAAATTCTATGAAGTAGTTTCACAATGTTCCTTTTGATTTTAAACTCATTTAGAATATATGATATCAAAAAATATGAAATCATAATTCATTTCGAAGTAAGGCTAGATATATATTAGTTTATATATCTTGCTCTTCTTTAAGAGTTTGTCTTAGCATAAACATGTTTAAAACGTTAAAATATGAATTTTGGTTTTCAAAATGTCTTATTCAAGATGAACCAAACGCTCCCTTTACTACATAATTATAACCTAAAATATCAATATATATATTGATTATATATCTTGATGACCTCTATTGATTCTAGTATTATTAACAAAACTTATAAGCTAGTTTTAGATTTCAAATAACTTCATATAGTTATGGTTTGTTCATGAACCAAACGCCCATGTTGTCTTCATGAACCATTTTACAACAACTTGATAAGTATGTTTTGATTGTTTAGAACGTTAAAACAATGTAATGTAGTAAGTTTTAAATGGTTTTTAAGAGTTATATCAACAATGTTCCTTTTGAAAAATAAAATTCAACGAGGGTTTATGGGCGATTAATGATTTTGACAAGATGATATGTTATACTAATTTTGAGTTGCAAAACATCATCCTAATCCTATGGGGAGCATTTGGTAGTTCAATTTCTAGCTTCAATTACACTTAAAAAACGAATTACAATGAATTTTAATAAAATGCATAATTATTGATTAGACACCAAATCGAATGAAATGTGATGAAATGCATGTTGGAAAACTTACAAAAGATGTTGTTATATGTTTGGTTGATGTTTGCCCCTTGCGAAATAACCCCGGATTGGTGATTTGGTGAAGGATTTTGGTGGTTTTGGAGGTTTAGTTTCGTTCACAGCAGCATAGGGGAAGAGGTGAGTGAGTAAATGGAGTATTTGGGAATAGAATTAAGGAGGAAAAACGATTTTGGAAGTGTCAGATGGCCGGCCCCCTTAAACATTAAGGGGACCGCCCTCGATAACAAGCCGGTCCCCTTAATTATTAAGGGGGCCGCCTTTGAAATTTTCCAAATTTCGCGGAGTTAGTTTCTGGAACAAAAATATTTATACGTATATAATTAGATTTATAGTATATCAAAAATACGTAAACGTTCATTGGCACGATGATAGAATCCTTAACAATTTTTAATTATCGTTTCGATAAAAAAATATACCTTTGATAATTTTGGATAAAATGATCAAAGTGTTAAGTTGATGAAGGGTTTTAGGTGTGTTCGGGAATATGTGAATAAGTGTGTGTGTATATATATATATATATATATATATATATATATATATATATATATATATTATAAGTGTAAGTGTGAGTGAAAGATGGGTTGATGGGTGAGGTTTGAAGGATAGTAGCGGAGATAGGATATAATCGGCGAGAGGAGTTTGTTTCATCCATAGTGTTCACGTGCGAAGGCGTTCTTGAATTACAAAAGTCCACTTGACTCATATCCCTTCATCATCATGAGTCTCCTAAAAGAGGACTTACTAAAATAACGTGAGAGGGGAAGGAAAGGGTTCGATAAAGAATGATTTCCTGGAGTTCTAGAAAGTCAACAAATGACGTATCTAGGTTATGTGCAAGTGAATATATATATGTATAAATATATTTAATATATCACGTATATATATATATATATATATATATATATATATATATATATATATATATATATATATATATATATATATATATATAAGTATATATGTGATTCTAACAAATAGAAGAAAATAACAAATTATATCTAAATACTTTACGAAATCAAACAATGCATATTTATCTAAGCATGGCAATGAGTTGTGAAAGAATGGCGTACCCGGTGGTCTTCAAAAGAAATCTTCAACATCATCAAGATGAAATTTAGACTTTGAAAAAGTCTATGTTGAGAGAAACACCAAGATTGCCTCAAGGAATGTTCGTCTAGCCATTTGATCCCCATTGTCCTTTTGGTCCAAAGTTGTTTGGTCCAAACATGTTTAACATTTGACTTGGGTGCATGAAAGGTGGTAGAATGCCCCAAGGATTGTAGCTTTGTTGGTAGTTCCACATTTGATTACTATTGTTATTGTAGTTTTGCCTATTTTGGTTTCTTCTTGGTTGAGGTGTTTTAGACCTAGGGAAAGAATTATTTGGTTTTCTAGGTGGCGGAGTTTTAGATCTTATCTTGGGTTTAGAAGATCCTACTTTGGTCTTTAAGGACGGTTTATAAAAAGCTTTAACTTCTTCATCGTTGGCAAGAGGTATTTTCTTATCATTCATAAGTATATACTTAGGATTAGATTTTAAGGGTTTTTGTTTGTTGAGTTCACTTTCAAATTTTACATTTTTAATCTCGCTTGTTGAAGCTTCATTTGAATTAAATCCTCAGCCGGTTTTGTCTCCAGATGTTCTTTGAATACTTATTATTTTACTAAGTGATTGACTACTATTTTCAAATTTGTCAAGTTTGCGAATTTCTTCCCTAAGTGTTTCATTTTCACCTTTAAGCTCTTGACATGATTTACATTCTTCAAAAATTTCTTTACCTTTTTCTAGTTGATGTATTTTAATTTTTAGTTCTAGTACTTCACTTTCTAATTGATTGTTTATGTATTTTAGTGATTTATTTTTGGCCATTACTAGTTGTCCTAATTTGCATAGTTTATTATATTCATTATCTAGATCTTTTTCATCTAATGATATACTTTCATCACTAAAATATTCGGTTTCGGAACGTACCTCATTTGATGTGTTCGCCATAAGACACTTTTCTTCTTTTGTCGTTTCTTTCTCATCTTCGTCACTATCACTCCAAGCACCTCCAACAAAAGCTCTTTGATTTTGATCTCTTGTCATCATTGGACATTTTCCGATGAGGTGATTTGGATCACCACACTTGAAGCACTTTCTTTCAATCTTGTTGTTCTTGTCATCTTTACTCTTTTGAAATGTTTTCTTTTCATCATACGGTTGTCTTACGAATCTTCGTCGCCTTTTGAAGAATTTTTTGAAGTCTCTTACGGCCATGGCGTATTCTACATCATCACTTTCGGAAGATGAGCTATCTTCGAAACTAGATTCCTTTCTAGCTTTCAAGGCGATTGATTTGCTTTGCTCTCGTTTTTCTTTGACCATTTTGGAATCCTTCTTTATGATAACTTCGTAAACTTTTAGATTTCCAATTAATTCATCAAGTTGCAATGTTGACAAATTCTTTGATTCTTCAATAGCCGTCACCTTAGCTCGCCATTTTGGATGAAGAGCCCTAAGAAACTTCCTAACAAAATTCTTACTAGAAAAATTCTCATCAAGTGCTTTTAAACTTGTGATGATAGTGTTAAATCTAGCAAAAGCATTATCAATTGATTCCTCTTCCGGAATCGTGAATTGCTCATATTGTTGAACAAGTAGATCTATTTTATTATCTTTGACTTGACTATTACCTTGGTGAGTTATTAGTAAAGAGTTCCAAATTTCGTTTGCGGTTTCACACATAAAGATCCTTTCGTACTCTTTATGTGGTAGCGCATTATAAATAACCATTTTTGCTTCATTATTTTTTGCAAGTTTTCTTTTTAAATCATCATTTTGTTTTTCAAAAGGTACGATTTCATCTTTCTTAGTTTCCGGGTTATTTTGAATAGGTAAAAAATCACCATTAGTAATAATATGCCAAAGATCTAGATCTTTTGACTTCACATAAGTTTCGAATCGATTTTTCCAATATAAAAATCCATCACTTTCAAATAGTGGTGGTCTTTGCATAGATTGCCCTTCTAAATATTTTTCAGATTCCGTAGATCGTTACAAGTTTGAAAATACAATATATTTTAAAGATCTTGCTAGACGTGGCTCCTGATACCAATTGTGGAAAACTAGAAGGGGGGGTTGAATAGTTTTACGTCCTTTTTAAAATTTATTTCCAAAATATTTTGTAGGTTATAAAAACTTTCGATTCGATCTTAAGTGAGTTCAAGCAACAACCAATATAAGCAAGTCTAAACTAATAATGAAAGTATTGAAATATAATGAAGAAAAGATAGAGTTAGAAAGATCAAACCACAACACGTGAATTTATAGTGGTTCGGCTACAAGGACACCTTCCTTGCCCTACTCCACTCCCCGAGTACCACACTCGAGAGTTTTCTTCACTATGTCAACAAACTCCTTATGGTGGAGAAACCTTACACACCTTGGCTTACACAAGTTAACGACACTAAGCTAAATGTCGAGTTCTAATCGTAGCTAGAACCAATCTCACACCAAATATCACACCACGTGATCTTCACACCTTTATCACACCTTCACACCTTCTTCAAGACTTCACACCGTCTTCACACCTTGTCAATCTTCACACCTTCTTCTATGCACAACTAAGTCACAACTACTAAACTAGTTTACAACACACCAAGATTCTACAATCAACAAATATACACAACACCTTCACAAATATCTATCACTAGTACTATATGAAACTAGCTATACACAACACCACTACAATAAGATGGATGTAGAGAAGTGTTCTTCTTCTTGCACTTGAATGGATGAAGCTTTGGATCACTTAGAAACAAAGACTTATGAAATATATGATCAAAAGATTTTAGATCTAGAGAAGAAGATTGGATCAGAAAGTTTATAGTGCAAAAAGGTGAGGAAAATGTGTAAAATGATCCAGTATTTAAAGGGCCAGATTTTACTGTTCGGGAGCGTGCCGGTCCCCTTAATTATAGGCCGGTCCCCTTAATCATTAAGGGGGCCGCCTAGTAAAATTAAGGGGGCCGCCCTCCTGAACGTTTGAAAAGTTTTTCTGGATAAAATTTGCCCTTTTTGGTTGGAAATTTGAAATCATATCTTTGTGGTTTAATAAAGCTATACCAAAAATGATTTACAAATATATATAAAATGTTATAATCATTTTATAAAATGTTATGTATTAATACAAAATTTCCTTTGATCATGTAATGCATAAGTTGCTAAGTTTATGCATACCTTAAGTGATATAAGATGTAGAGGTAAATATTTGTCACCAAATACTTGTTTATGTCTTATTCTTAACTTAATTTGATTTGAGTTTTGTGATTATCAAAACATAGGTTTATTGAGAGATATTAATAACATTCACAAACATTATTTATATCAACATATATATATATATATATATATATAAAATAAAAATACAAAAACATTATAAAGTTAAAAATCAAAAATAATCTCCTGACCTTACTATTTATAATTCTATGAGTGGCAATCCCACTCCAATTTCTCAACCAATCTTTGAGTGGTAATCCCACTCCACTTCCCCATGAACCATTTAATTCGGGGTCAAGTCAAGCTAGGGACTTGGTAATCAAAAACAGTAGCATAAACATGGGTTTTCACCCGTGTGTACCACCTAAGTGTGGGGGTATGCCCCACATGTTGTTTATATTTTGAAAATGAAATGAAAAATTGTAAATACAGAAAAATAAAATAATTGTTGTGTTACCCCACTTAGTTTTAAATTTTATCTTTTTACGTTCAAGGATTCGGCATAATAGCCGGGATTTTGAATATTGAGGACAATATTCATTTCTAAGTGTGGGTGGGGGGGGGGGGGGGGGGGGGGAAATTCTGGCGAATTTGATCACTTATATACCCGTGTATGCCCTTTTTCCCAAAAATGGCAAAAATTTAAAATTTTTTCATTTGGTATTAGTGTTTTGCACTAAATACAACAAATGGTAATCAATCCACCATGTCTAACACACATAAGGATTGGCTAATCCAGGAGCAAACGGCTCTTGGTAAAGATATCTCAAACCCGTTTATGGCTTGCAATTTGCCAAAAATTGTATGGTACCTCAACTCGCCATATACTAAAAAGTAAATGAGTTGGCTAGCCCGCAAGATTATGGCTTGTGGTAAAGGCAGTGGAAAAATCATAATTGGTAATCAGCTCACCAAGATGTTGACTATTCCATCAAGAGTTGGCTAGTCCAGAAGCAAACGACTTTTGGTAAAGACTAATCAAATCCGTTGACAGCTGGTGATTTGCTCAAAATCACACGGTTATCAGGTGTGCCACAGTTCTTACACTTGGCTACTCCAGAAGTGATGGCTTTTGGTAAAGAGTTTTTTAAATCCATTAAGTTTTTCTCAAAAGATTCCTAACAATAGTTTAGTGTGGGGGATTGATGAGTGTCTAAATACTCATCATTTTATACCAATCTGAGCTGCCAAAATATACAAAAACACTCAAATATGCATCAAAATACTTAAAATATCTTAAAGGTGTGTTTTATATGTTTCAAATGCAAAATATGTAAAAACAAATGAAAAAACGTACAAAGTTTGCATAATTGGCAGTTTCAGTCCCGCAAGTTTCACAAGTTGTCAAAACTAGTCCTTGGTTATTCTGAAAACATGAAAATGACACCAAAGGTCCTTTTTAATCATAAAGTTACATATTTAGTCCTTTGGTGCAAAGTTTCATAAAATTACAAGTTTAGTCCCTGTACTTTGGAAATTGACATAATTGGTCCCTGGGATGTAAAAACTTTGAGAAAAATTAATGTTGGTCCTTGTATTACTAATCTTTTGCAGGAATGGTCCTTGGTGCGAAGTTTGGTGAATTTACATAATTGGTCCCTTAAGTTTGGCAGTTTGGCAAAAATAGTCCCCGGTATTTAAAAGTGAAAATTATCAAACATGCCCTTGTACTATTCATCCATATCAAGTTTGGTCCTTTTTATAACTATGGGAAAGTCACAAAGTCAGACCCTCAACTTTGAAATAATTACAAAATTGGTCCTTGTGTAATTCCTACAACCAAACGGATCCTTTTTATTATTAACCAAATCCAATCCAACAAACACAACCTAACCAGCCCACTCCCTTTTATTACCCAAGCCCAATCCAAAGCCCAACCCCATAAATAAATAATACCAGGGTCAAACGGGTCAAACCCACCCTTTCCCTCTTCTTCCTCACACCACCACTAAAACCAAAACCACCATCCAGCTCTCTGGTTTCACCACCCCAACTTGCTCCCACCTTTCACACCATGTCCCCTCCACCTCCACAACATCCCAAGATGCATTAATTGCAAAACTTTGGCCCCAAGCAACGTGAATGACTTTTGGCGCCAAAAGCATATTCAAAGGCTAGGATCACTTCTGCACATCTAAGGGCTCAGATTTGTGATGGGATTTATTGTGTGGGCAACAAGGAGTCCAAAAAGTATAAAAAGAAGAGAAGGAGCAGAGGAAAAATTACTTTGGAATAGCCAATGTTACGTAGCATAATTAATCTTTAATGCTTTCTTTAAATTAATGTAATTTACAGTTTTAATTAGTGTAATGATCCTCAAAATAATGTAATGGAACAATCATTTACAGTTTAAATCAAGTTATCTTTCAGTTTCAAGTTTTAGCTTAATCATCTTTAAATTTCAAGTCATTTACATTATTGTTGATTAGTGTTGTTATTTGGACTCCATTAAGTCACATAAGCTCCTGACAAAGCTTTGTGAGCTTTTAGAAACCTTAATTCAGCTTTAATCTTTAAAATTCAAAAATCATTAAAAAAAAGTAGAAAATAGAAAAGAAAATAAAAATCAGGTGTTCTTAGTGATTGATGCAAGGAATGAAGTGGATTCTGGATGGAAATGGTTTAAGAGCTTCATGGGAAGCTTTTAGGATATATAGTGATCCTTGATTCATTTGTTCTCAGTATAATCAATTGTAAGCTTATCTTTTTCCATTTTGCAATTTACTGTTCTCTTTAGTTTTATGCTTTTAATCTTGTGTTTTCATGTTATTTTGTTATTAGTCATTGCTTATCTGTCTTAATATTAGTTTGTTGTGTTATGAAATTTGATTGTGAATTGTTATTTCATTTAACTGTCAATTTGCTTAGTTTTGTTAATCCTAGGTTTAAAGGAGTCTAATCACTTGTTTACACTGAAAAGGGGTTGGATATGCATAGGCCAACCCCTGGAATTAATAGGATAGGTCTATACAGTTTTATGTTAAGAAATCTCAATTAAGTCTCATATTGCTATTTTCTTAGTTCTTGCATATTTACTGTTCCTTTGCCTTAATTTTCATGTTTCTGTGTTTAATTATTGTTAGTTGGTGATAATATAGCTTAATCTTAGGTTGTTATGTTTTGAATTTGATTGATGTTTGAAAATCCATTTTGACTGTCATAAGCTTAATTTTTGATAAGCCTAGGTATACACTTGTGTGACTACTTGTGTATGCTGAAAAAGTTCTAATTTACCAGATGAAAACCTCTGGATTTGATTAAATTGGTTTATGCAATGATATGGATTGAAAATCTCAATTTAAGTTAATTTAAGGTATGTTTGGTATTGCCGATTCAAGGGTGTTAAGATGAGTCTAGGGAGTTGTTTTTGGTTACTATTTGATACATAGAGTTCCTTAAGGTCAGACAAACCATAAGTCTATTATGTATTCATGAAAAAGTCAAAAATCACATCCTTTATCCTTAACTTGATCACTGTGGTAATTTACAAGTCCAAATCCACCACATCAGTGTATAAGTAGCATATCTAGATTATTTTCATGTTATTGTATCTTTTTACAACTTATTGAGTCAGTAGATTAGGTTATAAATTCATATAAGTCAAAATTTAGTGTTCTTGTAAAAAGTCAAATTTTAGTTTTTCAGGTTTTTGAATAAATGTCTGATTTTAGTGTGATCTTGTTATTTAGTTTTAGAACTTGTGCTTGTAGTATGTTTTAGTTTTGTTGCTCATCTTTATGTATGATTTTTGTCAATTTTTAGTTCAGCTGTTTAATAGCTTAAATTAATGCTTGTTTTTGCCCTGTGCACAAGTTCATCTGTCAAGTTCATGAGCTTGCATAAGCTTCATGACTTGACCATAACTTGTGCACTTGGCTTATTTGTGATGCCTATGTGGCTAGTTGTTTATGTGAATGCTTATTTGTTAGTTTGTAGTTTATTTAGATAGCTTATCACAACCATTTTGTTTGTTCCATCTTACTCCCTTCACTGAAGCAAACAGTGAAGGTGAGTAATTTCATAAACCCATATTAAGATTCTCACTGGACTTGAGCTTGTGATTTTTAGTTTCATGTGAAGCCAATCCATCACACTAAAAAGCTCAGTGCTTGTTAAGCTTGTATGAGCTTATTTGATAAGTATTGTAGAGCTTGTTGTTTGCATCATTTATGAGTATACTGAGCATTCAGTATACTCATGCCATTTTCATAAGCTCTTCAAAAGCTATCTAGTGATCATTAGCTTGTGTAATTTAGTTTTATGTGAAGCTTAACTACCAAACTCAATGATTCTGTGCTTAATTTTCCCCTTGCAGCTTATTTACTAGGGCTGCAAGTAGCTTAGACTTATCACAAACTGAAAAGGGTATGCTGATCACTCAGTATAATTACCCTTACTCACCCTACTTCATTAGCTTGCAAAAAGCTCTTACTTGGACCCAACTTATGAGATTTAGTTCTAAGTGGAGCTTATCCACTAGTCTTTTAGATCCAGTGCTTAAAATCCATGTTGCAGCTCATTTACTAGGGCTGCAACTAGCTTTTTGTTTGTCTCATTCTTGATTACACTGACCAATTCAGTGTAATCAAGCCTACTTCATAAGCCCCTCATAAGCTAACCTGTGGATCCCACAGGTTGAGCTTTAGCTTTTTGGGTAGCCTCCCAGGTAAGCTTATTGGGTCCAAAGCTCTTTTTGACCCCTGAGCTTATTTGTGGGTCCCACCAAGGGCTACAAAGTCCCTATTTTGGACTGTTTGGAACAAGGGTATAGTGGAAGTACTTATTTGCTTATGTGAGCTTATTCAGTGCTTTCCATGGTATCTCCTTGTTTGTTTCTTGTTCATATCACTTGTACATATTATATTTTAACTTTAGTACATACTGTAAAGCTTTTCTAAGCTTATTCCTAACTTAAAACTCAGACTGTGAGCCTAAAGCTCACTGAATAAGCCATAAGCCTTGGAACTTGCTTATTTTTAGGTTTTATAAGTTTCATTTTCATCAAATATGTATAATATCTATTATATATATATAGTTTCATAAAAAGAAAAACCAAAAAGAAGCTTTAACACTAGTGATAGCTTCTATTTAAGAAGCTTTAAGCTTAAAAAGCCAACTGTTAAGGAAATAAGCTCTCACACAGCTTATTTCCAAGTTTTGAAAAAGTTGTTTTTGTTAAAGTTTTATATTTTAGCTTGTTGTACAGTTTTGTAAAAAGAAAAATAAAAAAATAAAATAAATGGTAAAAATGTTGGGTGTGGGATTCGAACCTGAGACCTCTCGCTAGTATACATGCATAACTCCCACACCCCTTCCATCTGCTCTGGGGCACAAGTTCCGTTAGTCTCTATACCCTTAATATACTTAAGGTGGTTTTGGTGTATAAGCTTATTTGGACTGTGCAGCTTATTCCAGCTTATTGGAATAAGCTGTTGACCCCAACATATTTTTCCTAGCTTCTTCATAATATTATATACTTTCTGTAATTTTTTCATATTTTTTACTGTTCATATAATATTTATAATAATTATAATAGTTTAAATACCTTTTAGAAAATAATTAGTAATATATTTTTAAAACAACTTATTTATAATTTTTATAAACTTTTTATATTTTTTATGGATTCCTGAGATGGTTAAGTATGTTTATAAAAAGTTTTATAATTTTATAAATTAGTTTAGTATGTATAATAATTAAATTAGTATTAATTAGTTTAATTAAGTAATAATAGTTTTTAATTAAGTTTTCTTATTTTTATTAATAATATATAGTTTTTATATTTTTCTTAGCTTCTTATAATTAGTTTAGAATTATGTAAAAAGTTTCAGAATTTAGTTTGCTTATTTAGTATTTATAATAAATCAATAATAGTATTTAGTAATTAGATAATAGTAAATAATTAATAATAAGTAGAATAATTGTGTAATAAATATATTTTTAGTTTCAAAAATTATTTTATATTATTTTTTAACTTTTCTATGTTTTAAAATTTATTTTTCTAAGCATATTTTAGATTTTTCTTATTTTTAGGTAATTATTAAATATTAAATAAATAGTTTTTAATTAATAATAATTACATAAGTACTTGTAAAAATTATTTTAATTCATAAATAATTTTCTTATATTATTAGGATCATAAAAATATAAATTTCACATTTGTGGAATTTGTATTGATCAATTTTCAGTTTTATTTTAGTACGTAGACGTTTAATTTAATTTAAACGTAAACGTACGCGTTTTATATTTTAGGGTTTCTGATTGTATGTTTTTACTGAAATGGCTGTGACAAGAGCTATTTACTATTCACATTGCTAGTGTTAGTCAGTCAGATTCCTGTTTTTATATTTAACTTCACCTAGACACAGATTCGTTGTATTACAGATTTCACACCTCGTTGGGACTTAACGACCTAGGAATAAACTATACTCCTTAGATTTTAATTGCTTTTCCTCCCGGGCTGCCTGGCTTTTAGTACCAACCATTCACAAGTGGTTGGGAAATAAAGTTAGGTAGTTTGGGAGGAACCAAGGTCTTTCAAAGGGTTGTAACGTTAGGTGTAGGGATATGAAATACACGGTTTTGTTGGATATAGGCAGTCTTTACTGGTGGCGAGTTAACAATCTTGGTTAATTACATGTACAATGTGGCGTTGCTAAGCCAAGACTAGACTCGACTTAAGCTAATAAATGAAAAATAACAAAAATATAAAATAAACATAGAATGAAAACGGGATGGTAGTTCGTATGTTTTTTCTTTTTTTCTTTTTCTATTCTTTTTTTTTCTTGATTTTTTTTTTTTTTTTTTTTTTTTTTTTTTTTTTTTTTTTTGCATACACTCTTACCCTACCATCCAAAATAATACATCATAGAGAATGAAAATTCCTCTTACAATTGAATTTTTACATACTTTACAATAAACTAATCTAATGACTCGAATTATAATAATCAAAACACTTGGAGTACTTTTAAGATTAACGTACATATGGGGGTAATAATATTATGTTCTTCCCCATTACTCCATAAAATAAGTACTTTACCCATGAGTCCCAATCGTCCAAAACAATATGTACAAGGATATGACTCGACTTAGCAACCATGTAATTAATTAGATATTTAACTTAGGGTTTAACAAATAACAATAATGCACTAAAAATGAGCGCATACACGGAAGGCTAAGGCGATTTGGGCGTACATTTAAGTGGGGTGTAACAAATTTTTCCTTTAAGTAAGATGCTTAAAGTTAGAAACGAAAAGATAGGCTCGGAGGGGTGTACTAGGGGTTTCGTGTACTAAAAATGAGTACAACGCTAAGGGTGTGGGAGAAATTAGTTGACTTAACTAGCCAAGTAATATGACTTAAATGGTCAAGTAATTATGATACGGGTTTAACACAAGGGTGATCCTAATGCCTCTTATCATGTAGTAAATCCTACCACACGAATGTAGTCTCACTAGCGGTCTCGGGATGTGTCACAACTCACCATTTCAGGTAATTTCCAAAACTTTGAAAAAACACTATTCATCAAACACTATTCATCAAAACACTATTCATCTTTTTACTATTCATCATTTTTTGTGTCAGTTTGACATTCAGAGAAGCACTCAGAAATTTTACTATTCATTGAACACTATTCATTCCGGAAGAAATTTCATCATTCACGTGCATTATTCATTTCATCGTAAATTTAGTTTACGGGTATTAAAATTCGCGTAACCGTATGGGTTTAGGTGCAAATTCATTTCATTATCAGTAAGGACACTGCATACGGACTAGAGACAATCTACATATCATCAGTAGGTCATTTACATGTTATACCACTCTTAGGATTTTCAAATTTATATATTTGATACATTTAACGTTTACGTATAATTATTTATAAATAAACGTTAACAACCGGTTAATAAACACGACGAATATATCTAAATATTCCCACAATGGTCCCGACATATTTTTATATCTATTTTATCATCATAAAAGTTATAACATTCATTACCCAGTATTTTGGAAATTTATTTTATTTATAACGTAAGCTTATAAATATTACGACGGTTTTCGTGAAAACTAAACAATAATCACCCGAACACTCAGTACTTGTACCCAACATATTTTTAACATTTTTACAACTTTATTTCATCCCGGTTAACTTCGTTAATATTTATTTCTAGCAAACCTGGTACCCGATTATAACTAATACTTACACTAAACTACAACTAATATTACACTACATTTTCTAAGTGATCAAAACCGATTTTGCTTCTCTTTTTCACATTGAAAACCGGCCACATGCCCTCCCCTAGACACCATGTGATTTCATTTTAACCTTATGTATTTATGTACAATTATAATACATTAAAACCTATACTAATATCCAAAAACCTCAAAAACATAAACATAATAATTTCCAAGAATCAAAAGCTCATTTCTCATCTCTTCCCCATCAAAACCCACGACCCAAACCCAATATCCATGATCAAGTGATTATTTTTCAAGATTCAAAGCTACAAAGTTGTTTATTTTATCATCCTAATCAAGAATCTTACAACAAAAACACAAGTAACACAAGGTTTCTCATCATCTAATCACCCATTATTTCAAAGTGAGTTATCAACTTTATTTTCATGATTTCATCTAATTAACACTTGTATCTTATGATTTTCATGCTTAATTTCATGTACAAGTTAGCTATACCACATTATTTTTGTTAACTTATTGAACATACAAACCCTAGATTTTGATTTAGGTGTTCCTTTGTTAAATTAACATGATTACTAGTGATTAGGAATCCATGACACCCTAAGAAGGTGTATGGTAGGATTAGTATAGCTTTGTGGTGTTTGCAAGAGTTTTGGTTGAAGTTGAAAGTAGTTTTGAACATGAAAAATGGATTTGCAACAAGTATTTATACATTCTGTCCCATTTTGGTAAATCCAGGAAAATCAGTAAACATAAAGTAAACTTTGGAAAAATTTTTAGAAAATACTTTCAAAAACGAATCCGTAGGCGAAAGAACGGATTAAAAAGAGTTTATAACGAAGAAGTTATGATTTTTGCAAGTTTATTGACGAAAAGTATATTTTCTGAAAATACACGCTGTTGGACGTTTTTCGTCGGATAAAAAGAGGCTTTAGACGTAACCCGGAGGAGCCAAGCTTTCCAAAATATATTACTACATGCTAAGACGTAACCGTGGATATAAAGAACAAGTAAAACGGACTTATAACGACAAAGATATTCACGTTTCAATATCGGCAAAACTCATATTGTTTTGACAGATTTTAGACAAAAAAATAACACTAAAACTACGTAGTAACTCTAGATTTCTAGAAATAATACCAAGTACCCAAATTCCTATTAGTGATTACAAGTGTATTTTCATTATTACAAGGCGTTATTTCAAGGATTTCAAACCGAGAATTTCAACACTAACATTGATATATATATATATATATATATATATATATATATATATATATATATATATATATATACATTTCAACTAGTTTTATTTTTCTAGTTGCCTTATTTTCCTAAGTCTTGGAAAATGTATATTTTTGATAACAACAAGTATTTTTCAAAGAGTAGAGTGGTATAGGAAACATGTGCATGGACATTCATAACATCATTTCATGATCTAAAGTAGATCGTTCATCATTCATATTAGGTTGCGGCTAGTGTGCGCGCCTTGTTTTTCAGCTCATTACATGTTCATGGTACCATCATATCAGGTGAGTTTTCATAGCCCCGTTTTCAATTCAACATTTTGATTTCAAATCCCACGGGGGAATACATTGCATCAACCATTTTAGTACGAGCCCAAGTACCAAAACATTTGTACATTGCTTAAGTTGCCTTACCAACCTGTTAAAGTCCCCTATTATTATCATGGACCGTTAATTTTCCGGTAATCGAGAGTGAGTGGATGGATCTATCGAGGGTGACGCCTCCATCCGTGGTAGTTATTACCAACAGTAAGCGGATGCATTTCATTTTGACATTTTGGGAGTGTTCTGGTAAAACATTCGGGAGGGGCATATAATTTCATCAGTCATAGCTTCGGGGTCATGAGCTTAAGGTCTATTGTACTATTTTACGTGACTTTTGTCATGCACTTATACTTGTGGTGGCCGTACAACATTACATTTTATAAACCTATGGAATTCACCAACATTCGTGTTGACGTTTTAGCAATGTATTTCAGGTTATTAAGGTAGCTCATGTGACATGCATTTGGACCTTCATGGAGTCGCGGAGTCGACGCGTCTCACTCTTATTTCATGCACTTATGTAAACGTTTGATCTAGCATGACTTGTTTTTCATAAACTTGCAACACCTTTTGGGGACCTCATATTGTAAACTCTGGATTATTTCAATGATCAAACGAAGTATTTTCCAAACGACACTTTAGGTCGTGCAATGTAACTGTAACTGTGGTGCTATGACAGACACCCCCCAGGTATTCCATTCCGCTGCAAGTCAGGTAAATTGGGGGTGTGACAGATTGGCATCAGAGCTAAAGTTATAGCGAACTAGGCTGTATCTTGGACCCTAGACTATAACCACATCAGCATAGCATCTCATCATTTCATCATAAGTGCATAATCATGATACATGTTGTTTCATGTATACCCTGTGCGAATTATTTATACTCATATTCGTGTATATATATATATATATATATATATATATATATATATATATATATCATTTTATTGACCTGGTTCACAAGTGACATGTCTTCAGATACTCACCCTGACATCCTTTTATCGAATTCCGACATTGAAGATGCCTTGTCATCTTCCACTACCATTATACTACCAGTTGCACTTACACCATCATTAGCACTATTGATTTGCCATAGGAACAGGGTTTTCCTATCATTCAGCCCATATATAGAATGCCTTTTGGTAGAGTATTCAGACTTAATCTTAATGGACTTATTAGGATGTTTATTGCAAGGAAGATAGTATGTTTCTTTCCATCACTAGTAGAGCACTCACTACTCAGGTACTACCACCACCATCAGTTACTTATTACACTATTGGTCGTCCCACAGTGCGTACTTTAGTTTTACCTCTTAGATGTCGCGAGGTAGCGCGAAAGAGGGTAGTATTCCATTCACTAGTACCATCATTGTCATTTTCCTTTTCCATTCCCACTTGCCATGAACTAGATTACATCTAGTAGATAATATCAATATCACGGACTCAACAGGATCATCCGCAGATTCTTCAGGAATGGTTCAGAACCTACATTATTTAAGATTTGATAGATGCACAACTTCAGACACCACTTCAGGACTATCTTGACCTCATGATGCCACAAACCTGATTTCACACAGAGGGACACCAGGAAGTCCCTAGACCAGACTTATATCCTCACTAGCTTTTACTATTATCCTAGCCACAGAAAGTGTGGGACATAGTCTAAAGAACTTGTTGTCTTTTGATTGTTGTACAAACAAATATATCAAGTGTGACTCTACTATGTAAGAAATGGTTGTGCTATTTGTGATATCGGTTCACGTAGACCGAAATTTTCATGTATTATATTCATGTGTTGTGAATATGATGACATTGATTAACTATATATCCTCATGGTCCCTTATGATTTGATGAAGAGAGATTTAAGCAAACCACTCCAAGCATGACACAAGCTGCTGTTGGACAAGTCATTGCCAAGAACATAGCCACCGCCCTCACTAAGGAACTTACTCACGTGGAATTTATGGGGTGCAATCCTCCCTCCTTTAGCGGAACTAGAGACACAAAGGAATTTCTCAAATGGTTCGAAGAAATTGAAACAATATTTCAATGTGGCAACTGTCGTAAGGAAGACAAGGTTAAGTTCGCCACATGCACTTTTCAGGATCATGCACAGGAATGGTGGACCAAACATATTAAGATGGTGGGAGTTGATGCTGCCTACTCACACTCTTGGGAGAAACTAAGAAGGATGATGGGTATAACATTTTGTGTAGGAAGTGAATTACGAGCAAAAGAACAGGAAACACTAAACTTTACCATGGTAGGAAATGATGTTGACGAGTACACTACTCATTTTATGAATTAACACGATTAGGTTCTGCAATGGATGAACCGAAAAGCAAGAAACTTGAAAGGTACATCGGGGGACTCTCAAATGAAATTTGTATGTTGGTCATCGCATGGGAACCCGATACCATGTTTGAAGCTATCAAAATGGCGATCGAAGCCAAGGAACTCATAGTTCACGCCAATACATCAGGAAACAATAGTGACAATAAAAGGAAGTGGAACAACAATCTAGGTTGCAATGCTGCTCAACAATCACCCAAGGGACAAGAAGTAAATAGAGCCTTTGCTGCAGAACCGTACACAAAGAGAAGGTATATTGGAAAGTTACCTTACTGCAACCTGTGTAATCAACATCTCCGAGATCATTGCAGTAAAACGTGTGGAGTGTGCAAGAAGCGGGGTCATTGGACTGAATACTATAGGAAACTCACAAATCAGAAGACCCCAAGGAGTTGCTTCAAATGTGGAAACTTAGGGCATTTCAAGAATGACTGCCCGGAGCTAAGGAACAAGGAAAATCAGGAACTTCGAATCAAGACTGAATCGCTCGAGGAATAGTGTAAGCTGCTGAAAGAGAACCGCCAGGATATTAGCAACATCAAGGATAACAACAATGCTTCAGCAGGAGGAGCTTTGTTTCAATATATAAACCGTAGTTCGAGCCCTTTAGGGTTGTATCTTTCCTTTTGTATTTACCGTTGGTACGATGACATAACCTAGTTGTATTAAGCACTTTTCTATCCAATGTAGTATCTATCTTTGTTACCTCTGTGATAATCATAACCATCGTTTACTCCATTTTCTATCCGAATTGCTAAAAACTTCAATCGTTTCGCAACATTTTAGCATTGTGTCTTATCAGGGATTAGGCTAATTTCGTTTTTGATGAATTAGTAGACTATTACCATTCGACAAGATTCACCCACGTACCCAATACACTATTCAAGCTATTTTACTATCATATGGGGAAATTGTTTTACAGAAAAATTTCTGAAGTAAGTGATTGGTCCCGAAACAGTCAGATATTATTGACAAAGGTCAACAAGTCAAAGACAGCCTCGTTCCAATTCTTCGGTGATAGTATAGTGTGTCCCCGGGTCGTTATGTCCCAGCGAGATTGAAATGGTGTCGTTTGAAATCGTTTATGAGTGAGTGGGACTGAGGACAGTAGCCCAGATGATATGGAATTGATTTTGCTACTGTTATTTTGGTATTGGTACACAGATATAATATTCACAAAAATCAGATACTCGGATATATGCACGTATTCACAATCAGGATTCACGTAACAGGAAAAGTGGGGTTTTGGTATTTAACAAACTACAGGGGGTTCTTTTGAAACTTTTTGAAACTTTAAAATTAAAAAGAAATTTGAAAATGAAAATGAAATTATAAAAGTGATTAAAATATTATTTAAATATTAATTAATTAATAAAACTATTTAAAATTTAAATTAAAACCTAATTTAAATTAACTAAAAATGACAATTGATATAAATTAACCTAAAAATTAGCAAAAATATTTTCTAAACTTAAATTAGAACTTGAAGAAAGTATAAAAAATAAAAATAAATATTTTTGTCTTTTTATGGCTTTTTTATTAATTATAAACTATTTAACTTAATTAAACTAATTTAAATTACAATTAGTACTAAATTAACTTAGAAAATTAAGAGAAAATTTATAAAATTACTTAACCATCACAGGAATCCTAAAAAATTATAAAAACCTCTAAAAATTATATTTAAGACTATTCCACTAATTAATTACCTTTTAATTAACTTAAGTCTAATTTAAATAATTAAAATAAGAAAAATAGAAAATGAACAGTAGAAACTAAAAATTTATTTTATAAAAGTCTATTATATTATATTAGAGCTAGAAAAAATATAAAAACTAATTTTTGCTGTATAAGAAACTAACTATGCTATTTAAAACTTAATATTAATTAATAATTAAGAAAACTAGTATTAAATCTAATAAATACTAAATGACAGAATTAAAAATCTATAAAAATTACTGAATTTACTTTAATATAAGAGGTAATTAATAAAAATATAAAATTACTATGTACTTAATAAAAATCTAAAAATGAAAATTAAAAGATAAATTGAATTAAATAGAAACTATCACTTAATTTAAATTTGGATTTTCTTGGATTTTCTTTTACAAACTTACTATACTACTGAAAATAGAAAACTTTTATGAAAACACTTTTGAAATTAGCTTATAAATAAGCAGTAAGCACCCCCTTTTGCTTATAAGTTGACTTATGTTGACTGGATGGACAAATAAGCACAAATGACTTTGGGTGGGGTCCACAATGATGGAAATGGGTACAAATAAGCTATACTGACTCAAATAAGCCAGAAACAACAATTGGTAATCACAAATAAGCAGTATGGAACAAAATAAGCACTTGAGCAAACTGAGTTTCAACACAGAATGAGACAAACTTAATGATGGATTCCAGGTGGGGTCCACTTGATTCTAGGTCAACCCAAGGGTCAAGTTTTGTTCCCTGGTAGGAGGGGGGTTGGGAAAAACCAATTGGAACCACTAGGGCCCACTGGGTTGGTCTACAACCACCACCAAAGTTGGTGGTGTGGTGGAAGTCTGCTGGTGCAGAGGAGGGTTCTTCCCTGCAACTCAGTTCAAGGGCTTGTGGAGCCCACACAAAATTTCCCAAAATTCAAACAAGTATTGGAACTTAAAGATCAGCTGATAGACTATAACTACAACAAGTTTTAGCCCCTAACTCTCATCACATAAATCATGAAAATTCTTGTAACTTTTGCAAAAATCTGAAAGATGCAATTTTGACTTTTAGAGCAACACACAAGATTTGACTTATTTGGATTTCTAATGACTTTTTCTGATTAAAGACTAATTTATAAGCTAATTTTAAGCTAAATTATTCTATTTTAACAACTTACAAAGCTAATGTGATGGATTTAGACCCCCAAAACTCTCACAGTTAACTGTGAGGGGTAAATTTTTGAGATATTGACTTTTAACCAAAACAACAACTGACTTTAGACTTGAAACTACCAAATGAGACTTATAATATGATGTCTAAGCTATTTTTACCCTCTGAGATCCACAACAACACACCAATTTTGCAAATCCAAACGCCCCTTAATGTGGGACTGTTTTGAGTTTTTCAAAGCAGAAGGTTACTAAGATGTGTAAACTTGATCCCAAACCACTAATTATGACTAAATGAACTTGTTTAAGCACTTGAAAATAGATTACCACTACAATCACACAAGTTAATCACTAAAGCTAATTTGGCAGACAAATATTGAAATTATAAGTAACTAAATATTATAACAAACAAGTAATGAATATAAATCTAAAAACCACTTAAACAACAATCAACTATCACAGATGAACATAAAATGGCAATGAACAAGCAATCAAACAGAGGCTACTCAGAACTAGAATTTTAGTGGAAAAATGAAATAAGCAAAGTCTTACAAGAATACCCTCAGCATGAACAGAGGGTTTTCCTATAAAGCCTATCTTTAGATAGGCAAATTCCAACTCCAAGCTTGCTCTTTTCTGCTTCTCCAAACCTGAAAACACAACAGTTGACCAAAGTTGACTATTTTTATATTTTTAGTTTTCTTCTAGTATAAATGAGTTTTAGATGTCTCTAAAGCTTCAACAAGCTTTTTGGAACCTAAATGACCCTATCTCAGTCCATGATTATTGCTTCCACTCACAATTCAGTACACTAAGAACTCAAAATTAACTTGAAAATGGCACAATCTGAGATACCAAATGAAACTTGAAATTGATTGCTTAAAAACTTGAAATTACATGAAAACAAACTAGTACAGTGCTTAAAAGCTTAAGAAACCAATGGAAATTTAAATTACACTTAATTCGACATAAAAAAACTACTAATTAACTACTTTCAGTCTTCCTTGCACTCTTCTTCTTTTTATAGCCCCATATTCGGGTTTCTTTGCCCTCTCTGATCAAATCCCATCAATAATTGAAGCCAATTGATGTCTGAAAGTCTCTAATTCGGTGCCATGTGTTTTGGCGGGAATCTCTTTTGCAAATTGATTCTGGAATTCAGACAAGGGGGGGGGGGGTGTGGTGGCATTTAATGCTTGAGGTGAGGGTAGGTGTAGGGGTGTGGGGAGGTGATGATGACTCTGCAAGTGGTGGGTGGTGAAGCAATACCAGGGGTGGATTGGTGGTTTTGTGGTTTGTCTGAGGGAGAGGGAAAAAGGGGAAGAGGGTGGTATTTGATCGGTTTGACTTAGGTCAAACGTTGACCCTGGGTTATTAGTTATTTGGGGCTTGGTGTTGGCTGTGGTGTCAATGGGCTTGGGAGTGGGCTATGTATAGGATTATGGATTGGATTTATTTTTATTTTAGGGTAATAGTTTAGGTCCGGTTTGGTTTAGGTTTACACAAGGACTATTTTTCGCAATTTAACGAAAGTTGGAGGTGTGAATTTGGCATTCTTCTAAATTATTTCCAAGGGTATATGATGCCAAGTTATGAATAGTGCAAGGTCCTTTGCTGAATTTTCCAATTTATTTTCACCAGGGACTAAAACCGCCAAACTTTCAAACTTCAGGGACCATTTATGTAATTTTCACCAAACTTTCCACCAAGGACCAATCCTACCATAAAAGGTTAGTGCAAGGACAAAATTTATTTTTCTCAAAGTTTTTAATATCCCAGGGACCATTTTTGACAATTTTCAAAGTTCAGGGACTAAACTTGACATTTTGTGAAACTTTTCACCAAAGGACTAAATGTGTCACTTTTTGATTTAAAAGGACCTTTGGTGACTTTTTCAAGCTTTTTGAATAACTAGGGACTAGATTTGACAACTTTTGAAAGATGAGGGACTGAAACTGCCAATTATGCAAACTTTTTGCGTTTTTCATCTGTTTTTGATATTTATGCATTTGAAACATGTAAAACACTTTCCTGGGATATTTTCACTATTTTGATATGATATTGAGTATTTTTAGATGTTTTGGCAGCTCAGGAATGATAAAAATGATGAGTATTTACACACTCATCAATCCCCCACACTAAAACATTGCTAGTCCCTAGCAATCTTTTGAGAAAAACTTGATGGATTTGAGAATTTCTTTACCAAAAGCCATCACTTCTGGAGTAGCCAGGTGTAAGAACTGTGGCACACCTGATAACCATGTGATTTTGAGCAAACCACCAGCTGTCAATGGATTTGATTTGTCTTTACCAAAAGCCGTTTGCTTCTGGACTAGCCAGCTCTTGATGGAATAGTCAACATCTTGGTGAGCTGATTACCAATTATGGATTTTCCACTGCCTTTACCACAAGCCATAATCTTGTGGGCTAGCCAACTCATTTGCTTATGAGGATATGGGGAGTTGAGGAACCATACAATTTTTGGCAAATTGCAAGCCATCAACGGGTTTGAGATGTCTTTACCAAGAGCCGTTTGCTCCTGGACTAGCCAATCCATTTGTCATTTAGACTTTGGCGGACTGATTACCACAAAATTTTTGAAATAAAGTGAAAAATTTAGGCCAAAATGGGGGTACTTAGAAAGTTTTGTGATAAAATTCGTAAGAATTTCCCCCCCCCCACCCCCTACACTAGAATTGAATATTGTCCTCAATATTCAAAGTCCCGGATATTATGTCGAATCTCTGAATGGAAAAAGCAAATATTCGAATCTAACTGTGGAAATATTGATTTTATTTTTCACTTTATTTATTTGTACATACAATCACACATTTTTTTTTTTTTTTTTTTTTTTGTAGAATACTAACTATATATGAAATATGTTTATCTTGTGATTAGTGAGACGTTAGAATTGAGGAGGAGGAGAGGAAAGAAAGAAAGAAAGAAAGAAAGGAACCTTGAGAGAAAAAGAGAAAATATTAGATTGAGTAGAATGAAGGTCCAACCCTCTCCACATGTGGAGAGGGGTATTTATACTTACAACATAACGCCCACTCCCGGGCTGTGGATCAAGCATACAGTGGGTGAAGACCCGTCCTTCTTCCACGGTGTTACTTAAACTAACACTAATTAACTAATAAATAAACTAACTACGAGCTAACTTAATGCTATTACAATCATTAGGTGACCGAGACTTTTACAGGAATATTTGTATTCCTAACAATCTCCCCCTAAGCGAGGTCACCTTTGAAGTTAAGATCTTTGGTCTTTAAGCATTCTTTAGTCTTTGTAGCTCATAGGATCTGATTCTTCTCTTTTCAGCACACTTCGTTATTCAAGCAAGCGAACATGTGATATGAGTTCCTTTGAGATATGTGATCTTTGAGCTTCCTTTGAGATCATCAGCCAAAGTAAATCTCCAAGCTCATCCATAGTTGTATTACCTTCATGTGATGTAGTGACTAAGGACCATCATGCTCACACCCTTCTGTATCTGGAGACGTTGCATTGAAGTTTGTGGATCAGGAGACTTTATCATCAGAGTTGCGGAAACGTTGTTAGCAGTCTCTCAACATTTGTTGTAGCAAGTCTCTCATCTTCATTGATAGTGTGAAGGATGTGTGAGCATGAGGTATGGATTGACCCGATTCAGCTGGAAACTGCAGCCATCACCGCCATCTTTATATGTGTCCCTGAAATAAAACAGTTAGCAATAAAGATAGAGAACGAATATGGCTTTGTCATTCATTCTGCGAGGACAGACTACCCTCCGGTTTTGTGAAAACCGACCTGTGATCAGGTAGAGTCTCTTTTAAAGAGGACTCTCCTTGACAGGAATTTCCAGCTTGTAGTAATGACTTTTTCCAATGAATCCACTTTGGAATCTTCATACTAAGCATGTTCTCATACCGGAACGTCTCAAAGCAGACAGCACGATAGAGTGAATCGGTGAATTGATATTCACGGATTGATGAGAAATTGATTTATAGAAATCACTCGCGTGTCATATGATAAACATTTTTGAGACACGATGAGAGTTTTATACTTTGAATCACATTTCCATCAAAAATACTTTTGTTTGAAAGATGTTACACAATCAATGTGCTCGAGAAATTAGTTTGTGAGCGCATTGAAGGTTTTTAGCAAAAGTATCCGTCAATCCATATCCTGGAACAAGTTTGATTCAATTTAGAATCGCACCATTGTTGCTTTCCAGTTGTCACTTGATCATTGATCCAAGATGGATCTCACATGTCACCTACCAAGAGCTTGAGTGATGTTCGCTATAGAAGGATTTCCATCTTCATTGTGAATATTTTCATATCACTCGGATGTTCTGGCAATACCACAAGGATAATGCGTAGGACTCTAAATATTTTATCTTATTTTCCACATTGTGTGAAACAATAAGCATATTTGGAATGTGTCCTACCGAGATTTATGGATGATCTCATGGCTCTAGACTCAATAGTGCGTTTTGATCCGCTCCTGGAGACTGGGGAGGCGTCTCCTGTTTTAGGTATCAACATGGTCGCAATGAGCGGTCGATACATGGCATAGGGTTCCCCGTGAGAATGAAACAAGCTCTTTTAAGAGAACTTGAGTGGTTGGGAAGTTTAGTGCAGTGCGTCACTGGGTCCATAACGTCTTGTCTTCAATACTAGTGTTACTTTAGTAACCACTAGTAGATTATGAATTGAACCCGATTTCTGCCCTAAGGTTGAATATTTGGAGGGCTATTTCTTTTCACCCTTTCTCATTTCATTTCTTTTTCATTCTTCAACCCCTTCAGTGCTTACCGAGACTTCACCACTAGAACCTTGTTAGGTTTGTTCCAGTCCTAGCTCTAGCTCAGTCCGTACTCTTCCCTTTCTCACTTTACTCCTTTTTTCAATCATTCCTAAGGACTTCTAATCTATCTATGGATTGTCCCTGGGAAGATCCTTCCGGTTCTGGTGGATCATGGGACCTTATACCTAACCTTAACCAACCTTATAACTCCATGCATAAAGATAAATGGTCGGTCTTTGGTATAACTTTCACAAACGCCTATTGCTCCCCCTCAATATGTGCATCGATATTCGAAAGAGTTTAGCACATATGTGGGAGCACATTTATTGAGTCCAAAAGATCACTTTTGTTTATCAGATTTCATATTTAAATCACATTCTCTCCCTCGATCAAAAATTTCAAATCTTTCGAGATTTTTTATCTCAATTGATTTAAATAAGTTAGAAAACGTTTGGGAGAGAAATGCGGTTAATTTTAAGATTGTCTGATAAAAGGAACCTTTTTCTTGCTCCCCCTCAATCTGTGAGGGAGGTTGTTATGTGTCAGATTTGACGAGTTTACAAAAGATTTGATGTTTTAACGAAAACTCTTTGAAAATGTACTCATTCTGACACATAACACATCACAAATCATTTAGTTGCAAGGTTTTATGTACGAAGTGTGGGGAGTTTTGATGATACATAAAATTTTGAGAAATCACTCTCCCCCTCAATGAATGACGGATGTTAAAACTGAAATATGTTCATAAAATGTAAACGTCATTGATTGAGTGAAAATTTTATCAAACATTTGAGTTCAATTTGATTTTCATTCAAAATTTCATGGTACCACCAAGTTTTGCACAAACACTTTCCGGAAAAACCATAGAAGGGAAAGTACTTAGCGATAAAAAGAAGATTTCTCTTCTTTATCAAGAAATAATGCACTGAAGCGTACATTAGATCGAGGGTGCATGAATATAAAGTAATTCACGCTCGGATGAACGGCACCCTTTGTTAGGAACAACCGTCTTTTTGGCGACGTGTTTTCCTTAAATTTGAAAACCGGGTTGCTATCTGAAGTAATAGCAAGCCATATTTTTGAAGTCCGGGTTGTAGCCTGAAGTGACTACAAGCCATAGTTTTTGAAGAATGTTTTGAGATACGACATGTTTTTGAAAAGAACTTTATTTGAAACCGAAAAACTCTTGCTCAAGCATATGTATGATTCCGTGTCATTATTGAATGACATTTCTAGAAACGTACATAATATTGATTACACAAGAGACATGTCGTGAGAAGAATATTTTTGTATTTTTATATGATTTTTCAGATTTTTATGGTTTTATATTTTTCTATTTATATATACAGAAGTATGTACACTATACGAGATAGGATAAGCAAAAGGCAAGAGAAATGTTTATAAGGATACACAAGGAGGGCCAAAAACTGATGATAGTACAAAACAAACACCCCAACCAACACACATAATTATGACACTGAACCCCACTACTGATCTTATTACTCAGTACGTTGGAGAAGACGGTAGTCCCCTTCACGAACTCTGCCACCAACGTAGCACTCCAGACTTCGGAAGATTCTTCTTGTCTTTAATCTCTTGCGGACACCAGCTAAAAACCTCTTGTTCTGGGTTAACTCATTTGCAGTCCAGTGATTGGTATAACGTCTAGTTCCCAGGTCATAAACATGGTATTCTTTCACTCTGAAGTCCAGTGCCTCTTCGACCATACGCAAGGTACCGTCGCTGAACTTGTGTATTTCATTGAAGCGCAAAACCATGGGCACATTGTATTTGTCTCGAAATACCGTTGCCAGAGGAGATTCAATGACTGTAAAGTCAGCAACCCGTTCTAGACTATTGACATTCCATAGGGGTCTTGTGAGGTTGAGCTGGGATTGGTAGCTTTCGATACCAAGCTGAAAGTCTTCGACCCATTTCCTGATGACGATACCCCGGATCCAGTGAAGTACAGCAAACACAATAGACTTCATTTCACGTGATGGTAGATGATGCAGCTTTCCTTGAAGATAGAGTAGATACAAATCTTCGAAATCATTAGGGCGTAGGTGTTTGAAGTCCCCTTCGGATATGGTGTAGTCCTTGAAGTCTGCTCGTCTGAGTGTAATGCTCTTGAGGTAGTCATACCCATAGATGGGATGTATTTGAACTTTAATCACACTAATGATTTGAAGTGGTGAGCGAACTGACTTTCGGTCACCTGGAGCTTGAAACCGATCTATGTAAAACTGTTGCTTCTTCAACCACCAGTGAGAAATGCCCATAGATGCCGAGATGTTGTAGTCGCATTCTTGAGTACTCCACATACTGTCGAGGACTAGCTGTTCCAACCCGATGTCAGAATAATGGGCAGCTTTCATCTTTGTGATGGACAAGGCTGATTTGCATTGTCTACTCCCAAGCTTAAGATATTCAAGGTCTTTGTTGAGGAAGAATTCTGCTTGGATAGTGACATTTCCTGGAGGGCCACCCAAAGGAAGTGGAGTGTTGTAATTATACTTCATTATTCCTTCATCCACAATATCATTGAACATCTTGTGACACTCTTCCATCTGGTATTGTAGATGATAAACATCCTGATGAAAAGCTTTGACAATGTTGAAGGCTGGGCCTTCCAGGTCCTTCTGAGTGAGCCTTGAGAGACCACGTTTCTTGCAGAACCATGCGATGAATGTTCCCATATCACCAGTTTGGGAAAGTAGGGAATCTTCAGAAGGTAGAACAAAACTGGTGGTGATTGCATTGATCCAGTTACTCTCATTGGTTGGCAAGTCAGAGGAAGGAATCATCCAGTCAGGCTCAGGTGATTGCGGTTTGTTGTCATCTGGTTTCCACCATGTCTCTTTGTCATCCTTGGTTAAGGGAACTTGCGGTGGATCATTGGTGTCGGTTCTGGTGAATGATTTCCACCACTGTCTCCCAGGAATGTGAGTTGTAGAGGCATCATCATCTTCGTCATCGGAAGAATCATCGTGTTGTGGAGTGACAGAAGCTTCATTAAAGACATGATCGTCAGGGGCATGAGATGCAATGGAGGTTGCACCAGCGTCAAAAGTAGTCCAAGCAGCATACTTAACTTGTTTTGCTTGTTTAGACGGAGTTGACTTGGTTGACTTGTCAGTCTGATGTTTTTGAGATGGTGACGAGGTGGGTTGTGATGATCTGCTAGGAGCTTGCGACCCACCAGGCAGTGAAGGAGTTCCTGATGGACCAGATGCCCCTGCAGGTGGAGGAGGTGGAGGTGGTTGAGGAGGTGATCCAGATGGTGGCTCGGGGTGACCCTGACGTTGCTGTTTTCTTTTTCATTCAATTTCCATGTCCCGGGTGTGTTCCTCAGCATCATCTTGTTGAATTGAGGCCTCCAATGCCTTATACAGTTGTACGTGAGCATCGTGTCCTGTGTGTTGACCCTGTTGATACATACTGTGCTGCAGAATGATCTTCATGTCATTGATAGGTAGATATTTGAACCTGGACCTGAGAGGGACTTCGAGAGCAATACTGACTGCTTTAGCTACCTGTTCGTTGATAGCCTGAGATACTTGTCGTTCAAGATCAAGATGCTCCAACTTGTATAATCTGCTGCCATGATTAGTAATTGTTTGTGGCAGATTAAGGTTTACTAGGGTTTGAAGCAGAGAGGCATGCTTGTCCAACTTCTCACGAATGACAAGATTTTCTTGAACAGCATCGGGAGTCAAAGCAGCTAAAGTGTCCAGATCTAACTTCTTCTCAGTGCTAGCAGGAGCGGCAGATGCAGACGGTTTCTCTTGTGTGTCAGCAGCTTGTGGGATGTCATCGTTGTTAGGACCAGCAGTAGACGTTGGTGCAAACTTCGTAGGAATGGTGGAGTTGTCTTGCTCAATGGGCACATCAACCATTGACACAACTTCTCCATGCTCATCACTAGACTTTTCACCTTCAGCATCATCTGGCTTATCCATGAGGAATTGATCGCCAAAAGTATCCAGATTTTTGTATGATGATAGCATACCAGTGGGGCTGTCAGGTACCACCTCGAGCTTGGGATCATCAGTTTTCAATTCGAGGTTACCTTGAATATCCGGATACGCAGTAGAAACAAACTCGTCATCGAGTGGATCGATTGGGGGTACAGACTCAAAAGGTTTACCCTGTGCTGGTTGATGGCTGGTTACATCTTGTGTAGAGAGGTGGAGTTCATCACCTTTGGGAGCAGAACTGGTGTCAGTCTCAGAACTGCTTGATTTAGCGGGTTGCCCAAGACTTGGTGAGGAGACATTTTCGGAAGAAAGCTTAGCAGATGAGGATGTTGGTGAGCGTCTTTTGAGGATGTACTTGGAGCTGGTTGATTTGGAGGCAGGAGATGATATTTTCAATAGGGTGTGTGCCGCTTGTTCTTCTTTTGCAACATCCTTGCCTTTACCGGTCACGTGTTGGATCTGTGAAGCTTTATCAGATCGAGGTTCTCTAATGGTGACCCCACTGACTGGTGGAACCCGTGGCATATATGCTTCCTTCAAGCTTTCGGCAATTGCCATTTGTACCATTTCTTCTTCAGTGAGAGGCAACTGAGTGGAGCAAGAAGCAGCATTGGGATCTTCAGCACTTGGCGATTTAGTTTTTGAGCTGGTTCTTTTACCTCCAGTGGTCTTCTTAACTCTTTTAGAGCCTTAAGAGGATGCAGCCGAGGTATTACCACCTTTGCGTTTCTTAGATGCAGATCTTACAGACTTAGTGGATACGGCTGGCTCATTAGGTGGTGCTTCCCGACTTGTCTTCAGGAGTTTAAGATATTCCTCATAATATTGAGCAGTCAGTGTATCACGGGTAAGAAGGGCAGTGGGAATGTCCATGCCGAATATGATCTCGCCAGTGCTCTTAAAATCATATTTGAGGAACCCAAGTGGATGTTCGTCAGTAGGTTGATGAAGAGGGGATTCTTCTCTAGGGTGGAATTTTAGAGATCGCTGAAGGCTAAGTATGATCAGCTTAGTAAACCGAATGCTTGGAATCAAAAGCTTGGCTGATCTTTTCTTTCCGTCTTTGTGTGCTTCAAGGTTAGCCTTGTCGACTAAGAACGAGTGAATGGACTGACTAAATTCCTCCCAGATACGTTCAACAAAATTGATGTTCACACTGTTGACAACACCCCAGAGAATTTGTAGAGATGGAGCTCTAAGTCTTTCATATCCCGATGTTTTTCCAGTCAGACACAAATTGATTAGGCTTGCAACTGCTCTCCATGGTTGATAGAGGTCATGTGTGATGACAGTGGAAAGTGTAGACACTTGAGTGGGATATCCAAGTTCATTGACAAAATCAATAAGAGTAGCTGGAGTAGGTGGGGGAGTATATTCGACATTATCACCCGTTGGTAATATCTGTAGAGCACTACCAAGTGTTTCCATGGTGATGTTCACCCAATGCTCATCCAGCTGACACTTGTACATGTTGGTTGTTCTGTCAAGGCACATAGTGTTCCAGAACTGTTGGATGTAGATAGAGGGGAATGAGGAAGATGCGGTAAAGGCATTGAAGAAGGTGGTGTTTTTTAGTATGTCCAGTGCTACTCTTAATATGTGATGATTCTGAGGTCTATCTGTCTTAACATAGCAGTTGCTTTTCCCAATGGGTACCCACTTGTTGAAGGGCAAAATGTCATCGTCAGAGCGAACAGGTGGAGCCAGTGGTTCTTCGACAATAGGTTCTGCCATAGGAACTGCATTTGACACACAACACCACAGAAAGCGACCATATGTGATAGTGAGGGTTAGTAACAAGAGAAACCCAAGAATCAAATGGTAAAGAGATAGGAACAGGGCCAAGGGTCATGATCGGTAAGTAATAAGCACTCATAAGGGAAATCATTCAACACATAGAATAGCAGTTTGGACAAATAAGAATGAGTGTCACACACACCAAGCCATGCATGAATAATTAGACACCCATACATAAACACAAGCTGAGCACTTCAGGCAAATGTTTTTATTTATTTATTTTATTTTATTTTTTTTTGGGTAAAGGGGAGTAATCCTGCACCCGGTAAAATACATTAATAAAAAACGTTTAAGTACAATGGAAGAGAGTGAGTCTCTCATTGAAGTCCCCAAGGACAGTACCACTACCACTATATAAGAATGACAGGCCATTCTTATAACTACCAGATCTAAATACAACTAACGATGACTAGCAATAAAAACACAATACATCACAACTCAAATAAAATTGAAGTCTTCTTAGTCATCCTAGCGATCCAGATCATAAACATGCGAACATCCAGCTTCAACCAATTGCGTCTTCTATTAGTATTATGCAAAACATAATCTAATAACCTAATAAGATTGACTTCCGTAGCAAATAAATTTGAAGCAAACACATGGTCTAAGCGACCCAACCTCCAACATATCCGATCTTGAACCAATCTTCCAACAAATTCGAGTGACACATGAAGACACCAAGGATCAAGTCACAATGACACCACACCTCACCTGATCACACAAAGACTGAAATATATAACTACAATGCGTACCAGCCCTTCATACGCATGTGATCATTAAAGGAAACACATAGCAGCTGCTAACCCACAAAACAGGTCGAGAATCAAATTAAAACCAAGTCACATATGTATAAGACCCATTCGATACCAACATAGGATTAGCAAATCTTAACTTCCAATAACCAATCAATACGTACACAACCACACCAGTTCGAACAGCCAAAGAGAAACAGTAATCACTAGATGGCCCCCAAACCATAGCATTATGTGTACACGATCATAGGGCTGAAAGAACCCTTACATCCAATCCCTTCGTACACCAGACCAGGAAATACGAATGCAAAACAACAATCAGGTCTGCTTGTAATATGAGTGAAATAGGGTAATAACACACCCTAACTTGCAAATCAGATCGCTGCAGCAGATTAAAGAAACAAACCCTAACTAGGGTTTCATATAAGTCGGAATCCAAACTGCCATAACGCGATAAAATCTTACACTCTCTCGAACCCCACGTCCTATAAACGAACCTTAAACTTCCATCTGGTACGAACCAAATACCAACAACCAATCCAAAAACACTTGGATAACGTTCAGCTTAAGCATGAACAAAACCCTAGAAAGGGTTTACACACATTATGAATAGTAAACAGAACCCTAAAAGAAGAATTATGTTGTAGCGTTTAAGCATCATGTACACACCACAACAATCCCTAAGTCGACCTCATAAAGAAAACCAAAAAAGGTTTTATACAAAATATCATGGCCGACTTAAAGAAACTCATCAGATCGCACCACAACAATCCCTTAGTCGACCTCATGAAGAAAACCAAAAAAGGTTTTATAATAAATATAATGGCCGACTTAAAGAAACCCCATCAGATCGTACATAGAAACAAATCGATTAACAAACCGACTTGAATAATAGAGCAATATTACGATCAAACATGTAAAAACCAGAACCCTAAATAAATCGATGATAAAATAAAAGTATAATTAGGGTTTTGGGAGAGAAAACACAACACATCACCTCAAAAAACACAACCCTATAATCGATTGCATACCAAGAACACGAATCAGAGATCGTATTTTAGTAGAGAGGCGATTAGAAGGGTTGATTAAGGCCGGATATTAGAAGGGAGAGTGGTGGCTGGAATCGCCCATAGTGAGAGAGAGAACTAGAGGTCTTATATCTTTACATATCAGGCAAATGTTAGGCAGAGTGAGTCAAGTTAGTTCCCAGTTAGAGTTAAACGCAGAGCAATTAAACGCAAACTCAATTAAACGCAGACTCAAAATTTAATCACAAAGTTATAATCGCAAACTAAGTTAGTCGCAACAAGTTAAGTTAACCGCAAGAAAATGTAACCGCAGATTTAGCAAACCGCAGTCACAGTAATAGCTACACGCAACCATTTTAATCGCAAAGAAGGTTAACCGCAAGTTCTGTGAAACGCAAGGTTAAATTGATAGCAGTCACACTTAGAGAGAAACTCGCAATTAGATTAAGATAAACGTAATTAATGATTCACAATAACCGCAGACAAGATTTTAAGTTAACCGCAATCAAGAACTTGATTTAACCGCAGTCAAGAACTGAATCTAATCGCAATCAAGAATCATAAACTAATCGCAATCAGGAATTTAATCTAACCGCAATCAAGAACTTAATCTAACCGCAATCAAGAATCATCAGCTAACCGCAATCAAGAACTTAATCTAACTGCAATCAAGCATCATCAGCTAACCGCAATCAAGAATACTCCCCACACACCGTAATATTCCAACAGATCTAATAATAAACACAGTAAATTACAATGAGATCCATCCTCCTAAGCAACTAACTCTACTTTTTCCTACCTAACATCAAAGGCACTTCACATATTATTTCCTTCCTAACCGCAATACCAACGAACCCAAGATCTCATACTCATAACTGTGAATCTCACACACACACGCAGTAAATGTATAATTACATGTATTATAAAGCAAGCATGATCTAACCTATTAGACACAAATTCTTTTACACGAGATAGTGAGCACCACGTATATCCACCTAAAATAACGCAACGTATGAGAAAATGAAATGATGGAAGGTAATAGCAAATGTGAAGATAAAACACTTGACATACCACCAATCGAGCAAACAGGGAACACAATCAAGACTTAATCGCAGCACACGAGTAGAGATGAGTTAATAGCAATATGTGTTGTGGTTATCCTTTTTTAATCGCAAGAAATAGAATTTCTTAAATATGAGATGAGACACATTTTGCATAATGACACATATAGTCCCTGTACTACACTATCACATATTAGAGAATAAAGCAAGTGCACAAGATTGGTCCCTGTAGTTATGAGAGATGCCCAAGTGATGAGGTAGTCTACAAGCCGAACATAAAATACCATGATGCTTGATATGAGATGCATCAGACTACATAGAGCAAGCATACAGACACAATGTGAAGTAAAAGAATATACACAGAAAGATAGCCTGAAAAATATAATTAATATAAAGCAAACACACAATATGTACACAAACTACAGACATAGGTTATAAACAGTGAAAGCGTTAGTGGGTGAACAGTGAAACCCGAGTCCTGAAATGAAGTAGTCAGGAGTCCACATGATGTCGACTCACATGTGAGCAGACATGTCTCTAGTCGCGGGAGATGTCAGTGTCATTGGACGCCACACGCAGGTTTTAGTGGACCTGTTGTGTAATCCCTTTGTAACACCTGTGTCAATGGTGCACACATGTGACCATTTGTGACCATTCATCACGAATGCCCTACCAGTTGGTATCAATAACCAAGAAGATCTAAACCTGTAAGTAGTTTCATGCATGGTGACATTCTTGTGATGAGTAGTTCTATGGTCATATTCCTTGGTCGATGTCTCAAAGGTTTAACAGGTTTAAGACCATTTAATTTATGAATTGTGGGTTTTGGCCTTACAGACTTAGTCAAATCACGTTTTTTATCCACTTGAGAAACACATCGTGTATTCGAGAATTTAGGTCTTTCAGAACTAAAATTCTTTGGTTGTCTAATGGTAGTTTGGTAACCAACATTTTTCAAGACAGGTTTTCCCAAGATAGACGGTTTTGAAAGACTGAGTCTCATTTGACTAAAAATATTTGGTTGTCTAATGATAGTTTGATAACCAACATTTTTCAAGACAGGTTTTCCCAAGATAGATGGTTTTGAAAGATTGAGGCTCATTTGACTCTTTGAAACATCACTTGGCAATGTGTGCTCACTAGGAATTTTAGAACATGACGTCAGACTTTGAGCAGAGAAATCATCATTGTTAGCAAATTGTGGAGTAGTCAGATTGATGTTCTCAGCATTTATCTGTTTGAGTGACTCATACAGTTTATTACATTTCACCTTGAGATTCTTATTTTCAACACGTAATTTAGCAATTTTTCAATTAGTTTCATACGCATTGTATTTCCATTTGGCGTCATTACGTTGCTCATACATCTTGATCTGATTTTTAAAACAGTTGATAGTTGAGTCCTTGTCATGCAGTTGAGTTTTCAGATTGTTGATCATAAAATATTCATTAAGATCAGGCAATTCAGGATTTAGACACGGTTTGCAGTTTTGAAAGCATTCTTCTTTACGTTGTATTTCAATTTCAAGTTCAATGCAATGTTTTTGTAATTGTGAAAACCGTTTTTGGAGTTGATTAAATGTCTCTTTATCAACCATGTTCTGGTCCAGTGTCGAAGAAAACTCAACTTTGAGACAAGGGTTTTCATCAAACAGATCATTTTTGAAGACATCATACAGATCATTTTCTCCCCCTTTATAACACATATTTGTTGAATTAATTAAGGGTAATGCACTGTCAGCCTGTTTCAACAAATTTGTGTTATAACTGAGGTTGCTTTGATCTGTATGATGACTTACATTTGATGGCGTATTGTATTGATCAATTGACGATACCTCATTGCTTGAGTCTGGTGTGGGTATGTTCTCCATAGCCGGGGTCACTAATTCAGCAGAAGTGACACTCTCATCCTTTTCTGAATCTATGAGTTCAGTGATGACCGACTTTGCATCCACTGTTAAACCCGACCCCAAACTATCACATGCTTGTTCAACATGTGACTCGGCCTTGTCATCATCTCCAAGTTCAAGTATTGGCTGTCTCTCGATGTACTCTTTAACCTTGTCCAGGTATTGACGTAGCATATCTCTATAGTGATCAACATCTATCTTTGTGTGGTCAACGAAGCACTTCATAGTCATCTGACTGTCGTAATCATAGATCACGGAGTATTTGGAGTCAAAGAAGTTATGCAGTTGTTTGCTGAGCACTCCTAGGGCAGCAGAGGATCCCTCGTTAGATGTTTCATTTCTGACCAATTGTTGTCGTAATTGATCCAAATTCAAGATCATAATGTCTGTGAATGTTTGAACGTCTTGACCGAAAAATGTCATGAATGCACGTTCAAAACCCATTACGAATCCATTGCCCTCAAGCAGCATAGAAAGATGTGACTGAAGTGAATGAAAGCATTCAATGTGACATTCTCTTGCCAGTTCAAGCAATTTGCATGACTGAGGAGACTCATTCCCTTGAAAGTCCGAGCATGATTGTCCACTAGAGTCAACATACGATACTGATCCTTTCATTTGAAGATTACAAGGAGGAAATCACATGTGAAAAGATAACCGCAAGATATGCTAACCACAAGACCTAACCGTAGAAATCTAACCGCAATACACTTAACCACAATACACTTAACCGCAATGAGTTAATCACAATGAGTAATCTAACCGCAATACTTTGAACCACAGTAGCAGAAATCTAACCGCAATGAGTTAATCGCAATACACTTAACCGCAGAGAACTATCCTCAGTGAACTAAACGCAGAGCATTTAACCGCAGAACCTAAATGCAATAAGCTAGCTGCAGATGACTTAACCGCAGGATCTACTCGCAGAGACAAAAATCCAAAACTGTCACTTTCATTGCGTTTTGTTTGTATTCTCGAGATAGTAAATGCAGCAGGCTAATCGCAGATTTCAGAACTTAACCTCAACCAAGCAATGAAACAGTGGACTTAAACGCAACATGGAAATCCGCCCATAACCAACTCCAAATTTCAAATAGCTTAATGATATGGTAACACAAACTGACCTACAATGTTCTACAAACACTAATGAACATAAAAGTACACCACAAACACGTATAACAACACTAGATAGATTAAACCAAGATGTTTTCCAAGAAAGTGACTCCAAACTCACAAACCACTCAAAACATCATCAAATTTGATTCTACAAGGCCCTAAGATGAAACCTTGGCTCTTGATACCAATTGTAGAATACTAACTATATATGAAACATGTTTATCTTGTGATTAGTGAGACGTTAGAATTGAGGAGGAGGAGAGGAAAGAAAGAAAGAAAGGAACCTTGAGAGAAAAAGAGAAAATATTAGATTGAGTAGAATGAAGGTCCAACCCTCTCCACATGTGGAGAGGGGTATTTATACTTACAACATAACGCCCACTCCCGGGCTGTGGATCAGGCATACAGTGGGTGAAGACCCGTCCTTCTTCCACGGTGTTACTTAAACTAACACTAATTAACTAATAAATAAACTAACTACGAGCTAACTTAATGTTATTACAATCATTAGGTGATCGAGACTTTTACAGGAATATTTGTATTCCTAACTTTTTTTTGTGAACTTGAACTTATATACGTATTTACTTTTCAAAAGGTGGGGGACGGCCACTCCCCCACAATAGGGTGGTAGAAAGTAGAAAGAAGTCAGAAATACGGGTGAAAACACGTATATGTTGCTAATTTTTGTTCACCAAGTCACTAGCTTGACTCGATCCCCGAATTCATTGGTCCATGGGGAAAGTTTGGAGATCCGGGACAACCATGGGTGGTATGTCCTCTCCAAAATAATGTTTCAATCGATGACCATTCACTTTGAAGTTGGGACCTTCGGGTTGAGATAACTCAACAGTCCCGTATGGATATACTTTAGCAATAGTGATTGGTCCAGTCCATCGGGTTTTTAATTTCCCCGAGAAGATCTTTAACCTTGAGTTGAAAAGAAGGACTCTGTCACCGACGTTGAAAACGCGGTTCTTAATCTTAGAGTCGTGAATCTTCTTTGTCTTTTCTTTGTAGATCAAAGAGTTCTCGTAGGCTTGATCACGAAGTTCATTTAATTCATTGATTTGAACCTTGCGGTGATCACCCGCTTTATGAAGGTCGTAGTTTGCATGTTTCAAGGCCCAGTAGGCTTCGTGCTCGAGCTCGATCGGTAAATGACACGCCTTCCCGTATACAAGCTTGTATGGAGTACACCCGATGGGTGTTTTGTAAGCTGTACGGAAGGCCCAGAGTGCATCATCTAGTTTATCAGACCAGGAAGCACGGTTTTCACCTACTGTCCTCTCAAGAATCCGTTTTATACCACGGTTGGAAACCTCCACCTGCCCACTTGTTTGTGGGTGATACGCGGTAGAAAGACGATGAGTAACACCGTACTTAAGCATGACTTTTGCAAATTGATCATTGCAAAAGTGAGTACCGCGATCACTAATGATGGCACGTGGAGTTCCAAAACGAGCAAAGAGGGATTTCAAGAATTTCACAACAACTCGGGCATCGTTAGTGGGTAAGGCCTTAGCCTCAACCCATTTTGACAAATAGTCAACAGCCACGAGAATATACTTGTTTCCACGAGAAGATGGGAATGGCCCCATAAAATCAATGCCCCAGACGTCAAAGATTTCACAAAATCAATCCTCGGCAACGGCGCCAAATTTTGATTGGTCCCGAAACAGTCAGATATTATTGACAAAGGTCAAAAAGTCAAAGACAACCTCGTTCCAATTCTCCGGTGATAGTATAGTGTGTCCCCGGGTCATTATGTCCCAGCGAGATTGAAATGGTGTCGTTTGAAATCGTTTATGAGTGAGTGGGACTGAGGACAGTAGCCTAGATGATATGAAATTGATTTTGCTACTGTTATTTTGGTATTGTTACACAGATATAATATTCACAAAAATCAGATACTCAGATATATGCACGTATTCACAATCAGGATTCACGTAACAGGAAAAGTGGGGTTTTGGTATTTAACAAACTACAGGGGGTGCTTTTGAAACTTTTTGAAACTTTAAAATTTAAAAGAAATTTGAAAATGAAAATGAAATTATAAAAGTGATTAAAATATTATTTAAATATTAATTAATTAATAAAACTATTTAAAATTTAAATTAAAACGCAATTTAAATTAACTAAAAATGACAATTGATATAAATTAACCTAAAAATTAGCAAAAATATTTTCTAAACTTAAATTAGAACTTGAAGAAAGTATAAAAAATAAAAATAAATATTTTTGTCTTTTTATGGGTTTTTTATTAATTATAAACTATTTAACTTAATTAAACTAATTAAACTAATTTAAATTACAATTAGTACTAAATTAACTTAGAAAATTAAGAGAAAATTTATAAAATTACTTAACCATCACAGGAATCCTACAAAATTATAAAAACCTCTAAAAATAATATTTAAGACTATTCCACTAATTAATTACCTTTTAATTAACTTAAGTCTAATTTAAATAATTAAAATAAGAAAAATAGAAAATGAATAGTAGAAACTAAAAATTTATTTTCTAAAAGTCTATTATATTATATTAGATATAGGAAAAATATAAAAACTAAGTTTTGCTTTATAAAAACTAACTATGCTATTTAAAACTTAATATTAATTAACAATTAAGAAAACTAGTATTAAATATAATAAATACTAAATGACAGAATAAAAATCTATAAAAATTACTGAATTTACTTTAATATAAGAGGTAATTAATAAAAATATAAAATTACCAAGTACTTAATAAAAATCTAAAAATGAAAATTAAAAGATAAATTGAATTAAATAGAAACTATCACTTAATTTAAATTTGGATTTTCTTTTACAAACTTACTATACTACTGAAAATAGAAAACTTTTATGAAAACACTTTTGAAATTAGCTTATAAATAAGCAATAAGCACCCCCTTTTGCTTATCAGTTGACTTATGTTGACTGGATGGACAAATAAGCACAAATGACTTTGGGTGGGGTCCACAATGATGGAAATGGGTACAAATAAGCTATACTGACTCAAATAAGCCAGGAACAACAATTGGTGATCACAAATAAGCAGTATGGAACAAAATAAGCACTTGAGCAAACTGAGTTTCAACACAGAATTGGACAAACTTAATGATGGATTCCAGGTGGGGTCCACTTGATTCTAGGTCAAACCAAGGGTCAAGTTTTGTTCCCTGATAGGAGGGGGGTTGGGAAAAACCAATTGGAACCACTAAGGCCCACTGGGTTGGTCTACAACCACCACCAAAGTTGGTGATGTGGTGGAAGTCTGCTGGTGCAGGGGAGGGTTCTTCCCTGCAACTCAGTTCAAGGGCTTGTGGAGCCCACACAAAATTTCCCAAAATTCAAACAAGTATTGGAACTTAATGATCAGCTGATAGACTATAACTACAACAAGTTTTAGCCCCTAACTCTCATCACATAAATCATGAAAATTCTTGTAACTTTTGCAAAAATCTGAAAGATGCAATTTTGACTTTTAGAGCAACACACAAGATTTGACTTATTTGGATTTCTAATGACTTTTACTGATTAAAGACAAAGTTATAAGCTAATTTTAAGCTAAATTATTCTATTTTAACAACTTACAAAGCTAATGTGATGGATTTAGACCCCCAAAACTCTCACAGTTAAATGTGAGGGGTAAATTTTTGAGATATTGACTTTTAACCAAAACAACAACTGACTTTAGACTTGAAACTACCAAATGAGACTTATAATATGATGTCTAAGCTATTTTTACCCTCTGAGATCCACAACAACACACCAATTTTGCAAATCTAAACACCCCTTAATGGGGGACTGTTTTGAGTTTTTCAAAGTAGAAGGTTACTAAGATGTGTAAACTTGATCCCAAACCACTAATTATGACTAAATGAACTTGTTTAAGCACTTGAAAACAGATTACCACTACAATCACACAAGTTAATCACTAAAGCTAATTTGGCAGACAAATATTGAAATTATAAGTAACTAAATATTATAACAAACAAGTAATGAATATAAATCTAAAAACCACTTAAACAACAATCAACTATCACAGATGAACATAAAATGGCAATGAACAAGCAATCAAACAGAGGCTACTCAGAACTAGAATTTAAGTGGAAAAATGAAATAAGCAAAGTCTTACAAGAATACCCTCAGCATGAACAGAGGGTTTTCCTATGAAGCCTATCTTTAGATAGGCAAATTCCAACTCCAAGCTTGCTCTTTTCTGCTTCTCCAAACCTGAAAACACAACAGTTGACCAAAGTTGACTATTTTTATATTTTTGGTTTTTCTTCTAGTATAACTGAGTTTTAGATGTCTCTAAAGCTTCAACAAGCTTTTTGGAACCTAAATGACCCTATCTCAGTCCATGATTATTGTTTCCACTCACAATTCAGTACACTAAGAACTCAAAATTAACTTGAAAATGGCACAATCTGAGATACCAAATGAAACTTGAAATTGATTGCTTAAAAACTTGAAATTACATGAAAACAAACTAGTACAGTGCTTAAAAGCTTAAGAAACCAGTGGAAATTTAAATTACACTTAATTCGACATAAAAAACTACTAATTAACTACTTTCAGTCTTCCTTGCACTTTTCTTCTTTTTATAGCCCCATATTAGGGTTTCTTTGCCCTCTCTGATCAAATCCCATCAATAATTGAAGCCAATTTATGTCTGAAAGTCTCTAATTTGGTGCCACGTGTTTTGGCAGGAATCTCTTTTGCAAATTGATTTTGGAATTCAGACAAGGGGGTTGGTGGCATTTAATGCTTGAGGTGAGGGTAGTTGTAGGGGTGTGGGGAGGTGATGATGACTCTGCAAGTGGTGGGTGGTGGAGCAATACCAGGGGTGGATTGGTGGTTTTGTGGTTTGGCTGAGGGAGAGGGAAAAAGGGGAAGAGGGTGGTATTTGACCGGTTTGACTTAGGTCAAACATTGACCCTGGGTTATTAGTTATTTGGGGCTTGGTGTGGGCTGTGGTGTCAATGGGCTTGGGAGTGGGCTATGTATAGGATTATGGATTGGATTTATTTTTATTTTAGGGTAATAGTTTAGGTCCGGTTTGGTTTAGGTTTACACAAGGACTATTTTTGCAATTTAACGAAAGTTGGAGGTGTGTATTTGGCATTCTTCTAAATTATTTCCAAGGGTATATGATGCCAAGTTATGAATAGTGCATGGTCCTTTGTTGAATTTTCCCATTTATTTTCACCAGGGACTAAAACCGCCAAACTTTCAAACTTCAGGGACCATTTGTGTAATTTTCACCAAACTTTCCACCAAGGACCAATCCTGCCATAAAAGGTTAGTGCAAGGAAAAAATTTGTTTTTCTCAAAGTTTTTAATATCCTAGGGACCATTTTTAACAATTTTCAAAGTTCAGGGACTAAACTTGACATTTTGTGAAACTTTTCACCAAAGGACTAAATGTGTCACTTTTTTATTTAAAAGGACCTTTGGTGACTTTTTCAAGCTTTTAGAATAACTAGGGACTAGATTTGACAACTTTTGAAAGATGAGGGACTAAAACTGCCAATTATGCAAACTTTGTGCGTTTTTCATCTGTTTTTGATATTTATGCATTTGAAACATGTAAAACACTTTCCTGGGATATTTTCACTATTTTGATATGATATTGAGTGTTTTTAGATGTTTTGGCAGCTCAGGAATGGTAAAAATGATGAGTATTTACACACTCATCAGTAAACTATTTTATTGCCATCCTATAAATTGATTTTCTGTCATTACACCAAGTATTTACTATTATTACGCGAGGCAATTTTCATGTTATTTGAAAGAAAACATCAGGATACCATTTTAATAACAATGCGTTGAACACCATCTAAAACTTTTGAGAAAAGTTATGATATTTTGACAAAATCTAACATCGCATCATTAGTCCTCAATTGTACATAGCCTGATCACCTATGTAAAATTCAGGAAGGATTATGCCATGAAGGAAATAATTACCTTTTCAAAGGATTGTTAATAACAATCTTCATTTAAAAGTTTTGTAAACAAAGGAACTCTTCCATAAACATCCCTTTTGCCGAACTATCCCTGGATACTTACCCCACCTGTCACCCACTTAGCCATTAAGTTGGATTTTCCCATTGACTTCCCTAGGAGAGCTACAGGATTGAACTCAATATAAATGTCCGCAGGACAACACAATAGAAATAAACCAGGCTTCTAATTGAGACTGTAGAGCATTTCATTTAAACATGGCCTCATCCATACATAAACTTTCCTGCAGTAAGTTTTCACAAAGGACAATTATTTGAATCAAGAATATCGATGTAGATTCCCCTAAGGCATTATGTCTCTAGAAAATTTCAGATAACCTCACCTTCATACCAAGCAAGGGATCAAACCAAAACATATCTCCTCATCTACATGGGAAAACAGAATAGACATTCATCGACACAACATCAAGTGATACCTTCGTCTTGCCAATTACAACGATAAAATATTTCAGGACTTAAGTTAGTCTAAATACCTATGCTTGTAGTTATGCCTGATAATCACCAATAGGCATTATCCAACCTCAGGAACTAAATGTTAGACATCTATGCATTTAAGCGAACATTTCCTATTCTACCATTTTATCCTTGTTAGTGTTTTCACTTTTAAATAAAGTTGATGCGTTTACATAAATCACATACCTTGTGGAAAAAAGATTTCTGAAATTCCTATTTTGAACAAGTACGATCCTTTTTGGTCAATCTTTAGCAACACTATTGTACAATGAGAAATATACATAGATATCAAACTTTGGTAAGAAGTTTTAATCACAACATGTTTGAAAACATTTTTCTACTTCATAACTACTGAAATTTTGAATCACCAGGAAAAATATTACTTAGTAAATCATTTGCTCCATTTTCAAAATTCGTTTATTCAGAAAAAGATTTTGACCAAAACTCACAATCGTGAAACAAATTTCCGGAACTAATTTCCCTACAACATCGCTTATGCATTTAGGATTTGTGACTTGACAATAAAGAATATTTGGAATATGTGATGAAGGAATTAGGAAGGACATCACAAATTAATCACGAACTTCAGTAGTGGAGACCAAAACCACTAGACAAAGAAGGACATATGTCTTATCATCCGTTGGAACAAAACACAAGGAATCAAATTGTTACCTATATTCTATCCCTTTCAGATAACGCCAAGTTCGAAGGACCGAACGTTGTGGAATTAGTCACAAAGGTTTATTGTACCCATTTCAGTTATTCCTGTTAAGGAAACCGATTCACTTTGGACTTCAGGTAATCATTTCAGGATTTCCTTCAGAAACCCATTTAGATGTAAACATCACCTATCATCCTCAAACCGATGGCTAAAACGAGAGAACAATTCAAACATAGGAAAGTATGCTCAGAGCATGAGTGATTGACCTTAGAAATGGTTGGACTAATCACTCAACATAAATCAAATTCATCTACAACAATAGTTATCACACCAACAGCGAGAAACTGGCAGAAGTTAGATTGGTACATAACACACATCATTTGGATTGGGTATCCTGAACAACAAACCATCCAGATTCAAGTGGGAGAACAAATTAAGTTAAAAACATTGCCTTGGATTGGCATGATACAAATTGGATAACAAGAGAGGTTGAACCTTTAGCATATTGGACTATTTAAGACTCATTTTAGAATCGACCAACTAGCATACAAACTTGAGTTCTGGCAGAATTCAGCAGTATATATTACCAGTATCACATTTAAAACATTAAGAAGCGCAGACCATCTATTGATGGGCCAAACTCGGAAAAAGCTCAACTCACAAGTCCAGTAGGCATTCATGAAATAACTAGAAATTTCCTACAAGTTAAGAATCAGTTACAAGTTCAATAAGTTGTAAACCATTAAAACTTCAAGTTGGTAGGCAGAGTTATGCAGAAAGTTCTGCCTAGGAAAGGCATGATATCATTCAGAAAACTTGGAAAGTTAAACCCGATATACACTGGACCATGTAATATTTCAGACAGAGTAGGCCTAGTGGCCATCAGACTTGAGCCTTGTTAGAGAACAACAGGACTACACAACCATGTATTATCATCTTTTCAGATTAGTCACTCATAATCCCATTTGGAAAGGAATCCAACCCAAAGTCAAACATAAATCTTGCAGGAGAACAAGTATAAATTATGGACAGTTAGGTCGAACAGTTGAAGCAGAGTCGAATTCCTATCGTTAAAGTTCGCTGGAATTCTCGAATATCATCACCTTTTCACCAATATGTTTTCAGAGACCAACATAAACTGAACTTCAGGACGAAGTTCCTTTTAGAGGGGAAGACTGTCACAACTCACCATTTCAGGTCATTTCCCACACTTTGGAAAAACACTATTCATCAAACACTATTCATTAAACACTATTCATCAAGACACTATTCATCGTTTACTATTCATCATTTTTTGTGTCAGTTTGAAATTCAGAGAAGCACTCAGAAATTTTACTATTCATTGAACACTATTCATTCCGGAAGAAATTTCATCATTCACGTGCATTACTCATTTCATCGTAAATTTAGTTTACGGGTATTAAAATTCGCGTAACCGTATGGGTTTAGGTGCGAATTCATTTCATTATCAGTAAGGACACTGCATACGGACTAGAGACAGTCTGCATATCATCAGTGGGTCATTTACATGTTATACCACTCTTAGGATTTTTAAATTTATATATTTGATACATTTAACGTTTACGTATAATTATTTATAAATAAACGTTAACACCCGGTTAATAAACACGACGAATATATCTAAATATTCACACAATGGTCCCGACATATTTTTATATCTATTTTATCATCATAAAAGTTATAATATTCATTTACCCAGTATTTTGGAAATTTATTTTATTTATAACGTAAGCTTAAGAATATTACGACGGTTTTCGTGAAAACTAAACAATAATCACCCGAACACTCAGTACTTGTACCCAACATATTTTTAACATTTTTACAACTTTATTTCATCCCGGTTAACTCCGTTAATATTTATTTCTAGCAAACCCGTTACCCGATTATAACTAATACTTACACTAAACTACAACTAATATTACACTACATTTTCTAAGTGATCAAAACTGATTTTGTTTCTCTTTTTCACATTGAAAACCGGCCACATGCCCTCCCCTAGACACCATGTGATTTCATTTTAACCTTATGTATTTATGTACAATTATAATACATTAAAACCTATACTAATATCCAAAAACCTCAAAAACATAAACATAATAATTTCCAAGAATCAAAAGCTCATTTCTCATCTCTTCCCCATCAAAACCCACGACCCAAACCCAATATCCATGATCAAGTGATTATTTTTCAAGATTCAAAGCTACAAAGTTGTTCATTTTATCATCCTAATCAAGAATCTTACAACAAAAACACAAGTAACACAAGGTTTCTCATCATCTAATCACCCATTATTTCAAAGTGAGTTATCAACTTTATTTTCATGATTTCATCTAATTAACACTTGTATCTTATGGTTTTCATGCTTAATTTCATGTACAAGTTAGCTATACCACATTATTTTTGTTAACTTTTTGAACATACAAACCCTAGATTTTGATTTAGGTGTTCCTTTGTTAAATTAACACGATTACTAGTGATTAGGAACCCATGTCACCCTAAGAAGGTGTATGGTAGGATTAGTATAGCTTTGTGGTGTTTGCAAGAGTTTTGGTTGAAGTTGAAACTAGTTTTGAACATGATAAATGGATTTGCAACAAGTATTTATACATTCTATCCCATTTTGGTAAATCCAGGAAAATCAGTAAACATAAAGTAAACTTTGGCAAAAATTTTAGAAAATACTTTCAAAAACGAATCCGTAGGCGAAAGAACGGATTAAAAAGAGTTTATAATGAAGAAGTTATGCTTTTGCAAGTTTATTGACGAAAAGTATATTTTCTGAAAATACATGCTGTTGGACATTTTTTGTCGGACAAAAAGAGGCTTTAGACGTAACCCAGAGGAGCCAAGCTTTCCAAAATTACTACATGCTAAGACGTAACCATGGATATAAAGAACAAGTAAAACGGACTTATAACGATAAAGATATTCACGTTTCAATATCGGCGAAACTCATATTGTTTTGACAGCTTTTAGACAAAAAATAACACTAAAACTACGTAGTAACTCTAGATTTCTATAAATAATACCAAGTACCCAAATTCATAACTAATGAAGTATTAGTGATTACAAGTGTATTTTCATTACTACAAGGCGTTATTTCAAGGATTTCAAACCGAGAATTTCAACACTAACATTGATACATAGGATATATATATATATATATATATATATATATATATATATATATATATATATATATATATATATATATATATATATATACATTTCAACTAGTTTTATTTTTCTAGTTGCCTTATTTTCCTAAGTCTTGGAAAATGTATATTTTTGATAACAACAAGTATTTTTCAAAGAGTAGAGTGGTATAGAAAACATGTGCATGGACATTCATAACATCATTTCATGATCTAAAGTAGATCGTTCATCATTCATATCAGGTTGCGGCTAGTGTGCGCGCCTTGTTTTTCAGCTCATTACATGTTCATGGTACCATCATATCAGGTGAGTTTTCATAGCCCCGTTTTCAATTCAACATTTTGATTTCAAATCCCATGGAGGAATACATTGCATCAACCATTTTAGTACGAGCCCAAGTACCAAAACATTTGTACATTGCTTAAGTTGCCTTACCAACCTGTTAAAGTCACCTATTATTATCATGGACCGTTAATTTGCCGGTAAGCGAGAGTGAGTGGATAGATCTATCGAGGGTGACGCCTCCATCCGTGGTAGTTATTACCAACAGTAAGCGGATGCATTTCATTTTGACATTTTGGGAGTGTTCTGGTAAAACATTCGGGAGGGGCATATAATTTCATCAGTCATAGCTTCGGGGTCATGAGCTTAAGGTCTATTGTACTATTTTACGTGACTTTTGTCATGCACTTATACTTGTGATGGCCTTACAACATTACATTTTATAAACCTATGGAATTCACCAACATTCGTGTTGATGTTTTAGCAATGTATTTCAGGTTATTAAGGTAGCTCATGTGACATGCATTTGGACCTTCATGGAGTCGCGGAGTCGACGCGTCTCACTCTTATTTCATGCACTTATGTAAACGTTTGATCTAGCATGACTTGTTTTTCATAAACTTGCAACACCTTTTGGGGACCTCATATTGTAAACTCTGGATTATTTCAATGATCAAACGAAGTATTTTCCAAACGACACTTTAGTTCGTTCAATGTAACTGTAACTGTGGTGCTATGACAGACACCCCCAGGTATTCCATTCCGCTGCAAGTCAGGAAAATTGGGGGTGTGACAGATTGGCATCAGAGCTAAGGTTATAGCGAACTAGGATGTATCTTGGACCCTAGACTATAACCACATCAGCATAGCATCTCATCATTTCATCATAAGTGCATAATCATGGTACATGTTGTTTCATGCATACCCTGTGCGAATTATTTATACTCATATTCGTATATATATATATATATATATATATATATATATATATATATATATATATATATATATATATATATATATATATATATATATATATATATATATATATATATATATATCATTTTATTGACCTGGTTCACAAGTGACATGTCTTCAGATACTCACCCTGACATCCTTTTATCGAATTCCGACATTGAAGATGCCTTGTCATCTTCCACTACCATTATACCACCAGTTGCACTTACACCACCATTAGCACCATTGATTTGCCATAGGAATAGGGTTTTCCTATCATTCAGCCCATACATAGAATGCCTTTTGGTAGAGTATTCAGACTTAATCTTAATGGACTTATTAGGATGTTTATTGCAAGGAAGATAGTATGTTTCTTTCCATCACTAGTAGAGCACTCACTACTCAGGTACTACCACCACCATCAGTTACTTATTACACTATTGGTCGTCCTACAGTGCGTACTTTAGTTTTACCTCTTAGATGTCGCGAGGTAGCTCGAAAGAGGGTAGTATTCCATTCACTAGTACCATCATTTTCATTTTCATTTTCCTTTTCCATTCCCACTTGCCATGAACTAGATAACATCTAGTAGATAATACCAATATCACGGACTCAACAGGAACATCCGCAGATTCTTCAGGAATGGTTCAGAACCTACATTATTTAAGATTTGATAGATATACAACTTCAGACACCACTTCAGGACTATCTCGACCTCATGATGCCACAAACCTGATTTCACACAGAGGGACACCAGGAAGTCCCTAGACCAGACTTATATCCTCACTAGCTTTTACTATTATCCTAGCCACAGAAAGTGTGGGACATAGTCTAAAGAACTTTTTGTCTTTTGACTGTTGTACAAACAAATATATCAAGTGTGACTCTACTATGTAAGAAATGGTTGTGCTATTTGTGATATCGGTTCACGTAGACCGAAATTTTCATGTATTATATTCATGTGTTGTGAATATGATGACATTGATTAACTATATATCCTCATGGTCTCTTATGATTTGATGAAGAGAGATTTAAGCAAATCACTCCAAGCATGACGCAAGCTGCTGTTGGACAAGTCATTGCCAAGAACATAGCTACCGCCCTCACTAAGGAACTTACTCACGTGGAATTTATGGGGTGCAATCCTCCCTCCTTTAGCGGAACTAGAGACACAAAGGAATTTCTCAAATGGTTCGAAGAAATTGAAACAATATTTCAATGTGGCGACTGTCGTAAGGAAGACAAGGTTAAGTTCGCCACATGCACTTTTCAGGATCATGCACAGGAATGGTGGACCAAACATATTAAGATGGTGGGAGTTGATGCTGCCTACTCAGACTCTTGGGAGAAACTAAGAAGGATGATGGGTATAACATTTTGTGTAGGAAGTGAATTACGAGCAAAAGAACAGGAAACACTAAACTTTACCATGGTAGGAAATGATGTTGACGAGTACACTACTCATTTTATGAATTAACACGATTAGGTTCTGCAATGGATGAACTGGAAAGCAAGAAACTTGAAAGGTACATCGGGGGACTCTCAAATGAAATTCGTATGTTGGTCATCGCATGGGAACCCGATACTATGTCTGAAGCTATCAAAATGGCGATCGAAGCCAAGGAACTCATAGTTCATGCCAATACATCAGGAAACAATATTGACAATAAAAGGAAGTGGAACAACAATCTAGGTTGCAATGCTGCTCAACAATCACCCAAGGGACAAGAAGTAAATAGAGCCTTTGCTGCAGAACCGTACACAAAGAGAAGGTATATTGGAAAGTTACCTTACTACAACCTGTGTAATCAACATCACCGAGATCATTGCAGTAAAACGTGTGGAGTGTGCAAGAAGCGGGGTCATTGGACTGAAGACTGTAGGAAACTCACAAATCAGAAGACCCCAGGGAGTTGCTTCAAATGTGGAAACTTAGGGCATTTCAAGAATGACTGCCCGGAGTTAAGGAACAAGGAAAATCAGGAACTTCGAATCAAGACTGAATCGCTCAAGGAATAGCGTGAGCTGCTGAAAGAGAACCGCCAGGATATTAGCAACATCAAGGATAACAACAATGCTTCAGCAGGAGGAGCTTTGTTTCAATATATAAACCGTAGTTCGAGCCCTTTAGGGTTGTATCTTTCCTTTTGTATTTACCGTTGGTACGATGACATAACCTAGTAGTATTAAGCACTTTTCTATCCAATGTAGTATCTATCTTTGTTACCTCTGTGATAATCATAACCATCGTTTACTCCATTTTCTATCCGAATTGCTCAAAACTTCAATCGTTTCGCAACATTTTAGCATTGTCTTATCAGGGATTAGGCTGATTTCGTTTTTGATGAATTAGTAGACTATTACCATTCGACAAGATTCACCCACGTACCCAATACACCATTCAAGCTATTTTACTATCATATGGGGAAATTGTTTTACAGAAAAATTTCTAAAGTAAGCTATTTTATTGCCATCCTATAAATTGATTTTCTGTCATTACACCAAGTATTTACTATTATTACGCGGGGCAATTTTCATGTTATTTGAAAGAAAACATCAAGATACCATTTTAATAACAATGCGTTGAACACCATCTAAAACTTTTGAGAAAAGTTATGATATTTTGACAAAATCTAACATCGCATCATTAGTCCTCAATTGTACATAGCCTGATCACCTATGTAAAATTCAGGAATGATTATGCCATGAAGGAAATAATTACCTTTTCAAAGGATTGTTAATAACAATCTTCATTTAAAAGTTTTGTAAACAAAGGAACTCTTCCATAAACATCCCTTTTGCCGAACTATCCCTGGATACTTACCCCACCTGTCACCCACTTAGCCATTAAGTTGGATTTTCCCATTGACTTCCCTAGGAGAGACTTTCCATATCAATTACATGCAGGATTCCTCTATACAACAAAAGCAACGAAAGGATTACAGAACCACTAACCAGGACTAGAAGTATATAGTGAGAGAATTAATAACTCAACAACAAATTTTAAGATACTACGAGACCATCCGAATCTGTCACACCCCCAAAATCGGGTCCAGCGGAAGCATACGTGTAGCTGGGATGTAACTCAATCGGTATCACAACACAAGTACAAAAATGGTTTTCACTTTAATCATTTAGAATAAAATCGTTTAATCAAAAATGTTGAATTTACATCGTTAAAAGTAGTGCGGAAGTAGGCCCTTAAAATAGTTAAAAACGGTCCCCAAATGAATAATCAGAGTCTTCCATGACCATGCCATGCCCTGCCAAAACCTCCTGTAGCGTGCCATAGGTTAAAACCTGAAAATACATGCTAAAGTGTCAACACGAGGTTGGTGAGTTCATAGAGTTTGTTTAACAAATAATGCCTATAGAGAAATGATCGCCCAGCAAAGGCATTGTAAATCCACTCAGTTGCAAGTCCCGCCATAAGAGACTTGTAACCTGTGTGTTTACAACCCACTGCCAAAAGTGTTAAAGTCTACGTGAACAAAAGTAATACTGTTATCCAAATTCCCAGATAAATATAGCAAACGGCTATATAAATAATTCAGTCAATGAGACCATATGATAAATCAGTCAAGCGGGAAAACCCGTAATAAGGTTGATGCAAAGGCATCTTAATTCAGTCAAGTAGGGAAACATTAATATTACGTTTGACATTCAGTCAAGTGGGGAATACCACAATATTACGTTTGACATCACAGCCTAGTGGGGAATAATACCACAATACGTTTGACATCACAGCCAAGTGGGGAATACCACAATATTACGTTTGACATCATAGCCAAGTGGGGAATACCACAATATTACAAGGAGGTCATATGATAAATCAGTCAAGTAGGAAAACAGCAATAGTACGTTTGACATCACAGCCAAGTGGGGAATACCACAATACGTTTGACATCACAGCCAAGTGGGGAATACCACAATATTACAAGTAACATATAGGAACAATCGGTGACTATGAGGTCATATAAACAAGGATAATCAATCCCATGAAATACAGGAAATCAAACATACCAATGAATGCAGGTGATGAAATATACCAAAGAAATACCGGTCAAGCATACCAATGAAGTGCAGGTGATCAAATATATTTAGATAAAGCTGGAAATATTTGAGTAATCAACCAGGTAAAACAAGTAATGCGTTTTATGTAAAACGAGCATGTATTCTCCCCCAAAGAGTTTACCAAAACAATTGAAAAAGTAGGGGCTATGACTCACCTGGTGCGATAGCTACGACGACAAAAGTGGATACACTGAAATGAGGCACGATCTCTAACCGCAACCTAATATGAGTAATAACGATCTACCTTAGATCATGACGTGATGAAATGAATGCACATGCACATGATGCCTATACCACTCGTAACTTGGAAATACTTGTTATTGTCAAAGTAAAATAGTTTCCATACTTAGGAAAATAAGTCCAAATATAGAAGTATATAACTTGTCGTAGTATATCGTATAAAAACGTTAGTGTTATATTCTTCGTCTTGAAAACCTTATAATAGTCATTAATAGTCGCGTAATAAACCTTGAGTCATACGTATTTCGTTAATTAAAAATAAACTCCTTGAATAAGAAATCTAGAAAATATATTATTTAGTACGTAGTTATATTATTTTCTAGTAGTGACTATATATATATATATATATATATATATATATATATATATATATATATATATATATATATATATATATATATATAGTTTTGACGATTTTTAAAACGTGTATAACTTGGTCGTTTTAAGCTCATTTTCCTCGTTCTTCATATCCACGGATTCGTTTTAGTATATACTAATATATTTTTGGTAGTTCGGCTTCACTAGGTTACGTTTAACGCTTCTATTTGTCCGTCGAAAATTGTCAAACAGCATGCAGTTTTCAGAAAAATAGTTTTCGTCGTTAAAATTGAAAATAGCATATCTTTTTCGTCGTAACTCGGATTTTAGTGATTCAAGCGGCCACGGTTTCGTTTTTGAAAGTATTTTCTGAATATCTAATCCAAAATTACCCAGAATTCCCTGATCTTTCCACGTTTTGCAAAAATGGACAGCAACTTTCTATAAGTGTCAAAACTTGGTTTTCCTAGTTACTAACTTGTTCAAAAACCAACCAAACTACTTCAAATCACCACAAATCTAGTCTAATCTTACCATACACCTTCTTAGGGTGTCATGGGTTCCTAAACATCATAAACCAAGTGGATCTATCAAGAATCTAACTATAATCACTTTTTAGGGTTCAAAGGTTTGGTATGTTTAAAATAAAGTGGTATAAGTAACATATGCATGTATATCTTGGATAAAAGTCATATAAACATTGTAGGAACATGGTAAAATTATAAAAGTGAGTTTGATAAACTTACTTGAAAGAATAATGAGTTTTTGATGGTGAAAGCTTAAGTAAACCTTGAGTTTGTATTTCAAAACTCTAAAAGGAGTATTAGATGAGCTTGATTAACACTTGTTCTTGGAAAAATGATGGATTTTGCTTGTGTTTTGAGTCTTGGCCGAACCTCCCCAAGAGAAAGAATAAAGAGAGTTTACTTGAAGTCTTTGTTTAAAATGAGATGAGAATTTGATATTAGCTAGTTCAAGACAAGGAAGTAGGTAAGTATTAATTGTAGTTGAATAAAGTAAACTTGGAGACCAAGGGTGGGGGGCTAGGTCGGTTGCAAAAAGGAGGAAAATGGGGATTTATGTTTTGTGATTTAATTTTGTGATAAAGTGTAAGTATTAGTGTAGTTTTAAGGTAGTCTTAGGTGTTACCGGGGTACCGAGTTATCTAGAAATAAATCATGACGAGATAAAATAAAATATGACGAAGTTGTAAAAGTTGTAAAATATTATTCCTGATGATGATCGGGTGTTAAAATAATTATCGTGTTGAGATTACGCAAACCGACGGAGTTATAGGCTCCGACCGTAAAATGTAGCCATATGTTTGAAAACACCGGGTAAATTAATATTAAAATTTTTATATTATTAAAATGAATATAAAAATATATTGGGATCATAGTCGGGAGTGTCGGACGTGTTAGTCACATTATTGATTGCTTGTTAACGTTTATTTAGAAATAATTATACGTAAAAGTAAATTATACCAAAAGTATTAATTTAATTAACCTACGAGTGGAATAGTATGCAAGTGCCATAACGACGATATGCAGACTATTTCTAGTCCGTATGAAATGTCCCTAATGATATTGCATGAATTCTCACCTGAACCAATACGGTTATGCGAATTTAAATACTCGTAAACTAGATTTACGATGAAATGAGTAATGCACGTGAATAGTGAAATTTCTTCCGGAAGTGAATAGTGTCAAGTGAATAGTAAAATTTCTGAACGCTTCTCAGAATATCAAATGGACCTCAAAAACAATGAATAGTGGTCGATGAATAGTAAATGATGAATAGTAACCTGTGAATAGTAAATTGTCGAGGTTTGGAAAATGACCGGAAATTACGAGTTGTGACAGAATCACCATCTCTGACTTAGTTGTCAAATTGTATCATTTAAGGGTACTAGCTAGACTGAGCTACAGGATTGAACTCAATATAAATGTCCGCAGGACAACAGAATAGAAATAAACTAAGCTTCTAATTGAGACTGTAGAGCATTTCATTTAAACATGGCCTCATCCATACATAAACTTTCCTGCAGTAAGTTTTCACAAAGGACAATTGTTTGAATCAAGAATATCGATGTAGATTCCCCTAAGGCATTATGTCTCTAGAAAATTTCAGATAACCTCACCTTCATACCAAGCAAGGGATCAAACCAAAACATATCTCCTCATTTACATGGGAAAACAGAATAGACATTCATCGATACAACATCAAGTGATACCTTCGTCTTGCCAATTACAACGATAAAATATTTCAGGACTTAAGTTAGTCTAAATTCCTATGCTTGTAGTTATGCCTGATAATCACCAATAGGCATTATCCAACCTCAGGAACTAAATGTTAGACATCTATGCATTTAAGCGAACATTTCCTATTCTACCATTTTATCCTTGTTAGTGTTTTCACTTTTAAATAAAGTTGATGCGTTTACATAAATCACATACCTTGTGGAAAAACGATTTCTGAAATTCCTATTTTGAACAAGTACGATCCTTTTTGGTCAATCTTTAGCAACACTATTGTACAATGAGAAATATACATAGATATCAAACTTTGGTAAGCAGTTTTAATCACAACATGTTTGAAAATATTTTTCTACTTCATAACTACTGAAATTTTGAATCATCAGGAAAAATATAACTTAGTAAATCATTTGCTCCATTTTCAAAATTCGTTTATTCAGAAAAAGATTTTGACCAAAACTCACAATCGTGAGACAAATTTCCGGAACTAATTTCCCTACAACATCGCTTATGCATTTAGGATTTGTGACTTGACAATAAAGAATATTTGGAATATGTGATGAAGGAATTAGGAAGGACATCACAAATTAATCACGAACTTCAGTAGTGGAGACCAAAACCACTAGACAAAGAAGGACATATGTCTTATCATCCGTTGGAACAAAACAAAAGGAATCAAATTGTTACCTATATTCTATCCCTTTCAGATAATGCCAAGTTCGAAGGACCAAACGTTGTGGAATTAGTCGCAAAGGTTTATTGTACCCATTTCAGTTATTCCTGTTAAGGAAACCGATTCACCTTGGACTTCAGGTAATCATTTCAGGATTTCCTTCAGAAACCCATTTAGATCTTCCTCCAAGAAAATGAACAATCAAAGCTTCCCTTCCAGAATATAAATCATCTTCTTGTCATACATAACCTGTAAATCCTGAGAAAACAAACAAAGCAACCTCGCATAAAATCGGCGGCAATCTACATAAGTTACTAAATCCTTGAAAACAAAATAAGATATAATGCTTGTGGAATGAAGTTTGCAGATTTCCTGGAGATTATAAAACTTAATAATTCAACAAAAACTTTAAGACTCCGTTAGAAAAACAAAACCGGTAAAATTTCCAGATTTTTACACGTGACGCCGTCAAGAGTAAACTCGTGACGCCGTCAGAAGTGACCTGCATAAATTCTTGTGTTAAGTTTCCGGAAAGATTTCTGGAAAAACTTGGTCCTATTTCCTGGAAAATCCTGCAAAACTTCATTATGACTCGATACAAGCATTTGACTCTAACAAATTCGAATATACATGTTCATCGAATATTGTGGAGAATCATGATCGGTTTGTTTCTTAAAAACATATTTGGGGTTTCCCCTTACACTTATCTTTTGCAAAAATACCTTTAGGTGGAGTTAAGACTAGGCCAAAACAACAAAGTAAAGTATTTCCACTTTTTAGTTTAGAAACATGATCTACGAACAATAAAAATAAAGCATGCATACGGAACAAATAATAAACAAAATAAAATCACACAAAGCATGGGTTGCCTCCCAAGAAGCGCTTTTCTTTATTTATGAGACTTGTAGCTAGACTCAAGGTCATGGGTTACTACGTGACCTCATTGTTGGTTCCACTCTCTAGGTCATCTTCTAAGCCAGTTTTGTATTCCGGACCTAGTTGCAAGCATTCTTTGTAGAAACCAAGCATCTTTTTCTCAATCGCTCCTATAATCCTATGGGCAAATTCCTTATCAACTTTATATTTTGGTCCTAGAGCCAAGCAATCTTTGTAGAAAAGACTCCTCTTTTCCCATACATAATCCATGCCCTTTTTCTTATCCTCTTCATTGATGTCCTCAAAAGCACCAACGTTATCCTTATCAAATCGGGATATAAAGCGAAATTCTTTCATTCTATTAGGCATCCTATAAGTGATCCTATCGGTGTTACTTGCAAATCGGATTGTCCCTTCTATCTCATCATATTCTAACTTGGACTCCTCAACAAACGGTTTACCAAACACCACATTGGACAATCGACAATCAATAACATTAGCAAGATCCTCCACAATCATAAAGTCGGTGACAAAAGTGAAATTCCCAACAAAGACATGTAGACCTTTAACTCTCCCGACAAAGTTACAAACTCCACCGGGGTATTTGGGATATCTTCTAGGTTCAAGTCTTGTTTTCACTATATCATTATAAACATTTGAGGACATAATGTTGATTGGGGATTTAAAGTCAATGTAAGCATTGTCAACGTGTCTATACCCAATCATACATGGTATCTTAGCATTCTTAGGATCGCCTCTCTTTATCTTAGGTTCGATTATAGTAAAAGGAGATCGCGGGTTATCAATAAGATTATTACAATATGCAATCTCCTCCTTAGTGGGGTATAGATTAAAGTAATCATTAAGCTTTGGATCTATTTCCCCCTCTTCTAGTTCCTCAACAACATTCACAAAATCATTAGGCCCTAGGTCCTCATTTGAATACAAGGTGGTCGCTAGGTCACTAAATGCATGGTCGAGCTCAACCTTAATCAACCTATTAAGCTCCCTAAGTTCCCTAATCTCACTCTCAATTTGTTCACGTAACACAGCCACTTCTCTAGGGGAAAGGGGTGGATTCACATTTTCCATAATGGTCAACGGAATAGTCAATGAATTTAATTTACTAACAAAGGCACAAAGAAAAAGATAGACTAAAGAAAACCTAAAAATAAAAATAAAATCTTACTAGAAAGGAATCTAGCAAGTAGACCTAATAAAAATAAATTCTAACCTAGACAATAACTATTCCCCAGGCTGCGGCGCCAAAAACTTGATGCGTGGGGTTTGCACCAGGCTTTACCTCTCGAGGGATCTCGAGAAGCTTACAACCCCCACCAGGCAGTGTACCTGATCGTTGTAGTATAGTATAGTGACAAGTACCGGGGGATTGATCGTTCAGCTAGGAATAGTGTCGCTAGGATTAGAAAAACCTAATTACTAGTTCTAGAGATGAGAGATGATTCTTTTTGTATTTTTATATTCTTTTGAAAGCAAGTAAATATCTCGGGTTTGAAGGATTTGGGCGGAATTAGTTGCTAGTCAACTAATCCAATACTAAGATGCAATCAAAATAAAATACTAGAAATGAAAATAAACTAAATTAAACAAAGGTTGTGAGCAATAAGTGGAGAAATGTTCGGCCTTAGAAAACTATATATAGATAATTGAGGCTGACGACGTCAAGAACAATCTTGTGACGCCGTCATCTCCCCGCCAAAAGAATCCTCGGACTGCCTTGATGTACATCTGACGCCGTCACGTATTACACTTTTCCAGGCCGTCACGTATTTAACTCTTGACGCTCTTCCTTGTGACGCCTTCATTTCTTTACTGGGCCGTCATGATTTTTACTCTTGACGCCGTCAACTTGTTACTCTTGACGCCGTCACACACTGTTCCCAGCTTGGAAAATTAAGTCTTTGGCGTTTTCTTCACTTTTATGCTCCAAAAACGTCCGAATTGCTTACTTTTCCATATTTCACTCCCAAAGTACCTAAAATCACAAAAGGAACGATTTAGGGCAATATTTGATCAAATAAATTCAATTCCGGGCTTAAATGACCCCCTAAAAGTGGTTCATTTTTTGCCTCATCAGGGGTCGAGTCAAGCTAGCGACTCGGTAAATAAAAACAGTAGCATGCTTATAGGGTTTTCACCCTAAGTGTGGGGGAGTCACCCATGTTGTAGTTACAAATGAAGTGACAAACAAAATGATGTTTTCCACGCTTAGCTTGTAATGTTGCCCTTTTACGTTCAAAGAGTCGGCATAATAGCCGAGACTTTGAATATTGAGGACAATATTCATTCTAAGTGTGGGGGGGTATTCTAGCGAATTTTATCACATTTTACTATCTAGTACCCCCATTTTTGGCCAAAATCTCAAAAATTTTAAAATTTTTTTTCACTTGAGTTCAAAATTTTTTGTGGTTATCAGTCCGTCATGTCTAAACGACAAAAGGATTGGCTAATCCAGGAGCAAATGGCTCTTGGTAAAGATATATCAAATCCGTTTATGGCTTGCAATTTGCCAAAAATTGTATGGTACCTCAACTCGCCATATCCTAAAAAGCAAATGAGTTGGCTAGCCCGCAAGATTATGGCTTGTGGTAAAGGCAGTGTAAAAACCATAATTGGTAATCAGCTCACCAAGATGTTGATTTTGTCTATCAAGAGTTGGCTAGTCCAGAAGCAAACAGCTTTTGGTAAAGACTAATCAAATCCGTTGACAGCTGGTGGTTTGCTCAAAATCACATGGTTATCAGGTGGACCATATTTCTTACTTGAATCGATACATCTGGCTACTCCAGAAGTGTTGGCTTTTGGTAAAGAGTTTAAAATCCATTAAGTTTTCAAAACAGTTTATTGCTAGGGACTAGCAATAGTTTAGTGTGGGGGATTGATGAGTGCTCAAACACTCATCATTTTTGGTCAAATCTGAACTGTAAAACATACAAAAACACTTAGAAATGCATCAAAATACTGAAAATATTTCAAAATTGTGTTTTATATGTTTTAGATGCAAAATGAGCAAAAACAAATGAAAAACGTACAAAGTTTGCAAAATTGGCAGTTTCAGTCCCCCAACTTTCATAAAATGTCAAAACTAGTCCCTGGTCATTCAAAATATGGAAAATTATCACCAAAGGTCCTTTTAAAATCATAAGTGGTCATATTTAGTCCTTTGGTGAAAAATCTCAAAAGTTTTAGAAATTTACAAGTTTAGTCCTTGAACTTCATAATTTGGCAGAATTGGTCCCTGGTGGGAATTTTTGGATGAAAAATCATTTTTGGGTCTTTGGGAATTCACATGTGTCACTTTTAATACCTGGATGAAAATTTTGAGAAAATTACATGTTTAGTCCCTACAGTTTGAAAATTAACACATTTGGTCCCTAGGAATTTTAAAAGTGGAAAATATCATTTATGGTTTTTGAATTGTGGAACTTGGCATATTTCACCCTTGTGAATACTTTTGATGAATTACATTTCAGGCCCCTCAGTTTTCAACATTTGCAAAAATGGTCCTTGTGTTTATTAAATACCAAAACTAAATGGGCCTTAAACCTTTTAATCCCAAAACAAACCAAATCCAACACCTGATCCACCCTTATTACTCCACCCTTTGGCCTGGCCCAATCTCCTAAGCCCACAACACCAAAACCCACTCCCGTTTTTAATATTACCCCACCCTCGGTCAAAATTGGTCAACATCACCATCTTCCCACTTCTTGAACCCTGCTAAACCACTGCTACACTTCACCTTCCCCTCCTCCAGCTCACCACTCGCATACCTTGTCCCTTAGCCTCCAATACCAAACAAAAATCATTTAATGCCCTTGATATCCCCTCACTCAACCCCTAACTGCCAAAACTCACTTTTCCCACCAAAAAGAATTTGACGGCCAAGATCAAAAAAAGTAATCCTAAGGCTGTTATTCAAGGTGGGAAAGAGAGTGTGATGCACATGGACTCTTATAAGTCAAAAAGGAAGAGAAGAAAAGGGGCAGTTAACTAATATAGGTTTTAGTTTAGTTTTAATAGTTAATTTTAATGTAATTCTCAATTTTAGTTAAGTAAACTAGTTTTTAACATATATTCTCAGTTAATGTTGTAATTTCAGTTTTTGTGAACTCTCAATTCCAAGTTTCTTATTGTATTAAATATTTGCAATTTTCAAGAAAAATTCTCATCATCACTTGTAGTTGTTAAATGTTGTTGTTAAGTGTTCATTCAAGTTTATTTTAACCTACTGATAAGCTTCTTTAAGTTTTTAAAGCATTGGGATCATTTGTTACTCAGTTCACTAAAAATGCTCAAAAATCACATAAATAACTAGAAAATATAAAAAATCAGTCTGTGAAGAGATTGAAGCATGGTTTATGGTTGATTATGGACTGATTTGGTTTAGTTGCTTCATGGGAAGCCTTAGGAAGTGAGTTTGATCCTTGGTTCCTCAGTTCTCAGTTGGATGCAATTGTAAGAAATTTATCCTACCGATTTCTTTTTAAGGGATCGTTTTTTTCTAGGGTTTCGTTGGATGATGATTTATTGGATTCGTATCCTGCTCTTTGGGCGGTTTAATGAATTCTAATGAGTCATATATTCTGGTTTCTGTTCGATTGTATGGAGCTACATGTTCTATCTTTTACATACGATCTGGTGGTGATTTTTGGATCGACTTGGGTTACATGCTTCTTCTTTAGTGGTTGATCCATTGGTTTTGATGTGTTACGATGCGTTCATGTTTATGAAACCCTTTTTAGGGTTTCGATTTTATATATGGTTTATGATGCAGAATCTGGTCGTTAATTTGATGGTTACCCGTCTTGGGGTGGTTGTTTGATTACATATATCAGGTCCTACCATGCTTTAATCATGTGTACGTGGGGTTGAATAGAGAGATGATTATGTTTATGGCATATTACGATCCAAGACTTGATTCGTATTCTATTATACTTGTTGGTCGTTTTATTTCTGGTATTGGTTGTCAAGCTTTAGGATCAATATTCATTGTTCAAAGTCATTTACTGCCTATTGATGGCTGTTACTCATTCCTATGGAAGCTTGGGTTTATGGTGTATGCAAGTCACCTTTGTGTTAGTCTATGGCTGCTTATGATACCATTGGTTTGCACGTTTAGCTTGGTTGCATTTTGGCAGCTTGTGGGTACTCTTAGCATGTCATAGTGTTTAGCATGGCTTTGTTGGTGCATATGGTTTGATCCTTGTTAGTTGTCTTCATGTGTTTCATTCGCATTTGTTGGAAGATTGGTTCAAGTTCAGATATGTTGGAAGGTTGGGTCGCTTAGACCATGTTTATGCTTCAAGTTCGAATTGCTACGGAAGTCACTCTCATTAGGTTATTAGATTATGTTTTTTGCATAATACTAATAGAAGACGCAATTGGTTGAAGCTGGAAGTTCGCATGTTTATGATCTGGATCGCTAGGATGACTAAGAAGACTTCAATTTTATTTGAGTTGTGATGTATTGTATTTTATTGCTAGTCATCGTTAGTTGTATTTAGATCTGGTAGTTATAAGAATGGCCTGTCATTCTTATATAGTGGTAGTGGTAGTGTCCTAAGGGACTTCGATGAGAGACTCACTCTCTTCCATTGTACTTAAACGTTTTTGATTAATGTATTTTACCGGGTGCAGGATTACTCCCCTTTACCCAAAAAAAAAAAAAAAAGAAATTTCCCATAATTTAGTATTTTACTGTTCAAATGCTTATGGACTGATTATTCTTGATGTTTTATGTTTACTGAATGTACTTAGGTTAGATTATTGCTTTTTGTCACTCATTTGTTCATTAGTCCCTTGTATACTCACTTTGTCTCATAAAACTGTCAAGATTAAGCTCCATAGTACTCTTAGGTTCTTGTTGTTCTTGTTGGCATTTGTATGCTTATTTCAGCTTTTCATATCATTATACGGGCTTATATTCTAATCTCATGGACTGAATTCACCCTATGCTTTGAAAATCAAAAAATGGTCTATTTAAGGGAGTGTTTGGCTATAACTGTTTTTAGGACTCAGTGAGTCCTTTATTGTTGTTTGTGCTCACATCATACACCCTTAGGTTATTTTAGGTCCACTCAAGCTTTAATTTCAGTCCCTTTGTCAGTAAAAGTCAAAATCTTATGTAAATTTAAATTGTGCAGCCACTGTTGGAAATTAGAACTGCTTAATCTTCATTGTAGGCTTAGAAGTTGTTAATTTAGCTTAAAATAGATTCATTGCAGCTTAGTATGTCATATTTAGTCATTTAGGAACAATCATATCTCACTAAAGTCAGAGTTCAAGTTTCTTATAAAAAGTCAATTTCCCATTTCTTAGAAAAAACCAAATATTGGAGGAATTTTATAGAATTTTGTGGTAAGTTTTAGCATGTGAAACTTGTTAGGTGCAAAGCCCCCCACCTCAGCTATTGAGTCCCATATTCCTTTTATTTTTGTGAATTTTCTGGTGGGCCCCACACTTGGCCAAACACAGCTGCAGGGGAGGGACTTCCCCTGTGCAGCAGACCTCACCACCACTCCACCACCTTTGGTGGTTACCACAGACCTCCACAGTGGGTCCCACAACCCCAAGTTGGTTTCTCCCAACCCCCCTCCTGGTACTCTTCAAGAGTTGACCATTCCTTTGACCTTAGCCCTTGTGGACCCCACTTGAATCCACCCATCTTTTCTGTCCCATTTCAGTGCAGCCAAGGAGTTTGGAAATTGCTTATTTGGCTTACCCAGCTTATTTAGTGAGCTTTAATTGTTGTTTTAACTTTATTTAAGTCCACTAAGTTTGTTTACATCTTAATCCATCTCTGGTTCCATCTTGGTAGCTTATTTTGAGCTTTTTCAAGCTTGTTTGACCAAAAGTCAAACTCTCAAGCTAATAAGCCCATACACAACTTAATTTTAAGTTCCAGTAAGGTTGCTTTTGTAAAAGTTTCATGTTTTTAGTATAAAAATAGATTCCTAAAAGAAAAACCAAGAAAACCCAATTTTAATAATAAGTGATAGTTTCTATTTAATTTGATTTATCTTTTTAATTTTCATTTTTAGATTTTTATTAAGTAACCTATATTTTATATTTTTATTAATTACCTTTTATATTAAGGTAATTTTAATAATTTTCTCAGATTTTTATTTTGTCATTTAGTATTTATTAGATTTAATATTAGTTTAATTAATAATTAATTAATAATTAAGTTTTAAATAGCATAATTAGTTTTTATTAATAAGACATAGTTTTTATATTTTTCCTAGCTTTTATATGTTATAATATAATTTTAGGAATTTTGCTAGAATTTTTACTGTTCATTTTCTATTTTTTATAATTTAAATAGTTTAATTAGTTAATTAATATTTAATTAGTTATTAATTAATAGAAAAATCACAAAAAGAAAAAAAATACATATTTTTAATTTTAAAACATGTTTTTAGTTATTTTATAATTTTAGAAATTTTATTTTTATTTTTCTAGAATTAAATTAATATTATATTGTATTTAAGTACTTTAAATATTAATAATTAGTAATTAATTAATAAATAAATAATTAAATAGTGTAAAAATTAATTTTCTTTTTCTAAAAATTTTCTTTTGTCTTTTAGTTTGTAAAAAAGTCATTTTCACCCCCTGGGGGTTTTCAGATTTCAGTTTTCACGTTTAATTTTTTACGTTCGCGTAAATTTAATATGAACTTACACGTTTTTAGATATTAAACGTTTTTAAGTATCTAACTTTCACGTAATCATCTATATAGCTTATTTAAGCTATTTCGTGGTAGATTCCTTTGTTAAATCAATCTCAAACCCCTTTCCATCAAAATTCAACCGATCACAAACCCGTTTGATAACTATCACACCTCGTCGGGACATAACGACCCGGGGAAACACTATACTTCCGCAGAGAATTGACTCTAGGCAGTCTGACTTGGTTGACCATTCACCTGGTCAATTTATGTTGACCGCTTTTGAGCCAATCAGAATGATATGGTAGGCCTCTGAAAATTAAGAGGTGTAAATTATGGTGGAAACTTTATCAAATGAACGGGGAAAATACAAAGATAATAGGTCTTGAAATTGCATGATTTGGAGTTATGTCGATGGGAATGTATGATTGTTAGTAAGAGATGATAATTTCTGAACGGTCTACTAATTAAAGTTAGGGTTATATACTATCTCTAATAAGTCAAACGGGTAGAAGAAGAGGTGATAATTCGACTCAGAACTTGCTCATTTTTTATTTGATCAAACAGATAGTAACACTTTTAGTCTTATAACCATGTTTAGTTAATAAGCATTTTAGCTTACACAAGAATACATTTATGTTGATGAAGCGTATAAGATTAAGAATGATGGGTCATTGTTAGTTTTGTGGAAACCGCGACTTGAGGTATTAGACTATTAGGTAAAGAAATGGTTGACGGCAATACCTGAAAGCAACCATTGGTGAATCAATTAAATATACAAACCAATCTTTGATTATGATTTCTAGCTCACAAAACTATCAATGACTCATTACTGGAAGCAAATAGAAAGTAGCAATCTTATTGGGTATATAAGCAATTTAGGTTAGATGTTAGTTGTAACATATTAGCGTTTTGTAATAAGTATTTTATTCGTTAATGACATATAAATGGATTTGACGTATCAGTTATAGTATTCATTTATTTTTCTTCCATGTATATTTATATAAAATATCATTGATGAAATGATAGGTGAGACATCTGGTACAACGGTTACCTTTGTTGTGATTGATGGTTGGACTATTATGGTTGCCTTTGTTGGAGATTCACGATGAATATTAGATACATAAGCTGGTGTCATATTTCTACTGACAGTTGATGACAGGCTTGAAGAAAATGTTGAAGAATGGGAATGTGTAATAGCAAGTGGTGGTGAAGTGGGATGCCTCAATCTTTTAGGAGGGAATGGGGTAAATATATAACTACTCTTAAGATATGGGCGAGTCCAATTGGTTGGGTAGCGGGTCAAATAGGAATTATGTGCGAGTGGAAATGGGCTAGGTTATGTTAACCCCAAACCTTATCTGTCCTATTGTTTATATTTTATTTGATTAACTAATTAATGTGCTAAATGTGATTTCAAAAACATATTACAATATTACAATAATAATCTAACTATTGGGATAAAATGATTTCAAAGGGGTTGCATGCACTAGAAATACACATTGAGCGACCTCTGACCCTTAACTCGTTCGGTCCATCTGCATATGCTTCTCTTTGGCTCTTTTAGCTAAAACTTGTGTAAGTTGGCTCATATTACCTGTTTGAGATGAAACTACAACCCAAATTAACCACCCATTCACGTATGTGAATGGATAGAAAATACCACCCTACCCCTAATGCAGTGTTTAAGTCCGTCTTGATTATATTGATGTCGGTGAATTGAGAACTATTTTTCCTATGTGCTTGATCTCATTTATACTATAAAAATGGTAGGGCCAGACAAGTTGCATAATCGGTGAAAACGGCTTTGGTCTTGAAGATTGTACGACAGTATCTTAAACAGAAGAGATATGCATTGGTGGGGAGAGATTGAGAATCATTTTTGCTCCAGTACATAATTACCACTTGATATCATTCTGTATTTAATCAAGTTTACTCTTTGCTGTTTGAATTATTTTGTTGATTTCTCAATGTTCTATATATTTTCAATTTATTATTACTTGCATAAGAACTGAAATCGAAATTTTAATATATGTGACAAAAATATAATTTTGATTGTGTAGGGACATACAGATGGACATCTAGCATTGCTTCATGTCAACAGTAATTCCTTGATTGTTGGTGATCATTGTGTGGGGTAAGATGCTGTAACTTGATATATATGCTGGATAAGATATAACTCGGGTGAAGCAATCATATGCCATATTAGTAGTGGTATTGATTATAATTATTTTCTACAGACAAGGAAGTGCCTTCTTGGACATCAACTGGTGGAAATATGAGTGTAAGTGCACTCATATGATATAAATTATTCATGCATGTAATATATTTGCTTTTTTAGATATAATTGTCACACTATCATTCTGAGTGTATTCATTAGTTAAGTTCTCTTGCAGGATTACTTCCAATCCAGTTACAAATTTTTAGACCTTTCACCAAATGCTTTGATTTCCATGCACGGGAGGGTTAACCTGTAGCCCAAACACATGCTTTGTGGATATCTCAAGTATGAAATTCATATCAATTAATTTTTTTGACGGGTTTACTGAAGCTGAAGCTGCTATTGAACTGAAACTTTGTATTGGTCACAGTGCACACAATGGATACGTGAGTTTTTGTTTTTAGAAAGACCCATCAGAATTAAAAAAATTTGATCATCAGAATTAAAAATACCCATAAAAAATGCTTATCAGAAAGGCACATAGACAACAAAAATGAAATAGAAAGACCCATAATCATCAAAAATGAATCAGAAAGACCCATCAGCAAGCCCCATTTTTCATCAGAAACCTTTACAAATTCATTATAATTTAACTTTTAATTTTATAAGTATGCAATGATTTGCATCAATCAAATAGACATCAAAGATTTATATGTATAAATTGCGAAAAACAAATCTAACAAAGACCCATCAGCAAAGCCCATCAACAAGAGACCCATCTTATGTATACCAAGAAAGACCCATAGTCATCAGAATCAAAAAGACCCATCAAAAATGGTTATCAGAAAGACCCATCAGCAAGAGACCCATCTTATATGTACCAAGAAAGACCCATAGTCATCAGAATCAAAAAGACCCATTAGAAATGCTTATCAGAAAGACCCATCAGCAAAGCTTATCAGCAAGAGACCCATCTTCTAGGTCTTTTAAGTAATCAAGTAGCAGTACGGGCTTCTGATGAGTTGTGTTGACCAAGGATTTCTTAGGAAGAGTTGTTGATGACGGGTTTCTGATGAGTTGTTGACTAAGGTGTTGCTATGACGGGTTTCTGATGAAGTGTGTCTTATGAAATATCTTTCGTTGTTGCGTGTTGATAAAAAGTATTTGGTTGCTGGCAGTTTTTGCATATTGGTAAAATGGTAAAATTAACAAAATCCAAATGAAATGATAATATATTTAGAAAAATCAAGTTAAAATATACAATTTACAAGCAAGGTATAGATCACCAAAAACAATGTTGTTGTGCAATTTATTGCAAGAGTTGTAATTAAGTTGTAATCAGGTAGTTAAAAGTGGTAAATGTGTTTGACATTATAATGAAACTTTCGACCCCAATAGAGAACATAAGTCATTCATCCGATGAACTAAAAAAAATTAGACCCAAATTTTTTAACCCAAAACTAATCTAACAAAAAGTAGACCCAAAGCCCCGTGCGTGCATGGAGATCTAAAACTAGTATACAAATATAATAAGAAGATTTTGGAATCAAAATGGGGTATACTTGGGAATAGTTGACTTTTAGAGATTTATACACTTTCGGATTTAGATGTTAAGTCATGCTTATTATAATAGGTTGTGTCAGGTCCGAAGTGCTATAACGTTCTAGCTGTCATAATATCTTCGGTTGTGTTATTTACCATTTGACTTATCAAGGTGAGTTCTCGTAGCCCCACTTTTTATATGTTTTTCCTTGGGGGAAAATGGTACTCAATGCTTTTCAATTGTTTGCATGCTGTGGCTAAATGTTTTCATGCTTTGTTTTGGACTAATATGTGTGTTTGATTGCGATTATATGCTATGTGGTACACTATTACTTTTGTGAGCAAGCATGCGCTACTGTTTAACTCCGTATGGATAGTACTATTCGAGGTAGGTCCCCGCTATTATTTATTTATGTGACAATCATAGAAGATTCAGTTAGCGCTACTAAAACTTTTCTTTTATTTCATGCTATAATTGCTTATCTCTCTCACTATTGTCCTACCCAATATTATTCATAGCTTCGTGGTTTACTTTCAAACCTACGAGCTCACCAACTTTGTGTTGACTTTTTCGAGTATCCATTTTCAGGTGATAAGACGGAAGTTACTTTAGAAGGTTGAGTATTGGCCTAGCCTAGCAAGACTTAAGTCAAGACCCTCCCGGGTTATATCTCGTGGAGTTGCATTTTGATATTTTCCTAAATAATGCTGTTTGACTTTGAGACCATGTTTAAGTTTGGATCTTTGTACTTTTCCCGGTTGTGGGAGTTTGGGACTATTACCTTTCTTATGTTATGCATTTAGTATTTCTCTATTATGATACCTTGTGTTCTTGACTAATAAGTCATACTCTGTGAATGCCTTTCCGCTGCGCCATTTTTGGGATGTGACAGATTGGTATCAGAGCCTTTGTTATATAGAATTAGGTGGTTTAACCAAGACTATAACCTAGGAACCTTCATATACTTTTCATTATAGGAACTACTTGTGTGATTATGCGTGTAGTATGGCACGAAATGATGATGACAAGTAAATGCAGCATGATGCTATCTTAAAAACGCCTGGCCAACATTTTTTATGATAACATGTTGCGGCATGGACTTATCAAATTCATGGATTGTCAAATAGGAAGTTAATTGTAGTAGCACGACACGTATACCGACCTACCCTATCTATCTCCTATCTAACGTTTACCAATGTCCTTCTTTGTAGAAACATGCCTCCAAATAGGACGACTCAAGTCAACCGAGGTGTTCCACCAGCGAGGGGTGGAAGGACTGGTGGACGAGGAGGTAGGGCAGGAGGTCGCGGCACGGGAAGCGATGATGCCCACAATGAGACGCCTGATGTTGCTACCATTATCACTCAGCAACTACGGGAATTGCTACCCACTATTGTCACCCATGTCGGTGACCATATCAGTAACCAAGGGAACAACATGAGCGGGAATGATCAAGCGGACAATGATGGTGGAAGCGACCGCATCAATGATGGGAACCATACCAACTGCAACAAAGGATGTAACTAGAAGGAATTTACCACATGCAAACCAGTGGACTTTGATGGAAATGGAGGTACGATAGCTTATACCCGATGGGTCGAGAAGATGGAGTCAGTGATTGACATAAGTGAGTGTGCGGATCATAAGAAGGTGAAGTTTGCTGCCTGCTCATTGATTGGAAAAGTGTTGACCTGGTGGAACATGCAAGTTCATGCTATGGGCAGGAAAGCTGCCATGGGAATGAGTTGGGATGACTTTAAGGCGTTGTTGAAAAAGGAGTACTGTCTAGATAATGAGATGCAGAAGCTAGAACATGAGCTCTACCACCATACCATGATAGGAACTGGTCATACAACTTATACAGATTGGTTCTATGAGCTCGCTAGACTAGTATCTCATATTGTAACTCCTGAATCCAAGAGAATTGAAAGGTACATTTATGGGCTGGTCCCCGAAATTCGTGGAATGGTGAAAGCGACTGAGCCTGCTACAATCTAGAGCGCGATACTGAAAGCTGCAGACTTAACAGATTAGCTAGTTAGGAATGGTACAACATCTAAGAGTGGTGATAAGAGAAAGGCCGTGAGTTAGCCAAGTAAGCAAGGTGATGCAAAGAGTGACAACAAAAAGGTGAAATGGGGAAAGGGTTTCGTGGCAACAACCTCGTGAAAGGGAGGATATGAAGGCCCTCACCCTAAGTGTGCAAAATGTAACTACCATCAACCAGAGACAGAGCCATGCCAAATGTGCTTCAATTGCAAGCGAGGTGGCCATATGGCAAGGGATTGTAGGATAGTGGCGAAACAAGTGACATCAGTTAATGCCGTTAACCCTAGGGTTTGCTATGAATGTGAAAGTCCAAACCATCTTCGTAGTACGTGACCTAGGTTGGGTAGGGCACAAGCACCAGTGCAGAACAACCAGAATCAGACTTTGGCAATTGGTGGAAACAATGTGAACTGTGGAAACAATGCGAATGGTGGAAACAATGGTAACCAGCTCGTGGTCGGGTATTTGTGATGAATGCTGAGGAAGGATGCCAGGACCCGAACATCGTGATGGGTACGTTCTCTCTAAATGACCACTATGCTACTATGATGTTTGATTCTGGTGCCAATTATAGTTTTGTATCCACTAAATTCATGCCCCTGTTAGATATGGAACCTAGTAGTCTAGGCTTTAGTTATGAGATTGAAATAGCAAGTGGTCAACGGTTAGAAACCAATAAGATCGTTCGCGAGTGCATGCTAGAATTAGAAAACCATACCTTTAGCATCGACCTAATACCATTTGGACACGGGAGCTTCAACGTGATTGTAGGTATGGACTGGTTGTCTAGGTATAAGGCTGAAATAATGTGCCACGAGAAGATGGTCCGTATCCCATTACCTAACGGTGAATTACTTAAGGTATATGGAGAGAGACTCGAAGAAAAGGTGAAGCACCTCATGAGCATGAAAGTAGACGAGCAGAAGCTAGAAGACATTCGGATCGTTCGAAGTTCCCTAAGGTATTTCCCAATAATTTATCCGGATTACTCCCTTCACGAGAGGTCGAATTTCGCGTAGACCTAATTCCTGGAGCTATGTCGGTTGCAAAGTCTCTCTATCGCTTGGCACCTACGGAAATGGAGGAGTTTTCTAATCAACTCAAGGAACTCCAAGACAAAGGTTTCATCCGACCCAGTTCTTTGCTGTGGGGAGCACCAATATTGTTTATCAAGAAGAAGGATGGTTCATTTAGGATGTGTATCGACTACCGAGAACTGAACAAACTAACCATTAAGGATTGTTACTCTCTCCTAAGAATTGACGACTTATTCGACAAACTTCAAGGTTCACGATACTTCTCCAAGATAGATCTCCATTCCGGCTACCATCAATTACGAGTACACGAAGACGACATTCCAAAAACCACGTTCAGGACTCGATACGGTCACTTCGAGTTCACGGTTATGCCGTTTGGACTAACAAATGCACCTGCGATCTTTATGGGCTTGATGAACCGGGTATGCATGCCATACCTCGATAGATTTGTTATCATATTCATCGATGCTATTTTGATCTATTCCAAAACAAAAGAGGAACACGAAATGCATCTAAAGTTAATCCTAGAGTTACTCAAGAGGGAGAAACTATATGCCAAATTCTCGAAGTGTGAATTCTAGCTACAGGAAGTCAAATTACTTGGACATGTGGTTAACAAAGATGGTATTCATGTGGATCCTAGCAAGATCGAAGCTGTGAATAATTGGGAAGCCCCTAAGTTCCCAACAGAAGTCCGCTCATTCTTAGGACTAGCAAGCTACTACCGACGATTCATCGCGGAATTCTCCAGGATTGTCAAACCACTTACCTCATACCCAAAAGAACAAGAAATACGCTTGAGGCAAAGAGCAGGAGAGTACCTTTCATACGTTGAAAGATAACCTGTGTAATGCTCCAATTCTAGCCCTTCCAGATGGACCCAAAGATTTCATAGTATACTATCACGCGTCATGTCAAGTTCTTAGGTGCTTATTAATGCATAGAGGTAAGGTGATTTCCTATGCCTCTCGACAACTAAAGGTTCACGAGAAGAACTATACCATTCATGATCTGGAGCTGGGTGCTGTAGTATTCACTCTCAAGATATGGTGACATTACTTGTACGGGACGAAAAGTATTATTTATACTGATCACAAGAGTCTCCAACATATCTTCGATAAAAAAGAATTGAATATGCGCCTGAGGAGATGGATTGAACTCTTTAGCGATTATGACTGGGAGATTCGCTACCACCCAGGTAAGGCGAACGTAGTAGCTGATGCTTTGAGTAGAAAGGAGAGACTCAAGCCTAGGAAAATAAAAGCCATGAGTATAACTATCCAATCGGGTATCAAGGATAAGATACTAGCGGCTCAGAGAGAGGCATCTATGAATATGGATGCACCCACAGAGAAGATGTGAGGTTTAGATAAACAATTGGATAAAAAGGACGACGGTGTACTGTACTTTGTAGTCCGGATTTGGGTACCATTAACTGGTGGTGTGAGAACCCTAATCATGGATGAAGTGCATACGACGAGGTACTCCATTGTTCTTAGAGCAGATAAGATGTACTACGACCTTAGAGAATTGTATTGGTGGCCTGGGATGAAGAAAGACATAGCCGACTACGTTAGCAAGTGCCTGACTTGCTCAAAGGTGAAGGCTGAAAACCAGAAACCATCTGGTTTACTACAACAACTGGAAATTCCAGAATGGAAGTGGGAAAGCATAACCATGGACTTCGTTACTAAGTTACTTAAGACTAGTAGTTGTCATGATTCGATCTGGGTTATCGTAGATACATTGACTAAGTCTGCATATTTCTTACCAATCCGAGAAGATTATACGATGGATAAATTGGCTAGACTTTACATTAAGGAGATAGTGGCGAGACATGGTGTGCCAATATCGATGATATCTTATCGTGACAGCTGTTTCACATCAAATTTTTGCCAAATGTTACAAAAGTCACTAGGAACACACTTAGAGATGAGTATGGCTTATCACCGACAGACTGATAGTCAAACCGAGCGTACCATACAGACCTTAGAGTACATGCTCAAAGCGTGTGTCATACACCTTCCCTTGGTCGAGTTCTCCTACAAAAACAGTTACCATGCTAGCATATGGATGGCACCCTTCAAATCACTTTATGGGTGGAAGTGTCACGCACCTATTTCTTGGGCGGAAGCCAGAGAAAGTCAAATGATAGGACTTGAAATAGTGTTAGAAACCACCAAGAAGATCATTAAAATCAAGGATAGACTCAAGGTTACACGTAGCCGTCAGAAGAGCTATGCACAACAGAAGACGGAGACCCCTAAAATTCAGCGTTGGTGATCATGTATTACTTAAGGTGTCACCATGGAAAGGTGTTGTACAATTTGGTAAGAAGGGCAAGTTAGCACCTAGATATGTAGGACCTTTCGAGATCACCGAAAGAATCGGTCCAATAGCTTAATAACTAAGACTGCCACCAGAGCTGAGTGGAATTCATTATACATTTCATGTATCAAACCTTAAGAAGTGTCTTGCTGATCCAACCCTACACATACCATTGGAAGAGATTCGGATAGATCCTAAGTTGCACTTTGTAGAGAAATCGGTTGATATTCTAGAGCGTGAGGTCAAGAAGTTGAAGCAGCAAGATACCAATAGTTAAAAGTCCATTGGGACTCAAAACATGGGTCTGGGTTTACTTAGGAATGAGAGGATCAGATGAGACTTAATTATCCACACCTGTTTGACCATAGTACTAGCTAAATTTGGAGGGCAAAATTCTAATAACGGGGTTAGACTGTAGCAACCGTGAAATTTACAGGTCCTTACTCAACCTTAAGTTCAAAATAGTGTGTTTATTTAAGTTCATGTGTTTACTTATATGTGTGTTTGTGAGCTAGATCGCACGACACAGCACAACCTAGGGTCAAACATACGTTTTATAAGATAATTTTAACATTTTAACAAAAAATACGTATTTATAATCGAATTTAATGGAAAAACAATTTTTAAAACTAATGGCGCGACTTAGGAAATTATTTGGTCATATTTGGTATGAATTACGAGCCCTTAATCACATCTTGTTAAAGTTTAACAAAAAACAACGTGAATGGTCCTTGTGGTGTTGACCCGCGCCCCCTCTATCCCAAAATAATTTGCATTCAAAGTCCCTAGTGGTAATAAAAACCCTAACCCTTCTCTTTCCTCTTCATTTTAACACGAACCCTAAAAATCATTCTCTCCCTCCTCTTTCACCTGCTGCCACCACCTGCTACATCACCACTACACACCACCGTCCACTTCTACCATAAAATAAACACACCACCTTCATCACCATCACGCATACATCTTTAATCCATTTTACACATACCTCAAACTCTTACACCATCACCTACGCGCCTTCACCGTCACCACCACTTATAGATCTAGTTGGATCTAAGCTTTTGGAAGGTAGGTAACACCGATTCACACCCTTGTGTGACTCAGTGTGAGTTAACTCGTGTTTAACGAGTTGACTAATCACATTTTTGGTTATATTTTGACAAGAAACAAATGGGTTAACACATTTTAATAACTAAAAATTTATAATAAAGGGTTTGGTATCATGGTTACTATTTTTGGTGGTCGAGTCGAGCCAAAACCGTAGGTCAAAACCCACGGCCGAAGCTTATTTGGTGTTGGGTTGTGAGTGTCGAGTCTTAGTCTTTAGTTATTCTTATCATTTTTGTGTTGTTGTTATTTTATTTTTTTGTTTGATTTAGGGTTTGGTAAACCCGATTGAAGTCGAGTAGCAGGTTTAGGATTGGAGTTGTTTTGGGTTAAAAGGGAAGTTGTGATGTTGTCGGTATTGATGAAGCGAAAAGTGTACCACTTTTGGGGGGTCATTTAAGGCCAAAGTCGAGATTATTTGATCAAACATTGCCCTAAATCGTTCCTTTTGTCATTTTAGGTACTTTTGAGAGGAATTTTACAAAAGGAAGCATTTTGGACGTTTTGGAGCGAAAAAGTGAAGAAAACGACAAAGTTTCAAAATCATGCTGGAAATTGCACTTGACGGCGTCACATGGTGCTAGTGACGGCGTCATGACTTGACAAAAGGGTGGATAAATCAAATACATGTGACGCGCCAGAATGTTTTGTGAAGGGGTCGTGATGGCGTCACGTATTAAATTGTCAAGGCCATCATGAGTAAATGCAAAGAGTGACGGCCCAGAGTCCATAAAGAGTGACGGCGTCAGAAGTGGATCTAGGCAATACGAGTTTATTTTGGCGGCGAGTTGACGGCGTCACACATTACTCTTGACGCCATCAGGATACAAAATCTATATACAGTTTTCTAGTTTTCATTCATTGTGTGCAACTTTGAAGGGAGTAAACCCTAGACGAATTTTACAGCTGTTTTAAGGGTTTCAACACTTTGTTCCATTCATGATTAATTGAAGATAAGTCCTTTATCAAATCATTGAATATGTCTATGTGTTGTTTGATTATATCTTACGCTTGTCTTCTCTTTAACATGCTAGGCTAGGTTTTCTTTGTGTTTGCTTAGATGTAACGAAACTTAGATATTGATTATGGGTTGGTTGTTTGTTTATAATTGTTGTGGATGAATGAATTCGATGTTAGGCTTAGGAAAACTAGCAGACTTCCAATTGGTAACTTGCTTGAACATCTTAAGAAACATGATCGGAGATGTACTACGATATTTTGGTTGTATTTAATGCGTAGGTAACTACTAATGAGGCCATGTTTGGAGCTAGTAGTCGGCTCGACATAGGAAGAGGTAGAAGCTTATAGAGTTAGGGAAGATCGTACACGGCCCTACGAATGGTATTAAGGAATATAACCCGTCATCCATGCAAATGTAACAAACTAATCAACCTGTAAAAGATAGCTAGGGAGTAGTGAAATCTAAGTAAACACATTTTCTCTCATTATTGTTTACACCACAATTTAGTTTAAGTTTAGTTTATTTTATTTTGATTGCATCTTTAGTCATTTGGGTTAGTTGATTAGCAACTTATTCCGCTCTTTCCAAAACTGAGATTTTACTTGCTTTCCTTTAAAATATAAAAATACAAAAAGAATCATCCCTCATCTCTAGACCTAGTTTTAGTGAGTTTTAACCCTAGCGAACACTATTCTTTGAGTTGAACGATCAATCCCCCGGTACTTGTCACTATACTATACTACAACGGTCAGGTACACCGCCTGGTGGGAATTGCAAGCTTCACAAGATCCCTTGAGAGGTAAAACCTTTTGCGAGGGCGCAATTCCAAGCATCAAGTTTTTTGCGCCGCAGCCCGGGGAATAGTTATTGTCTAGGTTAAAATTTTTTTTTATTAGGTCTAGTTGCTAGATTCCTTTCTAGTAAGATTTTTATTTTATTTTTATAGGTTTCTTTAGTCTATATTTTTCTTCGTTCCTTTGTTCGTAACCTTTGCCATCCTCCATCATGGAAGGTGGTAATCTCTTTGATCCCATCAACCCACCACAACAAAACCATCCACAAAATCCACCACAACCAAACCAACCTCCTAGACCGCGAACTTTAGGAGAGTACTCCCGTCCTAGCCACCAAGGCTATCGTAACACCATTGAGCTCACTCAAGGAGCCAATGTGTCTCCCTTGCGATCCGACACCATCCGGTTGGTGCAAAGCGGATATGCATTCCATGGACTTCGTTCCGAAGATCCTAATCAACATCTCAAGGATTTCCTCAAAATCGTAGATTCCATAGACCTTGATGTTGGAAATCGAGACGACCCGATTGCGTCTCTTCCAATTCTCTCTATGTGACCAAGCTAGTCAATGGCTTGAGCGTTTACCTGCGGGATCCATCATCTCTTGGGATGATCTCACCACTCATTTCCTTGCTCAGTTTTTCCCACCGGGGAGAACTACTAAGCTTAGAAATGACATCTTGATATTCCAACAACGTCAAGGTGAAACTCTCTATGAAGCATGGACTCGTTTCAAGGACTTACTCCAAAAAGTCTCTCATCATGGCATAGATCTTTAGATCCAAGTCCAAATTTCCTATGACCATATCGATCTCTCCACAAGGCGAACCATTGACCAATCGGCCGGTGGAAAGCTTCATGATCTAAGTGCGGAAGAAGCATGGGAACTCATAGAAGATCTTGCTCTCTATGACAACGAAAGTTGGAATGATCCCCGTGATTTGAACAAAACGGTCAAGGCAATATCTTTGCCTTCGAACAATTCAAGCACTCCCGACCGTAGGATCATGGAACTTGAAGACCAAGTCAAGTTTCTCATGAAATCCTACGAAGCTCCTAAACCTTCAAGCCAAGTGAACAAAATCACTTCTTCGTGCGAATTATGTAGTGGTCCCCACGACACTCGTGATTGCTTGGAACTCCCCAAACAAACTTTCGCGGATTACGCATCCTCGCATACCGATGGAGCAGGATATAAGTGGTACACTTTCAAACCCGAGCAAAATCCTTACGGTGATTCACACAACCCCTCTTGGAAAAAATCACCCAATCCTTAGGTGGAAACAAAACCAAAACATGTCCCAAAACAATTCTTCCACTCCACCTAATCGTTATCAACCAAACGGTCCACCCTCTAACCGTACTTTCAACAATAATCCTTCCAACAACTATGGTAGTACCAATAATCATGAAGGATTGATGTCCAAATTTATGGCCTCTCAAGAAACCCGCATAGCTAAGTTTGAATCCGAATTCAATCAACAACAGGCGAAGATGACTAATAAAATTGACAACTTGTTGAAAGCTCTCAACAACCAAGTGCTAACTACACTAAAGAAGGACACTAGGGACACTAGTAGCAGAACCCAAATTAAGGACCCCTCATCATCTAAATACGTCCACTTTGTCAATGTAGTTACTATTAAGCCAGTCAATAATAATAGGGAAGAAAGTGATACGGATGAGATTAAGGAAGTTGAGGAAAAAAAGGAAGAGAAAGTTAAGGAAGTAGAAAATGTACAGGAATACTTTGATAGGTTACCTACCAAGGAAGAACGGGAATACCATAAGGATCTATTCGATGACCCCGAGACACCATACGTCCTTGGTTCACCAATTATCAAAGTGGGTGATCCCTCTAACATCAACATACCATGCAACATTGAGCATATGCATGTGTGGAAAGCCTACATCGATCTTAGATCTCCCATTAACATTATGACTAGGACCCATTACAATTGGCTAATGAAGAAGCAACTTGGATATAGGATGATGCCTAACACGAGTTGGATGAGTAACTTTGTAGGAAGAGTGAAAGGATTGCACGTCTTTGTAGGAAACTTCACTTATGTTACCGATTTTGTGATTGTAGAAGATATTCGTCCAACAATAGATGGTTGCCTAAGTCAAGTAGTATTTGGAAAACCGTTTGTTGAGGCTTCTAAGATGAATTATGGTCAATCTCTAGGGATAGTTAGATTTAAGGATGAGAACGATGAGATAGCTTACCAAATGCCCTATAAGATTGAACAATTTTGTCTTTTATCAAAATGCTTTACCTTGTTGTTTGTCTTAACTTCATAAAAAGGTATTTCACAAAAGATAAGTGTAAGGGAAACCTAATTTTGTTTTAAGAACGGGAATTGGACATGAACCACAACAATATTAAATGAACATGTATATTAGTATTTGTTTGAGTCAAATGCTTGTATCGAGTCATAATGATGTTTTGCAGGATTTTCCAGGAAATAAGGCGTAAATTTTTCCAGAAATTTTCTGGAAACTTAACATGAGATTTCTGTCAGAATAATCTGACGACGTCAGGATTATAACCTGACGGCATTAGGTGTAAAATTCTAGAAATTTTGCAAGTTTTGTTTTTCTAACGGAGTCTTAAAGTTCTTGTTAATTCTTTAGTTTTATAAATTCCAGGAAATCTGCAAACATTCATTCCACAAGCATTATATCCTTATATATATATATATATATATATATATATATATATATATATATATATATATATATATATATATATATATATATATATATATATAGATTGCCGTTGATTTTACACGAGGTTGCCATGATTGTTTTCTTAGGTTTAACAGGTTATATTGCACAAAAAGATGATTTATTATTTCGGAAGTGAAGCTTTCAACGTTCATTTTCTTGGAGGAGGATTTAACCATGTTAACAGTTTATCCACATCGAACGAATCAGGGGAGTATTTGTTTTCATTCTTTTACCTTATTTACTTTCACATCTTTTTATTGAAAATTGGGGACAATGTTTAGCCTAAGTGTAAGGGGAGGGTAAATAATGATACCTTAGAGAATACAATTGCACTTGAGTTTGTTTGTTTAATAGTAGGTGTGTAATAAAACTAAGAGAAATACTTGTTACTGCAATTTTAGGGCCAAAGTTAAATTTTTACAACATTTAGGAGTGAAGCTTTAGTCTTAATGAGCGTCTCATGGATAGGAGTTGTATGACTAGCACAAAAACCGTACCACTCAAAATAATTTTCCACCCAAATATGTGATTTTCGCCTTTAGATTTGTTAGAAAAACCATTCATTATTAGTGCTTATGAGTGTACCGGTAGCACTTAGATTCTAGAACTTGCGTTAGTGATGCATTCCGAGACCGCTAGTGGGACTACATTCGTGTAGTTAGAATTTACTATATGATAAGAGGCATTAGGATCACCCTTGTGTTAAACCCGTATCATAATTACTTGACCAATAAAGTCATAATTACTTGACTAACAAAGTCAATTAATTTTCCCACACCTTGCGTTGTACTCATTTTTAGTACACGATACCCCTAGTACATCCCTCTGAGCCTATCTTTTTGTTTCTAACTTTAAGCATTTTACTTAAAGGAAGAATTTGTTAACAATCCACCCCAAATGTGCAACCAAATCACCTTAGCCTTCCGTGTATGCACTCATCTTTAGTGCATCATTGTTACTTGTTTAGACCCTTAGTTAATTGACTAATTGATTACATGGTTGCTAAGTCGAGTCATATCTTGTACATATTGTTTTGGGACGATTGGGACTCATGGGTAAAGTACTATTGTTATCGAGTAATGGGGAAGAACATCATATATTTCCCCCATATGTGCATTAATCTTAAAAGGTACTCCAAGTGTTTTGATTATCTTGATTCGAGTAATTAGAATAGTTTATTGTAAAGTATGTAAAAGTTCAAGTGTAAGGGGAAAGCAAATCCCCTATGATGTATTGTTTTGGATGGTAGGGTAAGAGTGTATGCAAAAAAAAAAAAATACAAAAAATAAGAAAAATCCAAAAAATCAAAAAAAAAGAAAAAAACAGAAAAAGAAAAAGAAAAAAAAAACATACGGACTACCATCCCGTCTCCTTTTATGTTTATTTTATGTTTTGTTAGTTTTTGATTAGCTTAAGTCGAGTCGAGTCTTGGCTTAGCAACGCCACATTGTACATGTAATTGACCAAGATGATTAATTCGCCACCAGTAAATATTACCTTTATTCAACAAAACCGCGTTTATCCTATCCCTACACCTCACGTTATAACCCTTTAAAAGACCTCTTTGATAGTTTATCCTAGGTGCTTACGCCAAGTGGTGGAGGTTTGATCCTTTCCCAAGCCCATTGTAATCTATTTACTATGACAGGTAGTGAGAGATGTTTTCCATTTCCATATTGTGATATATACTTTATTACACCCGAGAGATGTGAGTATCTAAACACTATTTGTGAGGAGCTAGTGTATAATTTACGTGCTTGTTTTTGGTTGAAGTGGAACGATTATTTGTTTTAATTACTTTTATCTTAGTGTTAAATGACCCCTAACTTGTATTTTGATTATAATAAAAGCGCATTTGCTTGAGGACAAGCAAATCTCAAGTGTAAGGGTATTTGATGAAGCGAAAAGTGTACCACTTTTGGGGGGTCATTTAAAGCCAAAGTCGAGATTATTTGATCAAATATTGCCCTAAATCGTTCCTTTTGTCATTTTAGGTACTTTTGAGAGGAATTTTACAAAAGGAAGCATTTTGAATGTTTTTGGAGCGAAAAGTGAAGAAAACGACAAAGTCTCAAAATCATGCTGGATATTGCACTTGACGGCGTCACATGGTGCTAGTGACGGCGTCATGACTTGACAAAAGAGTGGATAAATCAAATACACGTGACGCGCTAGAATGTTTTATGAAGGGGTCGTGACGGCGTCACGTATTAAATTGTCAAGGCCATCATGAGTAAATGCAAATAGTGACGGCCCAGAGTCCATAAAGAGTGATAGCGTCAGAAGTGGATCTAGGCAATACGAGTTTATTTTGGCGGCGAGTTGACGGCGTCACACATTACTCTTGACGCCGTCAGGATACAAAATCCGTATATAGTTTTCTAGTTTTCATTCAATGTGAGCAACTTTGAAGGGAGTAAACCCTAGACAAATTTTACAGCTATTTTAAGAGTTTCAACACTTTGTTCCATTCATGATTAATTGAAGATAAGTCCTTTATCAAATCATTCAATATGTCTATGTGTTGTTTGATTATATCTTATGCTTGTCTTCTCTTTAACATGCTAGGCTAGGTTTTCATTGTGTTTGCTTAGATGTAACGAAACTTAGATATTGATTATGGGTTGGTTGTTTGTTTATAATTGTTGTGGATGAATGAATTCGATGTTAGGCTTAAGAAAACTGGCATACTTCCAATTGGTAACTTGCTTGAACGTCTTAAGAAACTTGATCGGAGGTGTACTACGATATTTTGGTTGTATTTAATGCGTAGGTAGCTACAAATGAGGCCATTTTAGGAGCTAGTAGTCGGCTCGACAGAGGAAGAGGTAGAAGCTTATAGAGTTAGGGAAGATCGTACACGGCCCTACGAATGGTATTAAGGAATATAACCCGTCATCCATGCAATTGTAACAAACTAATCAACCTGTAAAAGATAGCTAGGGAGTAGTGAAATCTAAGTAAACACATTTTCTCTCATTATTGTTTACACCACAATTTAGTTTAAGTTTAGTTTATTTTATTTTGATTTCATCTTTAGTCATTTGGGTTAGTTGATTATCAACTAATTCCGCTCCTTCCAAAACCGTGATTTTACTTGCTTTCCTTTAAAATATAAAAATACAAAAAGAATCATTCCTCACCTCTAGACCTAGTTTTAGTGAGTTTTAACCCTAGCGAATACTATTCTTTGAGTTGAACGATCAATTCTCCGGTACTTGTCACTATACTGTACTACAACAGTCAGGTACACTGCCTGGTGGGGATTGCAAGCTTCTCAAGATCCCTTGAGAGGTAAAACCTTTTGCGAAGGCGCAATTCTACACATCAGGTATTGTAGCCGAGAAAGGACCCACATTCTGTTTGGTGGTGTGTCTTGGTGCCAAGAGGAAAGCTGAGACCATTAGGGTCTCGGCAAATTGCTTTGTTATTGTGATGTTGTTGTGTTGTGGTGATTACTTGACGGAGATTATGATGGACACGAGCCGTAGTCGTCCATGATTGTTGGAGTATTGATTTGCGGATATGAATATACATTGTGGACACATATATTACTCGTGATGTTTTGATCCACGTCGGGACTCACCGAGTCTTTGTAATCTCATGTGGCCCCGACAAGCCAAAATAAATGACATATGGTTATCATTTGGACTATTAGTTTGAATTGACCTGAGATAATATGAACTCGGATGGTGACTCGAAACATAAAATAACTCGTAAAAATAATTATACTTAAACGTTTAATGACACGTGTATATATATATATATATATATATATATATATATATATATATATATATATATATATATATATATATATATATATATATATATATATATAAGTTAATTTGAAATATTAACTAACAAATGAAAATATGTTACTTAGTATTTAAAAGTTAACAATAAGTATTAAATGATGATACAGTATATAATATTTTCTAGTTAATTGGAAACATTAAGTGACATTAAACGTTAATTAATATTCTTAATTAAAAGAAAATGTTAAACGACAATAAAGACATTATTTAATATTTGATGGAAATAATTAATAAAGCGAGATAAAAATTTAATGTGAATGAGTTATTATGTGTTTTGAGCGCACGGTTATCGAGAAATACCATATGTAGTAATGTTGAGGTTTATTTAATTAGTATCGAGATACGGAACAGTCAACATGATTTAGTTTTTAGATTAATAAGTGAGTCATTTATGTTTAGTCGTTGTTTTAGTGTGAGTTCACTAGAGTCAATGTTGTGTCGCCACTTCACACACGATGATACCAAACACTAATATACGAATATTATAAGAAGATTTTGGAACCAAAATGGGGTATACTTGGGAATAGTTGACTTTTAGAGATTTATACACTTTCGGATTTAGATGTTAAGTAATGTTTATTATAATAGGTTGTGCCGGGTCCGAAGTGCTGTAACATTCTAGATGTCGTATATCTTCTGTTGTGTTATTTACCGTTTGAATTATCAAGGTGAGTTCTCGTAGCCGCACTTTTTATATGTTTTTCCTTGGGGGAAAATGCTACTCAATGCTTTTCAATTGTTTTCATGCTTTGTTTTGGACAATTATGTGCGTTTCATTGCGATTATGTGCTATGTGGTTTACTATTACTTTTGTAAGCAAGCATGCGCTACTGTTTAACTCCGTATAGAGGTGAAGCATAGGATAGTACTATCTAGGGTAGCTCCCCGCTATTATTTATTTGTGTGACAATCATGGCAGGTTCAGTTAGCACTACTAAAACTGTTCTTTTATTTCAAGCTATAATTGCTTATCTCTTTCACTATTGTCCTACCCAATATTATTCACAACTTCGTGGTTTACTTTTAAACCTATGAGCTCACCAACTTTGTGTTGACTTTTTCGACTATCCATTTTCAGGTGCTATGACAGAAGTTGCTTTAGAAGGTTGAGTATTGGACTGGCCTAGCAAGACTTAAGTCAAGACCCTCCCGGGTTGTATCTCGTGGAGTTGCATTTTGATATTTTCCTAAGTAATGCTGTTTGACTTTGAGACCATGTTTAAGTTTGGATCTTTGTACTTTTCCCGGTTGTAGGAGTTTGCGACTATTACTTTTCTTATGTTATGCATTTAATATTTCTCTATTATGACACCTTATGTTCTTGACTAATAAGTCATACCCCGTGAATGCCTTTCCGCTGCGCCATTTTTGGGGTGTGACAATCATCTTCATCACTCTCATCATCATCGCTTCCTTCTTGACTATCGCTATCGTCACTAACTTGTATCTTAGTAAATTTAGCTTTGAGAGCCAAAGACTTGACCTTCTCATTCTTGTCTTTGGTAGCAACCTTGTCATTTTCAAGAATCATTTCATAGACCTTGAGGTTGCCGATAAGCTCGTCAAGAGGAAGTTCCGCCAAATTCTTGGCCTCTTCAATGGCCATCACCTTTGGCCGCCACTTCATCGTAAGAGCTCGAAGAAACTTTCTCACATGGTTCTTGTTGTAAAAGCTTAGATATATAGCCATGAGGCTTGTAATAATAGCATTGAACCATGTGTAACAATTGTTAATGGTTTCTTCATCTAAGATCGAAAACTTCTCATATTTTTGGATGAGTAAGTTGATCTTGCAATCCTTGACTTGCGAGTTGCCTTGATGAGTGATGATGAGCGAATGCCAAATTTCTTTGGCGGTCTGGCAAACATGGACTCTCTCAAATTCCCTTCGAGGTGGAGGGTTGTAGATCATTAACTTGGCTTCTTGATTCTTGCCAAGTTTTCACTTTTCATCATCTTTTAGTTCCGAGTATGGCTTTTCCACCATTAACTTGGCTTTTCCACCTAACGTAGGTCTCAAACCGGGTTTTCCAAAAGTAAAATCCATTGGTCTCTAGAAAAGGTGGTCTTTTCATAGAACACCCCTCAACATAGTTCTCTTGAGCCATGGATCTATACTCAACTTTTCCAAAAATTTTGTTAGGTATTTTATATTTTTGAAAAAAAAAAATTTGACTTAAAATGACTTCTCGGGAAGGTTTTAACGCTAAAAAACTTGAGTATACCGCTCTGATACCAATTGTAGAACTGTAAAGGGGGGTGAATACGATCTTTTTGGGTTCTTCGAAGTTTAAAAACTTCAAGCCTCAAAGATCAATAAGTATGTTAATACAAATAATGTCAAAAACGTCATTTGCATTAATCGATCTCTATTAGTTTTGATAATCACAAAATACAAACACATGTTACATAAAACTACGACTAATAAGTTTTTAATCAAGAAAACTCGTTTTCATCATCAACATCACTTAAGGTATGTACAAATTTCTACCAACTTGTGTATGTGATCAAAGGATTTAAAAACTTTACATTTTCATATCACAAAACATTTTTACAAAAGTATTTTTGTATAATTTAAAGAAATGTTTTATTAATAAAATGTTTTCAACATACAAAACCATAACAGCCATATTTCCTGCTCAAAACCGACAACAAAACTTCACCAGATAGTTTTCACCACGTCAGGACAAAACTAGAAGCGTTTGTCTGGACGGTCCTTTAAATAGGGCGGCAGTCCCTTATCGATAAGGGACCATCCAGCATTTAAGGGACCGTCGCCTCTCTCTTGACGCCTATAAATACAGAGCTGTTTTTCTTCAGAAAACTTCACCTCTTATGCACCAAAACCTTTTGTATTCTGAAATCTTTTCTAAAACATACTCTTTGATCACATTATCAAGTTCTAGTTGTTTATAAGTGATCACACTCATCATTCGTCACACCCCCAAAATCGGGTCCAGCGGAAGCATACATACAGCTGGGGTGTAACTTAATTGATATCACAACACAAGTACAAAAATATTTTCACTTCAATCATTTAGAATAAAATAGTTTAATCAAAAATGTTGTATTTACATTGTTAAAAGTAGTGCGGAAGTAAGCCCATAAAATAGTTTAAAACGGTCCCCAAATGAATAATCAGAGTCTTCTATGACCATGCCATGCCCTGCTGAAACCTCCAGTAGCGGTTAGTTGCTGGCATAGGTGATGAGATTTGTGTCTCATTATCTGATATATTAAATTCATTTATTCCAGTTGATTACTATAATTGTCTTTCATATAAGCATGTTCACGTATCATATATGTCACCGCGTTATGTTTTCCGTGCATAGTTTCATCATTTGACCTCGAGTTGGTCACTTGCTTTTGTCTTTCAGAACGTCTTGGTATTTGTGAAGGACATAGTCTTAGTATAACTGAGCTGAGTATTTCAAAATTCATAGAACCTCGGTGGAATATAGACTGGTCATTTATATTCAACCAGGGACAGTAGGACATAGACTGACCACCTATATCCGACTCAGAAATGAATTTTGCAACACTGAGAATGGTTATAATAAAATTTTGTCTGGAATAAATTCTCAACTCGTTTTCCAAATGTTTCATTTATGTGTGTATACCCTCGTTGTCAGAACATTCATACTTTTCATCACTTCGTGAACCGCCGCCTGGAAGCACGTTAACTGGTCATTTCATCTCATGAACATTCACGTCTATGCACGATACACTTATATCACAGTATTTTCTTTTATCACAATCTCATTTTTGTCGCAGTTGTCACAGTCTTTTCCCTTCTCACCATCACTATCATTTCCTTTCCCCATCCCCATATATATAAGGAATTAGGTGACACTCTATAGATTCCTATGTCACTCATCCATCACTACTCCCAATATTGATAAGTGGATATTATCAATGACCTCCCTAGGAAAGACTTTCCATACCATTTATAAGGAGGATCCCTAGGTACATTAAGACCATTCAAAAACTCAAACAGAAATATCAAGATATCACAAAACCATTCGAACCACTATCACTGGCCTGATCACAAAAAAGAAAAAAAAATCTATCATCTAGAAAGTATTGGCTTGACTGAATTACAGGATTGGTTTCGATACGAGTGCTCACTAAGCAACACCATAGAGATAATTTCAACCTCTTAACCAAGACTATAGATTGAACATGTCCTTACCAATAGACTTTATTCAAACATCTTAGACACCTATGCATTTGTGCAGACATACATACCTGGCTATTTTATCCTCTTAATACTTTCACTCTTAAATGGATTTTTCACCAAACTACAGTTATACAAAACATATATCTTGTAAGAAATATTTTTCTGAGGCACCTATTTTGACAAGCAAATTCCTTTTGGTTAATCTTTTACAAAACTATTGAATGTTAGTAAATTTTAAACATCGATCTTTGGTAAACCATATTATCCACCTTATGTTGAAAACTGTCCTATCTTGCATAACTATTAAATTTTGAAACATCAAGAAAAATGTTACTTGGAAAGCCGTTTGCTTAAAGTTATAAATTTTTATTTATTCAGGGAAGGTTTATGAACAAAACACACAAACTCAAAACAAACGTTGAAAATCAATCACTATATTACATCACTTATACATTTAGGATTTTGTGATTTGATGACATAGAGCTTGGGGAAAATCTTAGTAATGGAGACTAAGTATCGTAGCTGGAGAAAGACTCAATTTATGACATCTTGCGGAGGATCACAACCTTATCCTAATCTATTATTTTCAACAACACCCTTGACGGACTTAACCTTGTAAGTTTTTCCACAAGATTCATGATATCCATTTCAATTATTCCTAATAGAGGAATTTGATTCACCTCAAACTTCTAGTGATTACATTAAGATTCCTTTGGAACCACACCACCTATCATCTTCAGACTGATGCGTGGGGATCTTACCAGGTTTTACCTCTCAAGGGATCTCGAGAAGCTTACAACCCCCACTAGGCAGTGTACCTGATCGTTGTAGTATAGTATAGTGACAAGTACCGGGGTATTGATCGTTCAGCTAGGAATAGTGTCGCTAGGATTAGAAAACCTAATTACTAGTTCTAAAGATGATGGAACATTCTTTTTGTATTTTTATATTTTTTAGAAAGCAAGTAAATATCTCGGGTTTGAAGGATTTGGGCGGAATTAGTTGCTAGCCAACTAACCCAATACTAAAGATGCAATCAAAATAAAATACTAGAAATGAAAATAAAACTAAATTAAACTAAGGTTGTGAGCAATAAGTGGAGAAATTATGTTTACTTAGATTTCACTACTCCCTAGATATCTTTTACACGTTAATTACTTGTTATAGTTGCGTGGATGACGGATTGTATTCCTTAATACCATTCATGGGGTGGCACACTTAATTCCCCAATCCTATGAGTGCCTACTTCATTCCTATGTCGAGCCGGCTAAAAAGCTCCTAACATGGGATCATTAGAATTTACTCATGCATTAAATACAACCAATAAAACCTAGTGCACGTCCGTTCATGTTTCCTAAGACGTTCAAGCATGTTACCATTTGGAGATCTGCCAGTTTTCTTAAGCCTAACATCGAAATCATTCATCCAATACAACCATAAACAAGTAATCAACACATAATTAACATCTAGGTTTCATTAGATCTAAGCAAACACAAGATAGATCTAGCCTAGCATGATGGAATTAAGACAAGAACAAGATATAGACAACCAACACATAGACATATTGATGAAATTAGAAGAACACTTATCTCAATTACACATGAAAGGGTTCAAGGGCTAAAAACCCTTGAAAAACCTGTAAAATTCGTAATAGGTTCGGCCTTAGGGTTTCTCCAAACTTCTCCCTTTTTTTATGAATGAAAATTAGAAAACTATATATAGGAAATTGAGGCTGACGGCGTCAAGACCAAATAGGTGACGCCGTCATCTCGCCGCTAAAATAATTCTCGGACTGCCTTGATCTCAATCTGACGCCGTCATGTATTAGCTTCTTCCAGGCCGTCACGTGTTTTACTCTTGACGCCCTTCTTGTGACGCCTTCACGTTTGCACTGGGCCGTCATGAAATTTACTCTTGACGCCGTCAAAGTGTTGCTCTTAACGCCGTCACCTACTGTTCCCAGCAAGGAAAATTAAGACTTTGGCGTTTTCTTCACTTTTATGCTCCAAAAACGTCCGAATTGCTTCCTTTTCCTGATTTCTCTCCCAAAGTACCTAAAATCACAAAAGGAACGATTTAGGGCAATATTTGATCAAATAAATTCAATTCCGGGCTTAAATGACCCACTAAAAGTGGTTCATTTTTCGCCTCATCATATACCCTTACACTTGAGATTTGCTTTTCCTCAAGCAAATGAGCTTTTATTCTAATAAAAATACAAGTTTGGGGTCATTTAACACTAATATAAAAGTAATTACAACAAATAATCGTTCCACTAAAGACCAAAGACAAGCACGGAGGTCATACACAAGCACCTCACAAATAGTGTTTAGATACTCACATCTCTCGGGTGTAATAAAGTATAAATTACAATACGGAAACGGAAGATATCTCTCACTACCTGTCATAGCAAAATAGATTACCCTAGGCTTGGGAAAGGCTCAAACCTCCACCACATGGCATAAGCACCTAGGATAAACTATCGAAGAGGTCTTTAAAAGGGTTGTAACGTTAGGTGTAGGGATATGGAATACACGGTTTTGTTGGATATAGGCAGTCTTTACTGGTGGCGAGTTAACAATCTTGGTTAATTACATGTACAATGTGGCGTTGCTAAGCTAAGACTAGACTCGACTTAAGCTAATAAATGAAAAATAACAAAAACATAAAAATGAACATAGAATAAAAAGGGATGGTAGTCCGTATGTTTTTTCTCTTTTCTTTTTTTATTTTTTTTCTTTTCTTTTTCTTGATTTTTCGATTTTTTTTTTTTTTTTTTTTTTTTTTTTTTTTTTTTTTTTTTTTTTGCATACACTCTTACCCTACTATCCAAAATAATACATCATAAGGAATGGACATTCCCCTTACACTTGAATTTTTACATACTTTACAATTAACTAATCTAATGACTCGAATTAAGAAAATCAAAACACTTGGAATACTTTTAAGGTTAACGTACATATGGGGGTAATAAATGATGTTCTTCCCCATTACTCCATATAATAAGTACTTTACCCATGAGTCCCAATCGTCCCAAAACAATATGTACAAAGATATGACTCGACTTAGCAACCATGTAATCAATTAGATAGTTAACTTAGGGTTTAACATATAACAATAATGCACTAAAGATGAGTACATACACGGAAGGCTAAGGCGATTTGGGTGTACATTTAAGTGGGGTGTAATAAATTCTTCCTTTAAGTAAGATGCTTAAAGTTAGAAACGAAAAGATAGGCTCGGAGGGGTGTACTAGGGGTTTCGTGTACTAAAAATGAGTACAACGCTAAGGGTGTGGGAAAAATTAGTTGACTTAACTAGCCAAGTAATATGACTTAAACGGTCAAGTAATTATGACACGGGTTTAACACAAGGGTGATCCTAATGCCTCTTATCATGTAGTAAATCCTACTACACGAATGTAGTCTCACTAGCGGTCTCGGGATGCATCACTAACGCAAGTTCTAGAATCTAAATACTACCGGTACACTCATAAGCACTAATAATGAATGCTTTTCCTATCAAATCTAAAGGCGAACCTCACATATTTGGGTGGAAGTTTCACTCCTAAATGTTGTAAAAAAATTTAAATTTGGCGCTAAAATTGAACTAACAAGTATTTCTCATAGTTTTATTACACATCTACCATTAAACAAACAACTCAAGCGAAAGTGTATATGTAAGGTATCATCATTTTACCCTCCCCTTACACTTAAAATGAACATTGTCCCCAATATTCAAGTAAAGAATGTAAAAGTGAATTAAGTAAAACAAATGAAATCAAATACTCCCCTGATTCGCTCGGTATGGATAATAAGGTGGCCAGGTTAAATCTTCCTCCAAGAAAATGAACAATCAAAGCTTCCCTTCCAGAATGTAAATCATCTTCTTGTCATACATAACCTCTAAATCCTGAGAAAACAAACAGAGCAACCTCGCATAAAATTGGCGGCAATCTATATAAGTTACTAAATCTTAGAAAACAAGTAAGATATAATGCTTGTGGAATGAAGTTTGCATACTCCTGGAGATTATAAAACTTAATAATTCAACAAAAACCTTAAGACTCCGTTAGAAAAACAAAACCGGTAAAATTTCCAAATTTTTACACGTGACGCCGTCAAGAGTAAACTCGTGACGCCGTCAGAAGTGATCTGCAAAAATTCTTATGTTAAGTTTCCGGAAAATTTCTGGAAAAACTTGGTTCTACTTCCTAGAAAATCCTGCAAAACTTCATTATGACTCGATACAAGCATTTGACTCTAACAAATATGAATACATATGTTCACTTAATATTGTGGAGAATCATGATCGGTTTGTTTCTTAAAAACATATTTGGGGTTTCCCCTTACACTTATCTTTTGCAAAAATACTTTTAGGTGGAGTTAAGACTAGGCTAAACAACAAAGTAAAGTATTTTCACTATTTAGTTTAGAAACATGATCTACCAACAATAAAAATAAAGCATGCATACGGAAGCAAATAACAAACAAACAAAATAAAAATCACACAAAACATGGGTTGCCTCCCAAGAAGCGCTTTTCTTTATTTACGAGTCTTGTAGCTAGACTCAAGGTCATGGGTTACTACGTGACCTCATCATTGGTTTCACTCTCTAGGTCGTCTTCTAAACCAGTTTTGTATTCCAGACCTAGTTGTAAGCATTCTTTGTAGAAACCAATGTTAGGAATTATACTAACAGTTACCACGGCTAGTGAAGATGTTACAACTGCAGAAGATTGTACTTGCAGTGGAAATTTATTACCACTGTAAGAACAAATATTACCACTGCTTACTTGATAACTGTTAGAGAAACGCGCTTAGATAAACATAGAAAAGATCTTGTGTATATCTTATTCTATTAGTATTATACTTATCTTGTAGAAGAGGAATCCTTGTTGTATAAAAGGAGATCTTAGGTCATAGTTAGAATATATCTTTCTAATACGTTTTTCCTAGAGCTTCAAGGTGTAACCCTAGTGATATCATAGATCACTCGTATTATTATCATTAATAATATTGGAGCTATTTGTTTGTTTCATACATTGTTCTCACATACATATAATTGTTTCATTCACAATCAATCTTCTAAGTATCATTAAGTAGATTCCGCATACTTAGTGGTATCACTCAAAGTATCAATATTAACACAAGTTCAAGGTGTTCACGATCCAACAAGTGGTATCAGAGCAAGGCTTTGATATTTTGATTTAGAAGACCCTGTGGCAGACTCAAAAGAAACAATGGAGACAGAAACAAGCCAATCAAACATTGCTGCAAAGCTTCCTAAGCTTAAGATAAATGACTTTGAGATGTGGAGGCTTATGATAGAACAATTCTTTATGGTTCAAGACTACACATTATGGGAGATTATAATGTGTGGAAATTCATTCAAACCTGGTACAACTGTAGAGCAGGTTGGTGACAAGACAGTAACAAAAGTTAACACTGGTCCTGTTACTAATGAAGAAAGAAGTCAACTAAAGAATGATTTGAAGGCTAAAGGTTTGTTATTGATGGCTCTACCCAGAGAACAAGTTCTGGCTTTTAGCAAATACAAGTCTGCAAAGACTCTTTTTGATGAGATCTGTGAAGTGTTTGGTGGTAATGATTCTACCAAGAAGACTCAAAAGACTCTACTGAAGCAGACTTATGAAAACTTTGGTTCAACAAGTAATGAATCTCTTGATAGCATATTCACAAGGCTACAAAAGATTGTTACTCAACTCACTACTTTTGGGATTGAGGTGGAAAAGGAAGATCTCAATCTTAAATTCCTAAGAAGCCTACCTTCCGAGTTTGACACCAATGTTGCTGTTTGGGAAGATAAGTCAGATCTAGAGACCATGAAGCTTAATGATGTGTACAATAACTTCAAAGTTATTGAACAAAGATTAAAGAAAGCTGGAAAATTAAGAACAAGTTCTGCAAGTGTAGCACTCATATCATCATCAGGTAATGATAGTTCAGATGATGAAAGTGATAGTGATGATGACAGTGGTAACATGATTGTTTCCACTGGTAATGGAAGTGTTTCCACTAGGAGTTCAAAGAAACAGGTTGCAGGACTAAGTGATGCTACTTTCTATGCCTTTATATCAAGCCATGTGGGTGGTTCAATTCTCAATCATGAGGATTTGGATCAAATTGATGAAGATGATATGGAGGAGATGGACATTAAATGGTAGGTGGCATTACTAAGCTTAAGATCAAAGAAGTTCTGGAAGAAGACAGGAAGAAAGATACATATAAGTGGTGATGAGACTGTAGGTTTTGACAAAAAGAATGTGGAGTGCTATAATTGTCACAAGAAGGGGCACTTTGCAAGAGAATGTAGAAAACCAAGGAAATCTGACAACAAGTCAACTTGGTACAAGAAGGATAAGAACAAAGAACCTACAACAGAAGAGCCAAAGGTGCTATTGGCTATTGATGGAGTGAGCTTTGATTGGAGCTTTATGACTCAGGATGGAGAAGATGATTCAGAATCTGCAATGCTTGCTACTGAGCATGCACTCATGGCTTTCTCTGACATTGAGGTACATACTGATAATGCTTGTTCTAAAAACTGTAAGGCTTTAAAAGAGTTAGAGATCTCTAAAACACAATATGATGAACTGATGCTAGATTTACATCATACTAATTATAATTTAGCAAATCATAAAAGAGGTCTAGGTGTTTTAGAAAAACAGATAGAGCATTATAGGGCAAATGAATCTAAGTTCAGTGATGACATTGCTGTTTTAAAAAGAGACTTAGATTTTTATGTTGAAGTAAATAAAGCTCTTAGGGAAGAGATTGAAAAAGTTAAAAAGGCTAGTGAGAATATTCAGATAACTAAGCAAACACTAGATCATCAATCCAAGAGTATTGACAAAATTTGGGAAGCCCAAGTTGTGAGCAAAGCTAAATCAGGTCTTGGATACAAATCTGTTCCACCACCTCTAAGAGGTGTTCCAGCACCTCCTGGCATTGACCTAGCTCACACAGGCTTAGAAGAATTTCAGGATCCACCTGTGACCTATGGACCAAAATTTGTTAAACCATGTGAAACTGAAAAGGTTCAGGTTGAGGTTGAGACTTTTGATAGTGCTAGTGACTCATCTCTTAAAGATGAATGTTTGAATGTTGAGACTAAATCTAGTGTTCCTGAAAATGTTAAAGTAGAGGAAAGAAAAAGTATTCCTGAAGTTGTCAAAGAGGAGCCTAGGACACAAACAAATCACACTAGGCCTACTACTAGGTATGCAGAGATGTACAGGAATAGGTCTAAGTCTCCTAGAGGGAACATGAGAAGTTGGAATCATGTCAAAACTAGGCAGTTTGGTAGTGATTTTGTGTTCAACAATAAGGCCTGTCATATTTGTGGTAGCTTTGATCACCTTTCCTATACTTGTAACTACCACATGGGAAGAAGGGAAGTATTTGTGAATACAAGGGTGAATGGACATAATTCTAATAAAATAACTCACCCAAACCCCCTAAGCAAGATGGTTCCCAGGTCTGTTTTGCTTACCACTGGCATCAAACCAATTTCCACTGCTAGACCAGCAGTTGCCACTGCCAGTAGTAAAAACAGAGTTTATCCTAAGTCCCCTGTCACTTCTTTTGTTAAATCTTATCAAACAGGGAAAAAGACTTATTTTGAAAAGAATGATCACAAGAATCACATGTGGAAACCCAAATTTACCAAACCAGCAGTTTCCACTGCTAGGCCTGCAGTTACCACTGCAAGACCAAATGTTTCCACTGGTGTCTATGTGAATAAGAAAAGGGTAAACATGGGAAATGTTGTTAAGGCCTCAGCTCGTTGGGAATGGAAACCAAAAGGAACAACAACCTCAAACACTCCCAATGGTATATCAATGACCTTTGATAGATATAATTATATTGATACACGAGGCAGATCCAAGTCATTTGTGGCTTGGGTCCCCAAAAGGTACTAATTTCTTTATGTTGAGTGCAGGGACAGTCAAAGGCTACTAATGATCATGAATGACTTGATTATACTTTCTGAGTTTTACAGTGACTCACTAATCTATTTGCAAGTTGTTTGGTATATGTCTGTTCTGCAAATGTTAAGAGATTGCAAGTAGTATGGAAAAGTCACCAAGAGTTGTAGCCAAGGGAATGTGGTCAAATAAGCTAGACATAGTTTCTACTGCAAAGATTATAATGATGAAGGTCCTACAAAATTGATTAATCAAAGAAGATCTTTTCATTCATTCAAAGACACTAGTTACAGCTTACATTCAAAGTTCCAACTGAATTACAAAGATCATTCCTAAACATTTGGCTAATTGAGTACTACTAGCTTCTATCAATTATTACATAATACTTGAGGCTATGACAAGTACAATGAAGAAGCTGAAGCTGAAAATGGAAAAAGAAGAGAAGGAAGACTGTGAAGATGCTCAAGTAACAAAGTCAAGAAAATACTCAAGAACTTTGTTCCTTGGTAACATTCCTCAATCATTTACTTCTGCTTCTCCTTTCCCTTATGTATGATCTGAACCTTCTTGCTCTGTCCAATATGTTCTTGATGCAGAAGACCAGGTTCGGGAGCAGGAAGATCCAACACCAAATTTGATAATGTTGGGAGAGATGGATCTCTTTTACTTGATCTTAATTGGGATCTCTCTGGTGTGGAAGGAGGAAGAAAGGTTGGATCTTCATTCTCTTCCTCTGAAGATTCCTCATCAGAGGTCCAGATGAAAGGAGAGACAAGCTCTCTCTCAGCAGGATTAGGATCATGGCTTGATTCACCCTTTATGTGTGCATTCCATTGTTTTTCTTGCACATCCCATCGTTTCTCCATCTCTCTCTTATAGTCAGAATCTTCAAGTCCCCATGGATATGGTGGTAGATCCTCTTCTGATGTTGGAAAAGAAGAGTGTTGATCAGAGGTTTCAGGGTTTGATGACATGGTTTTGAAAGAGAATTGGGTTGATTGGGATATTAGGGTTTGAAAGATTATTGGTGACTGACATGTGGTGTTTGGAGGAGATTAAATAAGCCAAGGTTAGGTGTTATGCTAATTAATGAAAGATTATTTATTTTCATCTGTTTTGGTTGGTCTGAGAAGTAACTATGGTTTGACTTTTGAGAAGATCATTTATTTATCACTTCAAAAGGTTGCAGAGTACATTCTTTCACAAAGACAAGTTCAAAATACATGCAAACTTAAATAAACAACCCACAACCTAACAAATCTAAGATCTTCAGACACTACATAGGCTTTTTCCCTTTGCCCTTATAAGCATGCTTGCTCTTAGCTGGCTTGTTCCTCTTCTCATCATAGGAAAGCTGCTTTCTTGGACAAGCAAGCCCAAGCACTTGTGGTGGAGGTTTCAGATCTTTTGCAGGCTTTGACGACTCTGGCCACTTCATGTTGTGTATGGCAGTCTTCAGGGCAGTTGTAAGTGCCTTTGGTAGTTCTTCAGAAAGGTTGAAGGTTGGATCATCTTTCTCTGAATCGACATCATGAGATGGAGCTGATGCAGTACTTGATGGAAAAGCACTTGGTGGAAAGTATCCACTCCATCCAGAAGAATGCTCCTCAGAATCTGTAACATAGCTGATCTCTTCATCAGAAGAGCTGTCAGAGGAGATGTACACGATTGGGAAACTCATATTTAAGTTTAGGGTTCGTTAAAGTGATGATTTGGTAGATGTTGATAAGTGTGTTTTGAGATCGGATTTATATGCAAAGTCAAGGCCAATAGATAATTAATGAAGTATCTTTATTCCTATCCGCTTTGGTAGTTTGGAGAAGTAATTATGGAAGATATTGGGTTGACTTTGGAGCAATAAATGTATAAATAGTAACTTGGTTAAAAAGTTACTTGGGCTAACAAATATTGGTTAAGTTTGGTCCTTCAGATGTTTAATGTGAATGGAGTTATAAGATGTGTAACTTAAGACACATATCAAATGGTTATTGATTCACCATGTCTAATCCACATAAGAATCAACTAGTCCTGAGCAAACGGCTACAGGTAAAGACACATCAAATCCGTTCATGGTTGATAATTTACCAAAAACTAGGTTATCAACTCACCATACATCCTTGTGATCAAGAGTTGGCTAGTCCATAGCAAACGGCTCATGGTAAAGACATATAAAATCCGTTGATAGCTGATAGTTTGCTAAAAACTATGATAAGAGCAGCTACTTTTTCATGTTTTACTTATCACTACTCTTTGAAAATTCTGTTGATTTTTACCACTAACAGCGTAAAATTTTTCTTAATATGTGTAGATGCAGGACATGACTATATCATTCAGAGCTCTACCATGGCAACACTTCATGTGTCTGATTCTAAGGGATTGGATACAGGTAGTGAAATCCCTAGCCAAATTAAAACATATGGGTGGTTCAGAAGTACTATCTAGGTTAACTGGGTAAGAAATTGAATCTTTGTCTAATGATGCACCTCTCCCAGAAGGTAATACATTTGGAAGTGCTGAAGGCAGTCTGTTACAAAAGGAATTGATGGAACTGTGTACCAAATTCTCATAACAGGTGGATATTAAAGAAATTGTTGGATGTTCTTCTGAATTTTATCTGATTGTGCTGATTTTGGTGGAGATTCTCCCAAACAAGGGAGGAGAAAAATGATGATCAGATTCAGGGGAGGATTGCTCTCAGCAAGTCAAAGTTAAGAGTTTATGCAGATAATGAAAAGATTAGAACTTTGATTCAGAAGATTCAAGATCAATATGCAAGAGCTGATAAAGTGTTGAGAAAAACAAGATAAGTGTTTGGAAGAATTCCCATATCCTCAGGTTTATTGTATACTTGAAGAAACTTGTTGATTTACATATAAATCATAAGTTTAGGGGAGGATTGTTGGGAATTATACTAACAGTTACCACGGCTAGTGAAGATGTTACAACTGCAGAAGATTGTACTTGCAGTGGAAACTTATTACCACTGCAAGAACAAATATTACCACTGCTTACTTGATAACTGTTAGAGAAACGCGCTTAGATAAACATAGAAAAGATCTTGTGTATATCTTATTCTATTAGTATTATACTTATCTTGTAGAAGAGGACTCCTTGTTGTATAAAAGGAGATCCTAGGTCATAGTTAGAATATATCTTTCTAATACGTTTTTCCTAGAGCTTCAAGGTGTAACCCTAGTGATATCATAGATCACTCGTATTATTATCATTAATAATATTGGAGCTATTTGTTTGTTTCATACATTGTTTTTTTTGGGTAAAAGGGTTAATTCACCCCGGTAAAATTCATTACACCAAAAAGCGTTGAAGTACATAGGATGAGGGTGACTTCCCACATCTCAGTCCCTTAGGACACTTACAGACTCTCATAAAAGAATGACACACCATTCTTCTAACTTACATTGACCATCAACATACATTGAACATAAACTACAACGACTATAAAAATAAAACAAATTAAATGCAATTCAATTAGACTGAATCTTCAAATCGTCATAGTAGCTCAAACTTCCAGCTTCAACCAATTGCGTCTTCTATTAGTATTATGCATAAGCATAATCTAATAACCTAATGAGAGTGACATCCATAGCAAATCGAACTTGAAGCATAAACATGGTCTAAGCGACCCAACCTTCCAAATGCACCATCCAAACAAATCCATTTGCAACTTCTATTAGTATTATGCATAACATAATCTAATAACCTAATACGAGTGCAATCCATAGCAAATGAGATTTGAAACATAATCAAACTTGAACCACGCTTCCAAACAATCAGCTTAGAGACACATGAAGACAACAAGGATCAAGTCCATAACAGGTTCAAGCTGATCAAACAATATCAATCTTGATCCGCAAGATCAAGCTGATCAAACAGTAGGGAAACAAACCCTACACATCCATCATCATACGTACCATCTCTCTCAATAACCCACATCCTATAACCTTCCATACTACTATCCAAACAAAGAACTTGCATCAAACAACCAGCCCTAACAACCAGATTCATCATCACATACCATAAAGAAAATCGAAACCCTAAGAAGGGTTTCATAAGCATGAATGCATAATAAAACCACCACTGGATCGACCAAAGACAATGAAACATGTGAGCATGTCAATCCAGAATCAACACCACCCAAAAGAAACGATAAGTAGAAACCTAGAAAAGGTTTTTATACAATAAGCGCAGCAGCATAAATCCAATCGACCCAAGTAAGTAACGGTTTGTGAAGACCGACTTAACAAATCAGAAAATTAAAGGTGCGATTAGATGACCAGATGAACAAACCAAAACCCTTTTGCTATATAATAAAAACGAAACCCTAATTGGATTTCGAATAAAACCAATAAGCAGCAACAAGGGAGCGACCAGATATATATAATCGATTACAGAATAACCGACTATAGAATTAAGAGATCAGGATCGAATTAAAGAACCCTAAAAACTTAGGGTTTCGGCAACCACACAAACGCTCCTTAAATATTTAAATCAGTAGAAACCGACTTATGAATAATAAGCATACTAGAAGCGAAGTAGAACCCACTGATCGATTCAATAAACCCTAAAGATGTGATTCAACAGAATATGATGAAAAAACGATTATAATGGTTAGGGTTTAAACAGCACGCCACCTAAAGAGAATAAAACAATCCTAAACACGATTGCATACCAAGATACAAAGTCGTATAATGGTAGAGAGGCGGATCTAGGGTTGTTTTTGGCCGGAATAGTAGAAGGTGGCGGCTGGAATCACCAAGGGGGAGAGAGGTGGGGATGATATAAAGCCAAAGTCAAAAACGATATATGATAGATAAAAAAAAAAAATTTGGGTAAAAGGGTTAATTCACCCCGGTAAAATTCATTACACTAAAAAGCGTTGAAGTACATAGGATGAGGGTGACTTCCCACATCTCGTTTCATACATTGTTCTCACATACATATAATTGTTTCATTCACAATCAATCTTCTAAGTATCATTAAGTAGATTCCGCATACTTAGTGGTATCACTCAAAGTATCAATATTAACACAAGTTCAAGGTGTTCACGATCCAACAACCAAGCATCCTATTCTTCACATATTCTACTCCTCTACGTCTATCCTCATCATTCCTATAATAAGCCGCTTGCTTGTGTTCCTTTTCTAAATTAGAGAGGAGGCGGTATTGCTCAATCTTGTAGGGCATTTGGTAGGCAACCTCATCATTTTCTTCCTTAAATCTAACTATCCCTAGAGTCGGATCATAACTCATCCTAGTGGCCTCAACAAATGGTTTTCCGAATATTATTTGGCTTAGGCAATCATCTATCACCAGACGAGTGTCTTCTACTATCATAAAATCGATCTCATAAGTGAAATTGCCTATAATCACATGCAATCCCTTCACTCTTCCTACAAAATTACTTATCAGATTCTTATTGGGCATCATCCTAAAATAAAGTTGTTTCTTCATCACCCAATTGTAATAAGTCCTAGTCATGATGTTTACGGGAGATCTATGATCGATATAAGCTTTCCATATATGCATGTGCCCGATGTTGCATGGTATGTTGATGTTAGAGGGGTCTCCCATTTTGATAAGGGGTGTGCCAAGGATATATGGTCTCTCGGGACTATTGAATAAATCCTTATGGTATTCCCGTTCTTCCTTTGTTGGCAACTTATCAAAGTGCTTTTCTATAGTCTCTACCTCCTCTAATTCCTTTCCCTTATTAACCTCAATTTCCCTACTTTCATCCCTAGTTTCGGTTTCTACTCCAACTTCATCCTTGTCACTTTCTTCTATCTCCTTATCTATTAGCTTAATTGTGACAACATTGACAAAATGGACACGTTTAGATGATGAGGAATCCTTAATTTGGATTCCATTATTGGTGTCCCTAGTGTCCTTCCTAGGTATAGTTAACGCTTGGTTGTTGAGGGCTTTCAACAAGTTGTCAATCTTATTGGTCATCTCCGTTTGTTGTTGGTTGAATTCGGTTTCAAACCTAGCTATGCGAGCTTCTTGAGATGCCATGAACTTATACATCAATCCTTCTAGATTATTGGTACTACCATAGTTGTTAGAAGGATTGTTGTTAAGAGTACGGTTGGAGGGTGGACCGTTTGGTTGATAACGATTAGGCGGATTGGAAGAATTGGGTTGATTTTGTTTCCACCTAAGGTTTGGGTGATTTTTCCAAGAGGGGTTGTATGAATCACCGTAAGGGTTTGGCTTGGGCTTGAAAGTGTACCACTTATCTCCCGCTTTGTCGGTACGTGAGGATGCGTAGTCCGCAAAAGCTGTTCCGGGGAGTTCCACACAATCACAAGTGTCATGGGGACCACTACATAATTCGCATGAAGAAGTGATTTTGTTCACTTGGCTTGAAGGCTTAGGAGCTTCGTAGGATTTCATGAGATACTTGACTTGGTCCTCAAGTTCCATGATCCTACGGTCGGGAGTGCTAGAGTTATTCAAAGGCAAAGATATTGCCTTGACCGTTTTGTTCAAATCACGGGGATCATTCCAACTTTCGTTGTCATAGAGAGCAAGATCTTCTATGAGTTCCCATGATTGTTCCAACTTAGATCACGTAGCTTACCACCGGCCGATTGGTCAATGGCTCGCCTCGTGGAGAGATCGATATGGTCATAAAAGATTTGGACTTGGAGCCAAAGATCTATGCCATGATGAGGGACTTTTTGGAGTAAGTCCTTGAAATGAGTCCATGCTTCATAAAGAGATTCATTTTGACGTTGTTGGAACATCGAGATGTCATTTCTAAGCTTAGTAGTTCTCCCAGGTGGGAAAAATTGAGCAAGGAAATGAGTGGTGAGATCATCCCATGTGGTGATGGATCCCGCGGGTAAACGCTCAAGCCATTGACTAGCTTGATCCCGTAGTGAGAATTGGAATAGGCGTAATCGGGTTGTCTCTCTAGTTTCAACACCTAGGTCTATGGAATCTACGATTTTTAGGAAGTCCTTAAGATGTTGATTTGGATCTTCGGAATGAAGTCCATGGAATGCACATCCGCTTTGCACCAACCGAATGGTGTCGGATCGCAAGGGAGTCACATTGGCTCCGGTCAGCTCAATGGTGTTTCGGTAGCCTTAGTGGCTAGGTCGGGAATACTCTCCTAAGGTTCGGGGCCTAGGAGGTTCTAGTGGTGGGTTTTGTTGTGGTTGGATGACGAGTTCAAAGATGTTCCTATCGTCCATGATGTCGGGTGGTGAAGAGTTACGAACAAAAACACAAAGAAATAAGATAGACTAAAGAAACCTAAAAATAAAAATAAAATCTTACTAGAAAGGAATCTAGCAAGTAGACCTAATAAAAAGAGATTCTAACCTAGACAATAATAATTCCCCGGGCTGCGGCGCCAAAAACTTGATGCGTGGGGATCGCACTAGGATTTACCTCTCAAGGGATCTCGAGAAGCTTACAACCCCCACCAGGCAGTGTACCTGATCGTTGTAGTATAGTATAGTGACAAGTACCGGGGGATTCATCGTTCAGCTAGGAATAGTGTCGCTAGGATTAGAAAACTTAATTACTATTTCTAAAGATGATGGAAGATTCTTTTTGTATTTTTATATTTTTTAGAAAGCAAGTAAATATCTCGGGTTTGAAGGATTTGGGCGGAATTAGTTGCTAGCCAACTAACCCAATACTAAAGATGCAATCAAAATAAAATACTAGAAATGAAAATAAAACTAAATTAAACTAAGGTTGTGAGCAATAAGTGGAGAAATTGTGTTTACTTAGATTTCACTACTCCCTAGATATCTTTTACACGTTAATTAATTGTTATAGTTGCGTGGATGATGGATTGTATTCCTTAATACCATTCATGGGGTGGCGCACTTAATTCCCCAATCCTATGAGTGCCTACTTCACTCCTATGTCGAGCCGGCTAAGAAGCTCCTAACATGGGATCATTAGAATTTACTCATGCATTAAATACAACCAATAAAACCTAGTGCACGTCAGTTCATGTTTCCTAAGACGTTCAAGCATGTTACCATTTGGAGATCTGCCAATTTTCTTAAGCCTAACATCGAAATCATTCATCCAATATAACCATAAACAAGTAATCAACACATAATTAACATCTAGGTTTCATTAGATCTAAGCAAACACAAGATAGATCTAGCCTAGCATGATGGAATTAAGACAAGAACAATATATAGACAACCAACACATAGACATATTGATTGAATTAGAAGAACACTTATCTCAATTACACATGAAAGGGTTCAAGGGCTGAAAACCCTTAAAAAACCTGTAAAATTCGTAATAGGTTCGGCCTTAGGGTTTCTCCAAACTTCTCCCTTTTTTTATGAATGAAAATTAGAAAACTATATATAGGAAATTGAGGCTGACGGCGTCAAGACCAAATAGGTGACGCCGTCATCTCGCCGCCAAAATAATTCTCGGACTGCCTTGATCTCAATCTGACGCCGTCATGTATTAGCTTCTTCCAGGCCGTCACGTGTTTTACTTTTGACGCCCTTCTTGTGACGCCGTCACGTTTGCACTGGGCCGTCATGAAATTTACTCTTGACGCCATTAAAGTGTTGCTCTTGACGCCGTCACCTACTGTTCCCAGCAAGGAAAATTAAGACTTTGGCGTTTTCATCACTTTTGTGCTCCAAAAACGTCCGAATTGCTTCCTTTTCCAGATTTCTCTCCCAAAGTACCTAAAATCACAAAAGGAACGATTTAGGGCAATATTTGATCAAATAAATTCAATTCCGGGCTTAAATGACCCCCTAAAAGTGGTTCATTTTTCGCCTTATCACAGACCAATGGTCAGAATTTGAGAACGATTCAAACATAGGGAGATATGCTCCGAGCATGAGTGATTGACTCTAGAAATGGTTGGACTAACCATTTGCCATAAATCAGATTCCTTTACAACCATAGTTATCGCACGAGCATAGAGACTACACCAATTGAGGCACTCTATGGTCGAAGTGCCAACATCCATTGACAGATCGGAATTTGGAAAAGCCCAACTCACTAGTCCAGTAAGCATTCATGAAATAACCAGGAATTTTCTACAAGTCAAGAACCAGTTACAAGTTCGATAAATTGTAAACCCTTAGAATTTCAAGTTGGTGACAGGGTTATGTTGAAAGATTCTGCCTAGGAAAGGCGTGATACCATTCAGAAAATTTGAGAAGTTAAACCTGATATACACTAGACCATTTAATATTTCAGACAGAGTATGCCTAGTGGCCGTCAGACTTGAACCTTGTAGGAGAACCAGTAGAAATCATGGACTATAAGGTCGAATAGTTGAAGCGAAATCGAATTCCTATCGTGAAAGTTCGCTGGAATTCTCGAATATCATCATCTTTTCACCAATACCACTTCAGAGACCAACACAAAATGAACTTTGGGACGAAGTTCCTTTTAGAGGGGAAGAATGTCACAACTCGTAATTTCATGTCCTTTTTCAAATGTCAAAATTTCATAATTCATCTCGGGAAGTTACTATTCATTTCTACTATTCACTATTACTATTCATTTTCACTATTCATTTCCAAAATTTTTATTTCATATTCTCGTAAGATAAACTATTTTAACGATAATCCGAGAGTTTGGCGCTCCTCGGATCATTTCTGCAAAAATCACGAAGCCGTGTCCAAGATTTACTTTTAGGTTTAAATGTCATTCCAGCATCCCGATATGTCCATAAAACACTATAAACGATAGAAATATGATTTTCTCTCATTTTACGACAATTCTAAAAGTTTTGGAATTTTACGTTTTCCAGTTCAGCGTTTTACGCGAATTACGCGTTTTAGACCCGCGTTTCCAGTTTTAACAGCGTTTATGCAACCCGATGGATTTTACCATTCATTTTATATTTTATTATCGAGTATATTGACATGTTTAATCATTCTTTCAAGTTTCATATTTTTACGATACCCGGATTTACGTTTCGCGGCTTAACAATTTACGATTAGCGATTAACGGAACCAAAACTGACTCCGTAAACTAGATAATTAGCCAAGCTTCCCACACACTCTTCCTTTTACTTCCATGTGCTAGACTTTCACTTCAATTTGACTTCTTATTTACCATCATGCCATAACCTCAAAATATCTAGTTTTATTTTACACATTTATAATCATAAATCAAGAAAACTGGCAAAAAGTCTCATTCTCCTTCTCTCTTGCTCAAAACCCATGACCCAAAACAGAAAAAATACACCATTTGGATCTTGATTCTTGGCCATTTCATCCATTAGAAGTAAACCTTATGATCCTAGCTCGATCCTAGTGTGTTACAAAGGGGTTTTGGTTAATAATCTTGAAGTTATTACAAGGTTTTCATCATCTTTTTCACATAACACTTCAAGTAAGCTTACATATTATTTTTCATCACTTTCATACATGTATTTTTTATCCATTACAATTGTCATATGGATTTATGCAAGTATACATAGGTTGTCATACCACTTACTACTCACTTTTCTTTATAAACATAGATCTATAATTTTTATTAGCAATCTCATGAGATCCACCATTTTTTATGAATACTAGGAACCCATGACACCCTAAGAAGGTGTATGGTAGGATTGGGTACTTGTGGAGTTGATTTGGAGTAGTTTGGTAAAGATTTGAACAAGTTACAAACTAGGAACATCAATTTTTGAAACAATATATAAGCTACTGTCTCAAAACGTCAAAATTAGAAAACTCATGGGTTTTCGGGTAACATTGGGCTAGAGAATCAGAAAATACTTTCAAAAACGAAGCCGTGTGTCACACCCCCAAAATCGGGTCCAGCGGAAGCATACATGTAGCTGGGGTGTAACTCAATTGATATCACAACACTAGTTCAAAAATGGTTTGAACTTGAATCATTTAAAATAAAATTGTTTAACCAAAAGTATGAATTTACATCGTTTAAAGTAATGCGGAAGTAGGCCCTTAAAGTAGTTTAAAACGGTCCCCAAATGATTAAATCAGAGTCTTCTATGACCATGCCATGCCGTGCCAAAACCTCCAGTAGTGTGCCATAGCTTAAAACCTGAAAATACATGCTAAAGTGTCAACACAAAGTTGGTGAGTTCATAGAGTCTTGTGAAAAAGAATGTAATGCATTGAAATAAAGATTTCCCAGCAAAGGCATCGTAAATCCACTCAGTTACAAGTCCCGCCATAAGAGCCTTGTAACCTGTGTGTTTACGACCCACTGCCAAATGTAATATGTTTGATACAAAAGCATTGTAATTCAATAGTAATAGTGGTGGAAAAGTATCGTAATTCCATAAGTAATTTTCGTATGTACAATAGCCATGGCGATGTCGCCACAAAATGAATCTGACCATAAGCAAAACGCATAAAATGAATATTGATTGCACTAAGTTCAAGGCACCGAAAAGGTTTTCTAGCTATCTGTAGGAGGTTACGCTCCCAAGTAATTGTAGGTAAATCCATACCCAATGCAGGTAAATCCATACCCGTTGAAATTGTAGGTAATCAAACATACCCAATGCAGGTAAATCTATACCCGTTGAAATTGTAGGTAATCAAACATACCCAATGCAGGTAAATCTATACCCGTTGAAATTGTAGGTAATCAAACATACCCAATGCAGGTAAATCTATACCCGTTGAAATTGTAGGTAATCAAACATACCCAATGCAGGTAAATCTATACCCGTTGAAATTGTAGCTACCGGTCCTTAACTTAGGCAATCTTAGGAAATCGGTAAATAGTTTAACTTTATGCACTCATGTCCATGAGTAAATAGCAAGTGAATTGTTTTGTACTCGGATGATCAAACAAGTATTTAGATAAAGCTGAAATTGTTTGAGTAATCAACCATGTAAAGCAAGTAATGCGTTTAAGTAAAACGAACATGTATTCTCCCCAAAGAGTTTGCAAAACAATTTAAAAGAGTAGGGGCTATGACTCACCTTAACTGATGAAACTGTGATGAAATGAAATGAACACCAATGAACAATTTGCTGCCGCAACCCAATATGATGGTACCATGAACATGTAATGAGCTGAAAAACAAGGCGCGCACACTAGCCGCAACCTAATATGAATGATGTACGATCTATTTTAGATCATGAAATGATGTTATGAATGTCCATGCACATGTTTCTATACCACTCTACTCTTTGGAAAACACTTGTGTTATCAAAATATATAATCCAAGTATTTGGAAAAATATTGCTATTAGAAAATAAAATAAGCTAGTTGCAATATATATACTTATATATATATCGTATGTTTCCATGTTAGTGTTGAAATACTCGGGTTGTAATCCTTGAAATATCGCCTTGAAATGATGAAAATATACTTGTAATAACTAATACTTCATTAGTTATAAAGCTTGGTACATAATATTATTTCTAGCTTATAAAAGTACTTCGTAGTTTTTGTGCCACTTTTATTAAAAGCTGTCAAATAAAAATGGTTTTAGCCGATATTCAAACGTGAATATCTTTGTCGTTACTTGTCCGTTTTACTTGTTCTTTATATCCACGGTTACGTCTTAGTATGTAGTAATATATTTTGGAAAGCTCGGCTCCTCCGGGTTACGTCTAAAGCCTCTTTTTGACCAATGAAAAACGTCCAACAGCAAACATTTTTCCAGAAAATACTTTTCGTCAACAATCTTGCAAAAATCATAACTTCTTCGTTATAAACTCTTTTTAATCCATTCTTTCGCCTACGGATTCGTTTTTGAAAGTATTTTCTAAAAATTTTGCCAAAGTTTCCTTGGTGTTTACTGATTTTCCATATTTTTACAAAACGGGACAGCATGTCCTAAACATGCTCCAAATCAAGTTTTCAAGGTTTAAAACTAATTTCTACCATCACCAAACCTCTTGTAATCACCACATAGCTAATCTAATCCTACCATACACCTTCTTAGGGTGCCATGGGATCCTAACCAAGTTATTATAGCAAGGGGATTCATAACTAAAAAGTTAGGGTTTGTATGTTTCATTTTACACAAAATAAATGGTGGTATAGCTAGTTGTACATGGTTTTTAGCAATGAAATCATGAAATACATGTAAATATAAGATGATCCATGAAAAAATAAAGTTGATAACTTACTTGATAAAATGAAATGATTAGATGATGATTATGCTTGATGTTCTTGTGTTTTTGTTGCTTGATTCTTGATTAGGCAAGTAAAAGGAACAAGTTTAGTGTTATAACTTATGAAAAATGATCACTTGATCATGAAATGGATGTTGGGTCGTGGTTATGGTGAAAGGGATGAAGAGAATGAGTTTTTGATCCAAAAAAATAAAATGTGTAGTGTTTAAAGTGTTTAGGCTAGATATTTTTCTAGGAAATGGCAATTTGGTAAATATTTAATCAATGTCAAGTAACTTGTGATGGGGAGGGGCGGCACATGCTGAATTTAGGAAGAGGATGTAGAAAATTTGAGTATTATCTAGTCCACGGAGTCGGTTTTGGTTCCGTTAATCGCAAACCGTAAACTGTTAAGTCGCGAAACGTAATTCCGGGTATCGTAAAAATATGAAATATGAAATAATGACTAAACTTGTCAAAATGAAGTTATAAAAATGTTAAAATTATGTTGGGTACAAATATTGAGTGATCGGGTGATTATTGTTTAGTTTTCACGAAAACCGTCGTAATATTCATACGCGTACGTTATAAATAAAATAAATTTCCAAAATACTGGGTAACTGAATGTTATAACTTTTATGATGTTAAAATGGATATAAAAATATGTCGGGACCATCGTGGGAATATTTAGATATATTCGTCGTGTATAAACCGGGTGTTAACGTTTACTATAAATACTTATACGTAAAAACGTTAAATGTACTGAATATAGAAATTTGAAAATCCTGAGAGTGGTATAACATGAAAATGCTGTTATGATGATATGCAGACTATCCCCAGTCCGTATGCAGTGTTCTTAACACTAATGAAATGAATTCGCACCTAAACCAATCCGGTTACGCGAATTTGAATACCCGTAAACTAAATTTACGATGAAATGTGTAATGCAAGTGAATAGTGAAAACTTTTCCGGAAATGAATAGTGTATAGTGAATAGTAAAATTTCTGAATGCTTCTCGGAATGTCAAACTGACACCAAAAATGATGAATAGTAAACTCATGAATAGTGTTTTGATGAATAGTGTTTGATGAATAGTGTTTTTCCAAAGTTCGGGAAATGACCTGAAATGGTGAGTTGTGACAGTCTTCCCCTCTAAAAGGAACTTCGTCCCGAAGTTCAGTTTATGTTGGTATCTGAGAATGTATTGGTGAAAAGGTGATGATATTCGAGAATTCCAGCGAACTCTAACGATAGGAATTCGACTCTGCTTCAATTGTTCGACCTCTCGGTCCATGATTTCTACTTGTTCTCCTGCAAGGTTTATGTTTGACCTTGGGTTGGATTCCTTTCCAAATGGAATTATGAGTGACAATTCTGAAAAGCTGATAATTCGTGGTTGTGTAATCCTGTTGTTCTCTAACAAGGCTCAAGTCTGATGACCACTAGGCCTACTCTGTTTGAAATATTACATGGTCCAGTGTATATCTCGGGTTTAACTTTCCAAGTTTTCTGAATGGTATCATGCCTTTCCTAGGCAGAACTTTCTGTATAACTCTGCTTACCAACTTGTAGTTTTAATGGTTTACCAAAGATCGATGTTTAAAATTTCCTAACAATTCAATTGTTTTGTAAAGGATTAACCAAAAGGAATTTGTTTATCAAAATAAGTGCCTCAGAAAAGTATTTCTTACAAGATATATGTTTTGTATAACTGTAGTTTGGAGAAAAATCCATGTAAAAGTGAAAGTATGAAGAGGATAAAATAGCCAGGTAGGTATGTCTGCACAAATGTATAAATGTCTAATATGTTTGAATAAAGTCTATTGGTGAGTACATGTTCAATCTATAGTCTCGGTTAAGAGGTTGGATTTATCTCTATGGTGTGGCTTAGTGAGCACTCGCATCGAAAATAATCCTGTAATTCAGTCAAGCCAATACTTTCTAGATGATGGAATTTTGGCGATCAGGCCAGTGATAGGGGTTCCAATTGTTTTCTGATATCCTGAGATTTATGTTGAGTTTTGAACGATCTTAATGTACCGAGAGATTCTCCTTATAGATGGTATGGAAAGTCTTTCCTAGGGAGGTCATTGATAATATCCACTTATCAATATAGGGAGTAGTGAGTGATAAGTGGCATAGGAATCCATAAAGTGTCAGCTAATTCCTTATATATATATGGGGATGGGGAAAGGAAATGATAGTGATGGTGAGAAGGGAAGAGACTGTGACAACTGCGACAAAATGATATTGTAATAAAAGAAAATACCGTGATGTAAGTGTATCATGCATAGACGTGAATGTTCATGAAATGAAATGATCAATTGACATACTTCCAAGCGGCGGTTCATGAGGTGATGAAAAGTATGAATGTTCTGACAACGAGGGTATACTCACACATGCATGAAACATTTGGAAAATGAGTAAAGGATTCAATCCAGACAGAGTTTTATTATAACCATTCTCAGTGTTGCAAAATTCATTTCTGAGTCAGACATAGGTGGTCAGCCTATATCTCACTATCCCGGGTTGAATATAGATGACCAGTCTATATTCCACCGAGGTTCCATGAATTTTGAAATACTCAGCTCAGTCATACTAAGACTATGTCCTTCACAAATACCAAGACGTTCTGAAAGACAAAAGCAAATGACCAAACTCGAGGTCAAATGATGAAACTATGCAAGGAAAAACATAATGCGGTGACATATATGATACATGAGCATGCTTATATGAAAGACAATTATAGTAATCAACTATAATAAATGAATATAATATATATATCAGATAATGAGACATAAATCTCATCACCTATGTCAGCAACTAACCACAAATGAGGCTTCAGCTTGGCAGGCAGACATGTGACGGTCATAGGGTTAAGTTTTCTTGAAAGTAGCTATAGTCTAGGTTTTAAAAACACTTAGTTCGCTATAGCCAAAGCTCTGATGCCAATCTGTCACACCCCCAAAATCGGGTCCTGCGGAAGCATACATGTAGCTGGGGTGTAACTCAATTGATATCACAACACTAGTTCAAAAATGGTTTGAACTTGAATCATTTAAAATAAAATTGTTTAACCAAAAGTATGAATTTACATCGTTTAAAGTAATGCGGAAGTAGGCCCTTAAAGTAGTTTAAAACGGTCCCCAAATGATTAAATCAGAGTCTTCTATGACCATGCCATGCCGTGCCAAAACCTCCAGTAGTGTGCCATAGCTTAAAACCTGAAAATACATGCTAAAGTGTCAACACAAAGTTGGTGAGTTCATAGAGTCTTGTGAAAAAGAATGTAATGCATTGAAATAAAGATTTCCCAGCAAAGGCATCGTAAATCCACTCAGTTACAAGTCCCGCCATAAGAGCCTTGTAACCTGTGTGTTTACGACCCACTGCCAAATGTAATATGTTTGATACAAAAGCATTGTAATTCAATAGTAATAGTGGTGGAAAAGTATCGTAATTCCATAAGTAATTTTCGTATGTACAATAGCCATGGCGATGTCGCCACAAAATGAATCTGACCATAAGCAAAACGCATAAAATGAATATTGATTGCACTAAGTTCAAGGCACCGAAAAGGTTTTCTAGCTATCTGTAGGAGGTTACGCTCCCAAGTAATTGTAGGTAAATCCATACCCAATGCAGGTAAATCCATACCCGTTGAAATTGTAGGTAATCAAACATACCCAATGCAGGTAAATCTATACCCGTTGAAATTGTAGGTAATCAAACATACCCAATGCAGGTAAATCTATACCCGTTGAAATTGTAGGTAATCAAACATACCCAATGCAGGTAAATCTATACCCGTTGAAATTGTAGGTAATCAAACATACCCAATGCAGGTAAATCTATACCCGTTGAAATTGTAGCTACCGGTCCTTAACTTAGGCAATCTTAGGAAATCGGTAAATAGTTTAACTTTATGCACTCATGTCCATGAGTAAATAGCAAGTGAATTGTTTTGTACTCGGATGATCAAACAAGTATTTAGATAAAGCTGAAATTGTTTGAGTAATCAACCATGTAAAGCAAGTAATGCGTTTAAGTAAAACGAACATGTATTCTCCCCAAAGAGTTTGCAAAACAATTTAAAAGAGTAGGGGCTATGACTCACCTTAACTGATGAAACTGTGATGAAATGAAATGAACACCAATGAACAATTTGCTGCCGCAACCCAATATGATGGTACCATGAACATGTAATGAGCTGAAAAACAAGGCGCGCACACTAGCCGCAACCTAATATGAATGATGTACGATCTATTTTAGATCATGAAATGATGTTATGAATGTCCATGCACATGTTTCTATACCACTCTACTCTTTGGAAAACACTTGTGTTATCAAAATATATAATCCAAGTATTTGGAAAAATATTGCTATTAGAAAATAAAATAAGCTAGTTGCAATATATATACTTATATATATATCGTATGTTTCCATGTTAGTGTTGAAATACTCGGGTTGTAATCCTTGAAATATCGCCTTGAAATGATGAAAATATACTTGTAATAACTAATACTTCATTAGTTATAAAGCTTGGTACATAATATTATTTCTAGCTTATAAAAGTACTTCGTAGTTTTTGTGCCACTTTTATTAAAAGCTGTCAAATAAAAATGGTTTTAGCCGATATTCAAACGTGAATATCTTTGTCGTTACTTGTCCGTTTTACTTGTTCTTTATATCCACGGTTACGTCTTAGTATGTAGTAATATATTTTGGAAAGCTCGGCTCCTCCGGGTTACGTCTAAAGCCTCTTTTTGACCAATGAAAAACGTCCAACAGCAAACATTTTTCCAGAAAATACTTTTCGTCAACAATCTTGCAAAAATCATAACTTCTTCGTTATAAACTCTTTTTAATCCATTCTTTCGCCTACGGATTCGTTTTTGAAAGTATTTTCTAAAAATTTTGCCAAAGTTTCCTTGGTGTTTACTGATTTTCCATATTTTTACAAAACGGGACAGCATGTCCTAAACATGCTCCAAATCAAGTTTTCAAGGTTTAAAACTAATTTCTACCATCACCAAACCTCTTGTAATCACCACATAGCTAATCTAATCCTACCATACACCTTCTTAGGGTGCCATGGGATCCTAACCAAGTTATTATAGCAAGGGGATTCATAACTAAAAAGTTAGGGTTTGTATGTTTCATTTTACACAAAATAAATGGTGGTATAGCTAGTTGTACATGGTTTTTAGCAATGAAATCATGAAATACATGTAAATATAAGATGATCCATGAAAAAATAAAGTTGATAACTTACTTGATAAAATGAAATGATTAGATGATGATTATGCTTGATGTTCTTGTGTTTTTGTTGCTTGATTCTTGATTAGGCAAGTAAAAGGAACAAGTTTAGTGTTATAACTTATGAAAAATGATCACTTGATCATGAAATGGATGTTGGGTCGTGGTTATGGTGAAAGGGATGAAGAGAATGAGTTTTTGATCCAAAAAAATAAAATGTGTAGTGTTTAAAGTGTTTAGGCTAGATATTTTTCTAGGAAATGGCAATTTGGTAAATATTTAATCAATGTCAAGTAACTTGTGATGGGGAGGGGCGGCACATGCTGAATTTAGGAAGAGGATGTAGAAAATTTGAGTATTATCTAGTCCACGGAGTCGGTTTTGGTTCCGTTAATCGCAAACCGTAAACTGTTAAGTCGCGAAACGTAATTCCGGGTATCGTAAAAATATGAAATATGAAATAATGACTAAACTTGTCAAAATGAAGTTATAAAAATGTTAAAATTATGTTGGGTACAAATATTGAGTGATCGGGTGATTATTGTTTAGTTTTCACGAAAACCGTCGTAATATTCATACGCGTACGTTATAAATAAAATAAATTTCCAAAATACTGGGTAACTGAATGTTATAACTTTTATGATGTTAAAATGGATATAAAAATATGTCGGGACCATCGTGGGAATATTTAGATATATTCGTCGTGTATAAACCGGGTGTTAACGTTTACTATAAATACTTATACGTAAAAACGTTAAATGTACTGAATATAGAAATTTGAAAATCCTGAGAGTGGTATAACATGAAAATGCTGTTATGATGATATGCAGACTATCCCCAGTCCGTATGCAGTGTTCTTAACACTAATGAAATGAATTCGCACCTAAACCAATCCGGTTACGCGAATTTGAATACCCGTAAACTAAATTTACGATGAAATGTGTAATGCAAGTGAATAGTGAAAACTTTTCCGGAAATGAATAGTGTATAGTGAATAGTAAAATTTCTGAATGCTTCTCGGAATGTCAAACTGACACCAAAAATGATGAATAGTAAACTCATGAATAGTGTTTTGATGAATAGTGTTTGATGAATAGTGTTTTTCCAAAGTTCGGGAAATGACCTGAAATGGTGAGTTGTGACACCGTGGGCGAAAGAACGGATTAAAACGGGTTTATAACGAATGAGATATGATTTTTGCATGTTTAACGACGAAAACTATTATTTTCTAAAAATAGTAAGCAGTCACACGATTTTTATGGGTAAAATCGAGGCGTTAGACGTAACCTAGAGGAACCGAACTATCAAAAATATATTAGTATATGTCAATACGATTCCAAGGATATAAAGAACGTAGAAAACGAGCTTATAACGAAAAAGATACAAGCGTTTGAATTTTAGACGATTTTAACAAGTGACCAGGTTGAGAGCCAATTTACTCATTGATAAACTCATTTCTGAAAAATTTACATCAATGACAAAAAGTTAGTTCACCCAGCCTAGTTTTCAAAACATCGAACCGTTTGTCAAAAGGATTTATAACGAATAACTTATGGTCTTCCAAACTTTCCCAAAAACTGCCCAGAATCTGCCAAAAGAGCCCAAACACCTCACTTGACGGCTATTTTCCTTTGTGATCGAGACCCATATAGGCAAACTTCATTTCTGTGACTTTTTAGATATGGTGAAAGGTTTCTCAAAACTACTGAGCTTTTTTCCTAACTCTTAATATTGACTATTTCGCGACTAGTTTTGCGAGACCATTTTGGTCATATTTTCAAGTTATGAAAAGTGTCATTTTACATCGAAAACCTTATATTTGCCGTTAGAACACCAAGCGAGGATCGTGGAGTACCGTTTCAACGTATTTACATGGGAAGTGTTTATTAACTTAATGAGACGTCAAAAATATATTTTTCGACGATAAGCGTTATTTTCAAAACTAACGAATGGTATCGATAACATACGTATTTGCATGTGTAGCATCATTTCATTTCTTACATTAGATCATATCATTCATATTAGGTTGCGGTTAGAGATCGAACCTCATTTCATGTATCCACTTTTGTCATCGTAGCTATCGCACCAGGTGAGTCATAGCCCCTACTCTTTTAATTGTTTTGTAAACTCTTTGGGGGAGAATACATGCTCGTTTTACTTAAACGCATTACTTGCTTTTACATGGTTGATTACTCAAATAGTTCCAGCTTTAACAAAATATATGTTTGATCACCTGCATTTCATTAGTATGTTTGATTACCTGTATTTCTTTGGTATGTTTAATCACCTGCATTTCATTGGTATGCTTGATTACCTGTATTTCATGGGATTGATCATCCTTGTTTATATGACCTCATGGTCACCAATTGTTCCTATATGTTCATTGTAATATTGTAGTATTCCCCACTTGGCTGTGATGTCAAATGTAATATTGTGGTATTCCCCACTTGGCTGTGATGTCAAACGTATTGTGGTATTCCCTACTTGGCTGTGATGTCAAATTTAATATTTTGGTATTCCCCACTTGGCTGTGATGTCAAACGTAATATTGTTGTTTCCTTACTAGACTTATTTTATATGACCTCATTGTCATCATTGTTTACCTGGCGACATTGTCAGACTTATTTTATATGACCTCATTGTCATCATTGTTTACCTGGCGACATTGTCAGACTTATTTATATGGCCTCATTGTCAAAATTGTTTATATAGCAATATTGCTACCTTTATCTATGCGTCGTAGTCCAAATATTACTTTCATTTACATAAACCAAAACATATTTGGCAGTGGGTTGTAAACACATAGGTTACAAGTCTCTTATGGCGGGACTTGTAACTGAGTGGATTTACGATGCCTTTGCTGGGAAATCTTCATCCATATGCATTACATTCTTTTTCATAAGACTCTATGAACTCACCAACCTCGTGTTGACACTTTAGCATGTATTTTCAGGTTTTAAGCAATGGCACGCTACTGGAGGTTTTGGCATGGCATGGCATGGTCATAGAAGACTCTGATATTCATTTGGGGACCGTTTTAAACTATTTTAAGAGCCTACTTCCGCACTACTTTTAACAATGTAAATTCAACATTTTTGATTAAAATATTTTATTCTAAATGATTGAAGTGAAAACTACTTATGTACTTGTGTTGAGATACCAATTGAGTTACACCCCAGCTACATGTATGCTTCCGCTCGACCCGACTTTGGAGGTGTGACATCATTCCTCTAAGTGCAAGAGAAGAACATTCGTTGTAATCAAGAAACGAAGTGTTGAAGAAGAGTTTTGCTCATCTCATCTCATTGTTGCGGATCTATCATTATTTTCATTCATTGTTTCGTGTATGTAATACGACTTGAGTGCAATTCTTATATTGTGTATTGTGTTGTATCGTGCCATCGTGTTGGTACGAGGTGTGAAGCCATGTGGGCTTTGGTAGATTGGTTCTAACTAGGATTAGGACTCGACATTCCGCTTAGTGTCGTTAAACTTGGTGTAAGCTTGTGTAAGGTTTGTTCCGCCATAAGGGAGCGTGTTGATATAGTGTTTGTGAAACTCTCGAATGTGAGACTCGAGGAGTGGAGTAGGGAAGAAGGAGTGAGCTTCGTGGCCGAACCACTATAAATCTTCGTGTGCCGGTTTGATCTTTCCTTTCCTTATCTTTACTTGTTTACTAATCATTGCTTATATATATATTGTTGTGTTGATTTCACGAAAGCTTCGAATCGAATCATTTTATCAAACACAATTTGTAAAGTCAATTTTATAAAAACGTGTTTAATAACGGTGAAACTATTCAACCCCCCCCCCCCTTCTAGTTTCTACAATTGGTATCAGAGCCAGGTTGCTCAAGGATTTTTAAAATATACTGTATTTTAAAACTTGAAACGATCAATAGAATTTGAAAAATATCAAGAAGGGCAGTCTATGCAAAGACCACCACTCTTTGAGGCTGATAGTTTTATTTATTTGAAAACTCGATTCGAAAAGTATGTGAAATCAAACGATCTTGATCTTTGGCATGTTATTACAATGGGTGACTTTAAACCTATTGAATTTAATCCTGAAACTAAACAAAAAGAAATTGTTCCTTATGACAAACAAAGATATAGTCTTAAAAAGAAATTAGCTAAAAATGATGAAGCAAAAATGGTAATTTTCAATGCTTTGCCTAAAAAGGAATTTCAAAGAATTTTTATGTGCAATACGGCTAAAGATATTTGGAAAACTTTGTTAGTCACTCATCAAGATAATAATCAAGTCAAAGATAATAAGATCAATCATTTGGTTCAACAATATGAACAATTTATCATACCTGAAGATGAATCTATAGATAGTTCATTTGCTATATTTAACACCATAATCACGAGTTTAAAAGCACTCGATGAGGAAATTTCTGTCAAAAGTTGTGTTAGGAAATATCTCAGGGCTTTACATCCGAAGTGGAGAGCAAAGGTCACGGCGATTGAAGAATCCAAAGACTTGGCATCTCTATCACTAGATGAGCTCATTGGTAACTTGAAGGTCCATGAGTTAATCATCAAAAATGATTCCGATATTGTCAATAGCAAGGTGGAAATAAAATCAATTGCATTAAAAGCTAAAAAGGAATTAAGTGATGATGAAGACTTAAGTTCCGAAAGTGATGACGATGAGTACACATTGGCAGTTAGAGATTTCAAGAAATTTTTTAAGCGAAGAGGAAGATTTGTAAGACAACCACGAGAGGAAAAGAAAGCTCCTCAAAAAGCTCGTGAGGGTAGATACATCAAGGGTAAGAAAAGATGTTTTGGATGTGGTGATACAAGACACTTAGTTGGAGATTGTCCACACCAAACACAGGACAAAAACTAAAGGGCATATGTTAGCGGTGCTTGGAGTGATGGCGAAGAAGATGATAAGAATGAAACTTGTCTCATGGCCGGATCTTCAAAAGAGGTACGTACCGAAACCGATTTCCACAATTTTGATATTTGCTCACTAGATTCTCTTGACTTAGATAATGAATATGATAAAATTTGTGAAGTGAGTCAAAAGATAATTGTGAAAAACAAATCTCTAAAATCCACCAAATCGAAATTAGAAAAAGAAATATTGGAATTAAAAGAGATGTTATCTAGACTTGAGAAAGGAAAAGAAATTGTTTCGGAGTGTAAATCATGCAAACTTCTTAAAATCAAAAATGAAGAACTCAAAGAGGAAGCCTCAAAATTAAATAAGTTTGAAAAGAGCACTCACTCTCTTAGACAACTAATAGGAGCTCAAAAGGCTTCCGACAATAAAACCGGTATAGGTTATAACTTTTTTGAAGCATCACCAAACATATCAAAACAAATAAAATTTTTGAAATCTCAGTCGGATTTGGCTACTGGCGACGGTCCCTCAAATCCATCCGACGGTCCCTCACCTTCAAAGGATCGTCCCATCGATAAAGGACCATCCCCAGTAAGGAAGACTGTGATCTTACCCAAAACCACTACAAATTCTAGTCCAAAACAGTCAATACTAGGAAAATCAGAAACACCCGTTGCTAGTGTAGAAGAAGTAAAACAATTCTATTGACCAATACTAAAACCCAGATTAGGTTACAACAAACCAACTATAAGATTTACACCTCCATCCCCTAGGAGAACAAATATACCAAACAAACAAACTGGATCAAAAACAGCTAGAAATAAAAATCATTATAAGAACTACTCCATGAATTGGAAAAATGATTTCCCTCCTATAGGATTTTACTCACCATTTCAACACCCTAGACAAATGCAACAAATGTATAGGATGTTTGGCGCTAACAACTTTGGACCCTTGAGATATTGGGGACCATATGTTTGAGTTTGTCTGGGTTATCATTAGATATGCTTGGGAATAGACCTGGAGCCCGACGAATAGGTCAAGGATAGTGGATGCACAAATCACATGACGGGTAATCGCAAGCTATTCTCATCACACAATGCAAGTACTGGAGGTAATGTTACATTTGGTAGTAAGCTCAAGGGCAATATCATTAGCAAAGGTACGATCACTCATAACTCTCTTACTATTACTAATGTAGAATATGTGGATAACCTAGGTTTTAATTTACTTAGTATTAGTCAAATCTGTGATAATGGTTGCAAGGTAATCTTTTTCAAAGACGATAGTGAGATAATTAAGAATGAAAAAGTTATTGCAAAAGGAATTAGAAAAGGTAATCTATACGTCATGAAATTTAGTAACAAACCTAGTGGGAACATATGCTTAGCTATGGTTAATGATAACTCTACTTTATGGCATAGAAGATTAGGACACGCCAACATGCGTCTATTACAATCTGTTGAGGCAACATGATCAAGATCTCTTTATGTTTTAATGATGACAAATAAACCATCGAAACACATAAAATAACAAACGTTAGCTGAAAATCGCCGGAGCCAATGTATACTCCTGGCGCGCTGCCCGTGCGTCAACGCGTGGGTGACGCACCAGGAGTCTGTATAGTTCTGGGCAAATTTTGAAAGTCGGCTTTCCCCTTACCCAACAAATGTAGATATTTCAAAACAGGTATGAATATGTTAGGTGCTTAACTGAGAACACTCGAAACGAGTTTTGAGATTTAAGAGATCTTACTTTTAAAACACCCATTTACGGGAAAATGCCAACTCATGTTTTCTAACTATCGCCTCTAGCCAAGGCTTTTCTAAACTTAGGGAGCTTGTATATTTCATGTAACATCGTGTTGAAGCATCCATATGCTCATATCCCGTACTTACGTCTTCTCCAATTACATAACGGGTTTACTCCCTTATTGGTCAAACTAAGTCAAAGGTCACTTTGCATAAATGCATCCTTTCCCACTTGGGTTATGCTTTACATCAAGGCAAAGCACTTAACTTGTTTGAACCAAGGTATTAGTTAAGAATGTCGAGTCATGGAAAGTCACGAGATATGAAACTATGGATTCTCGACGTTGTATTACTTGAACTTATAAGTAACCTATGATTTTCTCAACTTATAATCTTAATTGTCTAAACCTTTTCTTCTTAATGAAAATTAGATTATGCCTTAATCCTCTCTTAATCCCATTTATGCATAAGACATATCCAATCATATCCAAATCAAATATTCTCTTACACAATCTGTTACACCCTTACATATTCCCTTACACACTACATCCTAACCATCCATTCCCTTACAACACATCCCAACCATTCATTTTCAACACATGCCAATTGTTGGAAACCCTAATATGGCTCCTTCATCCTAGCCATTGATTTCAAATTACAACAAATCACAACCATCCATCCAACCCCTCATCTCTATATCATCACATGGGTTTCATCCTAGCCATTGAATTCAAATCAAACACATCTCAACCATCCATATAATCCATCTTCCCTATACCACTACATGTGATTGATCTTAGCCATTCAATTCAAACCAAAACAATCATAACCATTGATCCAACCTTTCCCCCAAGCAAAAGAGGCTCCCTTTGATCTCATCCATCCAATTCAAATGAAATCATCTCAACCCTTCATCTCTCCTTTCCCCCCAAGCAAAGCATATTCCTTGGAATATCCTCTTCAACCCTAACCTAGGCATACTTGATCTTAGCCATCCATTTCTAATGAGATCATCTCATCCATCCACATGTCAAATTGTTTGAAAAACCAAGGGAGGCTGCCTTTTATCCTAGCCATCCAATTCAAACCATTTCATCTCAACCCTCCATCACATTCTTCCCCCCCCCCCCCCAAAGCATTGGAATATTCCTTGGCATATTCTTTCTCTCTTTTCTATGCCATATGAGGAGATACACTTCTACCCCTTCCAAATTACCCAATCTACACTTTAAACCCTTGGTAATTTGGTTTCTCTTTAAGCACTTCACAAATGATTTCCAAATTGGCTATTTGAGTTGGTAAACCATAGAAAGATTAATGTTAAGGTTTAGTGTGAAGTACAATTGGGGGTTTTAGCAAGGATAGGTATTTGTAAGATCTAAACACCCAACACTTGGGAAAAAGTTACAGACGCCTGGCGCGCTGCCTGCGCGTTGACGCGCGGGTGACGCGCCGGCCTCGGTAAAATTTCCCAAGTTTGGTTTCTTGGCCCATAAATACCACCCTTGCCTATTGTATTCCTCACCCCTTGCCATTATTCATTCTCTCTAATCTCTCTAATTCTATCTCTTGTGTCCTTAATCTTTCAAACTAACATCTATTGAAAGAACACATCTTCTTTGCAAGGGAAGAATCACAAGAACCTAATCCACTCTTGTGATTGCGTCAAGGGTCTTCTATCTTTACCCTTTCTACTATAATTGAGTCTCTAGGTTAGGCTAGGGCTTGGTTGAATAAACAAACAACTCATTCATTCAATTGTTTGTAAGGGAAGTCTTGTGTCTTGGTGACCAAGCCTAGATCATTGGGGATCTAGTTGGGGTTTGATACTTCCGAGTGGAAGTCTTGGTAGAGATCTTTGTGATCCTTAGGTAAAGTCGAATCGTGGGATTCTTTTGGGTGGTTTCCGAGGGCGGAATACCGTTGGGGAGTAACTCCTTCTTTGTGAGCATCGATATTGGTGAATATCGGTGGAGTGAATTGTAACGGTTTATAGTCCACCAAAAGGAAATAGTATCAGAGTCATGGATTCGCAACTGGACGTATGGATGGTATAAACCCCCCATCCCGAACCAGTATATATCGTGGTGTCTTTCTTTACTCGCTTTATATACTTTGTTTGTGTTTGTGGTTGTTTGGATTGATTACACAACCACTTGGTTTCTTTGAGGCTTAAAGTTTTTAAACGTCTTAAAAGCCTAAGAAACCGTATTCACCCCCCCTCTACGGTTCTACACAATCATTGTCTTCTAAGGATTTAGTTAGAAACCTTCCCAAACTTAGGTTCGACCAACGTTTTGTGATGCTTGCAAGGTTGGAAAACAAGCTCACTCTAGTCATAAACCTAAGAACATGATCTCAACATCTAGATGTCTAGAGCTTCTTCACATGGATCTCTTCGGTCCTTCTGCCATACGGAGTTATGGAGGAAATCTCTACACCCTAGTGATCGTAGACGATTACTCTAGGTACACTTGGACTAGGTTTCTTAAAAACAAGACTGAAACTTTCGATCAATTCAAAATATTTAGTAAGAAAATTCAAAATCAGTTAGGATGCAACATAATTTCCATTAGGACGGATCATGGTAGAGAATTTGACAATGAAGTTCAATTCGGAGCTTATTATGATGCTAATGGTATTACTCACAATTTCTCGGCTCCACGAACTCCACAATCAAATGGGGTAATTGAAAGGAAAAATAGAACCCTACAAGAAATGAGTAGAACCATGCTTAATGAGCAATCGATTTCCCAAAAGTTTTGGTGTAATGTCGTAGATACATCCACCTATATCCTTAATAGAATTTTAATTTGACAAATCATAGGAAAAACCCCTTATGAAATTTTGAAAGGTAGGAAACCTTCCCTAGATTACTTTAGAGCGTTTGGTATCAAATGCTATATTCTAAACACCAAAGATTATCCCACCAAGTTCGACCCAAAGTCTTACGAAGGTGTATTTCTAGGTTACTCTCAAACTAGTAAAGCCTACATTGTCTTAAACAAGGAAACAATGGTCGTCGAAGAATCACTCAACGTGACATTCGATGAGAGTCCCCCCTCCATCTAAAACTTCACCTTTGGTAGATGATGATTTGGATGAAGAAAACGCCATAGTTGAAAACATGAAAAACCTAGACATATCTCAAGAAACCATCGAAATAGATGAAACCTCAAATAGTAAAGAATCTAAAAGCCACCCTTTAGATAATGTCATAGGAAGCCTAAACCAAAGAACCCTTAGATCACAAGTTCAAAACAAAAGCAACTTATTTTGTTTTTTTTTCAATCATTGAACCTAAAAATGTCAATAAAGCATTGAAAGATGAAAGTTGGATCATCGCAATACAAGAAGAATTAAACCAATTTAAGTCTAATGATGTTTGGATGTTTGTACCAAGACCTAAGATTGTCACAATAATAGGGACTAAATGGGTATTTAGAAACAAACTAGATGAAAACGGTATTGTATCTAGGAACAAAGATAGGTTAGTCGCACAAGGCTATAATCAACAAGAGGGAATTGATTATGACGAAACCTACGCACCCGTAGCTAGACTTGAGTCCATTAGGATATTAATCTCATATGCATGTGCATTAGATTTTAAGTTGTTCCAAATGGATGTGAAAAGTGCATTCCTAAACGGTCTCATCAATAAGGAGGTATATGTAGCACAACCTCCAGGATTCATTGACTTCGAGTACCTCGAGCATGTTTATAAACTAAAGAAAGCTTTATATGGTTTAAAGCAAGCCCCTAAGGCTTGGTATGATAGGTTGAAAGCTTTTCTTCTTAAGCATGGATACTCGATGGGAATGCTAGATAACATTGTTTTCACCAAGAAGAAAGATTCAAACATCATAATTGTCCAAATATATGTTGATGACATTATATTTGGTTCAACTTGTCAAGACATGTGTGATGAATTCTCAAGAATCATGCATGACGAGTTTGAAATGAGCATGATGGGCGAGCTTAACTTCTTCCTTAGACTACAAATAAAACAATTGGATGATGGAATATTCTTTAATCAATCCAAATATATTAAGGAAATACTTAAGAAATTTGGACTAGAAGATACTAAACCTATGAAAACCCCAATGGATACGGACACAAAGCTCACCAAGGATGAAGAGGGTGAATCCGTAGATAGTACTAAGTATAGAGGTATGATAGGAAGTTTATTGTACCTAATGGCAAGTAGGCCCGATATCATGTTTAGTGTCTGCCTTTGTGCTCGCTTTCAAGAAGATCCAAAATCTTCTCACTTAGAAGCGGTTAAACGTATCTTCCGATACATTAAAGGCACTATGCACTTAGGATTATGGTATCCTAAGGGGACCAGCATAGAAACTATAGTTTACGCCGACTCTGATCATGCGGGAGATTATGTGGATCAAAAAAATACTAGTGGCATTTGTACCTCCGTGGGTTGTTGCTTAACTTCTTTGTTCTCCAAGAAACAAATGGCACTAGCTATCTCTGCAACCGAAGCCGAATATGTAAGCGCCGGAAAGGCAAGTCAACAAGCACTATAGATGAAACAAGCTCTCGTAGACTATGGTATCACACTTGATAACATTCCAATCATGTGTGATAATAAAGGAGCAATAGATTTAAGTAAAACCCCGTGCAACACTTTCGTACCAAACACATAGAGATGCGTCACCATTTTCTTAGGGAAAACGTGCAAAAGGGTAACATATCTAATGAAAAAGTGCCAACAGAGGAAAACATAGCTGATATTCTTACTAAACCACTTAAGCGTGAACCATTCTTTTATCTTCAATTAGGATTAGGAATGATGGACCACATATATCCTTAGATTTCATATTTAATGTATTCCTTCTAATCTGAGTCTAGGATTCTCTTGCGCACAAAAATTAGAAATTGGGGAAGTAACTATTTCCTTTTATTAACAACCATTATTGCATGATAATAAGAGAACTTGATTTTATGCATTAAAACCCCAATTCATATGTTCAAAATCTTCTCACGAATAGGAAAAAATAATTTTTCTTGCATTATTAATACAATTCAAAAACATTTTTCCATGCATGAACGATGCGCTCAATTCCTCTATCGGATCATGTAACAAATATGTTATCCGACATGGAAAGATGAGCAAAATTGAAATTAGGAGACTTTGGATTATCTCTTAGGATTTTTCTTCTATTTTAAGGTCAAGATAATCACATCTCCACATATGTTTCATATAGGCATACACTAGAAACATTTTCTGAAATCTGGCTAACCTCCTGGCGGTGGTCCTTTATCAACCCACGGTTCCATAAGTAATAAGGGACCATCCACCTATTTGAAGGACCATCCACCTATTTGTGTGCCGTTAATTGTTTTATGTCCCTGCATGTTTGACTAGCCTACCCTTAGGTCTTGTGGACATTCCTAATTTGCTTAAGCATCATTTGAACTAATTTAACCAAGCATGCATGCTTTACTATTCTTGCTACCTTCATCCTTTATTTAAACCACCACCTCCTCCATCCATTACCATGGCATAACATTTCCTCTTCACAATGTCATCCAACAAAATGTCATCCCTTAGAAAACCAAGAATATCGGTCAAACCCATATGGAGGAAGAAACAAAGCCTTGGCAATTTCATGAACAACTCAAACAACTCACACAATGACCATGTCAATTCCAATCCCACATCACATAATGAGGCATCATCTTCATCATTCTCCTTCTTTGCCTCTCAACCACAAAATGGGCCACCATCCACTCACAATGAGTATACAAACCCGACTCCTCAAGATCATTCATTACCACCTTTGTTTCCACCTCAAATGACAAATGTCAACTCCTTACACTCCATCAAAGCTCAAGAATTCTCCAATCTTGTTGATTTGAGCCTCCTCAATATCATCCTATCCCAAAAACTTCATCCTCCAACAATGTCCCATCCCACTCTTGCCCAAGTGGATGCCCATGGGGGTTATTGTGCTTGTTACATCTACAATCACAACCACTTTCAAAAGATGAAGAATGATCTTGCCTACATCATTTCCATCCTCTTGTCTTCCGGGTTTCTACAACCCTTACCCAAAAACTCGTCTCCACCTTGCGGTAGCAAGTTCTAGAGAAGCATGCATGACCACTAATAAAACCGGACTTAACATGAGATATCCTAGGAGATTAGACAAAGATTATGCTTGTAAACTCATGTTGTAAATGTCATATGAATGACATTATTCTTGTCTTTTAATAAATGATCTAGTTTATGCATGAATTATTGAAATGGTAATCCAGAAACTCTTCCTGCCGGCGGTCCCTTATCAAGGTGGCGGTCCCTAACTTTAAAGGACCGTCGACCCATTTATGGAACCATTCGCAGTATATGTCTATCCTGCCTTATCTTATCTTTTCTGCAGGATTTCTATGTTTGCTTGCATGTTTCCTCTAACATATTGCAACTTAATTCCATCGATCGATTCCCGAGTGTCCTCATCAAGGGGGAGCACTAAGCTTGGGGGAGTCATCATGTTGCCGTGGATTTCATTTCTTCTACGAAGCCATTTTGATCCTACAAAAAGGGGGAGAACAAAACGAGACTCATTTTAAAACTCATTAATGCCTAGTTTTATCTAAAATGAGTTTATATTTTGTAATCATCAAAAAGGGGGAGATTGTCAATACAAATAATGTCAAAAGCGTCATTTTCATTAATCGGTCTCTACTAGTTTTGATAATTACAAAATACAAACACACGTTACATAAAACTACAACTAATAAGTTTTTAATCGAGAAAACTCGTTTTCATCAGCAACATCACTTAAGGTATGTACAAACTTCTACCAACTTGTGTATATGATCAAAGGATTTAAAAACTTTACATTTTCATGTCACAAAACATTTTTACAAAAGTACTTTTGTATAATTTAAAGAAATGTTTTATTAAGAAAACGTTTTCAACATTCAAAACCATAACAGCCATATTTCCCGCTCAAAACCGACAACAAAACTTCACCAGATAGTTTTTCACCACGTCAGGACAAAATGAGGAGCGTTTGTCTGGACGGTCCTTTAAATAGGGTGGCGGTCCCTTATCGATAAGAGAGCGTCCAGCATTTAAGGGACTGTCGCCTCTCTCCTGACGCCTATAAATACAGAACTGTTTTGCTTCAGAAAACTTCACCTCTTATGCCCCAAAACCTTCTGTATTCCAAAATCTTTTCTAAAACATACTCTTTGATCACATTATCAAGTTCTAGTTGATTATAAGTGATCACACCCATCATTCCTCTAAGTGCAAGAAAAGAATATTCGTTATAATCAAGAAACGAAGTGTTGAAAAAGAGTTTTGCTCATCTCATCTCATTGTTGCGGATCTATCATTATTTTCATTCATTGTTTAATGTATGTAATAGGACTTGAGTGCAAGTCTGATATTGTGTATTGTGTTGTATCGTGCCATCATGTTGGTACGAGGTGTGAAGCCATGTGGGCTTTGGTAGATTGGTTCTAGCTAGGATTAGGACTCAACATTCCGCTTAGTGTCGTTAAATTTGGTGTAAGCTTGTGTAAGGTTTGTTCCACCATAAGGGAGCGTGTTGATATAGTGTTTGTGAAACTCTTGAGTGTGAGACTCGAGGAGTGGAGTAAGGACGAAGGAGTGAGCATCGTGGCCAAACCAATATAAATCTTTGTGTGCTGGTTTGATCTTTCCTTTCCTCGTCTTTACTTGTTTATTAATGAATGCTTATATCTATTATTTTGTTCATTTCACGTAAGCTTTGAATTGAATCATTTTATCAAACACAATTTGTAAAGTCAATTTTATAAAAATGTGTTTAATAACGGTGAAACTATTCAACCCCCCCCCCCCCCTTCTAGTTTCTAAAAAGTAGTTGTACAATAAATACAACAACCACAAACACAACCAAAGTATATAGAGCAATTAAAGAGACACCATGATATATAATGGTTTGAGATGGGGGGTTTATACCATCCATACGTCCTGTTGCGAATCCACGACACAGATACTATTCACTAAGTATAATCCTTTCAGTGGACTATAAACCGTTACAACTTCACTCCATCGATATTCCCAAATACCGATGCTCACTAACCCAACGGTATTCTGCCCTTGGAAACCACCCAAAACAATCTCGTGATTTGACTTTCCTAAGGTCACTAAGACCACTGCAACGACTTCCCACTAGAAGTATCAAACCCTAACTAGATCCCCAATGATCTAGGCTTAGTCACCAAGAAACAAGACTTTAACCTAGATTCCCAATGATCTAGGCTTGGTCACTAAGACACAAGACTTCCCTTATAAAAAAATAGAAAGAATAAGTGTTTGTTTGTTCAGCCAAGCCCTAACCTAACCTAAAGACTCGATTGTAGTAGAAAGGGTAAAGATAAGAAGACCCTCGACACAATCACAAGAGTGAGTTCTTGTGATTCTTCCAATACAAGAGGCAATGGTGGGTATTTATAGGCCAAGATCCTATTTGGGGTAAATTTTACCGAGGCCGGCGTGTTAGAGTGCCAGCAGCACGTCAGGCACTCTGGTGAAATTTTCCCTTTTAGCAAATTTGTCTTGTAAATACCCAACCTTGCTAAACCCCCAATTGTATTTCACACATTTAGACCTTAACATTAATCATTCTTAAGGTCTACCAACTCAAATAGCCATTTTGTAAAAATGTTTTGTGAAGTGTTTAAGAGAAACCAATTATCAAAGAGAGAAGGGTAGAAAGGATAATTGGATAGGGGTAGAATAGGTATTCCTCACATGGCATAGAAAAGAGAAAAAGAATATGCCATGGGATATTCCTTTACTTAGAAAGGAAGTTTGGATGTTAAATATGGAAGAATTTGAATTTGGAATTCAAATGGTGTGAGAGGAAGAAGTGAGAGAGTAATACTGGGTTAGGTTGAACCATGGTTGAGTTAGAAGAGTAACCATGGTTGGGTGAGAAGATAGTGTGTTGAGAACAAACCATGGTTGGGTTAGAGGAGAAACCATGGTTGAGTTAAGAAGGATATCCAAGGAAATATTCCATCCTTTGAGAAGAGGGTGAAATGAAGGTTTGAGATAAGTTTGGGTGAGATAGATGGTTGAGATGAAAGGGAGCCTAAGGTGAGAATTCAAATTTGAAAAATGAGTTGTTGGGGTGTAATAGGTGAGTTAGATTGGATATGATATGGATGTGATGGGGAACCTTCCCTTAGGATTCAAATTTGAATTTGGCATGTGATGAAATGGGGTGTGAGTTGGGTAGTGTGTGAGGGACGAAAGAGTTGTGAGAGGAGTGTGTGTGTAATTTGAAAATATAGTTGTTGGAAGTATAAGAGAGTGAGTTGGATAGGATGGGATTATGATAGTGATGGGGAGCCTATGGCTTGTTTTCAAATTTGAAATACCCATGTGATGAAATAAGAAGGGTGTGGGAAGTGAGGTGTTTTGTGGTGAAGGTTTATTTGGTTTTGAAATGAATGGTTGGATGAGGAAGATGGAGATGTGTTGAAATCCTAGTGGTTTAAAGGGAATGTTGTGAGGAGAATGTTTTGGAGATTTGGTGTGGGAATGAAGGGGACAAGAAGTATACAAAGTACAAGCAATATAAGAGAATGTTAGGGATAAGATTTGGGAGGATTTTGAAGTGGTTGGAGGATTTGTTTGAACTGAGGAATAATCAAAGGATTGATTAGGAGTTAATCATATTGTCATTAAGGAAGAAAAGAGTTAACAATTATGATTAAGTATTAAGAAAATCAAAGGTGGCGAACTATGATCTATGAAGACTGGAAGTGAGTTGTCATGATTGAAGATACAGTTCTACGTTTCAATACCTCTTAGTTGTACTAAGAGGTATAAGGGATCTAAAGCAGGATTGGAATTTTCATGAACCTTGTAAAGAAATCTCTACGCACACCTAAGAAGAATGACATAATTTGAATTATGGTATATCATTTGAGTTAGTCAGCTCACTTTTGCCTCTTAGAATGTGCATTCAATTAGCAAGTTGGCGTAAATCCTCCGGCAGAAAATTCTTTAGTTACTTAGCATACCTACAGTGATCGTGTCAGAGATTTGCATTGTTTCCTCACAATACCAAGGAGAACTACTGAAGGCTTAAGGGACCAGAGTATAGGAATGCATTTCATGGACAGACTGATGGATAAGCAGAACAACTATTCAAACTTAGAGGAAGTGTTGAGCAGGAAGTTTGACAAGTGTGCGGTCTGATGGTGTTTGCTCATTAAGATCGATGGCATATAAGTGACAAGTAGTCCTTTTAGACTCTGCATGAACGGAGATGTAGAACACCTTCTAGTTGAATTAAGTCGAAAAGCTACTCATTGAATGTTTGAAGCTGGTTACGATGACTAGTGGATTAGTTACCATTGTGAAAGAGGAAGTTTGAAAGTTTAGACAGGAAATTGTGTGTTCCGGATGATGTTTCCGTACAGAAGAGTTAGACGTGTTGGTATTAAGAAGCTTTTGATTCGTGATACGTTAGTACTTAGATTCGTTCTTATCTGTGCTGTCATCCTATCTATCACATAATATATTCTGATATGATTCTATTTTCTGATTTATGCTTAGTTAATCGCTAGTACGAATAGGTTACCAACCTTTTTAAGAACTTTTGGTATGTCTGATAATTCGATTTACATTCTTCTGATTTCTTTTTTGCGAGTCCCTTAGTATATTCAGAACCTGATTTGATTTGTGAAGTTTTCTACCATCTGGTTTCACTTCTGTATTTCAGATCTGTCTTATGTTCATGTACCTCTTTATGAGATTTCAACTATCATCTGTTTCATGCTAATTTCGAATTCGTTGGATCAAATTTGTTTTCCGTGGGACTATCCTACTTTATACAGATCGAGTCATGAGAAACTTTTCCATTTGTTATATTTCTTTGAAGAAACTATTCCAAGCAAATTAATCACTTTCTTTTCATTTCGTGAATTGGTGCGTTTCTGTTTGATCTTTTATCTCAATTTCGCGGACGAAATTTTCTTCTTAGAGGAGAAGAATTGTAAAACCCGAAAGTTCGTCTTTCCAAAATTTCTATATAATTTGAAATTTTCCTAAGTTTGAGAATTTAACGAGTTATAACTAATGACATGTTTAAACTATAGGTTATAAATAAATTACTAAATAATTAAAATCCTAATCTAGCCTAAAGTGTAATTCCTATCCTAGTCTAAATGAGAACCGAAGTTCTGCCTAGCCATTCCTTTCTCTCTTTTTTTCTCCTTTTTGTCGTGTGTACTAAAGATAAGAGCAACAAGAATGAGTTTCACATTTTAAAAGATATCATGTCATAACCCTCTCACACGGTATTCCTAAAATAACCACACGTTATTTCCTGTTCTATTTGGAACCGCATATCACATCCTTCTTTTCACCTCATACAAAACTTTCAAAACTCACCAAACCCTAAAAACTATTGATGGCTATCTTTTCCTTGGCTCACTCACATTCGAATCAAAGCAACCCAAGGAAGTCATGGAGTTGATCGTGCTGGGGTTCTGTTTGATAAAGGAGGCTTGTACGTGGGTCATTTGGCTGTTCGAAAATTTATGTGATTATCGATATTTGTTTTCTGGTCGAGGGGTCTGATCGTGGTAACGTTGGTGTACAAGGAGGTGATCGGGTTCGTGGGTAAACAAATGTTGGTGATCGCGATGTGACATTATCCTTGGTTTGAATCAGGTTTCAGTTTGGATTCGATGATTGGGTTCTTCCGTTCTCGTTTCGGCATCACTTTCGACCCGAGGTATATTTTACCTTCGTCTTTGTTCTTTGTTCTCTCGACATGTGCTCAACATATACACATATATAACATGTAAAACTAAATCAAATCTGATCGAGATGTCAGTCACATAAAATGATACCATGAGTCGCATGAAAGGATGATAGAAAACATGTTCGATAATCTTGATGCTTGGACTGTTTAAATTTGTTTGTGTCAAGTTATAAGGCAGTGTTTGAATTGTATTTTACCGGACCTCATGTCAACAAGTTTATAACCATTACAATCCATAACAATCTGTTTGTACTATACGGCCTGTTTGAACATCATTCTGCTCATTAGTACACGATCTAAAATCTGAAATAAACGCAAGTAGTAATTAACAAAGAGCATGTGTTTTAACTAAACGTATAAAAAAGTTGTATGGGTCGAATGAGTTAAACAACTTGTTAGATATGCATGCATATTGGATTATATAAGTTGAGGCAGGTCTACACATTTGTGGGTAATCATGGAACTTTGTATATAAAAGAAATAGGGAATCAGTAGATTATTCTTGAAAGCAATGCATTTTAGTTTCATGAAAAGTACAAGTTTAGCTATGTGTGAATACGTGAGTGGAGTTATTTTTGTGTTTTGTGTCTTGTATAAACACTGGAAAACATGCATTGCTTATAGTGTATTAAACAAGTTAAAACGTATATGTTAATATTGAGGGATCTAAAGCGTGGATTTCATGTGAGTTAGACCCATAAATTATGTGTGTAAATCAGTAGGGGTGTCGAGGTTATTTTGGTCTCATTGGGTGGTCAAGAATTGCCTTAGACAGGTTATAAATTGATTAGAAAGGGTCTATAGTCATGGCTTTGATTTAGTAAACGATTAGTCGGTTTGGCTAGTGTGAGTCTCGGTATTTTGGTGAAGCCGAGTTGACGAGAATAAGTGTGTCGAAAGGTGTGTGTGCGTGTGTATATCGGGTATAAAAAGGGTATATGGCATTCTAAAAAAATTAATAAATCATAAGTTCGCTGTTACGAAACTAAATTACGCTTTAAACTCTAAGTTTTGGATTACTTACATTTTAATCCTAGAACAAATTTATTGACATAATTAAACCTTAAATTTTGATAATTTACATTTATGTCCCTAAACTTTATTAAATTGACATATTAACCCTAAACTATTATATTGATCATTTTAACTCTTAAATACATTTAAATTGTCAATTAGAACCTTAAAGTATCAAATTACTATTTTGGGAGACTTACTAAATATGGAAACTTGCTAATTCGAGAAATTTGCTAAAAGTGGAGAGTTACTAAAAATAGGAAGAAACCTAAAATGAGTAATCTGATTTATAATAAGTGATTAATAATAAGCCGATCATTAAATCGTGAAGATTCGCTGAAGAAGGACTAACTCCCGATCTTTGTGATGTGTTTCACTTGCGGTTCAAGGTACAGATATTCTGCCTTTTTAGTAAAGGCCTTCTTTCTCTCATGACTCTTTACTTTTGATGTATGATTCTATCCTTTTAAGCCATTGTTATACTTCTCTTTGTCTGATTCGTATTTGATTGATCCAGTTTTATTATGATTTGCTTGTTATTTGTTTCATGCTATAGTTTTTATTCTTATAGCATTCCTATGCTCTATTTGTTGCCCATTATTTGATTAATTTGTATCCAGTCATGGGGAGTCCATGGCCTTGCCACTGATGCACCAGTGGTATTGACACTATCTGTGGAGGTGGGTTTTTGTCCACAGCATTCCCTATTATGCTATAGCATCATGGCCATTATTATTATTGTATGTATGCTTAGCCTAGAGCTTGGTATCTGTGTATTTGTTTTGCAAGGAGCGTATGGATGCATCCTAGGTACTTTGTTTAGTATTATTTGGTGAATGTTTTGGTATGTGTGCAATACACCCCTTTCACATAGTACATTTGGAGATGATCACTCTAATGTGCGCATTAGTATTTTTTGGGCATTCCTATTTAGTTTTACTTTTCTATGAACCTTATTATTCTTTCATTCTATTGTGATTAACTTATGATTGCTCTATTTCATTTGTTTAAACTTATGATTCGTCCCATTTCCTTTGATTCATTTGATATTCCTTATATGTATTCCCTTTGATCATACTTTGTTAATCCGAATATACGTTCCATATTCTTTAGTATTTATCTTAATAGGTTTGCTTGGATTCATTTCGCATTCACATTTTTTCCCTTTTATTATTAGCTTTCTTTTGTTTAGATTTGTCCACTGGGCTTTTTAAGCTCAGCCGCATTTCTTTTCCTGCGATAGGTTTTAGAAGGAAGCTGGGTTTGGGTGAAGAGTGCTTAGGAGCTCTTAGTGGACTATACTGTTGACAGCTCCCCATGGATTAGAGATAGACTTAGAGATTTTCTTTGGTTCTTAGTTTGTAATTAGTTTGGAAGTTGAAATGTTTAGAGTTAGTCCTTTATTCTTTTCTTAGTACTGTTTTGTAACCTTTGTATTAGTAATGAATTTCCGTTTAGTTGTGTTCTGATTTGACTCCAAAATATTACACTTTAGCCCTTTTCGGTTGGGGTGTTACAATTTAGTATTAGAGACCAGGTTTGATTGGCGGATTCAAAACCCGTAGAGCTTAGGCTATGACCTGTGAGTATTAGGCCCGCTTAGTTTTGCACCATAGGAGTTATTGCGTTAGGATTTCCACTCTGAAATTTAAGTTATGACCGGTGAGGATTGAGTAGACTATAGGGAATTTGTTTAGGTATCGTTGCTTCCGCATCACTCTGATTCGTGCTTTGATTCGAGTTGAGCCTTTTAAGATTTCTCTTCCCGGAGATTTGAAACTCCTTATTTTTGCACAACATGAGTTTAGTAACCAAGTAAGTTTAGAATGCGTTGAGAATTTTGCGGTAATGTTTGACATTACGTAAGCTTTATCTTATTTGATTTCAATCTCTGATTCATTTTTTAACCCTTTAGATGCCTCTACAGGCACTTTGAGAATTTCTATGATCATGACGTGTTTGACACGTTCTGTGAAATCACTTGCTTTCGATAAGCATATTTAAGTTTCCCTACACCATTAGATTTTGCCTTATACAGTTGTATTCCTATGAGAAATCTTGTGGTGATCAACCACAAGAATAGAAATGTTATTCCTCACTTAGGAACGATAAGATTCGCTATGCTGATCTGTTTTTCCTTGGAAGTTTAAATTCGATTGTCAGTCTGATATTGACTGGTGGACTGAGCATTAAGATGCTAACTACTGTCATACTACGTCTCCCCTTTAACATTTTGAACCACTCTGATTTATTTTTGCCATGACTTCTGATTGTTAAACTTTTGTTATCCTTACTACCCTGGAAACTCGTATGTTACTTTCGCGGTTATGAAGTCTTACTAGTATCTATTCTTGTTTCCCGTGGGATGAATCTCACTTTGAGTGTCATTTTGCAATCTAAATTCTTCCAATGAATCCCTGAATGAACCACCCAGATTTTTCCACCGATCATGAATTTGATTTGACTTAGTACTGAGAAAATGTTTAGTCATGACTCGAGGTAGAATATGATTTCAATAAAGGCAAGTTTATATGATGCAAGTATTATGACGTCTGGCCAACGTGATAATAATTACATCATATGACTTGAACTTATGGGGATCATAGGATATCTTTGAGGAGTGACTGAGAACAGTTAAGTTTGATGAGACTAAACCCTATCCGTATAGAATAAAGTTTTGCCTAATTCTGAAACCGTGTATCGAACAACACCACTTAAATTGAGAGAACTGAAGAAGCAGTAACCAAGAACTAAGAAGTGGTTTATTTGTCGGAGTGTCCCTCTTTGCAGTGCTTTAGTTTTATTCATAATGAAGAAGGACTGGAAGCTGAACCGTATTTCTTTTAGGAACCATTATTCCCTACTTCGAATCGATGATGTATCTGATCAACTTTAGTATGCGGAGTTTTTCCTTAGAGGGATCTATGGCTTGAAGTTATTCCTGGATTTGCCTTTCGTATTTGTAACGACCTTTATGACTATTAGTGATGCCAATTGTATTGGCTAATGCTTTGACTATTTTATGGACATGATGAATCGTGTCTTTCGTGAATGCTTAGACAATTTGTCATGGTATGGCATTTTAGTATATTCGGAGACGAAGGAGCACATGTGAATCATTTTCGTATTTTGTTGGAAATATGAGGATCATCTGTATATTCTGGAAGCATGACATTGTTGGAAGAAGTTCATGACTTGCATTACTGTTGATCAATCTTATGAGTATGGAAGAGAAGTTTAGCTTGGATGAGAACGGAGTTTTGGAAAGCTGAAATAGAAATTAGCCTTCCAATACCTCCAGATGAGTATCAAATTTTGAGACATTTCGCGAAGAGACTTTATATCCTTATGCAACCCGGAGAAGTTGTTGCCTAGGCATCAAGACAACTAGCACCGTTTGAGGAGAATTATTCAATACGTGATTCAAAGTTAGCGGCATTGGTGTTTGCTCTCAAGACCTAAAGACATACCTTACATGAAGATGAAATCCTATTACAGATGTCAGAAAGCTCAGGAGCAAGGTGGCAAACTATGATCTGTGAAGACTGGAAGTGAGTTGTCATGATTGAAGATATAGTTCTACTTTTCTATCCCTCTTAGTTGTACTAAAAGGTATAAGGGATCTAAAGCAGGATTGGAATTTTTAGGCCTTGTAAAGAAATCTCTGTTGATATAAATAATGTTTAAAAACGTTATTAATATTTCTCAATAAACCTATGTTTTGATAATCACAAAACTCAAATCAAATTAAGTCAAGATTAAAACGTAAACAAGTATTTAGTAACAAATATTTACCTCTACATCTAATATCATTTAAGGTATGCATAAACTAAGCATCTTATGCATTACATGATCAAAGGAAACCTTGTCTTAAGATATAACATTTTATAAAATGATATTAACATTTTATATATATTTATAAATCATTTTTAGTATTGTTATATTAAACTACAAAGATATGATTTCAAATTTCCAACCAAAAAGGGCAAATTTTATCCAGAAAAACTTTTCCAACGTTCAGGAGGGCGGCCCCCTCAATTATACTAGGCATCTCCCTTAATCATTAAGGGGACCGCCCACTAATTAAGGGGACCGACATGCTCCAGAACAGTATTTTATGGCCCTTTAAATACTGGATCAATCCACATATTTTTCTCACCTTTTTGCACTAAAAACTTTCTGATCCAACCTCAATTTCTATATCAAAAATCCTTTGATCATATAACTCATAAGTCTTTGTTTCCAAGTGATCCAAAGCTTCATCCACTCAAGTGCAAGAAGAACACTCCTCTACATCAATCTAATTGTAGTAGTGTTGTGATTAGCTATTTTCATATTGTAGTAGTGTTAGATATTTGTAAAAGTGTTGTGTGAATTTGTTGATTGTAGAAACTAGGTGTGTTGTAAAGTAGTTTAGTAGTTGTGACTTAGTTGTGCATAGAAGAAGGTGTGAAGTTGACAAGGTGTGAAGAGGGTGTGAAGTCTTGAAGAAGTTGTGAAGGAGTGAAGAAGGTGTGAAGTCTTGAAGAAGTTGTGACATTGGTTCTAGCTACGATTAGAACTCGACATTTAGCTTAGTGTCGTTAACTCGTGTAAGCCAAGGTGTGTAAGGTTTCTCCACAATAAGGAGTTTGTTGACATAGTGAAGAAAACTCTCGAGTGTGGTACTCGGGGAGTGGAGTAGGGAAAGGAAGGTGTCCTTGTAGCCGAACCACTATAAATTCGCGTGTTGTGGTTTGATCTTTCTAACTCTATCTTTTCTTCATTCTATTTCAATACTTTCATTATTAGATTATAATTGCTTATATTGGTTGTCACTTGAATTCACTTGAGATCGAATCGAAAGTTTTTAATAAGCTACAAAATATTTTGGTAATAAATTTAAAAAGGACGTAAAACTATTCAACCTCCCCCTATTCTATATTGCATATAATTATATATATATATATATATATATATATATATATATATATATATATATATATATATATATATATATATATATATATGTATATATATCATATGCATGATAGTGGTTTTTGTCGTAATTTTATTTTTGTTGTTATATTGTTTAGGTGAAAATGCCTAAGACCACGGTTGGTGATGTCTCCAAAACCAAACAATACATTCCAAAGGTTTCCTCTACTCCCGGCATGTCTCCTTCCGTTGCATGTTTCTATCGTCCCATTGAAAATAGAAACATTCACGAAGGAAGAATTGTCGATCCATCTTTCTATGACTCTGATCAAACCGAACGAATGTTCTTCAATATTCGTTTTGAATGACTTTACCAAATCAACGAACCAATCATTCCTCGTTTTATCCTCGACTTCTATAGCCAAGTGACGGTGCAAACCGATCCCTATGGTCATCTCCTTATTTCCTTCATGATCCAAAATCAATTCATCACTCTTACTCTTGCTCAATTTGGACAAATTCTTAGAATCCCATACAACGGCCAAGCCGTATTCTCAAATGAATGGGATCTTTCCTCTCTTGAAAGAAATCGTCCTCAGGATGGCCCATACTATTCTGAGATTCCTAGTCCTGATGACATTCGTCAACTGCTTGAACTAGAACGTCGTACGACTAGTCGAGTAATCAAGTCGAAGAATGTCGATATTCATGCAAATCAAATCCTCGTCAAAGAGCTAAGCCACGATATGAAAAAGTGGGAAGAACTCATTCGCGAGAATGTGTTTGGTACTGGTGGTCACCGTGATCATGTCACGGCATGCATTGCCCACATGTTATATTGTGTAGTTGCTGAAGAGAACTACAATTTGGCTTATCTTTTTGTTCATCAAATCATGTCCGCCAAAAACACCCCAAATGCCAATCTTCCTTACGGTATGTTCCTTATACGACTTTATCGTTATGTCATGGAACATTACCCACATCTTCAAAGAGATTACTACGTGCATATCCTTCCTACTTTGAACCAACTTACTCTAGTTCGTACTCGTCGTTCTCGAAGTGACAAATGAAAATCTCGTGTTCCTTCGTCTTCTAGGCCTCGTGGGTCTACATATCATCGTGACAATGATGATGATGAGGAGGAAGACACCTCACGTGTTAGTACTCCATCCCCCACGACCTTTGTTGATAATCTTTCCAATCTTGACGAAACTGAGTATCAAGTTCCTCTTCCTCATGAACGTACCGATGAACTTCTCTTCACTCGTCAAACGTCCATTATCAACCGACAACAACAAATGCATGAAGAAATTCGAGGAGGATTGAAATCCGTTGGAAAGATGTTTAGGAAGATGATTGGGAAGAAGAAGTAGATGATGTTGATGTATTGCTACTTATTATTATTAGTCTCTATTAGACATTTGTATGGTTTGTTATTTGTCCAATTTATTCGGAAATACTTATGTTATCTCTTGTTTATTTCTTGGATGATGCTTAGACTTTAACTTTTATCAAGCTACTATCTTCATCATATTTTAATGCTATGCTATGTTTCTTTTAAAAGTGAAATATAATATGTTTGTTTGCATGCATAATTTGTTTATATATATTTATATATCATCATTCCTAGAGTATATACTTCTAATAGAGCTTGCTAGAAATACACACTTGAAAAATCACCCATTTCTGCAAATTTTGGGTTTCTGGTCGTCTGGGAAAACACCAGATGGGCGGCCCCCTTAATTTCCTAGGTGGTCCCCTTAATTATTAAGGGGGCCGGCCTACAATTAAGGGGACCGGCCATCTGGAACTGGGTTTACTGTTTTCTTTTGCATCTTGTGAACTCTTTCTCTAGTATCAGCTACCATTTCCCATTTTAACCCAACTGATTTTAGAATCTCATTCAACCATTTCAAATATATACCTAAATCAACCATTTTCATACTATAAATTCCCTCCATAATCACCATTCTTCATCTCATCATTTCTCATCATCATGACTCCACCAAGCACCTCAAACTCCAAGGCCTCTAAGAAACAAAAGCTTGTGATCATCCCTCCAAAACAACTCTTCATTAACTTAACAAATGAAGGCAACAAACCCCATCCCCTCCACCAAAATGCTCATCTCCAAGTGCACCTAATGCACCATCCAAAACACCTTCCACTCATGGAACTTCCTCATCCTCCATACCCTCAACCTCATCAATCAATGACTACATCAATTCACACTTGTCACCACAAGTATCATCACCACATCCTACACAAGAACCTATCTCCACCCATCTTACCATCTCACTTTCACCAATAACACCACTTGATGCTCATCTCTCATCTCCACCAATTACACCACCATTCTTTGTCAATCACGTGCCTTGGAGGTTACTTGAATCCCATGGGGATACTTGTATTTGTTGCATCCACAACCGAACCGTAATCTTTGGTCTTAGAGATGAAATTCAATATATGTTTTCATATATTGAACATTTGCTTAATAACCCACCACCACCACCAACTCCACCATCCTCTCCAATTATTCCTCCACCACAATTCTCCCCCATTCCTCCACCATCACCATCATGCTCTCCAAATTAAGCATATGATATGCTTAATAAATAAAGCCTTTACCACCCTTTTGCTTGCAAGCTCTATGAAGCCCATGTACTCTTTGCATGATGAAATATCATTCTAGTTGTTAGTTTTTGTAATAGCTATCCTACTTGTAATCTTTAGTATTGCTACTTGTATTGTTGTGTCTTGACACAACTATTGCTTTAATATGAATGCTTGTTTTCCAACATGCTTAATTATATTCTTATCACCTTATATATATTTGCATGTCCATACTTGCGCTTCTAATATTTTTGTTTTGCAAAGCCTTCCATAGCTCGTTCTCTTGGTGCCCCCAAACGAGGGGGAGTACACATCAAGGGGGAGATATCTTCCCGTCAAATTTTCATGTTTGAAAATAGTCGGTATAACCTTTTTGATTCTACAAAAAGGGGGAGAAGTAAATATAAACTCACTAAAATACTTGTTTAAAAACTAATTTTTGAGTTAATGAGTTTAAGTTTTGTAATCATCAAAAAGGGGGAGATTGTTGATATAAATAATGTTTAAAAACGTTATTAATATTTCTCAATAAACCTATGTTTTGATAATCACAAAACTCAAATCAAATTAAGTCAAGATTAAGACGTAAACAAGTATTTAGTAACAAATATTTAACTCTACATCTAATATCACTTAAAGTATGCATAAACTAAGTATCTTATGCATTACATGATCAAAGGAAACCTTGTCTTAAGACATAACATTTTATAAAATGATATTAACATTTTATATATATTTGTAAATCATTTTTGGTATTGTTATATTAAACTACAAAGATATGATTTCAAATTTCCAACCAAAAAGGGCAAATTTTATCCAGAAAAACTTTTCCAACGTTCAGGAGGGCGGCCCCCTTAATTATACTAGGCGGCCCCCTTAATCATTAAGGGGACCGCCCACTAATTAAGTGGACCGGCACGCTCCAGAACAGTATTTTCCGGCCCTTTAAATACTGGATCATTCCACATATTTTTCTCACCTTTTTGCATTAAAAACTTTCTGATCCAACCTCCATTTCTATATCAAAAATCCTTTGATCATATAACTCATAAGTCTTTGTTTCCAAGTGATCCAAAGCTTCATCCACTCAAGTGCAAGAAGAAGAACACTCCTCTACGTCAATCTAATTGTAGTAGTGTTGTGATTAGCTATTTTCATATTGTAGTAGTGTTAGATATTTGTAAAAGTGTTGTGTGAATTTGTTGATTGTAGAAACTAGGTGTGTTGTAAAGTAGTTTAGTAGTTGTGACTTAGTTGTACATAGAAGAAGGTGTGAAGTTGACAAGGTGTGAAGAAGGTGTGAAGTCTTGAAGAAGTTGTGAAGGTGTGAAGTCTTGAAGAAGTTGTGACATTGGTTCTAGCTACGATTAGAACTCGACATTTAGCTTAGTGTCATTAACTCGTGTAAGCCAAGGTGTGTAAGGTTTCTCCATCATAAGGATTTTGTTGACATAGTGAAGAAAACTCTCGAGTGTGGTACTCGGGGAGTGGAGTAGGGCAAGGAAGGTGTCCTTGTAGCCGAACCACTATAAATTCGCGTGTTGTGGTTTGATCTTTCTAACACTATCTTTTCTTCATTCTATTTCAATACTTTCATTATTAGATTAGAATTGCTTATATTAGTTGTCACTTGAATTCACTTGAGATCGAATCGAAAGTTTTTAATAAGCTACAAAATATTTTGGTAATAAATTTAAAAAGGACGTAAAATTATTCAACCCCCCCCCCCCTTCTAGTTTTCCACAATCTCTATGCAGAGCTAAGAAGAATGACACAATTTGAATTATGGTAGATCGTTTGAGTGAGTCAGCTCACTTTTGCCTCTTAGAATGTGTATTCAATTAGCAAGTTGGCGTAAATCCTCTAGTAAAAGATTCTTCAGTTACTTAGCAAGTTTGCGTTGTTTCCTCACAATAACAAGGAGAACTACTGAAGGCTTGAGGGACCAGACTTAAGTATAGGAATGTTTTTCACCGACATACAGATGGATAAGCAGAACAACTATTTGAACTTAGAGGAAGTATTGAGCATGAAGTTTGACAAGTGTGTAGTCTGATGGTGTTTGCTCATTAAGATTGATGGCATGCAAGTGACAAGTTGTCCTTTCAGACTCTGCACAAACGGAGATGTAGAACACCTTCTAGTTGAATTAAGTCGAAAAGCTGCTCATTGCACGTTTGGAGCTGGTTACCATGACTAGTGGGTTAGTTACCATTGTGAAAGAGGAAGTTTGAAAGTTTAGACAGGAAATTGTGCATTTCGGATGATGTTTCCGTATAGAAGAGTTAGACGTGTTGGTATTAGGAAGCTTTTGATTTGTCATACATTAGTACTTAGATTCGTTCTTATCTGTGATTTCATCCTATCTATCTAATAATATATTCTGATATGATTCTATTCTCCGATTTATGCTTAGTTAATCGCTAGTACTAATAGGTTACCATCTTTAAGAACTTTTGGTAGGTCTGATAATTCGATTTATGTTCTTCTGATTTCCTTTTTGCGATTCCCTTAGTATATTCAGAACCTGATTTGATTCGTTAAGTTTTGTACCATCTGGTATCACTTCCGTATTTATTCCAGGTCTGTCTTATGTTCATGTACCTCTTTATGAGATTTCTACTATCTTCTGTTTCATGTTCTTTTCGTATTTGTTGGATCAGATTTGTTTTCTATGGAGAGCCCGGGACTATCCTACTTTATTCAAATCTAGTCATGAGAAACTTTTATGTTTGTTAAATTTCTTTGAAGAAACTATTCCAAACAAGTTAATCACTTTCTTTTCATTTCGTGAATTGGTGCGTTCCGGTTTGATCTTTTATCTCAATTTCACGGACGAAATTTTCTTTTTAAAGGGGAAGAATTGTAAAACCTAAATTTCGTCTTTCCGAAATTTCCATATAATTTGAAATTTTCCTAAGTTTGAGAATTTAACGAGTTATAACTAATGACATGTTTAAACTATAGGTTATAAATAAATTACTAAATAAATAAAATCCTAATCTAGCCTAAAGTGTAATTCCTATCCTAGTCTAAATGAGAACCGAAGTTCTTCCTAGCCATTCCTTTCTCTTTTATTTCTCCTTTGTGTCGTGTGTACTAAAGATAAGAGCAACAAGAATGAGTTTCACATTTTAAAAGATATCATGCCATAACCCTCTCACACGGTATTCCCGAAATAACCACACGTTATTTCCTATTCTATTTGGAACCGTATATCACATCCTTCTTTTCACCTCACACAAAACTTTGAAAACTCTCCAAACCATAAAAACTATTGACGGCTATCTTTTCATTGGCTTACTCACATTCGAATCAAAGCAACCAAAGGAAGTTGTGGAGTTGATCGTGTTGGGGTTCTGTTCGACAAAGGAGGCTTGTATGTGGGTCATTTGGCTGTTCAAAAAGTTATGTGATTGTCGATATCTGTTTTTTGGACGAGGGGTCTGATCGTGGTAACGTTGGTGTACAAGGAGGTGATCGGGTTCATGGGTAAACAAATGTTGGTGATTGCGATGTGACATTAGCCTTGGTTTGAATCAGGTTTCAGTTTAGGTTCGGTGCTTGGGTTCTTCGGTTCTCGTTTCGTCATCACTTTCTACCCGAGGTATATTTTACCTTCGTCTTTGTTCTTTGTTCTCTCTTCATGTGCTCAACATATACACATATATAACATGTAAAACTGAATCAAATCTGATCAAGATGTTAGTCACATAAACTGATACCATGAGTCGCATGAAAGGATGATAGAAAACATGTTCGATAATCTTGATGCTTGGACTGTTTAAATCTGTTTGTGTCGAGTTATAAGGCAGCGTTTGAATCATATTTTACCGGACCTCATGTAGACAAGTTTATAACCATTACAAGCCATAACAATCTGTTTACACTATACGGCCTGTTTGAACATCATTCTGCTCATTAGTATACAATCTAAAATCTGAAATAAACGCAAGTAGTAATTAACAAAGAGCATGTGTTTTAACTAAACATATAGAAAAGTTGTATGGGTCGAATGAGTTAAACAACTTGTTAGATATGCATGCGTACTGGACTATATAAGTCGAGGCAGGTCTACACATTTGTGGGTAATCATGGAACTTTGTATATAAAAGAAATAGGGAATCAGTAGATTATTCTTGAAAGCAATGCATTTTAGTTTCATGAAAAGTACATGTTTAGCTGTGTGTATACGTGAGTGGAGTTATTTTTGTGTTTTGTGTCGAGTATAAACACTGGAAAACATGCATTGCTTAAAATGTATTAAACAAGTTAAAACGTGTGTGTTAATATTGAGGGATGTAAAGCATAGGTTGCATGTGAGTTAGACCCATAAATTATGTCTGTAAATCAGTACGGGTGTCGATGTTATTTTGGTCTCATTGGGTGGTCAAGAATTGCCTTAGACAAGTTATAAATTGATTAGAAAGGGTCTATAGTCGTGGCTTTGGTTTAGTAAACGATTAGTCGGTTTGGTTAGTATGAGTCTCAGTATTTTGGTGAAGTCGAGTTGACGAGAATAAGTGTGTCGAAAGGTGTGTGTGCATGAGTATATCGGGTATAAAAACGGTATATGGCATTCTAAAAAATTAATAAACCATAAGTTCGCTATTATGAAACTAAATTATGCTTTAAACTCTAAGTTTTGGATTATTTACATTTTAATCCTAGAATAAATTAATTTACATAATTAAACCTTAAATTTTGATAATTTACATTTATGACCCTGAACTTTATTAAATTGACATATTACCCCTAAACTATTATATTGGTCATTTTAACTCTTAAATACATTTAAATTGTCAATTAGAACCTTAAAGTATCAAATTACTATTTTGGGATACTTACTAAATATGGAAAGTTGCTAATTCGAGAAACTTGCTAAAAGTGGAAAGTTACTAAAAATTGAAAGAAACCTAAAATGAGTAATCTGATTTATTATAAGTGATTAATAATAAGCCGGTCATTAAATCGTGTAGATTCGCTGAAGAAGGACTAACTCCCAATCTTTGTGATGTGTTTCACTTGCGATTCAAGGAACAGATATTATGCCTTTTTAATAAAGGCCTTCTTTCACTCACGACTCTTTACTTTTGATGTATGATTCTATCCTTTTAAACCATTGTTATGCTTCCCTTTGTCTGATTCGTATTTGATTGATCCAGTTTTGTTATGATTTGCTTGATATTTGTGTCATGCTATAGTTCTTATTCTTATAGCATTCATATGCCCTATTTGTTGCCCATTATTTGATTAATTTGTAGTCAGTCATGGGGAGTCCATGGCCTTGCCACTGATGCACCAGTGGTATTGACACTATTTGTGGAGGTGGGTTTTTGTCCACAGCGTTCCCTATTATGCTATAGCACCATGACCATTATTATTATTGTATGTATGCTTAGCCTAGAGCTTGGTTTATGTATATTTGTTTTGCAGGGAGCGTATGGATGCATCCAAGGTACTTTGTTTAGTATTATTTGGTGAACGTTTTGGTGTGTGTGCAATACACCCCTTTCACATAGTACATTTGGAGATGATCACTCCAATGTGTGCATTAGTATTTGTTGGGCATTCCTATTTAGTTTTACTTTTCTATGAATGATTGATGCTAAACAGTCAACCAAGGTCAAACTCCCTAGATCAATACTCCGGGTAATATAAGGTATCACCAGGTCGTTAAGTCCCGTTGAAGTGTGAATTGTAACTTTAGCGTATTCGTGATCGGGCGATTATTCACAGAAAAGGGTTATGATCAGAATTATTTGGAAATTATTAACAAAAATAGCTTAGAAAAGCTACGTGATTGATTACGGGAATTTAGATTACAAAAATTTGAGGTAAAACCTAAAAACGTACGTTTTAATTAAAAACGTACTCAAACGAATGAAACGAAAAGTACAACTGATGGACGGGAAGGGTTACAAGTGTAAAATTAATATTTTTATAATCCTAATAAATAAAGAAGGTTTTAAGAAAAAGAAAAACTATTTTTACACTATTTAATTATTAATTATTAATTATTTATTAATTACTAATTATCTATTTATTAACTAATTAAAATTATAAAAAATACTAAAGAAACTTAGAAAATTAAGAAAAATTTTACAAATCTACTTAACCATCATGGGAATCCTAAAAAATTATAAAAAAGTTTATTTTATGTATTTTTAAACTAATTAACTAATTATTAATCTAATTACTTACTAATTTCTAATTAAACTAATTATATTATAAAAAATAGAAAATGAGTAAGATAAATTCTAGAAAAATTTGTAAAAATGTTTTAACTTGAATAAAAGCTATAAAAATTATAAAAACTAGGTTATACTTTGTAGAATCTAATTATGCTATTTAATTAATTAATATTAATTAAAACTAAATTAAACTAAAATTAATTATAAAAACCACTAAATGACAAAATAAAAATCTGGAAAAATTTCTAAAATTACTTTAACCTAAAATAGAATTTCTAAAAATATAAAAATGATATATTGCTTATAAATAAGCTAAAAAGAAAAATAAAATGATAAATCCTATTAAATAGAAGCTATTACTATAATTAAAGTTGATTTTTTTGGTTTTTTCTTTTTCCAAACTAATTAACCACTAAAAACAAAAACTTTTAATAAAAACACTTTTAATATAACCCAAGAAATAAGCACTTGGAGTGCTTATTGATCCCACAGTTGACTTTTGTTGACTGTGGAAGATTTTTAGCTCAAATGGAATGATGTGGGGTCCACAATGATAAATATGGTTTCTCTGAGATGGTTGAGCAATAATAAGCAAGAATCAACCACTTAAGTTGCCTGAATAAGCCACAAATCTCAAATAAGTTGTTTGCTTATTGAAGTTCTGGGTCAGATTGGGGACAAGGTTTAGGGGTCAATCCAGATGGGGTCCACAGGTCAAAATAATGGTCAACAGGTTAACCCTGGTAGGAGGGGGGTTGGGAGAACTCAAGGGTGAAGTGTGGGACCCACTGGGGTGCCCACAAAATACCACCCAAGTTGGGTGATGAGCAATGGTCTGCTGAGACAGGGCAGTTGCCTTGCCCTGCAGTCAACTTTGAAGGTCAATTTGGTCCAAGCAAAAAAATCACAAAATTATGAAACTTGTGGAAATCTAGAGTTCAGGTGGTAGAGTAAACACTCAACAAGTTTCAGCTTCCAATTCTCAATACACAAATCATGAAAAATCATGCCATTTTGCCAAAAATCAGACTTTACACCTTTTGACTTTTTCTGTTTGGTGAATACTTTGACCAAAATGAGTTTTGATTCCACTTTTTAAGCTGAAAATGGTTGTTTAAGCTAAAAGAGGTTTAAAATAAGCTGTGTGGTTTAAGTTCACACCTAAATTAATGAATCTAAACTCCTAAATCATGACAGATTTCTGCTTATGAAGGTTTAAAGAGCAAGTTGACTTTTTTAGCTATGAGCACTTATTTTTATGACTGTTATGACCTATTTATCACCTAGGAAACATGTATGAGCCAATGAGAGACCAAGAAATCAACAAAAACCTGGGTGAATCACATAATCCAAACACCCCTTAAAACTCAATCTATTTTGAGATTATGAGACAGAGATCAACACAGATGATGATTCCTAAAACAAACCACTTTTTTATGAGTTTTAAAGTTTATATAAGCTGAAAACTACACTCTTTTACCACAACCACTACTTATAATAACTTTTACTTATTAGCAATTAAAACCTGAAAAAACCCACTCTAAAGTATTATTAGAAACAAAACCTAACTTACAAACAGAATAATTAAGAACTAATTTAGCTAAGTAAAACACAAACAATTAATATCATACACTAGAGTATAAGGAATGTATGGTAAGAAAATCTCACAGTGAACCCAGAACCACATTACCATCCTAAATAACTCCCATGAGTTTCTATTACCAGGTCCATCCATAATTTAACCTGCTCCATGCTTGTCTTCTCTTTTCAATTCTTTTCTTTTTTTTTTTCTGTTTACTTATTTATTATATAATTTAATGAAACTTGAAAATGCAAGAAATATGGAAAACTTGAAATTATGAAATAACACTTGTATTAATACTAAAAAGAGTACATTACAACTGAAAATTTTGATTGAGATTTAAAAGTACAATGCCTGAAAAGAAGAAATTACATTAAAATTAACTAAAAAAAACTAGGCTGCTGCTCCACTCTTTCTTTCTCTTTTATAATGCCCAATTAGGGTTTATGGGTATCCCTTGGACTCTTCCCTCTCATCTTCTTGGCCCTTGGATCAAAAGAAACAATCCTAGCCGTTGTTTGAATTTTGGCGCCCAATTGGTTTTGGCGTTTTCCCTTTGATTATTGATGCCAGAGGGGAGTGTTTGGACTGGGGTGTTTGGAGGGTTAGGCAGAGGAGTTGGAGTGTTGTAGGAGTGATAGTAGGGGTGATGATGAGGGGGGGTTGGCTGGTAGCAGGGAGTGAGTGGGGTGATGGTTGACCGGGTCAACGTTGGGGAGTAGTATTATTATGGACGGGGAAGGGTATTGGGCTGGTTTGTTTGGTGGGCTGGGGTGTAAGGAGTAATAAGGTTGTATTGGGTTTGTTTTGGGGTTAATAAAACTAAGGGGTCCGGTTGGTTTTGTAGAAATTTTCACACAAGGACCAATTTTGTCATTCTTGAAACTTTGAGGGTCTGATTTTGCACTTTTCTAAATTTGTTATGATGGACCAAAGTTTCCAAATTCTAATTATACAAGAACCACAAAAGTTAAATTTCCATAATATTAAATCCCTGGGACCAAAAATGACAAGTTTCCAAACTTGAGGGACCAATATTGTAATTTCCTCAAACTTCGCACCAAAGGATCATTTTTGATAATTTATGATTTTTAAGGACCAAAAATGATTTTTTCTTTCAAAATTATCCCACCAGGAACCAAATCTGCCAAATACTGAAACTCCAGAGACCTTTTATTGCAATTTTGGATTTTGAGGGGTAAAAGTGTAATTTTCTCAAAATTTTTCACCCAAGGACTTGTTTTGATAATTTTTTACTTTTCTTTGCTTTGGGTTGACTTTTCTTTCATTTTAAACTTCCAGTGACTAGTTTTGCCAAATTTTGAAACTTGAGGGACTGAAACTGCCACTTGTGCAAACTTTGTTCGTTTTTCATTTGTTTTTAAACATTTTGCAACTAAAACATATAAAACACACTTTTGGGATAAATTGTGTATTTTGATGCGTTTTTGGGTGTTTTTAGATATTTTGGTAGTCCAGATACGATAAAAATGATGAGTGTTTGAGCACTCATCAATCCCCCACACTAAGTTATTGCTAGTCCCTAGCAATCTTTTGAGAAAAACTTGATGGATTTGAAACTCTTTACCAAAAGCCATCACTTCTGGAGTAGCCAGGTGTAAGAACTGTGGCACACCTGATAACCGTGTGATTTTGAGCAAACCACCAGCTGTCAACGGATTTGATTAGTCTTTACCAAAAGCCGTTTGCTTCTGGACTAGCCAGCTCTTGATGGAATAGTCAACATCTTGGTGAGCTGATTACCAATTATAGTTTTTCCACGGCCTTTACCACAAGCCATAATCTTGCGGGCTAGCCAACTCATTTGTTTTTGGGGAGTTGAGGAACCATACAATTTTGGGCAAATTGCAAGCCATAAACGGATTTGAGATATCTTTACCAAGAGCCGTTTGCTTCTGGATTAGCCAATCCCTTTTGTCTTTTAGACACGGCGGACTGATTACCACAAAAATTTTGAAATAAAGTGAAAAATTTTTGAAAAATTTGGGCCAAAATGGGGGTACTTGAAAGTATTTTGCGATAAAATTCGCTAGAATTTCCCCCCCACACTTAGAAATGAATATTGTCCTCAATATTCAAAGTCCCGGCTATTATGCCGAATCTATGAATGTAAAAAGATAATATTCGAAGCTAACTGTGGAATCTTGTTTTGTATTTTTCACTTTATTTATCTGTACATACAATCACATTTTTTTTTGAGCTTATATACATATATACATTTTCAAATTAGCGGGGGGTTGGCCATTCCCCCACACTAGGGTGTTAGAAAGTAGAAAGAAGTCAGAAATACGGGTGAAAACCCATATATGTTGCTAAATTTTGTTCACCGAGTCGCCAGCTTGACTCGATCCCCGAATTCAATTGTCCTTGGGGAAAGTTTGGAGATCCGGGACAACCATGGATGGTATGTCCTCTCCAAAGTAGTGCTTTAAACGATGTCCATTCACTTTGAAATTAGGTCCGTCATTTTGTGATAACTCGACGGTGCCATAAGGATAAACCTTAACGATAGTGAATGGACCAGTCCATCGGGTCTTGAGCTTTCCCGAGAAGATCTTGAGTCTAGAGTTGAAAAGAAGGACTCGATCACCAACGTTGAAAACGCGGTTTTTGATTTTTGAGTCATGAATCTTCTTTGTCTTTTCCTTATAGATCAAAGAGTTCTCGTAAGCTTGATCACGAAGTTCATTTAATTTATTCAGTTGAACTTTCCAATGATCACCCGCAGTTTTGAGGTCAAAATTTGCATGCTTGAGAGCCCAATAGGCTTTATGTTCAAGCTCGATCGGTAGATGGCACGCTTTCCCGTACACAAGCTTGTATGGCGTACACCCGATGGGTGTTTTATATGCCGTACGGAAAGCCCAAAGTGGATCATCTAATTTATCCGACCAAGATGCACGATTTTCCCCAACGGTTCTTTCCAATATTCTCTTAATGCCTCGATTGGAAACTTCTACTTGTCCACTTGTTTGAGGGTGGTACGCAGTAGAAAGACGGTGAGTTACACCATACTTTTGCATGACTTTATCAAATTTGTCGTTGCAAAAATGCGTACCACGATCACTAATTATAGCACGTGGAGTTCCAAATCGAGCAAAGAGAGCTTTCAAAAATTTCACGACTACTCGGGCATCATTTGTGGGTAAAGCTTTTGCTTCAACCCATTTTGACAAATAGTCAACAGCCACGAGTATATACTTGTTTCCATGAGATGATGGAAATGGCCCCATAAAGTCAATGCCCCATATGTCAAATATTTCACAAACTTGGATTGCATTTTGTGGCATTTCATTCTTTTGTGAAATATTCCCGTGACGTTGACAAGCGTCACAGGATTTGACCAATTCATGGGCATCCTTGTAAATCGTGGGCCAAAAGAAACCGGAATCAAACACCTTTTTGGCGGTGTAGTTTGGATTGTGGTGGCCCCCCGTGGGACCAGCATGGCAAGCCTTAAGAATTTCAGAGGCTTCTTGACCATAAACACACCGCCGGATGACTTGATCCACACAGACTTTGAAAAGGTAGGGGTCATCCCAGAAATAATGTTTCACATCCTTAAAGAATTTGTTCTTTTGTTGGGACGACATCCCTTTCACAATAAAGTTACCCGCGAGGTAGTTTGCAAAATCGGCAAACCATGGGGTAACAGAATCTCCACAAAAGGCAACCGTATTGAGTGTCTCGAGAGAGAAGGTTTCATTAATTTCCTTCTTCTCGAAGACATCTTGATGGGGGTTTTCCAAACGGGAGAGATGATCAGCAGCTAGGTTCTCAGCTCCTTTTTTATCACGAATTATGATATCAAATTCTTGCGGGAGGAGAACCCAACAAAGTAGTCTCGGCTTTGCATCTTGTTTTGCAAAAAGGTACTTCAAAGCCGAGTGATCCGTATACACTATGCTTTTGGTCAAGATCAAATATGACCGGAATTTTTCGAAGGCATACACCACAGCTAATAATTCTTTTTCAGTGGTGGTGTAATGACTTTGAGCCTCGGTCATTGTTTTGCTTGCATAGTGTATAGGCTGAAAGTGTTTAGACTTGCGTTGCCCCAAGACTGCCCCTATAGCATAATCGCTAGCATCACACATCAGTTCAAAGGGCAAGTCCCAATCGGGGGCAACGAGAATTGGTGCCTCAGTAAGCTTTTTCTTTAGAGTTTCAAAAGCTTCTACGCACTCAGGTGAGAAGATAAAAGGAGCATCCTTTTCGAGGAGATGGGTCATAGGCCGGGCGATTTTAGAAAAATCTTGAATAAACCTACGATAGAAACCGGCATGACCCAAAAAGCTCCTAATACCTTTGACGGTAGTGGGATGAGGTAATTTTGCAATGACATCAATTTTTGCTTTGTCAACCTCAATCCCATTCTTTGAAATTTTATGGCCGAGGACAATGCCCTCTTTGACCATAAAGTGACTCTTCTCCCAGTTGAGACACAAGTTCATGTCTTCACATCGTTTCAACATTTTTTCCAAGTGGGAGAGACAAGATTGGAACGAATCCCCAATGACCGAAAAGTCATCCATTAATACCTCCATTGTTTTTCTGATCATGTCGGAAAAGATTGACATCATGCACCTTTGGAAAGTGCCAGGAGCGTTGCATAAACCAAAAGGCATGCGACGGTAGGCAAAGGTTCCGTAAGGGCACGTGAAGGTAGTTTTCTCTTGATCCTGTGGATCAATGGGGATTTGAAAGTATCCCGAGAAACCATTGAGGAAGCAATAGTACTCATTCCCCGCTAATCTCTCAAGCATTTGGTCCATGAAGGGTAGAGGAAAATGGTCTTTACGGGTGGCTTCATTTAGTTTTCTATAATCTATACATACACGCCATCCCGTAACCAAACGAGTTGGAATCAACTCGTTATCCTCATTGGTGACAACAGTAATGCCACCCTTCTTAGGAACACAATGAATGGGACTCACCCAAGGACTATCAGAAATGGGGTAAATCAATCCAGCATCAAGAAGTTTTAGAACTTCTTGTTTGATAACTTCGTGAATTTTAGGATTTACCCTCCTTTGATGTTGCATCGCGGGTTTGAAGTCATCCTCCATCAAGATTTTGTGTGAACAAACTTCAGGGTTAATACCCTTGATATCGGATAGTCTCCAAGCAATTCCTCGCTTGTGTGACTTCAAAACCTTTATGAGCGCGGTTTTCTCCTCATCTTTCAAGTCTTTAGCAATAATGACGGGTAATTTATCATCACCCTCCAAAAATGCATACTCAAGATGAGGAGGCAACTCTTTGAGCTCGACCTGAGGAGAATCATCAGTTTTCTCAACATTTTTGATCTCCTCTTTATGAAGTGTTTGTGGTAGAACCTGAAGAGGAGAGGGATCTCTGTTTAATAATTTCTCAAGCAAGAGAATATCCCTCTCGGGGTCAATCTCTTGGTTATCGATTCCATCGGGAATCGAATCACTTTTGAGAAAGGCCTTAATTTCTTCTGAGATGAAGTCACTTCCCTCAAACGGAGTGAGGGAATGAAAAGAATTGGCAATGATGGGGTAAGAAGATGGAGTGAAGTTTTCACTCGAAGAATTATCATTGAAACCTAGAACCTCTTGAGCGTACTCCTCAGAGGCAACATCAATGACATCGATTCGATTAACCGATTCAGTGTCATAATTAGAGGAGTACCTCGAAGTTTGATCGAGGTTGAAGGTTACAGCTTCATCACCAACATGAAGAGTTATTTCCTCTTCGTGCACATCGATTAGAGCACGGCCCGTCCTTAGGAATCCTCTTCCAAGAATGAGAGGAACCCTTGGATCAACATCGAACTTAACAACAACGAAGTCAACAGGGAAATGGAACTTTCCTACTTTCATGAATACGTCTTCAGCAATGCCGAGTGGATGAGAGATCGAACGATCAGCAAGCTCAAGAGTCATGCACGTAGGAGTAAGTTCAGGAAGAGAGAGTTTCTCCCATACTGAGTAAGGCATTAGGTTGATGCTAGCGCCAAGATCGGCCAAGGCGAAGCATTCAACCATCCCAGGAAAAACACATGGAATGAGAAATCTCCCAGGGTCTCCAAGCTTCTTAGGAAGCTTCTTTAAGATAACCATAGAGCAGTTTTCGTTCAAAGGAGTTTTTGCCATTTCGTACAATTTTTCCTTGTTGCTTAACAAGTTCTTGATCATTGATGCAAATTTGGGCATCAGGATGATAGCATCCGCAAGGCTAACGTCAAAATGTAAATCTTGAAAGATTTGATAAAACTTATCCATTTGGTGACTAGCCTTTTCGCGGAACTTTTGCTCATTGAGTCGGGATGGATATGGTATTGAAGGTTTGGATTTAGGGTTCTCAATAGGAGTTATCGGTGGTTCAAATACAACTCCTGGTTTGGTCTTTGGAACATCCTGAGGGTGGACATGTGCGGTACTTCGTGGGCTAGTAGATTGCACCTTGTCCTTGGTTTCCTCAGTCTCATTTTCCACTACCTTGGGAAAAGGAGGAGGAGGAGGAGGTAGTGGCGGTTCATCATAAGCTTTACCACTACGTGTGGTAATAGCTTTGAGTTCACCCTTAGGGTTGACAACTGTATTACCAGGAAGACCTCCCGAAGTAGAGGGTGGAGCGATATGACTCATGAGACTAGCAAACATATTCTCAATCTTGTTTTGAGATTGATCAATTTTGTTGTTTGTTGCTATAAGCTCATTCTTCAGCTCATTACCTTGCTTGGTTATTGAAGATTGAAATTCATTCTTCAAATTTGAGATTTGATTCTGCATTGCCCTCATTTTGGTCTCATTAACTTTAATGTAGTTATTGAGCTCGTTAGGGAGAGGGTCTTGGTAATTAGGAGCTGAATACCCTTGATTACCCCTTTGGGGTGGGTACTGATTCACCGGGGTATGAGTTTGATTTTGCATGTTATTACCCCTTTGTGGATTAGGATTATACCCATTTGGATTTTGAGGAAACCCGGGTGGTCCACCTAGGTCGCTAGCGCGGTAATTTGGTTCCACTTGAGGACGGTATTGGTTACCTCCTTGGTTAGAACTTCCGGCTATTGCATTGACTTCAAATGGATTACCTTCAGTGGTAGTGCAATTGTAATACGAATGTGGACCACCACAAGTGACACAAACTTCTACCTTTTTTATTTCAGCTTGTGGAGAAGAATGAGGAGAAGAAACTTTCTTGCTTTTGGTAAGAACCAAGGCATGAATGGCTTCCGTGAGCTTGTCAAGTCTAGCATCGGTGCTAGATTGAGCCACGGGCGATGAGGTAGAAGGACTAACATTCGCTTGAGAAACAACCGGCTTGCTTCGTGGAATGCGGACCTTAGACTTATTTTCAATGATCGCTAAAGCATCCTTTGTGGTTCGATTCAAGAAATTACCTCCCGCTGAGGAATTAAGAGAGTCCTGATCGAGTTGGCTCACACCATTGTAGAAAGTATCGAGTTGCATCAACTCGGAAAAGCCATGGTGAGGGCATTTGCGAAGCAATTCCTTATAGCGATCCCATGCCTCACTAAATGATTCATCAAATTTCTGTGTGAATTTCATGATCTCATTCTTAAGACTTGTGGTTTTGGAAGGAGGAAAGAATTCATTCACGAACTTTTTTACCAAATCTTCCCATGTTACAATCGATCGAGGGGTTTGTTTATCAAGCCAAATCCGGGCAGCCCCATCGATGGAAAATGGAAAGAGAAGAAGTTTAATCGCCTCTTCAGGGACATTTTTGCATTTGATGGTTGATGTAATTTTGTTAAACCATCGAATGTGATCTTGAGGATCGTCCCTCTCAAAACCGTAGAATTGACGCGAAGTGACCAGGTTTATCAACCCAGTTTTAAGCTCAAAATTCTCGGCCACGATGGCCGGAACAACGATAGCATCTCCGTAACCCTCAACGGGTGCTTGGAGAAGCTCGTTCATAGTTGGCTCAGCAGCCATGATAACAGAAGATGTGGGAACAGTACGGATCTCAGATCCGACTGTTGGTGCTGAACGTCGATGACGTCTTCTAGGTATTCTTACAAGCTCACGTAATGGGCTAGTAGACCTAGAAGAGCGAGTGCGCATGCACTAAGGATAAAAACTTTTATGACAATATTTTTGTTATCGTCCCGTAATCTAGAATCGTTTTTCCTTAAGAATCACCTTAAAAGAAAACCGAATCAGAAAACGTTACGATAAGTTTTTGTTGTTTTTTAATTTTTTTGGTGTTCTAACACTTTAGGAAAAGTGTCAATGACTTTTTTTACGTTTTGATTTTGAAAATATTCACAAGTGATGGTATTTGTACAGTGAGTGAGGTGAAATAACACTAATCTCAAATAACGCTATAGAAACGCGCACACTTCCCCGGCAGCGGCGCCAAAAATTGATTGATGCTAAACAGTCAACCTTAAATTGACCAAGTCAATGGTCAACAAGGTCAAACTCCCTAGATCAATACTCCGGGTAATATAAGGTATCACCAGGTCGTTAAGTCCCGTTGAAGTGTGAATTGTAACTTTAGCGTATTCGTGATCGGGCGATTATTCACAGAAAAGGGTTATGATCAGAATTATTTGGAAATTATTAACAAAAATAGCTTAGGAAAGCTACGTGATTGATTACGGGAATTTAGATTACAAAGATTTGAGCTAAAACCTAAAAACGTACGTTTTAATTAAAAACGTACTCAGACGAACGAAACGAAAAGTACAACTGATGGACGGGAAGGGTTACAAGTGTAAAATTAATATTTTTACAATCCTAATAAATAAAGAAAGTTTTAAGAAAAATAAAAACTATTTTTACACTATTTAATTATTAATTATTAATTATTTACTAATTATCTATTTATTAACTAATTAACTAATTAAAATTATAAAAAATACTAAAGAAACTTAGAAAATTAAGAAAAATTTTACAAATCTACTTAACCATCATGGGAATCCTAAAAAATTATAAAAAAGTTTATTTTATGTATTTTTAAATTAATTAACTAATTATTAATCTAATTACTTACTAATTTCTATTTAAACTAATTATATTATAAAAAATAGAAAATGAGTAAGATAAATTCTAGAAAAATTTGTAAAAATGTTTTAACTTAAATAAAAGCTATAAAAATTATAAAAACTAGGTTATACTTTGTAAAATCTAATTATGCTATTTAATTAATTAATATTAATTAAAACTAAATTAAACTAAAATTAATTTTAAAAACCACTAAAATACAAAATAAAAATCTGGAAAAATTACTAAAATTACTTTAACCTAAAATAGAATTTCTAAAAATATAAAAATGATATATTGCTTATAAATAAGCTAAAAAGAAAAATAAAATGATAAATCCTATTAAATAGAAGCTATTACTATAATTAAAGTTGATTTTTTTGGTTTTTTCTTTTTCCAAACTAATTAACCACTAAAAACAAAAAATTTTAATAAAAACACTTTTAATATAACCCAAGAAATAAGCACTTGGGGTGCTTATTGATCCCACAGTTGACTTTTGTTGACTGTGGAAGATTTTTAGCTCAAATGGAATGATGTGGGGTCCACAATGATAAATATGGTTTCTCTGAGATGGTTGAGCAAGAATAAGCAAGAATCAACCACTTAAGTTGCCTGAATAAGCCACAAATCTCAAATAAGTTGTTTGCTTATTGAAGTTCTGGGTCAGATTGGGGACAAGGTTTAGGGGTCAATCCAGATGGGGTCCACAGGTCCACAGGTCAAAATAATGGTCAACAGGTTAACCCTGGTAGGAGGGGGTTGGGAGAACTCAAGGGTGAAGTGTGGGACCCACTGGGGTGCCCACAAAATACCACCCAAGTTGGGTGATGAGCAATGGTCTGCTGAGACAGGGCAGTTGCCTTGCCCTGCAGTCAACTTTGAAGGTCAATTTGGTCCAAGCAAAAAAATCACAAAATTATGAAACTTGTGGAAATCTAGAGTTCAGGTGGTAGAGTAAACACTCAACAAGTTTCAGCTTCCAATTCTCAATACACAAATCATGAAAAATCATGCCATTTTGCCAAAAATCAGACTTTACACCTTTTGACTTTTTCTGTTTGGTGAATACTTTGACCAAAATGAGTTTTGATTCCACTTTTTAAGCTGAAAATGGTTGTTTAAGCTAAAAGAGGTTTAAAATAAGCTGTGTGGTTTAAGTTCACACCTAAATTAATGAATCAAAACTCCTAAATCATGACAGATTTCTGCTTATGAAGGTTTAAAGAGCAAGTTGACTTTTTTAGCTATGAGCACTTATTTTTATGACTGTTATGACCTATTTATCACCTAGGAAACATGTATGAGCCAATGAGAGACCAAGAAATCAACAAGAACCTGGGTGAATCACATAATCCAAACACCCCTTAAAACTCAATCTGTTTTGAGATTATGAGACAGAGATCAACACAGATGATGTTTCCTAAAACAAACCACTTTTTTATGAGTTTTAAAGTTTATATAAGCTGAAAACTACACTCTTTTGCCACAACCACTACTTATAATAACTTTTACTTATTAGCAATTAAAACCTGAAAAAACCCACTCTAAAGTATTATTAGAAACAAAACCTAACTTACAAACAGAATAATTAAGAACTAATTTAGCTAAGTAAAACACAAACAATTAATATCATACACTAGAGTATAAGGAATGTATGGTAAGAAAATCTCACAGTGTGCTTTTAGCCCAATAATCATGAACCCAGAACCACATTACCATCCTAAATAACTCCCATGAGTTTCTATTACCAGGTCCATCCATAATTTAACCTGCTCCATGCTTGTCTTCTCTTTTCAATTTTTTTTTTCTGTTTACTTATTTATTATATAATTTAATGAAACTTGAAAATGCAAGAAATATGGAAAACTTGAAATTATGAAATAACACTTGTATTAATACTAAAAAGAGTACATTACAACTGAAAATTTTGATTGAGATTTAAAAGTACAATGCTTGAAAAGAAGAAATTACATTAAAATTAACTAAAAAAAACTAGGCTGCTGCTCCACTCTCTCTTTCTCTTTTATAATGCCCAATTAGGGTTTCTGGGCATCCCTTGGACTCTTCCCTCTCATCTTCTTGGCCCTTGGATCAAAAGAAACAATCCTAGCCGTTGTTTGAATTTTGGCGCCCAATTGGTTTTGGCATTTTTCCCTTTGATTATTGATGCCAGAGGGGAGTGTTTGGACTGGGGTGTTTAGAGGGTTAGGCAGAGGAGTTGGAGTGTTGCAGGTGTGATAGTAGGGGTGATGATGAGGGGGGTTGGCTGGTAGCAGGGAGTGAGTGGGGTGATGGTTGACCGGGTCAACGTTGGGGAGTAGTATTATTATGGACGGGGAAGGGTGTTGGGCTGGTTTGTTTGGTGGGCTGGGGTGTAAGGAGTAATAAGGTTGTGTTGGGTTTGTTTTGGGGTTAATAAAACTAAGGGGTCCGGTTGGTTTTGTAGAAATTTTCACACAAGGACCAATTTTGTCATTCTTGAAACTTTGAGGGTCTGATTTTGCACTTTTCCAAATTTATTATGATGGACCAAAGTTGCCAAATTCTAATTATACAAGAACCACAAAAGTTAAATTTCCATAATATTAAATCCCGGGGACCAAAAATGACAAGTTTCCAAACTTGAGGGACCAATATTGTAATTTCCTCAAACTTCACACCAAATGATCATTTTTGATAATTTATGATTTTTAAGGACCAAAAATGATTTTTTCTTTCAAAATTATCCCACCAGGGACCAAATCTGCCAAATACTGAAACTCCAGGGATCTTTTATTGCAATTTTGGATTTTGAGGGGTAAAAGTGTAATTTTCTCAAACTTTTTCACCCAAGGACTTATTTTGATAATTTTTGACTTTTCTTTCATTTTAAACTTCCAGGGACTAGTTTTGCCAAATTTTGAAACTTGAGGGACTGAAACTGCCAATTGTGCAAACTTTGTTCATTTTTCATTTGTTTTTAAACATTTTGCATCTAAAACATATAAAACACACTTTTGGGATAAATTGTGTATTTTGATACGTTTTTGGGTGTTTTTGGATGTTTTGACAGTCCAAATACGATAAAAATGATGAGTGTTTGAGCACTCATCAATGAACCTTATTATTCTATCATTCTATTGTGATTAACTTATGCTTGCTCAATTTCATTTGTTTAAACTTATGATTAGTCCCATTTCCTTTGATTCGTTTGATATTCCTTATATGTATTCCCTTTGATCATACTTTGTTTATCCGACTATATGTTCCATATTCTTTAATATTTATTTTAACAGGTTTGTTTGGATTCATTTCGCATTCACATTAGTTCCCTTTTATTATCAGCTTTCTTTTGTTTATATCTGTTCACTGGGCTTTTTAAGCTCAGCCGCATTTCTTTTCCTGAGGCAGGTTTTAGAAGGAAGCTGGGTTTGGGTGAAGAGTGCTTAGGAGCTCTTAGTGGACTATACTGTTGATAGCTCCCCATGGATTAGAGATAGACTTAGAGATTTTCTTTGGTTCTTAGTTTGTAATTAGTTTGGAAATTGAAATGTTTAGAGTTAGTCCTTTATTCTTTTCTTAGTACTGTTTTGTAACCTTTGTATTAGTAATGAATTTCCGTTTACTTGTGTTCTGATTTGACTCCAAAATGTTACACTTTAGCCCTTTTCGGGTTGGGGTGTTACAATTTCACTAAGGGTATTGAAGTGGGTAAATATCCGATGTGGGCTGATTTGGAAAGATGTGGGCTGATTTGGAAAGTGATGTTCAAACAATGATAGTGGCTGCTTTAGATGGTTTGTGGGAGGCTTTTAAGGCTGGAATGGATACCCCTAAATCTCCTCATGAGTCTCCTATTGACAAAGCTATAGACATCAATTCTAATGTTACACCCTATACTGGAGCTGCGGGTTTGAGGGATGACCATCCTAAAATTGCTATTAATTTTCATTCCCTGGTTGTTGAACCCGTATTTGAAGGTGTTAACATCTCTATTCCCCGTAAAGTGGTGAAAAGGTTAGTTGGTCGGAACACACTTTGTATGGTTATTTTATTGGTAAAAGGATGGCGTTTCCAGTTGTTAAATACTATGCTAGGAATAAATGGGGGAAACATGGCTTAAAAAGGATTATGATGAGTTCCAAAGGCTTCTTTTTCTTTAAATTTGATACGTTGGTTGGTTTAGAAGCTGTTTTGGAAGGTGGTCCTTGGATGATACGCAAATCTCCAATAATTTTCAAGAAATGGTCTACGGATACTAGTTTTCGTAAGGAAGAATTGACTAGCATTCCTGTGTGGGTTAAATTGCATGATGTTCCTCTCCAAGTTTTTGAAGAGGATGGTATTAGTTTGATTGTTACATTTATTGGTAAACCTGTTATGCTTGATTCATACACAAGCTCTATATGTAAGGATTCGTGGGGTAGAAGTAGTTTTGCTAGATGTCATATTGAGGTCAATTATGATGTTGATCTCGTGGAGGTTGTTACTATTGGTTTTCCTTCACTTTCTGGGGAGGGTTTTACTAAAGAGACTATCCTGGTTGAATATGAATGGAGGCCTCCTATGTGTGATATATGCAAAATATTTGGTCATTCCCATGATCAATGTCCCAAACAGGTGGTGAGCCCTCATGTTGTTTCTACTTCACATGTGGTAACTCCTATTGTGATGCTGAATAATGATGGTTTCCAAAAGGTTGGTAAGAAGAAGAAGAAGGGTAAAGCCAAGTCTACCAATGAAAATCAGTTTGTTGGTCCATCTGTTAAACAGAATATCATATATGAGCCGAAGGCGGCTACTAATGAACCTAAGAAGGGAGCTAATACTATGGGTAATGTATCTAAATCATTGTCTATGTTGAAGTCTACTGGTCCTACCTCTAAGGAAGGTAACATTACTACATCTAAGTCGTATGATGCATTAGTGAATGATGAAGATGAAGATGGAGAACATGTTGTTATTTTTGAATGAAGAATCGGCTAATTTGAATCCGAATACAGGTGAAAGTTCATCTTTCACGGTAGCTGATGGTTAGCTTGTTTCTTCTTGTTTCTTGAGTAGTAAGTGCTTATGGCATGTCATAAGCACTAGACTTTGTTATTTTTTAAGCTATTTAGTTGTCCAACTTATTATGTAAGCTCTATCGCCTATGTAACGGGCTGAGATATGGGACTTCACCTATATCCTGTGTACTTAAATGTTTTTTTAAGTAATACATTTATCGGGTCGTTTTGACCTTTTACCCCAAAAAAATGAATTACATGTTATATTGGGCAAGAAGATAAAAGATAAAGTATGGTGAGCGTTTATTGAAATTTATTTTCTTGGAGGAGGATCTAACCATGTTTTCACATCATCCATGCCGAGCTAATCAGGGGAGTATTAGTTTTTCTTCTCTATTTTATTTTTCCTGTTATCATAACGTTGATACTTTTATAGAACATTGGTGACAACGTTCAATTTAAGTGTAGGGATAGTAAAATGGGATACGTTAGAAACTATAACTTCGCTTGATATTTGTTTTGTCTTAGAGTAAATGTGTAATAAAACTAAAAGAAATACTTGTTAGGGCAATTTTGGCACCAAATTTCAATTTTTTTACAACATATAAGAGCGAAACTTTAGTCTTAATAAGCGTCTCATAGATAGGAATTATATAGCTAGTATAAAAACCCTTCCACTCAAAAATTTCCACCCAAAAATGTGAGGTTCGCCTTTAGATCTTTCGGATAAAGCATTTACTCTTAATGCTTATTAGTGTACCGGTAGTATGTAGATTCTAGAACTTGCGTTTGTGATGCATCCCGAGGTTGCTAGTGAGACTACATTCGTGTAGTTAGGATTTACTAAATGATAAGAGGCATTAGGATAACCCTTGTTTTAAACTTGTTTTATAATTACTTGACCGATGAGCCAAGTTACTTGACCAATAAAGTCAAATAATTTTCCCACACCTTTGTGATGTACTCATCCTTAGTACACGATACCCCTAGTACACCCCTCAGAGTCTATCTTTTTCGCGGTTCTCATGATGTTTTGATGGATTCCGAAATATTAATAAAGAGCATTGTTTACAATCCACCCCCAAATGTACAACTAAATCGCCTTAGCCTTCCTTGTATGCACTCACCTTTAGCGAATTATTGTTACAACTTATATGTCAACCCTTATGTTAATTGTCTAATTGATTACATGGTTGCTAAGTCGAGTCATTCTTGTAAATATAGTTTTGGGACGATTAGGACTCATGGGTAAAGTACTAATTGTTATGGATTAATGGAGAAAATTATTACCCCAATATGTACATTAATGTTTAAAGTACTACACATATTTTGATTTTCTTGATTCATGTCGTTAGTTAGTTTTTATTCATGTAAATGTTCAAGTGTAGGGAGGTTGCATGTAATCCCTTTGATGTATTATTTTGGATGGTAGGGCAAGAATGTATGAAAAAATATATATAAAAAAAAGAGAAAAAAAATCAAAAAAAAAGGAAAGAAAAAAAATGATAAAAAAAAATGTAGGAAAAGACAAGAGAAAGAAAAAAAAACATATGGACTACCATCCTGTTTTCTTTCATTTTTGTTTTAAGTCAAAATAGTGTCTTGAAAAATACAAAAAGAGTTAGTAGTTAGCGAGTCAAGTCGAGTCTTGGCTTAGCAACGCCTCATTGTACATGTAATTAACTAAGATGACTGACATGCCAACCAATAAATTTCCCTTTATCCAACAAAACCTTGTTTTTCCTATACCCTTTACACCTAACGTTACAACCCTTTAAAAGACCTCTTTGATAGTTTATCCTATGTGCTTACGCCAAAGTGGTGGAGGTTTGATCCGTTCCCAAGCCTATGGTAATCTATGTGCTATGACTCGTAGAGAGTGTTAATTTTCCCGTTTCCATTTGTTATATAACTTTTTACACCCGAGGGATGTGAGAATCGAAACACTTTATGTGAGGTGCTAGTTTGTAATTTTCGTGCTAGTTTTGACTAATGTGGAACGATCATGTGTTGTAATAACTTTTACATTAATCTTAAATGACCCCTAACTTGTAAATTGATTAGGATAAAAGCATATTTGCTTGAGGACAAGTAAATTCCAAGTGTATGGATATTTGAAAATAATTTATTTTGTACCTTTTTAGGGGTCATTTAAGCCAAAAATTGTATTAATATGATCAAATATTGCCTAAAATCCTTTCTTTTTGCATTCTAGGTACTTGGGACGGAAAATCTGGAAATCGGCACTTTTTTTACGCATTTGGACAAAAAAAGTGACGAAAACGACAAAATTGCGAAAATTTGTCAGATATGGAGCTCTGACGGCGTCACATGCTACAACGTGACGCTGTCACTTGTTGATTAAGCTGGATTTTTGGTTTAAGTTTAACAAGAGACGCCCCAGACAAATTCTGAAGACCTACAACCTGACAGCGTCTAGTGTTATTTGAAGTTGAGAGTCACGTGTTAAGTTAACAAGAGACGGCACAAACACATTAATGAAGGACGACATTAGACATAACGTGATGGCGTTAGAGGTTATAAGGTGACGCCGTCATAATAGCAACTTGCACAAGACGAAACCCTAATCACGGTGAGCTGACGGCGTCAGGATCCATAAGCTGACGCCATTAGAGTTGTATTCCTATATATATTTTCGGATGTTTTCCATAATTTGTGTAACATCTTGGAGTAGGGTTTTGTGGACGAATTTGGCAGCTTTTGTGGGTTTTACAACCCCCAAAACACATGTTTCATTAAAGATAAGTTACTCGTTTAATCATTCAATATGTCTATGTGTTGCTTGATTAATTGTTTATCTTCTCTTCTATTTAACATGCTAGCTTAAGTTTATTTGTGTTTGCTTAGATCTAATGAAACCTAGTTATTGAATATTGATTTGTCGTCTCTTGTTTAGTTGATTGCTTCGCGTTAGGATAAGAAAACTGGTTGACCTCTTATATGTAACTAGCTTGATCATCTTAGAAACGCAACTGTAGTGTGCACTATTGGCTTTTCTCGTTGTATTTATTGCATGAATTGCGGCTTGTAGATCCTAGAAAACTTAATAGACTTCAAGGTTTTAGGGGAGACTAAGATTCATAGAGTTAGGGACTTCGGCACCTCCCCACGAACGATATTAAGGAATACAACACTTCAACTAAAACAAGGACGTGACAATTCGACTGATCAGTAGGAGATAACTTGGGAGTAATTAAATCTAAGTAAATACGCTTTTCCTTATTATAAGAAGTCACCAATTGTGTTTTCTCTTTTTAATTTGTCTAATTCAGTTTTACAATTAGTTTTAGGTTAGTTGACTAGCAACGAATTCCGCCCACTCTTCTAAAACGCATATTTTTAATTGCTTTCATAAAAATACAAAATTACAAAAAAAAAAAAAAAAAAAAAAAAAAAAAAAAAAAAAAAAAATCATCCCTCACCTCTAGACCTATCTCTTCATACATCTTGACCTAACGACATTATTCCCCTAGAGAATGATCAATCCCCCGGATTGACCTATACTACACTACAATGATTCGGTACACGACATAGAGGATTGTAAAACTTCTTTTCGAGAGTTGGCAATTCTCGCATCACCCTTATAAATGCTTTTAAACGTAAAAGTTTTAAACTTTAACTATAAAATCTAAAGTTTTGATTTTATGACCTATCTCGGTTTTGGTCGTAAGTTTGTAAAAGGTTTTAAAAACATTTTGATTGTGTTTTTTAAAGGCTTTCACTCCATAATCATGTGTTGGCTCAGTTACCAATTAGGTTCGTACATGTTTTATTAAGTGTCACATATGATAAAAAGACCTTCAAGCCCTTTAGAATATCTTGTGTCATTTTTATAAACTCCAACTGAAAACATCTTATGAAATAAGTGTTGGGACAACATTAGTCAGATCTCCTTATGTTTTAATGATGTCAAATAAACCTTCGAAAATAACAAACGATAGCCAAATTTCCCCCACCCAAATAACTGCTCTTATAAATACCCACCCTTGCCTCTTGTATTCCTCACCCCTTACCATTATTCTTACTCTCTATATTCTTTCTCTCTAATTCTATAATTCTATCTTGTTTTCTTAATCTTTCACACTAACATCATTTGAAGAGCATCTCTCTTGCAAGGGAAGAATCACAAGAACCTAATCCACTCTTGTGATTGTGTCGAGGGTTTTCTTCTCTATATCCTTTATATTACAATCAAGTCTCTAGGTTAGGTTATGGCTTGGTTGAACAAATAAACACTTACTCTTTTTAATTTGTTTGTAAGGCAAGTCTTGTGTCTTGGTGACCAAGCCTATATCATAGGGGATCTAGTTGGGGTTTGATACTTTCGGTGGGAAGTCTTGGTGGTTTTAGTGACCTTAGTAGTGATCTTAGCGACCTTAGTGTAAAATCGACTCACAAGTCCTTGTGGGTGGTTTCTGAGGGCAGAATACCGTTGGGGACTAGCTCTTTCTTTGTGAGCACAAATCTTTGTAGATATCGGTGGAGTGAAGTTGTAACGGTTTATAGTCCACCGAAAGGATTATTCTTAGTGAATAGTATAACGTCGTGGATTCGCAACTGGATGTACGAATGGTATGAACCCCCTAATCCCAAACCAGTATATATCATGGGGTTTCTTTACATGATTTATATACCTTGGTAATGATTGTGGTTGTTGTATTAGTTGTATAACCACTTATTGATATTTGAGGCTTGAAGTTAAACTTCAAAGAAGCCGAAAAGACCGTATTCACCCCCTCTACGGTTCTACAACAAGTTCGGCACTTGAAACACCATTGTATGTTTTATAAAATGATCAAATAAATGAAAGTAATTTTCTTTAAGTTTAACTGATTTGCTAAATGGGAATCTTTCACTTTGAGGAAGCAAACAAGTTAACTTTAAGCTTTAGTTCAAACTCTTCTCATGTATGGTATATATTTTGCTAAATGTGGAAAGTAATTAGCTTGGTTTCATGCATGCAACTATATAAGATAAATTGTAGAACTAAAAGATTCTTCCATTTGTAACCTAGTTGCATTTGAAATGCAAACCAAAAGCTTCTTTACATGGCTCAATCTCTTAGATAAGCAAATGTTACATGCTTTTTCCTTTACATAACTTAATCTTTTAGAAATCACGTGTTGTATATTATCATTCAAATCTAAAGCCCCATTACATTACTTAATCTCTTAGATGAGCCAGTGGTCCATGCTTTCTTCTTTACGTGGCTGAATCTCTTGGATAATCAAGTGTAGCATGTCAAATTAAAGCCCATTTGCATGGTTTAATCTTTTGGATGTTTGTGTGTGCGAACCTTGGTGCTGACACCAAGTAAAGTAAAAGTAGAATTTGAATTATGCGTGTGTATGTGTGTAGTTTATTCAAAATATACATGAGACAAAGAGAGGGTTTTTTTTTTTCATTCACTTCTATAAATACCACATTTATGTGAAGAAAATACTTACCACTCAAAAAAACTTTGTTTATACTAACACACTCTCTAGTCTTTTAAACCCAATATGCATATGATCATATACACTAATCATCGATTGTTGAAATCAAGATCATATGGCAAAAGATGAACATATCAAAGAGCTTGGTCACCTCCTTCGAATCAACACTTCAACGAAATTTTTGCTTCATCACCTCTTCAAGAAAAGAACACATCAAGATCTTAGAAACCTCCTTTGTGTTATCATGCAACAACACAGATACATCCATACCTCTTCAAGAGAATAACAAGGCAAGAGGTTTTGCAATGCCCCTTCTGTTATCCAACAACAGCATTAGCATCATTAGAGCTTGACAAGCTCTTGTATGTTAAAACCAAATGTTTTTAACATCCACAACATTTAAACCTTACACCCTTATTCCCAAGCATGCAACAACTTAAACAAACCTAACAACAACATCCCAAACCTTGTAACCATGTTAAGATCTATCCTATACCATCTTGTCAGTTTATTTTTAAGTCTTGCTACTTGTGTGGACAAGTAAATTTATAAGGTCATTCTCCTAGTGTGGAAAAGAAAGGGTTCAAGTCTTACTACTTGTATGGACAAGAAATTGTATTAAATCTTGCTCCTAGTATCGACAAGCAAAAGGTTTAAGTCTTGCTCTTTGTATGGACAAAGAAAGCGCATTAAGTCTTGCTCGTAGTGTGGACAGCAAAGGTTTAAGTATTGCTTCTTGTGTGGACAAGAAAATTGTATGAAGTATTGCTCGAGGTGCAGACAAGAAAAGTGTGTCATGTTTTGCTTATAGTGTGGACAAGCAAAGGTGAATCTTCTTTCCTAGTATGGAAAGAATTAAGTATATAAGTAGAATTTGTGAGATCTTGTGTGGTGGTTCCTAAGTGAGGACTACATCCAGAACTAGCTTGGATTTAGGTGAGAAGAAAGCTATTGTACGGTTTATCCACCACAAATATTTGTTACTACTAAATGATAATCAGTGTTGCGTCGTGAGTTTGAAGAAGTGGTTGTATGGGTGACCCAAACCATCACCCCGAACCACTATATATAGTTATGTGGTTTACTTCCATTAACCGTTTATTATTGTCTTGCAGGATCATTACATACAAATTGTTTAAACATAGTTTTTACTAGCATATTTTAAAACACCATATATCCCCTCTCTATGGCTCTATATCTATTTTCTAAGAACATGATATAGTTGGCGTTGATTAGAAGATGCGCATATTAAATGGGTTTTATTTTAGTTTCTTTTATGACATTCTTGGTATTGTGAATAACAAACTTGTCGATGTTTTACATTTTGGTTGAACATTTGAGGATGTGTTAAAGATTCAAGTTTGCTTCTTTTTTTATTTTAAGATCAAAATTAAAAATCAAGTGGAAAATCAAAGTCGATAAGACAAGTGCACTTTTGTCATTTTACTTTGGTGAGGAGTGAAAATGAACTCAACATTTCCTCATAGAGAGGCACAAACGGTTTTTGCAATTTACTATTTAAACTATATTCTCATTTAAAATTTACAAATAAGTTATAAAAACATAAGTTATAAAAACGGTTTTTGATTCACATATTGTCCATGTTCAATGTGTAGGCATTGTCCATCTGAGAAACTGGGAAATTGTAGGTATAGTCCATGTGAGAAACTTTTGATTCATATATCGTACATGCCAAAAGTAAATGAATAAAATACCCTCATCTTCATCACCTATGATTTTCTTCTTATTATAATTTACTAATAAAAAAAGTTCTTACATCTTCATTCTCATTTACCTAAACCAGATTCATAAAATAAAAACAAACATACACAATCAACAATATATAACAACACCGATAAATCATCAACGAAACACCTTCAACAAAAATTATCAACAATAACACACCTTCAACAACAATACAATATTTGGTAGTCGTTGATTGATAGTGGTGTTTAGGACTCTAATCGAGTCCAGCTATGCTCGAGTTTGATAGGACTTGAGCTTGACTCGAAAATTATAAAGTAGGCTTGAGCTCAACTCTATAGCTCAACGTGCTTTAATTATCTAGGCCTGAGCTCGGCTTGAGTAATATTCGAATAGGATTGAGATCGGTCCGAAAAGCTCGAATTTATATATAAACATTGTATTCGATAGCCATACTCATCAACAAAGTTACAAAACACGAGTTGCTTGATAAAAGCTTGGGTTGTTTGCAACCCTACGACCGCAATTCCAAAATCCCTGATGATTAAGTAACTTTTAGCTGTTTCAAACCTACAATCCAAACAATGGGCTGCATCTTTTTTAAAAGAAAGGATAAACGACGACGCTTAGTGTTTGACGAGGTGTCATAAAAGGGACGATTCAAGGTGGCTAAACAAGTTCAAGGATGAGACCTGCTTTAATACCATGTTAATTGATAAAAAAAAAACCATATATTCATATTTATGTTTTACTAATCAACTATTTATAACGTATATATAATGTAAAAGTAAAACCTAAGGGTGGAAACGAGCCAAGCCGAGCTCGAGCCTGCTAGAGCTCAAGTTCGCTCGTTTCATATATAAAGCTCGAGTTCGTTTTGAGCCTCATAGTTTGAGCTCGAGCTCTGCTCGTGAAAATTTTCAAAAGCTCGGGCTTGGCTAACTTATATAACATGTTGAATAAAATAAAGCCCGAAAGCTCGTTAATCACATTAGGATCGAGCTCATTTATTTTTTTTAAGCTCATTTAAACATGGTTATATGCATAAAAATATATATATACGAATATATTTTTAGGGATCGGTTAAGCTTGTGAGCCTAATCGAGCTTTATTTATAAAGCTCAAATAGAGCTTGATTATTAAACAAGCCCAAACTTAAGCTCGAACTCGGGTTCGAGCTCGTTTAAGTTCGACTCATTCGAGTTTTTTACTAATCTGATTTTAAACTTTTCACAAGCAACTCGACTCGTTTCCGCCCCTAATAAAACCCTATAAATCCAAATTCGGGACAACTAACCTAGTGTTTTATAATCTCAAATCTTATATTTTTATTCACGATTTTATGTGCTTATCAAAGAGATATTTAATAAAAATAAAAATATGCTAAAACGATAACTTAACTTCCAAGTAGTTGTATAAAAATCGCAATAACCCTAGAATCCATAATAAAAATAAGAGTAAATTACATGGTTGGTCCCTGTGGTTTGTACTAAGTAACAAGTTTAGTCCCTCGAATTTAAAAGTTGCATGGTTGGTCCCTAAGTGTGTAAACAAATAACACACTTGGTCCAAACGTTAAACGTCCGTTAGTTTATTAAAATAATCGTACGACGTGGCAAAAATGGGGGGGGGGGGTATTATTGTCTTTCCACGTTCCAACGTTTGTATTTAGTCCCCTATTTAAGAAACCCACCCACCCCCACCACAAATTTCATCTTCTTCCTTTTTTTTCTTTTATTTTTTTTCTTCCATTTAATTAAAACATTCAAATGTATTGTAATTGTGGTAGAAGAACAAATATAATCACATCCTGGACCAATGAAAACCCCGGAAGACGCTTCTATGGATGCCCAGATCATGTAAGTGTTTTATTGTTTAATAGGGTTACAATTTTATGTTGGTTAATATGTTATGTTTCTTGTTTATTAGGGTATAGTTGATTGGTTTGATCCCCCTATGTGCCGTCGTGCTGTAAGCATCATTCCAGGACTATTGAGGGCAAGAAATAGGCAAGAAGCTTAGTTGTTGGAAGCACAAAGGGGACGTGAAAGAATGAAGAAGTTGTTGGTTGTTTCATGGCTAATATTTGTAGTGGTTGAATTTTTCAAGTATGGTTAATTTAGTTGTAGGATTTGACTTATGTAGTGGTTGAATTTTTCAAGTATGGTGAAAGATTGAAGAAATTGTTGTAGGCTTTGACTTATGCAGTCAATTTTGTATGTTGCAACAACTTTGATGTATTAATGGAATTACAGTTGGTTGTTATTGTTTTGAATGTCAAAGTTGACACATAAAAGTCAAAATGACCCATTTCTAAACCAAGCATTAGTCTCTATAACAAGTGAAAATAACACTAAACTTGGTCCATAACAAGTGAAAATAACCCATAACAAAGTCAACTTAGGCATTACCCTGATCCATAAACAAGATACATGTTCACAGTCTAGTCAAATGATCACATAGGATCAAAATAAGTCAAACAACAGTCTTACAAACAAAAGCAAATACATAAGTAGTACCAAAGATCACACATGATCAAGACAGTTATAAAAGTTAACTAAATAAGATCACTTGGCTATACTTGGGCCTGCATTCTTCTTCTTACCCCTACCTGCACCACCTTTTTTAGAAGCAGCTTGAGTAGCAGCCTTTTTGTTTGGAGCAGCTTCACTGGAAGTAGCAGCTCTCTGAGTAGCAGCCTTTTTGTTTGCAGGGTTCATATTCTTCTTTTTCCCACCTTTTTGTTTGCAGGGTTCATATCCAAAGGCTGTACATCAACATCAACATCATCATCATTTATCAGTCTGCTCTTCAAATTCACACTTCCTATGAACTCTACACTAGGATCTACATTGGCATGAAAATCCTTCATATCAACTTCTACATCCTCAATATCATTTACCTCATCAGCTATGTAATCACTATCTTCCTCATCTTCACTATCTTCACTACTACTATGTTCCTGCTCATCCTCTACATTATCTTCACTCCCACTATGTTCCTGCTCTTCTTCTTCATCTACTAATGGTTTTTTACCCTTACCAACTATGTCAGCATCATCTAAACCCCTCATACGCTCAACATCATTTATCTTATCAAGTATCTCAGCATCATCTAAACCTAAGAAAGGGTCAAAGTCTTCATTGTCCAAAGCAGAGTAAAAGTCAGTTGTAAACTCACTTGCCACATTATTTTTACCAATTTCATTTGCTGTGCTACTCTCACCAACAACATTTACACTACTTTCACCCACTACATTGTCATTCCATTCTAACATCAATTGCTTAGCAACTTTACTTTTAGGAACTGGTGCATCATCTTCAAGTTCAATAATAGTACAAGTTTGACCATATGAAGCATTATAAGTGTCCAACTTAGTTTGTTCATGCTCAATGTATACATTGATCAACCTATGACCTAACAAAACATACTTAATCAGACCTTGAACATCATGGTCACCACCTAAAGCTCTAAGCCCATTGTCTAAATCAAGATCAGGTATCATATATTGGTAGTACATTATCATTTCCCCACTATACCCTATCGACATCACCATGTCATTCAACTCAATGACAGAAAACAGATCAACATCTACATTGTCAATGAAACTTACATTACCATTAACGTATCCCCTTCTTGGTGGGTCACTAAACATCCCTCCATGATGTATCTTTAGGGTAAAGAAATTAGGATCAGAGCCTGTATAAAACATCAAAAAATTAAATTTAGGTGTATGTTAACACGTTTACTAATCACAATTCAATCATAATAAACAAAATACTCTTCTTACCATAAACTGCTTTATAGTCCACATTGACTTCATTTTTATCAGATGGACGTAAATTCCACACTGATAAAACCATCACAATTGATTTTGCAAAATTAGGGTTAGGGTTTGTACAATGATTAATCGGCTGAGATTTGTGTTTGTGTGTATGTGTGGGTTTCTGAGAACAGAGTGACGGGAAACTGAAAAGATATGTATTAATTGTAAAAACTTATTGGTCAAAAGTCAAAGTATAGGTAGAACGTGGAAAGACAATAATACCCCCCCATTTTTGCCACGTCGTACGATTATTTTAATAAACTAACGGACGTTTAACGTTTGGACCAAGTGTGTTATTTGTTTACACACTTAGGGACCAACCATGCAACTTTTAAATTCGAGGGACTAAACTTGTTACTTAGTACAAACCACAGGGACCAACCATGTAATTTACTCTAAAAATAAAAATAAAATTCTATAGTCAACAACAACCACAATTCACACAAAAACGAATTCGGATCAAACAAGGATTCCTGAAAGCCAATCTCAACCGTCCGATCAAAACAACAACACAACAGCATCTCCTTAAAAACGCTTCGATCTCACGCATAATACAAAGAAAAAAAAAACCTATCTTCTTCTTATTCATAACCTTAACGAAAAGCAAACATGGCGGCAACTGTAACAAGCGCGTGGGCTAAACCAGGCGCGTGGGCTCTTGATTCTGAAGAGCATGAAGAGGAACTCAAACAAGAAACACCACCTGCCCCACCAACATCTGACTTCCCAGATTTAATGACGGCTGCTGCGACAAAAACCAAGAAAAAGAAGGGTCAAACGTTGTCTCTTGGCGAGTTTGTGACTGGTGGTGGGGCTAAGCAATCAAGTGGTGGGCCCCAGGGTTTGACGGCTGAAGATATGATGATGTTACCGACAGGACCAAGACAAAGATCTGCTGAGGAGATGGAGAGGAATAGGTTAGGTAATGGTTTCAGATCTTATGGGGACAGGAATGAGTCTAATTCATCCAGGTGGGGCCCAAAGGGGGGTGATGAGGGTGGTAGGAAGGTCACTAGGGAGCCTTTGGGTCCTTCTCGTGCTGATGAGATTAGTGACTGGGGTGCTATGAAAAAATCGGTTGTTGGAGGTGGAGAGAGGAGGGAGAGGAGTTCGGGTTTTTTCGAGAATTCGCATTCTCGCGCTGATGAGTCTGATAGGTGGGGTTCTAATAAGACTCCTAGTTTTGAAGGGAGAAGGAATGGTGGGGGGTTTGATAGAGAGAGGAGAGGTGGAATGGGGTTTGAGTCCAATGGTGATGCGGATAGTTCCGATAATTGGGCTAGGAAGAAGGAAACTGAGCCTAGAACCGAGCCTCCTCGTAGGTTTGGTACTGGGGGTGGAAGTGGGAGTGCGTTTGATAGTTTAAGAGATAGGAGAGTTGGGAATGATTCTTCGGATATGGATATGTGGGGGAAAAAGAGGGAAGAAGTGAGTAGCGGTGGTGGGAGTATGAGTAGGCCTAAGTTGAATTTGCAACCGAGGAAGTTGCCTGTTGGTGAGGTCGAGACTGTGAAAGTGACTAAAGGGTCGAATCCTTTTGGGGATGCCAGGCCTAGAGAAGAAGTGTTGAAGGAAAAGGGTGAGGATTGGAAGGAGATGGATGAGAAGCTTGAGGCTATGAAGATCAAGGATTTGGGTTCTGGTGATAGGATGAAGAGAGGTGTTGGGAGGCCCAAGTCGAATGAGGATTCCACTGAGAGAAGTTGGAGAAAGAACCAAACTGTTGAGGGTGATGCTGTTCCTCCAAGGTTTGATGTTTTGGCTACTTGATACTAAACTTTTTATAGACTATGAGCTGCATTATATGTTATGTTTACTTTAGTTTACTAATATGCATTGTTTGATTTGATTTGCCTGATTTATTGTTCAATGTGAATGGCATAATGAGTAGACACTGGACACAAATGATTGTGTTTCTAATTCATTTATAATTAAGCATCCGTCTAGGACTAGGTTATTGGTGTTGGTGATTGTTTTGCATCATATTAAAGGCTTATTTTGGTGTTGCCACTAAGGACAATTGTGTTGATTGTGATATTATTCTTTAAGGGCCATTAATTTGGATATAAAAGATTGATTTATTCACTTTTTTTTTTTAAAAACATTTAGATGGATTTTCGTAGCAAACTTATCAGGGTAATTCTAATATTTTTAATCAACACATGAAAGATATATTCTTTCTTCTCTTGGAGACCAGCTTGTTGGGCTTGGGAGTCTATGCCAACTTATTATAGATTTATGCTTTATCTTATTAGAAAGAATAGTATATGATTGTGGATTGATGGTTGTATTTACATTATAACTTTAGTATTTCTTAAAATAATGAAGTTTTGCGTCACAGTGTTCCTTGGCACTTCTATTAGACTGACTTTGAAGTTGCAATGAAAAGCAAGTATTAATGTATTATGGTTTATGAACTTGTTGCTCTAAGGTGATATCTGTAAATGAGTTACAGAATAGACAAACCGGCAATTTGAACTTTCACCCGTCTGTTAGAGCAGAGGGTGTCATAACCCGGAGTTAAACTTTCACGTCAGCGCCACATCAGCTTTAACCTTTTCACCTTTAACTAAAAAAAACACCCCTTATCATAGCTCAACCTTAACTCCATTTTGGGCCCACTTTTATCATACATCAACTAAAAAAACTTAAAGTTAAAGCTTAACTCACCACACGGTGTGGAAGTTAAAGTTTAACTCACAAAAAAACACCACCTCCACGCAGTGTTAAAGCTTTAACGTGGCTTTAACGCAGGGGGGGCAGTGTGGTTAACGTGAGTTTAACATGGAAATGTCAACCTTTCACTTGGTAACCAAGTGATGATACCGAGTGCTCTTAGAGTATTAGTTGCTTCTTTGAACCAAGAGATTTGACAAGAGATGATCTTAGTTATTATGGTTTTTAGAGTATAATTACTTTTTTGAGACTTGCATATGAATGAACCATGAATATACAAGTATTTGGCCAAGTGATTTTCTGTATGTTCTTGATGTTATACTTTCTTTCTTTTTATTTTCCTTTTCCGTTTTTTTGTTTTTGAGAAATAAGTTATGCAGATGATGGCTTATCTTGATGCCAACTTTGTTTTCTCTTTATGTGTCAAGTGACAGAGGTAAATTTTAAAATCACGTGCACCTTTGAATCATGGTTATCTGTTAGTTATCTACTGGCTAACTAATAGAGCCATACACAGTTATCTATTCTTGTACAGTGTTAACATCTGAATATTTTTATCCTTGTATTTCTGGTACTTAGAATTTTCTTATAATGTAGTTCATATAGATGATGATCTTTACATGGTTTGAAACTATCTAACTTATATAATGTATTATATGGTGTGTAGTGGCGAGAACAATGAAAATGGACATACCGAAGAACAACCTGGAGTAGAAGATGCACAGAAGTGAAAATCAAGATTGAAGAAAAGAAAAAAAGAAATGCAACTGATGGATTGGCAATTTTTGTGTTCTGTTTTTGTTGGTACTGTTACAAGAGTTTTGATAGACTTGATAAGTAGAGTAATTTTTGTAGGACTAAATGCATACTGTGTTAACTTAATATGTTTTTTCTATTGTCGTTATGACCTCAGTTTTGTTCTACTTTCATTCATTCAAACATGAGTGTGTATCGGACTGAATAGATAAACTTGGTTTCATCTAAGATTATTGGAGAGAAATGTGTTTTTCAATTCGTCTGTGAATACAAAATGGTTGAATGATTAGATTAACCGCCATGGTGGTATGATGGGTGCATCACATTGTTGCATTCGAATGAACCATGTGTCTTGGGCAGTTGGTTTGTTTTTCTTTTGTTTTGTCGTCTCTTGGATCAGTCTTTTCATTCGAATGAGCCATGTGTCTTCGGCAGTTTATTTGTTTTTCTTTTAGTTTTTTCCTGGATGTCTAAAGTGTGTGACTATGATGATAATAGATCTTTTGAATACACACAAAGGCTCCCTTTCTTTGAGGTACTTTTAGTACTTAGCCTTCACGTTCTTTTCATTCTTCAACATCTTATTGTAGTGCAGTTGAGACTCACAATACGCCAACCCCTTCTCTCTTTCCTGAGAAACCCCCATACTCAAAACTGAATATTATACCGTATGCATCAAAGCTTATACAAGTATATTTCAAGCATAGGAAAGCGATGAAAAATAAACAGTAGTTTGTGATTGTAATGATATAGCTATGATGATGGATTGGTTGGTGATAACTCTTGTGTTGGTTGCTGCGGCAACCATTGATGTAGCTTGTGGTGATACAATCGTTAGTGGCACTGTCTTTTGTGATCAATGCAGAGATGGGGAGATAAGCAGGCTTGATTATCCTCTGGGTGGTGAGTCTGTCTTTTTCTAATTAACCGCTCCAAACATGTGTTGATGCTATATATATAAATCCACAATAAACTTACATTGAGTTAAAATGGTATTATCAGTCATCACTTTATGCTAAACTTGATATGTTTCATAGGAGTAAGAGTGTCGCTCGCATGCCCAGGAAGGAACGGGCAGTTTGTAGTGATGAGGGAAGAAACTACCAATTGGTTAGGGACGTACACATCGTCATTTGCAGGTATATTGGACTTGGATAATTGTCGAGCACAGATTACTAGTAATGGCCAGGGATGTGGGGCAGCAGCCGGTCCTGCTCAAGACTTTAGACTTATGATTAAGATGTTTGATGCTCAAATGTATATGGTGGAACCTTTGATTTCTCAACCTGCCACGCCTTCACCACTCTGCTCACAACCCTCACCCCCGCCTGGAACACCATCCACGCCTCCACAAGATTTCCCACCTGTTCCTTCCCCACCGTATGCATCACAGCAGCCACAACCTCCTCCGTTGACACAACTTCCTCCATTGCCACAACTGCCTCCTTTGCCACCACTGCCTTCGTCGTCTCCGCAACTGCCTCCATTCTCGCCACAACTGCCTCCCTTGCCACAGTTGCCTCCCTTACCACAGTTGCCTCCTTTGCGACGTCTGCCTCCTTTGCGACGACTGCCTCCATTCTTGCCACAGCCTCCAATGACATCAGAGCCTCAATTGTCGCCACAGCCTCAGTTGTCGTCACAACCTCCGTTTTTCCCACCGCACCCATTGCCACCTATATTTCCGTTGCCTGTGTTACCTCCATTGCCCCCCTTGCCTCCGATGCCACAGAATCCCTTCTTTGAAGCTTCAGCTTGTTCATACCAGTAAGTTTGATCACACGTACATTTGACATTATATACAAATTTAGCCAGGTATGCAACTTAACAATTTAGAAATGGATCATACATGACCTATTATTAAAATATTCGATCAGAAAATTGGAAATGATAGTAACAGAGCTTCTGGCTTGTTCCGGTTTAGGACTGGTTTAAAGTCATCTTTTCATTTGTCAAATGTCTAAGAAGTTTGTAAAAATGGCATCCTATATGTTACTATCTTAGCATTTAGGACATAATGAAAAAAAGACCTTTCTTATATAAGTATTTGTGTTATTTCAGCCCTTTTACACATCTAACTTTAAAGTTGTTTTTAACCCCAATACCTAAAACGACCATAGTCTGTACTAAGGTTGGCAATATATCCGGATAATGTTCATCCAAATCATATGAAATCGTTGGTGTTGCATGATAAAATTTGGGAAATACTCGATAAAATGAAAGATGAAAAACGTTAAAAGTGTAGCAAACATGCAATTATGGTTAAACCATTGTAACAAGAAATTGTATTGTAAGTCTGTAAAACAACATTTATTTTGTATCACGTTTTGAACTAGGATGTGGATGATGCCCCGGCATAGATGCTACTGGAAAGTGTTGAGCCCAGACATGAAAATCTCACGTATATTTGGGCGGGTGGCTTCAAATAGATACGGGCCAAACATTACTTTACGTCAAAGCATGCATGGGAGCGGGGATCCTTATTTGACACTTCTAAGGGAAGGAACAACAGCTGTCTTAAATTCCTACACCAGCAAACAATTTGTCTACCAACCTGAAGAGGTCGTTCAGCGCTTAAACTTAGCATTGATGAGCGGATCTACACGACAAGTCTATCTGACAGCATATCAATTTATTCAGGCAAATTCAGGAAAAATTGGCAATACTAGTTGCAAATTTACATCCTGTGGCTAGACACAAATTTAACCAACTTAATACTAGTACATCTTCATTCTGACAATTGGTAATTTACTTATGTGCATGTTTGAATAGTTTATTTATGATTATGAATACGATTCCGAATACCCCCATTGCATTATAATGCCAAAATCATTGTATCTTTTGTTTCTGGTGAACGGTTTAATACAAAATCTTTATAGATTGATACAAGTATATTGTTATATATTTTAATTTATTGTATTATCATACAATTTTTAAACCCTACAAAATAGTTAAAACATATTATATGTTTTCCAATTCTTGATAAAAATTTGTTATCAGTGAGAGTAAAGCTAGTAATCAGCACCAATGTTTTTACCCGAAGCTGTAGTTAACACTTTTTCCAAACATTCAAGTGGTGAATATTAGAAATTCCTATCAAGCTCATTTACCTTGGTTTTCTCTAATTTTTAATTCCCATTATAGTTCCAATGTCATGTGGGTTCGAGTCTACATACTAAGATGTATTGTATGTCTTTCTGGTGTTCAAGCGTCCGGGCCACTAACAAAACCGTTATTTGAGTTCAAGTCTTACTTGAGACATGTATATCTTTATAAAAACAGTAATAGAAAAAGTGGTTTAATACTTATTTTCTTCAATAAAGTATATATATCTCTCCTACATTGTTTTTGATTGATAATGGCCCAGTTCATGTATTTATGATAAATAGCCTCGTTCCTTGTGAATTCGTTTTTTGGGTGTGAGTGTTTATTTGACAATCTTCTTTTTTTTTTTTGTTAAGAACAAGAGCAGATCTAAAAAACTGTCGTGCTTCTTGATTAACCTGTATTTCTATTTGCTGGAGCATGTGTGGAAGGTTCTAGGGTTGTCGTGTGTTTATACCAAGCAATTTGGGCCATCGCTGGGCCACCGTAATTCATCAAACTATCAAAGAGGCGAAACAGGAGTGGGAAAGTTGGGCTCCAGCAGCCCACGTGGTTTTGGCGGGAAAATGGAGGGGGCAATACGACGTCGCAGACCTTGTAATTTAATATAATTGGTAATGGTGAATAGTTTTATTTGATGCAGTTCGCCTTCTTCCCACTGTCTCATATCCACAACTTTTTCTTTTATGAAAAGTAAATAACTATTTCACAATATATACACAACACATCACATCTATCTCAATTCTTGTTGGAAAATGAGTTTTGCAAAGTGGTTTTTGCAAAATTTTAGACATTATTTAATATATGTATATGTTACATATATTTGTGTTACTTGGGGGCGTTTTGTTCTGCTCCAAGAGAGCTTCGCAATGAGCTAAAGTATGTCCAAAATAGAGTTGAAATGAATGAGATATCGTATCTCAAAGTGAGGCACTTGAAACACAAAAATTGGAAAAGTAGAACTATCCCACATCGCTTAGAAAAGGAAGTGGAAACTAGTTTATAAGGGTATCATTGTACTAGCTTTCAAATTCCATTAGGTTAGCTATGCTCCCACTCCTATGTGCGCTTACAAAGGGGGGTGTGCAGAAAATGGGATTTCTGGGACAAAATGGGGCCCAAAATGGGTTCGAAGCTTCTGAACTCATGCGAGCCCGCGCGACCTGCGGACACGAATGCAACTCCGAAACCTCGCCTATGTGCGTATCCTTTTGCTGCCAGTTTCGGGTTTTCTTTTCCAGAATTTTCTGTAAATCTATTTTAGGAATAGATTTAACTTACTGACAAAGTTATACAGAATATTTTGTGATAAATAAAAGATATACAAATCGTGTTTATTGATAACAGATTTATTAAAACTTGGTAAATATTTAATCTTGGAGAACAGAAAATGGGATTTCTAGGCCAAAATGGGTTCGAAGCTTCTGAACTCATGCGAGCCCGCGCGACCTGCGGACACGAATGCAACTCCGAAACCTCGCCTACGTGCGTATCCTTTTGCTGTCTGTTTCGGGTTTTCTTTTCCAGAATTTTCTGTAAATCTATTTTAGGAATAGATTTAACTTATTGACAAAGTTATACAGAATATTTTGTAAATAAAACATATACAAATCGTGTTTATTGATAACATATTTGTTAAAACTTGGTAAATATTTAATCTTGGAGAACAAGATAGGGTTTTTGTATAAATATTGGCCAAGTCTCATTCGTTTAAGAACACAGAAAAACGCAACTCTAGCAGCCGATTTCCAGCATTCTTTTCGATCAGAAGCACACAAGTTTTCGTGCTCTTTCAGGAAAGTAAGTCAAGTCCGGCTGTAAAACAGCTTTGGACGTTGTACCATGGGAAACAGAAGGCGAATCTGTTTTAAGGGAATCGTGTCTAACACGAGCCTCGTCATTTACTGCTTATTATTTACTTATCGTTCATAGTGTCTGTCTTCTGCTTCTACTCCATTCTGTCTGTATTTTATTTTATGTTATTTACTTTCTGTTAATTTTATTATTGTAATTTGATTAATTAATAAAAGTGTACACAGTTTCCCACAGTCTTAAAACAGATTCTGTTTAACAGAATTGAACACTTTTTGTATAATCGGATTAATTATTAATTAACAGATTTTGTATACAAACTGTTTTCTGTCGAAACCTTGTTGAGTTTCTTTGGAAATCAGTTTTTAATTAAACATATTTAATTTACAGATTTTGGTGTACAGATCTATAACGTTTTTTTAAGCAGTTGTTTTAATCAGTTTATTCAAACCAAGATTGAGTCTATTAACTGATTTATCGAAACCAAGATAGAGTTTCGTTGAGTCAGATCTGGTACAAGTAGATACCGATTTGCAATAGTTTGTTTAACTGTTTGTGTTTGATTTTCAGGATGACAAACACTACTCCTCCTGGGACTACTACTGTGCATGTGTCTGGTGCGCCGGTGACCAACACAGTCGTTAATCATGCTGAGAAACCAGAAAAATTCAATGGGCAGAATTTTAAGAGGTGGCAACATAAGATGTTCTTCTATCTAACTACTTTGAACCTTGCGCGGTTCTTAAAAGAGAATCCACCTCATCTGGAACCTCCTACTGAAGGTCAATCCTCTAATCAATAGGCTGTTCAAGCCTTGGAAGCATGGAAACATTCAGACATTTGTGTCACAACTATGTTCTGAATGGTTTGGTCGATTCTTTGTACAACGTGTACTGCAAGACCAAGACTGCCAAAGAATTATGGGAGTCATTGGAACGCAAGTACAAAACTGAGGATGCTGGTACAAAGAAGTTTGTGGTAGCACGTTTTTTGGATTACAAGATGGATGATTCAAAGAAAGTGATGAGTCAGGTTCAAGATCTGCAAGTTTTGCTACATGACATTCATGCTGAGGGAATGACTTTGAGTGAAACTTTTCAAGTTGCTGTTATCATTGAAAAGTCACCTCCAAGCTGGGTAGAATTCAAGAACTACCTGAAGCATAAGCGAAAGGAGATGAGTGTTGAAGACTTGGTTGTTCGTCTTCGTATTGAAGAGGACAACAAGCTGGCTCAGAAAAACATTTATACGCCTGATTCTGCCAAGGCAAATTTGGTTGAGTATGCTTCGTCATCTTCAAAGTCTCATGTCAAGGGAAAAGGCAAGGGCAAAGGAAAGAATGACAAGAAGAGCAAAGGGAAGTCTGAGTACCTTGGTCCTAAAGCTGCAATTGTGAAACAACAGTTCCAAGGGGTATGTTTCAATTGTGACCAGCCAGGTCACCGTGCTGCTAACTGTAAGATGTCGAAGCAGGTGACTCCACGCGAGGCAAATATGGTGAATGATGTGGACATGATTGCTATGGTTTCTGACGTCATTGCCATGATCTCTAAAGTTAACCTGGTAGGTTCCAACAACAAGGAATGGCGGGTTGATACTGGGGCTACCCGTCATGTGTGTGCTGATAAGAGTATGTTTCACTCTTTCAGAGCGGTTGACAATGGAGACAAGTTGTACATGGGCAACTCTGCAACTGCTGATATCAAGGGCGAAGGAGATGTAATCCTGAAGATGACATCCGAGAAAGAGCTCAAGTTGACTAATGTCTTGTATGTTCTAGAGATTCGCAAGAATCTTGTGTCTGGTTGGCTGTTGAACAAGTTTAGTTTTCGTCTTGTTTTTGAGTCTGATAAGTTTGTTCTTTCTAAGAATCAAATGTATGTTGGTAGGGGGTATGCCCTGAATGGTATGTTTAAGCTCAATGTAATGGTTGTTAAGAATGATATCAATAAAATGAATTCTTTTACTTATTTGATTGAGTCTTCTAATGTGTGGCATGTCCGTCTTGGACATGTAAATTTTAATTCAATACGTCGTTTGATTAAATTTAACTGCATACCTAATTTCCATATTGACTCAAAATATAAATGTGAAACTTGTGTTGAAGCCAAACTTACAAGAGCATCTTTCAAATCGGTTGAACGAAAAACCGAACCACTTGATATGATACACACTGACATATGTGATTTGAAATCACTACCCACAAAAGGTGGCAATAAGTACGTTATCACGTTTATTGATGATTGTACAAAGTATTGTTATGTTTACTTGTTAAAAAGTAAACATGAAGCTATAGACAAGTTTGTTCCATACAAAAACGAAGTTGAGAATCAACTTAATAAGAAAATCAAGGTTGTACGAAGTGATAGAGGAGGTGAATATGTGTCTCCATTTGCTGATCTTTGTGCGAAACATGGAATCAGACACGAGTTCACTGTTCCTTATTCACCTCAACAGAACGGTATTGCCAAAAGGAAGAACCGTACCTTGAGGGAAATGGTTAATGCCATGTTGATAAGTTCTGGTTTAAGCCAGGACATGTGGGGGGAAGCCATTCTAACGGCTACTTATCTTTTAAATAAGATACCTCGTAAGGAAAAAGAAGAGACCCCTTATGAACTATGGATGGGAAGAAAACCATCATATCAGTACTTACGAGTGTGGGGGTGTCTAGCAAAGGTAGCTATACCAACTCCCAAGGCCCAAAAGATTGGACCTAAATATATGGATTGTATATTCATTGGATATGCTAGGAATAGCAGTGCTTATCGTTTCATTGTACATGATTCGAAAAATCCGGATATACAAAAGGGTTCTGTAATGGAATCAAGGAATGCTTCCTTCTTTGAAGATATATTTCCTTGTTTAAAGAAGGAAACTGGAAGTTCATCTAGAATAGATGATGATGTCCAAGATAAGAGACAAAGAGATGATAATGATCTCCAAGATGAGAGACAAGATCAAATCGAGGAAGAAGAGGTTGAACCTAGAAGAAGTAAAAGGGCAAGAACCGAGAAATCATTTGGACCCGATTTTGTTTCTTTTATGGTAGAACATGAACCTACTTCTTATCGAGAAGCGGTAACTTCCTCAGAAGGGCCTCAATGGAAAGAAGCCATTAAAAGTGAAATCGATTCTATTTTACAAAATCATACTTGGGAGATCGTAGATTTACCTCTTGGTTGTAAACCACTAGGCTATAAATGGATCTTCAAGAAGAAGATGAAAGCCGATGTTCATAAGTACAAAGCAAGGTTGGTAATCAAAGGATTTAGACAACGTGAAGGTCTAGATTACTTTGATACATATTCTCCTGTTACGCGAATAACATCGATCAGGATGATACTTGCTATTGCCGCTTTAAGAAATTTGGAAATTCACCAAATGGATGTGAAAACGGCTTTTCTAAATGGGGATTTAGAAGAAGAAATCTACATGAACCAACCTGAGGATTTCGTGGCGGACAAGAGAACAAAGTTTGTAGGCTTGTTAAGTCATTATATGGCTTAAAGCAAGCTCCCAAACAATGGCATCAAAAATTTGACCACACCATGCTAGAGAGTGGATTCAAAATTAATGAATGCGACAAGTGTGTTTATGTAAAAGACACAAGTAGTGGATATGTAATCTTGTGTTTATATGTTGATGATATGCTTATCGTTGGCAGTAATGACAAGATAATCAAATCTACTAAAGACATGTTGAAATCAAAGTTTGACATGAAGGATATGGGTTTGGCTGATGTGATCCTTGGAATAAAGATCATACTAACTCAAAATGGACTTGTGTTGAGTCAAGCACATTACGTGGACAAAATTCTGAATACTCATAATGCGGGGGATTCCGGCCTAACTAGAACTCCAATTGACACCAGTAAGCATCTATCTAAAAATAGAGGCATAGGTGTTGCCCAATTAGAGTATTCAAGAATTATTGGCATGTTAATGTACTTGATGACAAGTACCCGACCTGACTTAGCATATGCTATTAGCAGGCTAAGTAGGTATACTAGTAATCCAAGTTATGCACATTGGGGAGCTATGACTAGGGTACTTCATTATTTGAGATACAGTCGCGATTATGGACTGCATTATGAAAGATATTCAGCTGTTATAGAAGGATACAGTGATGCAAATTGGATATCTGACATAAAGGATTCTAGATCGACTAGTGGATATGTGTTTACACTAGGAGGGGCAGCTATATCTTGGAAGTCTTCCAAGCAAACTGTTATAGCCAAGTCCACGATGGAATCAAAATTTATCGCGTTAGATAAATGCGGACAAGAGGCGGAATGGCTACGTCAATTCTTAGAGGACATACCAAGGTGGCCTAAACCGGTAACGACCATTAGTATACATTGTGATAGTCAATCATCGATTGGCAGAGCTCATAGCATAATGTATAATGGAAAGTCCAAACATATCCGTGGTCGACATAATTCGATACGACAACTACTCTCAACAGGAGTTATCTCAATTGACTATGTGAAGTCAAAGGATAACATCGCGGATCCGCTTACAAAAGGCTTAAGCAGAGAGTTAGTTAGTAAGTCGTCTAAAGGAATGGGACTAAAGCTCTTGAAGGAATGAGTTTCTATGAAGGAAAACCTAACCCAGTTGACTGGAGGTCCCAAGATCTGGGTTCAATAGGACAACCTAATCATAGAAATGTGGGGGAAGTCACATCAATGTGGGGGAGTTACTTATATATTGTAACTTCCTAGTCCATTCATATAACAATTGTGACTTGTTGAGAGGTTAAACATATGGCTTTAATGATTCAGAATGAAATCATAAAGCATAATGATTCAAGATGAAATCACAAGACATATGTTTTTAATGATTCAAGATGAAATCACCTATGTGAGAGAGAAGTGGGGTCGCTTCGAAGGGAATCGTGGGGGGCGCAATTCCTAAGAGCTCTTGCAGAACCAGGATAGTATTCATGACCATAACGAATACGACTATGCGGACTTGACAAGGTCAGGGAGAGTCTTGTGTGAGTGTGTATTGTCGTCTACGTAAATAGATGTTGAGTTCAAGGACATCGCGTCTCCTCAGATCTAGGAGACTAAGTGCATCTCACAAGGGAAGGTTAAAAGGATCACACCCACCTATCCTATGCAGGATTTAATAGTAGAAATTTCGCTGAAACTTTTGTGTGTTTTCGACCGATCTCCATTCATGTGGGGGATTGTTGGAAAATGAGTTTTGCAAAGTGGTTTTTGCAAAATTTTGGACATTATTTAATATATGTATATGTTACATATATTTGTGTTACTTGGGGGCATTTTGTTCTCCTCTAATAGAGCTTCGCAACGAGCTAAAGTATGTCCAAAATAGAATTGAAATGAATGAGATATCGTTTCTCAAAGTGAGGCACATGAAACACAAAAATTGGAAAAGTAGAACCATCCCACATCACTTAGAAAAGGAAGTGGAGACTAGTTTATAAGGGTATCCTTGTACTAGCTTTCAAATTCCTTTAGGTGAGCTATGCTCCCACTCCTGCGCGCGCGGGGGGGGGGGGGGGGGTTGCAGGAAATGGGATTTCTGGGCCAAAATGGGTTCGAAGCTTCTGAACTCATGCGAGCCCGCGCGACCTGCGGACACGAATGCAACTCCGAAACCTCGCCTACGTGCGTATCTTTTTGCTGCCAGTTTCGGGTTTTCTTTTCCAGAATTTTCTGTAAATCTATTTTAGGAATAGATTTAACTTATTGACAAAGTTATACAGAATATTTTGTGATAAATAAAAGATATACAAATCGTGTTTATTGATAACAGATTTGTTAAAACTTGGTAAATATTTAATCTTGGAAAACAAGATAGGGTTTTAGTATAAATATTGGCCAAGTCTCATTCGTTTAAGAACACAGAAAAACGCAACTCTAGCAGCCGATTTTCAGCATTCTTTTCGATCAGAAGCACACAAGTTTTCGTGATCTTTCAGGCAAGTAAGTCAAGTCCGGCTGTACAACGGCTTTGGACGTTGTACCCTGGGAAACAGACGACGAATCTGTTTTAGGTGAATCGTGTCTAACACGAGCCTCGTCATTTACTGCTTATTATTTACTTATCGTTCGTAGTGTCTGTCTTCTGCTTCTACTCCATTCTGTCTGTATTTTATTTTCTGTTATTTACTTTCTGTTAATTTTATTATTGTAATCTGATTTATTAATAAAAGTGTACACGATTTCCCACAGTTCTCACCTGTCCTATGCAGGGCTCAAACCCACTGCGCTTCTCACACAGCAGAAATACCATCAGAACACAAGTCACATGAAATATCATTAGAACACTAGCCATATCAACAACTTTATTTCCTTTTATTTACGTGTGATATACCCCTTTTGCTAGATCATTGGAAGAAAAAAAAGATACAAAAGTGCCAAACCCAAAACTGTATTTTGGTAATGTAGAAGAAGCAGATAGAAGTTGAAAGAAAGAGAAAAAAAGATACGAAAGTGCCAAACCCAAAACTGTATTTTAGTAATGGCGAAGAAGCATATAGAAGTCATTACCGGAAACAATGTTTTTAACAGAAAAACACCACCTCATAGTAAAGCTGTCTCGGCCTTTTAAAAACAATAGAAACCATCTCTGATAATATTTTAGGAAATTCCTCTTTTATATGTATAGTATAGATTATTATCACTATAAATAGTGTACAATGCAATATCGAAAACCTAGAATATGTACATTTTAACAGTTTAGATATTGTGTCAACAAGACACAATGTTTACATCAATGTTTTAAAATCCGGTTTTTTTATCGGCCCGGCTTAGTCGCCAGTTCACCGGGTCGCCGGTTCAACCGGTCACCAGTTATATACATATATATACTTTTTTCTATATTTAATAATTAGTATTGCATGATCTTATAATTTATCCACTTTTATTCATACATATGATTAAACCGATGAAGAAAATTGAGACTATATCGACAAATTTTGCTTTTTAAGTCTATATCTGTATTAATATAGCAAAAAATTTCAACAAGTAATTCTAAATTATAATGATTTATAGTAAAACTATATTAATTGGTGATTTTAAGATAATGTAACTATAATTTACTATTTTACAACATTTTAACAAACATTAGTAATCACCACTTCAACTTTTCAATTAAACTTAGAAAAGTTAATGGGAAAAAAAATCATTTCGTTAAATTTTTTGATAAAAAGTCATGAACCGGCCGGGTTTATCAAAACGGGTCAACCCGGGGCAATAAAAAACCAACGGTTCAATCCTGTTCTCAAACAAACAAAAACTCGATCCTCTTTAGCCCGCCCTCTAGCCGGTTCTCGGTTCAACCGGTTGAACCGGCCAGGTCAACCCGGGTTTTAAAACATTGGTTTACATAACTATAAAGATGTAACTATTGGTCTATGGAAATCATGTGTGAGCAAAAATCTTTTATCTTTTATATAATAAAAGAATTACATCATTTCGGAGTATTTTTGCAAATCCCTTCTCATTGAAAAAAAAATTAGGCCAATAGGAGAGCTTGATTTTACCACGTAGGCGAAATCGAGCAACGTGATTGGTCAATAGAAAGTCAAAATTAAATTGATTTTGGTCAAACTTAATAAATTTGGTGGAGAAATTTGATTAAGAAAAAAAATGCATAAAAATATATGTGTCAAATTTATGAAAACAAAAACTTAAAAAAAGAGGAAGTAACTAATAAAAGTTTAGTGGTTGAATTTTAAATAATTTATATAGAGTAAAGTGTAAAATTATAAGTTTCCATGTTTTTTAATAACTTTAGAAAAAACACAAATAACCCCTTACACTTTATACCCCCTATACTTTATAATATTAACTTTGTTTAAAATTACATATTAGTCTTAGTTTTTAGACTTTCATCCATTAAAATTACAAAATTCGGTAAATATGCGAATTAGTTTTAATATTGTTAGTTTTAGATTTTCATCAATTAGAATATTTTTTTTAAATAAGGACTCGTGTTATTCTATTTAAAAGTTTAATTTATGCGTACACGGATTTGAATATTAAATACGGCTGAATTATTAGTAACGGGAATATAAATATCAAATGGTAAGCATGAGTTAATGTGATATACAAACAACAACAACAACATACCCAATCCCGCCAAGGCGGGGTATGGGGGAGGTGAGATGTAGACAGATCCTACCCCTACCCCAGGGAACCCTGCAGGTAGAGAGACTGATTCCAGAAAGACCTCCGGCAAGAGTGTGCAAAGTGTGCTCGAAGTAAAGAAAACGATAAATAAAAAGCAAAACAAAGAAAGTATAAAAGTATAAAAGCATAAAAGCAAACAGAGCAATACAAACAAATAGGCAAAACGACACAACATGCATATAAGCAAACATAAAAGCAAACCGGCACAACAAGTAAAAGAGCAAACAAAGCAAAACGACAAGACAACCAAGATAAAACAACCAAAACAAAACCACCTAGACAAGCGCCAGCAAAAAAGGGAGCGAGGGGGACACAAGACCAAGGCCAAACCAAACAGCTACGACCAAAGAGGGCAACGCAAAGGGCCTAAAGCTAAGGCAAAGCAAAAAGAGCAAGCAAAAGGCACAGGCAAAGGGCCTAAAGGCACAACAAAGGCAAACCAAAGCACAAGCCGAGGCAAAGCAAAATCACCTATCTCCTAAAGGGGGCAAGCCACAGGACCCAAAAAAGCCTAAACCACAACAAACCCCAAACCCTGTACCATCCTAACCCCAAAACAAACCACGAATACTAATCCTATCTCTCCACGCGTTCCTATCTGAGGTCATGTCCTCGGACAAGTGTAGCTCCTCCAAGTCGAGCTTAAGCGTATCCTCCCATCTAAGTTTAGGTCTACCCCTCCTTCTCCGACCATCGACTATAAGCGATTCAACTCTCCTTACTGGCGCTGTTTGTGGTCTTCTCCTGACATGACCAAACCACCTCAACCTTCCTTCTCTCATCTTCGAGATAATAGATTCTACTTCGAGTGCCGATCTGAACACCCCGTTAGGAATCATGTCAGACATTGTTTTACCACAAGTCCATCTGAGCATTCTTAGTTCCGCTACTTCCATCCTGTTTGCTTGAGCTTTTGTGATAGGCCAGCACTCTGACCCGTACAGCATAGCCGGTCTAATAGCCACCCTATAAAATTTACCCTTAAGTTTAACGGGTACTTTCCTATCACAGAGCACCCCTGACGCCGCCCTCCATTTTGCCCAGCCTCTTCCGATACGGTGGGTTACGTCATCGTCTATCATCCCTGATTTGTGAATCACCGAACCCAAATATCTAAAAGACTCCTTAGGTGGGAGGATCTGGTCTCCGATACAGACTTCTGTTTCTTCGTTGTGGCTGATATCGCTCCTACCGAAAGCACATCTCATGTATTCAGTCTTCTCCCTACTAACCCGAAGGCCATTCTCTTCAAGAGCCTCCTTCCAATGCTCAAGTCTGTTGTTCAACCCGTCCGCTGACTCTGCCACCAATACAATATCGTCTGCGAATATCATGCTCCAAGGGATGCACTCTTGGATCCCACGTGATAGCTCATCAAGAATCAAGGCGAATAGGTAAGGGCTAATGGCTGATCCCTGGTGTAGTCTTTCACAGGGAAAAACTCTGAGGTTCCCACTGTGGACCGTACACGTATCTTCGCCCCCTCGTACATATCCTTTATGACACTCAAGTATCTCCTTGGGGTTCCCTTGTCTATCAGAGTTCTCCAAATCAACTCACCTAGGACACTATCATATGCCTTTTCTAGGTCGATGAAGGCCATATGCAAGTCTCTTTGCCTTTCTCGATATTTCTCCATGAGGCTTCTGAGGAGGTGAATAGCCTCGATCGACGACCTTCCTGGCATAAAACCAAACTGGTTCTTTGATACCCTCGTTTCCCTTCTCAACCTTCTCTCAATAACCCTCTCCCAGAGCTTCATCGTGTGGCTAAGGAGCTTAATACCCCTATAGTTGCTACACACTTGCATGTCACCCTTGTTCTTGTAGATAGGGATGACTTCACTGAGCCTCCATTCCTCTGGCATCTTATCACTAGAGAAAATCTTGTTAAAGAGGGAAGTCAACCATTTTAACCCCTCGTCACCTAAGCTCCTCCAAGCTTCTATGGGTATTTGGTCTGGGCCTACCGCTTTGTTTCTTCCTATCTTCATTAATGCAACCTTCACTTCACCTTGGCTGATATCCAAGTAGTCGCACTCTGGAAGCAAATCTTGGCTAGGGGTCCCTCTCTCCCCGCTTTCTTGTGAAGCCCTCTCGTTAAAAAGAGAGGAGAAATAATCTCCCCATCTTTTCCTAATATCCTCTTCGTTGACAATGCTACGTCCATCCACATCCTTAATGAATCTTATGTTTCCCAAATCCCTGCTTCTCATCTCTCGGGCTTTAGCAATCTTGAAAATATCGTTTAACCCTTCCTTGGAGTCCAAGTTCTTATACAGAACCTCGTACGCTTTGTCTTTCGCCTGGGCAACTGCCTTTTTCGCTTCTCTTTTGGCTACTTTATACCTCTCCTCTGCCTCGACCCTATTCTCTAGACTACCCGCTCTACTCGAAAGGAGCTCTCTGAACCTAGATTGTTTCGCCGTTACCTTGGTTTGCACCTCATCACTATACCACCAAGATTCTCTTTGGTTTGTTTGGGTTCTCGTTGTCCCAGAAGCCACACCTAGTGACTCCTTAGCTGTGTCTTTAATGATGCAGGATAGGGTGTTCCACATCTGATCTGCGTCCATAACATATAAGTCCTCCGACCGATCCGACAGTCCCTCTGAGACTTTCGCTGCAAACTCCTGTACCGCCGGACCGTTCAATTTCTTCCACATAATCCTCGGCATGCCAGTCGCCCTCTTCCCGCTTCGTTGCCTCTCATAAAAAGCATCCATGGCTAACAATCTGTGTTGGGATGAGCATGTCTCACCTGGGAATACCCTGCAGTCCCTACATGCTCTAAGGTCCCCTCTGCGCACCATCAGATAGTCGATCTGAGTGTTGTGCCCTCCACTCTGGAAGGTAATTAGGAGGACCTCTCTCTTCTTGAAGAAAGAGTTCACAACTACTAAGTCGTGCGCTCTTGCGAACTCCAATATAGAGCGACCTTCGTCATTCCTAACTCCATAGCCAAAACCTCCATGAACCCCTGCGTATCCATCCGTTGCAGCTCCTATGTGACCGTTCAAATCACCCCCTAGAATCAGACGCTGATCCGACGGGCACTCTCTCACTAGCTCGTCAAGGGCGTCCCAGAAACTCCTCTTCTCTGCGTCGCTGAGCCCCACCTGTGGTGCATAAGCGCTGACAATGTTAATAGTCTCATTCTCAATTACCAAAGTAATCGCCATGATCCTATCGTTGCACCTGTTAACTTGCACTACATTGTCCTTTAGGTCTGCAGCCAAAATGACTCCAACTCCGTTTCTCGCAGACCTAGACCCTGAATACCACAGTTTGTAGCCGTTCCCCTCCCTCGTGCGGGACCCCTTCCATTTCGTCTCCTGAAAGCACGCTATATCAACCTTATGTCTCCCTAAGGCATCGACAAGCTCGAAGAGCTTCCCGGTCAACAACCCTACATTCCAGCTACCCACCCTAATCCTACGAAAAACCGCAGAATATACGTGATTCTACTTATAACAACGACTCATGAAATTGTTATTTAAAATTTATATATGAATATCCATAAAAACATTTTAAAAACTTTACGGAGCATATTTTAACTTCATTAACGCTTATTATGTGCTACTAAACTCGCACATTTTGTACAACATGATATCAATAGTTAAAGTTAAACAATAACATCAACATCAACCTTAGCATGTCTGTCAGTTAAAAACGTTATACAAAGCTAATTTACTCATTTTGACAAGTGATATGCACTATTAGGCTGCACCTTCTATTTTTTATTACTTTAGCAGAAAGTGTATTGTGCGCGTTGTTAAGTTTGAAAGAAATGAAGAAAAAAAAGTGTACGTTTTGTGCCAATAGTTTGAGTATTAGCTGATTTATGTTTCTTTCATGATGTTTTATATTCCAGTTGGTCCTTATCCGTTGTTTATTCGAACTTGACACATTAGAGACTGGGAATACAAGTTCATCACCAAGTATGCTAAAGTAGGAACCATAAAACCCCCGAAACTACACCTGATGCATCAACTACAGATTTACTTTTAAGGTTACTTAGAACATAAATTTGATATAAGTATTTGCTTATATGGTATATGTGCTTATTGAATTTTAACATCAAGTTGTCTCTTGAATTTTTATGTAGTTAAACGGCTAACTCACATAATCTCAAGCTAACGTTATATATCTTTGTCTCAGGCACTGATATGTGTTGCATTAACCTTATTCCAAAGTTGAAAAAAAAAAAAAAAAAAAAAAAAAAAAAAAAAAAAAAAACTCACAAGTATTTGATGAGTTGATTGCTTTTGAATTTGTTGTAATATAGAATAATGATGATCTAGAAAAAGATGTAACTAATGTGTCTAATTCACTTGAAAATTTGTTGCGAAAAGAATGAGTCGATTTACTAAAGTTTGACTTGCTTAAGTTATTAGAGTTTGAGACTGTTATTTTCTATTAATTACAATAAGTTTTTAAAGGATTTTGGAACCGTCTTAATAGTTAGGTTCAGTGGTGATTATGATTGTTTTAATGACTGTCTTAATAGTTATTAAAGGGTTTTTATGACTGTTTTAATTGCATAATTCGTTTGTGACTGTTTTTAATAGCTGAATTGATGGATGCTTGAAACTGCCTTGATAGCTGAATTCAAGGGTGTTTCTATTTCAATTGCTAATTTTAGGGGTGTTTGGAACTGTAAAAATAGCCAAATACAGGAGTGTTGCGACTATTTTTAATAGGCATTGTTATTGCAAAATAAATTTGACTTATACTAAATTAATAGATGTAAAGTTCAAAACATTTTAAATCAATATATGATAAAATTTTTATGTCAAAACCCCGTGCGTGCACGGGTATTATAACTAGTAAAGAATGATACAATAATGTTATCAAATTTATATATTATGTTTCTCTATCCAACATCAGCTGAGTTTATCACGATAGCTACGGTATAACACGAGATTTACATGATCTGATTTATTAAAAGATATCTGATGTATGGATTTGAAAATGTTGGAATAATAACAATTATTATTTGACTTTCACAAAATCAGATATCATAAAAGATTCATGCTAGCATTTTTCAATTTGAGCTCTTTGTTAATTTCTGTAACATATATGTATGGATTAATTAAGGATTGTGTTTATGTCATCAACGATGCTCTGTTACTAGATGGTGAGATTACATTGTTTTGTCAAACCTATGCATATGATATATGAGCTCCTTAAAAGAACTTGTTTGTTATTAGAGCACAAGGTGCAAAGGCAAGGCATTGCCTCCCCATTCGAGTCCCACCATGCCACATCATCAAAACACCTCAACTTCAACTAACAACAACAAACCCCCCTCACCAAACAACAAACATCAACTTCTCCATTTGGGCCTCACCTCTTACACACTTATTTTTTTATTCATTTCTTTAAATAAGTTAAATTATTTCACAAATAAATTAAACAAACCAAAACCATATTTATTTTTCTTTCTTTCTTCTTGTTCGAACAAACAAAGCAACCCACATCATAAACCCTAGCGTATTCTCTCTCCCTTGTGGAGATTTCCGGCCGCCACCCTCACAATTTTTCCGGCCAAAATTAATTCCTAACTCGTCCTCTCTAATCTTCTATGAAGGTTATGCAATACGATTAGGTTATTAACAATCTATTGAGGGTGGTTGGTATCGATTTTCACTCTTTATCTGTTCGGATCTCTCCATATCTTGGCGATTATAAACCCTAACAATCGATTTTCATCAGATTTTTGGTGAATCGTTTTTTTAGGGTTGTTAAATCACCAAGTGTTATTTCAAACCCTAATCCCTAAATCGCTTTACTTCTGGAAATCGTTTTGGGTTATGCTTTGTATTCCTAAACCGACCTTAAATCGGTTATTATTATTTTTAGGGTTTCGTATTTCTGATTATTGATTTGTACCTTTAAACCGACATTCTGAGTGCATATTCTAAGTCGGTTTTGGGTATGTAAACCTTTAATGATCTCCTATTGAATATCTTGAATCGTTGAAGGCTTGATAACCCTAACACGATTATTTGCAATCGTTTTTAGGGTTCTATCTGGGTTGTATTAGATCGTTGATGTTTTATGGTTCTATTCTTATTCGATCTGCTTGCTGGTGATTCATATATCAGGTTATTTCATTAGGCTGGTGTATGGTGGTGCTTACACGATATACAAACCCTAATCTAAGGGTTTCATATTTTTTGAAGGATCTGCTTGTTTACTTGAGTGTCAACCTATGCAAGGGGTTGTGTGGTGATTGCTGGTTTGTTTCATGTTGTTGCTGCCATGTAAGTGGGTTTGGGAGAGATGGGAGTTATGTTTTAGGGCTTGCTGCTGTTTGCATCTACATTCTTATTTGAAATCCTTACTATAGGGTTTAGCGCATGCAAGTTCTTGTTTGGTTTCCTGATCATCATTGTTAATGATCATGGGAAGTGTATTGCATTGTAACTTGATCATTGGATATCTTCATGTGTTTCACTCGTATTTGTTAGAAGATTGGTTCAAGTTCGGATATGCTGGAGGTTGGGTCGCTTAGACCATGTTTATGCTTCAAATTTATTTGCTACGGAAGTCACTCCTATTAGGTTATTAGATTATGCTTTGCATAATACTAATAGAAGACGCAATTTGTTGAAGCTGGAAGTTCGCATGTTTATGATCTGGATCGCTAGGATGACTAAGAAGACTTCAATTTATTTGAGTTGTGATGTATTGTATTTTTATTACTAGTCATCGTTAGTTGTATTTAGATCTGGTAGTTATAAGAATGGCCTGTCATTCTTATATAGTGGTAGTGGTAGTGTCCTTAGGGACTTCGATGAGAGACTCACTCTCTTCCATTGTACTTAAACATTTTTTATTAATGTATTTTACCGGGTGCAGGATTACTCCCCTTTACCCAAAAAACAAAGCAACCCAAAACACCATTTTTGGTTTCTTTCTTTTTTCTGTGAATCGACCCAAAACAAACCAACCTTGACTTTTTAAAACCAAAACCAAGCAAAACCATTTTTCTTTCTTTCTTTTGTTTTATGTTTTCTGTGTGTCGACCCAAACCCAAAAACAACCCAACACAAGTTTTTTCTTCTTTTCTTCTTCTTCCTTGTCTCGTGCTACTGTGTAACGACCATCACCACAAAACCATAAGCTACGGCCACACACCTCCATCACCACCCTCGTCACCTTTTCTTAAACCCTAAGTAAAAACACCACCCTCGTAATCTTTTCTTAAACCCTAAGTAAAAACACCACCCTCGTCATCTTCACCTCAAACCCATCTAAATTGCAGGTTCACATTCATATCTTTACCACCTTTTTCTTTTATTGTTTTTTCATCTTTTTTGTGTTAATACTAATTCTTATTACATAAAAGCCGACTGTCACATTGTCAGAAAATTGCTTCGCCGTGGCCACGGGGAGTTGGCCAACGGCGAGCAACGGCGAGGGTGTTCCGGTGTGGCGGCGAGCAACGGCTCGCCATTGTCCATGCCACATCGGACGGCGAGGTAACAAAATTCGTCTGCACCTTGTGCTCTTACTATCATAAAACACCATGGATCAAAGCGAAACAGATCCAAACAATGAATGTAATAAAATTTTGTTCGTAACATTTTTATTCGAATACTAGACTTCGATTTACTTTTGTTTGTACGTAGCATGTCAAATGCCTAGCTATACAGCTATACTAGACATATTTAAAACGTTTTGAAATACGAATATTCCTATCGTGATGAGAGTTTTCATATCAGTGGCACCGTATTAACATACGTAAGGCAACAAACACGTTCTAAATTCAATAGTCTAAAGCACACACAGGGCCGTCTCATAGATTTTGATGGCCCTGTGTCGTGACAACGAGAAAGGCCTCTTGTACATAAAATTGGTATGGCATATCGGCCTGTGTATATACAAACAAGATTTACCTAAAGCCATTAACTAATCACTGACGTTAGATCTCGACATTCTACTTGTTAATACATAAAATTAATTAGAGAAAAAAAAAGAAAGAAAAGTATACGAAAAAATCTATAACTTGTCAAATATAATTCTTACATAAAACTCATGATCCAATACTTGTGTGAAATGTTAAAAAAAGATAAGAAAGAAATACTCGAGTGAATCATAAAAGAAAAAAGAAGAAAAAAATGTTCGTGTGAAAGCTTAACTACAAGTATACTTTGATAATTTAGTTAATTAGTAAGTCAGATTTTATATGTAAAAAGGATATAATTTCTTAATACATACTATTAAATATATGATATGGTGCCATTTATAAAAATGTTAAGGTAGTATACAAAATACATCGTATACTATCAAAGCAAAATGACGTTTTACTTGGTTGCCCACCTATTTGGTCATTTGGATGATACAAAAGCTAAAAATGGGTTGGCTAAACATAAATGAGTTTCAACAAAAATGGGCCCTATAAAAACAGGTGGCCCTGTGGCATTGCACAGGCCGCACACCCTTGGAGCCGGCATTCACACAACAAAATCGAGGACTTCTAAAATCCAAGGTCGTCAAGTCCACGTCATGGATGCTATCTGATTCCTCTGATTATGTCTTATGAAACATGATAAGTATCAAAGATAAAGTATTGTTATCAGGGGCGAGCCAGGATTTTTTTGTTGAGGGGGCACACTTTGATAAATTTAGAAATTACACTATAAATTGGTATATAAGGGAGGCAAATTACGAAAAAAGCCAAATATTTTCAAAAATTTACACTACAGTTTTTTTTTGGCTATGAGGGCACCTGCCCCTTGTGCCCCCTTGTATCTCCGCCCATGATTGTTATAGTCAGGAGAGTTGAACTGATGTGTATAATTCAAAATTTATTATTATTATTATTATTATTATTATTATTATTATTATTATTATTATTATAAGATCACTTTATTAGAAAAACATATGATTTACAAGAAATTAGTAGGGAGCCGAGATACTAACTGGGCCCCCACTCCTTTAGCTATAGCGATGCTAACCATACTAAAAATATGAACAACAACACGTGCTCCAATGTCTTGAGTTACCGAGAATCTTCCGATACGCTTTAGTAAGGTCACCACATCCTTCTCAAGTTCTCCAAAAGAAGAGAATGAAAAGGGGAGAAACCCATATCCAATATCCGCGCATTTAGCCTCGTACTTGACACATTTACGTTGTGCGGCTTCAATCACCCCACGACCCGACACAAAATCAACCATACCAGTTTGCGTCAAGGGCGATGACCCTGTCAGATCAACACATACATCGAGCCCACCATCCTATGAGTAAAGTAATATATCAGCTGGACGTAAGGGTTTGTCCCTTTCCCCACTAAGCCCAATATCAACCTCCTTACGAGCCAAAATCCCTGATCGAGAACATATGTCAACAAGAACATCATGCACCACGTTATGCCGATGTTTAATACCAATAATACCCGTGCACGATACATCATGGTCCCCATAAATATCCCTAGTAAAGACCATGGAACAAGCTGAGCACGGCATCTGAACAACAAATAGGGGAATGTCTAGCTGGTAACACAACACACATCGATAAGTCCTAGTATTCATAGTCTGTCCCAACCCAGATATTGGAACCTCCCTAAGCCAATTTGAAGTGTAGTCCTCCTTTTGCGAGCTCCATAACGTCATCTGTCAAGAAGATAGGCAAAACGTGGATTCAACCGTTTGGGTAACACGTGTGAAATGTATATCTGCCAATTTTTTCATGAATCTGGGGGCAGCGATCTCACTTGGGTTACTCAAAAGGTCAATCACCATTTTCGCATTAAAAGTACATAAGGCATCATCAAAGGAAGGCCCAGAAGTCACAATACCAGAATATCGGAGAAGCTTAGTCTGTAAGCTAGCAGATTGAAGTCTAAAAGCAAGGAATGCATAGTTCAAGACATCCCCTGCAAAATATACACCAAGCCCCTCAAAAACAAAGGGTAAGGTGGCAAGTCTCCACTGCCAATCACCAAAACCAGGTCCAGAAGCAGTGACAACAAGCTCCAAAAATGAACGAAGTGCCGCATCAAATGAAATCTGAGCACACTCAAAGACTCGATGAGAACATGTGCGCATAGAAAAATATAACTTGGAAATACCAACACATGTATGAAGAAGCAACAACTCACACTGAGGATCATTAAGCTTAGCAACAACACCCATAAGCTCAATGGTTTTAGCAACCCTTTTCATAACATACTCGCTACTAAACTCAAAGTCCACACTAGCAGGTCCACCCAATAATTTAACACCATGTAAAGGTCGAGAAATATTAGGTGGGAAAACACCCACAAGCCTACTTCTGGGGTCTTCCTTTGGCCAAAAAACCTCAGTTTTATCAACATTGAGGTGCAAACCGCAACGAGGTCCATCCATAATAATAAGCTCTAAAACCTTCCCCACGACCAAAGTATCTCCAATAATAGTGCCATCATCCAAATACCAAGCTTAAAGGGAAAGGCTAACGGAGTATCGAATCTTGCATACCAAAGGGTGTAACATTAAAGCAAAAAGAAGAGGTCCAAGTGGATCACCTTGTTGCACACCTTGATGCGACCATAATGTGTATTCCCCATAATATAATCTAGCTGGGCTGGAGTAACAAAATTCCACCCAACGTGAAATAGCAGGACAACGAAGGCGAACCTTTTGTAGCATAACCTCACGATCCACCAAATTGAAGGCATTCTTGAAATCCACCAACAACATCGAAAGACCCACATCATCCTCACGGTATTCAATAAACCGATTCACGGCATGAAGAATAGCCTCCCCTCCCCCAGATACCCCAACACCAAACTGTAGATCATTAAAATAACCATCCAAAGAATGGCCAATCATAGTAGCACTAACCTTGGAGACTAAACGCCTCCAAATGGTCCCCACAGCAATAGGACGGGTACCACCTCCCGACTTGACCAGCGGCGTGGGAGGAGCACTAGCAATATACTCACCCAACGCCCTAGGGCATTTACCTTCAAGAAAAAGATTCACCACATGGGTGATGGAAGAGGCAAAAAGGTTTCGTGGTGTACTTGGTTACCATTCCAAAAAAATTCAATTTTTTTGTAGTTACCTGATGAATTTAATTAAAAATAATAATAAAAAACCAATACAATGAAAGTTCAGTAACCATTAGAGCACCTAATGGTCTCTTCTGATGAGATAAACATTAGTTCGTCCTAGACTTAGAAACAAAACCAACACTAGACTAAACCAAGCTGCCCCTCTCTTCATATGATCCACAAAAGTTGAATTTCTAAATTTAATGTGGAAGACTTGATCCGCTTGCCGAGACTTTTTCTTTCGATTGTTTCGTTCTTGCCATAAATAATATACCGGAGCACCAAAAGTATCTTTGCCATAACCACCCTTGCCAAGCGCAAGTGAGCTATTGGCTTAATTAACAGCCAAAACGAAATCCTTCCAGGCAGGAGCAGCCAACACTTGGTATATCCATATAGGTTTTAACTCTTGACCACACTTGCAACAAAAAATTATACTAAAAAAATAAATGCATGTGAGAATTTTGAACTAGATTACAAAGGGGCCGAGGCATCTCATATCATCATGGTTGACTATCATGGCCACTCCCAAGTTTTCAATTTATCTTGCGTCTTTTAAAAAAATTAGCAGATGCTGAAAAGAAAATGAACATAACTTGACATGTATATCATATTAGAATATAACTGAAAGTTCATGTATTAGAAGTTTAGTTTTTTTTAGTATACATACCTTAATAGAACATTTGGAAAAGTGCACGTCTATTGTATGGCATAAACCCTAAATATATTACGCTGTTCACATTTTAGTTTACGTCATTGTGTAAGTCTAAAACTGGTATTTAAAAAAATATCAGATACAAGGTTTGGATATATATATATATATATATATATATATATATATATATATATATATATATATATATATATATGTATGTATATATATATATATATATATATATATATATATATATATATATATATATATATATATATATATATATATATATATATATATAACAGGAGGCGTATGACGTCATTAATGCCACCTCATTGCCTAGTAATTCATTATCAGCCATGTCATCACATTGTCCACCTAAGCAATCATTAGAGACTAAAATTCGGAATTAATGACCATTAAAAATAAAGTCGGCAAGGATAGAACCTGAGTGGTTTATAACATTAACATATGTCTTAACCATTAGACCAACATGATTTTTGGTTTATATTTTCCAACAACAAATCTATAAACCTGTGTAATTAATTACTTATGCTAAAATCTATTTTTTATATTAATTCACGTAAACCCTAATAATCATGTATGTCGAATGACTTTCTCTCGTTTTCTAACCCTAATATGTTCATGTATTGTATTCAATTTGATTTATGCTATAATTGTTTTAAATGATTCACAGATTTGTATTATGAATATACTTTTGATTTTGTAGAACTGCACGCACAGTTTTTGTAGCACCAGAAACTCAGGATCTATGACGTTCAGGTGTAGGAGATTCGATGATGATGGTTATTTGAAGACAACTATTATGTATTATGTATATCTTATCAAGATGATGTATTATGTTATATTGTTGATTCATCATATTATTTATATCTTATTTTAACAGCACTATATCTCCATAAATAACAAAAGGACCTAGCAGGTGGCTAGGAACTATTAATTACAAGCATGGTGGAATGATGATACCAGGGTCACTTGATCACACAAACCATTAAATTTAATGCTTCCTGTTTCGATTTAAAATCCGCTTGTGGGAAAGCAGCTTCATGATATTAAATATGAGGTCTTTATTTGTCCGTTTCTAAATTTCCAAAGGGCCCAAACAGTGGGTTTGAACTATGACATCGAAGAACTTAGAGAGACTTGCAGGTACGTTTTTTTCTCTAAAAACCCAAATGATCTCTCCCTAAGTTAGTAAAGTTGTTAATTGTTGAAGTTGTTAACTTTCTGAGATGATTGGGAAATTGTTATGAATTGCCGTGTAAATTTGATAGAACAATAGAAGGATGAATTGTATATAGCAACCTTTTTGACTATATTCCAAATAGTTTCAGTTGGTCTGAAATTTAGTTCTATATTATAATTTCAGTCTCATGGTCAAGTAACCATGGTTGTAGTTGTCAACACTTCATGATTTGATAACATAACAATGGATCCCCCGGACCCTATTCTTGGAGTATATGACGATTTTAAAGCTGACACAAGTGACTTGAAGCTCAATCTTAGTGTTGGTGCTTATCTCACTGAAGAACTTAAACCATATGTGCTTGAAGTTGTCAAAAAGGTAAACGTAAATCTCACCATTTCATTTTTTAAACAAGCAAAAGTACCGGAGCCTGCATTTTTAGAATTATGAAACTATATCCATAGGTATGTTGATAACTCTACAAAATTTGATTCTAAGACATGTTTAGCATGCGTGAGTTGATTATTGGTATATTCTTAAAATTCAGTGCAAAGCATTTTTATTGTAATGAAATTATCACTAATGACAATTACATTCTTTCTATGTTAGGACTAGAGGCTTGAGAATGTATTGGGTCCATTTTAGAATCATTTTGAAGCCTGTCTTACTACAGAACCATCGGGTAAGCCACTCCACCTGAATTCTTCTACCTGGAAATCCATAGCTCTATAACGGAGTTAATTGACAGGGCCGGTATGAGGGGACTATGTACGTATGGTCCGGACTGGGTCAGGCCCGGCAGACAGCGGCCCACTCTATGCCTATACCCTAATTCCATGCCTTATAAATATTGGGCTGGGATTCCCTTCTTAAACACAACACATACAACATAACAGGTTAGTCTAAACCTAACCCTAGTATGCTATATCGCACCAATACTAACTTGACCGTCGGAGGTGGATCCCGGGGCTACGGCCTCGGGTCCACTCCTAACGGGTTCTCTTTGTTGACAGGTCTACTCAGGACTCGAGAAGACGACGAACGGCCTAGGGAGATTCGTCGAATCCAGCCCACGCCAGATTATGCACTAACAAGTTGGCGCCATCCGTGGGACACGAATAAAACGCTCGTCCTACACATACGGTACACATCACACGACACATTGACTTAAGACCAATTATATCACACGCACTGTTTGTTTTGGTTTGACTTGGTCAAACGTATCAAGCTAACATCAAGAATATTAATTCTTGGTTGTTCTTTTGTCGTACGTATATACATATAACAAAGAATACTTTGATTTTGTTCCTTCTCTAAATCAATCAAACGCATCCCTCTATGGGATTTGATTTGGAGATATACGGAAAAGATATCCTGATATTTTTGTGCATATCTTTTAAATTGGTAATAGGATATGTTATCTTTTAAATATTAAAAAGATTTTATGTAAATCTTTTAACTTGGTAAACACGATCTTACCTATAAACCGCACATCCGCACGATCGGACCTAATTTATCTTTTAGCCGCGAATAACACAGTCACGATAAATCTACCGGCGTTAGGCCGTACGCTCGGACATCCTCGCAGATTGGCGCCTTGAGCGCACTGTCACGTACAGGCACCACGATGCTAGTCAATCGCCATGAGCGCACTGGACAAAAGCCGTGGTCATGTTATGTTCATCTGCGATCATCTACAAACGTTAGAGTCTATGCGGTCACGATACATCCATCTGCATCTGTACGCGCGATCGAAACTATTAGTCGCGGTCACAGGTGTAATTCGCACTGCTACTTCTCTTATGTGTTAATTTCATATGCTATGTGCTATATATTGCTTCACGCTAATTTTTTACTTCATTAGGTTTTATATGTTGCGATTCGCGGCATATACTTTTAATATTTGCATTAAGTGTTTTCAGGATTTGAATAACTAAGTTTAATGCTCCTACACGAGTAGCACCATCAAACTTTGGGGGCTACCAGGGTATATAATACCACTGTTTCCGTACAAGTCATGCAGGCATATTTGAAAGCAGATCGTATGTAAGAGGTATTGCAAGCCCGGTACAAAAGACGGATTTAAATATTCACACCATCTTGCCGCAGGGGAGACATCCTCTGTCGGTTGTAAAGACGAATGAAATGTTCGTGCACAGCGCGCACCTCTGTCGTGCACAGCGCGCATCCTTGTCGTGCACAACGCGCATCCTTGTCGCGCACAGCGCGCACTTCTGCCACAGAAGCACGTCTTCTGTCGCACCATGCTGCATCGCTACTGGTACAAAAGGTACGCCCTTACCCAGGATGCAACATACGAGGTCCACCTTCACAATTGTGAGCCAATCACAATCCCAGTGTGCACTGTTGCATGTGGGCTGCGCAGTATGGTCCGTCCCATGTGCACATAAGTTGCGCACACATGGGCCGTGCCGTCGTGGTTGAATGGGCCTACGCGGCCATGAAAAGAACTTAAGTCTAGCATAACATAGCCACGCACTATGTCATACTAAACTTGAGGGGCTTATGGACGTATGGTCCGGACTGGGATTACCTTCTTAAACACAACACATACAACATAACAGGTTACTCTAAACCTAACCCTAGTATGCTATATCGCACCAATACTAACTTGACCGTCGGAGGTGGATCCCGGGGCTACGGCCTCGGGTCCACTCCTAACGGGTTCTCTTTGTTGACAGGTCTACTTAGGGCTCGAGAAGACGACGAATGGCCCAGGGAGAGTCGTCAAATCCAGCCCGCGCCAGATTATGCACCAACAGGGACTATGGGTCTTTCAAGCGCAACCTCTTCAAATACTTCTGCGTTTCAGCACACCACATGAGATAACAATCGTCATTTCAAGGTATATTGGGATTTTATCGCTTATATCAAATGCTAATAGATTACAGTAATGCTATAGATGGGAATTAGGATATAAAATTATCTTTTGCTTGATTTACATCTCAGACCGATTTGGAATCCATTACTTTTATTATAAATTTTAACTCGGGTCCTATCAAAATGATGTTTGAAGGCTTTGCCAATCATAGATTGATGGTGGCCCTAAAAGTTTTAAACATGATCTCTACAAAAGGTCCAACCACGTATAGTTTCTGGTACTAACAAAACCCTCCAACAAAAGTAATATCTAATAATTGATGTTGTACATGAGTCTTCTGTGAAACTGACATTGATTTTAAATGAGCAAAAGCTAAGTTCTGTGTATTGTCTTATAATGTAATTCTATGAATTTGACTTAAGTAGCTTATCGAGCATGTGTTAATCATATTCACAAAAATACCCTATATACTTTTGAATGTTGGTCCGCATAATATAAAAGCTAAAAGTTTGTGAATGACCAATTTTCAGGAACTGGACGATGTAAAAGGTGGTGTCATTATGGGATTAAGGAGTGGGGCCAGTGCAGGTATATGTGTTAAAGTTAGGTTGGTGTACGTGTTAGCAGCAACTTTAACAGCCATGAAAGTTATTTCAAGGCTTGCCAGTATTTCAAATCAAGTTGTGGCATTTTCCTGTGAATAAGGTGTTCCAAGCAGATCTCAAAGCTATCAGGAAGTATATCAATCGAAACACCATAATGGTATGTACTCCGTGGCTGTTAAAGCTGTCTAATAATAGTCATCTTCGTTCTCCCACCAATTTATTAAATTTATTTCATTATGAAGTACAAGCGAGAAGGTTGAAGCATCATATGTTTAATAGCATGTGATGCTATTGTTAAAATTGCAATTCTTCGTATTTTAGCGGGGCGGCCCATTGGGTTTGCAGCCATGGCGAATGATTCTTTTTTTCTTTCGCTGAGGACCTTATTCAGCCTATAGCACGTTACATTGTTGGAATCTATTGTTACATAAATGGATGCTGGAAATTGCTTATTAGCCGGCTCCTTTCACACATTGGATTTGTGTCCCATTTTTGGTAGCGTCATATGTAGGGCTGTAAACGAACCAGACGAACACGGACGGAGCAATGTTCATGTTCGTTCATTTAATTTTAACCGGACAAATAAACGAACATGAATGCTTAAACGGACGAATTTTCTTGTTCATGTTCGTTTATTAAGAAAATGAGTTGTTCATGTTCGTTTATGTTCGTTTATTAGGACACTAAACGAACGCTAAACGGACATAAACGACTGAACATAAATGAATATAGACAAACAAATATAAACTTTATTAAATTATGCATCTAATATTGTTTTATAAGTGTTGCTTTGTTTAAACAAACTAATTTCAAAATTATACAATTAAAAGATATGATATATAAACATAAATAAATAAATGAACATAAACGAACGTTAACGAACGCATAATCGGACGTTCACGAACATAAATAAACGGACGTGGCTTTTGTTCATGTTCGTTCATTTAACTAAACGATCTTAAAATATTGTTCATGTTCGTTCATTTAATAAATAAACGAACATAAACGAATTTTTTACCGAACGGTTCATGAAATGTTTGCTGAACGTTCAGTTCTCTGCAGTTCCTTTTCATTTGGTGCTGATCTAAGCCTCAATTCTGGAACGGGTCATTGTAGTGCATAACAGATGGGGCTGGATTAAATATGTTTTATTACTTATAATGAATGCAACTCCTGTTACTCAAATGAGTCAATGGATCTGTTTATGTTTAGGTTCCGCGTCTCTCTTCTGTAATTTGCTATTTTGGAAACAAATCCGATTTTTGTCTCTTTTTTTGGACAGCTTTTCTTGGTTCGGATTGTTGGGTTTCTTCTGCCATGCTATATCATGGTTTGGGCCATCAGCACTTTGCAGTGTCGAAGGCCGAGACAGGTGCATCTACTTTTGTCAATTGTATACCTGATAATCAGTATATCAATGTGTAGGAACCTAATATTTTTAACAACCCTTTGTGAAATATGTGATATAGACCCTTACTTTTTTTTTTATCGGGAAAGAGTTATGTTTTAGCATTTATCAAAATATGTTTTTAGTAAAAAAAGAAAAACATTTTTTTGATATGCTTATTATCAGGTGTGGATGCTAAAGAAAAACCAGGAGAAAGATGATTATGATGTTGTACTGAATTCTGCAAACGATATTGATATACACAGTCAAGAAAATGATATTTCTGCCTACAACGGTGCTTACAATAGGAAATACTCTTCTCCAACCCGACTCTCAGTTACGGAGAACACAAGGAAAATCCCGGCTTTGAACCAGAGATTAGATATGAGGTCAGGTAGAGGACATGTCTAATGATGATGACACAACCTCTTCTCAGGTTCATCTCTCAAATATTGAGAACCTAACACTATTATTTCATAATAATGATGATGATATGTCTAATAATAATAATGACAACCTCTTCTCAGGTTCATCTCTCAAATAATGATGATGATATGTCTAATGATGATGATGATGGCCAACAAAGATTGGTATGTCATCTGCAATGGTTGCAAGAGACCAGACACTATTCTTTCATAGGAGAACCCTTTTTTTTCCATGATGCAAAAAGGTATGGCTTTATGTATACTTTTGTTTTAGCTCCAACCAGAACTTTTTTCATTATTACATTTATTGACTTGAAAATCTAATGTCCTAAACGATCATAAAGATCAATAACTCATATGAAATAGGCAGTCAGACATTTAACTCATTAACTATAAAATATAACCGAAACTGAGCAGTTTCAAATAAATCAACATGATCTTAATGGGTCCAGGTACAACAAAACATTGTTATCGCACACATAGGATGTGGAGGGATCAAGGCTCCTATAGCCTTCCCTGATGAAGGACCACAACCTATGTAAGTTTTCTATTGTATCTGATCAATATTTTTTAGGTTATTCAGACAACATTCCCTGATGAAGGTACAACTTTGCTACTATTTTTGTTCAGATCAACTAAAAGTATCAAGATCCTGTCATACACACTTTTATTGGAACCTCAAAAGCAAACATTTACTTTCCTATTTTGCATAAGAGACATTGCGATAAAAAGACCGATATTGGTAACGGTGGCGACAATTGTGGTGCACACATTCGTGTGCAACTGCTTATTGACATGTATTTAAGAAACATTGGCACCTTCTTGGAGTAGTAGTGGGGATACCAGCAAAGAACCACAGCTTCTGAAACACTCAGGGACGCTGAGCTATGTCAACAAACTGATGGTATGAGTACGTCTAATGCCTCAAGTTTGTTGCTCTATTTATGTTATTTAGTTTGTTGTGTTATGGCGACTCAAATGAGTTTTATAAAGTTCACTTTAACAAAACTATGGTAGTTACGGTAAATGCGTGTACAAAACCTTGAAAAAGCTACTTACCTGAGATGCCAAGAGCACAAGGAAATAAGGGGCAATAGTTCCTTGGGTTTTTAAATGGGTAACATTATTATCTTAATTGTATTTTATGATACAAGATTGGGATGATTCCTAAGGTTACAAAAGTATTCAGTAAATATCAGTAGTAATTACATTTTTTTGGCATGAATAGTTTTCGATAGCTATTATAAATTTATAGGATGTGTTTCTTTATTGCTATTCTCACATGATTATCTCTGTGTTTTAGGAAATGGAGGTTACGATGGTGGATGTACATGGTAGTGAAACTACTGATTGTGTACTATTGTTCGGGTATGTTTACTTAGAGCTTCTACATTAGAGGTTCTTCCTCATCTAAGTATGTTGTTATATGCAAGCAATAACTCAAAACAAGGAATTTCATAATGTGATTTTCAGCCAAACCAATTCAGATTTTTATTATAATCAATTTCTGAGGTTGCTTATTATTTATGTGTTGCAGAATTTTGCTGCTCAGACGTCTCATTAACAAGGCTTCCAGGTGGTTGATCAATGCAAAGGTTCTCCTTCATGTGTCAACAATATAGGCGCACATAATATTGGTGTTGCTAATCAGCTGGATTGTTTTTCATTTAATCTACCATAAAATTTTGAGGATAATTTCTTTACTGGCTTCAATGTCATGAGTAAAAGAAATGCTTTTTTAAATGAGATGATTGGCTATCTTCCCGCAATTGTCCCTCCACCTTTTGACAGTAGTCCCGTTCAAGGGTGATTTCCTGATTATTGCAGTAGCTTGCAAGCAAAAATTGCAAAAAATGAAGGACGATTTGGTATGACACCTGTCATACAACCTATAGGTATCGAGCTAAAGGATACTATGCGTTTTCCATGGAATTCACATGGTTATTTTGCTTCTTTTCTTTAACTTAGCATTCAATAAGGAGGTGACAGTTTTGACCCATTTATTAAGGAATGTTTTATTTTGGTTGTGACTATCTCAAACGGGTCACATACAATAATATATTGTGTTTCAATATTGTTGTAAGGCAAAAATGCTAAAAGACCGTACGCAAGAAAATGGATTTCCCTATATAATTGATGTTTGGATACTCATAATAACATGCATTGCTCTATATCATTTATGTGATTTTAGCTAAAGTTATGGAGTATCTCTTTAGTTTTCGTTGAAGGTTTTAGCCATGAAAAGCACATAGATATTCTGTTGCTTCTTAGTTGTATCAAAAGGCAATAAGTTAATAAGTTGTTTAGTGAAATTTAGCTTATTGCATTTTGAAAATAAACTAAGCTGATAAGCTGGTTAAGTAAGGCACAAGGTGCCTGATCCAAAACATATTTTGAAATAGCTTGAATATAATCATTAGATTAATGTATTTGGCTCTATCCAAATTCTAAATACTAAAAGATACTTATTAGCTGTATAAAAATGCATGAGTTCTTTTGAAACAGCTTAAGTGTGCTGATAAAAATAATTTATCTGGCTCTATTCAAAACTCAAACACTGAAAAGTGCTTAAAATAACCGTTGTTTTTTGCCACTTTAGTTTTAAGTAGGCACCATAATCTTCAATTTTCTACCAAATTTTCTCTCTATTGATCTTACATTTCTTTGTAAACAATTTAGTCTCTAATTTATCAATAAATAAAACTATTAGTACCCATCTCTTGATTGATGTCGTCTCCAAGTGTCATCTATTTGAAGAAGAATATCATTTTCTTTACCCCGTAAAAGATGTTGAAGATGATATCTCTAAACAACTAAATTATTGGATTATATGACCCGATGGAACCTTTCATGTATCAATATAAGTGTAGTGTTTACATTTAATGTCCGCTATTTCTATGGTTAGTGGAAAAAGTGGTGTTGGTATAACTGAATCTATTCACTCACAGGTTTTTATGTTAGCAGATCAGCTTCAAGAATTTTCTCAAAGGTTTCTATTTCACTATAGTAAAACTTTGAAATTATTGGTTGTTTTTTTTATGATAACGTATTTGCATAGAAAGTTCGACATTTGTTTTGAATAACCGATAAGGAACAACAAGCTACACCAATTAAGTAAATACGAGCATGTTGTGAAAAAGTTGTTATGTGATATCTACGTATGATTGTATATATGAAAGAAGAATAATAATGTGTGGGGTATTGGGCACTGATTTGTCTTAGCAGAAGTCTTTTTCTTCATGTTGGTTCCATTTGTCGGCTCTATTTAAAGCCTATTACGCAATTTGACTATTGCTGGGGGCAAACGCATAAAAAGTGCAAGGTTGGATCAAGTGATTATCACCCTTCCCTCTAGAGACAGAGGTCAAGGGTTCGATCCTCACCCCTTGCAAGGCCGAAGATCCTTTTCTACCTTAGGTAGAACCAGAAGCAGCGTCTCTACCTTAGGTAAGGGTAAGGCTGTTTACGTTTCAACCTCCCCCACACACCGTGGAAGACGGTATTAGGACACATAACCCCTGAAAGACGGTATTGGGAGTTACTTTACTTTACTATACTTTAGAGGCAAACACATAGCATATATTACCATTGATACCGGGTTACCTAACAAATGGCCTACTCAGATGTTACATGTAAATGAAACGAGTGTTGAGCACACAGGCACCACATTGATATATCCATAATCCAGATAGGTGTTTATATTGAAAAATATCATATGGAGAACTGTTGGTCACCTACTTATCAAATAAGAAAATGGAGTTGATAATTATGAGCCATGCCCACCCATCGGGAGGGCTTTGAAAGCTAGTACATATATATATATATATATATATATATATATATATATATATATATATATATATATATATATATATATATATATATATATATATATGTGTGTGTGTGTGTGTGTGTGTGTGTGTGTGTGTATATATATATATATATATATATATATATATATATATATATATATATATATATATATATATATATATATATATATATATATGCATATATTTTTGGGTAAAAGGGTTAATTCACCCTGGTAAAATATATTATCCAAAAAAACGTTGAAGTACAAAGGGCGAGGGTGACTTCCCTCGACTCAGTCCCTTAGGATACTTACAGACTCGAATATAAGAATGACACAACATTCCTATAACTTACAATAAAGTGAACATACCAATAATGGCAAAGTATATAAAAATGACAATACTACTCAAGAGAAGTACTTGAGCCTTCTATATCACTATTGTGGTCCACTTTAACTTCCATGAAGAATCCACGTAAGAACATCCAAGCATTCTTCAACATATCATCCTGCAACCTTCATGTCATGTTCCCCTTTCAAAACAGCCAAGTAACATCAATAACACTATGAAAAGGGTCACCATGCAACGAAACTAGGGTGATTAAACCCTAACAATAGATCGAATGTGCACCAAACAGGCAATCGTGTAAGAACCAGTCACAACCAATCGATCCAAAGAGTTTTTGAATAAGAACTCTAACAAACTTAACTTCCAAGTGCTCAATCTAAATCAAGTCAATTAGCAGCTTCTAATAGTAATAAGCAATCACAAGCATGACTTTGAGATGAAACGTGTAAAAAACCAAGATCCCCACAAAACTTCCAGCAATAGCGCTCAATCAGCAGCAAAATATAAGGTTTCAAGACCCATTCCATGCAAACAACAGCCATAAACGAACCAACTCAAAACAGTCCTAATATAAGCGTATAGAACTGATTGCAATAAAGAATAATCAACAAATTAGGGTTTTGTTCATGGATTCAGCAGCAGTATCACGCATATGCAACCTGCCATAGACAAACCAAGGGTTATACAAACCCTAACCTTCAATATCACGGTCAGTAACAAGGCTTCTTAAGAATCCAAGACTTCCAAGCATAAAAGTATTGGTTCAATACGTGAATTGAAGCCCCTGGTCGCAATAAACATCACAATAGGGCAACCTTCCAGCAACACCACAGCAGCTACGATCCAAATTAAGTGAAACAAAACAGTCGCAGCAAGATCAGTCCAATAACAGCAACATAAAGGTGCTGCTGATCGAGCAATAATAGTGTAACCAGGTACCCTAACATCCAATACCATGACATGTGAGACCAAAGAAAACTCAATAAGCAAAAAACACCAGGTCTCTTAACATGATAGCCAGCAAATAGGGTGATGAAAACCCTAACTTTCCCTTGAACAATCAGTAGGTAAACAAAAGCCCTACACATGCAATAACATTACTTACACCTCTCTCAATACCCACGTCCAAGTTACATACCTGATATTATCAACATCCAATTAACGTGCATGTACTTGCATCTAAGAAACCCTAGCGAGGGTTACTTACATATAGAAAATGGATCAAAAATCCAACTTGCATTCTGAAATAAAAAACGAACCCCAAAAAGACTTCGTAAACAATTAAAGCGTAGCAAGGATAGATGGTTCTATTATGGTATAAGAAACAATGATTAGTAATCACTAACCACCGACCCACGAATAGATAAACAAATAGAACCACACATCGATCATAAAAAACCTAATAGCGATTGATACAAAAACGAATATATATATCAGAAGTACACCGTCCCATGATTAAATACCCATAAGGATAATATAATATAATAGTAGGAGGGATTCGTTTTATGTACACCATGCCATGATAAAATTAGGAACCGACCCACTAAAGTCGATTAATAATTAAATATATATATATATATATATATATATATATATATATATATATATATATATATATATATATATATATATATATATATATATATATATATATATATATATATATATATATATATATATGGGATAATTACACGAAAATGTATCTAACTTCTCACTTTTGTAGTTTTGTGTAGGGCTACAAACCGACCTTAACTCGGGTCGGGACTCGGTTTGGGTTTTCAGCCTTGTCGGGACTCGTATCCGGTCGGGAGTCGGGATTACCCGAGAAAACACAAAGAATACCATACAAATCGGTTCGTTTCAGGACTCGGGTCGGAATTACCCGAACTAGAATCGGGTCGGGATTCGGTTAGGATATTCAGCCTTGTCGGTTTCGGGAATTGTCAGGATCGGGTCGGTTTTGGCCCGATGCTCAGCCCTAGTTCTGTGTAGGGGTGAGCAAAACCAACAGACTCTCGAATCCCGAGTCTCGAATCCTGTCCTGAAACCGAACCGATCTCAAATGGGTCGGGACTCGGTTTGTGTATATATATATATATATATATATATATATATATATATATATATATATATATATATATATATATATACACACACATACGCCTCCTGTCATTTAAGCCCGAATTCGAATTTATTTGATCAAATATTGCCGTAAATCATTCCTTATGTCATTTAGGTACTTTTTGAGTGAAATCTGGAAAAGGAAGCATTTTGGACGTTTTTTGAGCATAAAAGTGAAGAAAACGGCAAATTCTTAATTTTTCTTGCTGAGAACAGTACCTAACGGCGTCACAAGCTTCTACATGACGGCGTCAAGAGTAATACAAGAGGTGGAAGTGGAAAATACACGTGACAATCCAGAAAATTTTGTACATTGGAGATGACGACGTCACACAAGGCCGTCATGGTCCAAGTATTAGTGACGGCCCAGAAGAAAATCACACATGACGGCGTCAAAAGTGGATCTAGGCAATCTGACTTCATTATAGGCGGCGAGTTGACGGCGTCACATGTTTACACATGACGCCGTCACCCTGTATTATCTATATATAGTTTTCCAAATTTTATTTATTAGTGTGCAACTTTGAGGGAAAAACCCTAGGCCGATTTTCACTGCTTTTTCAAGGGTTTTAACCCTTTGAAACTTTCATGTTCTATTTGAGATAAGTACTCTTTCAATTCAATCAATATGTCTATGTGTTGCTTGAATATATCTTACACTTGTCTTCAATTTAACATGCTAAGCTAGATCTCTTTTGTGTTTGTTTAGATGTAGTGAAACCTAGATGTTAATTATGGGTTGATTGTTTGTTTATAGTTGTTACGGATGATTGTATTCGATGTTAGGCTTAAGAAAACTGGCAGAATTCCATTGGTAACATGCTTGAACGTCTTAAGAAACATGATCAGAGGCGTACTATGATTTTTGGTTGTATTTAATGTGTAGGAGAATTCTAATGATCCCAAGTTAGGAGCTTCTAACGGCTCGACATAGGAGTGAAGTAGGATCCTATAGAGTTAAGGAATATTGTACACGACCCTACGACTAGTATTAAGGAATATGACCCGTCATCCACGCAATTGTAACAAACTATCAACCTGTAAAAGATATCTAGGGACTAATGAAACCTAAGTAAACACAACTTTCCCTATCATTGTTTACACCACAATTGTATAATTAGTTTAATTTTCATTTCTGTTATTTAATTTTAATTGCATTAGTAGTAAATTGGGTTAGTTGGCTAGCAACTAATTCCGCCCACTCATCCAAAAACCGAGATTTTAATTGCTTTTATAAAACGTAAAAATACAAAAAGAATCATCCCTCACCTCTAGACCTAGTTTTTAGGCTTTCTAATCCTAGCGACACTATTCCTGAGTTGAACGATCAATCCCCCGGTACTTGTCACTATACTATACTACAACGATCAGGTACACTGCCTGGTGGGGGTTGTAAGCTTCTCGAGAACCCTCGAGAGGTAAAGCCTGGTGCGATTCCCACGTATCAAGTTTTTGGCGCCGTTGCCGGGGAATAGTTATTGTCTAGGTTAGGATTTCTTTTTATTAGGTCTACTTGCTAGATTCCTTTCTAGTAAGATTTTATTTTTATTTTTTTAGGTTTTCTTTAGTCTATCTCATTTCTTCGTGTCTTTGTTCGTAACTATCACCATCCGCCATCATGACAAATGAAGATCTCTCTAACCTTAGAGTCACTAGGAGTCGTAGTTCCGTTAGAAACCTCGTTTTGCCATATGCAGAACCTGAAAGGGAAATGCATAAGCTAAGGCAATCTCTCTCAACACCCGAACCATCCAGCATAGCTATCAACTTTGATGAGCCCCTTTCTGAAGAAGATTTAGATAATCACCTCACACCCTCTAGCCCCCAATCCAACAACGATATGAGCACCCCTAAAACTCCCACTCCTAAGCGCCTTAAGGACTACTCCTCCCTGAATCCTCGTGGCTTCTCAAATGCCATTGTCTTCCCAAACGAACACACCAATGAGGTCTTGCGTGCAAGCGATGTTTGGCTTGTCGAAAGTGTGTGCAAGTTTCGCGGATTGCATAACGATGACCCAATTTAACACATCAGGGACTTCTTGAAGATAGTGGACACCCTCCATATGGATGGGGCCACTAGAAACACGTCTCGATTACGATTCTTTCCTTTCACTCTTTATGAAAAAGCCAAAGAGTGGTATGATAGACTTCCCTCCGAGTCTATCTTTACATGGGAGCAACTTATATCCAAGTTTTATGAGAAGTTCTTCCCAGCAGGGAAAACCTCAGTATTTAGGGATAGGATCCTCCGCTTCCGAAAGGGAAAGGATGAACCCATCCATAAATCATGGATTAGATTCAAGGATTTAATAAGACAAGTTCCCCATCATGGCATCGAACTCTGGCTTCTGGTCCAAATCTTCTATGACAATGTCTCCTCAAACGACCAGAACGGAATCAAAAATTCTAGAAAAGGGAAAATAGCTAATCTTTTCACCGAGGAAGGGTGGAATAGGATTGAGGAATATGCTCAAGACCAGGACGATACTTGGGATGAACCTGAATCGACTATGAGCACGTCTAAAATCACACAAACACCCTCAGATCGGCTAAGAAAAATCCACGAAAGGGTGGAATACCTTGTAGGGTCGCGAACAACTAAACAACTTTCAAATCCTTACTTGATCTGCGACTACTGTGGGGGCCCGTACGAGGTAGAGGAATGCGGAGGAGAAACCACGACCGAACATTCGTGTTTTTCAGGACATGACATCTACGCTGACCCCTCCCTTTTGCCTTCTTACCAAAACGATGATTATACCCTTTGGGGAAATCTGGTGAAAAGAAAAGAAGGGGAGGAAGGCCCTGAATACAAAATCAGGAGCACTTTTGAAGATGACCTTGGTCACTTTACTCAAGAAAAAGGCTTACAATTGAAAGGTCTTGACGAGCTCATTGCTGAGCAACAGAATGACATGGAAAAATGGTTCAACAAGCTTAATGCCACCCTTGATGGCCATGACAGGCCACCAGTAAGCAAAAAAGATCCCCTGCTCGCGGTAACTACTCGAGCTGGAACGACAACCAAGGACCCTCCTTATCCGAGTTCACACCCTGGCACCATTGATCCAAACGAGCCCCAAGAGGAGGAAGGTAATGTGAGCAACGAGGCTCTTGAACAACCTCCCCTGGTGACCCCGTCCCCATCAACTCCACCTAACAAACCTGTGAGAATCCCATTCCCATCCCGCTAAAAAAACCAGAAAATTGAGAACGATAATAAGAGATTCTTGTCATATCTAAAAGATTCAGTGGTTACCATACCTCTCCTTGATGCTTGCTATCACATGCCAAAGTATAGCTCATACTTCAAAAGATTACTTGCCAACCTAAAGAAACTCGAGGGTCTTGTGACTCTGGGGGAAGAATGTTCGGTGGTGACCCAACGAGGGCTACCAAAAAAGGTAGACGATCCAGGCAACTTCACCTTGCCCTGTTCTATAGGATCTCTATCAATAAAGAATGCTCTTGCCGATTTAGGTGTAAGCATCAACCTCATGCCCCACTCCATGTTCCTCAAACTAGGATATTCCGGACTAAAGCCTACCCGTATGAACATCCAACTAGCCGATAGATCGGTCAAATATCCCCTAGGGATATGCGAGAATGTGCTAGTCAAAGTTGGGAAGTTCAAATTTCCGGTTGACTTCATGATCTTGGAGATGGAGGAGGATGACTTGGTGCCCATCATCTTAGGAAGACCATTTCTTGCTACCGCTCGTGCAGTCATTGATGTTCACGACGGCAAGTTAACCTTACGAGTAGGAACCGATAGCCTGACCTTCGATATTAAAGACACTATGAATCTGTCTCTCGAAGCAGCTAACCGGCTCTATTTCATTGGAGAGGTCGATGAACTAACGGATGTCATTGACAACTGTGTTGATGAACAAATCGAAAAAGGCTGGTTACGGGATGAGAGTTTCCTCCCCATATTGGAGGAGGAGAAGACGGAGGGCGCTAGCGCAGTCTCCTTCTATCCCAGACAAGAAACCACTGAGAAGCTTGAGCTCCGTGAACCCGAAAACAAGCTAAAGCCCTCTATTATCGAACCACCTAAGCTAGAGCTTAAAGAATTCCTAAACCATCTTGAGTATGCCTTCCTCCAGGGAGAGGATCAACTACCAGTAATCATAAACTCTTCCCTTGAGCATGAACAAAAAGATAGGCTCCTTGGAGTCCTAAAGAAATATAAGGGAGTCCTTGCATGGAGTGTAGCCGAAATTAAGGGGATTGACTCAACTTTTTGCACACATAAGATTCTTATGGAAGAAAACTATAAACCAGCCGTGCAACCCCAGAGGCGGGTGAATCCCAACATCAAGGAGGTAGTGAAAAAAGAAGTTATCAAACTTTTGGATGCAGGGCTGATTTACCTAATTTCGGATAGCCCGTAGGATAGTCCTGTACAGGTTGTACCAAAGAAAGGAGGAATGACTGTGGTGAAAAACGACAACGGTGAGATGGTACCCCAGAGAATAGTTACTGGCTGACGGGTATGCATCGATTATAGAAAGCTCAATGATGCCACCAGGAAAGATCACTTTCCCCTCCCATTCGTTGACCAAATGTTGGAAAGATTATCCGGGCATGAGTACTACTGTTTCTTGGATGGATTCTCAGGATATTTCCAAATCCCCATAGCACTTGAGGACCAAGAAAAAACCAAGTTTACTTGACCTTATGGAACATTCGCCTATAAAAGGATGCCTTTTGGGCTGTGTAACGCTCCCGCCACTTTTCAGCGATGCATGACCGCAATCTTTCATGAATTAATGGAAGACAGCATGGAAGTTTTCATGGATGAGTTTTCGGTCTTCAGGAACTCTTTCGACCGCTATCTTGCTAACCTCGAAAAAATGCTCAAACGTTGCGAGGAAACCAACTTGGTCTTAAATTAGGAGAAATGCCATTTTATGGTAAAAGAAGGGATTGTGCTAGGACATAAGGTCTCAAGGAATGGGATTGAGGTGGACCAAGAAAAGGTTGAAGCTATATCTAAATTACCTTATCCCACGACTGTTAAGGCAATACGCAGCTTCTTGGGCCACGCCGGGTTCTACCGGAGATTCATTAAAGATTTCTCTAAAATAGCTCGGCCAATGACTCAATTACTGGTAAAAGATGCCCCTTTCAATTTCTCTCAAGAATGCAAGGATGCATTCGATCTCCTGAAAAAGGAACTCACGCAAGCCCCAATCATGGTTACACCCAACTGGGAGTTACCTTTTGAGATCATGTGCGATGCTAACGACTATGTTGTTGGGGTAGTATTAGGCCAAAGACGTGACAAACAATTCCAACCTATATACTATGCTAGCAAAACTATGAATCCCGCTCAAGAGAATTACTCTAACACCGAAAAAGAATTATTAGCCATGGTGTGCTTTCGACAAATTTCGTCAATATCTTGTCATTTCAAAGATGGTTATTTTCACTGATCATTCGGCTCTCCGATATCTTTTTGCTAAGCAAGACGCTAAACCACGACTAATTCAGTGGATCTTGTTGTTACAAGAGTTTGATGTTGAAATTCATGATAAAAGGAGGGCAGAGAATCTGGCTGCTGATCACCTCTCTCGTCTTGAAAATCCCCTTAATGAGCTTGATAAAAGCGAGATTCGGGATTCATTCCCTGACGAACAGCTCATGTCAATGACAGATTCTAAACCTTGGTACGCTGATTATGCTAATTATCTTGCAAGCAGGCTCATTCCGGAACACATGACTAGATACGAAAAGAAAAGGTTCTTTGCCCAACTAAAATACTACTTCTGGGATGAACAATTCTTATTCCAAAGATCACCTGATCAAATAACCAGGCATTGTGTTTCGGGAAATGAAGCAATAAAGATTATAAAAGAATGTCATTCGGGCCCTTCTGGGGGTATCATGGGATAAACACCACCGCACGAAAGATTTTTGATGTAGGATTCTATTGGCCCACGATATTTCGTGATGTAAAAGAGATGATACAAGCATGCGATGCATGTCAACGGGCCGGGAATATATCGAGCAGAGATGAAGCGCCTCAGAATTTTATACAAGTTTGTGAGGTTTTCGATGTTTGGGGAATTGATTTCATGGGACCCTTTTCGTCTTCAGGGGGGAACGAATACATTTTAGTGGCCATCGATTATGTTTCAAAATGGGTAGAGGCACAAGCCCTTAGGACCAACGATGCTGGGGTAGTTATTCATTTCCTGAAAACGCTGTTCGCTAGGTTCGGCATTCCTAAAGCTCTCATTAGTGATAGGGGGACCCACTTTTGCAATGCACAAATGGAAAAAGTCATGAAGAGATATGGAGTTTCCCACCGGTTCTCCACCGCCTATCACCCACAAACCAACGGTCAAGTCGAAAACACCAAAAGGGCAATTAAAAGAATATTAGAAAAGACGGTTAATCAAAACAGAAAGGATTGGTCGTTTAAACTCGATGAGGCCTTATGAGCATTCCGAACAGCCTACAAGACACCTATTGGAACGACCCCGTTCCGCATGGTTTATGGCAAGGTGTGTCACCTTTCGGTGGAACTCGAACACAAGGCTTATTGGGCACTTAAGGCATGTAATTTGGATTATACGGTCGCTGGAACAAATAGGTTCTTGCAACTTCATGAGCTTGATGAGTTAAGGCTAGAAGCGTATGAATCCTCCGTTACATATAAAGAACGGGCGAAAAGATGGCATGACCAGCGAATTAAGAAACCTAAGGAATTCTCAGAAGGAGACAAAGTTCTATTGTATAACTCTCGGTTAAGGTTATTTCCCGGGAAACTCAAGTCTAGATGGTATGGGCCCTTTACGGTGAAAAGTTCCTCTAAAACTAGAGCTGTTGTGTTAATGGACGATGAAAATAGAGAGTTCACTGTCAACATACAACGCGTAAAACATTATCAAGAGAGTAGTAATGAGATGATTAGTGAGGAGGATGTAACATTTGAAGATGAGGTCACGTAATAGCCAATGACCTTGAGTCTAGCTACAAGACTCGTAAAATAAAGAAAAGCGCTTCTTGGGAGGCAACCCATGTTTTGTGTGATTTTGATTTGTTTGATTGTTATTTACTTCCGTATGCATGCTTTATTTTTATTGTTGGTAGATCATGATTCAACCTAAATTGTGAAAATGCTTTATTTTGTTGTTTAACTTCGTCTTAACTTCATATAAAGGTATTTTGCAAAAGCTAAGTGTAAGGGGTAACCCCAAATTTGTTTTTAAGAACAAAATTGATCATGATTCGCCACAATATTAAATGAACATGTGTATTAGTATTTGTTAGAGTCAAATTCTTGTATCGAGTCATAATGATGTTTTGCAGGATTTTATAGGAAGTAGGACATAAGTTTTTCCATAAATTTTCTGAAAACTTAACGTAAAGATTTCTGCAGGTTACTTCTGACGGCGTCAGGAGTTAACTCCTGACGGCGCCATCTATAAAATTCTGGAATTTGTGAGTTTTGTTTTTCTAACGGAGTCTTAAAGTTTTTGTTAATTCTTTAGTTTTATAAACTCCAGGAAATCTGCAGCCATTCATTCCACAAGCATTATATCTTAATTTGCTTTCTAGGAATTGTTAGTATATATAGATTGCCACCGATTTTATGCGAGGTTGCCTTCTTTGTTTTCTCAGGTTTAACAGGTTATGTATGACAAGAAGATGATTTATTTTTCTTGAAGGGAAGCTTTGAATGTTCATTTTCTTGGAGGAAGATCTAACCTTGTTGACACACTATCCACACCGAACGAATCAGGGGAGTATTTGCTTTCATACTTTTATCTATTTCACTTTTACAGTCTTTAATTGAACATTGGGGACAATGTTCATCCTAAGTGTAAGGGGAGGGTAAATGATGATACCTTATAGGATACAATTTCACTTGAGTTTGTTTGTTTGATGGTAGGTGTGTAATAAAACTAAGAGAAATACTTGTTAGTGTAATTTTAGCACCAAATTTAAATTTTTTTACAACGTTTAGGTGTGAAGCTTTAGCCTTAGCAAGCGTCTCATGGATTGGAGTTGTATGACTAGCACAAAACCGTACTATTCAGAAAAATTTTCCACCAAAATATGTGAGGTTCACCTTTAGATTTGATAGGAAAAGCATTTATTATTAGTGCTTATGAGTGTACCGGTAGCATTTAGATTCTAGAACTTGCGTTAGTGTTGCATCCGGAGACCGCTAGTGAGACTACATTCGTGTAGTAGGATTTACTACATGATAAGAGGCATTAGGATTACCCTTGTGTTAAACCCGTATCATAATTACTTGACCATTTAAGTCATATTACTTGGCTACTAAAGTCAATTAATTTTTCCCACACCTTAGCGTTGTACTCATTTTTAGTACACGAAACCCCTAGTACACCCCTCCGAGCCTATCTTTTCGTTTCTAACTTTAAGCATCTTACTTAAAGGAAGAATTTGTTACAACCCACCCAAATGTGCAACCAAATCGCCTTAGCCTTCCGTGTATGCACTCATTTTTAGTGCATTATTGTTATTTGTTTAAATCCTTAGTTAATTATCTAATTGATTACATGGTTGCTAAGTCGAGTCATATCTTGTAAATATTGTTTTGGGACGATTGGGGCTCATGGGTAAAGTACTTATGTTATGGAGTAATTGGGAAGAACATCATTTATTACCCCTATATGTGTGTTAATCTTAAAAGTACTCCAAGTGTTTTGATTATCTTAATTCGAGTCATTAGATTAGTTTATTGTAAAGTATGTAAAAATTAAAGTGTAAGGGGAATGTACATTCCCTATGATGTAGTATATTGGATGGTAGGGTAAGAGTGTATGTAAAAAAAAAATAGAAAAAAAAAGAAGAGAGAAAAACATACGGACTACCATCCCGTTTCATTTTATGTTTGTTTTAAGTTTTTGTTATTTTTGATTCATTAGCTTAAGTCGAGTCTAGTCTTGGCTTAGCAACGCCATATTGTACATGTAATTAACCAAGATGATTAACTCGCCACCAGTAAATATTGCCTTTATCCAACAAAACCGTGTATTCCATATCCCTACACCTAACGTTATAACCCTTTAAAAGACCTCTTTGATAGTTTATCCTAGGTGCTTACACCAAGTGGTGGAGGTTTGATCCTTTCCCAAGCCTATGGTAATCTATTTTGCTATGACAGGTAGTGAGAGATGTTTTCCATTTCCATATTGTGATATATACTTTATTACACCTGAGAGATGTGAGTATCCAAACACTATTTGTGAGGTGCTAGTGTATGACCTCCGTGCTTGTCTTTGGTATTTAGTGGAATTATTATTTGTTGTAATTACTTTTATATTAGTGTTAAATGACCCCTAACCTGTATTTTGATTAGAATAAAAGTGCATTTGCTTGAGGACAAGCAAATCTCAAGTGTAAGGGTATTTGATGAGGCGAAAAATGAACCGTTTTTAAGGGGTCATTTAAGCCCGAATTCAAATTTATTTGATCAAATATTGCCCTAAATCGTTCCTTTTGTCATTTTAGGTACTTTTGGAGTGAAATCTGGAAAAGGAAGCATTTTGGACGTTTTTGGAGCATAAAAGTGAAGAAAACGGCAAAGTCTTAATTTTCCTTGCTGAGAACAGTACCTGGTGCCTTCTTGGTGACTTCAATTCAGCGCTGAATTTGGAAGATAAAGTGGAGGGTTCCTCTATTATTGATATTGCTATGAGGGAATTCAAGGAATGTGTTGATGAGATTGAGGTTTTGGATGTTAATCGTTCAGGTTTGCAATTTACTTGGAATCAAAAACCAAGAGGGGAGGATGGTACTCTAAAAAAGATTGATCGTATTATGGCTAATCTTGAATGCATGGATGGTTTTGTGGGTGTACATGCCATATTTCAGCCTTATCGGATTTCTGACCACTCCCCGACTATACTTACTATTCCTATATCTCAAAAGTTTAAACCGAGACCGTTTAAGTTTTTTAATATTCTGGTTCAGAATCCCCGGTTTAAAGCGCAAGTTAAGGAGTGTTGGAATGAGCCTAAAAGTGGTTATTACATGTACCAAGTTGTGAGTAAACTTAAGGTGTTGAAGAAGCCCCTCCGTAAGATGCTCTTTAATGAAGGGAATATTCATGAGAAGGTCATTAGACTTCGTCATGAGTTAGATACTGTTCAACGTGCTCTTGATGCAGATCCTTTTAATATCACTTTACGGGAAGAAGAGGCATGCTATCTTAATGCTTATAATGATGCCATTTTGTTTGAGGAGCAGTTTCTTAAACAAAAAGCAAAGGTTGAATGGCTCCTGGTTGGGGATTCTAACTCAGCTTATTTTCATAAGGTGGTGAAGAGCCGAAAAGCTAGAAGTCGAATTGATGCGATCAGCAATAGTGATGGGGTTCGGTTTGAGGGAGAGATGGTTCCTAATGCTTTTGTTAGTCATTATGCTTCTTTTCTTGGTCAAGAGGGGTATTCGGTTCCGCTTGATAATAATGACCTTTTTATGGCTTCTCTTGATCCTATAGTTGCTGATGAGATGGTTAGGGATGTTTCTATGCAAGAAGTTAAGGATGCTTTATTTTCTATGGGGGATGATAAATCTCCTGGTCCGGATGGTTATTCGGCGGCTTTCTTCAAGGGAGCTTGGGATATTGTGGCTTCGGATGTTACTAAAGCGGTTCAGGAATTCTTTAATAGTGGTAAGCTTTTGAAGGAAGTGAACCATACTATTATTGCTCTTCTTCCTAAGGTTACGTCTCCATCTCGGATTAATGACTTTAGACCTATTTCTTGCTGCAATGTGTTATTTAAATGTATTAGCAAGATTATTGCCAACCGCATCAAGAATAGTTTAACATCTTTAGTTAGCTTGAACCAATCAGCTTTTGTTCCGGGTAGGAGGATTTCGGATAATATATTACTCACTCAGGAACTTATGCATAATTATCATGTTAATAGGGGGCCGTCTAGATGTGCCTTTAAAGTGGATATTCAGAAGGCCTATGATACGGTTGATTGGAGCTTTTTGAGGCAGATTTTGATTGGTTTTGGATTCCATTCCCGTATGATTGGTTGGATTATGGAATGTGTGACATCGACTTCTTTCTCCATTTCTGTTAATGGTAATCTACATGGTTATTTTAAGGGAAAGAGGGGCCTTCGGCAAGGTGATCCGTTGTCGCCTTATCTTTTTACCCTTGTCATGGAGGTTCTCACTCTTATTATAAGGAAGCGGGTTCGCACTTCTGAGCTTTTTACATTTCATCATCATTGCTCTAATCTTAATATCATTAATCTTTGCTTTGCTGATGATCTATTTCTTTTTGCTCATGGGGACGTTGAATCGGCTAGAGTTATTATGGAGGCTTTGGACGAATTTAAGCTTGTTTCTGGTCTTACCCCGAGTTTGCCTAAGAGTACGGCTTATTTTTGTAATGTTCGTAACCATGTCAAGCTTGCCATTTTACAGGTGATTCCGTTTGTTGAGGGTAATCTCCCAGTTAAATATTTGGGTGTTCCATTGGTCACGACTAGGCTGATTTTTAGAGACTGTAAGGAGTTGGTAGAGAGGTTATCTAATCGTATTAATGATTGGAAGAATAAATCCCTCTCCTTTGCTGGTAGGCTTCAGCTTATTCAGTCTGTGTTATCTTCTATGCATATTTACTGGGCTTCGGTTTTTATTCTTCCTTCTCGTATTATACATGATCTAGAACAGCTTATGAGGGGTTTTTTGTGGGGTAAAGGCGAGGGGCAGAAGGCGAAATCTAAAGTTGCATGGGAGGTGGTTTGTCTTCCTAAGCAAGAAGGAGGTCTTGGGATTAGAAGGTTGGATACGTTCAATAATGCGCTTATTACAAGCCATATTTGGAGTATTGTTACTGGAAAGGAGTCCCTTTGGGTGCGATGGATTCATTCTTATAAGCTGAGGGGGCGACATTTCTGGGATATCCCATGTCGAGGTAATATGACATGGAGTTGGCGTAAAATACTTCAGCTTAGGCCTCTTTATCGGAATTTTATATGGTATAATTTAGGGGATGGAGCTAACGCCTCAGCATGGTTTGATTCTTGGTGTTTACTAAGTCCTATTTCTAGTATTGTCTCTTCTTGTGATATCCATCGTGCGGGTTTTAATTCTAATTCTACTGTGCGGGAGATCACCTCTTCTAATGGGTGGACTTGGCCTGATGATTGGATGGTTCGTTATCCCGTTCTTGGTTCTATATCAGTTCCTCAGTTGGTCGAACATAAGGCTGATTCTCTAGTATGGCGTACTAATGATGGGATGTTTCATCCGTTTTCGGTTTCTTTGGTTTGGGAGTGTATTAGACCTCGTGATCTCAATGTTGATTGGTATCATCTGGTGTGGTTTTCTCATCGGATTCCGAGACATGCGTTTCACTTATGGTTAGTTATGAAGAGGCGGTTACGGACTCAAGATATGTTAAGGCATTATTCTTCTGATGATGATCCGTTGTTGTGTCCTCTTTGTAAGACGCAAGCTGATTCTCATGATCACCTTTTCTTTTCGTGTACATACTCTAATCAGGTATGGAACTCGTTAAAGAGGTTTGCTGGTTTTATCTCCCTTCCATCTTCGCTAGATGCTATTGTTACTACTCTTAGTGCGTCGGCAAAGTCAAGGTCTGTTCGGAGTGTTATTTCTAAGCTATTATTTGCTGCCACTACGTATTATATATGGCAAGAAAGAAATAATCGGCTTTTTAGGAAGCTATCTAGATCAGAAGCTCAACTTGTTGAAATTATCAAGTCCTCGGTTCGGTTGAAGCTTCTCACATGCAGATTTAAGAAGACGGCGAATGTATGTGATTTCATTCGTGTGTGGAATTTGGCCCCTTCTCTTATGCATACATGAGGTCGTTCTTTATTGGTTGGGGGAATATGGTTATCAATTCACCATGGTTTTTTCCTTATTGGATTCCAAAGAATTGGCTAGCCCACAAGCATATGGATTGTGGTAAAGGCAGTGGAAGTCCATATTTGGTTTTCAGTTCACCAAAGGTGATTTATGCACCTAAAGAATTGGCTAGTCCTGAGCAAACGGCTACAGGTAAAGACGTATCAAATCCGTTTATAGTTTCTGGTTTGCTAATAAATCAGATGGTTATCAAGTGTACCATAGATTTTGATCTGAAACATTTGGCTAGTCCTGAGCAAACGGCTACAGGTAAAGACGTATCAAATCGATTTATAGTTTCTGATTTGCTAATAAATCAGATGGTTATCAGGTGTACCATAGTTCTCGAACTAAAACATTTGGCTACTCCAGTAGTGATGGCTATTGGTAAAGAGACATCAAATCCATTATTTTCTATGATTCACCTCTCTCAGGAGGTTACACACCTGGAAGTGATGAGAATAGTTTGTAACGTTTATGATTTGATGTACATGGAGTCAATTGTTGCTGATACGAAATGGTGCTCTTATAGCTGGTGCAATTTATGGAATTTGGCCATTTGGTCTGTTGATGATGCTGGATGGAAGTGGGACGCCTTTCGGATTCAAGAATCTTCTTGGTTTTATTCATAGATAGGCGTTTGTAGTGTTTTTAGGTTGTTGTGTTTATGGCATGTCATAAGCACTAGTTTGTTCAAGCGTTTGCTTGAGGTTAATGTGGCATCTCAGTCACATTCCATTTGTACTTAACGATTTTTTGGTTAATATATTTGCCGGGGTAATTTCCCCTTTACCCAAAAAAAAAAAAAAAAAAAAAAAAAAAAAAAAAAAAAAAGAACAGTACCTGACGGCGTCACAAGCTTCTATATGACGACGTCAAGAGTAATACAAGAGGTGGAAGTGGAAAGTATACGTGGCGATCCAGAAAGTTTTGTACATTGGAGATGACGGCGTCACCCAAGGCCGTCATGGTCCAAGTATTAGTAACGGCCCAGAAGAAAATCACACATGACGGCGTCAAAAGTGGATCTAGGAAATCCGATTTCATTATAGGCGGCGAGTTGACGGCGTCACATGTTTACACATGACGCCGTCACCCTGTATTATCTATATATAGTTTTCCAAATTTTATTCATTAGTGTGCAACTTTGAGGGAAAAACCCTAGGCCGATTTTCACAGCTTTTTCAAGGGTTTTAACCCTTTGAAACTTTCATGTTCTATTTGAGATAAGTACTCTTTCAATTCAATCAATATGTCTATGTGTTGCTTGAATATATCTTACACTTGTCTTCAATTTAACATGCTAGGCTAGATCTCTTTTGTGTTTGCTTAGATGTAGTGAAACCTAGATGTTAATTATGGGTTGTGTTAATACAAATATCGCCTAAAAATGTTATTTATATTTTACGATCTTTGCTAAGTTTTGTTAATGTCAAAGTGTAAACTTTAGTTTCTAGTAAAACATAATTTTAGTTTAAAGACTTGCATAATTAGACATTTGCTATATTTACATTTCATATAAAACACAACACTTTTTATATTTCTTAAAATAGAAAAATGTTAACATCACATCATGCATTTATGGTAAGTTTGTGTGTTTGACTTACCATAAACTCTTACACATTTTTGGAAGCATTCTAATTTGATTCAATGTGTGTTTGACTAGAAATAAGTTGATGTGACCTTGGTTGGTTTGGAAAGATTTATTGTAAAACCTTCTGTCAGCCTGGCGGAACCCTGGAGGTACACGGGCGGAACCCATCTGAGGGTTCCGCCGTATTCGCTAGACCTGCTGATGGTTTTGCTATAAATACCAAGCCATTTGTTTGAATTTTGGTTTTATCACTTCTCATTACATTTCACACACATACATTCATATCATTCATCTAACCCCTTAACATTTCATTTTGATGTGAAGTTTCTTTTGTAGCAAAGAAGTTCACAAGTTCATATTAAGTTACAAGTATTCAACACAACGTTGCAAGACTTGTTAGCTTAGCATCGTGTAGACTTTGTGTAGTTTACACTTCATTTGATTGTGTGTTTTCAGTTGTGATCGGTTATTATTTTAGGCCTTAAAATACATAGTGTGACGGGAGTTGTTGTACCCTTGTAAAAGAACTAACGGGAGTGGTTGTACCCTTGTAAAAGAACTCGACATCTAGCTTAGTGTCGGTAATCGTGTAACCGACGTGTAAGGTTTTTTCCGCCGGTGAAAGGAGCTTGTTGACTAGTGAAAGAAACTCTCGAGTTGGATACTCGGGGCGTGGACGTAGGGCAAGGAAAAAGAGTCCTTGTAGCCGAACCACGATAAATACTCGTGTTGTGGTTTGATCGTTTCTTTATTTATACTTGCATGTTTTATATTGTCTTTGTGTTCATATCTTTGATTAAACGGAAAGTTTCAAAAGATAATTAAACAAAAAACCGGTAAAACTATTCAACCCCCCTTCTAGTTTTCCACAATTGGCATCAAGAGCTACGTTACTCAAGCTTTTAATATATATTGTGTTTTAAAACATGAAACGATCCATGGATTTTGAAAATTACAAAGAAGGGCAATCTATGCAAAGACCACCACTTTTTGAAGCAAATGGTTTTATATATTGGAAAAACCGATTTGAAACTTACGTAAAATCTAAAGATATAGAATTATGGTATATAAGCATTGATGGTGATAATATAGTTACGAATAGTAAAGATGAAGATCAAAAGAAATTAATTGCTAAAAATAATGAAGCTAAAATGATGCTTTACAATGCTTTGCCTAAGAAAGAATATGAAAGAGTCTTTATGTGTAAAACCGCCAAAGAAATTTGACAATCTTTAACAGTCACTCATCAAGGAAACTCACAAGTTAAGGATAACAAAATTGATCTTCTTGTTCAACAATATGAACAATTTGCTATTCCTGAAGATGAGACTATTGATAGTGCATTTGCTAGGTTTAACACTATTATTACTTCACTTAAAGCACTTGATGAATCTTTTTGTAGCAAGAATTTTGTCAGGAAATTCCTTAGAGCACTGATGAGGCAAAAATGAACCGTTTTTAGGGGGTCATTTAAGCCTGGAATTGAATTTATTTGATCAAATATTGCCCTAAATCGTTCCTTTTGTGACTTAGGTACTTTGGGAGTGAATTCTGGAAAAGGAAGCATTTTGGACGTTTTTTGGAGCATAAAAGTGAAGAAAATGGCAAAGACTTAATTTTCCATGCTGGGAACAGTACCTGACGGCGTCAAGAAGGAAAATATGACGGCGTCAAGAGCAAAATGCATGACGACCCAGAGAAAACGTGACGGCGTCAGAAGAAGGGCGTCAAGAGTTATTTTGGTGATGGCTTGGAGCAGGATTACACATGACGGCGTCAGACCCAGATCTAGGCAGTCCGAGAACTTTATTGGCGGCGAGATGACGGCGTCAGAAATTTACTCTTGACGCCGTCACCTCACAAAATCTATATATACTTTTCTATTTTTCATTCATAAAAGGGGGAACTTGTGTGGAGAATACTAGGGTCGAACCTAATAAACCCTAGGTCGTTTGTAACAGTATTTTCAAGGGTTTTCATCCCTTGAAACCTTTCATGTTCAATTAAGATAAGTCTCCTTTCAATTCATTCTATATGTCTATGTGTTGTTTGAATATATCTTATGCTTGTCTTGATTTTAACATGCTAGGCTAGATCTTTTATGTGTTTGCTTGGATGTAATGTGATGCGTGGGAATCGCAACAGGCTTTACCTCTCGAGGGATCTCGAGAAGCTTACAACCCCCACCAGGCAGTGTACCTGATCGTTGTAGTATAGTATAGTGACAAGTACCGGGGGATTGATCGTTCAGCTTAGGAATAGTGTCGCTAGGATTAGAAAGCCTAAATTACTAGTTCTACAGGTGAGGGATGATTATTTTTGTGTTTTTATATTTTTATGAAAGCAATTAAAATCTCAGGGTTTGAAGGAGTGGGCGGAATTAGTTGCTATTCAACTAACCCAAAACTAATATGCAATCAAAATAAAATACTAAAAATGAAATTAAACTAATTTATACTAAGGTTGTGAGCAGTAATTGGAGAAAATGTGTTTACTTAGATTTCACTACTCCCTAGATATCTTTTACACGTTAATTACTTGTTATAATTGCATTGATGACGGATTGTATTCCTTAATACCATTCATGGGGTGGCATACATAACTCCCCAATTCTATGAGCTCTTATCTCCTCCTACACCATGACCCAGCACAACTATAGGGATTGTAAACAGTGGCTCATGCATTAAATACAACCAATAAAGACCTAGTACCCCTCGGTTCATGTTTCTTAAGACGTTCAAGCATGCTACCATTTGGAGATCTGCCAGTTTTCTTAAGCCTAACATATAAAATCATTCATCCAAGACAAGAATAAACAAGTAATCAACACATAATCAATATCTAGGTTTCATTAGATCTAAGCAAACACAAAAGAGATCTAGCCTAGCATAATGGAATTGAGACAAGAACAATATTTAGACAACCAACACATAGACATATTGATTGAATTAGAAGAACACTTATCTCAATTACAATGCAAGGTATCAAGGGTTTGGAACCCTTGAAAAACCTGTAAAAGTTGTACCAAATTCGTTTTTAGGGTTTCACCAAAACTTCTCCCTTTTATGTGAAAAACTAGAAAACTATATATAGGAAAACATAGGTGACGGCGTCAAGAGCAAGGGTGTGACGCCGTCATCTCGCCGCCAAATACTTCCTCGGACGGCCTTGATCTACTTATGACGGCCTATGTGACGCCATCATCAACCACGGTATTTTATTCTTGGGACTTTGACGCCGTCAAGAACAACTCTTGACGCCTTCAGGTACTGTTCCCAGCTTGAAATTTGAGACTTTGCCGTTTTCTTCACTTTTAGGCTCCAAAAACGTCCTAAACGGCTCCTTTTCCAAAATTTACTCTCCAAGTACCTAAAATCACAAAAGGAACGATTTAGGGCAATATTTGATCAAATAAATTCGGATTCGGGCTTAAATGACCCCCTAAAAACGGATCATTTTTCGCCTCATCATATACCCTTACACTTGAGATTTGCTTGTCCTCAAGCAAATGCGCTTTTATTCTACTCAAAAGACAAGTTAGGGGTCATTTAACACTAATATAAAAGTAATTACAACAAATAATCATTCCACTAAAGACCAATAGACAAGCACGGAGGTCATACACAAGCACCTCACAAATAGTGTTTAGATACTCACATCTCTCGGGTGTAATAAAGTAATATAACAGTATGGAAATGGAAGATATCTCTCACTACCTGTCATAGCAAAATAGATTACCATAGGCTTGGGAAAGGATCAAACCTCCACCACATGGCGTAAGCACCTAGGATAAACTATCAAAGAGGTCTTTTAAAGGGTTGTAACGTTAGGTATAGGGATATGAATTACACGGTTTTGTTGGATAAAGGAAGTTTTACTGGTGGCGAGTTAACAATCTTAGTTAATTACATGTACAATATGGCGTTGCTAAGCCAAGACTAGACTCGACTTAAGCTAATAAATGAAAAATAACAAAAACATAAAATGAACATAGACTGAAAAGGGATGGTAGTCCGTATGTTTTTTCTCTTTTTTTTTTTTCTTTTTTTTTTTTTTTTTTTTTTTTTTTTTTGCATACACTCTTAACCTACCATCCAAAATAATACATCATAGGGGATGAGAATTCCCCTTACACTTGAATCTTTACATACTTTACATTAAACTAATCTAATGACTCGAATTAAGAAAATCAAAACACTTGGAGCACTTTTAAGATTAACGTACATATGGGGGTAATAATATTATGTTCTTCCCCATTACTCCATAAAATAAGTACTTACCCATGAGTCCCAATCGTCCCAAAACAATATGTACAATGACATGACTCGACTTAGCAACCATGTAATCAATTAGAAAGTTAACTTAGGGTTTAACAAATAACAATAATGCACTAAAAATGAGCGCATACACGGAAGGCTAAGGCGATTTGGGTGTACATTTAAGTGGGGTGTAACAAATTCTTCCTTTAAGTAAAATGCTTAAAGTTAGAAACGAAAAGATAGGCTCGGAGGCGTGTACTAGGGGTTTCGTGTACTAAAAATGAGTACAACGCTAAGGGTGTGGGAAAAATTAGTTGACTTAACTAGCCAAGTAATATGACTTAAATGGTCAAGTAATTATGATATGGGTTTAACACAAGGGTGATCCTAATGCCTCTTATCATGTAGTAAATACTACCACACGAATGTAGTCTCTCTAGCGGTCTCGGGATGCATCACTAACGCAAGTTCTAGAATCTAAATGCTACCGGTACACTCATAAGCACTAATAGTAAATGCTTTTCCTATCAAAACTAAAGGCGAACCTCACATATTTGGGTGGAAAATTTTTCTGAAAGTACGGTTATGTGCTAATCATACAATCTCCTATCCATGAGACGCTTGCTATGGCTAAAGTTTCACTCCTAAATGTTGTAAAAAATTTTAAATTTGGCGCTAAAATTACACTAACAAGTATTTCTCATAGTTTTATTACACATCTACCATCAAACAAAACAAACTCAAGCGAAAGTGCATATGTAAGGTATCATCTTTTTACCCTCCCCTTACACTTAAGATGAACATTGTCCCCAATGTTCAAGTAAAGAATGTAAAAGTGAAATAAGTAAAAAGAATGAAATCAAATACTCCCCTGATTCGCTCGGTATGGATTATAGGTTGGCCAGGTTAGATCTTCCTCCAAGAAAATGAACAATCAAAGCTTCCCTTCCAGAATATAAATCATCTTCTTGTCAAACATAACCTGTAAATCCTGAGAAAATAGACAAAGCAACCTCGCATAAAATCGGCGGCATCCTATATAAGTTACTAAGTCCTAGAAAACAAAGTAAGATATAATTCTTGTAAATGAAGTTTGCAGACTTCCTGGAGATTATAAAACTTAATAATTCACAAAAACTTAGAGACTCCGTTAGAAAAACAAAACTGGTAAAATTTCCAGATTTTAACTCCTGACGCCGTCAAGAGTAAAACTCTGACGCCGTCAGAATGGACCTGCAGAAATTCTTATGTTAAGTTTCCGGAAAATTTCTGGAAAAACTTGATTCTACTTCCTGGAAAATCCTGCAAAACTTCATTATGACTCAATACAAGCATTTGACTCTAACAAATACGAATATACATGCTCATTTAATATTGTGGAGAATCATGATCGGTTTGTTTCTTAAAAACATATTTGGGGTTTCCCCTTACACTTATCTTTTGCAAAAATACTTTTAGGTTGGAGTTAAGACTAGGCCAAAACAACATAGTAAAGTATTTCCACATTTTAATTTAGAGACATGATCAACCAACAATAAAAATAAAGCATGCATACGGAAGCAAATAACAAACAAACAATTAAAATCACACAAAACATGGGTTGCCTCCCAAGAAGCGCTTTTCTTTATTTACGAGTCTTGTAGCTAGACTCAAGGCTACGGGTTACTACGTGATACGGGTGAGTTCCTCATTGAGGACATCTTTGGGATCAAACTTAGGTTTCAACTTCCTATCGGTTTCCTTAGTGTGGTATGACCTTTCAAACTTTTCTTCATCCGGATCATAGAAAGTCATTCTAATATGCCATGACCCGTCACCTTCTTTAGGTGGCTTGCCCCACCTCCATTTACACTTATCTCCCTCTCTTTTCCATTTATTCCTTTCTATGTTGATGGGCATTATGCTTAATAACTCAATCATCTTCCTAAAGACTAAAGGGTCCTCAAAGGGGTCTAGCTCTTCATCTCTAGCTATGAGTTGTTCTACCGAATGTGTCTTTTCAACAAAGTCTTTTTCTAGATAGAATGGGCATTGAGGTCCTATAAAGTTCCTTTCTATCCAAGGTCCATATCTAGACGGTCTCCTGTTCATCTCTACCCAATGCGGTGTTGGTTCATCATCACAATCATAACTATGCTTCTTTACATCGTACACCGACCAAGTATCACCTTCACCTACCGCTATCTTAGACTCCTTACAATCTATCATGGCGCTAGCGGTTGCTAAAAATCCTCTTCCTACCAATAATGGGCATGTAGTGTCACTAACCATGTCTAGGACGTGAAAATCCGCTAATATAGTTAACTTTCCTACGTGAACAACTACATCCTTAATCATTCCAACCGGATAGGCAATACTCCCATCCGCTAACCCTATCAATACCTCCGTTTCCTCTAACTTTCCTAGCTTAAGAGCGGTGAATAAGGGTAGGGGAATCAAGTTGAGGCTTGACCCTAAATCGGCTAGTGTGTCGAAAGCTTCGGATCTTCCTATCTTACAAGGCAAAACAAATATACCCGGATCATCAAGCTTTTTAGGCAATTTGTTCTGAACGAAGGCGGTCCCATTTTTACCTAGCTTATACTTCTCATATTTTTCTAGGAGGGCACTATAGTAAGGAGCACGTGCTAAGACATCAATGACGGGGCGTTCAAGGTGAAGTTCTTTGAATTCATCGTCAAGATCTTGCGTAAGAGGTGTTTCAACTATGCTTCTGACCGGCTCTATAATGGGTGTTTTATTTGATTGGTCTTTTTGGGGAACTTGGTTTTGTTTGAAACACGTGCTCGTTGATTTAACCGAGTAGTATTGTGGACACGAAGTGGGTGACGAAACTGAGGATATGGAATTAACGGTTAGTTTTGGATTCTTGACCGTGTCGCTTGGGAGTGCCCCCATTTCTCGGTCATTGAGAACTTTCAACAATGCATCAATTCTAGTGGTCATCTCGCTTTGCTTTTGTTTGAAATCGGCTTCAAACTTAGATATGCGAGCTTCTTGAGATGCCATGAACTTTGACATCAATCCTTCAAGATTGTCGGTACTACCATAGTTGTTAGAAGGATTGTTGTTGAAAGTACGGTTGGATGGTGGACAGTTTGGTTGGTAACGATTAGGCGGATTGGAAGAATTGGGTTGATTTTGTTTCCACCTAAGGTTTGGGTGATTTTTCCATGAGGGGTTGTATGAATCACCGTAAGGGTTTGGCTCGGGCTTGAATGTGTACCACTTATCTCCCGCTTCGTCGGTACGCGTGGATGCGTAGTCCACAAAAGCTGTTCCGGGGAGTTCCACACAATCACGAGTGTCATGGGGACCACTACATAATTCGCATGAAGAAGTGATTTTGTTCACTTGGCTTGAAGGCTTAGGAGCATCGTAAGATTTCATGAGAAACTTGACTTGGTCCTCAAGTTCCATGATCCTACGGTCGGGAGTGCTAGAGTTGTTCGAAGGCAAAGATATTGCCTTGACCGTTTTGTTCAAGTCACGGGGATCGTTCCAACTTCGTTGTCATAGAGAGCAAGATCTTCTATGAGTTCCCATGATTGTTCCGCACTAAGATCACGTAGCTTACCACCGGCCGATTGGTCAATGGCTCGCCTCGTGGAGATGTCGTGGTCATAAAAGATTTGGACTTGGAGCCAAAGATCTATGCCATGATGAGGGACTTTTTGGAGTAAGTCCTTGAAACGAGTCCATGCTTCATAAAGAGATTCATTTTGACGTTGTTAGAACATCAAGATGTCATTTCTAAGCTTAGTAGTTCTCCCCGGTGGGAAAAATTGAGCAAGGAAACGAGTGGTGAGATCATCCCATGTGGTGATGGATCCCGCGGGTAAACGCTCAAGCCATTGACTAGCTTGATCCCGTATAGAGAATTGGAATAGGCGTAAACGGGTAGTCTCTCTAGTTTCAACACCTAGGTCTATGGAATCTACGATTTTGAGAAAGTCCTTAAGATGTTGGTTTGGATCTTCGGAACGAAGTCCATGGAATGCACATCCGCTTTGCACCAACCGGATGGTGTCGGATCGCAAGGGGGTCACATTGGCTCCGGTGAGCTCAATGGTGTTTCGGTAGCCTTGATGGCTAGGTCGGGAATACTCTCCTAAGGTTCGGGGCCTAAGGGGTTCTGATGGTGGGTTTTGTTGTGGTGGGATGACGGGTTCAAAGATGTTACCACCTTCCATGATGTCGGATGGTAAAGAGTTACGAACAAAGGCACAAAGAAATAAGATAGACTAAAGAAGACCTAAAAATAAAAATAAAATCTTACTAGAAAGGAATCTAGCAAGTAGACCTAATAAAAAGAAATTCTAACCTAGACAATAACTATTCCCCGGGCTGCGGCGCCAAAAACTTGATGCGTGGGAATCGCAATAGGCTTTACCTCTCGAGGGATCTCGAGAAGCTTACAACCCCCACCAGGCAGTGTACCTGATCGTTGTAGTATAGTATAGTGACAAGTACCGGGGGATTGATCGTTCAGCTTAGGAATAGTGTCGCTAGGATTAGAAAGCCTAAATTACTAGTTCTACAGGTGAGGGATGATTATTTTTATGTTTTTATATTTTTATGAAAGCAATTAAAATCTCGGGGTTTGAAGGAGTGGGCGGAATTAGTTGCTATTCAACTAACCCAAAACTAATATGCAATCAAAATAAAATACTAAAAATGAAATTAAACTAATTTATACTAAGGTTGTGAGCAGTAATTGGAGAAAATGTGTTTACTTAGATTTCACTACTCCCTAGATATCTTTTACACGTTAATTACTTGTTATAATTGCATGGATGACGGATTGTATTCCTTAATACCATTCATGCGGTGGCATACATAACTCCCCAATTTTATGAGCTCTTATCTCCTCCTACACCATGACCCAGCACAACAATAGGGATTGTAAACAGTGGCTCATGCATTAAATACAACCAATAAAGACCTAGCACGCCTCGGTTCATGTTTCTTAAGACGTTCAAGCATGTTACCATTTGGAGATCTGCCAGTTTTCTTAAGCCTAACATATAAAATCATTCATCCAAGACAAGAATAAACAAGTAATCAACACATAATCAATATCTAGGTTTCATTAGATCTAAGCAAACACAAAAGAGATCTAGCCTAGCATAATGGAATTGAGACAAGAACAAGATATAGACAACCAACACATAGACATATTGATTGAATTAGAAGAACACTTATCTCAATTACAATGCAAGGTATCAAGGGTTTGGAACCCTTGAAAAACCTGTAAAAGTTGTACCAAATTCGTTTTTAGGGTTTCACCAAAACTTCTCCCTTTTATGTGAAAAACTAGAAAACTATATATAGGAAAACATAGGTGACGGCGTCAAGAGCAAGGGTGTGACGCCGTCATCTCGCCGCCAAATACTTCCTCGGACGGCCTTGATCTACTTATGACGGCCTATGTGACGTCGTCATCAACCACGGTACTTTATTCTTGGGACTTTGACGCCGTCAAGAACAACTCTTGACGCCTTCAGGTACTGTTCCCAGCTTGAAATTTGAGACTTTGCCGTTTTCTTCACTTTTAGGCTCCAAAAACGTCTGAAACGGCTCCTTTTCCAAAATTCACTCTCCAAGTACCTAAAATCACAAAAGGAACGATTTAGGGCAATATTTGATCAAATAAATTCGGATTCGGGCTTAAATGACCCCCTAAAAACGGATCATTTTTCGCCTCATCATAATGAAACCTAGATGTTGATTATAGGTTGATTTCTTGTTTATAGTTGTAATGGATGAATGATTTCAATGTTATGCTTAAGAAAACTGGCAGATCTCCATTGTGTAACTTGCTTGAACGTCTTAAGAAACATGAACCGATGTGTACTTGGTTTTTATGGTTGTATTTAATGCATAAGCGAATTCTATTGATCCCATGTTAGGAGCTTCTTAGCCGGCTCGACATAGGAGTGAAGTAGGAGCTTATAGGATTGGGGAAGTAACTACGCCACCCCATGAATGGTATTAAGGAATACAATCCGTCATCCACACAACTGTAACAAGTAATTAACCTGTAAAAGATATCTAGGGAGTAGTGAAATCTAAGTAAACACCATTTTCCCATATATTGCTCACACCACTAGTTTAATTTAGTTTATTTTCATTTTTATTATTTTATTTTGATTGCATCTTTAGTTATTGGGTTAGTTGACTAGCAACTAATTCCGCCCACTCTTCCAAAACCCGAGATTTTACTTGCTTTTATAAAAATAAAAAAATACAAAAAGAATCATCCCTCACCTCTAGACCTAGTTTTTAGGCTTTCTAATCCTAACGACACTATTCTTGAGTTGAAAGATCAATCCCCCGGCACTTGTCACTATACTATACTACAACGATCAGGTACACTGCCTGGTGGGGGTTGTAAGCTTCTCGAGATCCCTCGAGAGGTAAAGCCTGGTGCAACTCCCACGCATCAAGTTTTTGGCGCCGCAGCACGGGGAATAGTTATTGTCTAGGTTAGGATTTCTTTTTATTAGGTCTACTTGCTAGATTCCTTTCTAGTAAGATTTTATTTTTATTTTTTTAGGTTTTCTTTAGTCTATCTTTTCTTTGTGTCTTTGTTTGTAAAAACCTTTCTATTGACTATTCCATTAGCCATTATGGAGAACGCGAATCCACCATACTACCAACCACGAAATTCACTCGCTCCAAATGACATCTTGATGTTTAAACAACAAGAGGATGAACCTATCTATGATGCATGGGCTCGTTTTAATTATTTACTCCGAAAAGTCCCTCATCATAATTTCGATCTGTGGTCCCAAATTGAAATATTTTACCATCGTGTCGACCACTATACCAAAATGGACATTGACCATGCCGCAGATGGGGACCTTTGGGGATTAAGTGTTGATGAAGCATGGGAAACCATAGAGAATTGTGCCATACTTGCCAAAAAAATGGACAACCCAACAAACATTGTTACGGATCAATTGATAGCTAGTTTAAGGGAACACGTAAGAAGATTGTTTGGGGATAAACCTATAAACGAGATAACTGGGTGCACGGGGTGGTTTGATTTCACCACAATACAAGCTGAGCAGATTGGTAATCTTGATAAGATGGAGGATAGAGTTGAAAATTTAAGCCCACAAAGTACCCCACAAGTCCTACCATCATTTGAAGCATACACACCGCCCGTGACTTATTCGGATGAAGTAGATGATACTTTAGGAGTCCCAATAGAGGTAGAACCCTTGTACCAAACACCTCTAGAGGATATAGGTTTGAATACTTGTAGTGATAACCTTACTCTTAGTTCTAGGGAATTACCTAGTGTTGATGAACCGGAACTTCAATCTTCACACAACTTTCCATCCTTAGATATACATCTAGGAGACAAAAGAGGAGCCGACCCACTGATGAGTGATTAATCACACATCCTTTTTGGGCCTTAATTCAGACCAAAAATACCAAATACTAACCAAAAATGCCAAGAGAACGTATGTTTTTGTATTTGTGTAAGTGCAGGTACGGATATGTGAAAAATGAACAAAAACAAGACAAAATCGACAAAAACAAGCACGAGATTGGAAAAAGGTCAAATGCCGGAGCCGGGGAAGCAAAATGATAAAGGAAAGCTCAAATTGTTGATAAAAATCCTCAGAGATTCATCAAATTACAAATTTAGTCCCTGAGCAAAAGTTTTGAAGAAATGGCAATTTTAGTCCCCGTACTTTCAGAGAATTACAAATTTGGTCCCTTGAATAAATTTTGAAGAAAAGTCAAAAGAGGTCCTCTAAGAATTCAAAAAAAATCAATAAATACCCTTGGATTAATATTTGGAGATTTACAGTTTTGATCCCTATGATTTTTGGATATTACAACATTAGTCCTTGTTGAAATATACTAATACTAATCCTAAATTACAACAACCGGATCTAACACATTTAAATCCAATCCACCAACACACCCACTGGCCCAAAATAAGCAAAAGCCCACCACCCTAAAAACCTTTACCCGGCCTGCTCTATTTACCCGAGTCAAAACCCAAACCTAAACCCGGTCAAACTCAATACTAATAAAATACCCATTCCCATTTTTTCCCGCCCCAATTTCACCCCTAAAATTACCCAGATGAACCCTAGTTTACTGTTCATCCCAATTACCCCACTCTAAGAATAATTACCCAATCATACTAATAAAATACCCATTCCCATTTTTTCCCGCCCCAATTTCACCCCTAAAATTACCCAGATGAACCCTAGTTTACTGTTCATCCCAATTACCCCACTCTAAGAATAATTACCCAATCATTGGGGTTCTAGAAGGTGTCAGGGTAAGCCAGGGAATGTCAGGTATAGCAGGGGTACGTGGACCAATGAGGAGCCTCACGCAGGATCAGTCACATCACACCAATCAATCAAACGGTGGAAATTAAAACTTGGGGACCAAGGAGAGATCAAGGGACGATATTGCACCAAAGAAGCACAAGTGTGGTGTGGATCACTGACGTGGAATACCAGAACCTTCACCCAAGCTCTCCTCAGCATCTATAAATACCCCCCTCTTGTATCAGTCATGAGTGTAGGTTTTTAATTAAGTTTTATGTAATTTCTGTTATATCTTTTCAGCAATTGTACTCAGCTTATTGTTTTTAATAAAATTTACTTTTAGTTCCAATTACTTGTCTCTTGTTTAAATTTCAGTTTATTGCTTTTATTTAAATTTAAAATTGTTTATCATTTTACATTTAGTATCTGTTTTATTTAATATTGAAAAAAAATCAGAAAATAAAAAAATATAGTTTAAATTTAAATTTCAAGTTTCATTTAGAGTATTACTGTTTCATTCAAACTTTTAGCAGAATAATAAAAGCTTTTACAAGGTTTTCTTTGTCTTTTATTCTCAAAAACACCAAAGTCAAACAAAGTCAACATCATAGCTTATTCATAATAAGCTAAAGCTTATTGGAGAAAAGATAGCTAACAAGGAGCAGTTAGCCTGTCTTAAAGACATGCTGTGAGGGAGACCCTCTCTGTTTAGCTGAGAGGTGTTTCGTAAGTTTTCTATTTTAACTTTTCAAAGCTTAATCTAGATTAGTAGTTGAGATCTGTTAGCTATGGCTTATTTCTGTTTTGGTTTGATAATTGCATCAGTATTTAGCTTGATATTAATTTAGTTCTCAGTTTAATTGGTATAGGTGTACTACTGTTTCATTGATTGCGTTACTATTTCAGATCTGTTTTTTCTTTGTTTGAGATGTTTTTATTGTTAGATTTGTGCACTACTAGCCTCACTTGCATCTACTTGAACTGTTTTAAGTATATTTAGGTGAAGTTGTTAGTTAGAATTGGCATTTAAGGTATAAGTCTGTCACATAGGGGGTGTTTGGATTGCTAATATTCTGTGGGTACCTGCTGTTTTTATGCTTATCCTTCTGCATCATTAGTTTGAATAAGGTTAGGACAAGTTAGATTTGGTATATTAGTTGGTAGTTTAACATAAAAAGTCAAAGTTAATTGACATAGCTATTGTCTGTTTGCATATTTTGAAGTTAGAATCTGCCATCTTGCATTCTGTTAGATTTAGGATAGTTTTAAGTAAATTAAGTAGAATACTCTCTTAAAATTGCATAATAAGCTCATTAGGCACAATCAAAAATTGGTTGTAGTCAACTTAGTTTAAAAATCACAAAAGTCAATTTAGTAGGAAATCAGATTTTGGTTATAACTTTGAGGTCATTTCCAGGATTCAATTTTAGTTTGAAAATAATTGTGGATTGCTGTTTTAAGAAGATTAGTAGTCAGGCAAACATTATTAATAAGGAAGTTGAGGTTAGGAGTTAATCTGCTTATTGGAAAATAGCCTTGAAGTTGCCTCTTAGGTTCAATCAGTTTTCAGTGAACTTCTAGGTAGCTTTTAGGTAGGAAAATTGGATCTAGCATTACTTTTGTTGATAAAATAGTGATCTCAGTTGGTCAGTCAAGTTTTTGCCCCCATAAGCTTTTACTTTTGAACTTCTTTCCTAAGCTTATTGCCTTATCAATTTTGGTGTTTCAAACTAGTATCTACTTTCAACTAAGAGGCCTGCAATTGTGTTTTTCCATTCATAACCTGAGTTTGATTGATCATTTTAGTTCATTTGAGATTGTAGTTGCTATTTCCATTAATTGTGAGCCTCAGCTTATTCTGTTTTGCTATTGTGCTAGTTTGATTTAGTGCTTATTCAATCTGTTTGACTCTTATTTATGTTTCTGAGTATATCTTGATCCATGTTCTGCTTATCTGAGCTTGTTTGAGTTATATAATCACTTGGTTAAAGTCTGATTAACCTTGGTCAAGGAGTGCTTATAAATAAGCACTCCAAATAAGTTGTTTTAAGCCATTAAGCACTTCCAGTGTTTATTTTTCAATTTTTATATTTTTCCTAGTTTCAAAATATTATTTTAGATTTTCCCTGAAATTTTCATATTTTTCTAAGTTAATTTGCTATTTTTCTTATTTAATTTTCATTTTTAATTACTTTTTAATTACTGAAAAATACAAAAAAAATCAGAAAAAGCCAAGAAAAATCCAAAAATATTTTTGAAATTTATTTTGATTTATTTTAGAATTTTAGAAATTTATTTTGCATTTTTACCATTTATTTTGAATTTATTTTGAATTTTTAATTAGATTTAATAGATTTAAATTCCCAAAAATTACATAAAAAGCCAAAAAAAAATAGGTTTTAGTTTTAAAATTACTTTCTAGTTATTTTATAATTTTCAAAATTTATTTTTCATTTTTCTCACCTTATTTGCATTTTCTTTTAATTAATAATTAGATAAAATAGTTTTTAATTCATAAAAAATAAATAAAAAGTCAAAAAAATATTTTTCTTTTTCTCAAAATTTTCTTTTATCATTTTTAACTTTTGAAAATTATTTTCAAGTCCGTAGGAGTAGCGTAGCTTAAAAGTCGCGTTTTATTTCGTACGTTAACGTTTATTTTCCGTTTTAGCTTACGTTTTCGTTTCTACGTTACGTTTGTTGTTACGTTACTTGAATTACGTGTTTAGTTGATTATTTGTACTTCATTTACTATTTCATTAGTGTAATCCCATCAAAATCACTTTTTACCACTTTCACGACACGTTTCACGAATCAGGAATTCGAAATTCCATTCATCCTTCACACGGATTACGACCTCGGGTTATCCGTATTTCTTTGCGGATCTCTTGAGTAATACTATACTATATATAACTTGATTTTCAACGAATCAAAATTTTTGGCGCCGCTGCCGGGGAAGGTTGAAGTGAATTTTTCGTTTTCGTTTTTCGAAATTGTGTTTTGAAAACCTTCCTTGTGTATATTTTCTATAAAAACTATAAAAATTGAAAAATCAAAAACACTTTTCCTAAAGTGCTTTCAAAAATACCAAAAAAAATAATAAAGTTACAGCCTCGACTCGACCAAAAGGAAGGGCGTTGTAAACCAAATAAGCTTCTCAATATAACAACGCGTGAAATTAGTTGCTAGACGGATTACTTTAATTCTACGACCGAATAAGCGGAAAATACGGAAGCTTTAACATTAAATTGCAAGCTGAAGAGAGATCTATTCTTCTCTCCCGTTCCGTCGCGAGTAGATTTAGAAGAAACGGTTTACAATTAACGTAACGTTAGAAAAAGAAAAAAATAAAAGTATAAGTTTTTAAATTTTGCTTTATAAAAACCAAAATACAAAAAGATTTTCCTTTTCAAACTAGATTTTCCTTTTATTCTTCAAAAATTTGATTTTTGTGGTGTATGAACACACGTTCAACGTCTAAACGACTTGTTTCACTGCTTTCAAATCCGGAAAGTTTGTTTCGTCACACACACCGAGTTCTATTTCCTAATACGGAGGAAATGAACCCGAACGAACAACACTTGGGACCCCCGCCGATGGGTGGTATCCAAAACAATGTGATCCCTCCGATGGGACCACAACCGGTTTACGATCAACGTACTATCCAAGAATTGCTCCAGTGTCCCACCGAGGGATACGGGGATGCAATTGTTTTACCACCCATCCTTTCCGATAATTTTGAGCTTAAAACTGGATTGATTCAACTTGTCACGTGAAAACAATTTCACGGTTTTGAGAGGGACGATCCTCACGCACACATCCGATGGTTTAATAAGTTAACTTCGACTTTGAAATTTAAGGATGTCCCTCACGATGCTATCAAATTGATGTTGTTCCCATTTTCACTCGAGGGTTCAGCCCGGATTTGGCTCGAAAAAGAACCTCCTCGATCAATTCACACATGGGAAGAACTCGTCTCGAAATTTGTTAATCATTTCTTTCCACCGTCTAAAATGACTAATCATAAGAATGATATAACTAATTTTCAACAACGTTTTGATGAGAACTTTGGTGAGGCATGGGAACGTTTTAAGGATCTTCTTCGAAAATGTCCTCACCACGGTTTCTCCGAGTTGCACCAAATCGACACGTTTTATAACGCTTTGACGCAAAACGATCAAGATTCTTTAAACGCAGCCGCCGGTGGCAATATCTTGAATCGTACACCTAGGGATATTTTAACGATCATTGAGAACAAATCTAAGGTTCATACTTCACGTAACAAACCGAATGTTTCGAAAGTGACTTCTTTTACTCCTCCTTCACCTTCGTCGGTCCAATCATCGGAATTGGCCGAACTTACCGACGCTATCCGTTGTATGATGAAAGAGTTTAAGTTGCAGAACCAAAAACCTGAGCCCGTTAAAGCCGTTAATGAAAAATGTGTGATTTGTGGTGGACCCCATCCGTATTATGATTGTCAAGCCACCGATGGCCAAGTTTATAATGCTAACATAGCAGCCGTAAACTACAATCAAAACCAAGGTTTTCGTGCTAACCAAACAAGTCCACCTGGGTTTCCACCCGTGCAAACTAATCAAAACCGTTATCCTCAAAATAACCAAGGTTATCAAAACCAAGGTTACAATCAAAACCGTGGAATTAATTATCAAGTCCCTCCACCACAACAAGTTTATCAACCACCGCAACCTTCTCCTGAGCTTGCTAATTACATGAAAACGAACGACGTTAACATTCGAGCAATGCAAATCAAATCAACAACATGAGGGTTGAACTTAAGAAGGAGATCGACACAACCATGACTCGACAAACGAATGAGCTTAAGCAAATTGTAACACCCCAAACCGAAAAGGGTTAAAGTGTAACATTATGGGGTCAAATCAGAACATAAGCAAGCGGAATACATTAAAAATACAAGGTTCACAAAACAAATCTAAAGAAAAGATAAAGGACTAATTCTAAGCATTACAAGTTCCAAATTAATTTCAAGTTAAGAACCAAGAAGGAAATCTATAAGTCTATCTCTAATCCATGGGAAGCTATCAACAGTGTAGTCCACTAAGAGCTCCTAAGCACTCTTCACCCAACCCAGCATCCTTCTAAAAAACCTGCCGCAGGAAAAGAATTGCGGCTGAGCTTAAAAGCCCAGTGAACAGATATAAACAAACGAAAAATAATAATAAAAGGAAAATGAATGTGAATACGACATAAGTCCAAGCGAAACTGCTGAGATAGAAATCAAGAATATGGAAACATAGAATATGATCAAAGGAAATACGGATAATGGGTATGTCATAAGTGTAAGCAAAAGAAATAAGGCAAGCATAAGTTAATCACATTAAAGATGACAAGATAATAAGAATCATAGAGAACTAGAACAAATAGGAATGCCCAACAATATATATACTAATTGTACATAGGAGTCATGACCTCCATTGTACCAAATGTGAAAGGGGTGTATTGCACACACACCAAAACATTCACCAAATATTACTAAACAAAGTACCTAGGATGCATCCATACGCCCCCTGCAAAACAGATATATATGCACCAAGCTCTAGGCTAAGTAAACATATTCAATAATAAATATAGGCCTGAATAGCTAGCTTAAAGGGAACGCTGTGGACAAAAACCCACCTCCACAGATAGTGTCAATACCACTGGTGCATCAGTGGCAAGGCCATGGACTCCCCATGACTGGCTACAAATTAATCAAATAATGGGCAACAAATAGGGCATAGGAATGCTATAAGAATAAGAATTATAGCATGCAACAAACATCAAGCAAATCATAACAAAACTGGATCAATCAAATACGAATCAAACAATGGGAAGCATAGCAATGGTTCAAGTCAAAGGTCCAAATCAAAGGTTCATATCATGAGGTTTAAATCAAAGGTTCATAATAACAAAAGGGTTCATAGCAAGGTTCAAATTTTGAAGTTAAATAATCAAAAGATGTTAAAGAAAGTCATGAGAAATTTTAGAGAATAAAACAGATTAAGGACTTTTGAAAATTATTTAAAACCTTTTTATCGTAAAAGTATTCCTTTAAAAACACATTTCATAAAAGTCATTAAAACCTTCATATAAAACTAGCATCGTATCGTAATCACATAATTCATTTCAAAAATAGTTTTTCTCAAAAGTCATTAGGTTATATTTTTAAAAGGGTCTTCATACGAAATCATACTATCAAATGAACCAATGATATTAGGCGTATAAAGATCAGAAATCATAATAGTGTCAATGAAACGGATCATGAGTCATAAGAAACCTTATTGAAAGATTAGAATATCTGTACCTTAACGAAAGCAAACCACAACCAACGATGATCACATAGAGATGACAACTACTCCAGCTTCACCGGATCTATACGAATATGATAAGGTATTATTTTATGTTCATAGAATCAGGTTACTTAATTTAGTATGCTTTCAATTTTTAGTACTTTCTATTTTAAGTAACTTTCCAATTTTAGTAAGTTCCATAATTAACAGGTTTTCAAAAATAGTGGGTTTCCATAAGTATTAAGTTTTCAAAAATAGTAAGTTCTCATATTTAATAACTTTCTCGAATTAGTACTTTAATACTTTAAGGTTATTATTGAAGATTAAATATTATATAAGGTTTAAAATGACCAATATAATAGTTTGGGTCTTAAAATATTAATATTATAAGTTTAGGGTCTCAAATGTAAATTATCAAAGTTTAAGGTTTAAATATGTCAAATATTTAACCTTAGGGTTTACATTTCAAGTAATATTATAATGACCATTTTAGTACTTCGTTGTTTCACAAATTATATAAATGTATTATTTGCATCATTTTAGACCGCGATTAAGTTACTACATTTTAACCTCTTTTCGACCACGCCACAAAATACTCACACGACACAATTTAGCAAACAAAAATGATTTCCCGTAACACACCTATTCGAATCTTTATCCATATTTTAAAATATGTACGCTCATATTCATATATTTAAGTTTATCCTTGTTCTAAATCATGTTCCAAAGAGTAGATATAAATATGCATTCTCGTTAAACAGTTCTCATCAATTCTCATACATATACACGAACACCACACTTAAAATGAACGCTACCCATTTACCCCCAAAACACATGCATGCATGCACTCAACAGTTTCTGACGCATAGGTTCATGTCGCTCATAAGTTTTATAGCCATAATATTGATACATAATCAAACTCGAAAAACACAAAATGACACCACCCATGCATGCATACTAGTCCTATATGATCACTCACATATACGTATTTCTTTGTTTAATATTCACTTCACCATAACCTCATGACATAACATGGCCGAAATCGACTCGCACCCCTTATTCTTTATTATTTCATGCGATTCATAATAGAAGTAAAACAAGCATGCCATTTCCTCTTCTTAGCTATATATCAATGTATTCAAAAAAAATTCAATGCAACCATTTATAGATCGATTTGTTTAAGTTTCTAGTTCATGATTTTATGTGGCAAGTGAGTTCGACAATATTAGATGAAGACTAGTTGGTGTCGAAAAGTTATAGACCAGAAACAAAACAAATATAATTCGAATCACAACAGGTTCTATAGATCCATTAGGTTTAGATTTCAGTCGCTATATCATGTGAATAACTTATGATTTTATGTGACAATGTTTCATATTCACAACATATATACAAGCCGATTCATTTAGCTTTTAGGTGACAAGTAAATACGTTTTCATGAGAATAAATATGAAAGAAAGAATCAAGGATGATGTGGTTACCCTTGTTGCGTGGTAAGTAGAAGAGAGGAACCAGAATTGAGCACGTGTTTTACCAACCGAATCCTTAATCGATAATATCTTATGAACAGCCTTGAAACCACGAATCAAAACCCTTATTCGAACAATAAAATGCCCGCATCCAAGCACTCCAAGACCACGATCAAAACACCTCCTTTGCACCTTTGATTTCGAACGAGATAGGACCAAGAAAAGTAGAACAGCCGTGTATTATTTTGTGTGAAATTTTAGAGTTTCTTGGTTTGTATTGGTGTGAGATATTTGGTATTAAATGTGATAGGAGAGAAAACGTGTATGTGATAAGGATGAGAAGGATTTGCCGTGTATTAGATATATCATAGTTCCTTTCCATACTTATCTATCTTAAGGCTTGGGCTTGTTTTTTGATGCAAGTTATCATGTCCATAATTCGGCCCAAATCTTCATATAAACGAGTATATGTGTTTGTGAGTACATAAGTTATGGTTTTTAGTTATCATAGGTCTTATAGATTTAATATGTTGCAAATGTTCAAATTTTATCATATAATACTTAGGTTATAACTTAATATACATTTGAGAGTTAACGGGTGTTATAATTCTTCCCTTCTAAAAATAGAATTTCGTCCACGAAATTGAAATGAAGAGATCAAATGGAAACGTACCAATTCACGAAATGAAAAGGAAGTGATTAACTTGCTTGGAATTATTTCTACAAGGAATTTTAACGAATGGAAAGATTTCTCATGACTTGATCCGAACAAAATAGGATAGCCCCGGCTTTCCACAGAAAACAAATCTGATCCGAAGAATACGAAATGAACATGAAATAGATGATAGTCGAAATCTCATAAAGAGGTACATGAACATCAGATGAATCTGGAATAAATACGGGAGTGATACTAGGGGAAAGAAAATTTCACGAATCAAATTGGGTTCTGAACGTACTAAGGGACTTGCAAAAAGAATCAGAGAACCATATATCAAATTTTCAGACATACCAAAAGTCTCCTAAAGAGATTGGTGACCTATTCGTACTGACGATTAACTAAGAAAAAATCGAAATATCGAATCGTATCAAAAAGTATACTTGGATAGGAAAGGATAACTGCACGGACAAGAATGAATCTAAGGACTAACGTAACACGAACCAAAGCTCCCTTAATGCCAACATGTCTGACTCTTCCGTACGGAAACATCATACGGAACACACAATTTCCTAAAATTTTAAACTTCCTCTTCCACAATGACCACAAATCCATTAGTCTTTGTAATCAACTCCAAACATTCAATGAGCGGCTTCTCGACTTAATTCAACCAAAGGTGTTCTACATTTCCGTTCATACAATATCGGAAAGGACAGACTTTGTTACTTTATGCAATCGATCTTAATGAGCAAACACAATCAGACCACACACCTGTTAACTTCCTGCTCAACAGTTCTTCCAAGTCTGAATAGTTGTTCTGCTTATCCATCAGTCTATCTGTGAAAAGCATTCCTATACTTGAGTCTGGTACCTCAAGTCTTCAGTAGTTCTTCTTTGTATTGTGAGGTAGCAACGCAAATCTCTGACACGATCACTCCAGGTGCACTAAGCAATTAAGAAATCTTCTGCCAGAGGATTTATGCCAACTTGCTAACCGAATACACATTCTAAGAGGCAAAAGTGAGCTGACTAACTCTACCATAACTCAAATTCTTTTTAAGTGTGCGTGGAGATTTCGTTACCAAGGTTCATGAAAATTCAAGTCCTGCTTAGACCCCTGATATATCTTAGTACAACTAAGAGGGATAGAGAAGGTAGAACTATGCATCAATCATAACAATTTCTCTCCAGTCTCCTAAAACCAGGTCATAGTCCGTTATCTTGCTCCTGAGCTTCCTAATACCTGTAATTGGATTCCATCTTCATGTAATATATGTCTTCAATTCTTGAGAGAAACATCCTTCAAATGGTTCTAGTTGTCTTGATGTATAGACAATAACTTCTCCGTGTTGCATAAGGGCATAACCAAGTCTCTTCTCGAAACGTCTCAAAATTGATACTTAACTGAAGGTATGGATGCTAATTTCTATTTCAACTTTTCCAAAACTCCGTTCTCCTCCAAGCTAAGTTTCTCTTCCTGACTCATAAAATTTCTCAACGGTAACGCAAGTCATGAACATCTCCCAAACAATTCATGCTCCCAGAATATATGAATGATCCTCATATTTCCACATAATACAAAAATGATTCTCATGTTTCTTCTTCGTCTCTGAATGTACTAAAATGTCATACTATGACAACTTTGTCTAAGTACTCACAAAAACATGATTCATCACGTCCATAAAAGTGTCAAAGCATCAGCTAATACTATTAGCATCATTAATAATCATAGAGGCCGTTACGAATATGAAAGGAAATTATAAGAATACTTCAAGCCATAAATCCATCTAAAGGGAAAAATTCCGCGTACTAAAATTGATTTGATGCATCGTCGATTCAAGGCAGGGATTAATGGTTTCTAACATATATACGGTTCAGCTTTCAGAAGTCAATACAAGTCTCCTGCTCTCATCCTTCTTCATTGCGAATAAGACTGAAGCACTCCAAAGAGATACACTAAGACAAACAAACCATTTCATAGCTTTTGGTTGCCACTCCTCCAGTTCTCTCAATTTGGCTGGTGCTGTTTAATATGGAGATTCAAAATCAAGTAAAACATCGTTCTTATATGGATAGGGTTCTGTCTCATCAAACTTTTACTTTTCTCGGGTACTTCTCAAAGATATCCCATGTTCCCCATAAGTTCAAGTTATATGATGTAATTATTATTACGTTGGCCAGGCGTCATAATACTTGCATCATATAAACATGACTTTATGGAAATCATATTCAACCTCGAGTCATGACTAAACAATCTCTCAGTGCTAGGTCAAAGCAAATTCACAACCTGGTGTAAATCTTGGTGGTTCATTCAGGGATTACATCGGAAAAATTCGGATTGCCAATTGACTCTTAAGTGAGATTCATCCCATGGAAACAAGAATAGATACTAGGAAAACTTCACAACCACGAAAGTAACATACGAGTTTCCAGGGTGGTAAGGATAACAAAAGTTTAACAATCAGGAATCATGGTAAAAATAAATCAGCGTGGTTCAAATGCCAAAGGTGAGACGTAGAATGACAGTAGTTAGAATCTTGATGCCGGGTCAACTAATCCATACCAGAATAATATCGAATTTAACATTCCAAAGAAGGACAGATCAGTATAATAAACCTTATCATTCAGAAGTGAGGGAGACATTCCTATACTCGTGATTAATTACCACAAGATTTCTCATAGGAATTGAAATGAATAGGGCAAAATCTAATAGTGTAGGGAGACTTAGATAAGCTCAACAAAAGTAAGAGAAATCACAGAATGTGTCAAACACCTCATGGTCGCACGAATTCTCAAAATGCCCGAAGAGGCATCTAAATGGTTAACAAACGAATCAGAGGTTGAAATCAAACGGGAATGAAGTTTATGTAATGTCAAACATTACTGCAGAATTCTCAACGCGTTCTAAACTTACTTGGTCACTAATATCATGTTGTGCAAAATAATGAGTTTCAAATCTCCATGTGGAGAATTCTAAAAAGGCTAGAAGTAAAGCATCAATCAGAGAGATGCGGAAGCAAGGATACTTAAACAAATGCCCTATAGTCTACCCAATCCTCACCGGTCATAACTTAGGTTTCAGAGTGGAAATCCTAAAGCAAGTTCTCAAAGGTTGTTTCATAACTCCTATGGTGTAAAAACTAGTGGGCCTAATACTCACAGGTCATAGCCTAAGCTCTACGGGTTTTGAATCCGCCAATCAAACCTGGCTCTGATACCATAATTGTAACACCCCAACCCGAAAAGGGTAAAAGTGTAACATTATGGGGTTAAATCAGAACATAAGCAAGCGGAATACATTAAAAATACAAGGTTCACAAAACAATTCTAAAGAAAAGATAAAGGACTAATTCTAAGCATTACAACTTCCAAATTAATTTCAAGTTAAGAACCAAGAAGGAAATCTATAAGTCTATCTCTAATCCATGGGAAGCTATCAACAGTGTAGTCCACTAAGAGCTCCTAAGCACTCTTCACCCAACCCAGCATCCTTCTAAAAAAACCTGCCGCAGGAAAAGAATTGCGGCTGAGCTTAAAAGCCCAGTGAACAGATATAAACAAACGAAAAATAATAATAAAAGGAAAATGAATGTGAATACGTCATAAGTCCAAGCGAAACTGCTGAGATAGAAATCAAGAATATGGAAACATAGAATATGATCAAAGGAAATACGGATAATGGATATGTCATAAGTGTAAGCAAAAGAAATAAGGCAAGCATAAGTTAATTACATTAAAGATGACAAGATAATAAGAATCATAGAGAACTAGAACAAATAGGAATGCCCAACAATATATATACTAATTGTACATAGGAGTCATGACCTCCATTGTACCAAATGTGAAAGGGGTGTATTGCACACACACCAAAACATTCACCAAATATTACTAAACAAAGTACCTAGGATGCATCCATACGCCCCCTGCAAAACAGATATATATGCACCAAGCTCTAGGCTAAGTAAACATATTCAATAATAAATATAGGCCTGAATAGCTAGCTTAAAGGGAACGCTGTGGACAAAAACCCACCTCCACAGATAGTGTCAATACCACTGGTGCATCAGTGGCAAGGCCATGGACTCCCCATGACTGGCTACAAATTAATCAAATAATGGGCAACAAATAGGGCATAGAAATGCTATAAGAATAAGAACTATAGCATGCAACAAATATCAAGCAAATCATAATAAAACTGGATCAATCAAATACGAATCAAACAATGGGAAGCATAGCAATGGTTCAAGTCAAAGGTCCAAATCAAAGGTTCATATCATGAGGTTTAAATCAAAGGTTCATAATAACAAAAGGGTTCATAGCAAGGTTCAAATTTTGAGTTAATAATCAAAAGATGTTAAAGAAAGTCATGAGAAATTTTAGAGAATAAAACAGATTAAGGACTTTTGAAACTTATTTAAAACCTTTTTATCGTAAAAGTATTCCTTTAAAAACACATTTCATAAAAGTCATTAAAACCTTCATATAAAACTGGCATCGTATCGTAATCACAGAAATCATTTCAAAAATAGTTTTTCTCAAAAGTCATTAGGTTATATTTTTAAAAGGGTCTTCATACGAAATCCTACTATCAAATGAACCAATGATATTAGGCGTATAAAGATCAGAAATCATAATAGTGTCAATGAAACGGATCATGAGTCATAAGAAACCTTATTGAAAGATTAGAATATCTGTACCTTAACGAAAGCAAACCACAACCAACGATGATCACATAGAGATGACAACTACTCCAGCTTCACCGGATCTATACGAATATGATAAGGTATTATTTTCTGTTCATAGAATCAGGTTACTTAATTTAGTATGCTTTCAATTTTTAGTACTTTCTATTTTAAGTAACTTTCCAATTTTAGTAAGTTCCATAATTAACAGGTTTTCAAAAATAGTGGGTTTCCATAAGTATTAAGTTTCCAAAAATAGTAAGTTCTCATATTTAATAACTTTCTCGAATTATTACTTTAATACTTTAAGGTTATTATTGACGATTAAATATTATATAAGGTTTAAAATGACCAATATAATAGTTTGGGTCTTAAAATATTAATATTATTAGTTTAGGGTCTCAAATGTAAATTATCAAAGTTTAAGGTTTAAATATGTCAAATATTTAACCTTAGGGTTTACATTTCAAGTAATATAATAATGACCATTTTAGTACTTCGTCGTTTCACAAATTATATAAATGTATTATTTGCATCATTTTAGACCGCGATTAAGTTACTACATTTTAACCTCTTTTCGACCACGCCACAAAATACTCACACGACACAGTTTAGCAAACAAAAATGATTTCCCGTAACACACCTATTCGAATATTTATCCATATTTTAAAATATGTACGCTCATATTCATATATTTAAGTTTATCCTTGTTCTAAATCATGTTCCAAAGAGTAGATATAAATATGCATTCTCGTTAAACAGTTCTCATCAATTCTCATACATATACACGAACACCACACTTAAAATGAACACTACCCATTTACCCCCAAAACACATGCATGCATGCACTCAACAGTTTCCGACGCATAGGTTCATGTCGCTCATAAGTTTTATAGCCATAATATTGATACATAATCAAACTCGAAAAACACAAAATGACACCACCCATGCATGCATACTAGTCCTATATGATCACTCACACATACGTATTTCTTTGTTTAATATTCACTTCGCCATAACCTCATGACATAACATGGCCGAAATCGACTCGCACCCCTTATTCTTTATTATTTCATGCGATTCATAATAGAAGTAAAACAAGCATGCCATTTCCTCTTCTTAGCTATATATCAATGTGTTAAAAAAAAATTCAATGCAACCATTTATAGATCGATTTGTTTAAGTTTCTAGTTCATGATTTTATGTGGCAAGTGAGTTCGACAATATTAGATGAAGACTAGTTGGTGTCGAAAAGTTATAGACCAGAATCAAAACAAATATAATTCGAATCACAACAGGTTCTATAGATCCATTAGGTTTAGATTTCAGTCGCTATATCATGTGAATAACTTATGATTTTATGTGACAATGTTTCATATTCACAACATATATACAAGCCGATTCATTTAGCTTTTAGGTGACAAGTAAATACGTTTTCATGAGAATAAATATGAAAGAAAGAATCAAGGATGATGTGGTTACCCTTGTTGCGTGGTAAGTAGAAGAGAGGAACCAGAATTGAGCACGTGTTTTACCAACCGAATCCTTAACCGATAATATCTTATGAACAGCCTTGAAATCACGAATCAAAACCCTTATTCGAACAATAAAATGCCCGCGTCCAAGCACTCCAAGACCACGATCAAAACACCTCCTTTGCACCTTTGATTTCGAACGAGATAGGACCAAGAAAAGTAGAATAGCCGTGTATTATTTTGTGTGAAATTTTAGAGTTTCTTGGTTTGTAATGGTGTGAGATATTCGGTATTAAATGTGATAGGAGAGAAAACGTGTATGTGATAAGGATGAGAAGGATTTTCCGTGTATTAGATATATGATAGTTCCTTTCCATACTTATCTATCTTAAGGCTTGGGCTTGGTTTTTGATGCAAGTTATCATGTCCATAATTCGGCCCAAAGTCTTCATGTAAACGAGTATATGTGTTTGTGAGTACATAAGTTATGGTTTTTAGTTATCATAGGTCTTATAGATTTAATATGTTGCAATTGTTCAAATTTTATCATATAATACTTAGGTTATAACTTAATCTACATTTGAGAGTTAACGGGTGTTATACAAATGATGAGCAGTTTTATGCAAATGAATCAAGCATCGACGTCTGGTTCTCTTCCGAGCAACACAATTGCTAACCCAAGGGGTGATGCAAAAGCAATAATGACAAGGAGTGGTGTTATAATCGATGGACCAACGGCTCCGACTACCCCTTCTTCTTCGTCTCCCAAGGTAGTCGTCCGTGAAACCGAGGCGACAACGGATACGAAAATTCTTAGTAATAATGGAAGGACCGAGAACATCCAACCTCCGGTGGTCCCAACGTCCAAAGGAAAAGATAAAGTTGTTAACGAAACTGAGAAAGAAATTCCCGTCAAAACAAATTTACCTTATCCGTCACGCTTAAACGAACAAAAGCACCGTGAGAAAGATAAAATTCAGATGGAAAAGTTTTACCAAGTTTTTCAAGAGCTACATTTTGACATAACCCTCGCGGATGCTATACTTTTGATGCCTAAATTTGCTTCTATGCTAAAAGGTCTTTTGAATAACAAAGAAAAATTGTTTGAAAAATCTCGAACCCAGATGAATGAGAATTGTTCGGCGGTTATCCTCAAAAAGCTTCCCTAAAAGCTTGAAGACCCCGGTCGATTTCTCATTCCGTGTAATTTTCCTGGGATGGTTCAATGCTTCGCCTTGGCCGATCTTGGTGCTAGCATTAACCTCATGCCGTTATCCATTTAGAAGAAATTGTCTTTACCCAATTTGACTCCGACTTATATGACCCTCGAGCTTGCCGACCGAACTACTTCCCGCCCGATGGGAATAGCCGAGGATGTCTTCGTTAATGTGGGAAAATTCTATTTCCTTGCCGATTTTGTCATTGTTGATTTTGATGCTGATCCGCGGGTACCTCTCATTCTCGGGAGAGGTTTCCTAAGGACCGGTCGTGCTTTAATTGATGTTTTCGATGAAGAAATTACCTTACGCGTTGGTACCGAAGCCGTAACTTTTAATTTAGATCAAACCGCAAGGTACTCCTCCGAGTTTGACAAATATTCCGTTAACCGAATTAACGTTATCAACGAAGTTACGGAGGAGTACGCTCAAGAGTTACTTGGTTTTACCGAACATGCTTCGAGAGGCAATCCCACTCATTCTTCTGAACCGATAATTTCCGATCCTTCCCCTTCCCTTACTCCATTTGAGGGAAGTGATTTCATCTTGGAGGAGATCGAGGCCTTTCTTGCTAATGATTTGATTTCACCGGAAATTGATCATTCTGATTGTGACCCGGAGGGAGATGTTCTTTTGATTGAAAAATTAGTAAATGAAGATCCCAACCCGTCCCTCCCTCCGATGGACCTTAAAATGGCCGACGTTAAAGAAGTTAAGCCGTCTACTGAGAATCCTCCGGAGCCCGAGCTCAAGGATTTGCCTCCTCATCTCGAATACGCATTTTTGGAAGGAACCGACAAACTTCCCATCATAATTTCTAAAGATCTTAAAGATAAGGAGAAGAAACGTCTCTTAGATGTGCTCAAGAAGCATATGAGTGCCATCGCTTGGCAAATTTCTGATATTAAGGGTATCGACCCTCGTTTTTGCACGCATAAGATCTTACTTGAAGATAATTTCAAACCGTCCGTTCAGCAACAACGACGGGTTAACCCGAAAATTCATGAGGTTATCAAAAAGGAAGTTATCAAACTCCTCGATGCCGGAATGATTTATCCAATCTCGGATAGCTCTTGGGTTAGCCCGGTCCACTGCGTACCGAAGAAAGGTGGAATGACCGTCGTAACTAATGAAGATAATGAATTGATTCCGACACGTCTTGTTACCGGATGGAGAGTTTGTATTGATTATTGTAAATTGAATGATGCGACTCGTAAGGACCATTTCCCACTTCCATTTATTGATCAAATGCTAGAACGCCTAGCGGGAAATGAGTTCTATTGTTTTCTTGATGGATTTTCCGGCTACTTTCAGATACCGATTGACCCTCCAGACCAGGAAAAGACTACCTTTACTTGCCCTTATGGAACGTTTGCCTATCGTCGTATGCCTTTTGGCTTATGCAATGCTCCAGGCACATTCCAAAGGTGTATGATGTCTATATTCTCAAACATGATCGAGAAAACCATGGAAGTCTTCATGGATGATTTCTCGGTTTATGGAGATTCTTTCACTTCGTGCCTTTCCCATTTAGAAAGTATGCTGAAACGGTGTGAAGACACCAACTTGGTTCTAAATTGGGAAAAGTGCCATTTCATGGTCAAAGAGGGCATTGTCCTCGGCCATAAGATATCGAAATCCGGGATTGAGGTCGATAAAGCTAAAGTCGACGTGATTGCAAAATTACCTCATCCCACGACCGTTAAAGGAATTAGAAGTTTTCTCGGTCATGCCGGCTTTTACCGACGTTTCATTCAAGACTTTTCTAAGATAGCCCGGCCCCTGACCCTGACCCACTTGCTTGAAAAAGATGCTCCGTTTATATTCTCAAATGAATGCATCGAAGCATTTAATATTCTTAAAAAGAAGTTAACGGAGGCTCCCATCTTAATTGCCCCCGATTGGGACTTGCCCTTCGAGCTAATGTGCGATGCTAGTGATTATGCCATTGGTGCAGTCCTGGGGCAACGCAAGTCTAAACATTTTCAGCCGATACACTATGCTAGTAAAACAATGACCGACGCTCAATACCATTATACGACTACTGAGAAAGAGATGTTAGCCGTCATTTACGCTTTTGAAAAGTTTCGATCTTATTTGCTTTTGAAGAAATTCATAGTGTATACGGATCATTCGGCTCTTAAGTACCTTATGGCAAAGCAAGATGCTAAGCCACGCTTGATGCGGTGGGTTCTCCTCCTTCAAGAATTCAAAGTTGAAATTCGAGATAAAAAGGGAGCTGAGAACCTTGCTGCTGATCACCTATCACGTTTAGAGAATCCCCACCAAAGTGTTTTCGAGAAAAAGGAGATTAACGAAGCATTTCCTCTCGAGACACTGGGGAGTTTATCACATTGTGATTCTAGTACCCCATGGTTCGCCGACTTTGCGAATTACCATGCGGGAAATTTTATCCGTAAAGGGATGTCGTTTCAGCAAAAGAAGAAATTCTTCAAAGATGTTAAGCAATATTTCTGGGATGACCCCTATTTGTTTAAAATTTGTGCGGATCAAGTGATCTGGCGGTGCGTTCACGACAAAGAAGCCGCTGACATTCTTATGGCATGCCACAATGGACCCACGGGGGGACATCATGGTGCCAACTTCACCGCTAAGAAAGTTTTTAATTCCGGCTTCTATTGGCCGACGATTTACCGGGATGCTCATGAGTTGGTTAAATCATGTGATTCTTGCCAGCGTCAAGGAAAAATTTCTCAGAAGGACGAGATGCGTCAAAATGCTCTCCAAGTCTGTGAAATTTTTGATGTCTAGGGTATCGATTTCATGGGGTCCATTCCCGTCTTCTCGTGGTAACAAATATATACTCGTGGCTGTCGACTACTTGTCTAAATGGGTCGAAGCGAAGGCGCTACCCACCAATGACGCTCGAGTTGTAGTAAAATTTCTTAAAAGTCTCTTCGCCCGATTTGGTGCACCTCGTGCTATTATAAGTGATCGTGGGACCCATTTCTGTAATGACCAATTCGCAAAAGTTATGCTCAAATATGGTGTCACACATCGTCTTTCTACGTCATATCATCCACAGACAAGTGGTCAAGTTGAGGTTTCCAATCATGGCTTGAAACGAATTTTAGAAAGGACCGTAGGTGAACATCGTGCTTCATGGGCCGATAAGTTAGATGATGCACTTTAGGCCTTTCTTACAGCTTACAAAACACCCATTGGGTGCACTCCTTACAAGCTGGTTTACGGGAAGGCCGACCATTTGCCCTTTGAACTTGAGCACAAGGCCTACTGGGCCTTGAAACATGCTAATTTTGACCTTCAAACCGCGGGTGATCACCGTAAAGTTCAATTGAATGAATTAGTCGAGCTTTGTGATCAGGCCTATGAGAATTCTTTGATCTACAAAGAGAAGACAAAGAGGATTCATGATGCTAAAATTAAAGATCGCGTCTTCAATGTTGTTGACCGAATCCTTCTTTTCAATTCTCGATTGAAGATTTTCTCGGGCAAGTTAAAAACCCGTTGGTCTGGACCATTCACCGTTACCCAAGTATTTCCTTATGGAACCGTTGAGCTTGCTCAACCTAATGGTCCCAATTTTAAGGTGAATGGTCATCGTATCAAACATTATTTCGGAGGGGACATACCACCCATGGTTGTCCCGGATCTCCAAACTTTCCCCAAGGATGATTAAATTCGGGGATCGAGTCAAGCTCATGTGACTCGGTAATAAAAAAACAAGCGCTTCGTGGGAGGCACCCCATGCTTATCCAATTTCATTTTCTTTATTTCTATTTTCTTTAATAACGTGACGTAAGGGGGGCGACCCTTTCCAAACTCGTGTTTTCGTGGTTGTTTATGAATGTTCAGGAATTTCCCAGAAGTTTGAGGACTCACGTGCTCGTGGTTTGTCGTTCTCTCCACTCGAGTCTCATCCTTCGCTGCTCTTTCGGAAATTCACCATATCCAAAATCTTATCGACTAACGTTTATCTCTTGGCATACTTAATAAACAGCCTTAGATTTTACGTAGGATTACCCGTACCCTTAAAACATTGAGGACAATGTTTCACTTTAGTCTGGGGGGTGAATCTTCGATTCGATTTGACCTGACACTTTCGTCTGAGCTGATAACTTACGCAACTTCGTTTTCCACCAAAAATTTTAAATTTTTGTCACCTCTTTATTAAAAAAAAAATGAAATGAAGAAAATATATGATATGAATAATAAGTTTTGACACCTTGTTTTGACTTTCCTACCGGCGAGAGTAGAAATAAATGTTTCAACTTGACCAGGCGTGTTGAGCCCTAGCTCGTCTCCCTTAACCAATATAATCAAAAGATTATGGCTAAGCATCCGCGGATCTCATTATTTGGGATTTTAAATTTGCGGAGATCGAGGAATGATAGAGTTTATTTAGAAGTTTCGTGCTAAACGTGGAGTAGTTGGATCTCTTTAGAGCCCACGAAAGGTACTTGTGGCCTCCTTGTTCCCACAAGCTTGCTCACCAATAATAATAGATCTCTAGGATTAATTAAGGGTATACGATTCAGGCAATACTTAGTTTTTTCTCGTTCCCAACAAAATCTCTGCATATGGGGGTTTGGTACACATAGGGGTACTGCCAGTGTTACGGTAAAATAGACTATTGCATCTTGCCGGTTCGCAGCCGATGTTGTGATCTTAGTAAAGGCCATAGGACTCGGGGTTTGGCATATGATTATGAATATCAATAATAATAGTCCAAAGCCAAATAAAAAGGCAGAGGAATCCAATATAAAAAGTAGCGGATAGAAATCCAAAGTCATAATAAAGCTCTTACATCTTGGCGGCTCATAAACCGTTGATTGTAAAAGAAATAAAGGACTAAGGACCAAAGTATTATTAAAGTGCTTATGATTATGCAAAAATGCCAAGCTTCGACTCCGGGGGTTTCCTTAATAAAAAGCTTCCATTTCGGGTATCAAACATGGTATGTCTCGGTCGTAAATAAAAAGGGGGACCTCCACAAATCGTGTTAAATCAGATACCTTCATGTGGACCCGATTTCTGAATGCAGGGGTTTTCGAGGGAAAGTTTGGAAACTACTTAGCGTTCAAATTTTGTGCTCTTATCGGACTAATAACTATCAAAACGAGAAAATATGAAGCAATTCATTTCTCACAAATTAAAATCTTGAGATACAAAACTTAGGAACTGGGAACAAGAGGTAATACACAATTAACTTTTGTGGGTAGTGTTAGCACCTAACTTATGGATAAACAATGATCTCGATTTTACGCTTAGTTTGGGAGCTTGTGAAAAATCAAGGATGACGATTTTTTTCCGTACGGTCTCTTCTCTGTGAGAAGTGTTTCTACTCGTTGACCCTGAAAGTTATCAACAGATAAGAATTGATAATGATTTTACTAAGAATAAATGATTTTACTATCTCTCTTGAACATCATTGCTACTTTACAACGTCAGTAAAGAGAGGTTTTGAAATTATTTATCTCTTAAGCGTGAGGTGATGACATTGCGTGAGGGCACGGCAATACCTTAGTCTGGGGGATTTTGATGAGTGATTAATCACACATCCTTTTTAGGCCTTAATTCAGACCAAAAATACCAAATACTAACCAAAAATGCCAAGAGAACGTATGTTTTTGTATTTGTGTATGTGCAGGTACGGATATGTGAAAAATGAACAAAAACAAGACAAAACTGACAAAAACGAGCACGAGATTGGAAAAAGGTCAAATGCCGGAGCCGGGGAAGCAAAATGATAAAGGAAAGCTCAAATTGTCGATAGAAGTCCTCAGAGATTCATCAAATTACAAATTTAGTCGCTGAGCAAAAGTTTTGAAGAAATGGCAATTTTAGTCCTCGTACTTTCAGAGAATTACAAATTTGGTCCCTTGAATAAATTTTGAAGAAAAGTCAAAAGAGGTCCTCCAAGAATTCAGAAAATATCAATAAATACCCTTGGATTAATATTTGGAGATTTACAGTTTTGGTCCCTATGATTTTTGGATATTACAACATTAGTCCTTGTTGAAATATACTAATACTAATCCTAAATTACAACAACCGGATCCAACACATTTAAATCCAATCCACCAACACACCCACTGGCCCAAAATAAGCAAAAGCCCACCACACTAAAAACCTTTACCCGGCCTGCTCTATTTACCCGAGTCAAAACCCAAACCTAAACCCGGTCAAACTCAATACTAATAAAATACCCATTCCCATTTTTTCCCGCCCCAATTTCACCCCTAAAATTACCCAGATGAACCATAGTTTACTGTTCATCCCAATTACCCACTCTAAGAATAATTACCCAATCCTTGGGCTTCTAGAAGGTGTCAGGGTAAGCCAGGGAATGTCAGGTATAGCAGGGGTACGTGGACCAATGAGGAGCCTCACGCAGGATCAGTCACATCACACCAATCAATCAAACGGTGGAAATTAAAGCTTGGGGACCAAAGAGAGATCAAGGGACGATATTGCACCAAAGAAGCACAAGTGTGGTGTGGATCACTGACGTGGAATACCAGAACCTTCACCCAAGCTCTCCTCAACATCTATAAATACCCCCCTCTTGTATCAGTCATGAGTGTAGGTTTTTAATTAAGTTTTATGTAATTTCTGTTATATCTTTTCAGCAATTGTACCCAGCTTATTGTTTTTAATAAAATTTACTTTTAGTTCCAATTACTTGTCTCTTGTTTAAATTTCAGTTTATTGCTTTTATTTAAATTTAAAATTGTTTATCATTTTAGATTTAGTATCTGTTTTATATAATATTGAAAGTAAAAAAATAAAATATAAATAAAAAAAAATCAGAAAATAAAAAAATATAGTTTAAATTTAAATTTCAAGTTTCATTTAGAGTATTACTGTTTCATTCAAACTTTTAGCAGAATAATAAAAGCTTTTACAAGGTTTTCTTTGTCTTTTATTCTCAAAAACACCAAAGTCAAACAAAGTCAACATCATAGCTTATTCATAATAAGCTTATTGGAGAAAAGATAGCTAACAAGGAGCAGTTAGCCTGTCTTAAAGACAGGCTGTGAGGGAGACCCTCTCTGTTTAGCTGAGAGGTGTTTCGTAAGTTTTCTATTTTAACTTTTCAAAGCTTAATCTAGATTAGTAGTTGAGATCTGTTAGCTATGGCTTATTATTTTGGTTTGATAATTGCATCAGTATTTAGCTTGATATTAATTTAGTTCTCAGTTTAATTGGTATAGGTGTACTACTGTTTCATTGATTGCGTTACTATTTCAGATCTGTTTTTTCCTTGTTTAAGATGTTCTTATTGTTAGATTTGTGCACTACTAGCCTCACTTGCATCTACTTGAACTGTTTTAAGTATATTTAGGTGAAGTTGTTAGTTAGAATTGGCATTTAAGGTATAAGTCTGTCACATAGGGGGTGTTTGGATTGCTAATATTCTGTGGGTACCTGCTGTTTTTATGCTTATCCTTCTGCATCATTAGTTTGAATAAGGTTAGGACAGGTTAGATTTGGTATATTAGTTGGTAGTTTAACATAAAAAGTCAAAGTTAATTGACATAGCTATTGTCTATTTGCATATTTTGAAGTTAGAATCTGCCATCTTGCATTCTGTTAGATTTAGGATAGTTTTAAGTAAATTAAGTAGAATACTCTCTTAAAATTGCATAATAAGCTCATTAGGAACAATCAAAAATTGGTTGTAGTCAACTTAGTTTAAAAATCACAAAAGTCAATTTAGTAGGAAATCAGATTTTGGTTATAACTTTGAGGTCATTTCCAGGATTCAATTTTAGTTTGAAAATAATTGTGGATTGCTGTTTTAAGAAGATTAGTAGTCAGGCAAACATTATCAATAAGGAAGTTGAGGTTAGGAGTTAATCTGCTTATTGGAAAATAGCCTTGAAGTTGCCTCTTAGAACTTATTAGTCCCCTGCTCAATTAGTTTTCAGTGAACTTCTAGGTAGCTTTTAGGTAGGAAAATTGGATCTAGCATTACTTTTGTTGATAAAATAGTGATCTCAGTTGGTCAGTGAAGTTTTTGCCCCCATAAGCTTTTACTTTTGAACTTCTTTCCTGAGCTTATTGCCTTATCAATTTTGGTGTTTCAAACTAGTATCTGCTTTCAACTAAGAGGCCTGCAATTGTGTTTTTCCATTCATAACCTGAGTTTGATTGATCATTTTAGTTCATTTGAGATTGTAGTTGCTATTTCCATTAATTGTGAGCCTCAGCTTATTCTGTTTTGCTATTGTGCTAGTTTGATTAAGTGCTTATTCAACCTGTTTGAGTCTTATTTATGTTTCTGAGTATATCCTGGTCCATGTTCTGCTTATCTGAGCTTGTTTGAGTTATATAATCACTTGGTCAAAGTCTGATTAACCTTGGTTAAGGAGTGCTTATATATAAGCACTCCAAATAAGCTGTTTTAAGCCATTAAGCACTTCCAGTGCTTATTTTTCAATTTTTATACCTTTTCTAGTTTCAAAATATTATTTTAGATTTTCTCTGAAATTTTCATATTTTTCTAAGTTAATTTGCTATTTTTCCTATTTAATTTTCATTTTTAATCATTTTTAATTACTTTTTAATTACTGAAAAATACAAAAAAATCAGAAAAAGCCAAGAAAAATCCAAAATTATTTTAGAAATTTATTTTGATTTATTTTAGAATTTTAGAAATTTATTTTGCATTTTTACCATTTATTTTGAATTTTTAATTAGATTTAATAGATTTAAATTCCCAAAAATTACATAAAAAGCCAAAAAAATTAGTTTTTTGTTTTAAAATTACTTTCTAGTTATTTTATAATTTTTAAAATTTATTTTTCATTTTTCTCACCTTATTTTCATTTTCTTTTAATTATTAATTAGATAAAATAGTTTTAATTCATAAAAAATAAATAAAAAGTCAAAAAAATATTTTTCTTTTTCTCAAAATTTTATTTTATCATTTTTAACTTTTGAAAATTATTTCCAAGTCCGTAGGAGTCGTGTAGCTCAAAAGTCGCGTTTTATTTCGTACGTTAACGTTTATTTTCCGTTTTAGCTTACGTTTTCGATTCTACGTTACGTTTTTAGTTTCCTTATTTGATTTACATGCTTAATTAGTTAATTGTGCCTCATTTACTTATTCATTACTATAATCTCATTCAAATTATTTTTTACCACTTTCACGACACGTTTTACGATTCGGGAATTCGAAATTCCATTCACACCTTCGCTGGGACACGACCCGGGGAAATACTTTCCTAAGCATTTCTTCGGAAAACAATCACTATACTATAAAACGACTGTATCAAAATAATGGCGCTGCTGCCGGGGAAAATGAAGTTATATATAGTATAGTATTACTCAAGAGATCCGCAAAGAAATACTATTAACCCGAGGTCGTAGTCCGTGTGAAGGATGAATGGAATTTCGAATTCCCGATTCGTGAAACGTGTCGTGAAAGTGGTAAAAAGTGATTTTGATGGCATTACACTAATGAAATAGTAAATGAAGCACAAATAATCAACTAAACACGTAATTCAAGTAAGACAACTAGAAACGTAACGTAGAAACGAAAACGTAAGCTAAAACGGAAAATAAACGTTAACGTACGAAATAAAACGCAACTTTTAAGCTACGCTACTCCTACGGACTTGAAAATAATTTCTAAAAGTTAAAAATGATAAAAGAAAATTTTGAGAAAAAGAAAAATATTTTTTTGACTTTTTAATTATTTTTTATGAATTAAAAACTAATTAACTAATTAAAAATTAAAAGAAAATGCAAATAAAGTGAGAAAAATGAAAAATAAATTTTGAAAATTATAAAATAACTAAAAAGTAATTTTAAAACTAAAAACTAATTTTTTTGGCTTTTTATGTAATTTTTGGGAATTAAAAACTATTAAATCTAATTAAAAATTCAAATTAAATTCAAAATAAATGGGAAAAATGCAAAATAAATTTCTAAAATTATAAAATAAATGAAAATAATTTTCTAAAATATTTTTTTGATTTTTCTTGGCTTTTTCTGATTTTTTTGGATTTTTTAGTAATTAAAAAGTATTAAAGATTGATTAAAAATAAAAATTAATTAAGAAAAATAGCAAATGAATTCAGAAAAATATGGAAATTTCAGGGAAAATTTAAAATAATATTTTGAAACTAGGAAAAATATAAAAATTGAAAAATAAGCACTGGAAGTGCTTAATGGGCAAAAACAGCTTATTCAATAGTGCTTATTTATAAGCACTGTTTGACCAGTTTGACCAAAACTTTGACCCAATGATTTTAAGACTCTAATAAGCTTGTTGGAACATAATTAAGACCAAAAGTCACTCAGAAATACAGATAAGCACCAAAATCAGTCCAAAAAGCTCAATGGAAAAAGTGATAAGCAATAAGCAGTGAAGCACTAGGTACAATCTCAATAGAAATAGTAACTTTAGGTGAAAAAGAATTCAGGGAACCAACAATTCTCAACTTATAATCAAATTAAAACAATTGTAGCCCTACAATACAAGACAGATCCTAGGTTCAATGCACTCACTTGATGAGCCCAATGAGCTGATCAAATAAGCTGAGAAATGAAAGCTTATGGGGGCAAACTATTACCAAACCAACTGAGTTTCTAAAAACACCAAGTAATCAAACTCCTAAACTAGTTTGATCAACTAAAAGTATCCTAGAAATCTGGTTAAAATTGAGGAGCAGGGTAACCTTATGTTCAAATAGTCAATTTTAACTCAAACTTTCAATAAGCAAACCAATTCCAAATTGCAAAATCCTTGTTGAAACTTGTAAACAACCTGAAAAATATCACAAAACAACTTTCCAAACTGATTTTGAATAAAAATTGAGGACTGTGCACCTCTTTGAATGTCTGACCAAAACAGGCAACCAAGGACTTATTGACTTTTTTATTTCAAACTAATTTTGACTAAACTGATTTTTGTTTGATCCTAGGAGCTTCTATGTGTTGTATTAAGCTGATATAAGACTCAACTAGGCTGTCCTAACTAATATTGTACTTACAAATCAAATCCTAGCTACTGATTTCAAAACCTAATGTTGTTTATAAGAGATTAAGTGTAACTATGACTTTTAACTAATTACCTATACTATAAATGCCTAAATTAATCTAAATGCACCTAATGTGAGTTACTTAGACTAAACTTACTACCAGTAATCCATTAGAACACACTCAAATCCAACAATCCAAACACCCCTTATGCAACTGTCACCACTAATACTCCTCACATTCAACCCAATTCAGTCCAACACTCAACCTAAGTGACTGATATGGTTTAACAACTCCTATAATACTCAGAAAATCAGATCTCAGATACAACCAAAACTCAGAAACATAAATCACAGATCCAACTGATGTATGACAGATTATGTATTAAACAGTTACACTAGGAAGATAACAATCAATTCAAAAGTTACTAAATAAACAAGTAATAAGCAAATATCAGACAAAATAAACAATAATAAACAATATTCAAACAAACAAAATAGATGTAAACTATTTATACTATTTTAGAGGAATTTAAAAATTGCAAAACACTTACAAAGCCACCTCACCCACCCATCAACCTATGTAGTCCGGGTAGTCTTAGGATAAAGGTAGTGGACTCTAAGCCTTGTAGAGAGGAAGCCAATATAGGAGTGGAAAATGACCATACATTCTTACATCACCCATTTATGATTGATCACAAGAAACATTATGGGTTTAAACCGGGTTTATTAGGTCAAGATGGATCCCCAACTAGTAATCTCTTGAAGTTGATTGAAAATGATCCCTTTCTAGGAGAAAATCTTAATCCACCCATTAACCCGATTGAATTAGGTAAGGTTATGATGATAGGAACACACCCCTTTGAGCATATAATTCATCCACCACTCTTTCCTCACGAGGCATATTTCCACCCTAAGGGTGTGTATCGCTACTTCCACCCGCACTTAATCCTAAGTGTAGGGAAAACCTCCCCTATTTCCGTTAAATAAGGATAGAGTCAGGCTCGTGACTCGAACAAAAACAAGCGCTTCTTGGGAGGTAACCCATGTTTTGTGTGATTTTTATTTGTTTGATTGTTATTTGCTTCCGTATGCATACTTTATTTTTATTGTTGGTAGATCATGTTTCAAACTAAAATGATGAAAATACTTTATTTTGTTGTTTGGCCTAGTCTTAACTTCATCCAAAGGTATTTCGCAAAATATAAGTGTAAGGGGAAACCCCAAATATGTTTTTAAAGAAACAAACTTGATCATGATTCTCCACAATATTAAATGAACATGTATATTCGTATTTGTTAGAGTCAAATGCTTGTATCGAGTCATAATGATGTTTTGCATGATTTTCCAGGAAGTAGGACCAAGTTTTTCTAGAAATTTTCCGGAAACTTAACATAAGAATTTCTGCAGGTCACTTCTGACGGCGTTAGGAAGAAATTCCTGACGGCGTCACGTGTAAAATTCTGGAAATTTTACCAGTTTTGTTTTTCTAATGGAGTCTTAAAAGTTTTTGCTAATTCTTTAGTTTTATAATCTCCAGGAAATCTGCAAACATCATTCCACAAGCATTATATCTTACTTTGTTTTCTAGGATTTGTTAGCATATATTGATTGCCGCCTATTTTACGCGAGGTTGCCTTGTTTGTTTTCTCAGGTTTAACAGGTTATGTTTGACAAGAAGATGATTTATATTCTGTAAGGGAAGCTTTGATTGTTCATTTTCTTGGAGGAAGATCTAACCTTATTACCTTATTATCCATACCGAGCGAATCAGGGGAGTATTTGATTTCATTCTTTTTACTTATTTCACTTTTACATTCTTTACTTGAACGTTGGGGACAATGTTCATCCTAAGTGTAAGGGGAGGGTAAAATGATGATACCTTATAGATACACTTTCGCTTGAGTTTGTTTGATTGATGGTAGATATGTAATAAAACTATGAGAAATACTTGTTAGTGTAATTTTAGCGCCAAATTTAAAATTTTTTACAACATTTAGGAGTGAAACTTTAGCCATAGCAAGCGTCTCATGGATAGCACAAAACCGTACTATTCAGAAAAATTTTCCACCCAAATATGTGAGGTTCGCCTTTAGATTTGATAGGAAAAGCATTTACTATTAGTGCTTATGAGTGTACCGGCAGCATTTAGATTCTAGAACTTGTGTTAGTGATGCATCCCGAGACCGCTAGTGAGACTACATTCGTGTAGTAGGATTTACTACATGATAAGAGGCACTAGGATCACCCTTGTGTTAAACCCGTATCATAATTACTTGACCATTTAAGTCATATTACTTGGCTAGTTAAGTCAATTAATTTTTCCCATACCTTAGCGTTGTACTCATTTTTAGTACACGAAACCCCTAGTACACCCCTCCGAGCCTATCTTTTCGTTACTAACTTTAAGCATCTTACTTAATTCAAGAATTTGTGACACCCCACTTAAATGTACACCGAAATCGCCTTAGCCTTCCGTGTATGCACTCATTTTTAGTGCATTATTGTTATTTGTTTAAACCCTTAGTTAATTATCTATTTGATTACATGGTTGCTAAGTCGAGTCATATCCTTGTACATATTGTTTTGGGACGATTGGGACTCATGGGTAAAGTACTTGTGTTATGGAGTAATGGGAAGAACATCATTTATTACCCCCATATGTGCGTTAATCTTAAAAGTAATCCAAGTGTTTTGATTTTCTTAATTCGAGTCATTAGATTAGTTTATTGTAAAGTATGTAAAAATTCAAGTGTAAGGGGAATGTTCATTCCCTATGATGTATTATTTTGGATGGTAGGGTAAAAATGTATGCAAAAAAAAAAATTGAAAAAATTTAAAAAAAGAAAAAAAAAAAATTGGAAAAGGAAAGAGAAAAAAAACATACGGACTACCATCCCGTTTCATTCTATGTTTGTTTTATATTTTTGTTATTTTTCATTTATTAGCTTAAGTCGAGTCTAGTCTTGGCTTAGCAACCCCATATTGTACATGTAATTAACCAAGATTATTAACTCGCCACCAGTAAAGACTGCCTATATCTAACAAAACCGTGTATTTCATATCCCTACACCTAACGTTACAACCCTTTAAAAGACCTCTTTGATAGTTTATCCTAGGTGCTTACGCCATGTGGTGGAGGTTTGATCCTTTCCCAAGCCTATGGTAATCTATTTTGCTATGACAGGTAGTGAGAGATGTTTTCCATTTCCATATTGTGATATATACTTTATTACACCCGAGAGATGTGAGTATCTAAACACTATTTGTGAGGTGCTAGTGTATGACCTCCGTGCTTGTCCTTGGTCTTTAGTGGAACGATTATTTGTTGTAATTACTTTTATATTAGTGTTAAATGACCCCTAACTTGTATTTTGATTAGAATAAAAGGGCATTTGTTTGAGGACAAGCAAATCTCAAGTGTAAGGGTATATGATGAGGCGAAAAATGAACCATTTTTAGGGGGTCATTTAAGCCTGGAATTGAATTTATTTGATCAAATATTGCTCTAAAGGTTCCTTTTGTGATTTTAGGTACTTTGGGAGTGAATTCTGGAAAAGGAATCATTTTGGACGTTTTTGGAGCATAAAAGTGAAGAAAACGACAAAGACTTAATTTTCCATGCTGGGAACAGTACCTGACGGCATCAAGAAAGAAAATATGACGGCGTCAAGAGCAAAATGCATGACGACCCAGAGAAAACGTGATGGCGTCAGAAGAAGGGCGTGAAGAGTTATTTTGGAGATGGCCAGGAGCAGGATTACACATGACGGCGTCAGACCCAGATCTAGGCAGTCCGAGAACTTTATTGGCGGCGAGATGACGGCGTCAGAAATTTACTCTTGACGCCGTCACCTCACAAAATCTATATATACTTTTATATTTTTCATACATAAAAGTGGGAACTTGTGTGGAGAATACTAGGGTCGAACCTAATAAACCCTAGGTCGTTTGTAATAGTATTTTCAAGGGTTTTCATCCCTTGAAACCTTTCATGTTCAATTAAGATAAGTCTCCTTTCAATTCATTCAATATGTCTATGTGTCGTTTGAATATATCTTATGCTTGTCTTGAAACCTAGATCTTGATTATAGGTTGATTTCTTGTTTATAGTTGTAATGGATGAATGATTTCAATGTTAGGCTTCAGAAAACTGGCAGATCTCCATTGTGTAACTTGCTTGAACGTCTTAAGAAACATGAACCGATGTGTTCTAGGTTTTTATGGTTGTATTTAATGCATGAGCGAATTCTAGTGATCCCATGTTAGGAGCTTCTTAGCCGGCTCGACATAGGAGTGAAGTAGGAACTTATAGGATTGGGGAAGTACGCCACCCCATGAATGGTATTAAGGAATATAATCCGTCATCCACGCAACTGTAACAAGTAATTAACCTGTAAAAGATATCTAGGGAGTAGTGAAATCTAAGTAAACACCATTTTCCCACATATTGCTCACACCACTAGTTTAATTTAGTTTATTTTCATTTTTATTATTTTATTTTGATTGCATCTTTAGTTATTGGGTTTGTTGACTAGCAACTAATTCCGCCCACTCTTCCAAAACCCGAGATTTTACTTGCTTTTATAAAAATATAAAAATACAAAAAGAATCATCCCTCACCTCTAGACCTAGTTTTTAGGCTTTCGAATCCTAGCGACACTATTCCTGTGTTGAACGATCAATCCCCCGGTACTTGTCACTATACTATACTACAACGATCAGGTACACTGCCTGGTGGGGGTTGTAAGCTTCTCGAGATCCCTCGAGAGGTAAAGCCTGGTGCAACTCCCACACATCAAGCACTCCATCCGAAGTGGAGAGCAAAAGTGACGGCAATTGAAGAATCCAAGGATCTTTCAAGCATGTGACTTGACGAGCTAATTGGAAACCTCAAAGTTCATGAAATGGTAATGGAAAAATATTCGGAAATAGTTAAAAGCAAGAAAGAAAAGGTTAAGTCCATTGCCTTGAAAGCTAGAGTCCAATCAAGTAATGATGAAGAATATGCCATGGCCGTTAGAGACTTCAAGAAGTTCTTTCATAGACGAGGGAAGTTTTTAAGGAAGCCTAAATATGACAAGAAAACCTTCTGAAGAGATTGTGATGATAGGAAAGGAAAGGGTGAAAGGAAATGCTTTAGGTGTGGCGACACAAGTCATCTCATAGGAGAATGTCTAAAACCACCCTAAAGCAAGTCTCAACAAGCTTTTGTGGGTGGTGCTTGGAGTAACTATGAAGAAGATGACGATGAGCCGAAGAATGATGAAATTGCTCTCATGGCTCACGACTCAAATGAGGTACTCTCCGACTCATCTTACTCTTCTATTGATGATGACACCTTACAAAGAGAATATAACAAACTTTGTGAATTAAGCTTAAAAATCATAAACAAAAATAAATTTTTGAAAACTAAAAAGGAGTTTTTAGAAAATGAAGTTTATGAGTTAAAAAAAAAGATAAGAGATTAGAAAAGAGTAAAGGTATTGACACAACGTGCAAATCTTGTGAAGAGCTTAAACTCGAAATTGAGAAACTTAGAATTACTCAAGACGATCTAATAAAACAAAGCACAAAGTTTAAGAAGTTTGATAAAAATATTTCTTGTGAGGATGAAATTATGAAACTTCAAAAGTCACCATTTGATAAAATAGGACTAGGTTTCATGAAACTAGAAACTTCGAAGAGTCAAATGAAACAAGAAAAGAAAGCACAAGAAACTAACAAAAATGCTACAGCAGCCCGCAGAACAGACGGAACCCAAAATAGGGTTCCGCCCGTTGAACCCAAAGGTTCCGCCGGGTCTGCAACAGCAGTGACAACTTCCACGTCTGATTGTTCAAAATTTGTTAAAGTCACATATAAAAATGAAACAAAACCTGCCATTAAAACTGGAGCAGGACTTAGTAAAAACGAATTTAGAACTAGAATTACTCAACCGAGACCTAAGACTCCAATTCCCAAACGCCCCTTTCCAAAGAGTAACTACAACACAAGACCAAACTACCAACATGTTTGGAACCAAAACACTCCTGGACATTACCAAACTCCAAATTACATGTCATGGAACCCTTATGTTCTATTTTCATACTTGGATCAAGTTAATGATATGCTTAACCAAAGTAGACCCATGAGAAATTGGGGACCAAATGTTAGAGTGTTTTTCGTAAAATAGGTGTGCCTCAAAGTATGTTTGGAACCGGATGAATGGATTAAAGATATCGGTTGTTCAAGGCACATGACGGGTAACAAAAGCCTCTTCTCAACTTATCACAAATGTGATGGAGGTAACGTTATGTTTGGTAGTAAAGCTAAGAGCAAAATCATCGGAAAAGGTACTATCTCTCATGACTCTCTTTTTATAGATGATGTAGCTCATGTTGATAACTTAGGTTTTAATCTCCTTAGTATTAGTCAACTTTGCCGTAATAAGTATAACGTCCTTTTTAGTGAAAATGGAAGTAAAATACTTAAAAATGGCATAACCATAGCCAAAGGTATTCTTAAGAATAATGTGTATGTCATGAAGATGGATCAAACATCTAGAGACAAACTTTGTCTTACTTCATTAGATGAATCTTCAACTTTATGGCATAGACGTTTAGGACACGCTAACATGAGACTTATACAAAACCTCTCCTCCAAAGACCTAGTTTGAAACCTACCCAAGTTGAAATATGACCAACACTTTTGTGACGCTTGCAAAGTCGGTAAACAAGTCCATAGTAGCCATAAGGCTAAAAGCTTAGTTTCTACATCTAGGTGTCTAGAACTTTTGCATATGGATTTGTTTGGTCCATCCGCTATACAAAGTTATGGAGGTAACTTCTATACTTTGGTCATAGTAGATGATTACTCAAGATATACTTGGACAAAATTTTTGAAAAGTAAAAATGAAGCTTTTGATAAGTTTGAGATTCTAAGTAAGAAAATTCAAAATCAAGCAGGGTCTAGTATTGTGTCTATTAGAACGGATCACGGTCGTGAATTTGATAATGAATTTCAATTTGGAAAATTTTGTGATAAAAATGGTATTACTCATAACTTTTCGGCTCCATGCATTCCTCAATTTAATGGTGTAGTAGAACGCATTGCAGGAACATCGTATCTTGCGGCTGGCACTGAGATAGTCAATGATGAAGCATATTTCTGTTTGGAGTTCTCTTGAGTGAGTTGGAGATTACGAAGATCTTTGTTAAAGAAGAAGCGGTAAGGTATCTTTGGTTTTTCTGGAAATCCTTAAAGAGGTAATGGCTTGGTCCAATCGGTGAATTAAGGCTTGTCGGGTTTTCCTGAATGGATGTCGAAATTAGCTTAAGGATTTAGCCAGTCAAACTTACCAGACATTGCACTAGCTATATTCTGCATGTGAAATTCAAAGTCTATCTTGTTTCTAGATCTAGTCTTTAGGAATTCATGTGCATCCTTATTGATTCTTCTTAACTCAGCCTTAGTAAGTTTCTCAATTTGAAGATCTACCATTATACTCTGAGTGTATTGAAGTGTATTGCCCGGAAGTGGTTCTTCATTTTCGAGAGGAGGTTGAGCCTTGACCAAATCAGTCAACCAATCATCTTGAGGTGTGTCATCATTGCCAATCCATGAGTGACGTCTCCTTTTCTTTGACCTTTTAGACTTGGATGTAGTATCCTTGTCTTGAGCTTTTGAGGTTGATGATGGTCCAGGTTGGGAATCGGGAATTGGAGAGGCACGGTAGACGGTATCGGGTTGTCCTTCAAAATCATTAGTTGGTTGCATGAATGTTTCTTCCTGATCTGTGGGACCTTGACCAGAAGCTGAAGTATGTTGCTGATTTCCAGGAGGAGTAGAATCCTTTTGTGGTTGGTGAGAAGATGATGGACCGGTTCCGGACTTGTGTTTCTTTCCTTTTGAGTTTGGGTCTGGGTCGTCATCTTTCCTTGACCTCTTTAGGGATCCAGCAGCTTCTTTGCACGACTCTTTTGATAAATTAGCTGCAATTGCGTCGATAAGTGCAATTTCTTCTGTTGTTAAATTGGTTTTGTATGCAACTTTGTCGTAGAGCTGAGCAAGTAGGTCATCGACCGATGGTTCAAAAATGGTTGGAGTTGGTGTTGAAGCTTTTGCAGGGTGAAGCGTGAATGGTGTTGTTGACAACATTTTCTTTACAACACTTCTGATCCTATGCTCCAAGTTATCCTTAATTGGTGCAACAAGACTTGTCACTTCAGGAGTGACGATATCAACCGGATTCTTAGTAAGGTAATCTAGTGTGAAAGTCCTGATGAGTCCTACCAAGTCTGCTTTCATGAATTTATCGATTTGCTGCTTTGCCTCCTGAAAGTCTTCAACTTGTTTAGCAAGATTGGTAACCATGGTTGTGAGACTGTTGACTTGCTCCTGAAGATCAACTGGTTTTGTTGGTTCATTGATTGATTGTTGTTTAGATTCGGTTTCAGAGGGTGTAGGAGACGAATGTTCCGGTGATGATTCAGATGACGACTCGTTGTGGGAGCTCGAAGAAGAAGCTGGAGGAGTCGGATCCTTTGGAGGAGAGTCTTTAGGAAGTTGAGGTTGCTCTGAAGATGTCTTCTTGGATTGCGAAGATGACTGAAGGAATATGTTGGTGTCGAATGCTTCTTTTTCTTCATTTTACTTTCTTTGACATTCCTCTTCTTCCTGTGCAAGAAACTCTGGTGTGGTGAAATGGTCAAATCCCTGATCCGTGGCAATGTTCTCCTGTTCATCAACATTCTCCTCAACATTTGTAGTTTCAGTCATAGTGATGTCACCTGTTGTATCTGTGTCTTTTACTTTGTCACTGGGTTGTAAAGCTAGTTCTAAAGTAGTAGACACAACGGGAGGAACTATGCTGCTGGTAGTGCCTTCATGCTCTGGTTGATCGACAGGTGGTGATGAAGGTTGAGGATGAAGTCAGCTGAGGAGTGACGCTTCCCTCTGATCTTTGAGAAATTTCTTCTCTTCGGCCAGTGTGTCGACAACTATACTTTTCAATTTTCTTTTGTCGACCAATTGTTCAACGATTGGTTCGTCTTCATCATCATTGGGTTCATTGATCGTGATCCCTTGCCTTTTTCTTTTATCTGCTTCAAAGGTTTCTAAACTTTGTTGTATAGCAATTTCCGTTTCTAGAAATGCTTCTTCAGGTACTCTTACTCTTCATTCAAAGTCTTCCTCTTCTTCTTCAGATTCTGTGTCAAACTCAGAGTCGCTTTCAGAGGGTGGCGGTGTAGGTTCATCTCGAAGAGCGCGCTTTGGTGTTACCTTCTTTCTTGGCTTAGTTGCAGGCTTAGGTTTGGGTGTAGGTTTCGGTTTGGTGGAAGGTTTAGTTTTGGGAGTAGCCTTTGATTTTGATTGTAGTGAACCAGTAGTGCTACTAGTACTCCCAGATTTCACACCTCCTTTACTTCGAGTCTGTATGGTAATCTCTTCCTGAATCCCTTTAAAAGCATTATCTTAGAATTCATAGCTTGAACTTTTCCTGATATTTTCATCAAGAAAGTACCCAGGAAGCCTCTTTCCTTTTTGCTTTGTAGAAGCCGTGGTCATTTTGACGAAAGAAATGGTGAAGTCGTCCTCTAAGAGGTTCTTTAGCTCATTTGGATCTCCCATTCTTTTGATGGATTCCGGTGTGTCTTTGCAAAAATGCTCAATGATTAGCTTAGTGAATCTTATGAACAAGATCATAGTCTTTTCACGTTCGGTTTGAATGTTGTAGACTAGATCGTTCATTATGGGAATAGCAAAGTCAATCGGTATCATACTGACCATTCTCCAGAACACTTGTAAATGTTCAAGTCTGGGATGTTCGTGACCACTTTTTCTTCCTGATATTGAACGTACGACCAACATATAGAAAGTTCTCCAAGGTTGAGGCATGTTCTTTGCATTGAATCTAGAATGCTTGATTAGAGGTAAGTCGTCTTAAACATCGTATCCTAGGTCAATGAAGAAGTCCAGGAGATCCAGTTCAGGCAACATTGGAACAAATTCATTCTCAGGTTGAGGTAGAAGGAAGATTGTACGAAGGACTTCGTGATCTATAGTGTAGACTTGTCGATCCAGCGTAACAGTGAAAGACTCATCATCTAAGTTAACCTTTGCCGTAAGCCAGAACTGATGAAGGTAGAACACAGGAACTGAAGTAGATTTATTGAGCAGATGCTTATGTGCAAGGAGAATATCTTTGACAATCTTGCATGAGTTCTCAGGAATTCTCAATTTGTCGAAGTCAACTCGAGGATTGTTTCTGCCAACGGTGACGCTGTAGTCAGCATGGATGATGTCATTCAGTGTGAGCAACGGACGAGTTTGTTCGGGGACATTCTCGTTGTGTTCAGCCATGTTAATCTGAAAAGACATTATCATAAACCAAACATCCAGATTTGTTACTCGTTATCATGATCACAAGTTTGATTACAGATAAAGATTTAGAATCATTTAAGCACAAATGGTTCAATTATTATATGTGAAGTGACGAATGAAGTATACTTTGATAAAGTTGAGCATATAGAATCATGAAATCAAGCATAGAGCAGTTAGACATTCATATGAACACAAACATTATCCAAGATATATGATTACATCACACGTTACATCAAATAATAATCATCATCACAAATACATGTTTTCGAAATTACAACAGGCCAAGATCTCGAAATTTTACATTAAGACCAATTTTTCGCAAACATAAAAAATCCTTTATTTCGAAAATTTCTTAAGGATGATCTCGAAAGTCAGTCATAAGAAGAAGAGTTTCGCAAACGTGCATAACGAAGGTTTTCGAAAAGATTTCCAAGTGTGTTCTTGATAAATACTTTATCGAGAACATACTCACTTGAAATATTTTTGCAAATATTCAAAATGTGCGATAGCGAAAGTTTTCCTCACATGTGATCTCGAAAAGAGTTCTCAAAAAAAAAATTGAGCAGTGTTGAATTTTCTTCGCAAACACACTAGACAAGTGTTTTCGAAAGATTTTCAAAGTGTATTCTCGAAAAAAGTGAATTTTTTGAATAAATACTAAACTTTGAAAAAAAATTTCAAAAACCCTTGTAAGATGTGTTCTCGAAAGAATTTCCACCATTCTCAGGTGATTGCGAAATTGTGTTTTCGAAAAAGTTCTTTTACAAGAATTTTGAAATCTTGTTGACGTACGTTTCTTTTGGCAACTTGGTTTTCCAAAGAGTGAGACCTGTTGTATAGGTTAAAGAACAACAATTAGATACATAAAAATAACATTCATGTTACAATTTCGAAACAAAGGCAAGAACACATTATCAAAAATCACAAGTTTGTGCAAACTTTCATCACTTCTATGAATTATGTAACTCTTATTATGCATTTGAACAGGGTAGGCACAAACAATTCCACCAATTGGACATCCTACGAGAAACACTCAATATGTATATAAACCCTAACTTTCGAATTGTACGCATTCGTGAGATAAGGAACAATTTAAGTGATTCAAAACATTATAAGCACAAGAAACAACATTTCCCACCAATAATAACAACAAAACAAACCACAAATCAATAAAACCCAAATCGTACATAAACCCTAGTTTTCGAAAATCACTCAAACATGTGTTAGATTATGATTAGGTGATATAAGAACGTTTAGAACATGATTAGGACAAAAGTCCTATGAAAAATCATACAATCAAACACCTTTTAATTGTTTTCAACATTTGTGAAACCCTAGGATTATAAATCGCAATTTCTTGAAATCAAACTGTTAAAATTATGATTAAACGAAAACCATTGCTTGAGATTGCCTTAAGATTATGTAGAAACTTACAGGTTTTTTTTGGGTAAAAGGGTTAATACACCTTGGCAAAATTTATTATCCAAAAAAACGTTGAAGTACAAAATGACGAGGGTGATTTCCCTCACCCCCAGTCCCTTAGGACACATACAAGACACGAATCTAAGAATGACAAACCATTCTTAAAACTAACATGCACAACATGTGCAACTGACCAAACAAACATGCTAAACAAAAGCAACATAACAAGCAAAAATCACAAAACAATAGAAATAAATAAAACTATTTCTTCTTGCGTCCTTGCACCTGGAAATCTTTAGGAGAATCATTCTTGAACTTGGAATAATTAGCAATATCATCATAGTTCTCATAGACTTCATCAACTTCATCTTCAGCTTCATCACATGTAGCAAACGAGCTATACTTATCACATGTAGCAAACGTAACACTCTTCCTATGATCAGAATAGGCCACACTTGTAGAAGCACCATCATTGTGAGAACCATGCTCCCACAAACCATCAGTGGTGCTATGCAAAGGATCCACATTAACACCACTTAACCCCACGGATTCCACACCCCCAAAAGAAGTATGAGCATCCACACGTTCCATCTGCTCAAGTTGAGTAAGTACATCCTCAACAGGAGCAGCCCCAAAATCACTCTTCAAAGCATCATAAGATGTACCACTCGAATTAGAATCACCATTAGTAGGCTTAAAATCAGCCCTCACATCAGGTTGTGTACCACGATTCTTCTTCTTGGTAGCCGATTTAGAAACAGGTTGGTACGAAAGTTTTGACTTAGTTGAAACCCCCCAAGCCACTTTCTTACCCTTATCACTAATATTACCAGCCTTATTAGAGTGAACCTTACACTTAACATCAAAATCTTGTTGAGTCGAATCCTTAGTAACCCGCTTACGTCTAAGAGGACACGCATCATCATCATGATTGAAACAAACACACTTAGAACACCACGATGGCCACCATTCGTACTCAACATCAAGAACTTCCATGTAATGATCCTTACCCTGAGGCAAAGGAATCGCAACCTCAATTGATTCCAAAACATCCAAATCAGCCGATAATTCAATAAGTACCCGTGCATATGAATAACGTCCCCAAGGATTCTTACACATATCATTAGTACCCGCATCAAACCGTATTATCCGCCCCAACTGTTTTGCAATCAAACTAATACCGGCTCTAGAGTATACAACGGATGGTATATTATGGATACGTACCCACACCGGTACCTTAGTAATCTTCTCCTTCTCAAGCCTCATATTAGGCACCCAAATATGTAAGAATAAAGGCATTGATCTAATAAACCAAGGACCACCATTAAGAACTTTATTCATACCTTCATGTGAGGAGAACTTGAAAATGAAGAAACCATTCCGCAATATAACATGTTCAAAGCCGAACCTTGCCCAAGCATGCTTGACATAGTCTTCCACAATGGGAAATGCAATTCTCGAACCAATGAAATAACCGCATAATGAATTAGTAAGTTTAGAGCACATATCATCAACTACGGCCATTGGAATAACCACTCTTGAACCCGACCTAGTAGCCTCATCAACTCCACCAGAATGTGAATCACTAGATCCATTAGGCTCACAAGAACCTCCAATATTACACTTATCAGCTAGCCTTTCACCATTATCCTTAGGCGTACCAACCATTGCAGCCCCCAACGAATCAGAAGCTACCACATTACTAGACTTAGGAACATCAGATTTAGAACTAGCCAAACGTACCTCTTGTTGTAAAGCAAACTTCGGATCAGAAATAACGGGACCACGATCACGAGGAAGAACAAAACTCCCCGTTTTTCCTTCCAAACCTGCACTTTTCAATATATTCTTCAATGGCATACTAGCATTATTAAGAATCTTGCCATCAATATTACCAATCCTAGTAGCCAACCCCTTAGCCTTAGAAGACTTTTTAACATTCATAGAACCAGATTCCATCTCTCTAAAACCCACGTAATAAGATAACAAACAGCAGCAAACCCTAGCGCACCAACAAAATCCAAAACCCTAGAACGGGTACTTGCAAGGAGATAATAAACCAAACCCAAAGAATTCAGTTATGGAATTACGAACACACCAAACCCCAAGGAGATAATAAATCGATTTTGAATACCCTAAAAACTGATTAGGATAAATAAGGTACCACAAAACCGACTTCAATAACGAGCAGATCTGAATAAAGGAAATCGACCAAACCAAAAGTAATATAATCGATTATGAATACCCTAACTCCAATTAGGATATATAAGGTACCATAAACCGACTTCAATTAGGATTATATTGGAGGAACGATTGAAAATCAAAAGTCGGCTACAAAGAAACCCTAAAAAACGATTTCACAAAATCACTAGAAGAACTTGTTTAATTCCACGAATCTGATCAAGGAAGTGATTAATACGAAATTAATCAATAACCCTAACAGAATTATGAAAGAAAAACAAGGATTTGAGTGGAATTGATGAAAAAAACGAATTGAAAGTGTAGGGGTTTTTTGTCGCCACTTTAGAGAGAGAACTTTTAGGGTTTTCTTAACAGAAACTTACAGGTTGATGATTTGAAGCACCGATTTTCCGTTTGATTTTAAGACGTAGGTTTCAAATAGGGGTTTTTGTTTGATTTTGATGTTTTAGAAAAAAACGGGGTGTTTGTTTGTGTATATGTTTAGAACTTTTGAATTTTCTCAGTTTTAGTCCCCTAACTACTTACTTTGCATCATGAGTCCTATATTTTGATACCAATTAATAACCAAAGGCAATAATCTAAGATATACTCCTTATGACATCGTTTGTGAAAAGAAAAAGACATGAGATATCCATTAATCCTGAAACAACGCATCTTAAAGAAATATGCAAGTATATCGATTTGAAAACTTGAAAAAGATTTTAAGCGTGACTCCCCCTCAACACTTTGTAAAAGATAAAGAAATGACAAGGTGTTGAAAGGAAGCGATATACTTGCTTTTTTTTTTTTTTTTGGTTGCAAGAAATAGAAAAATATTTTTGTGTTTTTGATGTTTTTATAATTTTGTATTTTTTTTTTGAAAAAAAATTTACAAAGATAGTTTTGATGTTTGACTTCTACTTGTGTGTTAAAAACTTTTCCAAATCCTCTAGAGTCAAACATCGCATACCAATTTGGTGAACTAAACTAGCAAACCTTGATGGAGCTAAGGCTTTTGTATGTAAGTCCGCCAATTGGTACTCAGTTCCCACAAAATATAATTCAACGGTACCCTTTTCGACATGCTCCTTGATGAAATGATAACGGAGATCAATGTGTTTGGATTTGCAGTGATGGACTGTGTTACAGGATATTGCAATTATAATTTTGGAATCACAGTAGATCGGAATCTTATTGAATAGGTAGCCATAGTCTTTAAGTTGTGATCTCATCCAAATGAATTGAGCACAACAAGCAGACATAGCTACGTATTCAGATTCTGTTGATGACAGTGAAGTGCAGTCCTGCTTCTTTGATTGCCAAGACACAAGCTTATCTCCAAGAAACTGTAATCCGCCTGATGTACTTTTTCGCGTGTCTAGGCATCCTGCATGGTGAGTGTCTGAAAAAGCTATTAGTTCAAAACTAGAATCCTTCAGATACCAGATTCCCAAATGGATGGTTCCCTTTATGTATAGAAGGATTCTTTTTGCCTCATTGAGGTGTTTCTCAGCTGGTTTAGACTGATAATGCAAACACATATAGACAACAAATACAATATCAGGTCTGCTAGATGTGAGATACATGAGGGACCCAATAATACTTCGGTATTTGGTAGGGTCAACAAGAGTCCCATGTATATCAGCATCTAGTTTTGTAGAATTGGCCATAGGTGTATTCATTGTATCACAGCTTTGCATTCCATGTTTCTTTAAAATCTCAAGAGCATATTTAGACTGATTTAGAAAGATTCCACGGGGTGATTGATGAACTTGTAGTCCTAGAAAGAACGTAAGTTCACCCATCATGGACATTTCGAAATTATCTGTCATTAATTTTGCAAAATCCATTGAGTAAAGTTTGTTGGTTGAAGCAAAAATAATGTCATCGACATAAATTTGAACAATTAATAAGTCCGCCCCGTTTGTTTTTGTAAACAGTGTTGGGTCCACCGAGCCTAGAGTAAAGTTATTAGCCAATAAGAATGTAGATAACTTGTCATACCACGCCCTTGGGGCTTGCTTGAGACCGTAGAGAGACCTCTTTAGCTTGTAGACATGATTCAGACGTTCTGGATCAACAAATCCTTAAGGTTGACTGACATAAACCACTTCACGGATTTGACCATTCAAAAAAGCCGTTTTCACGTCCATTTGATAAACAACCATATTCCGATGAGCAACATATGCTAAGAAGATCCGTACAGCTTCAAGTCTAGCTACTGGAGCAAATGATTCTTCAAAATCGATTCCTTCTTCTTGACAGTATCCTTTTGATACTAAGCATGATTTGTTGCGTATGATAGTTCCTTCAGCATCCAGTTTGTTTTTCCAGATCCATTTTAAGCCAATGACAATGACTCCTTCAGGTTTTTCAACCATTTCCCAGACTTCCAATCTTTGAAATGATTCAAATTCCTCTTGCATAGACTCAATGCAGTTTTCGTAAGTCATAGCTTCTTTGACGTTCTTTGGCACGGTTTCAATACTGTGAGTGCGTATATGCAAGTTTCACCGTCAGTGTGAAGTCGTTGTCTTGTCATAATAGGTGCATCTGGATGGCCAATAATTTGAACTAAGGGGTGATCTCTAGTCCATTTGTGTGTCGAAGGGTGAAGTTGATAAGTATCTCGCAAGTGAGCAGGATCCAAACTGCGTGTAGATGACTAAGCAATGTCAGGGACAAGTGGAGCCGGTGCAAATGGGTTAAAGAACGATTCTGGGTCATGCTCTGCGGTTTGTGGAACTGATAAAGGTATGGAGTCTCCAGCTGATTGTCGTGAGTTGGACCCGATTTGTTCTGTTGTTATTGGGGATACAATCGGAGGACCGTCTCTTCCAATAGTTGTTGTTGTTTGTTAAGGTGTATCAGGTACTTGATGTTGATCAAGATGTGCAGCGGAATTTGGTGAGGCCTCAGATGGACGGTTATCAATCGTATCATCAAACAATGGAGCAAAATAGGTTTCCACTTCTTTATGGGAGAGTTACAATGGTTCAGCCGAAGATTCCGAAAAGTTAAGACGGTTGGATGCGGGTCCTAAGCTGTTTTGCTCAGAAGCCATTTGAGTGAGTTCATCAAAATTAGCATGAATAGTCTCTTGAATTTCTCTTGTACGACGATTCCATATCGGAAAGCCTTTTGAATTGTCACAGTATCCAACAAATATTCCAATGTCAGCCTTTGCTTTAAGTTTACCTAGATCATCATGATCATTAACTGGATAACATAAAGCTCCAAATACATGAAAGTAACTGATGTTCGGTGTCCTTTTGTGAACAATTTGATAAGGGGTTTTGTGATGGCGTTTTGTGATCATACAACGGTTTTGCGTGTAACAAGCGGTTGAAACAGCTTCCGCCCATAAGAAATCCGGTAATTGAGCATTGATTAACATCGTTCATGCAGCTTCCACTAACGTTCTGTTGCATCTTTCGACTACGCCATTCTGTTCGGGTGTTCGTGGAATGGATGTTTGATGTTCAATTCCCACTTTCTCAAAATATGACCTAAGAGTCTGATTCTTAAATTTTGTGCCATTGTCAGTTCTAACAATTCTGACTGTATTGCGTAGCTGAACTTGTATTTTGGTGAGAAAGGTGATGATCATTTGAGGAGCTTGATCTTTACTTCGAAGAAAATAAACCCAAGTCCAACGTTGATAATTTGAATACTCATCGGACCACACAAATCCATATGGAGCAGTTATAAAACATGAATAGTGCTATGTTCAGGTTTTGAAGGAAAATGAGCACGGGTACTTTTTCCTTTTTCACTGGCTGGACATAGGTGATCTTTGGCATAACGGAATCTTGGAAAGCCTTCAACCAATTTGTGACGAGCGAGGTCAGTCATCGTTTTGAAATTCAAGTGAGAAAGGCGTTTATGCCATAACCATGATTTAGTCGTTTCAGCTTTGGATAGAAGACAAATAGGAGATGAAGCGATCATGTCAGACATTGAAATTGTGTAAAGGTTAGTGCCATGCTTACCTGACATCAGATCATTTCCTTGTAGATCACAAACAAAACAAGTTTTCTCTCGAAATGCTACTTCTAAATCCCCACCACAAAATTGACCGACTGAAAAGAGGTTATGACCCAAGCCTTCAACATAGTAGACTCTACTAATTTCAATATTACTATTCACATAGTCTCCGTAGCCCATGATTAAAGCGTATTGATCATTCCCGAATCTAACAGTTCCGATAAACTTTGAGACAAAGTTTGCTAACAGTTTGAGATTGCCTGTCATGTTTCGGGTGCAACCGCTATCAACAATCCAGAGAGCAATCTGAACCACCTGCATAACAAGGAGACGACAAAGATGGACAGAAGTAAGGGTGGAACCCGAAGAAATGGTGGGTTTCTGTTGGTTAAAAGCACAAATATTCAACAGTTTAGGAATCCATTTAAAGTTTGGTTTGTATTGTAACCAACGTTGCCAATTCCAACTGGTTTTTGCTTTATGTTTGGTAAATTCAATAGCTTTTGGCGTGTTCCTAGATTTGTTGATTTCTGCTCTTGGGGTGACTGCAACATCATTCGAAACGGTAGTTGGCATTTTTCCTAAGGTAGACTTAGATGTAGTAGTGAGCCTAGAAGGAATGCCTGATCTATGTTTCTTTTGATGATTTAAGAGATTATTAGCTACACATTTAGTATGATCACCAGATAACACACTTTGACGACAAAACACACAAGATGCATTAAGATTCAAAACATTCAAAGGTTCATCATTCATTACATTAAGATTTTGATTACAATTTGCCAGATTAGAATCTAAATCGGATGCAACATGAGTTTTATTCAAGTTCCTAATGTGATCTTCTACTTCTTGCACTTCTAGTGTTCCTCTTCTATGTTGCCAGAGCCTAGTCTTTTTAGTCTTCTTAATGCTTTTTTGCTTTGGGCTGCTAACGCTCTTAGGGGAAACTAGTCCTGTAGAGGTGGAAGAGCTAACATTAGAACTCTTAGCATGATTACCCTTATCTGTTTTGTCTATTTGAAACATTCCTGGTGCTATCATTGTGGTGTCAACAAACTTTCCTTTTTGAAGTAGCTTAATTTTCTCTTTCAAATCAATGATGATGTGATTTTTATCCTGAATATCAGACTCAAGTAAACCATTGCAATAATGAATGTGATTGCGGTTTTGTTGCCATTCGACATTTTCAATTTTTAATTCCGCAATTTCTTTTTCATATTGAAGACATTTATTATTGAGAAAAACATTGTCTTTGCAAAGTTGATAGCTTTTTGAAACATTTTGACTTTGTAGTTGCAATTCTGTTTCAAGACTTTGAGCTTCACACCATTCAAGCCTTTGTTTAAGTTGACAATTTTCTTTTGAAAGTTTGTTTCTCACGTCATCACTGTTTTTACGCAACATTTCATATTTATGTTTTAATGTCTCAGTTTCATTATTTAGCAAGTCAATGTTAGCGTAGTAATTATCAAACATCATAGCATTGCTGGATTTGTAAAGATCATTCATAATGATAGAAAAAATATCAGATGTGAGAACTTTTTCCAAGAGTCGATCAGAATCCGATTTCAAAAATCTATTTTTGCGTTGTTGAACCAAAATTGCATTTTCATTTAAAGTGAAAACGTTTTGCATTGATTTAACTTCTTTTTGGAGTTCCTGTTCCCAACGAGTAGCACAATGACGCAAATTTTGAACTAAAGGCAGAAATTGTTTTAAAAAAATTTCTCGCTTTTCGCGCTCGTAAGCTGATTGAAAAGTAGCAATTTTTATTTCCGAATTATGTTCAATTACGTTTTCCAAGTTTTCGATGCCTTTCATGAAAGTTTTAAAATATTCTAAGACTCGACAACGTATTGGCAAAGGTGTCACAGTACCAGAAGATCGTAATGGACCATTTACTTGTGCCACGAGTTTGACAGGAGCCCCATTGGAAGATGAAATATAAGACTCGGTTACATACAATGATTTCTCAGGTATTTCTCTTGATGGAACAAAAGATTTTGAAATATGAGGAACTTTTGAGTAATCATATGGTTTGCAATATTCAACATGACTCATTTTTTATCGACTCTGTTCTTTAAGTTCTTCTTCCTCAGTATTATATACAATAACACGCACAATATTACTATCAAGCAATTGGTCCATACTGTAAAGCTTAGGAATTGTTTTGAACGCAGTGTAAAGAAAAGTTGATCTGTAATCGCCAATGGCAAAACCTTTATCGTGTCTTGGTTTTAAAGTAAACTTTTGAATTGTTGTTACAGATTCTCCATGTTTGTAAACGATATTTTGAAATTCTTTTATTTGACGTTCGAGAGTGATATTTTCTTCAATTAAAGAATTTTCTTTTTCCTTTTTTCTCTTTGTGTTCATAAAATTCCTGTTTACAATTTGACAACTCTGTTTGTATTTTTGAAAGTTCCATTTGAAGTTGTTCAACTTGTTTATTAAGATCATTTTTATCATTTTCCAGTTTGACTCAATTAACTCGTGCATTTTCTTTTGAAGATTTTGTTCTTTGACATACGATTTCTGAAATGACTTTTTAAAGCACTTTTCATGTTTATCTGCATTTTGAAAATGTGAAAGTTGTATTTTATAACATTCAATGTCCTTTTTCAAAACCGCATTTGTTTCTTTCAAAACTTTATTTTGCTCGTTCTTTTTCTGAGTATTAAGAATTTATGCTTGAAGTTGTTTGGCCATGACAATATAGTCAGGATCTGGATCAGAAGAAGGTTCATGTTGTTCAACATGATCATGTTTGTCTTGCTCAATAGGATCATCAAATGAAACGACAGTGTCATCATCAACTATAACAACTGTGTTTAATTGTTCATCTTCTTGAGAAGATAAAAATGATTTCGGATGGAACAACTTGTGCCTTATCTGATTCAGAAGCAGTGGGTGATGCATTTTCTTGTATTAAACATGTGGTTAGGTCATGTACCTGAGACAAACCATCAGTGTCATACACTGGGCCTAAATCATTCAACTGGAGTTCCTGCATGTTGGCCATAAGCATCACAGCTGCATTGGCTTCAAGATCTTCCATATCATCATCGTTGTAAGCATTAGCGAAGAAACTATTCTCTTGTTCAGTGAAAGTTCCTTCTTTTTCATCTTTGAGAGCCATTAGTAATGCCTTCTTGTGAAACTTACTGCCCCTGGTTCTCGGTTTTGGACATGCTGTTGCAATATGACCTTTTTCATTGCAGTTGTAGCACCATACTGCATTCCCAGATTCTGTATTACCATTTGCTGCATTGTCATTTCTTCTCTGAGGAGCACCTGAATTGTTTCTGTATCCCCCATTGTTGTTAAACTTTTGTCCATACCCAGAATTTCCTGAATACCCTCCTGAACCTGAACGTCCAAAATTACGGTTCTGAATCTCTACCCGACCGTCTTGAATGATAGCTTGATTTCTTGTATTTGATGAAGAGCGAAGACGGTTGTTAGTCTTGTTTGAGAATTTGCTGAAAGCACGAGCAATAAGAGCAAGTCCCTGATTCAACGTATTGACATCTTCATCATCATCTTCTATCTGAGTCGAGTAGTACATGCTATCATGGTTGTCATATGGATCAAGTTGAGGAGAAGCCTGTTGCGAGGATGATTCATATGGGACCATTTGGTGTGAGGTTGCAGGTTGTGGGTAACTGAAGTAATTCTGTTCCTGAACATAAGCATGATTAGACATCGGAGGTTGTGCAACATTAGATTGAGCAACGAGTGCTAGTGGATTTGAAGTTGGTGGTGGTGTATATCCTCCTCGTGCAACTCTATATTTTTTCAACTTCATATTCATGGTGCTTGAGATAGTCATACAACAAACCATATGGAACATCATGAAGATTCTTTGCTTGTCTCACAAATGTCACGTAATTTTGCCAATTATAACCCAGACTACTGACAAACTTTGTATTGACTGCGATCCTTGGAAGGTGTACTTCATGTCTCTCTAAGTCATTGACGACATTGGTGAAACAATGATAGTAAGATTCAAGTGATTCCCCTGGTTCGATCATGAAGTTAGTGTATTCCATGTAAAGTTTAGATTCCATATCTTCTTTGTTCAGTTGTGTGCCTTCCATAAGTAAATGAACGTGTTCCCACATAGCTTTTGCAGTTTTCTGAGCATCGAAACTTCTGAATATTGGATTTGGTATTCCCTGAAGTATGTAAGCCATAGCATACTCATCTGCTTCACGATGAAGATGTTGTTCAGTAGTGAGTGCAGACTCAGGAAATGGTACAGTAGTTGGAGCTACTGGAGGATCAGCAGCTGGGTCACCTCCAACGTAGTTAATACGCCACTGAAACGGTCCTTCAAGGATGACTTGTTTCATGTAATTACCATTGGGTTTCTTGAGTTCTATAAACCTTAAGAATCGACTTGCCCACTGAACATAGTTACCCGGTGTAAGCATCGGTGGAGTGTCAATAGATCCTGCTTCATGTCTGGATTGTTGAGTTGAAATGACTTCACACATCCTGTCAAACCAGTGAGTCTGTTTTGATGGAAGTTGGCCTTGTTGTTGTGGCATTGGATAGGATTGTTGTATTGGAACCATCTGATGTTGTTGCATGAGAAGATGTTGTTGTGAGTAAACCGGTTGTTGATAATACTGTGGTGATTGTTGATACGGTTGTTGTTACTGATGATATTGCTGATTCTGATGTTGCTGAGGATGGTTAAAGTTGTAGTATGGTGGTTGAGACATAATGAAACACTTGTGTGAAAAATAGATCTTGTAGAAGGTATAGGTTTAGCCAAATCTCGAAAAACTTGCACAACTTGTGATTGCGAAACTTGTGACTTAAGTGATCCCGAAACTTTTAAGAAAGTTGAGATTTCGAAACTTTGAGATTGCGAAATTAAGGAATTTTGAAACTTAGTTGCAGAACTTTGTGGCTGCTGGATTCGTGAAACTTATGTGAAGGTTGAGTGTTTTCAAAACTTTAGAGGTTTGCGAAAAAATGTAATTTCGAAAAAAATTGTGATATTTTCGAAAACACAAACTCACTAACAAAATTTTGAAATTATCCAATTTTGAAATTAATCCAAAAGTTGAAGTATTTTTATTTCTTATACAAGAGAGAAAATACTGAGTTCACAATCCGTAAGTCGATAGGAAGCAAATTCAAGTGATTTCGAAACTTGGTCAACTTGGTGATTTTGAAACTTGGGCAGAAATTGTTTTCAAAGAAAGCTAACCAAAAACTAGTTTTTATTTAAAGATTCTTGTACTTTTAGGTATAAAATGATGAGATCTTTAAGAAAGTTGATAACTTGATAAACTTTTTCAAAATTGAGAATGTTTTCGAAAAATAGTACAAAAATCCAAATCGTAAGATTTGATAAAAGTTTGGAACTTTTTTGTTTGTTTTGATTTGTAGCACAAGTTTGTAAGCAAAGATGTGATAAAAACCAAGAAACAAACAAGAAAGTACTAAAATTTTAACAAATAGTGATTTAAAAACAAGTTTAAGGATCGGATTCACCAAAAAACAATAACTACACCTTCATATGGCGAATGATACCACTTGTTAGGTACCCATATTGAATTCACACAAGCAAGAATGAGATAGATATAAGGATTTGGGTGATTATAAGAATGAGAGAAATATAAGTGCAAGAGTTTCCTTAAGATATCAAATAACCAACCAAATAGAAAGGTGTACATAAGTTCCTATTTATAGGAGAGGATGCTAGGGCAACACTCCTAGCTCCTTCCTTGCATCATTTCGTGGGCCTTGAGGCCTTGTGGGCTTTTCATAAGCCTTTTACACATTAAACATAACTAAATGTAAGTAACTAATAACTAAGCAACCTAACGGTTATTACAAATGACCGAGACTTGATAAAATAGTAAAACTTCGTTCCCAACAATCTGTTTCTTCAGTTTTTAAAACTCCGAGAGAAACACCGGGTTTCTCAATCAACTTTTCAACAGAAAAAGAGTTTTAAATCTTCATGGATTCCACGAGTGTTACTTCAAAATGAAACACCGGTTTTCTATCCTCGTTGGAATTCAATGATTGGAAAGTGCCTCACTAAACCATTCTTTAAACCAAGCATGCACTAAACCACTTTGCACATATTTTTTTATTTTCCATAATTGTAAATAGAAAATTATATAACCTACAAAAACACATAAAAATCAGAAAAACAGAAAATACCAAAAATAGTTTTTTTAGGCATGTCTTCTGGCATCGATAACATTTACGGTCCTAGAAATGTCATTCAATAATGACACGGGTCTTTAAATGAAGTTCGAACAGAAGTTCAAAAAGTTTTCAAAACATGCCTAAATGGCTTGTAGTCATTTTAGGCTACAACCCGGACTTCAAAAATTATGGCTTGCTATTACTTCAGATAGCAACCCATTTTTCAAAATGGGGAAAACTCGTCGCCAAAAAGACGGTTGTTCCTTTTACCGGGTGAAGTTCACCTGGGCATGGATTACTTTATATCCATGTTTCCTCAATCTAATGCACGCTTCAGTGCATTATTTCTTGATAAAGAAGAGAAATCTTCTTTTGATCGCCAATACTTTCCCTTGTATGAATTTTCAATAAAGTATTTCTGCAAAACTTGGTGGTACCATGAGATTTGGTTTGGAAATCTATTTGAACTCAAATTTTGATAACTCTTGTCACTCAATCAATGACATCAATTATTTCTGTTTTAACATCCGTCATTGATTGAGGGGGAGAGTGATTTCTCAAAATTTTATGTATCATCAAAACTCTCCACACTTTGTACAAAAACCTTGCAACAATACACTTTGTGATGGTTATGTGTCAGAATGAGAAATTTTCAAAGAGTTTTCGTTAAAACTTCAAATCTTTTGTAAACTCATCAGATTTGACACATAACAACCTCCCTCACAGATTGAGGGGGAGCAGAAAAAAGTTCCTTTTATCAGAAAATATTAAAACTGACCGCATTTCTCTACCAAATGTTTTCTAACTTATTTAAATCAATTGAGATCCAAAAGCTGGAAAGATTTGAAATTTTTGATCGGGGGAGAGAATGTGATTTAAATATGAAATCTGATAATCAAATGTGATCTTTTAGACTCAATAATTGGCTCCCACATATGTGCTAAACTCTTTCGAATATTGACGCACATATTGAGGGGGAGCAAAAGGCGTTTGTGGAAGTAATACCAAAGACCGACCATTTATCTTTATACATGGATTTATAAGGATGGTTAAGGTTAGGTATGAGTTCCCATGATCCACCAGAACCGGAAGGATCTTCCCAGGGATAATCCATAGATAGATTATAAGTCCTTAGGAATGATTGAAAAAAGGAGTAAAGTGAGAAAGGGAAGAGTACGGACTGAGATAGAGCTAGGACTGGAACAAACCCAACAAGGTTCTAGTAGTGAAGTCTCGGTAAGCACTGAAGGGGTTGAAGAATGAAAAAGAAATGAAATGAGAAAGGGTGAAAAGAAATAGCCCTCCATATATTCAACCTTAGGGTAGAAACCGGGTTCAATTCATAATCTATTGGTGGTTGCTAAGGTAACACCGGTATTGAAGACAAGACGTCATGGACCCAGTGACGCACTGTACTAAACTTCCCAACCACTCAAGTTCTCTTAAAAGAACTTGTTTCATTCTCACGTGGAACCCTGTGCAATGTATCGACCGCTCATTGCGAGCTATGTTGATACCTAAAACAGGTGACGCCTCCCAAGTCTCCAGGAGCGGATCAAAATGCACTATTGAGTCTAGAGCCATGACATCATCCATAAATCTCAATAGGACACACTCCTAATATGCTTATTGTTTCACACAATGTGGAAAATAAGATAAAATATTTAGAGTCCTGCGCATTATCCTTGTGGTATTGCCAGAACATCCGAGTGATATGTAAATATTCACAATGAAGATGGAAATCCTTCTAGAGCGAACATCACTCAAAATCTTGGTAGGTGACATGTGATATCCATCTTGGATTAATGATCAAGTGACAACTGGAAAGCAGCGATGGTGCGATTCAACATTGAATCAAACTTGTTCCAGGAAATGGATTGATGAATACTTTTGCAAAAACCTTTCAATGTGCTCACAAACTAATTTTCGAGCACATTGGTTGTGTAAAATCTTTCAAACAAATGTATTTTTGATGGAAATATGATTCAAAGTATAAACCTCTTATCGTGTCTCAAAAATGTTTATTATATGACACGCGAGTGATTTCTATAAATTAATTTCTCATCAATCAGTGAATATCAATTCACCAATTCACTCTATCGTGCTGTCTGCTTTGAGACGTTCCGGTATGAGAACATGCTTAGTATGAAGATTCTGAAGTGGATTCCTTGGAAGATTCATTACTACAAGCTGGAAATTCCTGTCAAGGAGAGTCTTCTTTAAAAGAGACTCTACCTGATCACAGGTCGGTTCTCACAGAACCAGAGGGTAGTTTGTCCTCGCAGAACGAATGATAAAGCCATATTCATACTCTATCTTTATTGCTAACTATTTTATTTCAGGAACATATAAAGATGGCGATGGTGATACCCAACTCCAGCTGAATCGTGTCATTCCATACCTCATGCTCACACTGACTACTCATTCTGAATAAAGATCATATATGTCTAGAGACTTGCAATAATGAAAGTTGAAGAGAGTAACTACAATGTTTCTGCAACTCTGATGAAAAGTCTCCTAATCCAGAAGAGTGTGAGCATGACGGTCCAATAGTCACTACACCACATGAAGGCGATACGACTAAGGATGAGCTTTGAGATTTACGGTGGTTGATGATCTCAAAGAAAGCTCAAAGATCACACTTATGCCAAAGGAACCACAAATAACAAGATCTTTGCTTGATGTACAAAGTGAGCTCAAAAGTGAAGAATCATAACCTATGAGCTACATGATCAAAAGAATGCTTAAAGAACAAGATCTTAATTTCTAAGGTGACCTCGCTTAGGGGTAGAATTTTAGGAATACAAATATTCCTATGGAAGACTCGGTCACCCGAATGATGTAATAGCATTATGATAGCTCGTAGTTAGTTTAATATTTAGTTAATAGTATGTTAATATGTAATTAGTATTCGTGGAGTGGGTCGGGTCTTTGCCCACTGTCAGCTCACTCCACAGCCCGTTTCATGGGGCATTATTATGTAAACTATATATACCCTCTCCCACCCAAGGGAGAGGGTTGGTGCTTTCATTTCATTCAATCTAATATTCCATCTTTTCTCTCATCTCTTTCTCTCTCCAGAAAACACCCAACTCACTTTCTTTCTCTAAACTCTCTTCTTTACTCTTTTATAATTCAAACTATCTCACAAAGTCCATATATGTTATGATTATTGATATGTTACATGCCACGTCACCTGCGCCAGTGGATCTGTCAACCTCCTATCTACCACCACCACCACCATTGGATCTGTCAAGAATAGCCTAAAAGTATATGCATTTCTTATATCTTTATATGGTTTGAAGTTGTGAATTTTTGTTAATTGAAATTTTGTATCAATTGTTCTTTTCTAAATGAAGATGGTAACTGTTGATACAAAAGTTGGGCGTTCCTTGTTTGGGTTCCTGCTCTCGTACCAATTAGATCTTAATGCTTGAAACCTGCGCACAAAGAAAGCAAACAAACACCGTTAGGCTTATCGTGGGATTGTCTCCCACGATTATCCTCCGGCGTGAGAGTAAATAATCGGTTTTAGGGTTATGTGTATGAAATAGGGTTGTGAGTCGTACCTTTAACGAGAGTTATGGCATTGTTTATATAGGCATGAAATCCTTGTAGATTTCGTGCTCCTCGATCTTCGCACGCGTAGTGCTTATCCAGCCTATGGATCTTTATCCATAAATAGAAGATCCTTATCTAGACCATAAATAGTTTGGTTGTGCTTGGGCTTTCGTGAGTCCTAACTGTTAGTAGTGTGGCCCAAATCATCGTCATGATAGCCCACTCATAGTGGACTTGGGCATTAGTAGTGTTTATCATTTGGGTTCATGGCCCAAACATAGATTATACGTCATCATGTCCCCCAAGTCTAGTGTGCGCGGGTTGTGGTCGCGTGCGCTAAACTAATAATATGAGTGGCAAACGTGGCGGGAAAAATTCGAATATTCACCGGCCATTATTTGGAACCATGTATCTAGTCCCAAAATATCTCAAAGATCCCTCGGTAAACGGGGAGTGTATCCATGTGTCCTTGGGGATATGTGAAAAAGTGCTTGTACCCTTTTGCATTCTAGCCACACGATTACCTTAGTGGGATCCACGTGGCAATCATTTAGGGTTTGGTGACCCTATATAAGTCGCCGCCTCCCTTTTCACTGTAAATCTCACATTAAAATACCTTCTTCCGCCATTTTTAAAATTTCTCAAACCTTGTTTAAGAGTCAACTGTTTTATTAGGTAACAGCGAGTGCGCTCCATAGTTGATCTTATTTTCCTTTAGAAATGGTTCGTCAGTTAGAAGATTTTCGCTCTGAGATGGACGAGGATGACCTACGTCAGTTCACCTCCGACTATTTCATTCCGCTTGCAGTGCATCCGGAGGTACTGGATGCCAACGCATGTATCGCAGACTTCCCTGAGGGGAAAATAGGGGTGTATAAGCGCTTCTTTGAATTCGCCAATCAGCGCGTGCCTATATCCCGATTCCTGAGCGATGTGCTAAACTTTTATCACCTGCACATTTCGCAGCTGCACTGTATAGGTGCGGCCAAAATAACAAATTTCTAGGTAAACTGCCGTTTACTGGCGATAAACCCGACTATCAATTTATTTTGCGCGTTCTACCACACGTCGTGGTCGAACTGGTGGGTGACATTAAGGTGGACTCCCTGAGGGGATGGAGGGAAGGTTTTTTTGGATAGATGATCGGGTATTCACTTTGCTCGCTGAGTTTTATACTCAATGGAGCTCCCAAAGGATGAGCGCCCAGATCCCGGTACGTACAATGTGGGGGATGCGGAGACTATTGATGAGAACCGCATCCCCATCAATACTTATCCCGAGGAGTTCTTGGTGCACATGGGGCTAAGTCGTAACTACTTCGGGGGAAGTGACGAAGTGCCAACGTTCTTGGATGGAAGCGGCCGGGGTGGGTGCTCGTCCTTTCTTGTCCTTGCGTTTATAATGTAAGCCTCTTTGTATATAATGATTTTATCCACTAACTTGTTCCTCCTTTTGTGTGTTTATATGTTGCGCAGAGATGGATCTATTCTTCGTAGTGAAGCTGACAAAGCCGGCGCAGGTAACTGTGGGCGTGCGCCCTTTGGGGGAAGGTGAGGTGCCTATTCTGGAGGTTACTGATGGGCGTCTGTTGGAGCTTGCGCGAGAGGAGTCTTCTGACGTATCGCAGCCTGTGGTGAATGCGACCCCAGTACAGACGGTGCCTGCACAGGTAGTCGTGACGCCTGAAATTGCGCGTGCTGAGTCGTCCACGAGTGCTGGTATTCTCAAAGTGGACACGGACTCTGAAGAGGAGCGTCAAGGTGTGAAGCGCAAGGCTGTTGTTGATGATGGCAAAGGGACCTCTAAGCGTAGACGGCATACCATAATTTTGGATGAGTCCACAGACGAGGATACATCATTGTCTGTTGTTGCGCAGAAGAATGCTCAGACTTCTCCCTTTATGTAAGTAACCTGAGTATTTATATTTATACGTTTTTTTGCGCAGCGCCATTCCCTAACTTTGTTTATGTTTGCTTGTAGTGACAACGCTACAGGGGGTGATGCAGTGTCCGTGGATGGGTCAGTGCCACCTCAGGCGGCTCATACTCATGTGGAGGAGCCGGTGAGAGTTGATGAAGGGATGTCTGCGCAGCAGCTGATGGAGGAGCTGGGGGCTATTGCTGAGCGTCAGGCTAAGTTAGTGACTCAGCTGAAGGCGCGGTATGTTGGAAAAGGTAGCAGTCTCGCTCAGAAGGATGAGGAGATTGCCTTGGTGAGGGCGCAGTTAGCTGATGCACGAGCAGAGGTAGAGTCTACCACTGCGCATCCTAGGAAGGTTGCTGATGAGAAGCTATCCTTGATGGTGGAGCTGAAGCGTGAACATGCTGCAGCTGAGCAACACAGGTCTAACTGCGCCTGGGCATTAAAATACTTGCAGGAGAATCGAAGCAAGTGATGAGGCGAAAAATGAACCACTTTTAGGGGTCATTTAAGCCCGGAATTGAATTTATTTGATCAAATATTGCCCTAAATCGTTCCTTTTTTGATTTTAGGTACTTTGGGAGTGAAATCTGGAAAAGAAAGCAATTCGGACGTTTTTGGAGCATAAAAGTGAAGAAAACGCCAAAGACTTAATTTTCCAAGCTGGGAACAGTGTGTGACGGTGTCAAGAGGAAGGATTTGACGGCGTCAAGAGTAAAGATCATGACGGCCCAGTACAGAAATGAAGGCGTCATAAAGAAGAGCGTCAAGAGTTAAATGCGTGACGGCCTGGAAAAATGGAATACATGACGGCGTCAGATGTAGATCAAGGCAGTCCGAGGATTATTTTGGCGGCGAGATGACAGCGTCACAAGGTTGTTCTTGACGCCGTCAGCCTCAATTATCTATATATAGTTTTCTAATTTTCATTCGTTAGGGGGAACAAGTTTGGAGAAACCCTAAGGCCGAACCATATACGTATTTTACAGCTTTTTCAAGGGTTTTCAGCCCTTGAACCCTTACATGTGTTATTGAGATAAGTATTCTTTTAATTCAATCAATATGTCTATGTGTTGGTTGTCTTTATCTTGTGCTTGTCTTGATTCAGCCATGCTAGGCTAGATTTATCTTGTGTTTGCTTAGATCTAATGAAACCTAGATGTTGATTATGTGTTGATTACTTGTTTATGGTTGTATTGGACGAATGATTTCAATGTTAGGCTTAAGAAAACTGGCAGATCTCCAATTGGTAACATGCATGAACGTCTTAGGAAACATGAACCGATGTGTACTAGGTTTTATTGGTTGTATTTAATGCATGAGTAAATTCTAATGATCCCATGTTAGGAGCTTCTTAGCCGGCTCGACATAGGAGTGAAGTAGGCACTCATAGGATTGGGTAGTTAAGTATGCCACCCCATGAATGGTATTAAGGAATACAATCCGTCATCCATGCAACTATAACAAATAATTAACATGTAAAGGATATCTAGGGAGCAGTGAAATCTAAGTAAACACATTTCTCCACTTATTGCTCACAACCTTAGTTTAATTTAGTTTTATTTTCATTTTTAGTATTTTATTTTGATTGCATCTTTAGTATTGGGTTAGTTGAATAGCAACTAATTCCGCCCATATCCTTCAAAACCCGTGATTTTAACTTGCTTTCTAAAAAATATAAAAATACAAAAAGAATCATCCCTCATCTCTAGACCTAGTAATTAGGTTTTCTAATCCTAGCGACACTATTCCTAGCTGAACGATCAATCACCCGGTACTTGTCATTATACTATACTACATCGATCAGGTACACTGCCTGGTGGGGGTTGTAAGCTTCTCGAGATCCCTCTAGAGGTAAAGCCTGGTGCAATTCCCACGCATCAAGTTTTTGGCGCCGCAGCCCGGGGAATAGTTATTGTCTAGGTTAAAATCTCTTTTTATTAGCTCTACTTGCTAGATTCCTTTGTAGTAAGATTTTATTTTTATTTTTAGGTTTTCTTTAGTTTATCTTATTTCTTTGTGTTTTTGTTCGTAACTTTTCACCACCCGACATCATGGACGATGGGAACATCTTTGAACCCGTCATCCCACCACAACAAAACCCACCACTAGAACCTCTTAGGCCCCGAACCTTAGGAGAGTATTCCCGACCTAGCCACCAAGGCTACCAAAACACCATTGAGCTCACCGGAGCCAATGTGACCCCCTTGCGATCCGACACCATCCGGTTGGTGCAAAGCGGATATGCATTCCATGGACTTCGTTCCAAAGATCCAAATCAACATCTTAAGGACTTCCTTAAAATCGTAGACTCCATATACCTAGATGTTGCAACTAGAGAGACAACCCGATTACGCCTATTCCAATTCTCTCTACGGGATCAAGCTAGTCAATGGCTTGAGCGTTTACCCACGGGATCCATCACCACATAGGATAATCTCACCAATCGCATCCTTACTCAATTCTTCCCACCAGGGAAGACTGCAATGCTTAGAAATGACATTTTGATGTTTGAACAACATCAGGGTGAAACTTTCTACGAAGCATGGGCCCGTTTTAAGAATCTCCTCCATAAGGTCCCTCATCATGGTATAAACCTTTGGTTATTAGTTCAGATTTTCTACGACCATGTTGACTATCATACTAAACGTACAATCGATATGGCCACGGGAGGTAAACTGCGTGATAAGAACGCCGAGGAGTCCTGGGCAATTATTGAGGAGCTTGCCGCCGATAATCAAGAGATGTGGGAGTTTAATCGTACAATAAAAGTGGCCATCAATGTAGTCTCAACATCTGGAGGGACCACCGAAATCCTCGATGAACTCCTGTGCTAACTCGAGGCAAAAGTTGTCTATTTTGAGGAAAGGCAAAGGAGACCTTTAAGTCCTAGACGGGCTACTGTCAATTCTGTCTCGACACCGACTTCAACACCATTATCAGAGTCTCTCTCTAGAGAAAATGTCGAGACTTTTCAAAACTATGCCCCACCTTATTCCCCTCCCGAGGAGCTTAGCCCGGAGTTTGAAGTGAGAATGAGAGAATATATGGCAACTCATTCAGATCGGCTTGCTAGATCCGAGGAAGCAGTTTATAAGCAAAAAGAGGAGATGCAAGAGAAAATGAATGAGATGATGAGTCTATTGGAGGAGTATGCCAACCAGAGAACCCCCGAAAGAATGCTACTAAGGAAAGAGAGCATCACCCCCACTACCCAATTTGTTAATTCCATCACAATTGTCCACAAGGATAACGAGAAGGTAGAAGCCCCTACTAAACAGACCTTAGAAAAGCCACCAAAATCCCAACCCTTGAGTCACTACCTGAAACATGACATAAACGAAAACACCATAACAAATTGGATAAAGGGTGACGGGCGTAACTAACCTTCCAAACAGGGTTCTGAGAAAGAGGAAGGAGGAAAAGATGAGTATGATACGTTACCTGGGGGGTCAATATTCGAGTGGTTATTGGTACAAAAAGTGGCTACTAAGCAGATAGCGTGTGGGAACTTTGAGATACCAACTAGCATTGGGGATTTGAAATATCTTAGTGCTTTCGCCGACCAAGGATCGGAAGTAAATCTTATGCCCCTAACTATTTACATCCAACTTACGTCAAAAATGCCAGCACCCACTCGCGTAGGGTTGTCCCTTGCCGGACACTCGTACGTATACCCCCTAGGAATCGTAGAAGATGTATTAGTTAATGTCGCAGGATTCATGTACCCCATTGATTTTATGATCATCGATGATAAGGGAGATGGATGCATGCCAATAATCCTTGGGGCATCATTCCTCGCCACTGCTAAGGCTGTCATTAAGTATGAAGGCAGGAAAATTGAGCTTAAATCTAGAAAAAGAAAGATTAGCTTCCCTATGACTCCGCGAAGTGGGCATGAGAATTTGAGTTGGAGAAAGCTCAAAAACAACATTGACACGACACCCATTCGTGTTCAGAATAAAATTCTTGCATGGGAGGCAAGAATCAAAAGTTACAAGGAGGCTAAATGTGAAAAAAGCAAAAGCAATAAAGTTCATGTCGAATTTGAACACAATCGACTAGCAGAAAGTCATGTACCATTCGAGGAAGGGAACTTGGTACTCTTAAGACACTTGGGAACAACAATACCACCCGATAAACCAAGTCATTGGTGGTATGGTCCTTTCACAATTAAGAGCATGAGCCAAGATGGGATGGCTAACCTAAAAAGTAAAGTAGGTGGAGAGGTGATTGCAAGTATCGACAGGTTGAGGCACTACCACCACAATAGTAATGATCACAACTACATGGGGTACATCATCTCAAGGGATGAGATCACGTAGTAACCCATGGCCTTGAGTCTAGCTACAAGACTCGTAAATAAAGAAAAGCGCTTCTTGGGAGGCAACCCATGCTTTGTGTGATTTTTATTTTTTTTGTTTGTTATTTGCTTCCGTATGCATGCTTTATTTTTATTGTCGATAGATCATATTTCTAAATTAAAAAGTGGAAATACTTTACTTTGTTGTTTTGGCCTAGTCTTAACTCCACCTAAAGGTATTTTTGCAAAAGATAAGTGTAAGGGGAAACCCCAAATATGTTTTTAAGAACAAACCGATCATGATTCTCCACAATATTAAGTGAACATGTATATTCGTATTGGTTAGAGTCAAATGCTTGTATTGAGTCATAATGAAGTTTTGCAGGATTTTCCAGGAAGTAGGACCAAGTTTTCTAGAAATTTTCCGGAAACATAACATAAGAATTTCTGCAGGTCACTTCTGACGGCGTCATGAGCTTGCTCTTGACGGCGTCACGTGTAAAAATCTGGAAATTTTACCAGTTTTGTTTTTTCTAACGGAGTTTTAAAGTTTTTGTTGAATTATTAAGTTTTGTAATCTCCAGAAGGATGAGGAGATTGCCTTGGTGAGGGCGCAGTTAGCTGATGCACGAGCAGAGGTAGAGTCTACCACTGCGCATCCTAGGAAGGTTGCTGATGAGAAGCTATCCTTGATGGTGGAGCTGAAGCGTGAACATGCTGCAGCTGAGCAACACAGGTCTAACTGCGCCTGGGCATTAAAATACTTGCAGGAGAATCGAAGCAAGTGATGAGGCGAAAAATGAACCACTTTTAGAGGGTCATTTAAGCCCGGAATTGAATTTATTTGATCAAATATTGCCCTAAATCGTTCCTTTTGTGATTTTAGGTACTTTGGGAGTGAAATCTGGAAAAGGAAGCAATTCAGACGTTTTTGAAGCATAAAAGTGAAGAAAATGCCAAAGACTTAATTTTCCAAGCTGGGAACAGTGTGTGACGGCGTCAAGAGGAAGGATTTGACGGCGTCAAGAGTAAAGATCATGACGGCCCAGTACAGAAATGAAGGCGTCACAAAGAAGAGCGTCAAGAGTTAAATGCGTGACGGCCTGGAAAAATGGAATACATGACGGCGTCAGATGTAGATCAAGGCAGTCTGAGGATTAATTTGGCGGTGAGATGACGGCGTCACAAGGTTGTTCTTGACGCCGTCAGCCTCAATTATCTATATATAGTTTTCTAATTTTCATTCATTAGGGGGAACAAGTTTGGAGAAACCCTAAGGCCGAACCATATACGTATTTTACAGCTTTTTCAAGGGTTTTCAGCCTTTGAACCCTTACATGTGTTATTGAGATAAGTATTCTTTTAATTCAATCAATATGTCTATGTGTTGGTTGTCTTTATCTTGTGCTTGTCTTGATTCCACCATGCTAGGCTAGATTTATCTTGTGTTTGCTTAGATCTAATGAAACCTAGATGTTGATTATGTGTTGATTACTTATTTATGGTTGTATTGGATGAATGATTTAAATGTTAGGCTTAAGAAAACTGGCAGATCTCCAATTGGTAACATGCTTGAACGTCTTAGGAAACATGAACCAATGTGTACTAGGTTTTATTGGTTGTATTTAATGCATGAGTAAATTCTAATGATCCCATGTTAGGAGCTTCTTATCCGGCTCGACATAGGAGTGAAGTAGGCACTCATAGGATTGGGGAGTTAAGTACGCCACCCCATGAATGGTATTAAGGAATACAATCCGTCATCCACGCAACTATAACAAGTAATTAACGTGTAAAAGATATCTAGGGAGTAGTGAAATCTAAGTAAACATATTTCTCCACTTATTGCTCACAACCTTAGTTTAATTTAGTTTTATTTTCATTTTTAGTATTTTATTTTGATTGCATCTTTAGTATTGGGTTAGTTGAATAGCAACTAATTCCGCCCATATCCTTCAAAACCCGAGATTTTAACTTGCTTTCTGAAAAATATAAAAATAAAAAAAGAATCATCCCTCATCTCTAGAACTAGTAATTAGGTTTTCTAATCCTAGCGACACTATTCCTAGCTGAACGATCAATCCCCCGGTACTTGTCATTATACTATACTATATCGATCAGGTACACTGCCTGGTGGGGGTTGTAAGCTTCTCGAGATCCCTCAAGAGGTAAAGCCTGGTGCAATTCCCACGCGTCAGCAAGCATTTTGCTCTGCTTAGTGAGTTCTGCGAGCGCGTAGAAGAAAAGGTAAAGGTGCAGGAGAGCAAGCTGTGGAAGCTAAGTATAGAGTATGATGAGGAGTTATATCCTCATCTTATGTCTACCATTGCTGAGCGCAGGTATGTGTCTTCTATTCTGAAGTCTTTATCTACTATATGGATTAATGCTCCTTTTGTCTTCTAACGCGTGCGTTGTTGCGTGTGAAGGTGGTTGATCAGCCATGGTTTGCGCCTGGCTGCTATGGGCACATTGGAGTCCCAGGAGGTCGTAGAGGCCTTTGGGAAGGTCGTGGAATGTGTTGTGGCATGTGGCAAGGCCCAGGCTATGGAGGAGCTGCATGAGAGCAAGATGCTGACTGTGCCACTTGCAGAAGTTCCTGGGTACAACGCGGATGCGTTTGATGAGCTGGTGATGGCTATGGAGAAGATGAAGGTCTTTGACTTTCCTCAGATTCCCGCTTGGAGCGTGATCAGGATTATCCCATCAGCGTAATCATGCAGGGCCTAACTCTGGCCAAGCACATAGCTGAGGATGCAAAGGCGCACCCTGACTTATTTTTGAAGCTAGATGAATCAGAGCTGATGGTGCCTGTTTTTGCCCGCCCTCGCCACATGCTTAATCCCTTCTCTCTTGGGAAGGAATTGAAGAAGTGCCTAGAGGCACATGAGACAAGAGCTGCTCGTAAGAAGGGCGTGAAGGGAAAGGCCATCCTATGTGGTGTTGGCGCAGCCCATCTTCCCAGGTCTGATGGGATTCCCGTTAGCGTACCAACGGTGTATCAGGAAGATAGCAGCCTGTTAAGAAGGCTAAGTGAGGCTAGGGAGTTGGCATCCACAGCTAGTAGCTCAAGTCACAGGCGTGCTCATAGCATTTAGATGTGCATTTTTGTAATTATAACTTGTATAAACTCATAGTTTTCATTAATAATAATGTTTGTTTTATTTCTTACGTGTTGTTATTTGTACTTAGATTGTTTTCTTTTGTAAAAGATCATCCAAGAGTCAAATTGAAAATGCGACATACTTAAAATGATTTAGATTAAGTATGTAACTTAAAAAAATCATAGATGTAAATATAAACTTGCGTTGTTTTGCAAAGACTATATCAAAATGACCAAGGGTCTTGGATTGTGGATTGCTAAGCATGTACAATGTATGTTATGTTGCGTAGTCGACGTGGAATGCGCATGTAAACTTACTTCAACGTCTTGAAAGTAAGGCGCTTAGCAAGGATGCGTGATCCAGTGTTGATGGGTTTGCAACCCTCTTACTCAATGAGTTAGTTAGTAGGTTTACTCATCCTTTATGCCATCGTGGGTCTTTAAGAAGTGCATGCACGCCATGTAGGCAAAAAGTAAAAAATAACAATATTGAAACATAATAAAAAATGTGCGCAATAAAGTTAAGTGTGTTATGGAGTTAGCTAGAAACCATAACGTTTTTATTAATACTTGCAAGTTTTTGGAAGATAAAAGACAATTCCTAAAAAAAAAAGAAAATTCAAGAACAGACATTTATTGGGCACATACTAAGGTGCAAGGTTGTATGTGTGTGGGCCGTAGCCTTTCCTAAAGATAGCATCTCTTAAGATTGCAGATATTCCAAGTGCGTGCTAGCTCCTGGCCTTCCATATCGCGCAGCTTGTATGCACCATTACCTAGTGCATCCGTGATCTCATAGGGTCCTTCCCATTTGGGTCCAAGCTTGCCCGTGTCTTCTGCGTGGCTTGCATCATTAGCGCGGTATACAGAGTCTCCTGGCCTGAAAGAAGTGTGTTTTACCTTTGCATCATAATACTTCTTCATCTTTGCTTTAGCCTTTGCTTGCATCATTAGCTGCGCGGTATACAGAGTCTCCTGCCCGTGTCTTCTGTGTGGCTTGCATCATTAGCTGCACGTTCACGCCTTTCTTCCAGCAAGTCCAAGTCTATGCGCTGCTCCTCGTCATTTGTTGTGACGTTTATTTCTGCTGTACGTATAGTTTGTATTCAATTTCGGCTGGTATGGCGGCTTCTGTCCCATAGACAAGAGAGAATGGTGTGTCTCCGGTACTGGTTTTAATTGTCGTGCGGTGTGCCCATAAAACATGTGACAATTCGTCCACCCATCTTCCTTTATGTCTGTCAAGGCGCGCTTTTATTCCTTCGCCTAGACTGCGATTCGCGCGTTCAACCAAGCCATTGGTTTGTGGGTGTTTCACTGAAGCAAAGTGTTGTCTAATGTTTAATTGCATGCACCAATCTTTAAATGGGTTATCACAGAATTGTTTTCCGTTGTCTGAAATAATCTCCTCAGGTAGTCCAAAGTGACACACAATGTTGTCCCACACGAAGCGTTTGACCTGGTTGCCAGTGATGCTCACCACTGCTTTTGCCTCAATCAACTTGGTAAAATAGTCTATGGCTACGATGAGGAATTTTAGCCCTCCCGCTGCAACTGGGAAAGGGCCTGCGATGTCAATGCCCCATTTATAGAATGGCCATGGTGAGGTGATGGAGGTTAACTCTTGTTGTGGTTGGCACGGAATTGGCCTGTGGACTTGGAAATCGCTGCATTTCTTTATAATGTCCCGTGTGTCGTGGTGCATAGTAGGCCAATAGTATCCTGACCGCAGGGCGTGCGCCACTACAGACCGTGGTCCTGAGTGCATGCTACATGAACCAGCGTGAATTTCTTAGAGTACATAATCTGCTTGAAGAGGTCCAACACACCGGAGCCAAGGTTGTAGGAATGAACTTCGATATAGGACACCATCTCGAAGTTCAAATCTCTGTGCTGTGCGCCGTACCCTTTGAGCAACTTTCTGATCTTGTGGTAAGATTCCTTTGCTTATAAATTCAATGATAGGTGTCATCCACGTAGGGTCCTGTTCTTCTATCACCGCGGATACTTCCATCTCCAAGATCGATTTTCTTTTTAAAGTTTCCACCAATACCTGTTTTGATAGGTGCGCAAAGCTTGTAGATGCGATTTTGCTAAGTGTGTCAGCTTTCCTGTTTTCTCTTCTAGGTACTTGTTTGATTGTAAACCTATCAAAATTCTAAATTAAAGACTTGGTTTTTTCAAGGTATTGGACCATGTGTTCATCCTTGGCTTCATATTCTCCTAGCACGTGGTTGGATACTAACCTGGAATCTACATTTGCCTCTAGGTTACGTACTCCCATTTGAATTGCAATACACAGTCCAGCAAGTAGGGCCTCGTATTCTATCTCATTGTTTGTGGCTGTGAATTCGAAACGCAGTGCGTAGGTGAATTCTACTCCTTCTAGATTAGTGAGGATAAGGCCCGCGCCTGACCCATCCACGCATGAGGATCCCTCTGTGAATAGAATCCATGGTTCTTGTAATTCTGTCTTACTTGCCGAAGATGGAGTATCGATATCTGGCTTCTCAACAATAAAGTCGGCTAATATCTGCCCCTTGATTGCAGTGCGTGGTCTATACGAGATGTTATACTCACTCAACAACACAATCCATTTTTGTAGCCGTCCTGATGCGTCATGTTTAGAGATAACTTGTTTGATGGGCTGGTCCGTGATTACTGCTGTTGGGTGCGCCAGGCAGCACAGTGTTGTCCACTGTAGGTGCCGTTTGGTGGGGAGTATTGAAGAGGGTGCGCTGAAGTTCCTCAGTGTTTGGGACCACCGTGGTGGTCTGAGTAGTATTTACGGGTAACTCTATAGTTGGGAGGATTAGAGTTGAGCCTGTTTCTTGATGTCCAGGCGCACTGGTTGTTCCAGGGGCCTGTCTAGGGATTGAATCTTGGTTCTTCCTCTTTTGGGAGTCACAGTGTGTTTTTTCCAACTGCGGAGTCCGCTGGTTTGAATTTTTGTGCTTCATCATTCTAGTTCTTAGTGTAGTGTCCCATGGATGGCGCCACTTGTTGATACAAAAGTTAGGCTTTCCTTGCTTGGGTTCATGCTCTCATACCAATTAGATCTTAATTCTTGAAACCTGCGCACTAAGAAAGCAAACAAACACCGTTAGGCTTATCGTGGGATTGTCTCTCACGATTATCCTCCGGCGTGAGAGTAAGTAATCGGTTTTAGGTTTATGTGTATGAATTAGGTTTGTGAGTCGTACCTTTAACGAGAGTTATGTCATTGTATATATAGGCACGAAATCCTTGTAGATTTCGTGCTCCTCACTCTTCGCACGCGTAGTGCTTATCCGGCCTATGGATCTTTTTCCATAAATAGAAGATCCTTATCTAGACCATAAATAGTTTGGTTGGGTTTGGGCTTTCGTGAGTCCAAACCATTAGTAGTGTGGCCCAAATCATCGTCATGATAGCCCACTCATAGTGGACTTGGGCATTGGTAGTGTTTATCATTTGGGTTCGTGGCCCAAATATAGATTATACGTCATCAGTAACTGATATTATATTTATAGCTATTATTGGTAATATTATATGCTCGTAGTACCACTGATGATGATATTATAATTTTTAAAAAAGTGCTTTGATACTATGAGCATTGTTGTTACTGATTTTGTATAGAGTACTTGTAAAATCAAAGTGGTACTATTGATGGAACAAGGTTTTAATAGAGTTAAAAAAAAGTTCACATGATTTAAACTACAACCTTTTGTTGCTTATACTTTAGTAGCTAACTCTAAAAAAGTTTATTCATTATACCGAATGTTTGTCAATTAAATTTAGTGATGAAAAAGCTATTTGATGATATAGTCTTTTTCTTGTAAAACGTAATAACAAACATTCAACTTAGTTTGATTACAAATTTATGAAATTATTGTTGATTTCTCATTAACTGTACAAGTTAGTCAGTAGGTTACCAAGAAAAAATGATTAATAAGTATTAACCGTTTAGATCGCAACGCTTCAAAAAAACACATGTTATTATGAACCCGCCGCTATGCGCGGGTCTCCTATTATTTTTATAATTTGCTATTTTTTTTGGTTTCTTAAATTAGTATTGTTGATGTAAGTAATTTTTGTATTTCGACATGAAGTTGAATAGTTGATAATTTTGTTAGTTGTACAGAGATGGTTGTGCGATAACGCTGAAGGATGATGTTCATAAAGAATCTATCAGAGCAATTCAATACGGTTCAAATTGTTAAGTTTCATGTCGGCTGGAGATGATAAGGTGGTGAGGATTTGGGATACGGATTTGTGGTATATACCGTGTAAGTTATGTTTTGAGGCATTATTGTGTTTAGTCATTTACATGGGAGAGTTACGTTTCATGTACCACTTAAATATACGGATTTTTAATGAATACTACATATATTGTTAGGAGGCGCTAGCATATTCTAATTTTACACAATTGGCACTTGCTTAAAGCATATCGGTATATCACTATTTCCAAATTGTTGTCATTGTTATCAACTAATGACGTGATGTTAATTGGTCAACAGAACAGAAAGTGAGTGCAGTTGGCACTAGCGAAGGTGGAGCAGCTGGTTTCAAATTTTAGTACAAAAAAGAGCCAGCATGTTTAGCACAATCGCCTCAGCTTCACAAGCAAATGGCAATCTGTGGTGATTTTCAATGTATATTTGGGGTTGGTCTGGTTTTAAAGAGCTGAAGATTCCTATACGCCCAGGCATTTGTGTTAATACTTAGGTCTTGATGTTGAAATGGAATTTAACGAAAGTTATTCTGAGGTAAATCTATAGACAACTTGATTATAATAATAATAGTATTCAAATGGCTTAAGAAAAATGCGATGAATGGATTTGTTTGTATAGGTGATGGATATCGTGGACAACCTCTTTGTTGAAATGTTTGACAAGCTGAATGACATATGTCAAATCGAGATAGAAGCAATCAGGATGCATAATCCCTTCAAGCCCTCTAAAGTAATTATCAAATCCCTTTTCCTCTCATTCGTGTAATAAAATGTTTAAACTTTGATGTTCATGTCTTAATGTTGATGTTATTTAGAAACAAGAAGCATGAATGAGGTATGGTTGTTAGAAACAAGGCTAGATTGGTAGCCCAAGGGTCAGACAAGAGGAAGGGATAGATTATGATGAGGTTTTTGCACCTGTGTCTAGAGTTGAATTTACACAAACTCAAAAAACTAACCAAGCCATCCCTTCACAACCGAATTCGGACCATGCTTCGTTTCATGTAGTAGACGAAGAAGAAGATGAAGAAAAATCGGAATCAAGTGAAGAAATTATTCCGACACCGACCTCAAAAAAATCGAGGGCAAATACGATGGCGAAGAAGCCAAAGTCGAAGGCGAAGAATAAGAAAAGCAACAAAGACAAAGAAAAGGAGATCGATGAAGATGTGGTCCTGTCCCGAAAACCACGAACTTTTTGGAGCCAAGACGAAGAATATCTTTTGGCGGAGTGTTACATCCAAGTATTGGAGGATCCAAAAACGGGTGCGGATCAACAAAGGGATACATTTTCGTACAAAGTGCTCGATGCATACAACACGGAAGCAAAGAGGCTTAACCATACTATTCGTACCAAAAACATGTTGACGGGAAAGTGGACTCCAACGAATAAAGATATCTAGAAGTTTAATTCGGTTGTGGATGAAATGGCGGTTATGAGTGGGGAAGGTGACAACGATTTTATGAATTGTTGTCACATATTGTTTAAAAGATCAACGGGTTATGAATTTCGACAGTTGACCGCTTGGGGCATTTTGAAAGACAAGCACAAGTGGAAAAATACCGACTCGACTTTGGCAAGACGTAATCGTCTTTGGCTTACTCAGCAGGAGCCCGAGCATTTTGGAGATGCGGGTGTTACAAATACATACAAGCATGATGGATCCGATCAACGCAAGGATCATGAGGGCACAACAAGCTCGAATCTGGGCAACATATCCCGACGAGGATTAAGCTTTTATTTCTATATTTATGTATTAGGTTTTTAATTTTATGCATTTTTAAAAATGTATTGTGTGTTTTTTAATAGGGAAATTTACCAAAATGGCCTGTTGCCCTGCGGTCTAGGCATATTTAGCCCGTTTTTGAAAATCCCATTTTAGCCCAGGTTGCCCTGGGAAACTATCGTATAGCCAACCGAAAGATGACAAGTGTCGTCAAGTTGCCCAAAATACAAAAAAGTTGTCCAAAATACAAAAAAGTTGCCCCAACATGGCACTCTGTAGTTGGCTATGCACTAGTTGCCCAGGGAAACCCGGAAAACGGGAATTTTTCAAAAACGGCCTAAATATGCCTAGATCCAGGGCAACCGGGCTATTTTACTAATTATCCCTTCTTAATATGTAATGTGTGTTTTTAATATTAATGAAGTTTATTTAAGTTTATATTGTGTATATTTTAATTTAAAAAAAATAAAAATAATAAAAAAATTGGCCGACGGCACCAGAAATTCTGGTGCCAACGGATACCCTTGAAATGTGGTGCCGTGGGGTTTCTGGTGCCATGGAGATTTTTGTGACGTGGCAGCAAAAAACTCCCATGGCACGAGCCTGACGGCACTACGGTACCCAGTGCTCTTAATGCCATACATTTTCCTAATTCTGTGTTTATGAAATCTTTTCTTACTTATAACATAAAATAAAGTATAGTGTTTAGTTTGAAATATAAAAATTCAAATTTATACGTAATTTTAGGTTTCAAAAATTTTAGGGTTTTACAAATGCTTCAGGGGAATATTTGTTGCCAAATAAAGAGATTTTAGAGGGTATGAAAAATATAGGGTATCGGGTATCCAACTGATGCTACTTTTACCTTTTGGAAAAGTCATTTTACACCTCAATGGAGGTTTTTAATCCACCATTTATTACAATGTATGAGTTCCAAAAGTGGTGGATGAGATCAATTTGGTAGCAACATTGCTATTGCTTTGGTCTGTCTTTCCATTGGAAGGATCTTTAATTTTTCAAAATTGATTTTTGATGGAATGGTGGCAAATTTGACAAGTAAATCAAAGTTTTTGATTTCTGCAAATGATTTTGGATATAGAAACAGAAAGTAAACACCCTTATTTGGTTGTACCTTTCCAAGGAAAGATTTTTAATAATATGAAAAGGGGTTTTAAGGGGGTACCTAAGCCTTTATTACCGGCTATGTTGCCTGTTACTACTAATGATGATGCAGGTACCTTAGCTTCCTCTGTTGCTCCATTTAAACCAATCCCTGATGCAGAGGAACATGTAAGTGAACAAAGCTCACTTGAACCTCACTAACCATCACCTACATCTCAACCACCATCACCTCAATAGTCATCTCCCACTCCCCAAACCCAGGTTCTAACTCTAACTCATGAGGAGGAACCAATACCTATCTCCGTGGGCACCCTCAGTCAGTTGGTTCCACAACCTCTCAATAGCATAGAGGTGTTGGAAAGGGATCTGAAGCAGTCAAAAGAAGTTATGGGAGAAGCAATATTGAAGTTGGTTAAGAAAGTGAAAAAGCTTGAGGATGTCATAAAAAAGAAAGGGATTGTTCTAAGTGATTCAGAAGTAGAACATGGTGAAGAAAATTCTTCCAAACAGGGGAGGAATTTGAAGGAGGCTGCATCAGCAGAATTAAACACTCCTACACCACAAAAATCCTCTAGGGAGACAAACATCAGTTCCCAAGGATTAGAAGCAGCTAAAACCCTGGTTCACACTCTTAGTCAGAAGAAACAGGTCAAGGCTTAAGGAAGAATATTAAAGTTAGTTCTGGTAGGTTTGATGTTAAGTTTGCCAATGAAGAAATTAAGTCTGTTGATCAAGTTAAGTCTGGTGATGTGTCCAAAAGGGAAGGAAAGCAAGTGCTTAAAGAGACTTCTCAGTCAAAGAAAACAAAAAGACAACTAAGAGAAGAACAAGCAAGCTTAGCTGAGATTGCAAGGATTCAAGCAGAAGAAGAAGCAGAAGAAGCAAGACTTGTTGCACTATAAGAAAAAGATGTAGAAATTGCAAGGCAAATGCAAGGGGGATTTGAGCAGCCATCTGAAGCACAAAAGAAGAGAATGACTGAAGTGCAACAAGCTGCAAAGTTCTATTTTGATGAAGATTGGGATCCGATAAAAGCCAAGCTTGAAGTCAACAGAGACATCGTGGCTGACATTGGAAGTGATGACTATGCCAAAAAGATGGTGGAGCTGATAAATGAAAAGAAGAGGTTAATCAGGGAGCAAAGTGAAAGGGATAGAAGGAATAAGCCTATGACCAAAGGAGAACAGAGAGAGTACATGATGAACTATCTAAAGTGTCAAGGAAATAATTGGAAGATGATCCAGCTTAAGAAGTTGAAGCCTGGTCAGTTGAAAGAAGAATTTGACAAGTGTGTGAGGCAGGTTAAACATTTTATTCCAATGGACTCAAAGTTAGAAGCATCAACTTTTAATTTGAAAAGGCCTGGTGAAACACTTCAATCTGAAGATGTCAAGAAGCAAAAAGTTATTGATCTTGAAGATGTTGCTGACATTGCCAAAGGGGAATTTGTGAAGAAAGAAGAAGAATTGGAGGATAAAAAGCCAATTTTGAAGTGGAATAAGAGAAAAAGAGTGGCTAAGAAGGGATTGAAGAAGAAGTCAGAGGATGTGCAAGAATTTATGAATGAAAGAGTGGATGAACCTTCTTCTGATTCATTTACAATGGGGTCTATTCCACAAGGATTATCACATCCTGCCAAGATTGTTAAGTGGCAGATCATCAAAACTGGTGAAAAAGGAGCATATCAGATCATCAAAGAAGAGAATATTGATGTTTTCTATGTCAACTTTCCAGGTTTGTTAAATGATTTGACCAGAGATGATCTTAAAGAGTTATACAGGTTGATGATGCTCAAGTATGGAAATACCAGACCTGAAGAAGGATTTGAAAGAGTGCTATAGGGGATCTCAAAACTATGTTTGATCCACCATCTCCACAAGATGAGACTTGGAAGATGCCTTATCAACAAGAGGTAGTCAGATGGAGATATTTCAATAGTTGTGCAGTTCATTGCCTGACCTTGAAGATTGCACACATTTATATGTTGACAGAGGTTGAGTATCCACTACCTCCCAGAGTTTGTAAGGTGACGCTAGAAAAGAAGCTTCTGGGAGATAGGAAAGATAAAGTATGTTATCAGCTTCTTAAGTTAATTGAAAGGAAAGCACAGAAGCAATTTGACTAAGGTGTTTGAAAGAATTTTCAAGGCTGATGCATAGGTAAAATGGAGTTTGAGAAGGATTTGTACTTGGTGAAGGTGGTTTGCACTAATACAACAAATGGTTATTAGTCCACCATGTCTAACACACATAAGGACTGGCAAATCTAAGAGCAAATGGCTCTTGGTAAAGATATCTTAAATCCATTTGTGGCTGACAATTTGCCAAAAATTGTTTGGTTATCAACTCACCATATCTGTGGTAGTGAAGAGTTGGCTAGTCCAAAAGCAAACGGCTTTTGTTAAAGACATAACAAATCTGTTGATAGCTGATGATTTGCTAAAAATCATATGGTATTTCAACTTACCATGTTTCATGTACAAAGAGTTGAAATAGTTATTAATGTACCATGGTTATTAACCCAAACATTGGCTACTCCAGAGTTTGGGGCTAACTGGTAAAGAGACATCAAATCCATATATTTTCAATGATTCACCTCTCACAAGAGTTAACACACCTGGAAGTGATGAGAATAGTATGAAACTTTTTGAATTGACGTACAAATAGTCAATGTTGATGCAAAGAAATCATGGATTGCTGATACTTAGAAGATCAGATGCTTCAAAGATCAGAATATGAAGATTTAAAAGAGTTGTAGTTCAAAATAATTCCAAGGTGATAGATCACAACATCTACATGAAGCTTATCATGAAGATAATTGAAGAAACTTGAAGTTCACAAGTGAAAATCAGGTTCGGGGAGGATTTTTAGGAATTATTATGTAAACAGACTTAAGTATGCTAGTTCTATAGTTAAGTCTGTTGGTTTCATAGTTAAGTCTGCCAGTATTATTTAAGTCTGGCAGGCATAGTTAGTACTATAGAGTATTCTAGTAAAGTCTGTTTATGAAAAACAGAATAGATATCTTAGGAGATATACTAGGAAAGGATATATACGCGTATTAGATATCTTAGGAGAAGATATGTTTATCCTTTCACACATTTTGTAATATTAGGCTTTCCTTGGTGTATAAAAGGAACTCTATGGTATTGTGTTTCATATACAATTCAAGCCTATTAAAATTAATAGAAAATATGAAGTTAGTTATTCTTATTATGTTCTTCATATTGTTTGTGTTAAGATTCCGCATTAACATTTAAACAATTATTGTTAAGAGTTTCTCATATAGTTAATTTGGATTTATTCAAGTTATCTATTGTCTTACAAAGGCTACTTAGATCCATTACTTTGGACCTACAAAAGTGTAAACACAAAGGTTGGTGAGTTCATAGAGTTTATAGTTTAAAGTACGGATGATGACATCAAATAAGTACATATTATTGTCATCATTTGTCCTATATATTTGACTTGTTTTACATTATTATCTATGATAATTTGTACTTAATCCTTTACTTTAGTAATTCTCAGTTAGAAACAAGCATTTGGTGAAAGTTAGTGCTTTTGGATGAAATATGAAGCAAAATGATCAAGATTGGAAAAGTCTACTGAACTGAAGGAGATACGCCGGATCATTCTAGACAGATATGCCATATTGCTATACTTAGATGAATTCGAAGACCATTGCCTGACTTTGAAGAATGCGCCGCATGTAAATTATCCCATGCGCCGCATATGAAACTTTGATCAACAAAGAACCAACTTGTTCTAGCTCAGATACGCCGCATTACATATCTGACATACGACGCATCACTCTCAAGACATCACCAAATACAATCCAAGATATTGAAGGACATGCGCCGCATTGATATTAAGATATTATAACACCCCCATTTTAACCATGCAGCGGAATACAACATGGGGTGCTATTTGGTCACATAGTACAAGTATAGTAAACAACTTTAAAACAAAGTCGTTTTTAAAATCTCACATTCGATAATTTATCAGAGTTAACAAGGTCCCAAATGTTTTTAACATAGTTAAAAGATACATAAGTTTTGAAAGTTTAGAACCTTATAGAATGAAAACTTTTATTTAAACAAAAGAGGTCCCAAATAAGTACAAAGTTTAAAGATACATAAGATAATAAAAGTTTTGGTCTTTTCTTAAAAGAAAATTTATTTAGAACATGAGCCATCTTGATATCCATCTCTTGCGCCGCCCATCCAATCTGAAAGTCACTTATGGACCTGAGATAAACATGCTAAAAGTCAACACAAAGGTTGAGTGAATTCATAGAGTTTAAGTAAGCAGTTGAATACAAGTATTATTTATCAATAGACATATAACAAATACATGTCGGGTAATCAGATTATAGTATAGAGCTCATGAAACCGAACCTTGACCTAGTTTAATAGTGCCCCGAAAAGGTAAGATTTGCCATTTACCACGTAATCTCTCAATATTATGTGACCGTTGATGTATGAGCGCTACTCACCCGGCCAGGCCCGCCAGGCCAAATATGCATATTCATAATACTAGCGTTTCCCACGGAATTAACGGTTCATGATGGGGACTTAATTGGCAAGAAATATACTCAATTGACTATAATCATGTAATCGGGTCAAGCATACCAAAAACTACTTGTATTTGGTTTGTAAAACTAGCATGTATCCCCCTCGCGAGGTTTATAAAACAATTGAAGTAAGTAAAAGCGAGGCTATGAACTCACCGTGAACAAAGAGGAATAATCACAATCAAGCAAGCGAAGAAAGATAGCCGCGAAGCTCTACGGAGAACCTAAACATATATACGTTGTCTTAGGTTTTGAAAATAAATATTGATGCAACTTTGCAATATATATAAATTATTATCTTATCTACGCTTGGTACATAAATTCCCTAGTATATCACAAGTTTTAGTTCGGTATTTTAAAAGTTATTTAGTTCGGTACTTTTAAGGTCAAGGCTGTCAAAAATTTTATAACTTGTACATCTTAGAAAATCCGTTACTATTAAACCGTATGTCGAAAAATTAAGTTTCTTATATCCCCGGAAAGGTATTTGTCTGTACTAACAAGTTTTGTGGGTCCCACTAGATAAAAAATTACTTAATAGTAGAAAAATAATCCATTTACCCATAGTATTCAGCCCAACAGTTTTCAATATCACAACAGTCCCACGAAAAATGCGATATCTAGAGTTCTACAAGTCCAATTAATTCCCCGTTTACGGCCATGTTTAAGTTAAGATGTTACCTACATTTCATAAAACTGGGCCAAGTAGTGAAAATGAACATATCACTGAGATTTTTACCATTTAAATCTGTAACTCAGAATCTGGCATGTTTCACGAAAATATTTCTAGTTTAATCATCGTAATGAGTTATTCGATGAAATACCCGTCAAAATGACCACAAGACATAGGGCTACAACAAAATATTTTTGGTTTAGGTCCAATGTTTACTGATTAAATCAGTTTATTCCGTTTTTACCCCTGAATCAGATTCACAGTTGCATGTCTAGTCCTTTAGTGTTTTTATTGTTTTCTAAGTTATGTACCAAGCCTAATTAAGCATAATAATTTATATAATGCTTAAATACATCAAGATATAATACTTTTACAGTAATGAAAATAAAAATAAAATGAAAATTGAGTGGAGAGTTTCCTTACAAAAGTGATGAAGAAGAAAGATTACAACAACAAGAACACTAGACCTAGTTTAACCCATTCAACACTTGCACCATTTCTTTACCCCATGTCAACCCAAATTTTAATCACCAAAACCCTTGTAAATACTTGAAAATCTCAGCCCCTAAACACCTTGAAAATCTTCTAAATAACTCTTGAAATCTTCCAAATAGAACACCTTAGAAATGATGAGTTTTATGTGTTGTTTAAGTGTGATAAATCAAGAACAAGACTAGGGCTTCAAGATCTTTAATCTATGATCAATAATTTAGTGAAAATTTGGATGAAATGGGTGCTTTGAATCTGTTTTGGGTCGTTTGTGGTGAAAAGATGAGAGAAAAATGGTGGTATTGCATGTTACTATGAGTAGTTTACTAGTTTTAAGTATTAGTGGAAGAATATGATGTTTAGTTGTCAAGTTATAGTGCAAGGAGTGTTCTCAAAAGGCCAAGTGGCTTAAGTGACTCACAAAAACCAGCCACATCATGGTGAGGTGGTCTAGTGGGTTATTTTTGTATAAAATTTGAGTTATGAGGTGTAGTTTGCTCCCGGTAATTAAAACGGAGGGTTTTTAAGACGCGTAATGTAGTACTGGGTAGTAATAAAATGTAAAACTTTTAAAAATGTTAATACTTGATATCATAATATATTTTAGTAATTTATATGAGTGGTGAGTTCATCGGAGGATTTAAACATTGTTAAAACTAAACCCGTTAGTTAAAAACGCATTTGGTGACACCGGTTTTTGATAAAAGTGACGCAAAATATAAAAATGAAATGACAAGTATAAAATTTAATTGTAAACATGAAAATAGGTTAAATGCATAGAATATGTAAAATCATCATAGTCTAGGTTGGTTCACGTTGTTAAAATCATAAAACGTAAATTTAAATCGTGTAAAACGTGAAAGGTGCAAGGTTTACGTATAAATGGAAAAAGTGAAAATTGACTTTTAAAATAGGATTGTAAGGAAACAAAAATGCATAAAAAGTGTAGAGTAGACATAGTATAGTAGTGGTTGAATAAATTGAACGAAGCATGACGTACGCGGATAACTTCCGACGAAGTTAATTATTAAAAACAAATAGTTAAATAATAAAATATTAAAATTAGTGATATGAAATTTTTGAAATGTCACAGATATGCCGCATCTGAAGGCGGTGTACGAATATTCCAGAATATATTAATCTTGGACCACACACGAAGTTAAGTAAATGCGCCGCATCTACTTAATAGATGTGCCGCATCGAGCCCTCAGACAGAAACTATAAATACCCCAAGATATAGTCGGATTTCGTATGCCATAAATCTTAAGACGAAAAAGAGAAACCCTAAGGAGAAGAATACAGACAAAAAGGCAACACAAGACACACCACATTGAAGATTTCAGATCAAAAAGAAGGTCATGCTTGTGTTTTAATTCCATTATGTAGTTTTGTTTTATTGTAATAGTACACTTTAATCCATCAGGATTGATGGGCTTGTGACCGCCATATTGCTCCCCTTAAAATTGCTTTCCAATCGATTAAAGCTTATTTGATGTTTATTTGGTTCTTGTTATATGTGCTTTGATAACCTATGTGTCTAGCAGTGGCAAGCTTGGGCCGCTATACCCCTCAAACAATTACTTCACTAGGATAATAAGTTACTGTAAGTCCGTAAAAAAGTTAAATAATATAGACATAAGTGATGATTAAGGGTTTACTCGCCTATAGTCAAGATACCAACGAGGGAGAAGAGTTTACGACACTCATCATATAAAACAAGCAATAAAACAAGTGACAAGATACTTAATCATTAGTTAGGCCTCTTATCTGTATCCATTATCTATCTGTGTACGTGTTCGCCATTCGTTGTATTCTTGCTCAATAGTTGTATTTGTTTATTTAATCAAACCAAATCATGAAAGTCTCTCAAACTAAACCCCTTGCATTAGATTAGATTGTAAAACCAACTTATGATATTAAAATACCGACATACATACTAGGTGTTAACGTTCCACTCTTAGTGATCGACACTCTACTTACCAACTAGCCTACACTGATCGGGTACACTGCTCGTTAGTGTGTATGTTTTAGGATAAGTCAGCTAAATATAAATTTAAAACTTGATTAACTACAAACGAAATAGCACGCATCACACATCAACGGACAACAAGATTTCAGAGTGATAGTAATAATTGTAATGAATGCAATAATCAGTAAATATAGTTTTTATTGTACTAAGCTCATGACTATCAAAACGTTAATAGTGTATCAACAGAAATTGAGGGTGCGTTTGGTATCCCCCAATCGGAATGGGTCTATTGATTTCATTCCGATTCAAGATGTTTGTTTAGTGGGCCTGTGAATGAAATTGACATATCATGGCCATAGATTCATTACACACCAATTTGGTGTCTATGAAATCCATTCCCGTGGGCCCTCTCTTTTCCACTACAAAACTCAAATATCTATACACTTTTTCATACCGTATTTTGCCATACGAACATAAACAATCGTAATGATACACTTTTTCATATCCATTGTTATTCTACCCCATACCAAATCCGATACCAACTGTCATTCCTAGCAACAAACCAAACGGGCCCTGATATAATAATCATATATCAACAGAAATTGATATAATAATCAGATATCAATAGAAATTGATATAATAGTCGGATATCAATAGAAATTGGTATAATAGTCGGGTATCAACAGACATTGATATAATAGTCGGGTATCAACAGAAATTGATAAAATAGTCGGATATCAACAGAAATTTATTGTCGGGTATCAACTTAAATTGATATAATAGTCGAGTATCAACAGAAATTGATATAATATTCAGGGTATCAGCATAAATTGATATAATAATCGGATATAAATAGAAATTGATATAATACAAAATATAGTTTCAAGCAATTGTGATCATAATAAAAGTATAATAGGCAATTGATGAGGTGAAAAGTGTTACGCTTTTAAGGAGTCATTTAAGCCTTAAGTCGTAATAATATGATTAAATATTGCCTTAAACCGTTCCTTTTGTTATTTTAGGTTCTTTTGACAGGAATTCTAGAAAAGGAAGCATTTTGGACGTTTTTGGAGAAAAATAGTGAAGAAAATGACAAAGTCAAGAAATCAGGCTGGAACAGTACCTGATGGCGTCACGCTATACAAGCTGACGGCGTCACCCTTAAAGACAAGAGGTAAGAAATTAATTACACTTGACGCGCCAGAAGGTTTTTGAAGATTTATAACGTAACGGCGTCATGTTTTATCACAAGGCGTGACGGCCTAGACTACATACAAAGTGACGGCGTCAGGAATGAACCTGACGACGTCAGAATCCATAGAGTGACGACGTCAGAACGACGAAGAAATCTTAGTGAAACCGTCACATGTTGATCAAGGCAATCACAACTTGCGTGCGAAGTAGTTGTTATTGTTTTGGCTATATCTTTTGCATACGACGCCGTCACTCCTTAGGGCTGAGCCGTCAACCTTGGCCGACAGAAAATTTTCCTATAAATACAACATTATAACTTCACTTTTTGTATGCCCCAAGCCTTAAGTCCGATTCTAGGGTTAGGGTAGGTGTTTTTCCAGCAACTTAGAGGGTCTGAATCACTCCATAAACATCTTGTAATGGTTTGCTTATTGATTTAATCTTATGTTATGTCTTCAATTATTATTATTGTTGATTGCTCTTCATTAATTATACCACTAGAACAAAAACTGGAATTGGTTACAACAAATATGTGTGACGATATACATATAGTCACACATGGTTTTTTCTTTGTGTGTGACTAAAGGTGGTGTGACCATAGGGTACCTACGGTCACATGATTTGGTTCTTTTTAGTCTCACTTACAAAAGAATAACCAAAACGTTAAAATGTGTGACTAAATAGGTACAATTTTAGTTGGATTAATCAGCTTTGTGTGTCCAAAAACTCTTATAGTCACACGAAGCATTTTCTTTTTTGTCTATTTAGTCACATACAATTAACCATAAAGTGGCCAAAAGTGTTAATAAGTGTGACCATATGGTGTTGAAAGTGAAGAAATGTATGGTTTGTGTGAATATAGATCATCCAATTGCCACATAAATTGTATGTTTGTGTGGCCTTTTGTAACATTTAGTCACACAAAGCATGTTACTTTTGGGTATTTAGTCACATAAAATTAAGCATAAGGTGGCCAAAAGTGTGAATATGTGTGACCATATGGTGTTTAAAGTGAAGAAATGTGTGTTTTGTGTGACTATTGATCATCCAATGGCCACATGAATTGTATGTTTGTGTGGCCTTTTGTAACATTTAGTCACACAAAGCATGTTTCTTTTGGGTATTTAGTCACATACAATTAAGCATAAAGTCGCCAAAAGTGTGAATAAGTGTGACCATATGGTGTTTCAAGTGAAGAAATGTGTGTTTTGTTAGACTATTGACCATCCAATGGCCACATGAATTGTATGTTTGTGTGGCCTTTTGTAACATTTAGTCACACAAAGCATGTATCTTTTGGGTATTTAGTCACATAAAATTAAGCATAAAGTCGCCAAAAGTGTGAATAAGTGTGACCATATGGTGTTTAAAGTGAAGAAATGTGTATTTTGTGTGACTGTTGATCATCCAATGGCCACATCAATTGTATGTTTGTGTGGCCTTTTGTAACTTTTAGTCACACAAAGTATGTTTCTATTGGGTATTTAGTCACATACAATTAAGCATAAAGTGGCCAAAAGTGTGAATAAATGTGACCATATGGTGTTTAAAGTGAACAAATGTGTGTTTTGTGTGACTATTGATCATCCAATGGCCACATGAATTGTATGTTTGTGTGGCTTTTTGTAACTTTTAGTCACACAAAGTATGTTTCTTTTGGGTATTTAGTCACATACAATTAGACATAAAGTGACTAAAAATGTGAATAAGTGTGACCATATGGTGTTTAAAGTTAAGAAATGTGTGTTTTGTGTGACTATTGATCATCCAATGGCCACATGAATTGTATATTTGTGTGGCCTTTTGTAACATTTAGTCACACAAAGCATTTTTCTTTTGGGTATTTAGTCACATACAATTATGCATAAAGTGACTAAAAGTGTGAATAAGTGTGATTATATGGTGTTTAAAGTGAAGAAATGTGTATTTTGTGTGACTATTGTTTATCCAATGGCTACTTGAATTCTATGTTTGTGTGGCCTTTTGGAACATTTAGTCACACAAAACATGTTTCTTTTGGGTATTTAGTCACATACAATTAAGCATAAAGTGACTAAAAGTGTAAATAAGTGTGACTATATGCTGTTTCATGTGAAAAAATGTGTGTTTTGTGTGACTATTATTCATCCAATGGTCACATGCATTTTTTGTTTGTGTAGCCATTTGTAGTATTAGTCACACAAAGCATGAAGTAAACAGTGACCAAAAGTGTTAATAATTGTGACTATATGCATCTTTTAGTCACATATAAGAAATCAATATATATCAAAACAAATTCAAATATATAAATCAAAACTAATTCAAATACAATAAAATTGGAATGTATATAACTGAACTAAATATAAAATTGTAATGTCGTTCATAATAAAAATTAGCCAAGGACGGTTTATATGTTTCCATAAAGCTAGCAAACCAAGGTGTGCCTTGTTTTGCATAAAACGGAATGTATGCTTCTTATGAAAGCACTCTAGCTTCAATAACACTAGTAACCTATCGAGATGAAAAAAACAAAAATGAAATCAGTTTCCATACTACTGTACACAATTTAAACAGTTGCAGATGGATCTAATATATTTTACCTTGGAGACATCAAACTTGCAGATGGACCACAGCTAGTTGTAAAGGCCGTATATACAACTGCATATAACTCGTATTTGAAATCCACCTGCATAACAAGAAGGGAGAGGTAAGAATCAGTCATATTCCTGTGGAAAGCAAAAAAAATCAAACTTGATTTCAAATACCTTAACCTTGAACAAATAAAATTTTATATTAAGACACGCCATATTATAAACACAAAGTGTCATTTGCAAAGTAGGGGTGAGCGCGATTCCGAAACCACAAAGAACCAACCTCGAACTGAGAGAACCGAGAACCGGGCCAAAAAGCGTGTTTCGGTTCCGGTTCGGTTCTCGGGTCCGGTTCGGGTATTCGGCTCTACCCGATTGGAACCAAATTTTTTTAAAAAGTACCCAAAAATTCCACATTTTTTTATGTTTGAACTCATTTACGTGTAAAGTGTAAATAATATTGAACAATAAAAGTATTTAGCCGAATATTATTGAATGATTAAAGTGTACTAGTAAATAGTTTGAAACTTTATCTAGAGAAAGTTTGCTTTGGGCCATTGGTAATTTTGCTGAAAGCCAGAAATGTTATAAGAGTTTAAAAACATACTTCAGTTCTATTTTGGTTATATGCTTCCCATAAACAAGCTAATTTCTAATGTCAAATCATAAATGATACATATACACGATATGAACCGTTGTACTTACCATCCAAGTAAAATAACCATTTCTCAACATAGGATTGAATGTGTGGAATTTAGCCATTGTTGATTGTCTTTGCATTATCGTGTTTCTTTATATCTCCACATAAGAATGATAACTAGCTAGATATATTATAGTAATATACATTTACGAATGATAACCAATAGATATACATACGTACCAGTAAGCACATCATGCTGATCCACTTGAGCCTCATCCTCCCATCTCCTCCAACTGTGGATCTAGCAAGATTACAACAAACATGAATTTAACAAGTACCACAGAGTGTGTGAAACACTACGTAACCGCATTGAAGAATCAAGTATTGCCCAGATTAGCAAGCCTTGTACCCTACATGTTCAGACATTAGATTACTCCATGATAATGGTGTAAAAAACTTACTAAATACAAAGCATCTCAAAATTAAACACGGACACAAAAAAATACACAAAAGTGCAAAACTTGTTGATGTCAAGCTCAAACCTTTAGAAGTCGAAGCTATTTGCATATGAAAAAACAACTGGTTAACATTTATAGAGCAATTTTGACAAATACAATCCCTGAATATGGAATATTTTTACATATCACAACCACTAGTGCAATGAGTGTTGTAAACCAAATTCGGTAAGTCAACTTAATGAATTCTGATTCATAAAACATCGCGATATAAAATACCTTAAAAATAATATTTTTTTAATAAATGACAGTCTACGTGGGAGGGACTGCTTATTATATACTACTACCTCCACAATGTTTAAAACTAGATATTATCACGCCAACATTTCCTTCCCTAATCCTAATCCAATATCCTGAATATTCTAGTCACCAATACCACTCGCATCCATACACAATACTAACCGCGATATACACAACAGGCTAAAAAAAAAAAAAAAAAAAAAAAAAAAAAAAAAGAAAAAAAAATGAAAAACAAAAAACGAAAAAACAAAAAACAAAAAGAAAGACTAACTATAGTACTTACTTAGGCAGATTAGTTATAGAAACTTAACATGACCGATTAGTCGGGTTATGTAGAATGCTAAGGAAAGATTGCCATTTTTTGCATATCATATAGTATTTTATATTTATAAGAAGTAACATCCATGAAGACCTGAATAGCTTTGCCCATTTAAGAGGTAACATTCTAATCACTTAATTATGAAGACCTGAATAGGGTTGACCATTTAAGACATCAAAGATAAACTTGATCTAATACACCTTGGTACAGCAGAAATATAGATATTATTTTGATTCAATATATGACCCTTCCAGACCTTCTTGATACAATTCAAAATCTTCAGGGTTCCATCTTCATATCATGTTTAGCTTGAAATTAGTCATCGTGATACCCATTAACTAAAACTCAAGGTGAATAACATTCTTTCATTTTTTTGTTAATATGCAAAGACAAACAAAGTCTTAGTAGTGCCCAAAGACAAACAAAGTCTGGTGTTTAGATGCTATTAATATGTTGCTGATGTATTTGTCGCTTTTTCACATTTCCGGCTTGAAAATTCAAGGAACAACTGAAGTGCAGACTACGACAGCAAAGGAGGTCCAATATACATCTAAAAACAAGTGTTTGCTATGACAACATCTAAAAATTTAATTTTTTCATTTGATGTACAGTATGTGTGTGAGGTACTATATAGCATATACTACTCTTTTATTATATGCAACTAAAAAAAGATATAATTATGACAATAATTTTTTTTCCTCTAATCCTATATGTCGAAAGTTCCAATCATCAAAAACCACTCAGCACCCACAAAAACTAAACTACCCGTGAAACACACGACAAAAAAAATATCAATCTTATCCGCAAACTTTAAACTAATACTAACAATAACTATAAACAGTATCAACAAATAACAATCAAGCTAAAACATTAATAAACAAAACTCATACTACCAAAGACGGCTTCTCGTAAACATCCTCGCACCAACTCTAAGAACTCGTTGCAACCAACATCACCGGCTTATACTCCTCTTCGCTCTGATCTCGATTAGACGTTATACACGCCTCAGTCTCATCATCAGTATCATCAACAAAAGAATCTTCAATCATTTCATCAGCCAACAACGGCTCATCATCTTCTACCTACTTCAAATCCTCATCTTCCTATTGCGCAATTTTGTCGAACAGTTGGTGTGCACAGAAGTGAACTATGATGTTAGTACGACGAGCTACTAGTTTCAATTTGTATTGCATAACGGTTAAAGAAGAATCCATCAGATTATTAATTTTATAAAAACTAATAATTGATGAGTTAAAACTACGTGTGTGTGTTGATTGGATTTTATTTTGATTTTAGGTATGAGTGACGGTTTGAAATCGGGGGAAATAAATTAGGGTTTGAAATTGGGCGAAATGAGGAGAGGGAAAAAATTAAAATAAAAGGGGGAGTTGAAAATTTTATATTTTATTTACTATGTGACACGGTTTGTTTTGGGTTTTGAGGCTATCCGCAAATAAGGTACGGGGTGTCATATGGGTTGACCTGACCCGACCCGAACCCGATAAGGCCTTATAGGGTCGGGTTGATTCGGGTCCTGCTTAGCTTATCGGGTATATCGGGTCAACCCGATAACCTAATAGGGTCGGGTTAGGGTCTCAACTAGTTTGTTATCGGGTCAACCCGATAACATACATAATGTCCCATTAACAAATCTACCAAAATTTTGTTGATAAAAATAATGTATAAAGACGTTTTTAATATCTTTCGATATCCTTAAGTTTTGATGATCACAAAATATAAACTCATTACACGCAAAGTTAATATGTAAACAAGTTTTAAGCAAGTTTATATCATCTCATCCATCATAATCACATTAAGGTATGAATAAACAAGTGACTAATACATTTTATGATCAAAGGGATGTTTATTTAAATAATACAAAGTTTATAAAATTAAATAAACTTATTATATATTTTTGAAAAACATTTTTGGTAATAAAGGAAAATATTTTATTCATAATAAATACATGAATTCAAAATTTTAACCAAAATCAGTTAGTTTTTCACCAAATAAACTTTCCCCAGAAAAAGACAAGAAAACTACAGTTTTCGTCTGGGCGGCCACCTTAATTTTAAGGGGGCCGGCACACAATTAAGGGGACCGGCCACGCTCCCCTGTCAGATTCTGTTAGAAATTTTTCCCTATAAATACCACCTCAAACCTAGAATTTTTCTTACCTCTAGCACGAAAATTTTCAGATCCAAATCTCTCTAAACATCCTCCTAAAAACCCTTTGATCATTGATGAGTGCTCAAACACTCATCATTTTTATTCTAATCTGAACTGCAAAACATACAAAAACACTCAGAAATGCATTAAAATACCAAAAATATTTCAAAATTGTGTTTTATATGTTTTGGATGCAAAATGAGCAAAAACAAACGAAAAATGCACAAAGTTTGCAAAATTGGCAGTTTCAGTCCCTCAACTTTCATAAAATTACAAAACTAGTCCCTGGATGTTCAAAAAATGGAAAATTATCACCAAAGGTCATTTTGAAATCATAAAATGTCATATTTAGTCCTTTGGTGAAAAATTGGAAAGTTTTGGAAATTTATGAAATTAGTCCCTGGAGTTTCAAACTTTGGCAGATTTGGTCCCTGGTGGGATAATTTTAAAAGAAAAATCATTTTGGGTCCTTGGGAAGTTACAAAAGTTATTTTTAGTCCTTGGTGTGAAGTTTTGAGAAAATTGCATTTTGGTCCCTTAAACTTTCACATTTTGCAAAAATGGTCCTCGGGGTTTAAAATCTAGGAAAATATTAATTTTTGGTCTTATAATATTCAAATGTTATCAAAGTTACCCCTGGTGGATATTTTCAGAAAATCACATTTTCAGCCCTCATGATTTCTGAAATTACAACTTAGGTCCTTGTGATATTACTAATTAACCAATTGGACCCTTACCTTTTTTAAACCAAATAATCCAAACCAAACCACCCCTCATGGCCTGGTCCAAAAAGCAAACAACCTCAGCCCAACCAAAACTTAAAACCCTTAGCCCAATCACCCAAACAGCCCACCACCACTAAAAACCTTACCCCGTTTTTTTAATATACCCCTCGTTGACCCCCAAAAGTCAAACAAACAACAATTCATCCCCCCCACTTGTTAGCAGCCTGCAACACCCAAACCCACACTCAACCCCCTCCTCTTCTCAGCAAAACCCACTCCATGTTCCCTTCCAAACCATTAACCTCCAAACTGCCAAATCTTTTTTTTTTTCCACCAAACACAATTTAAACGGCCTAGATTAATGGAAGCAATCCTACGGCTTAGAAGTTGGTGGGAAAATCTTTGTGGACCTCCAGGGTGTATAAAAGAAAGAAAAAAAGATGAAGAAAGTAGCTAGTTTTTATTTTTTATAGTTTTAGTGTAGTAATGTAGTGGTAGTTAATTTTCAAGCTCAAGTGTATCATTTAGCCTTAATTTGTAATTTCAAGTCTTTTCAGTGTAGTTTGAACCTAATTCAAGCAACAATTTCATTCCTTTTAATTAATTTTAGTTTATGTTTACTTTCTTGAAAATCTCATTTCCATTTCAAAAGTGTTTAAAAGTTGTTAATGTCTGTTTCCTTGGACTCATTCAAGCTCACTTATAAGTTTTTTTTTAAGATTAGAAAGCATTTAGATCAGTTTCCATCCAAGTTACCAAAAATACTCAAAAATAGCAAAAATAGCTATTAAATAAAAAATTCATTGTGAAGGATGATTGAAGCAAAGGATCTGGATTACTTTAGATTATATATGGTTTAGAAGCTATGGGGAAGCTGTAGGTATTGTGTTTGGTCCTTTGGTCACCTGTTTCTCATTTGATCACCCATTGTAAGTCAATTTCTAGGTTTCTGTATTCTACTATAGAAATAGTTAGTTTGTGTTTGTCTCTGCTAATTTACTTTACTTCTTAGTTTATTATTCATATGTTAGTTTAGATATCCTAGTTGTGTTTGGTGTTCATTAAATTTTTAGTTAACTGTTAGACTAATTCAGTTTTACCTAAGTTAAGGGTACTAACTGTGTACTACTTAGTGGTGAATGTAAATTGTTCATTATATGTTTAATATCCTGTTTCAAACTAATTTGTTCAAAGTTTGCCCCAAAAATCCTTGTTGCTTAGGAAAACCCTTGACAGTTAGCTATTAAAGGGGTGTTTGGTTTGGGTAACTTCTACATGATATGGTTGTCACTTTGCTTGTTTATCTGCATTTGTAGTTTCCTTAGGTCATAGTAGAGTTAAAAAAAAGTCCATTAACTTGCATCTCAAACACCAATAGTCAAAATCACTGATTACCCCTTTTCATTTGTTAACTGTTGGATTTTGGGATGCCTTGATTGCTCATTTCAGTTCTTATTTGGTTGGTATAACTTATTTTAGCCTCCACTTAGTTTATTTCATTATATTCAATTAGTAAAGTAGGATTAAAGTTCACTTAAGTCAATTTTCAAGTTTTACTCAAAAAGTCAAAAGTTCACTATCTCAGTTTTTTCCAAATTGGTAAGATTTCTTGTGATTTATGTGTTAGGTCTCATGCCCTGAGCTTTTGATATGTTATAATACCCCAGCTCATCTTTATAGTCTCACCATTTTCATATTTTTAGAAATTTTCTTTTGGGCCCCACAAAGCCACAAAGTGACCTGCAGGGCTGTGTACTGCTCTGTCTCAGCAGATACACCACCACCACCACCACCACTTGGTGGTGGTTTTCTGACCAACCCAGTGGGCCCCAGCTCATCCACCTTGCACCTTTCAACCCCCCTCCTAGTAGGGATCATCTATTGACCATTGGGTTGACCTAGATACCTCTGGGACCCACCTAGTTTAGCCCCCAATATCTGTCCCAGTTTCTGTATTTACACAAGGTTCAATTTGCTTATTTGCTAGCTTATTGCTTATCTTGTGGCGATTTTTGGCTTATTTCTGCTTAAACAAGTTCTTATAAGTTGTTTGTACCAGATTTTACCATAGTGGGTCCCACCTAATGCCATTTTAGCTTATTTCTCACCTTGGTCAAACTAAGTCAACTGTATCAACTTATTGGCTTATTCCAGCTTATTATTAAGTTCTAAAAATCTTGTTTTTACATAAAGTTCTTGTTTTTAGTTATAAATCAAGTTTCTAAAAAGAAAATCCCGAAAATCAAATGTAATTTTCAGTGATAGTTTCTATTTAATTTTATTTAAATTTTATTTTTCATTTTTAGATTTTAATTAAGTACTTGTCATTTTTATATTTTTATTAATTTTCTCTTATATTAAAGTAATTATGTAAATTTTCTCAGATTTTTATTTTATCTTTTAGTATTTATTAGAATTAATTTTAGTTTTATTAATTATTAATTAATAATTAGTTTTAAATAGCATAATTAGTTTTTATTAAGTAAAACCTAGTTTTTATATTTTTTTTTAGCTTTTATATGTTATAAAATAATTTTATAAATTTTATTAGAATTTTTACTGTTCATTTAGTATTTTTCTTAATTTAAAATAGTTTAATTAGTTAATTAGTAATTAATTAGTAATTAATTAATATAAAAATCACAAAAAGACGATTAAACCATCATCAAAACCGCCTCTCTATTATTTATATAATATGCAATCGGTGTTTGCTTGATGTTAGTATCTGGGGAGGGGTGTGTCACGCTTATTTTTTCAACACATATACTGAAAATCGCTGCCTATCTTTAAACCCTAATCGATCCTGAATTTGGTTCTTTAGAATTGATTATTTATTAGGGTTTATATTATCGGTTCTATCTATAATCGACTCTCTATCCCTATTGCGATCTTCTTGATCGTGGTTGGTTCTTTGGGTTTCGATTTCCTATTTAAATAAACCCTAACTGTTTTTTAAGTCGGTTTATAATCGATCCTCTTTAAGGGTTTATTTGCTATCGCTGATTTATTAACCCTAAAACGATTTCTGTAATCGTTTTTTAGGGTTTATTCGTTTTGGTTTTGGCTGGATCGTATGGTTGCTCATGTTTATCTTTACTTATGATCTGGTTTGGAGGATTGGATTGACATGTTCATATGGTGCTTATTCTTGGTCGATCCATTGGTGTTAATGCGCGGTCATGCTTATGAAACCCTTTATTAGGGTTTCGATCTTCTTCATGGTATGTTTCCTGGTTGTTATCATGGTGGTACCCTGTTGTGGGTTTGGTTTTTGATTGGTACATCAGGTTCTTACATGGAATAACATGGTTTTGTGGGTTTGAGGGGAGATGCATATGAGTTTAATCTATGGATTGTTAGGGTTCGTAATCCCTTGTTTGTTTTCCAGCGTTAACAGTGATGATCCTGCTGCTTTGCCTATTATTTTATGGATCATTATTGGGTATACTAGGAGTTGTGTTTCTGGTATGGATGTCGTTGGAGTTGGGTGTTTGTTTATGTTCGATCCAAGACCTGCTGAATTTTTCATCTTATTTGTTATTGTGGCGGGGTTGGCAAGCTTTGGAATCCGTTCAAAGTTGTGGCCAATTTTACGTAATCTTGTGATCGATGCTACTGGTTTTTATGAATGTTGAAGTTATATGGCAGATTTTGATACCAATGGTTTGCATTCTAATCTTGGTTGCTTTTGGCAGCTCATGGGTATTCAATATCGTGTCATATTGTTTGTTGCATTGTAACTTGATCATTGGTTTTCTTCATAAGTTTCTTTCGGATCCGTTGGAAGATTGGTTCAAGTTCTTATATGATGGAAGATATGCCGGAGGTTAGGTCGTTTAGACCATGTTTATGCTTCGAATTTATTTGCTACGGAAGTCACTCTTATTAGGTTATTAGATTATGCTTTGCATAATACTAATAGAAGACGCAATTTGTTGAAGCTGGAAGTTCGCATGTTTATGATTTGGATCGCTAGGATGACTAAGAAGACTTCAATTTTATTTGAGTTGTGATGTATTGTATTTTTATTACTTGTCATCGTTAGTTGTATTTAGATCTGGTAGTTATAAGAATGGTCTGTCATTCTTATATAGTGGTAGTGGTAGTGTCCTTAAGGACTTCGATGAGAGACTCACTCTCTTCCATTGTACTTAAACGTTTTTGATTAATGTATTTTACCGGGTGCAGGATTACTCCCCTTTACCCAAAAAAAAAATCACAAAAAGACAAAAACACTTATTTTTAATTTTAAAACTTATTTTTAGTTATTTTATAATTTTAGAAATTTTATTTTCATTTTTCTAGTGTTTAAATAATATTGTATTGTATTTAAGTATTTTAATTATTAATAATTAGTAATAATTAGTATTTAATTAATATTAAATAATTAATTAGGGTTAAAAGTTATTTTAATTTTCTAAAAATTTTCTTTTACCCTTAGGTTTGTAAAAAAGTCATTTTTCACCCCCTGAGTGTTTTCAGATTTCAGTTTTTACTTTTTATTTTGTACGCTTACGTTTTATTTAAACGTGAACGTACGCGTTTTAAGTTTTAAATGTTTCTGGTTTTCCTGACTTTCCAGTATTGTTAATATAGTGTATTTAAGCTATTATCTTTCATATTCCAGTAGTATAATCATCACAACTCACTTATACCCTTTCCTGTCCAAATTCACCCGATCACAAACCCGTTTTAATACCATCCACACCTCGTCGGGACATAACGACCCGGGGAAACCTTATAATTCCGCGGAGCATTGATCTAGGCTATTTGACTTTGTTGACCATTCCTTGGTCAATATAAGTTAGGTGGTTTTGGCATCAATCAACTTTTGGCGCCGCTGCCGGGGAGGTTGTGTGCGTATCTAAACGGTTTTTCTGATTAGTGTCTTTGGAAATCGTTCCATTGTACATTTATCCATCATTTGTTCATATTTTCTTATTATCAAAACAAAACCGTTCACGAAAACTTTTTAAATCAAGTTTTCAACGAACACAAAAAACACAAAAACATTTTCTTTCTCATTTGTACAAAATGTATTTCCAAAAACCCAAAAATATTCACCTTAACCCTCTCACATCTTTGATTCTTCATCCCTACCCCTCCCAAACCATTTGATTCTTTCTATGTCTCACCCACACCTTCTGGTTTGCCAATGGTGTGGTAATCCTCATAATGGTGGCAATTGCCCCAGTTGTGGCATGGTAGAGTCAGGAAACGGGTCTGTCTATAACCAGAATCCATATTCCTACCATGACACGACTGATTCATTCCATCAGTTACCACACCATGATACTCAGCAGTTTTACTGTTGTGAGTACTGTGGTGGTTCACACTACAGTTCTGATTGTCAATCGGGAAACACGCTTGTCTATGAGCAGTTTCCTGATAACAATTTAGACTCTAGCACGTACAACCCACAGTCTCAACAGTTTTACTGTTGTGATTACTGTGGAGGTCCACACTTCAGCTCAGATTGTTAAACGGGTAATCCATATCCTTGTGACAATTTTGACACACCTTATTACAACCAACCTCCACAATACGATATGAATCAAGCACTTCTTCCAGAAATGCAAAATATGATGAAAATCGTTGATGAGCTTAAGGGTTTAGTTCAAGACTTTGCCCAAAGACACACTCATCAAAAATCCATGGAAGAATTGTTGGCTGAAGAGCAGGCTGCTAGAATAAATTCCCAAGATGCATATGAAAAATCTGTGAGGGAATCCATTGCAAGAGAAAAAGCAGCCAAATCTAGCTCTTTGTTCCGTTTCATTCCTGATGACAGTGATGATGAGGATACACTTGACATCCTTGAATTTTATAAAACTTCAAGTTCATCAGTTGATACCCCGACAGTTGAGATTCCATCTCAAACAACTGCTATCACACCCGAGGTTCCCACTCACTCTTTGATCATGGGGGACGAGCATCTTGACACTGTTCCTGAAAGGGAATCGGACGAATTCATAAAGTCTAGTGTTGAGAACCTTGTTCCAATCCCAAGAGAGTCACAGGGAACTCTTGAGCACATGTGTGATATTCCTTCACCCATTGAGTGTCCTAAAGATCAATTTGAGACTTTCTCAGATTTTAGCGATGATTACACATCTTATGGAGATATCGAGTATGTTGAAGCATCAGTTCCACAAACTGATGCTGATCATCTTCTGGAGGAGTTCGCCGATGAACTTGCTCACATCAATCCACTTTCATTGGAAAGTGATGATGGTCTCCTCGACTTTGAAGCCGATCTGGGAGAAATTGAAAGTCTCCTATATCATGATCCGTCACTCACTTCTGATCCCAGCAGTCCAATAGAGAATGTTAATCTCTTTGTTCCCGAAACATTCAATACTACTCTCACCAATCCTCTATTTGAATTTGAATCTGAATTCACTTTGATTTCTGATAATCCACTCTTTGATATTCAGAACGAGGATTGTGATGAGTCTATTCCAGAACATGAGTTCACAAATTCACATCTTGTGAATAATTCTCATCATGAGGAGTTCTCCGGTGAACTTACTCATCATATTATGACTCCTTCGGAGTTTGATAGCCCGGGGGGAGATGCTCTCAATTATGAGAATTTGCAAATTCCCACCCACCCTCCCGGGGTATTTACGAGCTTAACCTTTGAAATCCAAAATCAGGCTACGGAGCCTGATCTCGAGGAAGAAGATCAAATCATGATTTTCATCATGGTTTTCTTCCTTTTCTTCACCTACAGGGTGACTTCTCTTGTTCTTCACTCCTTCGGGAGTGAAGACACTATATTTGATCCCGGCATTTTCATGTATCATTATCTTGAGCCGGATACTTATCCCATCGGTGTGGAACTTTCACGTGCTTCAAATGTTTGTCCAAACATCTTGAATGAAAGTCCGATTGAGATTGTTTCTTCCACATTCCCCAAGGACAAAGGAATTCGGGGTCGAGTCAAGCTAGCGACTCGGTAAACAAAAACAGAGCATGCTTATAGGGTTTTCACCCTAAGTGTGGGGGAGTCCCCCATGCTATGATTACAGAAGTGAAAATACAAAATGGTGTTTTCCACGCTTAGCTTGTAATGTTGCCCTTTTACGTTCAAAATGTCGGCAAAATAGCCGGGATTTTGAATATTGAGGACAATATTCATGCTTAGTGTGGGGGGGGGGGGGGGGTATTCGCTATTCTAGCGAATTTTATCACATTTTACTATATAATACCCCCGTTTTTGCCAAAAATTCAAAAATTTTAAAAAATTTTCACTGGTGCTTCAAAATTTTTGTGGTAATCAGTCCGCCTTGTCTAACCGACAAAAGGGATTGGCTAGTCCAGGAGCAAACGGCTCTTGGTAAAGACATCTCAAATCCGTTTACGGCTTGCAATTTGCCCAAAATTGTATGGTTCCTCAACTCCCCGAAAACAAATGAGTTGGCTAGCCCGCAAGATTATGGCTTGTGGTAAAGGCCGTGGAAAATCCATAATTGGTAATCAGCTCACCAAGATGTTGACTATTCCATCAAGAGCTGGCTAGTCCAGAAGCAAACGGCTTTTGGTAAAGACTACTCAAATCCGTTGACAGCTGGTGGTTTGCTCAAAATCACACGGTTATCAGGTGTGCCACAGTTCTTACACCTGGCTACTCCAGAAGTGATGGCTTTTGGTAAAGAGTTTAAAATCCATCAAGTTTTCAAAACAGTATTGCTAGGGACTAGCAATAGTTTAGTGTGGGGGATTGAGGAGTGCTCAAACACTCATCATTTTTGGTCTAATCTGAACTGCAAAACATACAAAAACACTCAGAAATGCATTAAAATACCAAAAATATTTCAAAATTGTGTTTTATATGTTTTAGATGCAAAATGAGCAAAAACAAATGAAAAACGCACAAAGTTTGCAAAATTGGCAGTTTCAGTCCCTCAACTTTCATAAAATTACAAAACTAGTCCCTGGATGTTCAAAAAATGGAAAATTATCACCAAAGGTCATTTTGAAATCATAAAATGTCATATTTAGTCCTTTGGTGAAAAATTGGAAAGTTTTGGAAATTTACGAAATTAGTCCCTGCAGTTTCAAACTTTGGCAGATTTGGTCCCTGGTGGGATAATTTTAAAAGAAAAATCATTTTGGGTCCTTGGGAAGTTACAAAAGTTATTTTTAGTCCTTGGTGTGAAGTTTTGAGAAAATTGCATTTTGGTCCCTTAAACTTTCACATTTTGCAAAAATGGTCCTCGGGGTTTAAAATCTTGGAAAATATTAATTTTTGGTCTTATAATATTCAAATATTATCAAAGTTACCCCTGGTGGATATTTTCAAAAAATCACATTTTCAGCCCTCATGATTTCTGAAAATACAACTTAGGTCCTTGTGATATTACTAATTAACCAATTGGACCCTTACCTTTTTTAAACCAAATAATCCAAACCAAACCACCCCTCATGGCCTGGTCCAAAAAGCAAACAACCTCAGCCCACCCAAAACTTAAAACCCTTAGCCCAATCACCCAAACAGCCCACCACCACTAAAAACCTTACCCCGTTTTTTTAATATACCCCTCGTTGACCCCCAAAAGTCAAACAAACAACAATTCATCCCCCCCACTTGTTAGCAGCCTGCAACACCCAAACCCACACTCAACCCCCTCCTCTTCTCAGCAAAACCCACTCCATGTTCCCTTCCAAACCACTAACCTCCAAGAGACATTTAATGCTCCCTAATTTGCTCCAAGTTTCCCCAACTGCCAAATCTTTTTTTTTCCGCCAAACACAATTAAAACGGCCTAGATTAATGGAAGCAATCCTACGGCTCAGAAGTTGGTGGGAAAATCTTTGTGGACCTCCAGGGTGTATAAAAGAAAGAAAAAAAGATGAAGAAAGTAGCTAGTTTTTATTTTTTGTAGTTTTAGTGTAGTAATGTAGTGGTAGTTAATTTTCAAGCTCAAGTGTATCATTTAGCCTTAATTTGTAATTTCAAGTCTTTTCAGTGTAGTTTGAACCTAATTCAAGCAACAATTTCATTCCTTTTAATTAATTTTAGTTTATGTTTACTTTCTTGAAAATCTCATTTCCATTTCAAAATTGTTTAAAAGTTGTTAATGTCTGTTTCCTTGGACTCATTCAAGCTCACTTATAAGTTTTTTTTAAGATTAGAAAGCATTTAGATCAGTTTCCATCCAAGTTACCAAAAATACTCAAAAATAGCAAAAATAGCTATTAAATAAAAAATTCATTGTGAAGGATGATTGAAGCAAAGGATCTGGATTACTTTAGATTATATATGGTTTAGAAGCTATGGGGAAGCTGTAGGTATTGTGTTTGGTCCTTTGGTCACCTGTTTCTCATTTGATCACCCATTGTAAGTCAATTTCTAGGTTTCTGTATTCTACTATAGAAATAGTTAGTTTGTGTTTGTCTCTGCTAATTTACTTTACTTCTTAGTTTATTATTCATATGTTAGTTTAGATATCCTAGTTGTGTTTGGTGTTCATTAAATTTTTAGTTAACTGTTAGACTAATTCAGTTTTACCTAAGTTAAGGGTACTAACTGTGTACTACTTAGTGGTGAATGTAAATTGTTCATTATATGTTTAATATCCTGTTTCAAACTAATTTGTTCAAAGTTTGCCCCAAAAATCCTTGTTGCTTAGGAAAACCCTTGACAGTTAGCTATTAAAGGGGTGTTTGGTTTGGGTAACTTCTACATGATATGGTTGTCACTTTGCTTGTTTATCTGCATTTGTAGTTTCCTTAGGTCATAGTAGAGTTAAAAAAGTCCATTAACTTGCATCTCAAACACCAATAGTCAAAATCACTGATTACCCCTTTTCATTTGTTAACTGTTGGATTTTGGGATGCCTTGATTGCTCATTTCAGTTCTTATTTGGTTGGTATAACTTATTTTAGCCTCCACTCAGTTTATTTCATCGTATTCAATTAGTAAAGTAGGATTAAAGTTCACTTAAGTCAATTTTCAAGTTTTACTCAAAAAGTCAAAAGTTCACTATCTCAGTTTTTTCCAAATTGGTAAGATTTCTTGTGATTTATGTGTTAGGTCTCATGCCCTGAGCTTTTGATATGTTATAATACCCCAGCTCATCTTTATAGTCTCACCATTTTCATATTTTTAGAAATTTTCTTTTGGGCCCCACAAAGCCACAAAGTGACCTGCAGGGCTGTGTACTGCTCTGTCTCAGCAGATACACCACCACCACCACCACCACTTGGTGGTGGTTTTCTGACCAACCCAGTGGGCCCCAGCTCATCCACCTTGCACCTTTCAACCCCCCTCCTAGTAGGGATCATCTATTGACCATTGGGTTGACCTAGATACCTCTGGGACCCACCTAGTTTAGCCCCCAATATCTGTCCCAGTTTCTGTATTTACACAAGGTTCAATTTGCTTATTTGCTAGCTTATTGCTTATCTTGTGGCGATTTTTGGCTTATTTCTGCTTAAACAAGTTCTTATAAGTTGTTTGTACCAGATTTTACCATAGTGGGTCCCACCTAATGCCATTTTAGCTTATTTCTCACCTTGGTCAAACTAAGCCAACTGTATCAACTTATTGGCTTATTCCAGCTTATTATTAAGTTCTAAAAATCTTGTTTTTACAAAAAGTTCTTGTTTTTAGTTATAAATCAAGTTTCTAAAAAGAAAATCCAGAAAATCAAATGTAATTTTAAGTGATAGTTTCTATTTAATTTTATTTAAATTTTATTTTTCATTTTTAGATTTTAATTAAGTACATCTCATTTTTATATTTTTATTAATTTCCTCTTATATTAAAGTAATTATGATAATTTTCTCAGATTTTTATTTTATCTTTTAGTATTTATTAGAATTAATTTTAGTTTTATTAATTATTAATTAATAATTAGTTTTAAATAGCATAATTAGTTTTTATTAAGTAAAACCTAGTTTTTATATTTTTTCTAGCTTTTATATGTTATAAAATAATTTTAGAAATTTTATTAGAATTTTTACTGTTCATTTAGTATTTTTCTTAATTTAAAATAGTTTAATTAGTTAATTAGTAATTAATTAATATAAAAATCACAAAAAGACAAAAACACTTATTTTTAATTTTAAAACTTATTTTTAGTTATTTTATAATTTTAGAAATTTTATTTTCATTTTTCTAGTGTTTAAATAATATTGTATTGTATTTAAGTATTTTAATTATTAATAATTAGTAATAATTAGTATTTAATTAATATTAAATAATTAATTAGGGTTAAAAGTTATTTTAATTTTCTAAAAATTTTCTTTTACCCTTAGGTTTGTAAAAAAGTCATTTTCACCCCCTGGGTGTTTTCAGATTTTAGTTTTTACTTTTTATTTTGTACGCTTACGTTTTATTTAAACGTGAACGTACGCGTTTTAAGTTTTAAACGTTTCTGGTTTTCCTGACTTTCCAGTATTGTTAATATAGTGTATTTAAGCTATTATCTTTCATATTCCAGTAGTATAATTATCACAACTCACTTATACCCTTTCCTGTCCAAATTCACCCGATCACAAACCCGTTTTAATACCATCCACACCTCGTCGGGACATAACGACCCGGGGAAACCTTATACTTCCGCGGAGCATTGATCTAGGATATTTGACTTTGTTGACCATTCCTTGGTCAATATAAGTTAGGTGGTTTTGGCATCAATCAATCATATAATTGTTAATCCTTGTTTCAAGTGATTCATTCCCTCACCTCTCATCTCTCAAAGTGCAAGAGAAGAATACTTCTTCAACATCAAGTTGTGAAGTATTGTAGATTTGTGTATATAGTCTAGTTGTTGTGTACATTCATTATAAAGGTTTGATAATAGTGTAACTAAATAGATCTACGAGTAGAAGTTGTGAATAGAAGTAGTGAGATATAGGTAGTGGTGTCAAGAAGAAGTAGTGGAGTAGTGTGAAGTTGTGAAGTAGTAGTGGTGTGTACAAGTTGTGAAGAAGGTGTGCCAAGTCGTGAAGAAGGTGTCAATAAGTTGTGACGAAGTTGTGGTGTGTATATTGGTGTGTAAGGTTTTCTCCGCCATAAGGGAGCTTGTTGACATAGTGAAGAAAACTCTCGAGTAGGTGACTCGAGGAGTGGAGTAGGGCAAGGAAGGTGTCCTTGTAGCCGAACCACTATAAATCCTTTGTCTCGCGGTTAGATCTTTCCATATCTTACTTATTATCTAGCTTATATCGTTATTACTTTTGTAGACGTAGACGTATATGTATAGTTGCTCATATAGTGCTAGTATTGATTTTACTTAAAGATCAAACAAAAGTTTCATTCATAAAACAAAGTTTTTACAATCAAACTAAAAAGGTAACATACATTTAATTGATCATTTCGATCAAGTATAGTTTTCATACAAAATAAAAATAAGGATTATAAAATAAATGTTTACTTACTTATCTCTCGTATATAGCTATAATTGTTTATATTATGCATGTGTTGATTTCACATACTCAGTTTGCATTATTATTATTGCTCATACTTAGATATAGTTGTTCATATTGTTCAAGACTTGAATTCACATAAGATCGAATCAAAGTTTTAAAGAGTAAACAAGACTTTCAAACAACTAAGTTTTCATAAACCTAAAAAGACTTGAATTCACATAAGATTGAAATTATTCTCATGTTTAGAAAAAGTCATTGTTGAATAATGATAAAAACGTTTTTTTCAAATCATGCACAATAGTCTCACTCTCGTTGTCTATATATATATAATCCAATATATACATATACATGACACTTAGAAGTGAGCAAAGCTAAATCAAGGAGATCAAGGATCGTTTCTTAGGAATATTTGCTTAGGAGTCGAAACGATCTTAACTCCGTATTTGTTTCATATAGGCATACACTAGAACAAAATCAAGAATTACACTATCACATTCGTTTCATCACTAGTTTCTCACTAACTAGTTGCCTTACACTAAGATAGGAGTTTTAGGTTGAATGATTTGCTAAATTGCTTATATGTCTTATTGGTTATGCAAGCATGTTTAGTTATGACTATTTTATGTGTTTACTTGCTTGCCTATATACTTTTCATGCATATTTCATTAAGATAATACTTGCCTTGTTGCCTAAAGAGTTGGACTTGCCCAAAACCAAACCTCATAACCTTTAAATACTCAAACCAGCAAAGTGAAATGAAAAACCAAGTCATCCCTTCCATCAACATCGCTCTCACCAATCACACCACTTGATACTCATTTCCTATCTTCACCAATAACTCCATCTAGTCATCCTCACAAAAAGATTCAACCATTCCCTACACTCTACAAAGTGTGTCATTACCAATACAACTTAACCCATGTAAGTCAAACCATACATCCTAATAACAAACCATCCATCTCATCACCCAAATACACCTTCACCCTTGCTCCCAAAAATACACCTTCATCTCACTTCACTCAAATACACCTTCACCCTTGCTCCCAAAAATACACCTTCATCTCACTTCACCCAAATACACCTTCAACACACCACACCGTAATCTACCATGGATTCACAAAAAACTTCCATTTCCAAAATATCAAAGAAACAAAAGATCCTCATCATCACTCCTAAATAACACTTCATTGACTTAACCAATCATGACTTCTCCCAACAAACCAAAGTCAAAAATCCTCATCAATAAATGATGTTGTCTCTAACCAACCAACACCTAAGCCTCCAACTTACCCAAATGAAACCACCCTTCTACATCAACAAGACAACCTCACAATCACTCTCACCAATAAAATCCCACATTCACCTCACTCACTTCTACCAAATGATCCTTTCGAGGAACATACTCAATTTCAAAACAACAACCATTACCCTCAACAAAACATGAATCACATACCAAATTACAACTCAACAACACCACCATCACCTTCCTCCGAACAATGAAAGTTCGTTAAAGAGCTCAAAGAAGCTCATGAGCTAAGTACTCTTCTTGTCATGTATCTTGTTCTATGCAACTTGGACCAACCACCTTTATCACCCTACTCAAATTGTCTCCCTCACTCACTCCACATAAAGCAAGTTGAGCATCATACCCACTATTGTCATTGTTGCATTTACCTCCAAAAACAAATCATTATCTTGGAAGAACACCTCACTTGGATTGAATACCTCCTCACTAGGAAAAATTCAAACCCATCACTCACTCAAGGCACCAACAATTCATCAACCGCTCCAAACCCACAACTTACCATTGAAAATGCATTCGTAGACATCACCCTTTCATTATCACCCATAACATCCCTTAATGCACACTTCTCCTCATCCCCAATCAACCTACCAAACTTCAATCCTATCCCATGAAGCTTACTTGAAGCCAACTACCATGCTTCCCGTAAAAAACCACCAAACTCTCCAAACACCATTCCAACAAAAATCTATCTCCACTAAATCCAACTACCATGATTCCCATCTACAAATTAATTCTCCACAAACCTTTTGTGTTCCAAGCAAGTCCAAGAGACCTCAAGTTGGCAACTTAGTATTATCTAGTATAATTTGCTAGAAAAGCATATATATATATATATATATATATATATATATATATATATATATATATATATATATATATATATATATATATATATATATATATATATATGCTTATGTATTAATGATTATGTTTTCAACATAATTTATTTAAATTATTCTTGTTAGTTATCTTATATTTGTTCTATATATATATATATATATATATATATATAGAACAAATATAAGATAACTAACAAGAATAATTTAAATAAATTATGTTGAAAACATAATCATTAATACATAAGCATATATATATATATATATATATATATATATATATATATATATATATATATATGCTCTAAATATTTTTGTAAGCATTCCATATCTCGATCTCTTATGACCTCAAAACGAGGGGGAGCTATACATTCGTCGGGATAACCTTTTTGATGTTAACAAAAAGGGGGAGAAGTGATATAAACTCACACTAAATATTTGCATATATATTAATTTTTAGTTTAATGAGTTTAGATTTTGTAATCATCAAAAAGGGGGAGATTGTTGATATAAATAATGTATAAAAACGTTTTTAATATCTTTTGATATCCTTAAGTTTTGACGAGCACAAAATATAAACTCATTAAACGCAAAGTTAATACGTAAACAAGTTTTAACCAAGTTTATATCATCTCATCCATCATAATCACATTAAGGTATGAATAAACAAGTGACTAATACATTTTATGATCAAAGGGATGTTTATTTAAATAATACAAAGTTTATAAAATTAAATAAACATATTATATAGTTTTGAAAAACATTTTTGGTAATAAAGGAAAATCTTTTATTCATAATAAACACATGAATTCAAAATTTTAACCAAAATCAGTTAGTTTTTCACCAAATAAACTTTCTCCAGAAAAAGATAAGAAAACTGCAGTTTTCGTTTGGGCGGCCCCCTTAATTTTAAAGGGGCCGACACACAATTAAGGGGACCGGCCACGCTCCCCTGTCAGATTCTGTCAGAAATTTTTCCCTATAAATACCACCTCAAACCTGGAATTTTTCTAACCTCTTGCACGAAAATTTTCAGATCCAAATCTCTCTAAACATCCTCCTAAAAACCCTTTGATCATATAATTGTTAATCCTTGTTTCAAGTGATTCATTCCCTCACCTCTCATCTCTCAAAGTGCAAGAGAAGAATACTCCTTCAACATCAAGTTGTGAAGTATTATAGATTTGTGTATATTGTCTAGTTGTTGTGTACATTCATTGTAAAGGTGTGATAGTAGTGTAACTAGATAGATCTAGGAGTAGAAGTTTTGAATAGAAGTAGTGAGATATAAGTGGTGATGTGAAGAGGAAGTAGTGGAGTAGTGTGAAGTTGTGAAGTAGTAGTGGTGTGTACAAGTTGTGAAGAAGGTGTGCCAAGTTGTGAAGAAGTTGTGTAGAAGGTGTGAATAAGTTGTGACGAAGTTGTGGTGTGTATATTGGTGTGTAAGGTTTTCTCCGCCATAAGGGAGCTTGTTGACATAGTGAAGAAAACTCTCGAGTAGGTGACTCGAGGAGTGGAGTAGGGCAAGGAAGGTGTCCTTGTAGCCGAACGACTATAAATCCTTTGTCTCGCGGTTAGATCTTTCCATATCTTACTTATTATCTTGCTTATATCGTTATTACTTTTGTAGACGTAGACGTATATGCATAGTTGCTCATATAGTGCTCGTATTGATTTTACTTAAAGATCAAACAAAAGTTTCATTCACAAAACAAAGTTTTTACAATCAAACTAAAAAGGTAACATACATTTAATTGATCATTTTGATCAAGTATAGTTTTCATACAAAATATAACTAAGGATTATAAAATAAACGTTTACTTACTTATCTCTCGTATATCGCTATAATTGTTTATATTATGTATGTGTTGATTTCACATACTTAGTTTGCATTATTATTATTGCTCATACTTAGATATAGTTGTTCATATTGTTCAAGACTTGAATTCACATAAGATCGAATCAAAGTTTTAAAGAGTAAACAAGACTTTCAAACAACTAAGTTTTCATAAAACTAAAAAGACGTAAAACTATTCAACACCCCCTTCTAGTTTTCCACAAATTTGATATTACTGCACTTTTTTTTGTTAATATCTAGACTAGAAGGCGAGTACTTGTGTTTTTTCGAGTTTACTCATGTTGTATATTAATGTTTGGTCATGTGCTATTAATAATAGTGTATATTAATGTTTGGTCACCCTAAATGAGTTGTTTGAAAAATTACAAATAGATGTGAAATTGTTACTGAGTTATTTAGATTTTGCCTGAATATAAAATTAAGCAAATGGCTAAAAGTAAACGGGTTGGTGTTTTTGTAGTTCACATTAGTCATGTAGTGTGGTATCTTTATAAAAGAATCAAGTGAAATGGTTTACTTACAGTTAGGAGACGACTACTAAAGTAGCTAAGTTTTGAATTAACAAGTAACCCGATAACCCGCAACCCGATAGATCCGATTCCTTATAGGGTCGGATTGCGGGTTAGTTTTTATTTTCTCAAAACCCGATAGACTCGACCCGATAAGCCCCAAACCCGACCCGATAACCCGATCGACACCCCTACTCCCAATCCTCTCATTTTTTTCATGCCAGCTTTCTCTCTCCAGCGATCTACATGCGATTGAGTGCCCCAATAAGGGCGACCTACATTATTAAAAATATACCCCATACTACACACAAAAAGCACTCACATGAAAAAAAAAAAAAAAAAAAAAAAAAAAAAAAAAAAAAAAAACAAGTAATACTCGATCGTGTTGGTGACCAAGTTGAGTTTTTTTCCTTTGGCGACCAAGTAGCAACAGTAAGGTGACCAACTTGGAATCGATCGTCCATGTCGATTACCCAAGCTTACTATGGGTAGCCTGGGATTTGTTTTATTTTTTTTTCAAAATGGGAGGGAACTTTTTGGGATTTTCACTGAGATTTTTGTGAGAGGATGGAATTGTGGAAAGTGGATAGCAAGTGTAACGGTTTTATTTTGTGTTTGAGAAGTTTTGAAATATCGATTAGGATGGAAATTAAGTAGAATTGTTTGCCTACTTTGGGGATTGTGTGTTTTGGAAGTTTTCAATTGAATCGTTTTCGAGTGATGCATTTGGTTTGTTGCTAGGAATCACAATGAGTATCGGATTTAGTATGGGGTAGAATGACAATTGATATGAAAAATGTATGAATACAATTGTTTATATTTGGATGACAAAGTATAGGATGAAAAAGTATATAGATATATTTGAATTTTGTAGTGAAAAAGAGAGGGACCCACGAAATAGATTTCATAGATATCAAATTGGTGAGTAATGAATCTATGATTATCATATACCCATTTCATTATTGCGCCCACAAAACAAACACCTTTAATGACTTTTAAAGTCATAGTCTCATTCCCATACACCCCAACCAAACAGGCCGATTTGCATAGCAAAAGGTGTAATGAAATTAGAATTTTACGAGTATTCATGGAGTGCATGTGTAGAATAGAGCGTAAGAGATATGAGGAATTGTTTGGACGTGACTATGAAATATGGTGTACTGACTACACTGTGGTTGGCATGTAATACGTGATTGAAAGTGAGTCGTGTCAAATGTTGTAACGGATTTATCAATCGGTAGCAATTTTAGTAAATATCTGAAATGATTGATAATTTATATTTAAAGTATTAAAAAAACCATGTTACTCCCTCCGCTAATAATGAAAACTGATTAGGATCCTTACCTAATTTAGAGATCATGTTCTTTGGAGATTTGGAATTGTGTCAGTTTTTCGAGTTAAATGTAACGATGAAAGTGTGCGAAGTGGTAAGATTTGCATATCTAAAAGTACAAAAATATAGAAAATTACGATTAACAGCGGATTGTGTGTTGTTTGTGTTAAGTTCATTGATAAAGCATCACAGATGAAGAGGATGAGTTGTGGGACATTACTAGGAAACACGGTGTGGTGACCACTTTGTGTTTCGTGTGTAAATGTGTACAACACCATTGGCCAAGATATATGTAGTTTTAATAAAAGAATGTACAATATTTGCTTTTCTATTTTACGCACTTACACATCGTTCTAATTATATTACCGCGCAAAATAACATTAGAGAATCTAAAAATAACCCATCAAAAGCCGAAAATATTGGTTGGAGTAGGGAAGTGATCGAGTACACAACCAATAATCACTCTCCTCTCTCTCTCTCTCTCTCTCTCTCTCTCTCTCTCTCTCTCTCTATCTGTTGTAAAAATTGCTTAAAATTGGTCAAAAGATCGCTTAATGGTCAAAGATCGCTTAAAAATGGTCAATAACCCGAGTAATATCTATATTTGACTTTGAACTTTGAATAATTATGTATTATGTTTATATTTCAACATTTGTAATATTTGAACTTTGATTCACTATGTTTATCTCATACATATAATATCTAGAATTACAATTTTATACATAAAAAATCCAGTCCGATTAATATCCGCATAACGGATTAATCGCTAGGCCCTACCCGACCGCCTCACTAGCGCCTAGCAATTTTTACAACCTTGTTTAATGCGTGTGTGTTTTCAGGTTGAAGATGAAGTCACCCTATTTTATTTTATTTTTTTATTTGTAAAATGCGTGTTTTGGGATGTGATAAGTATGTGACTTACGTTTATTTTATTTTATTTTTTAGTTATTTTTCAAATTTTAGTTTTGTAATTTTTTTTTGATATTATTTGTAAAGTCTTTTATAATTTAATTCTTTTTTTCACATCTCCGAACAAAATAATATCCATTTATTAAAATAAAATAAAATTTATGCTTATAAAAAGAAAAGGACGATATTAAAATTTTAAAACGTTATCAAACATTCACTACTGAAAAGGATGAAATTTTGCTTGGTCGTGCAGACGAGTAGCTGGTCTATGGCGAGCCACGGTGAGGTTAGGTGGTTTGGCGTCGAGCCATAACGAGGCACGGCTAGCACCACTGATGAGTGTTTAAATACTCATCATTTCTGTCACACTTAAACTGCAAAAACATCTGAAAACACACAGGAATGCTTAAAATACATAAAATATCCCTGGATTGTGTTTTTATGCAAAAGGATTGAAAACTGATGGAAAACAACATATTTCACATAATTTACAGTTTCAATCCCTAAACTTTGAAAAGTTGGCAAATCTAGTCCCTGGTAAATCAAAACATGTAAAATATCATCAAAGGTCCTTAGGGATTCATAAGTTTTCAAGTCTAGTCCTTTAAAGTTAAAAATTGCAAAATGACAACTTTAGTCCCTCAAGTTTGAAAAATGTCAAAATTAGTCCTTAAGGTTTTCAAAATGGAAAAATATTAAAAATAAACCTTGAACTATTCATGAATGGCATAATTGGTCCTTGTGTTAACATTATGATATTTACAGGTTTGGTCCCCCAAAAATCTAAAATTACACTTTAGGTCCTCGGGCTTTTATTACACAAACCAAACTGGACCCTTTATATATTAAAACCTAAAACCAAATTTAATCCAAACCAAACACCCCTTCCAAGCCCAAAAACATAAAAGCCCAACCCATCCCTTTTATAATAAAACGGGGTCAAACTTTTGAACTCGTTAACCCGCATTGACTCATCCCTAACCTCCACTCCACCTCACCACATCCTCTGCAACTCTCCACCATATCCACACATGTCTTCCTCCACCACCCAGTCTACTCCTCCCACTCACCCCTACCCCTACAAACTTAGCCACCCACAATAAATGCTTCCATACCACTTTTCTCTGCCAAACAACACCCTTATCCTCTGTGCACCCGTCCAGCTCACAATAACCATGATTACCCTCTAAACAATCCCACTTGACCTCTATAAGCACTCAGTATAATTTAATTGAGGTAAATCAAGCCCTAGCCACGTGTATGAGTTTTGGCGCCAAAAACGTTTAAACGGATAGGATCATCTCAGAGCATTGAAAGGCCAGGATTTGAAGTGGGATTTGCTCAGAAAGTCAAGGGGAACCCTAATTTTGGCTATAAAAGGAAAAAGAAGGCAGAAGAAATAGTGTGTAGTTTTAATTAGTTAAATTAAAATCGTATGTATTGTACTCTGTAATTCAGTTGTTATTTCAAGCTTTCAAACCTTGTACTCAATTTCTATAATCTAAGTTGAAGTTTTTATGATCTTAATTCCAAAGTTTCCTGTTTCAATTCTCTAAATTGCATTTTTATGTTTGAAATCTCAAGTGTAAGTTATATTGATCATAAGTTGTTACTGTGGACTCAAATAGATCATATAAGCTCCCATATAGCTTATAAGAGCTATTAGAAACCTTGGAAATCAGTTTAGCATAAGAAAGCAAAAATGTAAAAAAAATTCAAGAAAAACCAAATAAAATTAAAAAAACTGCAGGTTTCATGGTGAACAAGTTGGAGCAGGGTGAATTCTGGATTGCCCTGGCTTAGTGAATCTGTGGAGATTCTATAGGAAAGATCTTTGGTCCTTGGTTAATGATTTGGCAGGATTGCACTTTGTAAGTCATAATCTCATTTCCTTATTTTTACGGTGGCATACCTTATTCATCTGCTTATTAGTTTGATTATGCTTATTTGATGTTGTTTAGTCATAATATAACCTAAAATAGATAGCTTGTTCATTTAAATTTGTAGTTACTAAAAATCTTATTTTCACAGTCACAATAGTTTTATTGTCACCTCTGTGTTTCATGCTTGTATTAATGTTTATTTATGCTCATATGATCTTATTATATGATAGTATCAAGTCTGAAATCAGTTTGAAGGTTTAATTCAACTAGTTGTTTTGGAAATCAAGTTTTAGACATATTTAAGGAGTGTTTGGATTTAACTGTGTAGCTGTGATAATGACTGTGTAAGTTTTTATTTCTGGTTCAAATATATTTCTTTAGTCTCACTTAGACCTTAGAAACCATAAAACTCTGTCTTTATTTGAGAAATAGTCAAACTTTGTTTTAAATCTTCAAATTAGTTGACTGTGAGTGATTTAGTAGGTATAATCTTGTAATTTAGTATAATACTAGTTAATATAGCCTTCTATCATTTAGTTATAGCTTAATTTAACATCATAAATCAGTAGAGTAGGATTAAAATTCATAAAAGTCAACATAAGTTCAAAATCATAAAAGTCAAAATTGCATGTATTGTCAGAAATCCAAAACTTCAAGGAATTTTCATGATTTTGAGATTGCAATTGAGACCTTGAAACTTCTTGTGCTCAAAATATACCAGTTCAACTTTCAAAATCCAGAGTTGTTTCATTTTTGTGATTTTTTTGGGTAGCTTATATGATAGCTTAATTTAGCCTGTAGACCATAAGGTTCCCCTGCACCAGGGCAACCATTCACAACACCATATTCTTGGGCTTGTAGTGACTTCCCTAGTGGGCCCTAGCCTAAGCTTCTTAGCTTATTGAAAAGCCCATAAGCTCTACTTTAAGGTTCCTGGCTTATTTCATGCTTACAAGCTTAATAGCTAGGGCTGCAATTCCTTTTCATTTTGTCCATTTTTACCTTTTAAGCTGAGCAATCAGCATAGATCACCAAATTTCCAAGCCCTCCCCTAGGTTCATTAGTGGGACCCAAGGGCTGAGTCTTGGCTTATTGGAAAGCCCAACTGCTTTTCTGAATAGATCAGGATTAAATTTGGATCCCTGATCCATTGTGTGAACCCCACACAAGCCTGAAACTTGTCCATTTACCCTGCATATCTGAGAACTCAGGCTCATTGAGCTTATTTCCTAACGTCATTAAGAGCTTATCAGTGAACTTATTGACCTGAACCTTAGCTTATTTCTTAGATACCCAGTCCAACTTGAGGGTTCAACTCCAAGTTTTGATTCCTGAACCCCCTAGTGGACCCTACATAGGGCTGCATATTGGCCTTTTGGCCTGTTTGGCTAGGCAGTGTTTTGGGATTGCTTATTTACCTTTCCTGGCTTATTCCTTTAGCTTATTTAGTTGATTTAGCTTAATTTAGGTAAAACTCAGTAGCTTATAGCTTATTTAACTATTGGTAGCTTGTTTGTAGCTTTTAGCTTTTTAAAAATCCAATTTTGGCTTAAAAGCCATCTGTTGAGGAAATAAGCTCTCACAGGGCTTATTTGGCTTTTCCATAAAAAGTGTTTTTATTAAAAGTTCATATTTTAGCTTATTTAAGAGTTCTGCAAAAAGAAAATCATAAAAATAAAATGTTTGAAAAAAATGGGGTGTGTGGGAATCGAACCTGGGACCTCTAGGCTAGTAACATGCATAATACACACACCCCCATCCATTAGCTCAGGGGCACCAGTTCCGTCATAGTCTACACAATTAATATACTTAACATAGTTTTAGCTTATTTAGCTTATATAAGCAGTTTGGCTTATTACAGCTTATCTGGATAAGCTGTTGACCCAAGCTTATTTTTCCTAGCTTCCTTATTAGTAAATCTACTTTCTTTAATTTTTTCATATTTTTTACTATTCAAATAATATTTATTATAATTAATACTAGTTTAATTAATAATTAAGTAATATTAGTTAATTAAATAGTTTTATCAATTTTTATTTAATAACAACACCTTTTTATATATTTTTTTTAAGTTTTATAAATCATTAGGTATTTTTAGAAAATATTTTCCTGATTGCTACTGTTCATTTCCTATTTTCCTTAATTAATTTAGTTAATTAGATTTTAATTAATAAATAAGTAATTAATTAGTAAATTAGCCTAAATATAATTTTTAGAAACTTTTTATAATTTTTTAGGATTCTTGTGATGGTTAATTAGTTTATAAATTTTTCCATAATTTTCTAAGTCAATTTAGGATTATAAGTAATTTAAAATAATTTAAATAGTTTAAGTAATATTATTAGTAATTAATGAATAGAAAATCCACAAAAAGACAAAAATACATATTTTTATATTTTAATCTTATTTTAAGTCATTTTAGATTTTTAGAAATTAATTTTGCAATTTTCTAAGTTTAAATTTGTATTATTAAGTTTTTAAGTTAATTAGTTTTAATTAAATAGTTAAATAGTTTTTATTTAAATAATTAATATTAAATAATAAAATAATCAAAAAAATAATTTTCTTTTTAATTTCATTTTCTTTTAATTTTAAGGTTGTAAAAGTTTCATTTTCACCCCCTGTAGTTTATTTTCCTTAAAACTCACCTTTTTCTCAGCACGCATACGTAACTGTTTACATTTAAGTTTACGTGTATACATAGCTGCTTATTGTGCTTGTTTTATATTGTTATCCAAATAATATCAGTAGTGTAAATCAAACCCACTTCATCTTTGGTTACTGTCCTCAGTACCATTTATTCCCAAAAACGTTTACAAATACAATTTCAATCTCGTTGGGACTTAACGACCCGGGGATTTTCCTGTACTTCCACGGATTTTAATACTTGAATTTTCTCTCCCAGGTGGGCCTCTCAACTGCACCCGGTTGACTAGTTGTTTTGGGAGGAGTCAAAATTTGGTGCCGCTGCCGGGGAGGTTGTTGCATATTTCAAAACGATTTAGGTATAGTGGTTTTCAAAACCCCTTCTGTACAAATACCATCACTTTGTAAAAATCAAAATCAAAACTGAAAAAGTTCATTAACACTTTTCCTAAAGTGTTAAAAACACCAAAAAAAAAATCATAAACAACAAAACAAACTGTGAAGTTAAATTACTTCGTTATCTTTAAGATTACAACCCGAAACAGTTGGTATAAGGTAAGTTCTAACATTAAATTGTGAACTGAAGAGGGATCCATTCATTCCCTCTCGCCAGCCTGCGAGTAATCTTAAAGGAACGATTTCGGTTAACGAATCAGTTCCAAAAATATTGTCCAAGTTTTTTCACCCATACACAAAAAGCCAAAAACATTTTACTGTGAATATAATTACATAAAAGTTTACCACCGCAAACAAAGGCAAAACACCTACCAACTGAGGGTGTGAACATAATAAGTTCCCAAACATAAGATAAAAACTTGCCATTGTATCCCTGTGAGTGGTGTACCTTTTTCAAAGAAGCCATTACACTTGTGATTATTGGATTTAAGTTCACTGTGGTTTTGCCTTGATCTTGTTTTGAAAAATTGTTTTTAGTGCATGCGCACTCGTTCATAATCACGACGTAATCGTCATAAAAACGTAACCGAGTTACGTACTGTTGAAGAAGAACACACACTAAAAATGAACGACGAGCCCCCAATCCCTCCCAAGGTGGAGATAGTTGCTGACACCCGAACAATGGAGGAACTATGTCAACCTACCATGCACGGGAGGGGTGGACCCATTGCACCACTTACAATTGGAGCCTCGGATTTTGGACTAAAACACAACATGATACAACAGGTCCAGAATTCGTGTCAGTTCCACGGTTTGCCAGGTGACGATGCTAACAAACATCTCGATAAATTTTTAACCATCACCCAGAGCATGAAAAAAAATGGTGTCACCGAAGACGGCCTGCGTTTATACCTGTTCCCATACTCTCTCACTCATCATGCAACTTCTTGGTTTGATCGACTTCCTAAAAACTCGATCCATACCTTTGATGAGATGGTTACTAAATTCTTGGCTAAATACTTTCCACCATCTATGGTTACAAAGCTGAGAAACGATATTAGTAACTTCAGACAGCTTCCCGATGAGTCCTTATTTGAGGCATGGGAATGCTACAAACTTGCTATTGATCGGTGTCCCAATCATAACATGCTTCATGACAGCTGGTGGTTTGCTCAAAATCACACGGTTATCAGGTGTGCCACAGTTCTTACACCTGGTTACTCCAGAAGTGATGGCTTTTGGTAAAGAGTTTAAAATCCATCAAGTTTTCCAAAAATTTTGCTAGGGACTAGCAATAGTTTAGTGTGGGGGATTAATGAGTGCGCAAACACTCATCATTTTTATCATGTTTAAACTGCCAAAACATACAAAAACAATCGAAAAGTAACCAAAATACTTAAATTATCCCAGGGATTGTGTTTTATGTGTTTTAAATGCAAAACAAGCAAAAACAAATGAAAAACAATCAAAGTTTGCAAAATTGGCAGTTTCAGTCCCCCAAGTTTCAAAATTTGTCAGAAATAGTCCCTATGCATTTATTGTAAAATAAAAGTCAACCCAAGTCCCTAAAAATCAAAAGTTATCAAAAACGGACTTTGGGTGATAAATTTGGGAAATTTACATAATTGGTCCCTGGAGTTTGGAGTTTTGCAAAAACAGTCCCTGGGAATTTTGAAAATAAAAAATTTGCAAAATTGGATTGTGGAATACTAAACTTGGCAACATTGGTCCCTATTGGTACTATGAGATAATTACAACTTCAGTCCTATGGTTTAGTGGAAATTCACTTTTGGTCCTTGTGTTCACAACAAATACCAACCGGACCCTAATAACTTTTAATCCCAAAAACAAAACCAAGCCCACCACTCCACACTCCCAGGCCCACCTCCTTATTACTCCACTCCAAGCCCATCACCACTCCCTGGCCCACCAACACCCTCAGTCCACCTCCCACTTCAATAATACTACCCCGTCCCTTTTCCCTTCCTAGTCAACCTAAGTCAACAAAACAGCCCCCCCCCTCCAAGTTGCAAACCTGCTCCCCCTCTCCTCCACCTCAGCTTCCATGCCCTTCCCATTGACTAACAACAACATTCCAAGAAGTTTTAATTACTTCTCTTTTGCCCACACTCAACTCCAACTGACAATCAGAAGAAAAAAAATAGGCGCCAAAAGATTTTTGAAGGGTCAAGATTGAGTAGGATAATCCAATGGTTCAGAGGGCAGTTGGGATTCATTCATTAGGGTTTCAAAACCCTAATGGTCCCTTATAAAAAGGATGAGATGCAGCAGTGGTTGTTGTTTTGTTTGTTGTTCATAGTTGCTAAGTTGTTTGTTGTTGTTGTTTTGTTTATTTTCAGTTTAGAAGTGATAATTTAGACTAAATATTAGTGGTGACAGATTGGTTTTACTTGTGCTTAAAAATTGTATGTAAACTGCCTATTCATTTCACTTGGTAGTTTTTGATACTTTTGCTCTAATGGTGAGTTTGTGATTGACTAGTGATAAGTTGAGCATAATAGGCCTGTGGAACTCAGTTCCTTAGGATTTAAGAAGCTTGTCATCAAAATCTTTCATAACAGTTCACTCTAAGGTGTGTTTGGCACAGAATAGTTTGTAGCTTTCTAGTAAGTTTCAGTGATTAATTGTTGTTTAAACATGTTACAATAGGTATTAGTAGGTTATGTAAGTCATAAAAACCATCCCTTGTTTTACAAAAAGTCAAAACACCCATTGATTCACCTTGACAGTTAACTCTCAAGGTTTGTGGTTTCCCAATTTTACCCATTTTGACTAAATACTGTAATTTTAGCTTAATTCACTCTTAGTATAACTTATTACACCAATCTAAGTTAGTTAGACCTGATCAAAACTCAAATTTGTCAACTGTTCTAGTTTTCCATAAAAGTCAAAAATTGCAAACTCAGATTTTCATCAAAATGGCAAGATTTAATTTGATTTTTTGTGTTGTGATTTGGGATCTGAAATTTTTTGTGTGTAAACCCTACCAGCTGAACTTGTGAATTTCATAGTTTGTACATTTTTGTGAAATTTTTTTTGTGACCATATTGCCCTTGGAAGTTGACTGCAGGGCAAGGATACTGCCCTGTCTCAGCAGACCCCAGACCACCCAACCAACTTTGGTGGTGTCTTGTGGTTAACCCAGTCGGTCCCACACTTCACCTTTGGTTTGACCTCTAGATCACTGGACCCCACTTAGAATTGGTCCCCATCCTTGTCCCATTCTGCCTCAGATTCTCAATAAGCCAACAGCTTATTTGAGTTTTGTGGCTTATTGAAGCTTCTTATTTGTGCTAAAATTGCTTATTATAGTTCATTTAACTCATAGAAACCTAAATTCATCAATGTGGACCCCACCTTCTTCCATTTGAGCTAAAATCCTTCCACAGTCAACAAAAGTCAACTGTTAGGGTCAATAAGCTCTCAATTGCTTATTTTTGGGTTATGTAAAAAGTGTTTTCAGAAAAAGTATTTGTATTTAGTGTATAATTAGTTTGGAAAAAGAAAAAACCAAAAAAACCAACTTTAATTGTAGTGATAGCTTCTATTTAATAGGATTTATCATTTTAATTTTCTTTTTAGCTTATTTATAATCAATATATCTTTTATAATTTTATAAATTTTCCTTTAGGTTAAAGTAATTTTAGAAATTTTTCCACATTTTTATTTTGTCTTTTAGTGGTTTTTATAATTAATTTTAGTTTAATTAAGTTTTAATTAATATTAAGTAATTAAATAGCATAATTATAATTTACAAAGTATAACCTAGTTTTTATAATATTTCTAGCTTTTATTTTAGTTAAAACATTTTTACAAATTTTTCTAGAATTTATATTACTAATTTTCTATTTTTTATAATATAATTAGTTTAATTAGAAATTAATAAGTAATTAGATTAATAATTAGTAAATTAGTTTAAAAATACATAAAATAACTTTTTATAATTTTTTAGGATTCCTGTAATGGTTAATTAGATTTGTAAAAATGTTCTTAATTTTCTAAGCCTTTTTAGTATTTTTAGTAAATCTAATTAGTTTAATTAGTTAATAATTAGAAAATTAGTAATTAATTAATAATTAATAATTAAATAGTGTAAAAATAGTTTTTATTTTGCTTAAAATTTTCTTTAATTATTAGGATTGTAAAAATATTAATTTTACACTTCTAACCCTTTCCGTCCATCAGTTGTACTTTTCGTTTCGTTCGTCTGTGTACGTTTTTAGGTTTTAGCTCAAATCTTTGTAATCTCAATTCCCGTAATCAATCACGTAGCTTTCCTAAGCTATATTTGTCAATAATTTCCAAATAATTCTTATCACAACCCCTTTTCTGTGAATAATCACCCGATCACAAGTACGCTAAAGTTACAATTCACACCTCAACGGGATTTAACGACCTGGTGATACCTTATATTACCCGGAGCATTGATTTAGGCTATTTGACTTTGTTGACCATTCCTTGGTCAATATAAGTTGGTGGTTTAACATCAATCAATTTTTGGCGCCGCTGCCGGGGAGGTGTGCGCATTTCTATAGCGTCAATTGAGATTAGTGTTATTTCACCTCATTCACTGTACAAATATCACCACTTTTGTAAATTTTAACTCAAAATACAAAAAAAGTCATTAACACTTTTCCTAAAGTGTTAAAACACAAAAAAAAAAAAATTAATTAAAAAACAACAAAACAGATCGTAACATTTTCTGAATCGGTTATCTTTTAAGGTGATTCTTAAAGAAAAACGATTTTAGATTACGAGACGACACCAAAAATATTGTCCAAAAGTTTTTAAACCCATACACAAAAACCCAAAAACATCCGTCTTTTCTTGTGAATAATAATTCTACATAAAAACCAACCGTCGCAAACCAAGACAGAACACCTACCAACTGGGGGTGTGAACATAATAAGTTCCCAAACAAAAGATAAAAACTTGCCTTTGTATCCTTGTGAGTGGTGTACCTTTCTTAAAGAAGCCATTCACTCGTGATTATTGGTTTAAGTTCACTGTTGATTTGCCTCGATTTTGTTTTGATTGGTTTTTGTTCCTAGTGCATGCGCACTCGTTCTTCTAGGTCTACTAGCCCATTACATGAGCTTGTACGAAAACCTAGAAGACCTCGTAGACGTTCAGCACCAACAGTCGGATCTGAGATCCGTACTGTTGCCACACCCTCTGTCACCATGGCGGAAGACCGCCCCATGTGTGAGCTTCTCCAAGCACCCATCGAGGGTTACGGAGACGCCATTATTGTCCCAGCCATCGTGGCTGATAGTTTTGAGCTCAAAACCGGGTTACTTAATCTTGTAACCTCAAGTCAATTCTACGGTTTTGAGAGGGACGATCCTCATGCTCATATTCGATGGTTCAATAAAATCACATCGACCATCAAGTACAAAAATGTCCCGTGTGAAGCAATAAAACTTCTTCTCTTCCGATTCTCCTTGGAGGGACAAGCCCGGATTTGGCTTGAAAAACAACCTCCTCGATCTATTGAGACATGGGAAGATCTTGTCAAAAAGTTTGTGAATGAATTCTTCCCACCTTCCAAGACCACGAGTCTTAAGAACGAAATCACCAAGTTCACTCAAAAATATGATGAATCTTTTGGAGAAGCGTGGGATCGTTTCAAAGAATTACTTCGCAAGTGTCCACATCATGGTCTCTCTGAGTTGATGCAACTCGATACTTTTTACAATGGCGTGAGCCAAGCTGATCAGGATTCTCTCAACGCCTCCGCGGGAGGTAACTTTTTGAGTAGAACCACGAAAGAAGCTTTGCAAATCATAGAAAACAAGTCCAAGGTCCGCTATACACGAAGCAAACCGATTGTTTCTCAAATCAATGCGGGACCTTCTACTTCATCTTCTGTGGGTCAATCTAGCACGGATGCTAAGATTGACAAGCTCACTGAAGCGATCCAAGCTTTGGTTCTCGCCCAAACAAAGAAAGTTTCATTTCCACAAAATCCTCCCCCTGCTGAGGTTAAAAAAGTGGAAGTCTGTGTGACTTGTGGTGGGCCGCATGCCTACTACAATTGCACAGCTACTGATGGTACTCCATATGAAGCTCATGCAGTAGCCGGGTCCCAAAATCAAGGAGGCAATCAATATCGCCCTCCTATGGACCCTAGCTATCGTCCTCATCATCATTATCCTGGACCTCCTGGTTTTAATCAAAACCAAAATGTCCAAAACCGTGGCCAAAATCAAAATAGAGTGAACCAAGGTTATCAAAACCAAGGTATCTTCAATCAGGGTCACGGTTTTCACAATCAAAACCAAGGGTTCCAAAATCAAGGTTTCCAACAGCAAAATCAAGGAAACTTTAATCGGAACCAAGGTCAGGGTAATTTCAATCCGGGATATTTTCATGGAAACAACAACCCTCATCAGAGTAATTTTCAAAATCAAGGTCCCAATCCGAACAATCGAGCTCCAAATATTCCTAATCCGAATCAAGCCATTGTTCCAACCGGGCCTTCATCTGACGAGTTGTTGAAACAATTCATGAAGTCCCAAGAAGAGTTGAACAAGTTGCTGGTCAGCCAGATTTCTGACATCAATAAGTCTTTAAATGATCGACCCTCGGGCTCAGGTACTACTTTACCGAACAACACGATCGCTAACCTGAGGGGCGATGCTAAGGCGATCACAACACGAAGTGGTGCTTCATATGATGAACCCGCGATTCCTGCTACCTCTTTTTCTTCTTCTCCTACAAAGGTAGTGGATTGTGAACCTGAGGTGACAAAGGACAAGGTGCAAATTCCAAGCCCACGAAGTACAGCACATGTCCAACCTCAGGTTATTCCTGAAAGCAGATGTAAGCCTGGAGTTGTCTTTGATCCACCAGAAACTCCAGGGGATAACCCTAAATCCAAAACTTCTATTCCCTATCCATCACTTCTCAGTGAACAAAAGCTCCGCGAAAAAGCTAATCACCAAATGGATAAATTTTTCCAAATCTTCCAAGATTTGCATTTTGATATCAGCTTCGCGGACGCTATTCTCTTGATGCCCAAGTTTGCGTCAACAATCAAAAATCTGTTGAGTAATAAAGAGAAACTCTTTGAGATGGCAAGAACTCCTCTAAATGAGAACTGTTCAGCAGTTCTTTTGAAAAAGCTTCCTGAAAAGCTTGGAGACCCCGGGAAATTTCTCATTCCTTGTACTTTCCTTAGTATGGTTGAATGCTTCGCCTTGGCCGATCTAGGTGCTAGCATTAACCTGATGCCATATTCTGTGTGCAAGAAACTCTCTCTTCCCGAACATACCCCCACGTGCATGACTTTAGAGCTTGCCGATCGTTTGATTTCTCGTCCCATTGGCATTGCCGAGGACTTATTCGTTAAAGTGGGGAAGTTCCATTTTCCGGCAGATTTTGTGATTGTTGACTTTGATGCTGATTCTAGAGTCCCTCTCATTCTTGGAAGGGGGTTCCTTAGAACTGGGCGTGCTCTTATCGATGTATTCGAGCATGAGATCACATTACGTGTTGGGACGGAAGCTATTACCTTCAACCTAAATCAAACATCGAGATACTCCTCCAATTATGATTGTGAGTCGGTGAATCAAATTGATGTCATCGATGTTGCTGCTGAGGAGTATGCTCAAGAGATTTTAGGTTTCATTGATGATTCTTCGAGTGAAAACCTCACTCAGTCTTCTCACCCCATCATTGCCGATTCTTCTCCTTCCCTCACTCCGTTTGAGGGAAGTGACTTCATCTTAGAAGAAATGGAGGCGTTTCTCAAAAGTGACTCGATTCCCGATGGAGTCAATAACCAAGAGATCGACCTCGAGAGGGATATTCTCATGCTTGAAAAATTGTTAAACGAAGATCCCTCTCCTCTTCCTGTTCTACCACAAACACTTCATAAGGAGGAAGTCAAAAATGTTGAGAAAACTGATGACTTCCCCGAGGTTTAACTTAAGGACTTGCCGCCTCATCTTGAATATGCATTTCTGGAGGGTGATGATAAATTACCCGTCATAATTGCCAAAGACTTAAGTGATGAGGAAAAGGCTGCTCTCATAAAGGTTTTGAAGTCTCATAAGCAAGCAATTGCTTGGCGTCTCTCCGACATCAAGGGCATTGACCCTGAATTTTGTACTCATAAGATTTTAATGGAGGACGACTTCAAACCTGCAGTCCAACAACAAAGAAGGGTGAATCCAAAAATTCACGAGGTTATCAAACAAGAGGTTTTAAAACTTCTTGATGCCAGACTGATTTACCCTATCTCGGACAGTCCTTGGGTCAGCCCAATTCATTGTGTTCCAAAAAAGGGTGGCATTACTGTTGTCACAAATGAGGAGAATGAGTTAATTCCAACTCGTTTGGTTACGGGGTGGCGTGTCTGTATCGATTATCGTAAGTTAAATGACGCCACCCGTAAGGATCATTTTCCTCTTCCCTTTATGGATCAGATGCTCGAGAGATTAGCGGGGAATGAGTACTATTGCTTCCTCGATGGTTTCTCGGGTTACTTTCAGATTCCCATTGACCCGCAAGACCAAGAAAATACCACTTTTACGTGCCCCTATGGAACTTTTGCATATATATATATATATATATATATTTTTTTTTTGGGTAAAAGGTCATCGACCCGGTAAATATATTATCCAAAAAAACGTTTAAGTACAATGATAAGAGAGAATCTCTCATCGAAGTCCCTTAGGACACTACCACAACCACTATATAAGAATGACAGTCCATTCTTATAACAACCAAATCTAAAAACAACTAACATGACTAACAATAAAAAATACAATACATCACAACTCAAATAAACATTGAGTCTTCTTAGTCATCCTAGCGATCCAGATCTTAAACATGCGAACTTCCAGCTTCAACCCCAATCGCGTCTTCTATTAGTATTATGCAAAAAGCATAATCTAATAACCTAATAAGAGTGACTAACGTAGCAAATCGAACTTGAAACATAAACATGGTCTAAACGACCTAACCTTCCAGCATATCCGAACTTGAACCAATCTTCCAACAAATACGAATGAGTGATATGAAGACAACGAAGGCTCAAGTCATATGCATGAAGACAACCAAAGATCAAGTCAGGTGTAGTACGGACCATAACAACACAGTTCCATTAGAACTACCATCAATACTAGCGAAGTGAATGATCAAGAAGAAATAACATAAGCGAATAATAGCAGCCTCATGACCAAACTAGTAACATCCAACTAATCAATAACATGGTCATCAAATTGAAGTACCATTCACAAATTTCACACAACGGTTGGTGAGGGACTCTAAAACCACGGATAGAGCAGCAAGTAAACTCGCTCCAAAGGTGTATGTTGTAAAGCAAAAAACGAACATCAATAAGATTAACCAACTTCCACAGCAACAACTTCAATCCATGGCTGCACCGAAGCATCAACCAATATGTAACACGAACTAGGGTTTTGGGAAACACCTAGTCACCATGGACGAGCACCACGCCAAATCAATACCAGACCAATGCAATCCCATGTCTGATAACAAACCATGAACGACCATATAGACCAGGGATTAAGTATAAACCGCATCAGATCCCACCCAATAATAAAAGTATAGAACTGATGAGACACCAATCATAATAGGGTGATGCAACCCCAACTTCTAACAAAAGGAATCACAAGACCAAGAATAACCAATCGGCATATGTCTTAGATAATCAGATTATGATTTTGGTCCAAGAAACCCAAGAACTTGACATACCATCTCTCATTTAAACCCACTTATCAAAAACTGCCATCATAAGAACATACAATCCATAAACATACCAGCAGATTATAATCAAAACCCTAACGAGGGTTTACTTCCAGCAGAAACAACCAATTAAATGTGAAAACCAACAAAGGTTTTATAAACGTTCAGTGCAGATCCACCAAAAATGATCCTCATAGAAAAAAGCAATAAGCCACGAGAGGAAAATCAGATCGCTCCAGATAAATAGGAGGTTTAAGACAACCGCCATAAGAGATGAGGATTTGATTATCACAAGGATAACCTGAAAACGATCGACAAATCAGATAGCCCAAACCCTAAATAAAAACGATTGAATGAATAATAGTTAGGGTTTCGGAAAACCACCAGCCGTCACCTTAATAGTAACACAACCCTCAAAACCGATTGCATACAAACAGAACGAAACAAGTCATTTGGATGTAGAGAGACGATTTTAGAGGTTGATTATGGATGAAAAGTGGATGAGGAGATGGCGGCTGCAATCATAGGGACGATTTATAAATAAGAACAGTAAAAAACCCCGACTCCCAATCCTAGCAAATCATATCTAATCGTATTTTCAGTTCATCCAATAAAGGATTAAAGAAAAAACGTAAGAATTATGGCCAGAATTTGATAGGGATTAGGAGGCAAAATGTATGCCATTTGGCTTATGTAATGCTCCGGGCACGTTTCAAAGATGTATGATGGCCATTTTTTCTGACATGATCGGAAAAACTATGGAGGTCTTTATGGACGATTTTTCGGTCATTGGGGATTCGTTCCAATCATGTCTCTCCCATTTAGACATCATGCTAAAACGTTGTGAAGACACAAAGTTATGTCTAAATTGGGAGAAGAGTCACTTTATGGTCAAAGAGGGCATTGTCCTCGGCCATAAAATTTCAAAAAATGGGATTGAGGTTGACAGAGCCAAAGTGGACGTCATTGCAAAATTGCCTCATCCCACGACTGTGAAAGGTGTTAGGAGCTTTTTGGGTCACCGGTTTCTATCATAGGTTTATTCAAGATTTTTTTTAAAATCGCCCGGCCTATGACCCATCTCCTCGAAAAGGATGCTCCTTTTATCTTCTCCCTTGAGTGCATCGAAGCCTTTGAAACATTAAAGAAAAGGCTTACCGAGGCACCGATTCTTGTTGCCCCCGATTGGGACTTGCCCTTCGAGCTCATGTGTGATGCTAGTGATTATGCGATAGGGGCAATCTTGGGGCAACGCAAAACAAAACATTTTCAGCCTATACACTATGCCAGCAAAACTATGACCGAGGCTCAAAGCCATTACACCACCACCGAAAAAGAATTATTAGCTGTGGTGTATGCTTTTGAAAAATTCCGGCCATACTTGATACTGACTAAAAGCATAGTGTATACGGATCACTCGGCTTTGAAGTACCTTTTTGCAAAACAAGATGCAAAGCCGAGACTTCTTCGTTGGGTTCTCCTCCTTCAGGAATTTGATATCATTATTCGTGATAAAAAAGGAGCTGAGAACCTAGCTGCTGATCATCTCTCCCGTCTTGAAAACCCCCACCAAGATGCTTTCGAGAAAAAGGAAATAAATGAAACATTTCCTCTCGAAACCCTCAATGCGGTTTCATTTCGTGGAGACTCGATTACCCCATGGTTTGCCGACTTTGCAAACTATCTTGCGGGTAACTTCATTGTGAAAGGGATGTCGTCCCAACAAAAAAATAAATTTTTCAAAGATGTAAAACATTACTTTTGGGACGACCCCTACTTGTTCAAAATATGCGCGGATCAAGTCATCCGGCGGTGTGTGTATGGTCAGGAAGCCGCTGAAATTTTAAAGGCTTGCCATGCTGGTCCCACAGGGGGCCACCACAATCCCAACTACACCGCCAAAAAGGTGTTTGATTCCGGCTTTTATTGGCCCTTGATTTACAAGGATGCCCAAGAATTGGTCAAGTCCTGTGACGCTTGTCAACGTCACGGGAATATTTCACAAAAGAATGAAATGCCTCAGAATGCAATTCAAGTTTGTGAAGTTTTTGATATCTGGGGCATCGATTTTATGGGGCCATTTCCATCCTCTCACGGAAACAAATACATACTCGTGGCAGTTGACTGCTTGTCAAAATGGGTTGAAGCGAAAGCTTTACCCACAAATGATGCCCGAGTAGTTGTGAAATTTTTAAAAGCTCTTTTTGCCCGATTCGGAACTCCACGTGCTATTATTAGTGATCGTGGTACGCACTTCTGTAATGACAAATTCGACAAAGTCATGCAAAAGTACGGTGTAACTCACCGTCTTTCTACTGCGTACCACCCTCAAACAAGTGGACAAGTCGAAGTTTCCAATCGGGGCATAAAAAGAATTTTAGAAAGAACTGTAGGTGAAAATCGTGCATCGTGGTCGGATAAATTAGATGATGCACTTTGGGCTTTCCGTACGGCTTACAAAACACCCATTGGGTGTACGCCTTATAAACTTGTGTACGGGAAAGCGTGCCATCTTCCGATCGAGCTTGAGCATAAAGCCTATTGGCTCTCAAGCATGCCAATTTTGACCTCAAAACGGCGGGTGATCATAGAAAAGTTCAACTAAATGAATTAAACGAACTTCGTGATCAAGCTTACGAGAACTCTTTGATCTATAAAGAAAAGACAAAGAAGATTCATGACTCAAAAATCAAAAACCGCGTTTTCAACGTTGGCGATCGAGTCCTTCTTTTCAACTCTAGACTCAAGATCTTCTCGGGAAAGCTCAAAACCCGATGGACTGGTCCATTCACTATCACTAAAGTTTATCCTTATGGTACTGTCGAATTATCTCAAAATGACGGTCCTAATTTCAAAGTGAATGAACATTGGTTGAAACATTACTTTGGAGAGGACATACCATCCATGGTTGTCTCGGATCTCCAAAGTTTCCCCAAGGACAATTGAATTTGGGGATCGAGTCAAGCTAGCGACTCGATGAACAAAAACAATAGCACAATACGGGTTTTCACCCGTATCTTTGATTTCCTTCTACTTTCTACCACCTAGTGTGGGGGAATGGCCAACCCCCCGCTATTTGAAAATGTATATTATGTATATATATATATAAAAAAAAATGTGTATATATAGAAATAAAGTGAAATTTGGTATTTCCACAGTTAGATTCGAATATTATCTTTTTACGTTCATAGATTCGGCATAATAGCCGGGACTTTGAATATTGAGGACAATATTCATTTCTAAGTGTGGGGGGGGGGGGGAATTCTAGCGAATTTTGTCGCAAAATACTTTCAAATACCCCCATTTTTGGCCAAAATTTTCAAAAATTTTTCACTTTATTTCAAAATTTTTGTGGTAATCAGTCCGCGATGTCTAACCGACAAAGGGATTGGCTAATCCAGGAGCAAATGACTCTTGGTAAAGATAACTCAAATCCGTTTACGGCTTGCAATTTGCCCAAAATTGTATGGTTCCTCAACTCCCCATCATCCTCAAAAGCTAATGAGTTGGCTAGCCCGCAAGATTATGGCTTGTGGTAAAGGCCGTGGAAAAACCATAATTGGTAATCAGCTCACCAAGATGTTGACTATTCCATCAAGAGCTGGCTAGTCCAGGAGCAAACGGCTCCTCGTAAAGACAAATCAAATCCGTTGACAGCTGGTGGTTTGCTCAAAATCACACGGTTATCAGGTGTGCCACAGTTCTTACACCTGGCTACTCCAGAAGTGATGGCTTTTGGTAAAGAGTTTAAAATCCATCAAGTTTTCCAAAAATTTTGCTAAGGACTAGCAATAGTTTAGTGTGAAGGATTGATGAGTGCGCAAACACTCATCATTTTTATCATGTTTAAACTGCCAAAACATACAAAAACAATCGAAAAGTAACCAAAATACTTAAATTATCCCAGGGATTGTGTTTTATGTGTTTTAAATGCAAAACGAGCAAAAACAAATGAAAAACAATCAAAGTTTGCAAAATTGGCAGTTTCAGTCCCCCAAGTTTCAAAATTTGTCAGAAATAGTCCCTATGCATTTATTTTAAAATAAAAGTCAACCCAAGTCCCTAAAAATCAAAAGTTATCAAAAACAGACTTTGGGTGATAAATTTGGGAAATTTACATAATTGGTCCCTGGAGTTTGGAGTTTTGCAAAAACAGTCCCTGGGAATTTTGAAAATAAAAAATTTGCAAAATTGGTTTGTGGAATACTAAACTTGGCAAAATTGGTCCCTATTGGTACTATGAGATAATTACAACTTCAGTCCTATGGTTTAGTGGAAATTCACTTTTGGTCCTTGTGTTCACAACAAATACCAACCGGACCATAATAACTTTTAATCCCAAAAACAAAACCAAGCCCACCACTCCACACTCCAAGGCCCACCTCCTTATTACTCCACTCCAAGCCCATCACCACTCCAAGCCCACCAACACCCTCAGTCCACCTCCCACTTCAATAATACTACCCCGTCCCTTTTCCCTTCCCAGTCAACCTAAGTCAACAAAACAGCCCCCCCTCCAAGTTGCAAACCTGCTCCCCCTCTCCAAGTTGCAAACCTGCTCCCCCTCTCCTCCACCTCAGCTTCCATGCCCTTCCCATTGACTAACAACAACATTCCAAGAAGTTTTAATTACTTCTCTTTTGCCCACACTCAACTCCAACTGACAATCAGAAGAAAAAAATAGGCGCCAAAAGTTTTTTGAAGGGTCAAGATTGAGTAGGATAATCCAATGGTTCAAAGGGCAGTTGGGATTCACTCATTAGGGTTTCAAAACCCTAATGGTCCCTTATAAAAAGGATGAGATGCAGCAGTGGTCCAGTGTGTAGATTTTTAAGCTTAGTATAATTTTTCTACTTATTGTAAAATTTCATTTCTAAGTCTTATGTAGCTTTTCAGTTGTAACCTAAGTATCATCAGTGTAATATGAACCGTTTTTATTAATGAATTTCAGTTTCTCATATTGAATTCTATTTTGTTATATTTTCACTAAATTCTTAAGCATAGATCAAATGATAGTTACTATGGATGTTATGGATTAGACTAGGTCATTTAAGCTCCTATGAAGTTTTACAAAAACTTCTAGTAACTTAAAACTCAGATTAGCAAAAACAATTCCACAAAAACACCATTGGTCAACAAAAGTCAAACTGAGAGTTTGAGGTTTGGATTTTGATTCAGAGGCTATTTGGAAAAGGAAGCAGCTTTGGAATGAGGGTTAGTGGCTTATGGAAGCCTTAGGATTGGTCTTGGTTCATGGTTCTGTAGGTTGAGCAAGATTGCACAAAGTGAGTTCAATTCCAACTTTTCCATTTTCTGAGTAGTTCATAGTTGCTAAGTTGTTTGTTGTTGTTGTTTTGTTTATTTTCAGTTTAGAAGTGATAATTTAGACTAAATATTAGTGGTGACAGATTGGTTTTACTTGTGCTTAAAAATTGTATGTAAACTGCCTATTCATTTCACTTGGTAGTTTTTGATACTTTTGCTCTAATGGTGAGTTTGTGATTGACTAGTGATAAGTTGAGCATAATAGGCCTGTGGAACTCAGTTCCTTAGGATTTAAGAAGCTTGTCATCAAAATCTTTCATAACAGTTCACTCTAAGGTGTGTTTGGCACAGAATAGTTTGTAGCTTTCTAGTAAGTTTCAGTGATTAATTGTTGTTTAAACATGTTACAATAGGTATTAGTAGGTTATGTAAGTCATAAAAACCATCCCTTGTTTTACAAAAAGTCAAAACACCCATTGATTCAGCTTGACAGTTAACTGTCAAGGTTTGTGGTTTCCCAATTTTACCCATTTTGACTAAATACTGTAATTTTAGCTTAATTCACTCTTAGTATAACTTATTACACCAATCTAAGTTAGTTAGACCTGATCAAAACTCAAATTTGTCAACTGTTCTAGTTTTCCATAAAAGTCAAAAATTGCAAACTCAGATTTTCATCAAAATGGCAAGATTTAATTTTATTTTTTGTGTTGTGATTTGGGATCTGAAATTTGTTGTGTGTAAACCCTACCTGCTAAACTTGTGAATTTCATAGTTTGTACATTTTTGTGAAATTTTTTTAGTGACCATATTACCCTTGGAAGTTGACTGCAGGGCAAGGATACTGCCCTGTCTCAGCAGACCCCAGACTACCCAACCAACTTTGGTGGTGTCTTGTGGTTAACCCAGTGGGTCCCACACTTCACCTTTGGGTTCTCTCAACCCCCCTCCTACCAGAGTTGACCTGTTGACCTTTGGTTTGACCTCTAGATCACTGGACCCCACTTAGAATTGGTCCCCATCCTTGTCCCATTCTTCCTCAGATTCCCAATAAGCAAACAGCTTATTTGAGTTTTGTGGCTTATTGAAGCTTCTTATTTGTGCTAAACTAGCTTATCATAGTTCATTTAACTCAGAGAAACCTAAATTCATCAATGTGGACCCCACCTTCTTCCATTTGAGCTAAAATCCTTCCACAGTCAACAAAAGTCAACTGTTAGGGTCAATAAGCTCTCAATTGCTTATTTTTGGGTTATGTAAAAAGTGTTTTCAGAAAAAGTATTTGTATTTAGTGTATAATTAGTTTGGAAAAAGAACAAAACCAAAAAAACCAACTTTAATTGTAGTGATAGCTTTTATTTAATAGGATTTATCATTTTAATTTTCTTTTTAGCTTATTTATAGTCAATATATCATTTTTATAATTTTATAAATTCTCTTTTAGGTTAAAGTAATTTTAGAAATTTTTCCAGATTTTTATTTTGTCTTTTAGTGGTTTTTATAATTAATTTTAATTTAATTAAGTTTTAATTAATATTAAGTAATTAAATAGCATAATTATAATTTACAAAGTATAACCTAGTTTTTATAATTTTTCTAGCTTTTATTTAAGTTAAAACATTTTTACTAATTTTTCTAGAATTTATATTACTCATTTTCTATTTTTTATAATATAATTAGTTTAATTAGAAATTAATAAGTAATTAGATTAATAATTAGTAAATTATATTAAAAATACATAAAATAAACTTTTTATAATTTTTTAGGATTCCTGTAATGGTTAATTAGATTTGTAAAATTTTTCTTAATTTTCTAAGCCTTTTTAGTATTTTTAGTAAATCTAATTAGTTTAATTAGTTAATAATTAGAAAATTAGTAATTAATTAATAATTAATAATTAAATAGTGTAAAAATAGTTTTTATTTTTCTTAAAATTTTCTTTAATTATTAGGATTGTAAAAATATTAATTTTACACTTGTAACCCTTTCCGTCCATCAGTTGTACTTTTCGTTTCGTTCGTCTGTGTACGTTTTTAATTAAAACGTACGTTTTTAGGTTTTAGCTCAAATCTTTGTAATCTCAATTCCCGTAATCAATCACGTAGCTTTCCTAAGCTATATTTGTCAATAATTTCCAAGTAATTCTTATCACAACCCCTTTTCTGTGAATAATCACCCGACAAGTAGGCTAAAGTTACAATTCACACCTCAACGGGATTTAACGACCTGGTGATACCTTATATTACCCAGAGCATTGATTTAGGCTATTTGACTTTGTTGACCATTCCTTGGTCAATATAAGTTGGTGGTTTAACATCAATCAACTGCCCATCACAATTTTTGGGACTCCTCTGCAGAGAGGAATGACTCATGTAAGTCAGTCACTCCGACAAACAATGAAATAGCTGCCCTTACCAGAAAGTTTGATGATTTGTCTGCTGCGGTTCTCCGAATTCACCAGAAAAATCACAATCAACAGAATAAAACTATCAGTTGTGAAACCTGTGGTGGTCCACACCCGTACCATGAGTGCCCAGCCTCCGGTGGCTTCACTCAAGAGAACATATTCGCAGCCCAAGGTTCCTACAATACGGGAGGTAATTCTTACCAACCGCAAGGGGACCGAAATCTGTTGAGTTATCGTTCCAATAACTACATTGGACCACCGGGATTTAATCAGTCCCAGAACCAAAATGGTCAAAACAGAAACCAGAACTTTAACCAGAATCAGAACCAGAACCGAATGAACCAAGGATTTAACAACCAAGGGAATTTCAACTCTGGTCAAAACCAGGTTCAACAAATTCAAAACCAAGGGAATTATAACCGTAATCAGGGTCAGAACAATTACCCTCAGGGTAATTTTCAACAACAAAACCACTTCCAGGGTAATAACAACCAGCAACATGGGAATTTCCAGAACAATAGGGCTCAAAATTTTCCAAACCAAAATCAAGCCATTGTTCCAACTAGATCATCATCTGATGAGTTATTAAAACAGTTTATGAAATCCCAAGATGAACTAAACAAAGTGCTAGTTAGTCAAATCTCTGACTTGAAGAAGTCTTTAAATGATCGACCCTCGGGCTCAGGTACTTTACCTAGCAACACGATCGCTAATCCGAGGGGCGATGTAAAGGCGATCACCACAAGAAGTGGAGTTTATTATAAAGGACCCACAGCTCCGTCTACCTCTTCTCCTATCCCGGTAGAGGAATGTGAAACTAAGGATACTACAGATACGGTACTTCCTACTAATAACGAAGGTACCAATGACATCCCTACTCTAGTTATCCTGGTCCCGACTCCCCCTAAGAGAGTCATGTTTGAAACTCCCGAAGGTCCTGTTGAAAATCCAAAAGCCAACCCAAAACCATCAATTCCATATCCCTCACGATTGCAAGACCAGAAGCTCCGTGAAAAAGCTAATCATCAGATGGAAAAATTCTTTTAGATTTTTCAAGAACTACACTTCGATATTAGTTTCGCGGATGCTCTTCTTTTAATGCCCAAATTCGCATCGACAATCAAAAACCTGTTGAGCAATAAAGAAAAACTGTTTGAGATGGTACGAACTCCACTCAATGAAAACTGCTCTGCAGTTCTGTTGAAACAGCTTCCCGAGAAGCTAGGAGACCCCGAGAAATTTCTAATACCATGTATTTTCCCAGGGATGGTTGAGTGCTTTGCCTTGGCCGATCTTAGTGCAAGCATCAACTTAATGCCCTACTCAGTTTGGAAAAAGCTCTCTCTTCAGGCACTTAGTCCCACATGCATGACTCTCGAGCTTGCAGACCGTTCAATTTCACGTCCCTTTTGTATTGCCGAGGACGTATTTGTAAGAGTGGGAAAGTTCCATTTTCTGGCAGACTTTGTCGTTGTTGATTTCGATGCGGATCCAAGAGTTCCTCTCATTCTTGGGAGGGGATTCTTAAGGATGGGTCGTGCATTAATTGATGTTTTCGATGAGGAAATCATGTTACGAGTTGGCACTGAAGCGATAACGTTCAACCTTGATCAAACCTCGAGATACTCCTCGAATTATGATGCTGAATCGGTCAACCGAATTGATGTCATTGACATTGCATAAGAGGAGTATGCTCAGGAAATCCTTGGATTCGCTGATAATTCTCCGAGTGGCAATCCCACTCCCTCTTCTCACCCCATAATCGCTAATTCTTCTCCTTCCCTCAGTCCGTTTGAGGGAAGTGATTTCATCCTTGAGGAAATAGAGGCCTTTCTCAAAAGTGATTCAATTCCCCAAAGGAATTGATAACCAAGAGATTGACCCAGAGGGGGATATCTTTCTCCTTGAGAAATTATTAAACAAAGATCCCTCTCCTCTTCCTGTTCTACCTCAACAACTTCATAACGCGGAAATCAAATATGTTGAGAAAAATGATGATTTCCCCGAGGTTGAACTTAAGGACCTGCCTCCTAATCTAGAATATGCATTCTTGGAAGGTAACGATAAGTTACTAGTCATTATTGTGAAAGATTTAAAGGATGAGGAGAAAACCGCGCTGCTTAAGGTTTTAAAGTCCCACAAGCAAGCAATTTCTTGGAAGCTCTCAGACATAAAGGGTATTAACCCGGATTTTTGTACACACAAAATCCTAATGGAAGAAGACTTTAAACCTACTGTGCAGCATCAAAGAAGGGTAAATCCAAAAATCCACGAAGTTATCAAGGAAAAAGTTATCAAACTTCTCAATGCGGGATTGATTTACCCTATATCAGACAGTCCTTGGGTTAGCCCAATACATTGTGTTCCAAAAAAGGGTGGCATCACAGTTGTCACTAATGAGGATAACGAGTTGATACCAACTCGGTTGGTTACAAGGCGGCGAGTATGTATCGATTATAGAAAGCCTAACGAAGCCACCCGAAAGGACCATTTTCCTCTGCCCTTTATGGATCAAATGCTCGAAAGACTAGCGGTGAATGAGTATTATTGCTTCCTCGACGGCTTCTCGGGTTACTTCCAGATTCCCATTGATCCTAAGGATCAAGAGAAGACTACCTTCACATGCCCTTACGGGACGTTTGCCTATCGTCGCATGCCTTTTGGGTTATGCAACGCTCCAGGCACTTTCCAGAGGTGCATGATGGCTATTTCCCATGACATGATCAGGAAAACCATGGAGGTATTCATGGATGACTTCTCAGTCATAGGGAATTCTTTCGATTCGTGCCTATCCCATTTAGAAAAGATGCTTCAACGTTGTGAAGACACTAATCTTTGTCTAAACAGGGAGAAGAGCCATTTTATGGTTAAGGAGGGCATTGTCCTCAGCCATAAAATTTCAAAAAGTTGGATTGAGGTCGATAAGGCCAAAATTGATGTTATTGCTAAACTGCCTCATCCCACCACTGTTAAAGGCATAAGGAGTTTCCTCGGCCATGCCGGGTTCTATTGGAGATTCATTTAGGATTACTCCAAAATAGCCCGGCCCATGACTCATCTTCTTGAAAAGGAAACTCCTTTCATCTTTTCCCCCGAGTGCGTTGAAGCTTTTTCTACTTTAAAGAAAAGGCTTTCCGAGGCACCGATCCTTGTTGCCCCCGACTGGGACTTACCCTTCGAACTTATGTGCGATGCTAGCGATTTCGCTATTGGTGCAGTTCTGGGGCAACGCAAAACAAAACATTTTCAGCCAATACACTACGCAAGTAAGACCATGAGTGAAGCTCAAACACACTATACCACCACGTAAAAAGAATTATTAGCTGTGGTATATGCTTTTGAGAAATTTAGGTCTTACTTAATCTTAACAAAATGCGTAGTGTATACGGACCATTCGGCTTTGAAATACCTGTTCACTAAACAGGACGCAAAGCTAAGACTGCTCCGTTGGGTCCTGCTCCTTCAGGAATTTGATATACTCATACGAGATAAAAAAGGAGCAGAGAACCTTGCAGCTGATCACTTGTCCCGGTTAGAGAATCCTCATCAGGATATTCTCGAGAGAAAAGAAATTAATGAAACTTTTCCTCTGGAGACTCTCAATTTAATCTCTACCCGGGATGATACTACTACCCCATGGTTTGCCGACTTTGCAAATTACCATGCGGGAAATTTTGTTGTGAAAGGGATGTCATCCCAACAGAAAAGAAAATTCTTTAAAGATGTGAAACATTACTTCTGGGACGACCCCTACTTGTTCAAAATATGTGCGGATCAAGTCATCCGATGGTGTGTCCATGGCCAAGAAGCCATGGAAATTCTTAAAGCTTGTCATGATGGACCCACGGGGGGACATCATAACCCAAACTACACTGCCAAACAGGTGTTTGATTCGGGATTCTTTTGGCCCACGATCTATAAAGACGCCCATGAACTTATCAAAACCTGTAAGGCTTGCCAACGTCACGGGAATATTTCCAAAAGGAATGAGATGCCGCAAAACGCCATCCAAGTCTGTGAAATATTTGATATGTGGGGCATTGATTTTATGGGGTCATTCCTGTCTTCACGAGGGAATAAATATATACTCGTGGCTGTCGATTATTTGTCTAAATGGGTTGAGGCGAAAGCTTTACCCACCAATGATGCCCGAGTAGTCGTTAACTTTTTGAAGTCTCTCTTTGCCAGATTCGGGACTCCTCATGCCATTATCAGTGATCGTGGCACACACTTCTGCAATGAACAATTTGCAAGAGTGATGCTGAAATATGGTGTAACTCACCGTCTTTCTACAGCATACAACCCACAAACAAGTGGGCAGGTGGAGGTCTCGAATCAGGGTATTAAGAGAATTCTGGAGAGGACGGTTTGTGAAAACCTTGCCTCTTGGTCGGATAAGCTGGATGATGCATTATGGGCTTTCCGCACTGCTTACAAAACACCCATAGGGTGTACTCCATATAAGCTGGTGTATGGGAAGGCATGTCATCTTCCGATCGAATTAGAACATAAGGCCTACTGGGCCTTAAAACATGCAAATTTCTACCTTCAGACAGCGGGTGATCACCGCAAGGTTCAGCTAAACGAATTAAATGAACTACGTGATCAATCTTGTGAAAATTCTTTAATCTATAAAGAAAAGACTAAGAAGATACATGACTCTAAAATAAAGAACCGCGTTTTCAACGTTGGTGACAGAGTTCTTCTTTTTAATTCAAGATTGAAAATTTTCTCGGGTAAGCTAAAAACCCGTTGGTCTGGACCATTTACTGTAACAAAAGTATATCCATATGGAACTGTTGAGTTATTGCAACCCGACGGTCCCAATTTCAAAGTAAATGGTCATCGGTTAAAACACTATTTTGGAGGAGACATACGACCAATGGTTGTCCTGGATCTCCAAACTTTTCCCATGGACCAATAAATTCGGGGTAGAGTCAAGCTAGCGACTCGGTAATCAAAAACAGTAGCTTCCTCATGAACAATTAAATTCGAGGTCGAGTCAAGCTAGCGACTCGGTAATCAAAAATAGTATCTTCCTCATGAACAATTTAATTTGAGGTCGAGGCAAGCTAGTGACTCGGTAATCAAAAACAGTAGCTGAACATGGGTTTTCACCCGTGTGTACCACCCTAGTATGGGGGAGATGCCCCACATGTTGTATATATGTATATATCCTCAAAAAAAAAAAAAAAAAAAAAAAAAAACATGTAAATAGACTAAAATAAAGGTTACTAGTATTTCCTTCTTATATTCTAAGTGTCTGTTTAACACCCGGTACTTTGAATATTGAGGGCAATATTCATTTCTAAGTGTGGGGGGGGGGGGGGATTCTCACGAATTCAAACACATGTTCCATCAAGCACCCTCATTTGATCAAAATTTAAAGTTTTTTCACACTTAGAAATGCTATAAATGGTTATCAGTCCACCATGTCTAACCCACATAAGAACTGGCTAATCCAGGAGCAAACGGCTCTTAGTAAAGATATCTCAAATCCGTTGATGGCTTGCAATTTGCCCAAAATTTTATGGTAAATCAACTCGCCATATCCTAAAAAGTGAAAGAGTTGGCTAGCCCGCAAGATTATGGCTTGTGGTAAAGGCAGTGGAAAAACCATAATTGGTAATCAGATCACCAAGATGTTAACTATTCCATCAAGAGTTGGCTAGTCCAGAAGCAAACGGCTTTTGGTAAAGACAAAACAAATCCGTTGACAGCTGGTGGTTTGCTCAAAATCACATGGTTATCAAGTGAACCATAGTTCTTACTTGAATTGATACATTTGGCTACTCCAGAAGTGATGGCTTTTGGTAAAGAGACAAAAATCCATTAAAATTTTCTCAAAAGATTGCTAGGGACTAGCAATAGTTTAGTGTGGGGGATAGATAAGTGTGTAAATACTCATCATTTTTGTCACATTTAAACTGCAAAAACATCTAAAAACACACAGGAATGCCTTAAAATACATAAATATCCCTGGATTGTGTTTTTACGCAAAAGGATTGAAAACTGATGAAAAACAACATATTTCACATAATTTACAGTTTCAGTACCTGAACTTTGAAAAGTTGGCAAATCTAGTCCCTGGTAAATCAAAACATGTAAAATATCATCAAAGGTCCTTAGGGATTCATAAGTTGTCAAGTCTAGTCCTTTAAAGTTAAAAATTGCAAAATGACAACTTTAGTCCCTCAAGTTTGAAAAATGTCAAAATTAGTCCTTAAGGTTTTGAAAATGGAAAAATATTAAAAATAAACCTTGAACTATTCATGAATGGCATAATTGGTCCTTGTGTTAACATTATGATATTTACAGGTTTGGTCCCCCAAAAATCCAAAATTACACTTTAGGTCCTTGGGCTTTTATTACACAAACCAAACCGGACCCTTTATATATTAAAACCTAAAACCGAATTTAATCCAAACCAAACACCCCTTCCATGCCCAAAAACATAAAAGCCCAACCCATCCCTTTTATAATAAAACGGGGTCAAACTTTTGACCTCGTTGACCCGCATTGACTCATCCCTAACCTCCACTCCACCTCACCACCTCCTCTGCAACTCTCCACCATATCCACACCTGTCTTCCTCCACCACCCAGTCTACTCCTCCCACTCACGCCTACCCTTACAAAATTAGCAACCCACAATAAATGCTTCCATACCACATTTCTCTGCCAAACAACACCCTTATCCTCTGTGCACCCGTCCAGCTCACAATAACCATGATTACCCTCTAAACAATCCCACTTGACCTCTATAAGCACTTAATATAATTTAATTGAGGTAAATCAAGCCCTAGCCACGTGTATGAGTTTTGGCGCCAAAAACATTTAAACGGCTAGGATCCTCTCAGAGCATTGAAAGGTCAGGATTTGAAGTGGGATTTGCTCAGAAAGTCAAGGGGAACCCTAATTTTGGCTATAAAAGGAAAAAGAAGGCAGAAAAAATAGTGTGTAGTTTTAATTAGTTAAATTAAAATCGTATGTATTGTACTCTGTAATTTAGTTGTTATTTCAAGCTTTCAAACCGTGTACTCAGTTTCTATAACCTAAGTTGAAGTTTTTATGATCTTAATTCCAAAGTTTCTTGTTTCAATTCTCTAAATTGCATTTATATGTTTGAAATCTCAAGTTTAAGTTATATTGATCATAAGCTGTTATTGTGGACTCAAATAGATCATACAAGCTCCCATATAGCTTATAAGAGCTATTAGAAACCTTGGAAATTGATGCGTAGGGATTGCACCAGGCTTTACCTCTCGAGGGATCTCGAGAAGCTTACAACCCCCACCAGGCAGTGTACCTGATCGATGTAGTATAGTATAATGACAAGTACTGGGGGATTGATCGTTCAGCTAGGAATAGTGTCGCTAGGATTAGAAAACCTAATTACTAGTTCTAGAGATGAGGGAAGATTCTTTTTGTATTTTTATATTTTTTTTGAAAGCAAGTAAAAATCTCGGGTTTGAAGGATTTGGGCGGAATTATTTGCTAGTCAACTAACCCAATACTAAAGATGCAATCAAAATAAAATACTAAAAATGAAAATAAAACTAAATTAAACTAAGGTTGTGAGCAATAAGTGGAGAAATGTGTTTACTTAGATTTCACTACTCCCTAGATATCTTTTACACGTTAATTACTTGTTATAGTTGCGTGGATGACAGATTGTATTCCTTAATACCATTCATGGGGTGGCGTACTTAACTCCCCAATCCTATGAGTGCCTACTTCACTCCTATGTCGAGCCGGCTAAGAAGCTCCTAACATGGGATCATTAGAATTTACTCATGCATTAAATACAACCAATAAAACCTAGTACACATCGGTACATGTTTCCTAAGACGTTCAAGCATGTTACCAATTGGAGATCTGCCAGTTTTCTTAAGCCTAACATTGAAATCATTCATCCAATACGACCATAAACAAGTAATCAACACATAATCAACATCTAGGTTTCATTAGATCTAAGCAAACACAAGATAAATCTAGCCTAGCATGGTGGAATCAAGACAAGCACAAGATATAGACAACCAACACATAGACATATTGATTGAATTAAAAGAATACTTATCTCAATAACACATGTAAGGGTTCATGGGCTGAAAACCCTTGAAAAAGCTGTAAAATACGTATATGGTTCGGCCTTAGTGTTTCTCCAAACTTGTTCCTCTTAATGAATGAAAATTAGAAAACTATATATAGATAATTGAGGCTGACGGTGTCAAGAATAACATTGTGACGCCGTCATCTCAACGCCAAAATAATCCTCAGACTGCCTTGATCTACATCTGACACCGTCTTGTATTCCATTTTTCCAGGCCGCCACGCATTTAACTCTTGACGCTCTTCTTTGTGACGCCTTCATTTCTGTACTGGGCCGTCATGATCTTTACTCTTGACGCCGTCAAATCCTTCCTCTTGACGCCGTCACACACTGTTCCCAGGTTGGAAAATTAAGTCTTTGGCGTTTTCTTCACTTTTATGCTCCAAAAACGTCCGAATTGCTTCCTTTTCCAGATTTCACTCTCAAAGTACCTAAAATCATAAAAGGAACGATTTAGGGCAATATTTGATCAAATAAATTCTATTTCGGGCTTAAATGACCCCCTAAAAGTGGTTCATTTTTCGCGTCATCATATACCCTTACACTTGAGATTTGCTTGTCCTCAAGCAAATGCGCTTTTATTCTAGTCAAAATACAAGTTAGGGGTCATTTAACACTAATATAAAAGTAATTACAACAAATAATCATTCCACTAAAGACCAAAGACAAGCACGAAGGTCATACACAAGCACCTCACAAATAGTGTTTAGATACTCACATCTCTCGGGTGTAATAAAGTATAAATTACAATATGGAAACGGAAGATATCTCTCACTACCTGTCATAGCAAAATAGATTACCATAGGCTTGGAAAAGGATCAAACCTCCACCACATGGCGTAAGCACCTAGGATAAACTATCAAAGAGGTCTTTTAAAGGGTTGTAACGTTAGGTGTAAGGATATGAAATACACGATTTTGTTGGATATAGGCAGTTTTTACTGGTGGCGAGTTAACAATCCTGGTTAATTACATGTACAATATGGCGTTGCTAAGCCAAGACTAGACTCGACTTAAGCTAATAAATGAAAAATAACAAAAACGTAAAATAAACAGGATGGTAGTCCGTATGTTTTTCTCTTTTCTTTTTTTTTTTCTTTTTTTTTTGATATTTCAATTTTTTTTTTGATTTTTTTTTACCTTTTTATTATTATTATTATTTTTTGCATACACTCTTACCTTACCATCCAAAATAATACATCATAGGGAATAAACATTCCCCTTACACTTGAATTTTTACATACTTTACAATAAACTAATCTAATGACTCGAATTAAGATAATCAAAACACTTGGAGTACTTTTAAGATTAACGTACATATGGGGGTAATAATATGATGTTCTTCTCCATTACTCCATAAAATAAGTACTTTACCCATGAGTCCCAATCGTCCCAAAACAATATGTACAAGGATATGACTCGACTTAGCAACCATGTAATCAATTAGATAGTTAACTTAGGGTTTAACAAATAACAATAACGCACTAAAGATGAGTGCATACACGGAAGGCTAAGGCGATTTGGGTGTACATTTTAAGTGGGGTGTAACAAATTCTTCCTTTAAGTAAAATACTTAAAGTTAGAAACGAAAAGATAGGCTCGGAGGGGTGTACTAGGGGTTTCGTGTACTAAAAATGAGTACAACGCTAAGGTGTGGGAAAAATTAGTTGACTTAACTAGCCAAGTAATATGACTTAAATGGTCAAGTAATTATGATACGGGTTTAACACAAGGGTGATCCTAATGCCTCTTATCATGTAGTAAATCCTACTACACGAATGTAGTCCCACTACCGGTCTCAGGACGCATCACTAACGCAAGTTCTAGAATCAACATGCTACCGGTACACTCATAAGCACTAATAGTAAATGCTTTTCCTATCAAATCTAAAGGCGAACCTCACATATTTGGGTGGAAAATTTTTCTGAATGATACGGTTTTGTGCTCGTCATACAATCTCCTATCCATGAGACGCTTGCTATGGCTAAAGTTTCACTCCTAAATGTTGTAAAAAATTTTAAATTTGGCGCTAAAATTGCACTAACAAGTCTTTCTCATAGTTTTATTACACATCTAGTATTAAACAAACAAACTCAAGCGAAAGCGTATCTGTAAGGTATCATCATTTTACCCTCCCCTTACACTTAAGATGAACATTGTCCCCAATGTTCAAGTAATGAATGTAAAAGTGAAATAAGTAAAACAAATGAAATCAAATACTCCCCTGATTCGCTCGGTATGGATAATAAGATGGCCAGGTTAGATCTTCCTCCAAGAAAATGAACAATCAAAGCTTCCCTTCCAGAATATAAATCATCTTCGTGTCATACATAACCTGTAAATCCTGAGAAAACACACAAAGCAACCTCGCATAAAATCGGCGGCAATCTACATAAGTTACTAAATCCTAGAAAACAAAATAAGATATAATGCTTGTGGAATGAAGTTTGCAGATTTCCTGGAGATTATAAAACTTAATAATTAAGCAAAAACTTTAAAACTCCGTTAGAAAAACAAAACTGGTAAAATTTCCAAATTTTTACACGTGACGCCGTCAAGAGTAAACTCATGACGCCGTCAGAAGTGACCTGCAGAAATTCTTATGTTAAGTTTCCGGAAAATTTCTGGAAAAACTTGGTCCTACTTCCTGGAAAATCCTGCAAAACTTCATTATGACTCGATACAAGCATTTGACTCTAACAAATACGAATATACATGTTCACTTAATATTGTGGAGAATCATGATCGGTTTGTTTTTAAAAACATATTTGGGGTTTCCCCTTACACTTATCTTTTGCAAAAATACCTTTAGGTGGAGTTAAGACTAGGCCAAAACAACAAAGTAAAGTATTTCCACTATTTAGTTTAGAAACATCATCTACCGACAATAAAAATAAACCATGTATATGGAAGCAAATAACAAACAAACTAAAGATGGAATCAAAATAAAATACTAAAAATGAAAATAAAACTAAATTAAACTAAGGTTGTGAGCAATAAGTGGAGAAATGTGTTTACTTAGATTTCACTACTCCCTAGATATCTTTTACACGTTAATTACTTGTTATAGTTGCGTGGATGACAGATTTTATTCCTTAATACCATTCATGGGGTGGCGTACTTAACTCCCCAATCCTATGAGTGCCTACTTCACTCCTATGTCGAGCTGGCTAAGAAGCTCCTAACATGGGATCATTAGAATTTCCTCATGCATTAAATACAACCAATAAAACCTAGTACACATCGGTTCATGTTTCCTAAGATGTTCAAGCATGTTACCAATTGGAGATCTGCTAGTTTTCTTAAGCCTAACATTGAAATCATTCATCCAATATGACCATAAACAAGTAATCAACAAATAATCAACATCTAGGTTTCATTAGAACTAAGCAAACACAAGATAAATCTAACCTAGCATGGTGGAATCAAGACAAGCACAAGATATAGACAACCAACACATAGACATATTGATTGAATTAAAAGAATACTTATCTCAATAACACATGTAAGGGTTCAAGGGCTGAAAACCCTTGAAAAAGCTGTAAAATACGTATATGGTTCGGCCTTAGGGTTTCTCCAAACTTGTTCCTCTTAATGAATGAAAATTAGAAAACTATATATATATAATTGAGGCTGACGGCGTCAAGAACAACCTTGTGACGCCGTCATCTCGCCGCCAAAATAATCCTCGGACTGCCTTGATCTACATCTGACGCCGTCATGTATTCCATTTTTCCAGGCCGTCACGCATTTAACTCTTGACGCTCTTCTTTGTGACGCCTTCATTTCTGTATTGGGCCATCATGATCTTTACTCTTGACGCCGTCAAATCCTTCCTCTTGACGCCGTCACACACTGTGCCCAGCTTGGAAAATTAAGACTTTGGCGTTTTCTTCACTTTTATGCTCCAAAAACGTCTGAATTGCTTCATTTTCTAGATTTCACTCCCAAAGTACCTAAAATCACAAAAGGAACGATTTAGGGCAATATTTGATCAATTAAATTCAATTCCGGGCTTAAATGACCCCCTAAAAGTGGTTCATTTTTCGCCTCATCAGAAATCAGTTTAGCATAAGAAGGCAAAAATATAAAAAAAATTCAAGAAAAACCAAATAAAATAAAAAATTGCAGGTTTCATGGTGAACAAGTTGGAGCAGGGTGAATTCTGGATTGCCCTGGCTTAGTGAATCTGTGGAGATTCTATATGAAAGATCTTTGGTCCTTGGTTAATGATTTGGCAGGATTGCACTTTGTAAGTCATAATCTCATTTCCTTATTTTTACTGTGGCATACCTTATTCATCTGCTTATTAGTTTGATTAAGCTTATTTGATGTTGTTTAGTCATAATATAACCTAAAATAGATAGCTTGTTCATTTAAATTTGTAGTTACTAAAAATCTTATTTTCACAGTCACAATAGTTTTATTGTCACCTCTGTGTTTCATGCTTGTATTAATGTTTATTTATGCTCATATGATCTTATTATATGATAGTATCAAGTCTAAAATCAGTTTGAAGGCTTAATTCAACTAGTTGTTTTGGAAATTAAGTTTTAGACATATTTAAGGAGTGTTTGGATTTAACTATGTAGCTGTGATAATGAATGTGTAAGTTTTTATTTCTGGTTCAAATATATTTCTTTAGTCTCACTTAGACCTTAGAAACCATAAAACTCTGTCTTTATTTGAGAAATAGTCAAACTTTGTTTTAAATCTTCAAATTAGTTGACTGTGAGTGATTTAGTAGGTATAATCTTGTAATTTAGTATAATACTAGTTAATATAGCCTTCTATCATTTAGTTATAGCTTAATTTAACATCATAAATCAGTAGAGTAGGATTAAAATTCATAAAAGTCAACATAAATTCAAAATCATAAAAGTCAAAATTGCATGTATTGTCAGAAATCCAAAACTTCAAGGAATTTTCATGATTTTTAGATTGCAATTGAGACCTTGAAACTTCTTGTGCTCAAAATATACCAGTTCAACTTTCAAAATCCATAGTTGTTTCATTTTTGTGATTTTTTTGGGTAGCTTAATTTAGCCTGTAGACCATAAGGTTCCCCTGCACCAGGGCAACCATTCACAACACCATTTACTTGGGCTTGTAGTGACTTCCCTAGTGGGCCCCACCCTAAGCTTCTTAGCTTATTGGAAAGCCCATAAGCTCTACTTTAAGGTTCCTGGCTTATTTCATGCTTACAAGCTTAATAGCTAGGGCTGCAATTCCTTTTCATTTTGTCCATTTTTACCTTTTAAGCTGAGCAATCAGCATAGATCACCAAACTTCCAAGCCCTCCCCTAGGTTCATTAGTGGGACCCAAGGGCTGAGTCTTGGCTTATTGGAAAGCCCAACTGCTTATCTGAATAGATCAGGCTTAAATTTGGATCCCTGATCCATTGTGTTGACCCCACACAAGCCTGAAACTTGTCCATTTACCCTGCATATATGAGAACTCAGGCTCATTGAGCTTATTTCCTAAGGTCACTAAGAGCTTATTGACCTGAACCTTAGCTTATTTCTTAGATACCCAGTCCAACTTGAGGGTTCAACTCCAAGTTTTGATTCCTAAGCCCCCTAGTGGACCCTACATAGGGCTGCATATTGGCCTTTTGGCCTGTTTGGCTAGGCAGTGTTTTGGGATTGCTTATTTACCTTTCCTGGCTTATTCCTTTAGCTTATTTAGTTGATTTAGCTCAATTTAGGCAAAACTCAGTAGCTTATAGCTTATTTAACTATTGGTAGCTTGTTTGTAGCTTTTAGCTTTTTAAAAATCCAATTTTGGCTTGAAAAGCCATCTGTTGAGGAAATAAGCCCTTACAGGGCTTATTTGGCTTTTTCATAAAAAGTGTTTTTATTAAAAGTTTGTATTTTAGCTTATTTAAGAGTTCTGCAAAAAGAAAATCAAAAAAATAAAATGTTTGAAAAAAATGGGGTGTGTAGGAATTGAACCTGGGACCTCTAGGCTAGTAACATGCATGATACACACACCCCCTTCCATTAGCGCTGGGGCACCAGTTCCATCATAGTCTACACAATTAATATACTTAACCTAGTTTTAGCTTATTTAGCTTATATAAGCAGTTTGGCTTATTACAGCTTATCTGGATAAGCTGTTGACCCAAGCTTATTTTTCCTAGCTTCCTTATTAGTAAATCTACTTTTTGTAATTTTTTCATATTTTTTACTGTTTAAATAATATTTATTATAATTAATACTAGTTTAATTAATAATTAAGTAATATTAGTTTATTAAATAGTTTTATTAATTTTTATTTAATAATAGCACCTTTTTATATTTTTTTTAAGTTTTATAAATCATTAGGTATTTTTAGAAAATATTTTCCTGATTGCTACTGTTCATTTCCTATTTTCCTTAATTAATTTAGTTAATTAGATTTTAATTAATTAATAAGTAATTAATTTACTTTAAATAGTTTAAGTAATATTATTAGTAATTAATTAATAGAAAATCCACAAAAATACAAAAATACATATTTTTAGATTTTAAACATATTTTAAGTCATTTTAGATTTTTAGAAATTAATTTTGTAGTTTTCTAAGTTTAAATTTGTATTATTAAGTTTTTAAGTTAATTAGTTTTAATTAAATAGTTAAATAGTTTTTATTTAAATAATTAATATTAAATAATAAAATAATCAAAAAAATAATTTTCTTTTTAATCTCTCTTTCTTTTAATTTTAAGGTTGTAAAAGTTTCATTTTCACCCCCTGTAGTTTATTTTCCTTAAAACTCACCTTTTTCTCAGCACGCATACGTAATTGTTTACATTTAAGTTTACGTGTATACATAGCTGTTTATTGTGCTTGTTTTATATTGTTATCCAAATAATATCAGTAGTGTAAATCAAACCCACTTCATCTTTGGTTACTGTCCTCAGTACCATTTATTCCCAAAAACGTTTACAAATACAATTTCAATCTCGTTGGGACTTAATGACCCGGGGATTTCCCTGTACTTCCACGGATTTTAATACTTGAATTTTCTCTCCCAGGTGGTTGGTTTGGGAGGAGTCAAAATTTGCACCGAATGCTGTTATGTATATAAAGCAACTTATAAAAACTTTAATGATCTAAGATCATTTAAGGACCAAACTTGTTTTACATACCAAGGTACTAATCTCAACCCTCCATTTTTATTTGATCTAGTGGATGAGATTAATCCCAACAATTTAAAAAAACTCACTTTTATCATAATTTTTTCAAATATTAATATCTTTCAAACCGTTAATCGTTAAGAAAAAAAAATATACCGTTACGACGAGCATTTAATTATCTTTCTATTGATAGGTACTTTGATATATTTTCGACAATTTGTTTTTTTACGTTTTTTTTCGTGGCCGAAAAAATCACAAAAAATGTTTATTTTATTTTATTTTATTTCATTTTATTTTATCGAAAGTATATCAAAGTGCCCGTATATAGAAGGATAATTAAATGCTCATCACGATGGTGTAATTATTTTCGTTTAATGATTAACAGTTTAAGAGATATTTACATTATTAAAAATGGGTGGATTTTTTAAATGCTTTTAATCTCAACCATTTACTTTTTTTAGATAGATGGTGAGAATGAATCTCTTGATACGTAAGAAAAGTTTGGTATTTAATATAACTTTAACCATATAATTATATGTTTGGAATGAATATATAAATAGAGTAGTGACTGACCCACATATTTTTATTACGTTATTTTGAACTATTGAAGTTTGTACTTATCTTTTATGCACTAACTTTAATATATAAAAAAAAAAAATTAACTTTAATATATACAGTATAATTTTTAATATTTACTTCCCTGTTCAGTTTATTAGCATTTAGTTATTAAACTTAATTAAAAATATTTTGAACCTTTATTGCCAATTTCCCTCCTAGTGTTTTCACCAAAAATTTCAATAACTTCCATCCTCTCAAATGGCTACTTTTGGCCTCCACCAGATCTACACCCTCAAATCTCATTCAAACAATAGTCTTCATTCTTTCCCATCTCCGCCACCTACTTCTCGGACTCACACATCACTGGTTCTCTCGTTTTAAACCACAATTTAACTCTCTATCTATAGGTTGTTTCTTCATCATATTCAAAACTATGTTAGAAATTTTTATTAGCATTGATGTTACAGTAATATATACATAAGTTTCTTTCCAGTTAACTATTTTATTTGTTGCTTCTTGTATCAATTCGTTTTTACATAAGTAAAAAAGATTCAGATCTACATGCAAATGCTCTTTAAGATGATTGTTTCTTGTTGGTGCATAAATAATTGGAGAAGGCACTGCTATATTTTTGATTATGTTTAGTGGTCAAATGCTTTTAACTGGCATAACAGGGCATTTTGTTTGTGCGTAAGTTAAGGTAGATTTATTATCTGGTTGTTTGTTAAGGGTAACAAGTATGGTCGAGTTTTAATTATTGGTTTATGGATTGCTTCAACTACAATATCCTGCAACATTTTTGCACTTATATAATTGTCATTTAGAAGTGTGGTTCATTTTCACATAGTAATTTTCCGTAATTTACAGCTGGTTACACTCAAAAATTATGTTTAAATAGGTTATTCTTTTGGGGCAAAGGTGGACTACATATTTATTGTGTCAAATGCTTATCTTTAATCTCAATTACAAAATTGTTTTTTCTTTCTTTTTCCTGAATACAACAGTTGAAATGATTGGTAAAAAAGTTGAAGGTAAAATATGATAAGGGAATTCACTAAGATGAGGATAGACAACTCAGGTGATGTTATGATAAGTATGTCTTAGTCAATTAGTCGCTCTCTCCACACATAGACGCTTTGAAAGTAACCATCATGAGAATAGATAAAAGCATATTTCATGGTGAGCCTATCAAATTTCATCATTTAAGCATACATTATCACCACTCATTATGCGATAAAAATCAGTAGCCATCTCATATTGTGACTTTGGATTGTATGATATGAAATTTGGAAAGTTCAATAGCTTTTTTGTTATAGATTGGAATATATTGTAAATTTTAGTTATTCTATTTATAAAGATAACAATACCAATAAGTCACAATAACCATGTTATGTTTCACTTCAATGTTTGCAGCCAGTCGGATCGTAATTAAAGGCTTATAATTGAATGCTATAAATTTGTAATCATATTTTGACATACTTAATAGTTGTAAGAAATATGACTTTTATTTTAGACAAAAAGTTTTTTTGGTCAACCAAACTCGGTGTGATTCGTACTAAAAGTTACATTATTTTATTCGTTACTCAGCCCCCCTTGAATTGCTACATGTAATATTTTTATAAGTGTTAGTATATTTAAATCGTTAATGTGGAAAACTAGAAGGGGTTGAATAGTTTTACGTCTTTTTAATTCGTTATAAAAGATAGTTTTAGTGTTTTCTTAGTTTTTAAAATTTAGATTCGATAATATATGATCTCAAGTATTGCACAATATAAACAACTATCAATAAGTAAGATATAGCAATGATAAGTAAAGAAATAAATGAGATATGGAAAGATCGAACCGCGAGACAAGAGATTTACAGTTGTTCGGCTACAAGGACACCTTCCTTGCCCTACTCCACTCCCCGAGCACCTAACTCAAGAGTTTTCTTCACTATATCAACAAGCTCCCTTATGGCGGAGAAAACCTTACACACCACTTTACACACCACAACTTCTTCACAACTAAACCACAACTTCTACACAACTTCTTCACACCAATCTACTTCACAACTAACTACTTCACGCCTATCTTCTTCACACCAATTTTCTTCACAACTAACAACTTCACACCTAGCTTCTTCACTACAATCTAATTCCTAACTTTTCTTCTTCACACCAAACAACTAACTAATCACACAATCAATATACCTAGCACAACTATCTACAATCAAATATTCACAACAATCTTCACAAAGAATTATATAAATAATCTTGTTGATGTACCAACAACTTTGATGTGGAGATCACAACAAGTTGTAATACTTCTTGTCTTGGAGGATAAAAGTATTCTCCTCTTGCACTTGAGAGGATGATGTTTGAATCACTTTGAAACAAAGAATTATGTATTTATGATCAAAGAATTAAGAGAATAGAAATGGGGATCTAGAACAGAAAGTTTAGGAGTGCAAAAGGTGAGAAAATTCTTTGGGATGAACCAGTATTTTAAAGGGAAAAAATTTACTGTTCTGGAGCGTGGCCGGTCCCCTTAATGATTAAGGGGGGCGCCCCTTCAGAACGTTGGATTTTCTTGTCTTCTAGTGGGGAATATTTTTCTGGATAAAATTTGCCATTTTTGGTTGGAAATTTGAAATCATATATTTATAATAAATTAAACATATTCTTTTAATTCCAAAAGTAATTTTGCAAAAGATATAGAATGTTTAATACATTTTATAAAAATTCTAGTGATTAGAAAAATTTCCTTTAATCATGAAATGCAATAAACACTTTGTTTTTTTTGGGTAAAAGGGTTAATTCACCCCGGTAAAATATATTATCCAAAAAAACGTTGAAGTACAAAGGACGAGGGTGACTTCCCTAGACTCAGTCCCTTAGGACACTTACAGACTCTCATATAAGAATGACACGCCATTCTTATAACTTACATAAACAAACTTACCACCTACAATGACTATACAAGTGAATATAAATAAGAAATTAACACATGATTCACTAAGGTAGCACCAAGAAAATAGCCATCGTAGAACTTCCATCAATCTTCCATGTGATCCCATCCACATAAAACCTGAAAGCAAATAGAACACCATCTATCACAAGACCAAATGATTAACCTGACGGAATCGATGCCAAGTCCAAGAAAGATGATAATAAGGGTTTTGAATAAGACCCTTCAACTTAACTTCCATCACTATTCGAGCAGCAGCAGATTCTCATAAAAAGTTCCAAGATTAACTTAGATTAGAATTATATCAATCCACTTGAACGCACGAACAGCAAACAAACTCCAACCTCAACAATCCAAGCACCACACATGATCACAGCAAGCCGATCCACTAAACATAATAGAAAATTAGTAGCAAGATCAAGAATGGTACCAACGTACGCATAAACTGCCATGCGATCACCAAATGATAATGTGTTTGTAAAGATAGCGAAGAAACAAATATCAAAGCCAAACATGGTTCGATTCCATCAGAAATTCAATATGCTTCCAATATCTCACAACACAAATTATCATGAACCAAAAGCCAAACCCTAACGCTGATGTACAACGAATACACATCAAGGTCAGGTCGTAGCACATAACCAGGGTTCAACAACCCTCCATACAAGAAAACAACAACGCTGCCTCAACCAACATGCAATCCAAATACAGCCGCCGAATTGGAATCAAGAAAACCTTGATTTGAATAAAAAACCACCGCTGTACAAAACCCATATCGACCTTAACCTGCATACACGACCACACCAAAGCTGCTGGAAGTGAATACCCACCAAAACTGGTCGTCAATCCACAAAGCAGCTTTCACCAACATGCAATCCAAACAGCCGTCAATCTTAAATACAATAAATCAATCACCAACGCTGTAAAGAAAACATATTAGACTTGAATAGGGTTTTGAAAACCCTAACATCCAGATCAGATCATAAAACGATCCCCTAAACAGCAGGATCCCATAAGATAAACAATAGGGTGAACCCTAACTTGTAACAACATCAATCTTTCCCATAAACCCATTTACAAACCGAATCATATAATAACCCTAAAAGGGTTAACGAACAGATGATCAAAACCCTAGCGAGGGTTTACTTCCACAACAAGAATCGACACAAGTAAAACCTAAAAGGTTTATAATCGTTCAGCACAAACCAAATCAACAAATCGACCCATATATATGTAATATCAGATAAAAACTGACATATGTAAATAGAATAATATGGACGATTAAAAAGCAAAACCCTAATAGCAGATCCTACGAATTGATAAGGGTTGCAGCCACATGATAGGGACGATTTCAGAAAAAACAAACCTCTACCCAGAAATTTAACAAACCATCAAGATCCGATTGCATATCATTCAAGAGAGAGTGATAGAGAGGCGGATTGAGGGTTGTTATTTGGCCGGATCAAAAGGGGGTAGAGGCTGCTGAAATCGCCCCTAAGGGAGAGAACTTTAGGGTTTATAAACACTTTGTTTATTCATACCTTAAGTGATATGCATGCAAAGACAAATATTAAGCACTAAAAACTTGTTTACGTCATAAGTTTTAGATTAATGAGTTTATGCTTTGTAATCATCAAAACACAGAGATATTGTTAATATGCTAACAATGTTTTTAGACATTATTTATGTCAACAATCTCCCCCTTTTTGATGATTACAAAACCTTAAACTCATTAGGTCTAAAAAATAAGTTTTAGACAAGTATTATTAGAGTTTAACATTCTCTTCTCCCCCTTTTTGTAAAATCAAAAAGGTTAAGCCGAGTAAGCTTCATGAAAGAAGATTAAACGGGTAGAATGCTCCCCCTTGATGTATGCTCCCCCTCATTTGAGAGCACCAATAGAATGAGCTATGGAAATCCTGGCTACACAAAAATTTTGAAGAGAACAAGACACATATACATGCAAAGCAATAATTATGCAAATAAAAATAAATTCATTCAAGCATCATAGAAATGATTAGCATTACGACATTCAATATGCTTAAAGCATATTGATTACAATAAAACAAAAGAAAAGACATAGTCCTATATTGCCTAAGAGAGCACTTGGACTTGCTTGCAACCCATGGTTGATTGTTTTATTTGCTTGAAGGAGAACATAAGCATAAGGCTTAGTTGTTAGATGGAAAGGGATATGGAGTGGGGTATGGAGCGGAAGACGTGGATCTTACGATGTTGTATCGTGTTAAGGGTGGTATGGGATGAGGACGAGTGAGGAGATATTAAATCCAAGAAATATCTTCACTCAAGTATAGGATTTGTTTTTGAAGGAAGATGCAACAAGGGAAATAGTGAGTGTGGTTTGTAACTTGATCCAAGTTGAGAGAGTGAGGTAGGCAATTGTTGTAGGGTGATGATGGAGGTTGCCCTTTTGCTTTTCCGTGGCAATGCGGAGAGAGTCATTGTGTTGATATGGATGAATTGGGTTTGTGTAGTTGGAATTGTAGTTGGATGGTTGATCAAACTTGTATGGATCATTATAAATGGTTGGTGGATGAGATGAGTGGTTTGGCATAAAAGAAGATGTTTGGCCAATGTTGTATGGTTTGTAAAGAGGATCAAATGAATGTCCTTGTGAATTTGGTGTAAAGTTTGGGAAGTAAGTGGTTGGAGGTGTTGAGTGATTTCCAACTTCATTGGTTATGATGGATTTGTTACGAGGGCTTTTTCTTCGCCAAACGGGTTTTTCCGTAATTCTTGCAAGCCTTGAGGCTTTTGGTTTTGGTTTGTTTGGAGAAGTCATGAAGGGATGAATGGAGAGGGTGGAAGATTGGGGATATTTATAGTGTAAGATTTGTGTGTTTATGGATGGATAAAGTTTGTTTGGGAGATTAGGACAAAATGTGTTGGTGAAAAATGGGAAATGTAGGTTGAAATGGGCTAAAAAGCAGAAAAGATTCTGTAAACCCGACCATCAGATGGCCGACCATCTGGTGATTTCCAGATTGCCAGAATTGGGTTTTTGGCAGAAAATTTATAGAAAGGTTGTGTGTTTGGATTAGAATTCAAGCAAGTTCAACTCTTTGAGACAATATAGCATCTAATCTAACTATAGTATAGCATGCATGCAACAACACTTAAGTAAAAGAGCAATCAAGCAATTAGTAATAAGCAAGAGAAGGCAAACAAATGCAAGGGCACTTAATCTTCCTAGAGAAACTATCTTAGATCAAAGGCAAAGGTAACTAGTGAGTGGAAAACTAGTGATGGAGCAAGATGACAACATTATTAGTGAATTTGTCCTAGTGTGTGTCTATATGCAACAAATGTGGAGTTGTGATTGTTTCGACTCCTAAATGCAAAGAGAGATAACGATCCTAAGAAACAATCCAAAAGATCTCCTTGATTCAATTTTTGCTCGATTCATGAATGTCAATAATATATATTAGATTATAAATTTTGACAATTTATGTGAGAGTTTATGGATGATTTAGGAAAAAGTTTTTAGTGTTTGTCAACAATGCAAGGAAAATGATTTTCATGTAATTCCTAGATGTGAGAATAGTTTTCAAGAAATTTTGATTGGGTTTTACAAGAGAGTATATGCAATGAAAGTGAGGTTTCCCAATCATTAATTTTGTGCAAAATGGATTCCTAGACTCAGAAGTGAAGAAATGGACGAAAAGTAAATTTTATGCAAGTATAAATTTGTGTTAGTTCAATATAATTTAGTCAACTTGTTCCATCATTCCTAATCCTAAACGCAAGTGGTTGAATAATTCACACTTAAGGGGTTTTGTGAATATATCCGCAATGTTATCTTCCGATGCAACTTTTTCTATATATATTTTTCCTTTTTGTACATTATCCCTAAGAAAGTGGTTGTGTATTTCTATATGTTTAGTCCTAGAGTGTTGCACCGGATTTTTACTTAAATCTATCGCACCTTTGTTATCACACATAATTGGAACATTTTCTAACCTAATGCCATAGTATATAAGAGCTTGTTCCATCCATAGTGCTTGTTGACATGCCTTTCCAGCGCTTACATATTCGGCTTCGGTGGTAGAAATAGCAAGAGTGGTTTACTTCTTCGAAAACCAAGATGTTAGACAACATCCCATAAACATGCAAATACCGCTAGTGCTTTTCCTATCTACGTAGTCTCCCGCATGATCCAAATCCGTATAGATGATGGTTTCTATGCCGGATCCCTTAGGATACCATAATCCTAAGTGTATAGTGCCTTTAATGTATCGGAAGATACGCTTAACCGCTTCTAGGTGAGAGGTTTTGGGATCCTCTTGAAAACGGGCACAAAGGCAGACACTAAACATGATATCGGGTCTACTTGCCGTCAAGTATAGTAAACTACCTATCATTCTTCTATACTTGGTGTTATCTACGGACTCACCTTCATCATCCTTTGTGAGCTTTACTTCTGTAGACATGGGAGTTTTCGTGGGTTTTGAGTCTTCTAGGCCAAATTTCTTAAGCATTTCCTTAATGTACTTAGATTGGTTAAAGAATATCCCATCTTCTAATTGTTTTATTTGTAATCCTAGGAAGAAGTTAAGTTCACCCATCATACTCATCTCAAACTCATCATGCATGATTTTGGCAAATTCATCACACATGTCTTGACAAGTCGATCCAAATATAATGTCATCAACATATATTTGAACAATGATGAGATTTGGGTCTTTCCTTTTAGTGAAAAGAGTGTTGATCGGATTTGTGTAGGTAGGGGAGTCGGTTTTCCTCTTGATCTATCCTTTATAGCCCATTTATTTCAAACCCTAATCCCTAAATCGTTTTTCTTTACTGGAAATCGTTTTGGGTTCTGCTTTGTCCTCCTAAACCGAATCTAAATCGGTTATTATTAATTTTAGGGTTTCGAATTTATGATTATGTTCTCCTTATCGTTCCTTTGTTCTTTGATGTTTAAAGTCGGTTTGACTTTGCTTATATAAGGATCGATCTTTATGATTTTCTGGTGTAAACCCTAAATTGTTTTTTTAGGGTTTGTTTCAAACCGACTCACTCTATTGCTATATTTTTTCGGTTTTGTGGCTGATACTTTATTGTTATATCTTTGATCGCTGGTTGGGTGTTGTTTGGTGCTTCAAAGTATTATTCAATCTTGTTTTGGATTCGTTTATTGGATATGTGTGGGACGAAACCCTAATTGTAGGGATTATTTATTCATGGTTCTGGTTGTGTTCTTATTGGTTGTGGGTTATGGGAGATGTTAATTCATGATATTTACTCATGATGTTTACGAGACTTAGGGTTTGTAAAACCTTAATTTTCTGATTGTTAGGATCGTACCCCTATTATTGCTGATCGAAACCTTGTTTATCATTGATTATGCCCATTGAAATCAGTTCTATTTGCTTTTGGGACTGATTTGAGGTGGTGTTCGATCATGGCTGCTGTTTGTATGATAGGGTTCCTTGTTGGTGGCACTAATGGAAGTTAAGTTTTTGGGGACTCTTGTTCAAAACCCCATGTACACAATCACGGATCAGTTGCACTCTTATTCTTCTTGGGGTCTTGATTGTGGTTGTTTTCCTACTCTTTGTGAACTGAAATCAATTTTGACGATCCATGAGTAAGCAGGTTGATGCATATGACTTGATCCTTGGTCATTGTCTTCATGTGTTTTTCATTCTTATTTGATGGAAGATTGATTCAAGTTTGGATATGCTGGAGGTTGGGTCGTTTAGACCATGGTTATGCTTCAAGTTCGTTTTGCTACGTATGTCACTCTTATTAGGTTATTAGATTATGCGTTTGCATAATACTAATAGAAGATGCAATTGGTTGAAGCTGGAAGTTCGCATGATTAAGATCTGGATCGCTAGGATGACTAAGAAGACTCAAAGAAGACTTTAATGTTTTTTTGAGTTGTAATGTATTGTAATTTTATTGCTAGTCATGGTTAGTTGTAATTTAGATCTGTTTGTTATAAGAATGGCCTGTCATTCTTATATAGAGGTAGTCGTAGTGTCCTTAGGGACTCCGATGAGATATTCACTCTCATCCATTGTACTTCAACGTTTTTTTGAGTAATAATTTGCCAGGGTGGAACCCTTTTACCCCAAAAAAAAAAAAAAAAAAAGAGTGTTATCTACCATTCCCATGGAAAGCTTTTAATCGATCATACCAAGCTTTGGGAGCTTGTTTGAGTCCATACAAAGCTTTCTTTAACTTATAAACATAATCAGGTTTTGCGAAGTCAATGAATCCTGGAGGTTGTGCCACATACCTCATTGATAAAACCGTTAAGGAATGCACTTTTCACCTCCATTTGAAATAACTTAAAATCTAGGGCACATGCATAGGCAAGTAGTATCCTAATTGATTCTAATATAGCTACGGGGGCATAAGTTTCGTCATAATCAATTCCTTCTTGTTGATTATAACCTTGGGCAACTAACCTAGCTTTATTCCTAGTAACTACTCCATTTTCATCTAATTTATTCCTATATACTCATTTAGTTCCTATGATGGTCATATTCATTGGATTTGGGACTAATTCCCAAACATCATTTTCCTTAAGTTGATTTAATTCTTCTTGCATAGCTATAACCCAACTTTTACCTTTTAAAGCCTCATTAATATTCTTAGGTTCTATTGCTGAGAGGAAACAAAAGAAATTGTTTTTATCTTGAGCTTGTGACCTAAGGGTTCTTTGGTTAAGATGTCCTATTATATTATCTAATGGATGTGATCTAGATTCTTTAACATTAACAATTTTGTTATTTCCTAAGTGAATGTCTTCATTATCATTTCCTATGGGTTTTGTTTCACTAACCTCAATAGCTTCATCTTCGACTAAGTCATCATCTTCTAAAGGTAATGTTTTAGGAGGTGGTGGTGTTTCATCAAATATTACATTTAGTGATTCTTCTACTTTCATGGAGTGTTTGTTATGTATTATATATGCTTTACTATTTTGTGAGTATCCTAAAAATATTCCTTCATATGATTCTGGATCAAACTTAGTGAGGTAATCCTTAGTGTTTAGAATATAACATTTACTTCCAAATACCCTAAAGTAGCTTAAGTTTGGTTTTCTACCTCTTAGTAACGCATAAGGAGTTTTTCCTACAATTCTCCTAATTGATATCCTATTTAAAATATATGTCGATGTATCTACGGCGTGACACCAAAATTTTTGTGGGATGGATTGTTCATTTAACATTGTTCTACTCATTTCTTGTAGTGACCTATTTTTTCTTTCTACTACGCCATTTGATTGAGGAGTACGAGGAACGGAGAAATTGTGAGATATTCCATTTAAATCACAATATTTTCCGAATTGTACTTTGTCATCGACTTCCCTACCATGGTCCGTCCTAATGGCAACTATTGTGCATCCTAATTTATTTTGAATCATTTTACTAAATATTTCGAATTTTTCAAAGGCTTGGGTTTTGTCACTTAAAAACCTAGTCCACGTGTATCGTGAGTAGTCATCTATTGTTACTAAGGTATATTTGTTTCCTACATAGCTCCGCACAGCGGATGGACCGAAAAGATCCATATGTAATAATTCTAGGCACCTAGTAGTGGATACTATATTCTTAGCTTTGTGACTAGCATGAGCTTGTTTTCCAATTTTACATGCATCATAAAAATGCTTGTCATATTTTAGATTAGGCAAATTTCTAACTAATTCCTTAGAGGCCAAAGATTGTATTTGTTGCATGTTAGCATGTCCTAATCTCCTATGCCACAATGTAGAGTTTTCATCTAGGGTCGTTAGGCATATTCTATCCTCAGGCTTGTTTCCTAGTTTCATAACATATATGCCTCCTTTCCTAATTTCTCTACCTATAATTTTTCCATTCTTAACTATTTCACTATCCTCTTCGGTAAAAGTGACTCTACATTTATTATCACATATTTGTCCTATACTAAGCAAGTTATATGTTAAATTATCTACATGCCCTACATTTTCAATAGTAAGTGAGTCTTGAGAAATCGTACCTTTGCCAATGATTTTTCCACGTAAGTCACTACCGAAAATTATGTTACCTCCATTGTATGCCTTGTATGTAAAGAATAGCTTGCGGTTCCCCGTCATGTGCCTCGAACATCCGCTATCTTTGATCCATTCGTCAGGCTCCAAGTCAATTCCTAAACATATTTCATCGGTTTCTTTTGCCATAAAACACTTTTCGTCTCTTGACTTTTCAACTTCTTCTTTGTGACTATCACTCCATGTTTCACTAACAAATGCGCCTTGAATTTCATAACCCGGCGTCTTTAGAAATTCGCCAATGAGATGATTTGGACTTCCACATCTAAAGCACTTTCTTTTCTCATAGTTGTCACTTCTATTTCTTTGGAATGGTTTTCTTTCGTCTCGTGATGATCTAGTGAATCTTCCTCGTCTCTTGAAGAATTTCTTGAATTCTCTTACGGCCATTGCATATTCTTCGTCATCACTTTCGTCACTTGAATCATCATCATCACTAGGTTCCTTTTGGGCTTTTAGAGCAATGGATTTGGTTTGTACTTTCTTGACTTTGACCGTTTCCGAATCTCTTCTTATAATTTCTTCATGAACCTTCAAGTTGCCAATTAGTTCATCTAGTGATAACGTCATCAAGTTCTTTGATTCTTCAATTGCCGTGACCTTAGCTCGCCATTTTGGATGCAATGCCCTAAGAAATTTCCTAACACAATTTTTACTAGAAAATGTCTCATCAAGTGCTTTTAAACTTGTGATAATAGTGTTAAATTTAGCAAAAGCATTATCAATTGATTCCTCTTCCGGAATCGTAAATTGTTCATATTGTTGTACAAGAAGATCTATTTTATTATCTTTGACTTGTCTATTACCTTGGTGAGTAATTAGTAAAGAATCCCAAATTTCTTTTGCGGTTTTACACATAAAAATTCTTTCATATTCTTTGGGTGGTAACGCATTATAAATGACCATTTTAGCCTCATTATTTTTTGCTAGTTTCTTTTTCAAATCATCATTTTGTTTTTCAAAAGATACAATTTCATCCATTTTATTTTCAACATTATATTGAATAGGGGGAAAATCACCAAAGGTAATAATATGCCAAAGATCAAGATCTTTTGATTTCACATACGTTTCGAATCTATTTTTCCAATATAAAAATCCTTCACTTTCAAATAGTGGTGGTCTTTGCATAGATTGCCCTTCTAAATATTTTTCAGATTCCATAGATCGTTACAAGTTTGAAAATACAATATATTTTAAAAATCTTGCTTGACGTGGCTCTGATACCAATTGTGGAAAACTAGAAGGGGGGTTGAATAGTTTTACGTCTTTTTAATTCGTTATAAAAGATAGTTTTAGTGTTTTCTTAGTTTTTAAAATTTAGATTCGATAATATATGATCTCAAGTCTTGCACAATATAAACAACTATCAATAAGTAAGATATAGCAATGATAAGTAAAGAAATAAATGAGATATGGAAAGATCGAACCGCGAGACAAGAGATTTACAGTTGTTCGGCTACAAGGACACCTTCCTTGCCCTACTCCACTCCCCGAGCACCTAACTCAAGAGTTTTCTTCACTATATCAACAAGCTCCCTTATGGCGGAGAAAACCTTACACACCACTTTACACACCACAACTTCTTCACAACTAAACCACAACTTCTACACAACTTCTTCACACCAATCTACTTCACAACTAACTACTTCAAGCCTATCTTCTTCACACCAATTTTCTTCACAACTAACAACTTCACACCTAGCCTCTTCACTACAATCTAATTCCTAACTTTTCTTCTTCACACCAAACAACTAACTAATCGCACAATCAATATACCTAGCACAACTATCTACAATCAAATATTCACAACAATCTTCACAAAGAATTATGTAGATAATCTTGATGACGTACCAACAACTTGGATGTGGAGATCACAACAAGTTGTAATACTTCTTGTCTTGGAGGATAGAAGTATTCTTCTCTTACACTTGAGAGGATGATGTTTGAATCACTTTGAAACAAAGAATTATGTATTTATGATCAAAGAATTAAGTGAATAGAAATGAGGATCTAGAACAGAAAGTTTAGGAGTGCAAAAGTTGAGAAAATTCTGTGGGATGAACCAGTATTTATAGGGAGAAAATTTACTGTTCTGGAGCGTGGACGGTCCCCTTAATTAGAGGCCGGTCCCCTTAATGATTAAGGGGGCCGCCTAAGGAATTAAGGAGGCCGCCCCCTCAGAACGTTGGATTTTCTTGTCTTCTAGCGGGGAATATTTTTCTGGATAAAATTTGCCATTTTTGGTTGGAAATTTGAAATCATATATTTATAATGAATTAAACATATTCTTTTAATTCCAAAAGTAATTTTGCAAAAGATATAGAATGTTTAATACATTTTATAAAAATTCTAGTGATTAGAAAATTTTCCTTTGATCATGAAATGCAATAAACACTTTGTTTATTCATACCTTAAGTGATATGGATGTAAAGACAAATAGTAAGCACTAAAAACTTGTTTACGTCATAAGTTTTAGATTAATGATTTTATGCTTTGTAATCATCAAAACATAGAGATATTGTTAATATGCTAACAATGTTTTTAGACATTACTTATGTCAACAGTTAACATATATGTCGACTGTATGTTTATCTTTTCTGAAGATTCAGGATGAGGCATATGATCTTGCCACATGTGAAGCGGCTCTTAAGGCAAAGAAAACTCAAAAAACCCAAAAAGTAGTATTCACTGTGAAGTCTTAGTTAGAGGCAATAGTGGCAGAGTTTGAAGCCAAAATTACAACAGCTAGTATGGATCAGCTTAATGCATATCTTAAGGAATCTGAGTCTGCCATTGCATCAATTGTTGAGGCTCACAGTTACACAGAAGAATCATCTGTTACAGAAGCAGATAGGTCATCTCTTAGAGTGAAGCCGAGGGACCAAGTCCTTGTGAGTGGATTAGGAAATAAATTGGCGACTATAGTTGAGGTACCTGTAACTGATGGTATGGCCCTTGTTCAATATGGAAAAGTGCCATCAAATTCGCAACCACAAATCAAAAAGCAGGTATGTAACAGAGATTTACCTCAAATTGTAATAAAAAATTGTCGCGTAGTAATTCGAACTTTAGATTTATGTGTAGTTCTAAGGATTTTGATATATAACATGAATTGCTCATGATGTTTTCGGATAATTGCATATACCCGCACTTATAAGATAGACATTGCTGATTCAGTATGTCCTCCAAGAGTACGTGCAATGTTGGCTTCACGTGCCTATAGATCATTGGTTATGATTGGAGATCTACTTGGAAGAAACGAGATGCAAAAGGTAGCTTTCTCTTCCTTCTTCTAAGCTAGAATTGGGTACTCTTTCGGCTTAAGATTTATATTGTTTTCTTTCACCATTTAACATTTTAAGTGTTTAGGCTTCTCAACTCTAGCAAATTTGTTTCTATGATTTTTGTGATTGTAGATAGTTGAACATTTGAGGGGTCTAAGATCACCATTGAATTGTCCACATGGAAGACTGGCAATGCATGACTTGGTGGATTTAACAACTGTACATAAACAATACAAATATATAGATGAAGAGGATTCAGCCTTGTGACATTACGAACATCTTTAATCCAACCATCGATGTACATTCTTAGTTTAGCACCAGAGAAACTATTGATGTCGAGCTTTTCTAATCCTTGGATTCAGAAAGTCTAGCTTTATGTTAGCGTGATGTTTGATCTTTTAGCCCTGCTAAAATTTGTAAATAGTATTTTAATTTTTTTTCGCTAATCAAAGGCCATATGTCTTTTATTTGAGATATTCAAATGACGATGTCTACTTGACTTTTTGGATAATTAATAAAAACTGTGTTTAATTTATTTTTGGCTTCGATTCTATTAAATTTGTGCATATATGAGATGGTTGGTTGATACGATGGTGTACTAAACCTGTTTGTAACGGAAAATGATGCTAACAAATGTTAGCAATGACAATGTAAACCATGCCAAATGATTTTTAAAACGAACGCAAAAATGTGCCAAATGTTTTTTGGCAAGGAAGATAAAAATGTGCTAAATACGTTTGGCACAAAAAATGGAAACCACGCCAACTGCATTTGTCATGGTAGAGAAAACCGTCCTTGTTAATTTGGCATGGTAAATAAAAACTGTACCAAACACGCATTCACCATGGTTGATATATTGATATATTGTGTGGCCTTTTGTAATATTTAGTCACACAAAACATGTTTGTTTAAAATATTTAGTCACATACAATTAAGCATAAAGTGGACAAAAGTGTGAATAAGTGTGACCATATGCTGTTTAAAGTGAAGAAATATGTGTTTTGTGTGACTATTGTTCATCCAATGGCCACATGGCTTTGGTCTTTGTGTGGCCTTTGGTAACATTTAGTCACACAAAGCATTTTTTGGGGTGTATTTAGTCACATACAACTAAGCATAAAGTGAGCAAAAGTGTTAATAAGTGTGACCATATACTGTTTAAAGTGAAGTAATGTGTAATTTGTGTGACTATTGATCATCCAATTGCCACATGACTTTGGTCTTAGTGTGGCCTTTGGTAACATTTAATCACACAAAGAATGTTTTTGGGGTGTATTTAGTCACATACAACTAAGCATAAAGTGACCGAAAGTGTGAATAAGTGTGACCATATGATGTTTAAAGTGAAGTAATGCGTATTTTGTGTGACTGTTGATCATCCAATGGCCACATGAATTTTGTTTTTGTGTGGCCTTTGGTAGCATTTAGTCACACAAAGCATGCTTTTGGGGGTGTATTTAGTCACATACAAGTAAACATAAAGTGACCAAAGGTGTGAATAAGTGTGACTATATGATGCTTAAAGTGAAGGAATGTGTATCTTGTGTGGCTATTGATCATCCAATGGCCACATGAATTTTGTTTTTGTGTTGCCTTTGGTAGCATTTAGTAACACAAAGCATGTTTTTGGGGGTGTATTTAGTCACATACAAGTAAACATAAAGTGACCAAAAGTGTGAATAAGTGTGACCATATTATGTTTAAAGTGAAGGACTGTGTATCTTGTGTGGCTATTGATCATTCAATGGCCACATGAATTTTGTTTTTGTGTTGCCTTTGGTAGCATTTAGTCACACAAAGCATGATTTTGGGGGTGTAGTTAGTCACATACAAGTAAGCATAAAGTGATGTTGATCTCAGTTGAGCAAACGATCTTATATAGAAGTTGACTTAAAGTAAACACTTAAGCTTGAATGCGGAATGTAAAAGCTTAACTTAAGAAGAATAATTCTCTATCAACACTTCAATATTATTAATACGAGCACTCAACAATGCTAGGGTTTTACAACCTTGAAGTGTAAACGAAAACTAAACAATACGTACATAATCTAACCCTAGGATTCTCCTTTTATAGGCCAAGGAGTCCTACTAGGTTTACAATAACTTTCTAATCAAGATAAGAATATTCTAGACGTATAAGATATACATTCAATCTATTCTATAATTATCTACTACAAATACATGCTTATCTCTTCAGCAGCAGTTTCCTTTAGCAGCATTTTCATTAGCAGCACTTTGTCATCAGCAGCAGAATCATTTACTCTAGCAGTAGTTTCATCATAGCAGCAGTTTCACTCAGCAGAACTCAAAACCCAACAAGTGACCAAAAGTATGAATAAGTGTGACCATATGATGTTTAAAGTGAGGGACTGTGTATCTTGTGTGGCTATTGATCATCCAATGGCCACATGCATTTTGTTATTGTGTGACCTTTAGTAACATTTAGTCACACAAAGCATGTTTTTAGGGGTGTAGTTAGTCACATACAACCTAGCATAGAGTGACCAAAGGTGTGAATAAATTTGACCATATGATGTTTAAAGTGAAGGAATGTGTATCTTGTGTAGCTATTGATCATCCAATGGCCACATGAATTTTGTTATTGTGTGGTATTTGGTAACATTTAGTCACACAAAGCATGTTTTTGGGAGTGTATTTAGTCACATACAACTAACCATCAAGTGACCAAAAGTGTTAATAAGTGTGACCATATTCTATTTAAAGTGAAGGAATGTGTATTTTGTGTAACTATTGATCATCCACTTGCCACATGAATTTGGTTTTTGTGTGGCCTTTACTAACATTTAGTCACACAAAGCATGTTTTTGGGAGTGTACTTAGTCACATACAACTAACCATCAAATGACCAAAAGTGTTAATAAGTGTGACCATATGCTATTTAAAGTGAAGAAATGTGTATTTTATGTGAGTATTGATCATCCACTTGCCACATGAATTGGGTTTTTGTGTGGCCTTTGTTAACATTTAGTCACACAAATCATGTGTTGGCAATGTGTGACAAACTGTTTAGTGTGACTATATGTACTGGATTTTGGCTACACTTAAATAATGTGTGAAAAACCATTTTGTGTGACCGTATATGGCATTTGGTCATACTATTAGAAGCAAATGTGACTATAAGTTTAGTGTGACCATATATGGCATCAAGGTTACTTGTATTTGTCACACGTTCCAAATGCATATGTGACTAAATGATCTGGAACAAAATCACCAGTTACGTTTAGTCACATAAGGGTCGATTGTGTGGCAATAGAGGTCTTATGGTCACACATTCAAAATGCTCATGTGTGACTAATTCGTAAATGCTGTCAATTTACCTACCTTTAGCCACACAAATATTTGAATGTGTGGCTGTTCCAAATCGACCATGTGTGACCATAGGTCATTTTTGTACTATTGTGCTTTGCTAATTCACATTGTGTCTACTTATGATTGTGTGAAACTTATATATAATTAATTAGATCTTATTGATTCCTTGTTGATGATGGTGTTTATCGTCATCAATTAAGGTGTGACACTTCGATAGGTCTAATTGGTTTAGTTTATAATTCTTCTTTCCTATTGTCTCTTGTTTTGATTGACTGCTTGTCGATGTTAGGCTTAAGAAAACTGGCCGACTTCCTTTATGGTAATGTGCTTGATGTCTTAGGAAACATGAATCGGATGTGTAATACGATTTTATTGGTTGTTTTTAATGCATAAGTGACTACTAAGGAGGCCATGTTAGGAGCTAGTTGTCGGCTCGACATAGGAAGAGGTAGAAGCTTATAGAGTTGAGGAAGATCGTACATGCCCCCACGACTGTTGTTAAGCAAAGCAACCCTTCAATTAAAACAAGGTTAACATTCAATAGGTAGAATTAGATTGCTAGCAAGGAGTAGTACATCATAGGTAGACACACTTCACTTCCCTTGTAGAACCTTAATTTACTTTTCTTTTACATTAGTTTAATTAGTAGCCTTTGGGTTAGTTGATTAGCAACTAATTCCGCCCACTCTTCCAAAACTCGAAAATTTTACTTGCTTTCAAAAAAAAAATTATAAAAATACAAAAAGAATCATCCTTCACTTTTAGACCTAATTGACTTAGTTTTCAATCCTAACGAAACTATTCCACGAGAGAACAATCAATCCCCCGGTACTTGCCACTACACTATACTACATCGGTCAGGTACATTGCCTGGTGGGGATTGCAAGCTTCTCGAGATCTCTCGAGAGGTAAAACCTTTTGCAAGGTTGCAAAACCACGCATCAAGTTTTAGGCGCCGCTGTCAAGTGTGAAAAGCTTATTTGAATATTCTAAACAATAAGCTTTTGTGATCGTTTACGAGCTCTAGGATGTTAAGCCTTTGATCTAGGAATTTGGCTATTACGAGCACAATGATAATATTGACGGAATATTCTATGAATGAAACAATATTATCACAACAAGGTTTTTCTAACTTCTCTGTTTATTATTCCAACTAGCCCCAATGCTATGTGATCAAGTATAGCACGGTTTACAATCTAACAGGGATCAAAGATCCTTGAGGCTAAACAAACCTAACAACAACAGACCCCTTGTCTGATGTTCCCACACACACTCTTTTAAGTGCTTTACATTTGAACACACTTGGTGTTGTTGTAATTTGTAAGTACGAAGCACTTTGGTGATGTTCACTTTGTTTCACTGTGAAGCATACTTTTATCTAAAGGGTGTGATCTCCTTTTTATAGAACAAAGGAGATCATTACAAAATTGATAAGCTTTGTCATCTACTATCTAGCTTATGACTAGGATGTCAGTCATTTAAGATACAACACGTATCTATGTTTACAACTCATTTAGAGTGTTCAATTTGATGACTGATGAAAGATATTATCTAGAGGATATACTTTGACTTTTATGCACATAATATCTTCTTCATCCTTATCCATTCAGTAGTATGACTCATTGATCAGCAGCAGTTTCATTTGTACTAGCAGCAGAATCCATCAGCAGAATTGCACTAGCAGCATTCATCAGCAGAATCATACTTAGCATATTTTGCTTATCATTTCAGTATTCTTCATGTTTCATTCTTCTTGTTTCTGATCATCAAATCTATTGAATATTTAATTCCTAACAATCTTCCCCTATTTGATGATTACAAAACAAAAACATTCTTGTACGAATTTCCCTAGACGAAGTAGAGAAATTGAGATAACTAAATCTCACCATGAATGAAACTATACTGTCTCCCCCTTAATTTATGCTATCCACAACATCTCTTCCCCTTTTTGTTATCAACAAATAGAGAATATTACAAATATGATCTTTACAGCTATGAACTAATACTACACATCCAATCTCTCCTTCTATTATCTCAAATTACCCTCCATTAAGTTTTCCGCACTAAAAATGAACTTGAGATAGTAAAAATCTAAACCATCAGTAGCAATACTAATTAACAGTAATAAGAATCAATAACTTTCCCTGTGGTGATGCACATACATAATAAATGGTTGAACACTTGAACATTTAAGCTTCCCCTGAAACCCATATGTTAACCATTTGAATCTCCATTTCTGTAGGCTTTTATGACTTGATGAAGAAAAACCAATCATTACTAACTTGATGCTAAAGTAAAAGAAACCAACCTTGTGTCTTATATCTTGTACTGAATCTGACTTCGAACGTATACCCATCCTTGATGTATAGGGAGACCTCAATCTCATGACAATAAACTCATCTTCTATGAGACACTGAGCACTACAATGTAACCCCTTTAAGTGTTTGTCATTTCGTAGTCACTTGAACGAACGAACAAGTTATCTTTAAAGTGTACACATCACCTTAAGATATGATAAGAACAGAACCTTGAAAAATTTCACTTCATCTTCAAATAAGGAACAAATAACTTTCTTTACCAACAATAACTTGATAAACAAGCCTTTTCATCTTTTAAGAACCAACTCTCTTCTGTGTGTGATTCTTCCCCTTTGTGTGTGTAAACCAAGAAAGAAAACCAAAAATTCGACCATACCTCAACTGTTTCTACATCAGTTTTCAACGATGCATATCTTGCCATCTGAAGCTTAGATTGAAGATCCCTCCAGTGAGAATCTACCTTGATATGCCAAGAACCTTCAACAAAAATTTTAGCCCAATCCAACAGTTAACGAAGGAGCTATAGCCTTTGTAAAACTGCTCTTCAGAAAGTTGCGAAAAATTAAGCAAAAACGAAATTTTCTTCTTTCTTCATCTCTCTTTAACAAAAACCTTTTCTTTTCTTGATCCAGAGCTCCCTCGCTCTGATACCAACTGTGAAAAGCTTATTTGAATATCCTAAACAATAAGCTTTTGTGATCGTTTATGAGCTCTAGGATGTTAAGCCTTTGATCTAGGAATTTGGCTATTACGAGCACAATGATAATATTTACGGAATATTCTATGAAAGAAACAATATTATCACAACAAGGTTTTTCTAACTTCTCCGTTTGTTATTCCAACGGAATATTCTATGAAAGAAACAATACTAGCCCCAATGCTATGTGATCAAGTATAGCACGGTTTACAATCTAACAGGGATCAAAGATCCTTGAGGCTAAACAAACCTAACAACAATAGACCCCTTGTCTGATGTTCCCACATACACTCTTCTAAGTGCTTTACATTTTAACACACTTGGTGTTGTTGTAATTTGTAAGTATGAAGCACTTTGGTGATGTTCACTTTGTTTCACTGTGAAGCATACTTTTATCTAAAGGGTGTGATCTCCTTTTTATAGAACAAAGGAGATCATTACAAAATTGATAAGCTTTGTCATCTACTATCTAGCTTATGACTAGGATGTCAGTCATTTAAGATACAACACATATCTATGTTTACAACTCATTTGAGTGTTCAATTTGATGACTGATGAAAGATATTATCTAGAGGATATACTTTGACTTTTATGCACATAATATCTTCTTCATCCTTATCCATTCAGTAGTATGACTCATTGATCAACAGCAGTTTCATTTATACTAGTAGCAGAATCCAGCAGCAGAATCCATCAGCAGAATTGCACTAGCAACATTCATCAGCAGAAATGCATCATCAGCAGAATCATACTTAACATATTTTGCTTATCATTTCAGTATTCTTCACGTTTCATTCTTCTTGTTTCTGATCATCAAATCTATGGAATATTTAATTCCTAACAATCTTCCCCTAAACATGTGAATTACATTCAAACATGTTTTTCTGAATTAAATGAGAACTTTGTGAAGATCTTTCAAACACTTCATTGTCAGACCGTGATTTGAACTTTCTTCTCTTTTGAGTGATTGAATGTCTTTCTCTGTAACTCATTTGATTTCTGTTCTTTGCTCCAATCTTGGACTAAAAGATGGTGCAATATTCAACCGGAAGAATTATAAGAGGTAATGATGCTGTGTATCTTGGATGTTTGTTCCAAGAAATAGAAATCATCTTTCAGCATGTCTTTGGATGTGATGAACAAACGTAGTGAACTGAAATTGAAACCTTTCATCTTTTGATCTAGATAGAACTTTCTCCTATCAACTCTGTTCTTGTTCTTTATCAGTAGAAACCATGTCATCATCTTGTATGCTCTTATCTTTTTCTTCTTTTTCTTTGGATAATCTTCCTTTGGCTTTTTGTAACCTCCCCTGAGATTTATTTCTCTCTTGAGCAATTTCCTCCCCTGTTTGGAAGATCTCTCACAATCATATCATATAACCATCATCTGATCTAGCAATTTCCATGTTTTCAGACAATTTGTACATGAAGCCATCAATTCCTTAAGAGTTTAAATGCTGCCCTCATCACTTCTAGGTGTGTAACCTCCTATGAGAGGTGAATCACTGAGCATGGACTCATAATCCATCATTAGATGATTTTCTGAGCCTCTTTGAAAATCCTTTTTAAGAAATATTTGACTTAGCAGTATGAACATGATTTTATGATTAAAACTCATACTGCTTCTAGCCATTTTGAAAGGATTAAGTGTGGTAACTAACACTTAATCAAAATTTCGGTTTAAAGCAACCTCTGGTTGTGTGAGAACCAATGTTTTCAGTTATAAATAACTGCCTGTGTAAAGATAAACCTATTCAAAAGGCTTTCTTTATAGGGTTTCCAGCTCGTGGCATTTGTTACCTCTAATACAAGTGTTAGATTCACTTTTGCTCGCTATTCTTTCTATCAGATATCCGTAGATTAGTCACATTATACTTGAGAGTATCAAATGACTAAAAGTGAGTTGTATCAGTTATTAACTGATCAACTAATTTATCAATTCAATGTGAAACATCATAATCAGGTTCCAAGAAAGAAGTTTTAAGGAGTTTTGAAATCCCAAACTCTTTCTATCATGAACCTATTATATCAGCAGCAATGATCAGCATTCAACAGCAATGATCATAGATTTCACTTGAAATAGCCTTTGAGCTCAAACATTCATACCTGAAATTGTTAGTCTAAAACTAAAAGAACAAAGTACAAAGTACTTGTCTTGAATTAGAATTACGCATAGGACTAACTGTATGAATAACTTTAAATTGGTAATAGTAGTTTTAGATTACAAAGTTAGATGCATTAACAAAATCTATATACAAGAACACATTATTTTGAAAAATTTAAAGATTAAGCATTCCAATACCTGCTACCAAGTACTGAAATCTTCCAACATCAAAAGCTTTTGTAAGAAGATCTGCAAAGTTTTGTTCTGAAGCAATTTTCATTACTTGAATTAACCTCTTTTCATTGCAATCTCTAATAAAATGATGTCTTATTTCAATGTGTTTTGTTTTAGAATGTTGCACTGGATTTTTAATAATGCAAATTGTACTACTATTATCAATATGAATAATGGTATGTAAGAAATTGTACCCATAGTCAAGAAGTTGGTTTTGAAGCCATAGGACTTGACCACAACAATTTGCAGCAGCTACATATTCAGCTTCAGTTGTTGAAGTAGCCACCATTGTCTGCTTCTTACACTGCCAAGAGATAAGTCTACACCCAAGGAATTGACATCCTCCAGTTGTTGACTTTCTGTCCAAGCTAGCACCAGCATAATCACTATCTGAGTATGCTACCAAGTCAAAAGATGACTCCTTAGAATACCACAGACCCAACCTAGGTTGACCCTTGAGATATCTAAAAATTCTCTTGACCGCTGTTAAATGAGAAACCTTAGGAGTTACTTGATATCTTGCACAAGCACAAACAGAGAACATGATATCAGGTGTTGATGATGTGAGATACATCAAAGAACCTATCATAGATCTGTATGTGTGTACATCCACATTAGTTCCTTCTACATCTTTAAGAAGTGGCTTCTCAGGGTCCATTGGTGTGCGTACTATTTTGGAATCAGCAAATTGAAACTTTCTAAGAATCTCTGCAACATATTTGTCTTGACTAATAAAGATTCCTTCTCTTGATTGTTTAACCTGTAGACCCAAAAAGAATGTAAGTTCCCCTATGGAACTCATCTGAAACTTATTCTGCATAAGCTTCTCAAACTCCAAACACATCTCCTTCCTTGTAGATCCAAAGATGATATCATCCACATACACTTGAACTAGCAAAAGATCCTTCTTATGCTTCTTGGTGAAAAGTGTCTGATCTATCTTGCCTCTTCGAAATCCATTTGAAATTAAGTAGGAAGCTAGTGTTTCATACCAAGCTCTTGGTGCCTGATGTTGGCCATATAGAGCTTTAACAACCTTGTACACTTTGTCTGGATGGTCAGGATCAACAAAACTAGGAGGTTGTGAGACATACACCTCCTCTTCAATAGTACCATACAAGAAAGCACTCTTGACATCCATTTGATAAACTGTGAATCCCATAAATGAAGCATAAGCCAAAAAGAGTCTAATGGCTTCAATTCTTGCTACTGGAGCAAAAACTTCTTCATAGTCTATCCCTTCTTCTTGTGTGTACCCTTGAGCTACTAATCTAGCTTTATTTCTTATCACTATGCCCCTTTCATCCCTTTTATTCCTAAAAACCCATCTAGTGCCAATTACCCTTACACTACTTGGTAAATCAACTAGCACCCATACCTTTTGAATCTTAAACTGAAGAAGCTCCTCTTGCATAGCCTCCAACCAGCTTGAATTCTCTAGAGCTTTATGAATATTCTTTGGTTCATCTTGTGAGAGAAAACATACAAATAAGCAAGAGTTTGAAAACTCATGCTCTTTTGAAGCATAAAGGGCATCAAGAAGCCCTTGTTGATCTGAAGACATCAATTGTTGTCTTGTCTTCACTCCTGATTGTACATCTCCAATTACATTGTCCAGGGAGTGGACTTTGTGAATCCTTGAGTGTGGAGTAGAAAGAACTTGATAACCAGGTGGAAGGTTGTTGAAATCCACCTCATTTTCTGAGAGATTTGTTTTTGTTTCTTCTGATGGATCATCAGCAGAAATATTTTGCTCATCAGCGGGAACGATTTGCTTATCCGCAGAAATAGCAGTGTTACTTCTGACTTGAAACTCTTGTTCCTCAGTTCTATCTTTCTTGCATTCATCTTCAACATCTTCTTTAGATTTACCAAAAGAAGATTCCCCATTTATTGAAGTTGAATCAACACTTGAATTTGTCCATATTGGCATTATCATATAATCTTGATCTGTCTCCTTCTCTAATCCTTCTCCATTTGTTGCATCAGCAGTTTGTGAACCAGAAAATTCATTAGTTTCTGCAACAAAAGGCATATAATTCATTGATTTGGATGGAGATTCAAGATCAAATAGCCATTTGGGACCTTGACCTTCTACATTGGTTTTATTTTCCAAAAACTTCACATGTAGATTTTCCTCTACTCTTCTAGTTCTCATGTTGTATACTCTGAATGCTTTGCTATTGATAGAATATCCAACTAAGAATCCCTCATCTGCTTTTCCATCAAACTTTCCAAGATGGTCTAAGGTATTAAGAATTTTCACATGACATCCAAAAGGTCTAAGAAATCCTATTTCAGGAGTTCTACCTCAAAAAAGTTCATATGATGTCTTATTGTGAGGTTTTACAACTAAAACTCTATTTTAAACATAGCAAGCAGTGTTGACTGCTTCTGCCCAAAAAGTTATAGGCAACTTAGAGTTAGCTAACATAGTTCTAGCAGCTTCTATTAGTGTTCTATATTTCCTTTCAGCAACTCCATTCTGTTGTGGAGTTCTTGCAACACTAAATTCTCTTTTAATACCTTTTTCTTTGCAGAAATCATCCATAACTCTATTCTTAAATTCTGTCCCATTATCACATCTAATGACTTTTACTCTTTTGCTTACTAGGTTTTCTATCTCTGTAATGAAGGTCTTAAGGATGCTAGAAGTTTCATCCTTAGTTCCTAAAAAGAATACCCATGTAAATCTACTAAAGTCATCAGTAATAACTAGACAATATCTCTTATGCAACAAACTTCTAACATTTGTAGGACCAAATAAGTCCATATGCAGCATAAACAATGATTGATTGATTGAGTTAAAAATTTTGGGCTTACAAGTGGCTTTATATTGTTTGCCTTTAAGATAAGCAATGCATGTTTTTTTTTTGGGGTAAAAGGGTTAATACACCCTGGCAAAATTTATTATCCAAAAAACGTTGAAGTACAAAATGACGAGGGTGATTTCCCTCGCCCCCAGTCCCTTAGGACACTTACAAGACACCTATCTAAGAATGACATACCATTCTTAAAACAAACATGCACAACATGTGCAACTGACCGCCAAATATTCTAATATAAGAATGACAAACCATTCTTATAACAAATACATGAACATAAAACTACAACGACTATAAGATTTACAAATAAAAACATCAAGTAAAACTTGAATCTTCCCATGTCGTCATAGAAGTTCATGACCTTCAACGATGCAGCCGAAACCATGGTAGAATAGACACGCGCCAATCCACACAATAGATCCACCAACTACACTGATCTTCATTGATCCAATCAGGACCAAACCAACACTACAACACGATCCAATACCGCAACTACTATAAGTTTCAAAAGAGAAGGAAACTCAAGCTAAGAATGAAAAGCAATGTATCTTGATCAGTCGTAGACGAAAATAGGGTTGACAAACCCTAACATACAGCCCATAGAGCACCATCAATCATAAGACCAAAAGATTAACCTGACGGAAAATGCAAAGTCCAAGAAAGATGATAATAAGGGTTTTGAATAAGACCCTTCAACTTAACCTCCATCACTATTCACGTAGCAGCAGATTCCCATAAAACACCAAGAAGATCCTTGATGAACGTAATAATGATCCACTTGATAGCACGAATAGCAAACAAACACCAACCTTCATTTAGCACACCGATCAATAGACCCATGACCAAGTCTATGAAAGATGAACCGTGTAAAAAACCAAGTTACCCACTTGACCTCCAGCATTTAACGATCAATAGAAGCTATATATAATGTTTAACGATCAATAAAATAGCAGCTATATCACGTAACAGCACATAACTAGGATAAAAACCCTAACGTACAGTATAAGCAATGCATGTTTGATCATTTTCAAATCGTTTTTGAGGTAAACCTCTTACCAAACCATCTTTGACAATCTTATTTATGGTTTTGAAGTTAATATGACCAAGCCTCCTATGCCATTTCATAGATTCATCCAATGTTAGCAATAAGACAAGTAAGAGAATCTTTTGGAACAATCTTCTTCATATCAACACTGTACATGTTGCCTTTTCTTGGAATTCTAAGAAGTGCTTGACTTTCATCAGGCATCCTAAAATCAGAAGAAAATACAAGACATTTAGTGTCAGTAAAGAGAACTTTGTTCTTTTTGTCACACATTTGTGAGATACTAAAAAGATTATACTTAAGCTCTTGCACATAGTACACATCTTCAAAATCTAGTTTACCGGTTTTAATAGTACCTTTACCAGTAATTTTTCCTCCAATTCCTCCTCCAAAGGTAACATAGCCTCCATCTACTGATTGAAAATTTAAAAGATAAGACTTGTTGCCTGTCATGTGCCTTGAACATCTACTATATGAGAATCCTTGATCTTCATTATCTGCTGATGAATGTCCCTGCACAAAAATAAAGGAATTAGTTTTGTTTTGGGATCCAAAACATTTCTGACTTGGATCCGCCTCTTGCATCAATGAAATGTAATCTTTTGAGAATTTTTGATGCAACATTGGATTTAAGAATCCAACATGCTGAGGCCTTAACAGCATTTGCCCTGTTTCCCTTAGCAGTGATATGAACTGTTTGGCTATCAGCAGAAACTGATGGCTTTGCAGTTGTATCCTTTGGTTTCCAAACTTGTTTTTGGACTACTGCCTTTGTTAGAATGGGTCTTTTAACAACGTTTAATGTATATTTGAAAGTTGTTTTAGCACTTTTAACTGTTGTTTTTGGGTAAACAGTCAGATATGGTCTATCAGCAGAAACCATTTTCTTATCAGCAGGAACTGAAACTGTTTTGGGTTTTGTTCTAGTAAAGTTAGAGTGACTTTTAGGTGTTTGCCTTTTTAGATTCACTCTATTGTTTGTATACCCATATACCTAGTGATTACAGAAAGATGCAAGATGGTCAAAACTACCACATGTGTTACAAGCTTTGTTATCTCTTTGTTGGAGAGACTTGAGGCTATACCAATTCCTTTGGTTGCCTCTGAGCTTGTTTATGGTTCTATATGGTTCACAATATCTTACTGGTTGCCTAACATGTTTAACTTTGTTTTTAGGCTTTTCAGTACTATGTTTGACTATCTTAGGAACACTTGTTCCTGCTTTCTTAATCACTTCAGGTTTAGACATAACCTATTTATCCTTTTTATCATCAGATGTTGAGTCCTCAATGATTGGACCACCTGATTTTCTACAAGAACACACCTTGTCCTTAGGAAGTGAAGTTTTACTTAAACTTACACTTTCTTTCAAATGTTCATTATCAACTACATTAGTCAATGGTTGAACTCCATATTTGAATTTAGGTAGTTGAAATTCAGGTAATCCTGAGTGTTCTAGGTCAATTCCTTGGGGTGAAGGAATACCTCTATATGGTGGAGGAACAGATTTGTATCCAACACCAGACTTAGCTTTATTTATAACTTGACATTCAATTAAGTTAGTCACACCCTTAGATGCATAATCTAGTGTTTCTACACTCATTTGAATATTCTCTTTAGCCTTACTAAGCCTATTTACTTCAGCTTTCAAGTTACTAATGTCATTATCTTTAAACATTATTTCTCTTTCAAGAAGAATTTTGACATCAGTAAAGGTAGATTCATTTGTTCGAAAATGTATGACTTGTTCCTCTAGAGTAGCTATACCTCTTTTATGATTAGTTAAGCTATGAGCTATATCAATTAACTCTGTCCTTTGATTCTCATAACGTTTGGTTAAGGTTTCTAAACTTTTAAGAGCAGAACAATTATTTGAACAAACTTTATCAGATAGTACCTCTGTATAGAAAGCCATAAGAGCTGTCTGAGGAGAAGTTTCTTCTTCATCATCAGCTGTAAAGCTCCAATCAAATCCTAATCCATCAATGGCTACCATAGCCTTTGGATTGGTTGATTCCCCTGGCTTGGACTTGCTTCCAAAACCTCTATTCTTGCTATCTTGCTGCCTTGGCCTTCTACATTCTCTTGAGAAGTGCCCCAACATATGACAGTTATAGTATTCTATCTTTGACTTGTCAAAACCAGCAGTATCATTGCTGCTGATGGTGAGTTTCTTCCCTGTTCTCTGATAGAATTTCTTAGCCCTCATGCTAAGAAGAGAAATTTGCCATTTTAGGTCCATCTCTTCTAAATCATCATCATTTATTTCTAAGAGATCTTCATGAGTTAGCATGGACCCATTATTCTGGCTTGTGAAAAAGGCACAGCAAGCCTTTTCATTCAATATACCAAAAGTACTGCTTGATGAACTAGCAGCACCAGCTCCACTATCAACCTTTTCATCTCTAACTGGGTTTGAGATGCTAGGAGATGACATAAAAGCCATGTTCCCAGTATATGAACTAGAGACACCAGTTTTCTTTACTTCTTGTTCCACAATTTTAAAGTTGCTATACAAATCCGTAAGATCCATAGTGTCTATGTCTGGTTTATTCTTCCAAACAACAACATGCATAGCCCACTCTTCTGGTAAGCTTCTCAGAAATTTTGAGTTTAAATCTTCTTGAGGTATATCAACCCCAAGAACAGCAAGTTGGCTCACAATTTTCTGTAGCCTTGTAAACATGTGGTCAAGAGATTCATTCATGGTTGATGAGAAATTTTCAAACTGTTGCTTGAGAAGGGTTTTCTGGGTCTTCTTGGTGGCTTCATTCCCTCCATACCTTGCAACAATTGCCTCAAATAATGACTTGGCATATTTGAATTTGCTGAAGTTTATAAGTTGATCATTTAGAATAGTCATCATCAGCATACTTCTGGCCTTGAGGTCATTTTTCTTCTTTATTCTTTCATCAGCAGTTGTAGGGATAGTTTGAACAACTGTAATTTCCCTACCTTCAACTGTTGATAAAGTGGTTGTGGGTTTGAAAGAGTTTTCATCTTCAATGATTTCCCAGAGAGTGTAATCCTGCACCTAGAAAAACTGTTCTATTCTTAACCTCCATAATTCAAACTCATTCTGTTTGAGAACTGGCAACTTTGCAGCAACATTTGTTTGAATAGATTATGTATCCATTTCTTCTTCTAAATCAAAGATATCAACCTGGAAGCTCTGATACCAACTGAGAGGATCACTTGATTTGATCACACACTATGAGGTGTTCGACCTTTGTAATGTGTAAATATGATACTTTGAGTGAATATGATTAACTATGCGGAATCTACTTAACCACACTTAGAATGTTTATTGAAAATGGAACTGTGATGCTTGTGTTTATTTAACAAAGAACAATGAAAGTATTTCACCAAAACGATTCAATATTATTCAGAATAATACGAGTGATCTTCACTATCACTAGGGTTACAAAGACCTTGAATCTTGTGTTTTATTCTAATGTTTTTCTCTATGTATATTTCTACATACATATATCACTTGTCACTATTAAAGATATATCTAAGATCTTCCTTTTATAGTCCAAGGAAAAGATCTTTTACAATCTATATGACTCATCAAATTACTAGCTTATGACTTATCTTTATTCTAGCTAGATGATGACTTATCATGTTAGTCATTAAGATACAACATGTATCTAGGATTACAACTCACTTGGAGTGTTCAATTTGATGACTACAACAAAGATATTTTTCTTGTATATGAGTCAGTAGAATAAGTTGTACTTTTCTACACAGCTATTGTATGAGTCATAGTAGCATCAGCAGAAACACTATCAATAGAAACCTTCTTCAGCAGAATCCATCAGTGGAAACGTACTTTGTGCTTTATCAGCAGAAACATACTTAGCATATTTTGCTTATCATTTCAGTATTCTTCATCTTTCATTCTTCTTGTTTTTGATCATCAAATCTATGAAATATTTATTCCTAACATCATGGAATAGTTATTCTTTAGGTTGAAATTTATTTTGATTAGTCTATCTTTTCTTTGTGTGTTTGTTCGTAAAAACCTTTCCATTGACTCTTCCATTCACCATTATGGAGAACGCGAATTCACCATACTACCGACCATGAAATCCATTCACCCCTAATGACATCTTGATGTTCATACAATATCGAGATGAACCCATATATGATGCATGGACTTGTTTTAAAATTTTACTCCAAATAGTCCCTCATCATAGTTTCGATTTATGGTACCTAGCTAAAATCTTTTACGATCGTGTCAACCGATATGACCAAAGGTACATTGACGATTTTGCCAATGGGGACCTTAGGGAATTAATGCTGAAGAAGCATGGGATGCCATAGAAGATTGTGCCCAATATTATTATAGAGTAGAAAACCCAACAAAAAACATCACAAATCAATTAATAACATGTTTGAAGGAGCAAATAGAAAGTTTGTCTGGGGATGATTACTCAGGGATACCTAAGTGGATGTCGCCTAATATCATAGTACAAAACAAACACATAGTTAATCTAGATACAATGGAAGATGAGGTGGATAATCCAAGCCCACAAAGTACCCCACAAGTCCTACCATCATTTGAGGCACACACACCACCCGTGACTTACCCGGAAGAAGTAGAAGAGACTTTAGGAATCCCGATGGAGGTGGAACCTTTGAACCAAAAACAACTAGAGGATATAGGTTTGAATACTTGTAGTGATAACCTTACTTTTAGTTCTAGGGAATTTCCTAGTGTTGATAAACTAGAATCTCAATCTTTACACACCTTTTCATCCTTAGATTTACATCTAGGAGAAAAAAGAGGAACCAACCCACCCATCAACCAATATTATTCGGGTAGTTTTAGGATTAAGGAAGCCATTCACTCACCCCCTTCACTTCACATGGCATATTTCCATCCTAAGGGTGTGCATCGCTACTTACACCCGCACTTAGTCCTAAGTGTAGGGAAAACCTCCCTTACTTCCGTTAAATAAGGGTAGAGTCAGGCTCGTGACTCGAACAAAAACAAGTGCTTCTTGGGAGGCAACCCAACCCATGTTTTTAATTGTTTGATGTTTTTACTTTATTTGTTTGTTTGTGTCATATATGCTTAATCATAATTGTTTAATTTTCATGTTTCGAATAATTTGTGAAAATGCTTTATTTTGTTTTTAACCTCGCCTTAATTGCATGTAAAGGTATTTTACAAAAAGATAAGTGTAGGAAAGTTTATATTTTGTTAAAAAGAACGAAATTCAAACATGAAAAATTCACAATTCATGATTAGCATATATTCTATCTTGTTTGTATGTCAATACTTGTGGATATGTTTTATGAATTCCTATTTTTAATTCATTCCATAAGTATCCTATCTTTTTATTATTTTGTTTTGTTTTTATTTCTAAGTCTGGAATTACATCTAGTTGTGGTTTTTCTCTGTTCGGTTTGATTCTTTGGTTTTTGTTTTTGTTGATTACAGGTTATATTGGACAAGAAGATGATTTATATTTCAGGAGTGAAGCTTATCATGTTCATTCTCTTGGAGGAAGATTTAACCATATTATCACATCGTCCATACCGAGCGAATCAGGGGAGTATTAGTTTCTTTCATTCTCATTTATTTTTACTTTTACATCTTTTATTTAGAACATTGGGGACAATGTTCGGTTTAAGTGTAGGGAGGGTAAATTAGGATGCCTTAGAAACTACAACTTCACTTGATTTTTGTTTCGTTTGATAGTGAATGTGTGATAAAGCCAAGAGAAATACTTGTTAGGGCAATTTTAGCACCAAATTTAAATTTTTGTGCAACATGTAGGAGTGAAACTTTAGTCTTAATAAGCATCTCATGGATAGGAGTTATATGACTAGCACAAAATGGTACCACTCAAAAAAAATTTACGAATAAGGTAGTGACCATCCGGGTATTAGATTAATTGACTAATGTGCCAGCGATCTAGTGTATGACTTGGTGACCATCCGTTATGCAAATAACACGCCAGCGATCCAAGAAGTATACTAGTGACCATCCGTTAGTTGAAGCGTCAAAGACTTGTGCCAGCGATCTACTAAGTTCATACATGTGAGGTTCGCCCCTAGACTTGTTAGGAAAAGCCTTAGTGCTTGTGAGTGTACCGGTAGTATTTAGATTCTAGAACTTGTGATAGCGATGCACCGCTAGTGAAACTACATTCGTGTAGTTAGGATTTACTACATGATAAGAGGCATTAGGATAACCCTTGTTTTACACCTATAATATAATTACATTGACTTCATTGGTCGAGTAATTCTCCCACACCTTTGCGTTGTACTAACTTTTAGTACACGATACCCCTAGTACACCCCGCAGAGCCTATCTTTTTCGTTTCTAACTTTAAGCATTTTACTTAAAGATAGAATTTGTTTACCATCCACCCCCAAATGTACACCAAAATCCCCTTAGCCATCCTTGTATGCACTCATCTTTAGTGCATTATTGTTACAACAATTGTTTAAACCCTTAGTTAGTTGTCTAATTGATTACATGGTTGCTAAGTCGAGTCATATCTTGTACATATTGTTTTGGGATGACTGAGACTTATAGATAAAGTACTAGTGTAATGGAGTAATGGGGAAGAACATCATTTATTACCCCCATATATGCGTTAATGTTTTAAAGTACTCCAAATGTTTCGATTCTCTTAATTCGAGTCTTTATTTTTGATTATGTAAAAGTTCAAGTGTAGGGAGGAAACGAGCTCCATTTGATGTATTATTTTGGATGGTAGGGCAAGAGTGTATGAAAAAAAATAGAAAAAAAGAAAAAGAAAAGAAACAAGAAAAAAAAATTAGAAAAAGAAAAGAGAAAAACAAACGGACTACCATCCCGTTTCTTTCATTTATGTTTATGTTTATGGTTTTGATCAGCTTAAGTTGAGTCGAGTCTTGGCTTAGCAACGCCGCATTGTATATGTAATTGACCTAGATGATTAACTTGCCACTAGTAAAATATCCCTTTATCCAACAAACCGTGTTTTCCATATCCCTACACCTAACATTATAACCCTTGAAAAGCCCTCTTTGATAGTTTTCCTAGGTGCTTATGCCAAGTGGTGGAGGTTTTTGATCATTTCTCAAGCCTATGGTAATCTATGCGCTATGACAGGTAATGAGTGATATTTCTCCATTTCCAACTATGATATATAAATTTACAACACCCGATAGATGAGAGTATCCAAACACTTAATGTGAGGTGCTAGTGTATAATTTCCATGCTTGTTTTGACTAAGGTAGAATGATCATTTGTTGTAATTACTTTTATATTAATGTTAAATGACCCCTAACTTGTATTTTTATTTGTGGAAAAGCTCATTTGTTTGAGGACAAGCAAATCCCAAGTGTAGGGATATTTGATGAGGCGAAAAGTGTTATGCTTTTAAGGGGTCATTTAAGCCTTAAGTCGTAATAATATGATCAAATATTGCCTTAAATCGTTCCTTTTTTCATTTTAGGTACTTTTGAGAGCAATTCTGGAAAAGGAAGCATTTTTGATGTTTTTGGAGCAAAATAGTGAAGAAAAGGACAAAGTTAAGAAATCATGCTGGAACAGTACTTGACGGGGTCACGCTTTACAAGCTGACGGCGTCACACTTAAAGACAAGAGGTGAGAAATTAATTACACATGATGCGCCAGAAGGTTTTTAAAGATTTATAACGTGACGGCGTCACGTGTTATCACAAGGCATGACGGCCTAGACTACATACAAAGTGACGGCGTCAGGAATGAACCTGATGACGTCAGCATCCACAGAGTGATGAAGTCAGAATGATGAAGAAATCTTAGTGAAACCGTAACATGTTGATCAAGGCAATCACAAGTTGCGTGCGAAGTAGCTGTTATTGTTTTGGCCATATCTATTGCATACGAACTCCGATTTACGTGATTCAAAAGGCCACGTGAAGAGGATGAAAAGATCTTTGATTTGGTGAAAATGGCGGGCTGATGCAGTCATTCCTTAGGGCTGACACCGTCAACCTTGGCCGACAGAAAGTTTGCCTATAAATACAACATTATAATGGTTTGTTTATTGATTCAATTGTAACACCCGGTACTTTTCCTAAAACTATTTTACGAGCCAAAATAGTTACTTTTGATTTTCCTTAACTTTTAAACTTATTTGAAAGTGTTTGGGTTTGAAATACTGTGGATATCTTGATTAACATGAGCGTTATTCCTTTATCGAGCCGGCACAAGCTAGAAAACTCGAATCGTATTACATTTGCCAAATTATTTGAATTATTTTGAGTTTTGAGAAAAACTCAGATGTTTATGCTTGATTTGATGGGAAAAATTATTTCGTGGACAATGGCGCAAGTTTCGTAAATTTTTTCGAGTCCATTGCTATGTCGAATGAGCTCCATACCGTTTTTATGTAAAGTATTGATACTAGGCGACTTTGGTCCCTCTGCCCTAATGTTTCATTTCACACCCTCACATTTTAATTTTTCAGTTTGGTCCCTCTCACAAAAATATTTAAACCCCCAAAAAAAATTCATTTTAACTCATTTTATACACACACACACACACACTTGTAATTCTCTCCCACTCTTCTCTCTCACCTTTCGCGGGCGACACCTTCTCTTCCAGCAACCGCCGCCGCCGTCCGACCACCATATTCACCGGAAATTTTTCCGGCGATACATTTTCTCACACAAATCAATAGATCCGAGCATCTATATTATTTCTGGAGCTTATTAGCTTGTGACGCGTCATGTAGTCCCGTCACGCGCCACCACCACCTTATGTCATCACGCCGCCACCACCGCAGCCTCTCCCTTTTATGTTTCTTCTCGGTAAAACCCTCTCACGCGCTTCCCCCACCCCATTTATTAAAATATTTTAGAAACCCTAACTCGTATATTCTATTAAATCAGAGTTTTTAATAAATCTTTTAACAAAAGCCTTTCAAAACTTTACTAAACCGTGTGGATCTCGTATATTGACCATAACTCGGCATGACTCGGTCTCGACTCACCGAGTCAACTCGTGGCTCGGTGAGGATCTTGTGTATTTGATGTTGGATAGTGTATTGAGGGTTCCTTTGGACCTGTTGTGTCTCGGCAGCCACACACCCCACCACCGAGGCTTAGGTGTTGGTGGGGGATAGTATTATTGTTGATGTTTATGTTTGATTCGGATGTAGATTTGATGATTATGTTGCATTTGTGTTTTGGTGTGTGTGAGCCAAGAGCCGAGGCTCAAACGGGCAGGTCATGCCGCAATTTCGTAAAGTCTTTTATAAACTTAAAATGTTTATGCATCGAAAAGCTTTTCAAAACCTATACGTTTTAACATCTATTTTGGGTAAATGTGTAAACGCCGAAACTATCTATCATTGTTTTCTTTCATTTGTTTATCTTATTCCTTCTATTCTTTTATTCTTTTCTCTTCCCGTTTATTATTTCATTGTAGCTTCTATTTGTTTTAGCGTGAGTTATTCTTTGGTCATACATTTTACGACTTCTTCACGAGATCATTTTACTCTACTTTGTCATTTCTTTCTATGTGTTTGATTTCGTTTAGCCGCCTTTCTTCGTCTTATTCTTGAAACAGTATTTTCCTAAGATCCATACGAGATTTCAAAGATTTACTTCTTTTATCGCCATTGAAAACTAAACCTTTTCATAATAACATGGGTATTCGACGGATGTTACTTTATATATTACTTGAGTATTATTTCTGATATGTGTTACCCGTTAGGTTGTGCCGATCCAGTTTCGTTGTACTTGTACTGCTTGAGTACCGTGTGACTATACTTTTGATGCTGTTGTGCTCTCCTACTTTTGATGCCATTGTGTTGACTAGTTGGTGCTAGTTGTTATATCTTTCATTGCTGCATACTCAGGTGAGTTCATAGCCACACTTTTATTTATCTTAAATGCTTTGCAAACTACTTGGGGTGAGATACATGCTTTAAATGTTTTCTGAGCACAAATATTTTTGGAATGCTTTTCCTGAATGATATACTTTCCAGACGATGTGTTAAGTACCTTTCTGCCACTATTAAGACCCTCAGATCATGAGCCATTAGTCACTTGTGAGTGAGCGTGAACTTAGTTTATAGGCCTATAGGACTGACCATCCTGCCCGGTTGACAATGGGCATGGCAACGCGGGTGTACTATTTTTGATTTTGTCGGGTGTCTGGTTGTTCCCGGCATTGGGGGCACTGTTATATTATGAAATTCCGCAGTTATTGTTGATTCCAGTACAGAGTTACGGATGATTGGTTTGGTTAACATTTTGCGTGTCATGAGCTTAGCATCATTAACCATATGTATGCACGTGTTGCCTCTACATATTGGGTGTTACCTTGATTTACCCGGTATTTGCATTTGTTGCTTATATCATATGATTAAAACCTTGTGCTCAACTTTATTATTTTAAACCTATGGATTCACTCAACCTTTGTGTTGACTTTAGCATGTTTATCTTAGGTATTAGATACTACCGCTGTATATTTTACTTGGAGGAGCTTGGCGAAGGGCTTGGCTTGGTCATAGAAGACTCCGAAAACCGTTTAGGACTGTTTTAAATCTACTTTTGAACTATAGCTTCCGCACTATTTCAATTGATGTAAATTGAATACTTTCAATTATGAAATTTCCTCCAAAATGGTTTATATAAAACCGTTCTTTGTACCCTTTGTTATGATAACAATCGAGTAGCACCCCTGGACTTGTATGCTTCCGCTGATCCGGTTTTTGTGGTGTCACAGAATGGTATCAGAGCCAAGGTTATAGAGAACTTGTATTTTCAAAACCCAGACTATAACCGTTTTTCCTATGACCAGAACATGCCTTCCTTCCAAGCCGATGCCTCGCATATGATTATAACTGATGATGTAATTGATGTCATGCTTGATAGCATGTTTGATGAGATATTTAATGAGATGCGAGCTATGATATTTAATGATTTAAAACTCACCCCACTTTCACTATTCACTATGAGTATTGTTTTCGTATACTTATGTTGGTAAATTCATTATTGATTTCGAGTTTGGATACTCGTCATGGTTTTCTAAACGGTTTTGAAAATGAGGGATGTGGTACTAGTATAACCAAGCTGAGTATACCGAAATTCATTGATCTTCGGTTGGGAGTAGATTGATCACCTATGATCAACCAGGGATAGTGGGGACGTGGCTTGATCACTTAAGTCTCACAAATGAATTTTGCGATACTGGGAGTAGTTACAACAGGATTATGTTTCGGGAAGATTTTCGATTTTGAAATTTTGGAAAATGGTAACTTTTTGCATAAGAGCACGACACACTTGCATCACGAAACTTCACAAATTGAATGACACTTCGAATCGTTATGCGTTTTCCGCCTCTATGGAACTTTTGTTAATCATCATCTGATTTTTGCTCGCACCAGGTCAGGTGAGACCCGGTCGACCATCGTTTTGAATTCAAGCTGATTATTTTCTTTAACTCGGTCGATGTCGTAATAAACACATTTGAGTTTGTTAGAGCATTTGTATTTGGTTTTGGCTTTGTTGATTTTGGATTTCTTGATCCCGTAAATTTTGAGCCTCGTTTAAATTTTTTTTTTCTTTAATCTTTTTAGGGGTATGTTACAGCCCTCATTGCCTAAACTTTACACTCTTTTGATGAATCGGGTTAGATCACTAGTCATTTAAGTGCGATCATTTCATAACACTTGTATGATGAACCTTTTGATGGAAGTGAACAACGAAAGGATGTATGAATTCTTGGCAAGGTCTAGAAAACATGCGATAGGTTAAATTGTAACCTAGCAGAAGTTTTAGGAACTTATGTAGAAATTTGAACCACTATTTTAGGGAAGGATACCTAACCCTTCACTTTCTCTTGGGAATACCAGATACCCACCTTATTACTTCCTTTGTAAAACAATAAACTGCGATACGTTATTTTACAAAATACATATGTAAATGATACGATGTTTTGAAAATATTATTTCGGGAAAACTATTTTCTTGGCCACTCTATTTTGGGAACGCTATTTGACATACTTTTCCAAATGCTATTTTGAACGGTAAACATTGGTTTAGCTATTTTGAAAATGTGTTATATTGATTTACTACTTGAAAACTCTTTTAGGGGTATGTCACCTTGGGTACACTAATTTGACAAACTATTTTGGTTACTGTTTGTTTCACTATTTAGAAGACGAATCGTATCGATATACTAATTTGAAAACTATTTTAGATACGCTATTGATACACTATACTTAGAACTATGGGGCAATTGCATATATACCCTCTAAAACTTGCATATTTGCATATATACCCAAAACATGCTTAACTTGCATTGTACATCATGCATTAAAAACTTGTATTTTGGGGAAATATGCAAGTTTTTGAGTTTTAGTGGGTATATATGCAATTCTCCCTTGAACTATTTGGTAACACTCCTTTTTGGCAATATATTTTGAAAATATACTACCTTGACATACTATTTTAAATGTTGTCTTGGGCAGTCAACTTTGGTTATGCTATTTTAAAGGCTTTGGATACACAATTGTGAACCCTCTATTCTGGAAATGCACTATTTTGAACATATTGTTTTGAAGACCCTATTTTTGGAATACTACTTGAAAATTATTTTGAAAACCTAAATTCTCTGGTATTGCCTTAGGCCGTTAGGTGATATGCTTTGTTGTCCAAGAACCCTCGATTAGTGAAAGACTGGAATACACCGCACTATAAGCCGACGAGTTGGATGACATTGTTAGATACCTTAGAAAAAACTTCTACGATTGAAATAGATGCAATAATGGGTCAGTTGTATGAATTGGATTTTGGAGATTGTAAAACAGATAATAGTGCTCATGAGGAAACAATAACTTCAAGTTTATAAGTAAGAGTTGCTTGTAACAGCCATGATAGAGGTTTTCCCTATAATTTGTGTTTCGAAGCTGATATTGTTTAAGAAATCTGATTAGTCAAGACCTTGAACAGACTATGGGTCATAAACCGTTTACCCCAATAGACCATTAACTGTTTCACACCTTTATGCTTTAACCAGGGATCCATGTCGTTTACCCTTTTTGTATCTACTTTGTTACCACTACTTTAGTTAGTTAAAACAAGCGTCTTATGGTATATTAAAACTACTAATTTTACTTACACACTATCTATGTGTTTGCACTTTTCACTATGACTCGCTTTCACTAACCTTCGTTAAACTATTTTCAATACTTGTGCTTTTACCTCGTTTTACCTACTCAACTTTTTCCGTATTTAAACTTTACACTTTAACCGTGGGCCCATAACCCACAAGTCGTTAGACATAGCTCACTCATTAGCATTGTTTATCCTTTTTCACATCCTAAACATGTTTCGCTTTTAAACACGTTTGTTTTAAAAATCACCACCAATGGGGCGTATTTGCCATAAAATAAATAATTTCAAACCCTTATCTTGATAAACTCGTTTTACTTTAGTTATTTACGCACTTAAGGAATATCGTTCTTTCTCAACTTTACGAACCATCGTATTTCAATTACGTCTATGCTTTCACTATTTTTAAATATTTAGTAATCAAAGTGTCAAATGCTATTATGATATTTATACATACAATAACCCATTTATCTTCTCATTATTTCACTTTAAATCTCTTTACCCTAAACGATTATACCCAAGTTTTCCATGAGTAATTAACCCATTTACTATGTCACTCCATATTCCATTATTATTTTCCACTACGGACACAAATTATTTCCAATTATTTTACCGACCGTTTTGAGGTCAACCCATAAAATGCTTTACTACAATATTTTGAAAACAAAATTTTGATCCTACCACTATTTTATAAACAATAAATTGAATTCTTAATGTCACTCACTATTTTATATTTTTGTTATAAAGTAATTTTTATAAATTAAATTATTTTAATAAGCATAGTATTTCCAATAAAATGTTTTATTTTCATATTAACATATTACAAACTAAATTTGGTTACTATTTTATAAATGTCGAATTATTTTCCTACTACCCTATAAATTGTTTTACAACTCATCTTACAAGCTATTTTATTATTAAGTCATAGACCGATTCGCTACCTTACTACTATTCCATAAACCTACGGGCAGTTTTACCGAGATTTTTGTAGATTACATGATTATTATCTTTCAAATTTTTACTACCGTCCCATAAACCATTTCACTTCCCTGCGCACTGATTTAGTCACTATTTGATAAATTCGATTACTATTACATTACAAATTATTTCACCATTTCTTTCCAAAACTATTTTACTATAACCCGATGAACCATTTTGCTATTGAATCATTAGGTAAACTACAGAATTGTTAACACCTCACAAACGACAAGTGATTTTCTTACCACCCTATGAACCATTTTACAAATCGTCGCACAAATTATTGCATAAATTGCTTTGTTTTCATTTTAATATAGCACAAATTTAACTATTATATCGTCATTTTTTTATAAAGGATAAGTCGTTCTCTATTATTTTATAAGCCGTTCTACAAACTATTTTATAAAGTATTTTACAATTATCAGATGAACGACCATGAAAAGTATTTTCACACTATTAATTCGTATACCCGATAATTTCCCTTTTTGAAAATAAATCAAACCTTAGGAGTGGATCCCGCACCTGTGCCTCATCACTGACTAATTTACCCCACTTGTTCCGTGCGATTAGAATCTTTTATTGGAGTGTAAACACCAAACTAGGCTGTCAGTGTACCCTCACACTTATGATATCTTGCCTTCTAAGAGCTCTAGATGACACAGACTCAACACCCGTTTCTTTTATGTGACTCGACTTCTACACCAGAATACCAAGAGAACTTAGCCTATTTGGCGACTATTGATGTTCGATCTCACCTTATAAACAAGAAAGGACCTTTCTCAACATAGTGTTGGATTTGATTCAAGCCTCTCGGGTCACTAGTGCAACCGTTTAAGTTATGATACCTCTTAGCATTGATTTACACTTTTTAGCCACCTATACCACAATTCCTATCAGGATACCTTTTAGTACTATTTAAGCCAGTTGGAAACCTTACACCTTTAAGCTTCGCCTGATACTAAATGTTGAACCCCGCTTAGCAATGGCAACTAGATTCTTTCATTGGATGTTTCGAAACACAGGTGGACCTTCATGCTCGACTGCCCTTCCCCTTTGATGTCCATACTTTTAAGGCTTTTCTTAAATTGCTTTTATATCAACTTAAAAGTCGTGGTAACACTTTCTAAAATACCTATTCTTAGGATTAAAATTTCTGGTCAAAATCTTTACCAAGCTTTTGTTGAGAAATATCAAACGTCAACTTTTATGAAATATATCTTACCACGATCGGGAATACGTTTCTTACGAACTTATAAAATCTTTTGAATAGATCATAATTTAGGACGAGGAACAATAATCCAAATCTTTTATCATGGTCTTGATGAAGCATCTCAAGCAATCCTTGATGCCGGAGGAATTTTCCTTTACAAAACACCTAACGAGGCATATCAACTTCTTGAAGATCGAGTACTTCTTAAACTCGATTGGTCAAAAGATTCCAAAACCAAACCCATACGGAAAACCGTTGCTTTTGCGTAAAGTTCAAATAATTCGTAACTCATGGACAAAATAGAATCCTTGTCTTCTAAAATGGACTCGCAATACAAAGATATAAAAGGAGAAATGAAAGAAATGCGAGATGACTGTAATAATTGTGGAGGAAATCACACATCATCCGAGTGTCATGACCAACCTATGAATAGACCCAACGAAGGGGAAGCCAATTATGTCCAAGGAGGATATCGTGGAGGAGGTTTTCGTTGTAATTATTACGGAGGAAGTTCTGGAAATTGGTAAGATCGCCAACAAAGGGATAATAACCGTGATTTTCAACCCCGAACAGACAATCCAAACCCAACAAATTCAGATAAAAAGGAAGAATCTGATTTTGAAAAAATGATGCGAGAATTCGTAAATGCTCAAAGAACCACAAATGAGTTTGTAAAAACCCAATTTTTTAATCTCAAATCCAAAGTTGAGCAAGGTCAGAAAAATCATCAAGCTTCTATCCAGGATCTTGAACAAAAATTTGGTAGACTTTCTGATCAATTTTCTTCTCGAATTCCTGCTACATTACCAAGTAACACCCAATCCAATCCAAAACCATCTGGATCAAATGATAAGAATTATCGTCCACCACAAAACAGAAATGAGCATATCAATGCTGTATTCACTAGAAGTGGTCTCTCATATGATCCACCACCCATTCCTACAGATAACACTATTATTCAAGATGAGGAGGAGGAAGAAGCTGAAGAAGAAGCAGTTGAAGAAGAATCAACCCAAAAACCAACCATTCCACCAATAAAGCCTTATACACCGAAAATACCATATCCACAAGCCCTAAGAAAAGAGAAAAGAGAGGAGCGAAATAAGAAGTTTTTAGAGATGATCAAAGAAGTTAGAATTAACGTACCCCTCATTGATGTTCTAGCTGGAATGCCCAATTATGGGAAATTTTTTAAAGAACTTATTAATAATCGAAACAAGTTAGAACAAATTTCCGCTACCGTTCTCAATGAAGAATGCTCTGCTATAATTCAAAACAAAATTCCACCAAAACTTGGAGATCCCGGAAGTTTTCTTATACCATGTACATTAGGAAACAACATCACATGTGATGCTTTAGCCAATTTAGGTGCAAGTATCAATTTGATGCCCTATTCGTTGTATTCTAAACTTTCCATTAATACATTGAAACCTACTAAGATGAGTATAAGATTAGCCAACCATACATACCAATATCCTGTTGGGGTTGCTGAAAATATGCTTGTTTAAGTTGGTAAATTTGTTTTTCCTGTGGATTTTGTCATATTAGAAATGGAAGAAGATAGTCGAGTACCCTTAATCTTAGGAAGACCTTTCTTAAACACTGCTGACGCAATGATTTAAGTCAAAGGCAAAGAACTCAATTTTGGAGTAGGAGAAGATCGAATCACATTCTTAATCGATAAAGCAATGAAATATCCAAATTCCAATGATGACACATGCTATAACATCGATGTTATTGATGAAGTCACCGAAGAAGAATTGGATGCATTACTTGATGATTCAAAACCATTCATGACTACTTCAGAAAAGATCAGTGAAACAGATTCTGATAAAGAATTTGAGGAATTCATGGAAATAAAATTAGAAAAAGATGAAGAAGAGAAATTTGAAGATATCACTGAGAAAGATCAATTGAAAATCAAATCATCTCTAGAAGAACCACCCACTGATTTGGAACTCAAAACCCTGCCCAATAATTTAGAATGTGCTTACTTAGAAGAAAATTCACTTCTTCCAGTATTCATATCGTCGTTGCTCGAAACAAATCAAAAAGAAAGACTCGTTTCTGTTCTTAAGAAGCATAAACGCGCTTTTGCGTGGAAAACTTCTGATATTCCAGGAATTAGTCGAGATTTTTGCAAAAACAAAATCAATTATGAAGAAGGTACTAAACCCGTTGTAGAAAGACAACGTCGACTCAACCCAAATATGAAAGAAGTTGTTGAGAAGGAAATCATCAAACTTCTTGACGCAGGAATTATTTATCCTATCGAGGATAACCCATGGGTGAGTCCAGTTCATTGTGTTCCAAAGAAAGGAGGAATGACTGTAGTGACAAACGAAAGGAATGAATTAGTTCCTACTAGAACTGTCACTGGATGGCGAGTATGTATTGATTACAGAAAACTTAACAAAGCCACCAGGAAATATCATTTTCCTTTACCGTTCATGGATCAGATGCTCGAAAGATTAGCAGGAAAAAAATACTTTTACTTCCTTGATGGTTTTTCGGGATATTTCCAAATTCCTATCGATCCAGCCGATCAAGAGAAAACCACATTTACATGTCCTTTTGGAACCTACGCTTACCGGCGTATGCCTTTTGGTCTATGTAATGCACCTGCAACTTTTCAAAGGTGTATGATCGCAATATTTCAAGACATGCTTGAGACATCTATGGAAGTTTTCATGGATGACTTTTTAGTTTTTGGTGATTCTTTTGAAACTTGTCTTTCTAATCTAGATAAAATGCTTGAGAGATGTGAAGCTGCACATCTAGTTCTTAATTGGGAAAAATGTCATTTCATGGTAACTGAAGGAATTGTGTTAGGACACAATATATCAAGTTCAGGGATGGAAGTAGACAAAGCTAAAATAGATGTTATCACCAAATTACCGCCACCAACTAACGTTAAAGCCGTTAGAAGTTTTCTAGGACATGCCGGTTTTTACCGCCGATTTATCAAAGATTTTTCAAAAGTATCACATCCTATGACTAAACTTTTAGAAAAGGATTCTGTATTTGATTTCAATGGTGACTGCATTAAAGCTTTTGAAACATTGAAAGGTCAATTGACTAGTGCCCTAATTATGGTTTCACCTAATTGGTCACTACCATTTGAAATCATGTGTGATGCAAGCAATTTCGCTGTTGGAGCTATTTTAGGACAACGTGAAGGAAAACATTTTCGTCCTATATACTTTGATAGTAAAACACTCAACAATGCTCAACAAAACTGTACGGTTACAGAGAAAGAATTATTAGCCGTAGTTTTTTCATTCGACAAATTCAGATCTTATCTCGTGCTTTCAAAAACAAGAGTTTTTACCGATCATTCCGCACTCAAATATCTGTTTACCAAACAAGATGCAAAACCGCGTCTTATCATATGGATTTTATTACTGCAAGAATTTGATATCGAAATAAAAGACAAGAAAAGAGCAGAAAATCTTGTAGCAGATCATTTGTCACGTCTCGAGAATCCGAATTTGGAAGAATTAAAAGAAAATGAAATTAATGATTATTTTCCAGAAGAAACTCTCATGACGATAGATAAAGATGATGATCAGGAAATACCATGGTTTGCAGATTACGCAAATTATCTTGCAGGAGATATTCTTAAAAAGGGGATGAGTCACTACCAACGTTGTAAGTTCTTTTCAGAACTAAAACACTATTATTGGGAGAAACCTTACCTTTTTAAAATGTGCAAGGATGGAATGATAAGAAGATGTGTTTCGGGTGCCGAAACAAGAAAAATTCTTGATGAATGTCATCATGGCCCAACTGGGGGACATTATGGTCCTTCCACTACAGCTAGAAAAGTATTTGATGCTAGATTCTATTGGCCTACAATTTTCAAAGAAGCGTATACTCTTGTTCAAAACTGCGATGCGTGCCAAAAATCCGGTAACCTTTCTCGAAGAGACGAAATGCCTCAAAAGAGCATTCAAGTCTGTGAAATATTCGACATTTGGGGAATTGATTATGTTTCCAAATGGGTAGAAGCTGAAGCTCTTCCTACTAACGATGCACGAGTTGTTGTCAACTTTCTCAAAAAGCTTTTTGCTCGCTATGGAATTCCTAATGCTTTAATAAGTGATAGAGGACCCCTTTTCGATAATAAACAAATGGAGAAAGTAATGAAACGATATGGAGTTCATCATCGTTTTGCTATAGCTTATCATCCACAAACTAGTGGTCAAGTCGAAAATACCAATAGAGTTATAAAAAGAATACTTGAAAAAATGGTTAAAGACAATCCTTTCGTTTGGTCAAGGAAATTAGGCAACGCTCTATGGGCATTTCGTATGGCATATAAGACACCAATTGGTACAACAGCATACAGACTCTTGTATGGGAAAACATGTCATCTACCGTTCGAACTTGAACACCGTGCTTACTGGGAGTTAAGAAGCTGTAATCCTGATCTAAAAATAGCTGGAGAAAAGAGATTTTTGCAATTACATGAACTTGATGAATTAAGACTTCAAGCTTATGAAAACTCCAAGCTATATAAAGCAAGAACCAAAGCATACCACGATAGAAAGCTGAGAATTCGAAATCAATTCAAAGCTGGAGATAAAGTTCTGCTTTTCAATATGAAATACAAGTTTAAAGCTCCGAAACTCAAGCCAAAATGGTTTGGACCATATATAGTGAAACATGGGTTTCCATCAGGTTATTTTGAACTTTATGACAAACATGATGGAAGTTTCATTGTAAATGAGCACCGAATTAAACTCTATTATGATAAAGAGCAATTAAACGTGATTTCTAATGAAGAAATTTCATCCGAATTTGAATATGAAGCTATCACATTCATGTCTCCACACAAGGAAATGGTTCCTTGTGTAACACCCCCAAAATACCGCAGCGGAAGACTGTGTCATAGGGGTGCTACTTCATAATACAAAGTACAAGTTATAGAAAACGAACTCTAAATGAGACGTTTTGAAAAGTTACCATTCGATTAAAGAATTCAAAGTTACAAACATGAGATTCCAAAGTATGATACATAAATGTATAAAAAATGTTGAATGGTAAATGATAAAAGCGTAAGTCTTCAGAATATGCAGCTTGACTCTAAGTTCCATGCACTAGCTATCGCCTTACTAACCTGAGATAAACATGCTAAAGTGTCAACACAATGGTTGGTGAGTTCATAGAGTTTGTCTTAAAACAGTTAAAAAGTCTTAAAAGAATGTTCACACAGCAAAGGCATCGTGAATCCACTCAGTTACAAGTCCCGCCATAAGAGACTTGTAACATGTGTGTTCACAACCCACTGCTACAATATAGTATGATTAAGACATGTATAAGTTCATCAAAACAATTAAGGAATTAGTCGTGAGTCTACTCTTCATCTCCGAAGACCTCACGTTTATGATGTATCCAACATTCGCAAATGCTAGGATGTATCAATAGCCTCAATGGTCATCCAACAACTTAATTTGGAGCCACCGGAAGTCTCAATGGTCATCCAGCAACTTAATCTGGAGCCACTGTGTAACAATTCGCATTTTTCAGGATAATTACTATTCCCGGAAAATTTCACTATTCACTTTTACTATTCATCTTTCCCGAAAATTTTCCCGAAATTTGATTTTTATTTCTTGGGCTCGAGTGATAAATCATTTCCATGGCAAATTAAAAGTTTTTTTTTTTGGGCAAATTAAAAGTTTGACATTCATAAGCTCATTTTCGTGAAAGTTATTAAGGAATTACACGGAATTACACGTTTTAGGGTAAAACGTCATTCAGAAATTCTACGTACAACGAAACTCGACCGCGTTAAGTGACCCCGCATCAGAAAAATGTTTGACACACTCATGATTTATTTGAGAATTAATCGTGACTGAGAAAAACATGACCAAAATAAACCTCGGCCGTGAAAAACTGGAATTTTCTAAATTTTTATAGAATAGTGCTTTAGTGTAACACCCCGCCTTATAGACTACAATATTGTCCGCTTTGCCCGAAGGCTCACGGCTTTGTTCTTGTGGCCCTCATGTGAAGACTTCCCGGCTGGTCACCCAAGCTAGTACTACTCTCACATGAGCACGCTTAACCGTATGGCCGATTAACCGTTCCACCACAAAACGTGTTTCTAAAAAGAATTGAGTTTTCAAATTTTTAGAAAAAGTCAACATATTTTTTCCTCCTCCTTTGACCAAAAATCATTCCTTGATTTTATAAGTCATTCCTTGATTTTTAGGCTTACGGTTTGATGTCTAAAAGACATTTAATACCAACCGACACTAGACTGAGCCCAGTCTAGACATTATAAGTCTTTTTAAATCATTTATATCCTATTAGAAAAGTAACATTTTACTTTTCTCAATTTTACGCAATATTCGTACGTTTTACGTATTACGCGTTTTAGACCCGTATTTCCAGTTTTAGCAGGGTTTTACCACCCAAATGGAACCTACCACTCATTTTATATTTTATTATGGAGTATTTTGACATGTTTAACCATTCTTCCAAGTTTCGTATTTTTACGATACCCGGTTTTACGTTTTGAGGCTTAATCATTTACGATTGGCATTTCCCGGAGTCAAAACTAACCAAGTATCTTGGATAATATCCTCAAAAGTCCAACCCTTCCTCCCCAAGCTTGACAAACCACCACTAGGAGGGGGGTTTCACACTTGTGGCTCAATCTTGACCCTTCATGCCTTAGATGATTACACATGTACTACTTAGGCTCCAAGTTAAACTTGGTCACCAAGTTGTGGTAATATCCTAGTCATTTCCTAACCTCCTCAAGACACTATAAAGCCCTCTCCTCCCCTTCATTTGTACGCCACACCACACACACCACAACACTCCATACTTAGCTTTAATTCTTCTAATTTCTAGCAAGGATCAAGTGCAAGTTCAAGATAGAAACCCTAGTTTGATCTTAGGTTACCAAAATACTTCCATAACCTCATATACTTGGTGATTTATCTTGAGTTTGAATCCACTCAAGTCACCTCAACCTTCATCATCCATCTTTCAAGATTACAAGGGTAGAAAGATTGCATGAAGTGAAGTGGGTTGAAGCAAGTCTATCAAAGTCCTTTTCCTTACTTGCTACTTTCCTTTCATCCTTGAAAGCCAAAAGTTGTAAGCCTAAACCTAGCATGCTTCTTGTTTTTTTAATCATGTTCATATCATTTACATGTTATTCTTGCTATATTATGTGTTGTATTTATGTCCATGATGTATAAAAATGAGTAAAAGATGTTGTTATAATGGATTGTTAAAATAAGTTACTAAAACAAGTAAAGTAGTGACTTTCTTGGTAAGACCTGATCAAAATGGTAAAAATATGATATTGGATCATTACATATTGTAGTAGAGGACCTAACAAGGAAACCGTAGCAATTTGAACCACCTAAAACGAGTATACGAGTCAAAAGTTATGATGATTTGAAGTTACCAAAACTTTGCGGCAAAACTGCCAAATAGTTTCTGTTACAGAAACTTAAAACACGCAAAAAGAGGCATTTCTGGTCCGATTCATCAAAAAGTTAAAACACGAAAGTTGTCCGGAATCACGTTTTCGTTCAGGATTAAAGAAGCTCGAGCCTTGAAAACGCTTTCTGAGTGAGATATTTTTCAGTTTCTTAACAGCTATTTACATATATATAAGTCACTAGATTATGGTTATACTTTAAAAGGAACAAGAGGTCTTATGACCTATAATCAAGACCACAACCATGGCTAGAGCCAAGGTTGTGTCTCATGACCTTGGAACAAGGACCAAAGGTCATGGCTAGGCCATGACGAAATGACCAAGTAAACTTACATAGGCGTAAACATGAAACAATGAATTAGGCGATAACTTGAACAAGCAATTTGGATCTACTTCACTTGAAAAGGAACCATGAGATATACAAAGAGAAAATGGTCATACAAGACTTATGAAACTACCCCTAATAACAATCTTCATGTACAAATAAACTTTCCTAAGTTTATTCAAGTATCGGACATGTAACTTTTCAGATCAAAACTTATATCTATATATTTCATCAACTACTACAATAGTAGGGAGCCTCATGTGAGGAGTTCATTATGTAAGCCGTCGAGTTGAGTTGTGGATTTACGAGTTAAAGTGTCCTGGCTCCTCGAACGCTTACTAACATGACTTCTGAATTATGTCGGCCCGAACGGTAGTAAACGGTATACAAAACATACATGTTCATGAATCTTTTCTTTCAAAGACTTACAATATACATCATACCACATCATGGACTAAATGCAAGATATATATATAGGCACTACTTCATATTCTTTACTCCGATCCTAAGTCGCAGCATTCTATTATAGGTTGCTCGTAGAAACCTTCACGATCCAACCGTTACCTTCATTACTTGCTATCTTACTTAAGGTGAGTTCATAGCCCCACTTTCCATTACTTAATTGTTTTACAAACCCTTGGGGGGAATACATGCTATTTTTAACCGAGCACAATGTTTTTAAATTGTATGCTGCCTGATTTTTTTATTATCACTAAGTACCAGCCTTGCTAAACCGAGATCCTTTATTATGAACCATTTAATCACTAGCAATAGTGAGCGCGAATATTGTGAATAGGCCTATTGGGATTGACGAATCCTATTTGTATTGACTAAGTTCAAACAAATGCACTAATATTTGAGATTTAGGTATGTTAGCAAAGTACCTACCGGGATAAATCTGCCGATCGATATTGGTACACGTTAACGTTATGGTGTCATAAGCTTAATGTATAATACATTTTATGGGCGTATAATAACGTAGCCTGCCTGTTTTATTTTCCAAACATTGGTGTGAGTCCATAGCTCACACTACCAACATATTGTGTTCAAACATTTAACAAACTCTATGAATATCACTCAACCTTTGTGTTGACCTCTCAAGCATGTATTTCAGGTTCATGACGATCAAGGATGGCACGGAAGGACACGGATACTCAAGAGGGTTATAAATTTTATTATCATTCAAAACTCATTTAAATTATAAACATGGAACCATCTGGGACCTCATTTTGTAATCTCTGATATTTATATAATTTGAATGATAAATCTTTTAAAACGACTCAATTGGAGTTCGTTTTCTATCATTGTGACTATTGTGCCGTCGAGTAACACCCAGTTTGAATTCCGCTGCAACCATGAATTGGGGGTGTTACAGATTGGTACCAGAGCCATGGTTATAGAGAAACGGGTCTAATTGAGACCTAAACTATAACCACACATACAAGCAAAAACATTTTTATAGCCTTCCGCTCTCCGTGTCTTCCATCCTCCAGACGATTATGGACTTAGTAAGCATGTTATGATACACAAACATATTAGTATATTCATATATACCCATTTTGAGCATTTCCCCGTAAGCATTAGTATATTGATATATAAACTCGGTTTATTTTCAATCATTTATCTAAACAATGGACTAAACATATCTACGTATGCCTATTCTAGGGCATTTCGACACAATCACATTCTCCCAATCATGTTCCTACTCCAATATTTTATGTCCAAGACATTGTAACTGATTGCAATGGTCTTTCCTATTTTCCAAGACATTGTATTATACAATGGTCTTAACCATTTCTCAAATGTTTTGAGTCACACAATGGTCTAACCTACTTCCCAGACATTGTGAATTGCACAATGGTCTAACCTACTTCCGAGACATTGTGTTTTGCGCAATGGTCTCTAGAATCTTTCCATCACATCATCAATATCATTTCATATGACATCAAAAACCCGTCACAACCTATCGATTTCTAAATAGAAATATGAGATTTTTAAAGGACAAACAAATCCATCATCTACGAAAGCTGAAGTTCAGCTCTACATTCATCAAAGTTTTCTTCTGAAGTTCAGCTCTATAATGCGATCAAGTATTTGTACAAGTAAGCAAGTAGTTGTGCATGTATCCCCCCCAAAGAGTTAAAACAAGTATGAAAAAGTAGGGGCTATGACTCACCTTAAGTCTATGTAATGAGAAATGAAAGTGGTAGTCGAATCGTGAAAGTCTCTAAGAGCAGCCTATAATAGAACGTTGCAACTTAGGTTTGGAGTAACGTCTAAGAATACGAAGAATTGCCTATATATGTCTTGCATAATGTTCATGATGTAGTACTTAGTATATAGTGTAAGTCTTTGAATATAAGTCGTTTATGAAACATGTATAGTTTGTACATCTCTTACTACCGTTCGGGCCGACATAATTCAGAAGTCATGGAGTAAACGTTCGAGGAGCCAGGACACTTTAATTCGTAAATCCACAACTCATCTCGACGGCTTACTTAATATACTCCTCACATGAGGTTCCCTACTATTGTAGTATTTGATAATATATATATATATATATATATATATATATATATATATATATATATATATATATATATATATATATATATATATATATATATATATATATATATATATATATATAAGCTTTTTGATCTTTAAAAGTTATATGGTCTTTAGCCGTGGCTTTGCCGTGACCTTGGTCATTGTTACCATGGTCTTAAGACTCAACCTTGGCTTTAGCCATGGTTGTGGTCTTGGCTTTAGGTCATTAGACCTCTTGGTCTTAGTAAAACATAACTATTATATAGTGAATTTGGTCTAAAAATGGGCTGTTAAGAATTTGAAGAAAATTATCACTCAGAAAGCGTTTTCAGGGCTCGAGCTTCTTTTTTCCTGAACGAAAACGTCGTTCCGGACAACTTTCATGTTTTAACTTTTTGATGAATCGGACCAGAAGTGGGACTTTCAAATTGGCAGAATGCAAAACAGTAGGTTATAGGCAGTTTCGGCGTTTTGGTGTCGCTAACTTCTTATGGCCATAACTTTTGACTCATGTACTCGTTTTGGGTGATTCAAATTGCTATGTTTTCCTTTTGAAGTCCTTTATAACAGTAAGTAAGTGTCAAATATCATAGTTGTACTATTTTGGTCGTGGTTCTCCATAAAAATCACTAGTTTGCTTGTTTACTTGTCATAAGTTAACATATGTATACCAATACTTGTTTTATCCATTTTTAAACATCATGAACACAATAACAAGAACATATATAGCATGAAAGGAACACAAAGATCATGAAAATGATATTGAGCAATAAAGTGTATAAGAGTTTCTTACAACTTTTGGCTTTCTAAAGAAAGGAAGTCAAGTATAGAACTAGGACACTAAACCTAAGCTTGTAAACCCTTCACCATAACTCTTGTAACCCTTGCTAGCCTTGATATAACCCTTGTGAAAACCCATTAACTTCAGCCCTAGTACCCTTATGTAGCTCTTAATTTAACCATGGAATCACCAAACAAACTCTTGATTCATGTAGAGACTAACTAGGCCTTCAACTTTGGTGTGTAACTTGAAGATTGAAATCAAAATAAGAGTGTTTGTGTTTGTTTTGTGTTGTGAACGACTTCAAGAGGGGTAGGAGGGTTATATAGGGCCTTGAGGAGGTGCTAGGAAGGTGTTAGGAAGTTGCCTAAACTTGGAGGCCAAGATGTACACTTGTAATGATCTAATGAACCCTTGGTGACCAAGTTTGCTTAATATACAAGTATCCTAAAGTTCAAGGCTTATCACCAAGTCACCAAGGCTTGGTGAATCATCATATACACGTTCATATGATGGGAGAAGTGACTAGGTGCTTAAACTTGGTATTATCTAGCTTACGGAGTGAGTTTTGGTCCCGGTAATCGCTAACGGTAAGTCGTTAAGTCATGAAACTTAAAATCGGGTATCCTAAAAATATGAAACTTATAAATATGTTAAAACTTATTAATATAACCTATCTTAGCATATTTAATGAGTGGCAAGTTCTATCGGGTTGCTTAAACGCTGCTAAAACTGGAAACGCGAGTCTAAAACGCGTAATTCGCGTAAAACGCTGAACTGGAAAACGTAAAATTCCAAAACTTTTGGAATTGTCCTAAAATGAGAGAAAATCATATTTCTATTGTTTATAGTGTTTTATGGACATATCGGGATGCTGGAATGACGTTTAAACCTAAAAGTAAATCTCGGACACGGCTTTGTGATTTTTGCAGAAATGATCCGACGAGCGTCAAACTCTCGGATTATCGTTAAAATAGTTTAACTTACGAGAATATGAAATAAAAATTTCTGAGATGAATAGTGAAAAATGAATAGTAAAAAGTGAATAGTGAAATTTTCGGGAATAAAAGTTAACCTGAAATTGCGAATTGTTACAGTGTCTACCCCTTAAGGAGAACTTCGTCCCGAAGTTCAGTTGATGTTAACTACTTACGGTGTGTCTAAGAGAATTCGGGATTTCTAATATAGTGATGTTCACTCTGTTTCGTCTAAGGTTGTGGTTAAGGAGTCGTATCGGATGCAAATAAGCCCACTTATTTATAACTCTTTACTTACATAAAGAAGCGTCCAAATTTATGTAAGTAAGGGATCATAAACTTATGGTTCGGTGATTTACAATTTCTTTATTTAACTGAAGAGGCGTCCCAATCCATTTAAATAAGGAGATTCTAAAACATCCTACTTAAGAATTTCCGACACAAAATCCGCCTTCTGAGGCCGATAGTAAGATAATCAAGCCATCAATTCCCTAAAGCTAAGCAATAATATTATTTAACTCAAATCTTGTGTCTCATCAAATAAGAACTGTCACAAGATCAAGTTAACTAATTAGTTATTGCTGAGCTCCATGTTTTTAATGACTCGACTAATCTCTGGGGCTCCTTATAATACTAAAGTCACATCATCTAACAGCGTGGAACTAAACCAACAACTACCAAAAAGCGTATGTGTATGTAGTGTGTGTAAGGCAAATAAAGAGGAAGGTCCCAACGTATATAGCAGTTATAGTCTAGGCACTAAATGCAACCTAGTTCTCTATAACCAAGGCTCTGGTACCAATCTGTAACACCCCCAAAATACCGCAGCGGAAGACTGTGTCATAGGGGTGCTACTTCATAATACAAAGTACAAGTTATAGAAAACGAACTCTAAATGAGACGTTTTGAAAAGTTACCATTCGATTAAAGAATTCAAAGTTACAAACATGAGATTCCAAAGTATGATACATAAATGTATAAAAAATGTTGAATGGTAAATGATAAAAGCGTAAGTCTTCAGAATATGCAGCTTGACTCTAAGTTCTATGCACTAGCTATCGCCTTACTAACCTGAGATAAACATGCTAAAGTGTCAACACAATGGTTGATGAGTTCATAGAGTTTGTCTTAAAACAGTTAAAAAGTCTTAAAAGAATGTTCACACAGCAAAGGCATCGTGAATCCACTCAGTTACAAGTCCCGCCATAAGAGACTTGTAACCTGTGTGTTCACAACCCACTGCTACAATATAGTATGATTAAGACATGTATAAGTTCATAAAAACAATTAAGGAATTAGTCGTGAGTCTACTCTTCATCTCCGAAGACCTCACGTTTATGATGTATCCAACATTCGCAAATGTTAGGATGTATCAATAGCCTCAATGGTCATCCAACAACTTAATTTGGAGCCACCGGAAGTCTCAATGGTCATCCAGCAACTTAATCTGGAGACACTGGCAGTAACACAATCAAGTATAACGCAGTTAAGTATAACACAATCATGTATGTATGAAATCAAGTATAATGCGATCAAGTATAAGACAATCAAGTATAATGCGATCAAGTATTTGTACAAGTAAGCAAGTAGTTGTGCATGTATCCCCCCCAAAGAGTTAAAACAAGTATGAAAAAGTAGGGGCTATGACTCACCTTAAGTCTATGTAATGAGAAATGAAAGTGGTAGTCGAATCGTGAAAGTCTCTAAGAGCAGCCTATAATAGAACGTTGCGACTTAGGTTTGGAGTAACGTCTAAGAATACGAAGAATTGCCTATATATGTCTTGCATAATGTTCATGATGTAGTACTTAGTATATAGTGTAAGTCTTTGAATATAAGTCGTTTATGAAACATGTATAGTTTGTACATCTCTTACTACCGTTCGGGCTGACATAATTCAGAAGTCATGGAGTAAACGTTCGAGGAGCCAGGACACTTTAATTCGTAAATCCACAACTCATCTCGACGGCTTACTTAATGAACTCCTCACATGAGGCTCCCTACTATTGTAGTATTTGATAACATATATATATATATATATATATATATATATATATATATATATATATATATATATTTATAAGCTTTTTGATCTTTAAAAGTTATATGGTCTTTAGCCGTGGCTTTGCCGTGACCTTGGTCATTGTTACCATGGTCTTAAGACTCAACCTTGGCTTTAGCAATGGTTGTGGTCTTGGCTTTAGGTCATTAGACCTCTTGGTCTTAGTAAAACATAACTATTATATAGTGACTTTGGTCTAAAAATGGGCTGTTAAGAATTTGTAGAAAATTATCACTCAGAAAGCGTTTTCAGGGCTCGAGCTTCTTTACTACTGAACGAAAACGTCATTCCGGACAACTTTCGTGTTTTAACTTTTTGATGAATCAGACCAGAAGTGGGACTTTCAAATTGGCAGAATGCAAAACAGTAGGTTATAGGCAGTTTCGGCGTTTTGGTGTCGCTAACTTCTTATGGCCATAACTTTTGACTCGTGTACTCGTTTTGGGTGATTCAAATTGCTATGTTTTCCTTTTGAAGTCCTTTATAACAGTAAGTAAGTGTCAAATATCATAGTTGTACTATTTTGGTCGTGGTTCTCCATAAAAATCACTAGTTTGCTTGTTTACTTGTCATAAGTTAACATATGTATACCAATACTTGTTTTATCCATTTTTAAACATCATGAACACAATAACAAGAACATATATAGCATGAAAGGAACACAAAGATCATGAAAATGATATTGAGCAATAAAGTGTATAAGAGTTTCTTACAACTTTTGGCTTTTTAAAGAAAGGAAGTCAAGTATAGAACTAGGACACTAAACCTAAGCTTGTAAACCCTTCACCATAACTCTTGTAACCCTTGCTAGCCTTGATATAACCCTTGTGAAAACCCATTAACTTCAGCCCTAGTACCCTTATGTAGCTCTTAATTTAACCATGGAATCACCAAACAAACTCTTGATTCATGTAGAGACTAACTAGGCCTTCAACTTTGGTGTGTAACTTGAAGATTGAAATCAAAATAAGAGTGTTTGTGTTTGTTTTGTGTTGTGAACGACTTCAAGAGGGGTAGGAGGGTTATATAGGGCCTTGAGGAGGTGCTAGGAAGGTGTTAGGAAGTTGCCTAAACTTGGAGGCCAAGATGTACACTTGTAATGATCTAATGAACCCTTGGTGACCAAGTTTGCTTAATATACAAGTATCCTAAAGTTCAAGGCTTATCACCAAGTCACCAAGGCTTGGTGAATCATCATATACACGTTCATATGATGGGAGAAGTGACTAGGTGCTTAAACTTGGTATTATCTAGCTTACGGAGTGAGTTTTGGTCCCGGTAATCGCTAACGGTAAGTCGTTAAGTCATGAAACTTAAAATCGGGTATCCTAAAAATATGAAACTTATAAATATGTTAAAACTTATTAATATAACCTATCTTAGCATATTTAATGAGTGGCAAGTTCTATCGGGTTGCTTAAACGCTGCTAAAACTGGAAACGCGGGTCTAAAACGCGTAATTCGCGTAAAACGCTGAACTGGAAAACGTAAAATTCCAAAACTTTTGGAATTGTCCTAAAATGAGAGAAAATCATATTTCTATTGTTTATAGTGTTTTATGGACATATCGGGATGCTGGAATGACGTTTAAACCTAAAAGTAAATCTCGGACACGGCTTTGTGATTTTTGCAGAAATGATCCGACGAGCGTCAAACTCTCGGATTATCGTTAAAATAGTTTAACTTACGAGAATATGAAATAAAATTTCTGAGATGAATAGTGAAAAGTGAATAGTGAAAAGTGAATAGTGAAATTTTCGGGAATAAAAGTTAACCTGAAATTGCGAATTGTTACACCTTGGGCACACAGTAATGGTTTTATCTATGATGCTCTTCCTAGAGCATGGGAAAATGTTAAATTGGAAAACATAGATGAAACAGGAGAGGGAATTGTGATAGGAAATGTGTTGTATATCCCTAAAAGGAAACATAACACTAAAACTTCATAATCTATTTCGAAGTTTGAGTTCGGCTGAGGACTCGTTAATAAAACAAGCGCTTCTCGGGAGGCAACCCGTGTGTTTATTTTTATTCTATTTTATTTTTTAGTGTTTATACCCCAAAGTTTTACCAAATGGTCGAACTTAAGTGTGGTGGTGTGCCACTAATTTGAATAAAACTGCAATGCTTTTTGTTTGTTTGTTTTTTGTTCCTAATAATGCAGGTGTTGATTACAAGAAAAAGAAGATTGGATACAAACACAACACCGGATATCATGGTTTATTCTTTCATTTTCCCTACTTTCATGCTTTTTCATTTATCACATTGAGGACAATGTTTAACTTAAGTGTGGGGGGGGGGGGGGGTGAGTTGGTAAAATAAGAAATTAAGTCTAAATATCAATTTAATTTTTAAATTTTGTTTGTCCTTATAATCTAGTTGTTTTCACGCTTTTAGGAATAATTTAATAGAATAACTGGATCTATCCACTGGTAAAAATTAGTAATTTTTGAAAAATTGGAGATGCGTCCCGATTAATATTGCAATCCATTTCTGGGATCGATAACATTTGCTAGCACATATTATAACCCTTTCCACTAAATTGTGAGGATTTTAGCCTATTTCATATATAGCATACATCTTTTATGCTTGAACCTTTTTTTATGAGTGTCCCGGTGATTTTATTTATTCTAGAACTTGTACTTGTAAATCATTACGAGACCATTGTGAGATTACATTTTTGTAATATAAGTAATATATACGTGATAAGAGGCAACCTTAGGATTTTAACCAAATAGCCTTCATTATTCATTTTTAGGTAGTCACATTGATTAGTTAATTTCCAATTTTTAACCTTTTTGTTAGTGTTCAATTTTAGTGCTAGATACCCTTAGTTACACCCTCCAAGCCATCCTTTTCGTTTTTGATAAATCCAGAAAAATACAAAAAGATTTTACACTTTAAACCTTAGCCTAACCCTTTGTCAAAGTCTAAATGGTGGATTGCTAGTTGCTTGGTTGATGGATTGTTTCTGATGATTATTAGTTAGCCACACTTCACCAATTATGTGAGTGCCATTCCGACAAAGACGGAGACTGCAGCTTCTTATTTGTATTGTTGCGGTGATGCTTATGCGAAGTGTGAGGGATATGAGTAAAAAAAAAAGTTATCTCAACTATAAGGTGACAATTATAGCAAGTGTGCTATATGTGAAGAGGAAATTTTGTGATACATTGTTAAGCCAATGTGCTAAGTATGAAGAATATTGTTATGGCGAATCGATGTATCGATATTTGAAGAAGAGGAAGATTGCAACTATAATCATTTACGGGTTCGTGGTTTGTTTGGTGACTAGAAACAATGAGACTTAGACTTGATTTTATTGTTCTTTTAAAACCAATTTCATAAATATTCCCATGCCTTATCCCTACCTTTACCAAATTACTTTATCTATATGGATATTGTAATGGCTTTGTGAGAATGTCAAGTGCAAGAATATTATAGTGACCATCCGGTTTTTGAGTAATCAAGAATTCGCGCCAGTAATCTATTGTGTTTTTGTATGAGATGCTTGAACATAAGCCTGGTACAACCCGAAGCCTTACATTACAACCCGAATAAAAGACCTCTTTGATATGTAGACTTGGTGTTTAAGCCATTGCGGTGTAGTTTTGTTTCTTGTACAAGCCTATGGTAATAATTAGATCATGACTGAGCAATGAATGTGATTTCTCTTATATACTCCACTACCTAAATAAATGAGTAATAGAGTGAATTATACTTCGTTCCTTTTTCGTGAGGTGTTTAGAAATGTTAATCAAGCAAGAAAATCATTGGGTATTGTCAAACATCTCGATTTTTCATCTCTTAAGCTTAAAAATGATGAATCTTATCTTGTACTTGTACTTGGCGGATTTGCATCACATTTTTCTAATCATTCTTGGTTACCATGTGGATATTTAGTTTTCTTCTAGATTTGCTTGAGGACAAGCAAAGTTTAAGTGTGGGGGATTTGATAACGCTCAAAGTTAACATGTTTTTATAAGCGTTATTAGTGTTTTTGTGTATGTTATTTGGTTGTTTTTATATTCTTTTTCCACTAAATCATATCAAAGTATGTTTTTGTAGCATATGTAGCCAAATGCAGGAAAAATGGAGAAAAAATTGAAGAAAATGAAGTATACGCGATTACACGAAGATTCCCAAGCTCAAAAGTCCAATCTGTGAAGAATTCCATATGAGAACCTAAGTTTTGTCATCTCAAAGTTCCAAGTTCAGAAGTTAATCAAGTTTGGATAGTGCATAAAGAACTACACAAGGAAAAGTCAAAGTCCAAAACAGCCAGGATATACTATCCTATCGGTTGGAGTCTAACCGATCGGATTGCCATGATGACCATTTTCCATCCGATCGGTATCAACACGAAACCGATCGAATGGCCACTTCTGCATGTTTTTGCCAACTTTTGTGCATGAATCTTGGTCTTTTGTCCCATGGTTCTAGGTCGTTCTTAGTGTCTTACTGTCCAAGTTTAAGCATTTAAGTCCCTATTAATTACTAAGAGTGTTGGACAAGCCTATAAGGACCTCAAAAGTGCACCATTGAAGATACCATTTACTCTCATTACTACTCTCAATTATTATCATCTTCTAGCTCTCTAAGGAGGAAAATTCGTGCAGAAAGAACCAGGAACTTTAGAGGACCAAGGAAGCAACATTTAGAGTCCGAAAATCTCAAGAAATCATCACCAACACTTAGGTTATGAATACCTTGTCATTTGTTATCAATTTCAAAGCATTATAAGACTTAAAACCATGGATTCTAATGTTAAATATTCTGAGTTTATTTGCATGTTTGCTATGAGTGGCTAGTAATCTTTTTACACTTGTTTTGATGATGTTTTATACTTAGTGATAGTGATGATTGTGATAACATGTTTTAATTCAATTTCAAGTCAATCCTAAGAACCAATTGTACCTTAAGTTTCATCGTGACATTTGCTTAGCCAAGGTTAACTAATTGATAATAGTTTCAAGGGTCGAAAGATTTGTTATTACTCAACTAGTTATAATCATTTATCTATGAATGATTGTTTTTCACCATAATTATTCTTGACTAAACAAAGAAACAATAAGTATGATTGTAATGAGAATGCTTTCATAACATCAAATCGGATTTTTTGTAAACCTTTAGTTGGACGAGAGTTTAAATGTTTATAAACAATTGTGACCTTTTTGTCTATGAATAGGTTACCTTTTGTATTGACCATTTCCTAAGAGTATTTGATTTTTAATAAAAGTTTGTCTTGTGTTTAAGATATTCACCATACCTTATGAACCTTGGATAGATCTTGAATTGATTGGTTTACACCTAAAGCTTGTTTTTATGAACTAAAATCTTGACGAAGGTTTAACTTGTAGAAACAATAGATTAGATCACCATCTAATTATCTCACCCAACATGTTATCAAAAGTTATCACAATCATGTGTGTCATTAAGTAGAAAACTAGTCTAAACAAGTGTAGTTTTTAATTTATTGAATTTGTTATTATCTTATTTGCGTACATTAGAGATTTACTTTTAGACTTATATTTTGATTCACTCACAAATCCCTGTGAACGATCCCGACTTACCATCATATCTTGCTATAACGGACGAGTACACTTGCTCGTATGTGTTGTTTCTAGATTTGGTAATTCACCCTTATAAATTTAAAACTTGCACTAATCAATAGCACATCAGAAATTGCGGAATTAAAAAATGAAAATGATGAATGGAAACAAAACCGCGATCACATTGCTCATTGCAACGGGAAACTTGAGTCTGATATTCAGGATAAAAATCACATCATCATTGACTTAATAGAGAAAATTAAGCTACTTGAGAAAGGAAAGTTTGTTGACAATACAGTGATTGCACCAGGACAATACCACTTAGACAAAACAGATAAGGGAAATCATGCTCAAAGTTCTAATGTTAATTCTTCCACTTCTACGGGATTAGTCTCCACTAAAAGCGTTAGCAGACCCAAGGGAAAAAGTAACAAAAAGACTAGGAAGACTAGGATCTGGCAACGTAATAGCGGAACACTAGAAGTCCAAGGAGTAGAAGATCAACTTAGGAATTTGAATAAAAGTCATGTTGCATCTGAATTAGATTTTAATCTGGCAAATTGTAATCGAAATCTCAGTGTAACGAATGATGAACCTCTGAATGTTTCTAATGCATCTTGTGTGTTTTGTCATGATGTTTAGATAGGGTTGTTGTGCTTATGGCCTGTCATAAGCTCTAGTTTTTTCAAGTTTTTGCTTGAGGTTAATGTGGTATTTCAGCCACATTCCATTTGTACTTAACTTATTTTTTGGTTATATTTATTTGCCGGGGTAATCCCCTTTACCCAAAAAAAAGTGTGTTATCTGGTGATCATACAAAATGTCTAGCTAATTCTTTATTAAATCTTCATAAGAAACGTAGGAGTGGCATTCCTTTTAGGCCCACTATTGCCTCTAAGTCTATATTAGGAAAACCGCCATCTATGGTTTCTAATGAGATTGAAGTTACCCCCATAGTTAGGAATAAATCTAGGAACAAGCCCAAAGCGAGTGAATTCACCAAAAAGAAAGCGAGAACTAGTTGGAATTGGCAACGTTGGTTACAATATAAACCAGACTTTAAATGTATTCCTAAAATATTGAATATGTGTGCTTCTAACCAACCAGAACCCGCACTTTCTTTGGGTTCCACCCTTACTTCTGTTCCATCTTCTTGTGATGCAGGTGGTTCAGATTGTTCTATGGATTGTTGATGGCAGATGCACCCGACATATGATAGGCAATCTCAAACTGTTAGTCAACTTCGTTTCAAAGTTTATCGGAACTGTCAGATTCGGGAATGATCATTATTCTCTAATCATGGGATACGGTGACTATGTCAGTGGGAACATTGAAATCAATTGTGTATATTATGTGGAAGGCTTAGGTCACAACCTCTTTTCAGTAGAGCAATTTTGTGATGGGGATTTAGAAGTAGCATTTCGTGAGAAAACTTGTTTTGTTCGTGACTTACAAGGAAATTATCTAATGTTCGGCTCACGTGGTTCTAATCTTTAAACAATATCGATGTCAAATATGATTGCTTCATCTCCGATATGTCTTCTCTCCAAAGCAGAATCGACTAAATCTTGGTTATGGTATAAACATCTTTCGCACTTGAATTTCAAAACTATGACTGAACTTGCTCGTCATAAACTTGTTGATGGTTTTCCAAGATTCTGTTTTACCAAAGATCACTTATGTTCGGCCTGTGAACAAGGAAAAAGTACTCGCGCTCATTTTCCTTCTAAAATAGAGCACAGTACGAATCATGTTTTACAATTGCTTCATATGGATTTGTGTGCTCCGATGCGTGTTCAAAGTATCAATGGTAAACGCTACATACTTGTAATTGTGGATGATTACTCCAGATGGACTTGGGTTTATTTTCTACGCAGTAAAGATCAAGCTCCTTCGATGATCATCACCTTTCTTACTAAAATTCAAGTTCAGTTACGTAACACGGTCAGAACGGACAATGGTACAGAATTTAAGAATCAGACACTTCGGTCATATTTTGAGAAAGTGAGAATTGAACATCAAACATCTATTGCTAGAAGCCCAGAACAGAATGGAGTAGTTGAAAGACGCAACAGGACATTAGTGGAAGCTGCAAGAACCATGTTGATTAATGCTCAATTACCAGATTACTTATGGGTGGAAGCTGTTTCAACTGCATGTTACACCCAAAACCGTTGCATGATCACAAAATGCCATCACAAAACACCTTATCAGATTGTTCACAAAAGAAAACCAAACATCGACAACTTTCATATATTTGGAGCACTTTGTTATCCGAAAAATGATCGTGATGATTTAGGTAAACTTAAAGCAAAGGCTAACATCGTCGTACAATAGAAATTCCAAAGGCTTTCGGATATGGAATCGTTGGTTATTGTGAAAATTCCAAAGGCTTTCGGATATGGAATCGTCGTACAAGAGAAATTCAAGAAACTATTCATGCTAACTTCGATGAACTCACACAAATGGCTTCGGAGCAAAACAGCTTAGGACCCGAATCCAACCGTCTTAACTTTTCGGACTCTTCGGCTGAACCATTGCCTCTTAACCGCAAAGAATTGGAAACCCTGTTTGCTCCACTGTTTGATGATACAATTGAATACAGTTCTTCTGAGGTTTCACCAATTTCCGCTGAACAACCTGAAAATATTCAAGTACCTGACTCACCTCAACAAACAACAACAACAACTGTTGAGAAAGACGGTCCTCCAATTGCATCTCCCATAACAGCAGAACAAACCGCATCCAACTCACGACAATCGGCTGAAGATCCTACACCACAATCAGTTCCATAACCCACAGAGTATGATCCAAATGCGTTCTTTAACCCGTTTGCAATGGCTCCAACATTTCCTGAAATAGCTGAGTCGTCCACACACAATTTGGATCCTGATAACATGCGAGATACCTATCAACTACACCCTTCGACACACAAATGGACTCGAGATCATCCCTTAGTTCAAATTATTGGCCATTCAGATGCACCAATCATGACAAGACAACGACTTCACACAGATGGTGAAACTTGCATCTATGCACTCACAGTTTGTCAAGAAGAACCTAAGAACATCAAAGAAGCGATGACTTATGACAACTGGATTGAATCTATGCAAGAGGAATTTCAGCAATTCAAAAGATTAGAAGTCTGGGAATTAGTTGAAAGGCCTGACGGAGTCTTTGTCATCGGACTAAAATGGATTTGGAAAAATAAGCTGGATGCGGAAGGCACTGTCACACGTAACAAATCACGCTTGGTAGCTAAAGGATACATCCAAGAAGAAGGAATTGATTTTGAAGAATCCTTTGCTCCAGTGGCTAGACTTGAAGCTGTTCGGATCTTTCTGGCATATGCTGCTTATCGGAATATGGTTGTTTATCAAATGGATGTGAAAACAGCATTTCTGAATGGTGAACTCCATGAAGTAGTTTATGTCAGCCAACCAGAAGGCTTCGTTGATCCTGAGCATCCCAATCAGGTTTACCGACTCAAAAAGGCTCTTTACGGACTCAAACAAGCCCCAAGGGCGTGGTATGACAAACTCTCTGCTTTATTACTGGCAAATATATTTTCTAAAGGTTCGGTGGATCCAACATTATTTACAAAAGCATACGGGGTGGACTTACTCATCGTTCAAATATATGTCGATGGCATTATTTTTGCTTCAACAAACAGAAGTTACTCAATGATTTTGCAAACTTAATGAAAGATAATTTTGAAATGTCCATAATGGGTGAACTTTCGTTCTTTTTAGAACTACAAGTTCATCAATCACCCCATGGGATTTTTCTAAATCAGTCCAAATATGCTTTGGAAATTTTAAAGAAACATGGAATAATGAACTGTGATACTTATAATACACCAATGGCCTATACCACAAAACTAGATGTTGATATACATGGGACTCCTGTTGACCCTACCAAATACCGAAGTATTATTGGGTCACTAATGTATCTCACAGCTAGTAGACCTTATATAGTTTTTGTGGTCTGCATGTGTTCTCGTTATCAGTCCAAACCAATTGAAAGGCACCTCAATGAGGCTAAAAGAATCCTTCGATACATAAAGGGAACCATTCACTTGGGAATCTGATATCCGAAGGATTCTGGTTTTGAACTAATTGCTTTTTCAGACGCTGACCATGCAGGATGCTTCGACACGCTAAAAAGTACATCTGGTGGATTACAGTTCTTGGGAGATAAACTGGTGTCTTGGCAATCTAAGAAGCAGGACTGCACATCACTGTCATCAACCGAATCTGAATACGTAGCTATGTCTGCTTGTTGTGCTCAAGTCATTTGGATGCGATCACAACTTAAGGACTATGGCTACCTATTCAACAAGATTCCGATTTACTGTGACTCTAAAAGTGCCATTGCCATCTCCTGTAACACTGTTCATCACTACAAGTCAAAACACATCGATCTCCGATATCATTTCATCAAGGAGCATGTCGAAAATGGTACAATTGAATTATATTTTGTTGGAACTGAATACCAATTGGCAGACTTACTTACTAAAGCATTACCTCCAACAAGGTTTGCTGATTTAGTCCACCAAATTGGTATGCGATGTTTGACTCCAGAAGATCTGGAAAAGTTTTTAAAACACAAGTGACGGTCAAACATCAAAACTATCTTTTGTACATATTTTTTCAAAAACCAAAAACAAAAATATAAAACCTAGAAAAACTCAAAAAGATTTTCCATTTTTTATAAAAAAAAAAAAAAAAAAAAAAAAAAAAAAAAAAAAAAAAAAGGTTTCTTTCTTCAAGATATGTCGTTCACAACTTGTTTCTCAAATTTATAAAATACATATCTTGAGGGGGAGACATAAAACTTTTTCCACTTCTTCATTTCAAAGTTTTTTCTCATCACAATTAAATCTTTTTCTCGATACCTCTTGAACCATTAATTATCAAAGTCTTTCACATTATCATCTCGAGGATGGTTCAAGAAGGTGTAACGTCCAAAATTACTCGTAAAAGTTTATTACTCAACCTTTCATTTTCTAAGTTCTTATAACTTGAGGGACTTAAAGCGCTCAAAATGATTTATACTTTGGAGAGTATACAAGTTAGAGGACCAAATGTGTCAACACACCATAGTCAAAAAACTATATTACTTAGTTTTTAAAATCTGGTTTTATTCATTCACTCAAAGAAACGCCCCACGCTATACAAATTTCTCCAAAATCAAGATTTTTCAAGAAGTATATGTATCTGTGATTGTATGTTCTCATATTAATCATTTTCTTACTCCAATCACACGCCCTAATTTTCTGTAATTCTTCCATGGTTTTAATTGTCTCAAATTGATTTTTTAGGGTTTAAGAACATTGATTTTGGGTGTTTCTTAGATGGTGTGTTTTAGGGTAATTGATGTTAATGGTTAATTGCGGCATGTCCTAATGTGTTTATATTCACCTTCACCTTGATTCCATTTGCTTCAATCTTGAGAAATTTAGGTGATTAAGTTTTATGTGCTCGTTTTTCCTTCTTGGCACTCACTGGGCTTGTGTTTGCTTGATATGTGAGGTTTTTGTGGCTTATTTGTGGATGTTTAACATGAACCTAAAGTCTTTTGTGTTTGAGTGTTTAGGCTTATTTTGTGTTTAATAATGGATTATGATTTGTGATGCCTATTGACACCTAGCTAAAGCTGTTCACTAGCCTAATTATTCCATCAAAGTTTTGGCCTATCGAGTTTCATTATGAACTTCTTGAGTTAAGTGATGTATTTTGCGACTTAAGAGATGATGTTATCGAGTTTGCCTAAGTTTATCTAGTTTTATCAAGTTTGTAATTTTCTGTGTTTATGGAGTTAGGATTTGGAAATTATCGAGTTAGTACAACACATGTTTTATCGAGTTATCTTATATTTTTTCTTATCGACTTTGTAGAACTAATCCTATCGAGTTATCTTCTAATCTGTCTGTGCTTATCGAGTTAAGGATTTTGTTTATCGAGTTTCAAAATTGTGTGTCTTGTCGAGTTATGATCAGATGTGGGTAAAGTTATCGAGTTATGATCACATGAGTAAAGTTATCGAGTTATGATCACATGTATAAAGTTATCGAGTTAAGTACATTTATTTCGAGTTAAGTCTGTCGAGTTATATACAAAGCATTTTCCACTCCAAGTTAGGAGTTTCAAATGGAACCATCAAGTATGGGTTCTAGTTTTTCCAATTTTACGAAAAGAAAGAAATGCTGTCGAAAATTTTCAAAATTTTATCAAGTTATGGGTGTTTTGTCGACTTAGACTTTAAAGAAAATATTTACAAGTTACGTGACTTATGTTTGTCAAGTGATGTGATTTTCTGTTTGTGATTTGGTACTCAGGATTGATTGTATCATGTGATGTATTTGTGATGATGGTTTTGTCTTAGGTGTTTGTTTTTCTATAATGGATATTGTTCTATTGTCTAACACTAACAAGCTTATCAGCACATGGCATTTGTTTGTTTTATGACTCATTTCAGGTCAAAACATGGCAAAGGCATCAATACCTAGACATGAATTGATTCATGGAGAAGAAAGAACAATCGCAAAGACAAACCATAGGATAAATCTTGAGACAATCACGTGTCATCCAACATGTGCTATCATCTTAGAGATACTTAAAGAACACTTCATTTTTAATCTTCTCACCATAACAACTACAGTACCAGAAGTCTACTTAACACAGTTTTGGGAATCTCTTGAAATTAGCAAAAATGAGAAGACATTGGGTGTTCGTCTTGATCACAAACAAATTGCGTTTGATGTGCAAACTCTCCGCACTATTCTTGGTCTACCTGCAAACGTCAAGAAATTCACTCCTTTGCCTTCATTATCAAAGATTGTCAGACTTCTTCGAGAACTGTAGTATGATGAATCAAAAGTCAAACTAAACAAAATATCCACTGTTGATAGGAAATTCATTCCACAACCATGGCTCACACTTTACTCAATCCTCACCAACAGTTTAACGGGCAAGGAAACTGGGCATGAACACCCTTCTCTAGAAATCATGCAAATTTTCTGGGGGGGGGGGGGGGTTGTCAAACAAAATAATATTGACTATGCTCAACTGATTTGGGAGGATATGGTTTATCAAGCAAGACAGTTTCAGAAAGCCTCAACCACAAGAATTCCATTCTACAGATTTACAAAGTGTCTTATTGCTCATTTCATGAAAATACACCCGGATATTGATCGCAGATTGGAAGATAAGAAACACACCACTGCTATGGATCATATTTATTCTAAAACCAGGATTCAGAAGACAAATACTCAGAAACAAGGAATGAGAATCCCTGATAATCTGATACCTGAAGCAATCCATAGCACTGAAGCATATATAGTATACGATGAAGCTCAAAGAAACGACCAAGTTGTTTTGATTCAACCAAAGAAAGGGAAAACTTCTAAAGCTGCATCTAAAATCAAAACAATTCCCAAATCCAGAACAAAGAAAGTCACTATACAATCTAAGAAGAAAGTGACAACTCTTCGTGATGAACCAACTTGTGAAGAAGGAGAAGCTTAGCAGGAGACAGAGACTGAAAAGCTTACACTGACTAAGAAGAAAAAGGCAGATAAGGGAAAAGTGAAAGACACTCAAGAAGAATCAGTCACCTCACAATGTTCGAATCTAAAGAAGAGGAACAATTGCAACTTACCTTAAGAGAAAGCAAACAATCAAAGCAGGAAAGAATTGCAAGACTAACAAAGAAAGGTGAAGGTTTTGGTACTCAGGATGTGGAAATGCCAACTCCAAGCTCAGAAAGAGATGATCAATCATCAGAAGAAACACGATCTCGAACATTGTCATCCTCTGAACAAGATGATGATAACTCCGATGATGAAGCTGAGTCATCCAGTTCTGAACCAAAAGACTCTCTCGATAAACCGGCAGAAAGTGAAGAAGAAGAAACTTCTAAAGGCAAAGATGATGACGTATCCGAGAATGATGAAAGTAGTTATGAGGAAAAGAATTCTGAAAGTGAAGAAGCTGAGAAAACTAAAGATGATGAAGAAGATAAGAATGCTGAAAGTGATGATGATTCGGATGGTGATGGTAAGGATGAGCAACGTAATACTAGTAAAGACACGTCTATTGACATTGTTGGTATTGATGAAGAACCATCAACAGTTCAACAACAGCAACAACCTATGTCACCTAAACAAGGTCATCCTCAGCAAACCCCTGATCTTCCAACAACTGTTCACCCAAGCCTGTTGAGATCATTACATGATCAACTCAATGAGCTCCAGAAACAAGTTAACGAACAAAAGAATGATGTTGAAGCGTTCAAGGTTTATAATGTTGATGTAGCAGTTAAGCACCGGGTGAAACAGAGATTACCAGGAGAGGTTCACAAATATATTTAGGAGAGACTTCCTTCTACTGTAGAACACTACGTCAGAGATAATCTTGAATGGATTTTTTCTCAAAGGTTTCAAACTACACCAATCACCATTCAAACTCTACCTCCAAACCCTTCTGTAAGCGATCTCAAAGGAAAACTGTTGGAAGCAATTGTGAATGATCCTGGTGAGAATGATCTACGGAAAGCACTGATTAAGTCAATCAAAAGAGCTGAAAAGAAATACGAATCTTGCAAGAAGACGAAGGCTACCAAGCGTCGTCATGATGATTCTGACCTAGATGATCAGCCACAACAGGGAAAGAGGAAGAAAGTATCCGATTCCACCTCCAGGCCTCTAACTAAAACCGTAACTGTCAATGTTTCTGCTGATCCAAACCCTACACAATCAACCGAGGAAGCTGGTGTAGATATGGATGACATCCCACCACAAATCACCGAAAACATTGATGAACCACCTGAGGAAGCTCAATTAATTCCAGCTCCTGAGTGGATTAACCCCGATGCTCCTTCATTTAATTAGTTTGATGAAATGGTTGATGCTCACCCTGAAGCTGAAGAAATGACTGAAGGATCGATAGTAAACTTCACGAAAAGAATCAAGAAAGTGATGCAAACACAAAGACTTTAGCTTTCTGACTTGGTTAAGATTCGTGCAGCAGGGTTCACAGAATTCAAAACATGCACCACAACTGAACTCGAGTTTGAATATAACGTTGATGAAGTTGCTAGAGCTCTGTCAAAAAATATTACTTGGTAAAAGAGACCATTTTGGGACAGAATATATCCTGGCACGGATCCTGATGACTTCAAATTTCAAGATTTTTCTCAACAATTATCCCTCGTTGGTCCTCCAAGTGATCCAAAGATCCCTAAGGAATATTTCTTCAACAACGATCTTCTATATCTTATCCATGGAAACACTGATCCAGAACACCGTTATGCTACATCTCTAACCAAATTCAAAGCAGCTTCATATCCTCTGGAAGAACTTGACGATCAAATGAGAGGATTGTACTCCACTTCTGTTAGCAAGTACAATATTGAAGCAGCTTTATGCACCCTTCACTGGCCAGAGATGCGCAAATGGTTCTATAAATACAAGCTGTCATTCCGATCCAAAAACAGAGTCTTCTCTAAACAATGCATTCTTGCCATCACAGAAGTTCCACGTACTGAGAAAAGATTTAGGTATAATTTTCTTGACGAAATCGTGGTCCGTCGAATCGATGATAAATTGTATAAATTCGATGAAGCAGACTATCATCGGCTGAACCTCAATGACATAGCAGATATGTACTTACTCAAGGTTCTCTTCATGCGCCAAACTATCATCAAAGCAAGAGTAGAAGATGCACAATTAGGAGTCAAAAGTTATCAAACATCACTCAACTTTACTGCTCCACAAAAACGTACTCATGGCATCCAGCATTTAAGACCTTTCATCTTCAACAACAAACCCTTTGGAGTTGTTTACCCGTATAGGGATGGATACAGATTAATGAGATATGAAGAGGTTCAAAAGTTCGGGGATCAGACTCTTAAGTATGTCAGAATTAAGCTGAATGAAAAACTCAAAGAACATGACAGTGGGATTAACGTGGGATGGCGAAGTAGAGATGTGAAGGAAGCACTCAAGTTCATGGATAGGATTGATCAGAAGTTAAAGTTCAGGGAGCAGATACGCAGATTGGAGAGCTTGATTGGAGCAAGGGAACCGATTCTGAATATTCTCACTTACCGCCGTCCGGATACTCCTCGAGTATGATCATTTTGGTATAACATTATCTTTGTTTCATCATAATTTTCTTCATTATTAACTTTGGTTTGTACACATATAACAGTGTACAACCTGTGCTTGTAATTAAAGGACCCTAAGGTACGCTTTAGTGCCTCAATCCTGATCTAAGGAGCGAAGGCTTCTTACTTTTGAGGAGAATTAATCAAACATTTTCTGATTTTCACAATTCTGCTCAAAAGACAAGTATTTCACCTCAATGAGTATTCACTTGTTGAGGGGGAGCACTTGAAAACTCATCGTTTTTTGAAAAACAAAAGTTCTTGTTGATATCTCCCCATAAGACTCAAAAAGCATATTTTAATCAAAAGTTTATCAGAAACAACATCTCATATGCTATTTTTGAGGGGGAGAAAAGTGAAAGTGATTAAAATAAGAAAGTTCAATGTTGCTTAAAGTCAAATCTCATGCGAGCTAGACTCAGATTCACTCAAGAATTGACGAAACATAAAAGTTAATAATTGAAAGGACTTATCCTCGACGGGTAATAACATCAAGTTAGTTACAAGAGCTAGTTGTCACCTAAAAGCTGACAATGGAACTCTTTAACTAGCCACATGAGCGTATCTCGAAAAGGATTTGTCTAAGTAGAAAGGTACCATCTCGAGAAACTTTCCGTGGACTTGATCAGGCTGGGTAATAACTTCAAGCAAGTATAACTAGTGATGTAAGCGTGTCTCGAATCGGTCTTTTTCACTGAAAGTGGATCAATTCAAAAAATGCTTGCTCCTCCAGCATGTGCAAATTTATTAAATACTTATGAGCACATGTGAAGGGGGAGCTTTTCAAAAGTATACACAAAACTCTCAAAGTGTTAAACAAAATGTTTGATAATCACAAACACTTTCAGAGATTTTCAATCAAATGTTTCATGGCAATTATAGGATAATCATGGAGTTATAAGGTGATTAAGATAGGAAAAAACCGTCCTATGATCCGCCAGAGCAGGAGGGATCTACCCAAGGACATCACCAATAGTTAGAATTAGAAGTCCTTAGGTATGATACGAAAAAAGGAGAAAAGAATGAAAGGGGAAAGAAGGAGTTGAAGAATTAAAAAGAAAAGTAAAGAAAAGGGTGAAAAGAAATTGCCCTCCATATGTTCAACCTTAGGGCAGACACTGGGTTCAATTCGTATGCTACTGGTTGTTGCTAAGGTAATACCGGTATTGAAAATAAAATCATCATGGACCCAGTGACGCAATGCACTAAACCTTCTTAACCACTCAAGTTCTCTTAAAAGAGCTTGTTTCATTCTTACGGGAAAACGGTCTAATATATCGACTTATCTCTTAGAGATGGTTGATATTGAAGCAGGACACCCCTCCCTAGTCTCCGCATAGGAAACCTAAGTGTGCACTTTTCGAGTCTAGAGCCATGAGATACATTGATACGTGGGAATCGCACCAGGTTTTACTTCTTAAGGGATCTCGAGAAGCTTACAACCCCCACGAGGCAGTGTACCTGATCGTTGTAGTATAGTATAGTGACAAGTACCGGGGGCTTGATCATTCAACTCCGGAATAGTGTCGCTAGGATTAGAAAGCCTAAAAACTAGGTCTAGAGGTGAGGGATGATTCTTTTTGTATTTTTTATATTTTATGAAAACAAGTAAAATTCTCGGTTTTTGGAAGAGTGGGCGGAATTAGTTGCTAATCAACTAACCCAAATACTAAGATGCAATCAAAAGAAAATAATAGAAATGAAAATAAATCTAATTAAACTAGTGGTGTGAACAATAATGGGGAGAATTGTGTTTACTTAGGTTTCATTACTCCCTATATATCTTTTACAGGTTGATAGTTTTTTACAATTGCGTGGATGACGGGTTATATTCTTTAATACCATTCGTGGGGTGGCGTACGTACTTCCCCAACTCTATAAGCTCCTAATTCACTCCTATGTCAAGCCATTCAGGAAAATTGTATTTGCTAATCGCACTCGCACGTATATCAGGACTCCTTGCAGTTTGAACTGCAGGCATTTCAGCTCTCATCAAATCCTTAACCTGCTTCTCGATATTCCCTAATAACTGTTCTTTGGTAGCGTTCACGTAATCAAGACTTCCCTCTCTTGAAAACATCGGGTCCTCCCATCCTTCTTCTTCATATTGTGCTAACCCCTCAAGAACTTCCCAGCATTTATCGATGCTAAGTCTGTTTAGTCTACCATTGGCTGCGTAATCTATGGCCCTTCTCCTTTTATAATTAACTTTATTGTAAAATATTTGAATTTGGAGCCATGGTTCGATGCCATGATGCGGGACTTTTTGGAGTAAGTCCTTGTATCGAGTCCATGCTTCATAGAAGGTTTCACCTTGATGTTGTTGGAACATCAAGATATCATTTCTAAGCTTGGTAGTTCTCCCCATTAAGCAAGGAAACGAGTGGTGAGATCATCCCATGAGGTGATGGATCCCACGGGTAAACGTTCAAGCCATTGACTAGCTTGATCACGTAGAGAGAATTGGAATAGGCGTAATCGAGTCGACTTTCTAGTTGTAACATCAAGGTCTATAGAATCTACGATTTTAAGGAAATCCTTGAGATGTTGATTAGGATCTTCGGAATGAAGTCCATGGAATGCACATCCGCTTTGCACCAACCGGATGGTGTCGGATCGCAAGGGGGACACATTGGCTCCTTGAGTGAGCTCAATAGTGTTTCAATAGCCTTGGTGGCTAGGACGGGAATACTCTCCAAGGGTTCAGGGCCTAAGAGGTTGGTTTGCTAGTGGTGGGTTTTGTGGGTGGTTTTGTTGTGGTGGGTTGATGAGTTCAAAGATGTTACTGTAAGGAATTATTGAAGTCAGAATTTATACTGCTGACGGATACTATTGACAGGTTCCTGCGGAAGCTTAGAGTTGTTTCTGCTGATGACTGGTTCCTGTGGACATATAGAGATCCTATGGATAGAGTTAATCCATGGATAGAACTTATGTAATTTAGGACAAGATATGTAGAATATCTTTTATTGGTTTATTGTTATTCGTTTCTTGTAAGAAAGGTTAGGGTTTCCACTAGTATATAAGGAACCCTAGGTCATTGTATTATGTACGAGTTTCATAACATTGTTAGTTAAAGTATATTGATCTATAGAGGATCAAGTTTAGTATACAAGGTTGTTTTTATATTCCGCAATAACTACAAACTCACAGAGATTATCTATTTAGTATTACTGGTGATTACATTAGTAAGCTAACGATCTATTGGCTCGAGATCTATCAAGATATAGATCCTAACAAGTGGTATCAGAGCCACGAGATACTCTCTGTAACCTCAACACAATCACATAATTTTTCACTCGGTACCAATGGGAGACAAACCAGGCAATGATGTCACTCTCTCAGAAGCAGGCTCTCTCACTCAACAACTACAACAGGTGGCTTTCTCAAACAGCAATGCCAAGCTTCCCTTTCTTAGGAACGATGAGTATGAGATCTGGGCCATGAAGATGCAAAACTGGATTGCAAGCATTGACTATAACCTCTAGAATGTGATCCTCAATGGCTGCCATCCTAAAAAGCAAATAAAAGATGCTGATGGCAAAATTAAAATTGTGGAACCTGTTTCTGCTAAAGAAATTCTTGCTATACAAAGGGATGTTGATATAAATAATGTTTGTGAATGTTATTAATATCTCTCAATAAACCTATGTTTTGATAATCACAAAACTCAAATCAAATTAAGTTAAGAATAAGACATAAACAAGTATTTGGTGACAAATATTTACCTCTACATCTTATATCACTTAAGGTATGCATAAACTTAGCAACTTATGCATTACATGATCAAAGGAAATTTTGTATTAATACATAACATTTTATAAAATGATTATAACATTTTATATATATTTGTAAATCATTTTTAGTATAGCTTTATTAAACCACAAAGATATGATTTCAAATTTCCAACCAAAAAGGGCAAATTTTATCCAGAAAAACTTTTCAAACGTTCAGGAGGGCGGCCCCCTTAATTTTACTAGGCGGCCCCCTTAATGATTAAGGGGACCGACCTATAATTAAGGGGACCGGCACGCTCCCGAACTGTAAAATCTGGCCCTTTAAATACTGGATCATTTTACACATTTTCCTCACCTTTTTGCACTATAAACTTTCTGATCCAATCTTCTTCTCTAGATCTAAAATCCTTTGATCATATATTTCATAAGTCTTTGTTTCTAAGTGATCCAAAGCTTCATCCATTCAAGTGCAAGAAGAAGAACACTTCTCTACATCCATCTTATTGTAGTGGTGTTGTGTATAGCTAGTTTCATATAGTACTAGTGATAGATATTTGTGAAGGTGTTGTGTATATTTGTTGATTGTAGAATCTTGGTGTGTTGTAAACTAGTTTAGTAGTTGTGACTTAGTTGTAAATAGAAGAAGGTGTGAAGATTGACAAGGTGTGAAGACGGTGTGAAGTCTTGAAGAAGGTGTGAAGGTGTGAAGATCACGTGGTGTGATCTTTGGTGTGAGATTGGTTCTAGCTACGATTAGAACTCGACATTTAACTTAGTGTCGTTAACTTGTGTAAGCCAAGGTGTGTGTAAGGTTTCTCCACCATAAGGAGTTTGTTGACATAGTGAAGAAAACTCTCGAGTGTGGTACTCGGGGAGTGGAGTAGGGCAAGGAAGGTGTCCTTGTAGCCGAACCACTATAAATTCACGTGTTGTGGTTTGATCTTTCTAACTCTATCTTTTCTTCATTATATTTCAATACTTTCATTATTAGTTTAGACTTGCTTATATTGGTTGTTGCTTGAACTCACTTAAGATCGAATCGAAAGTTTTTATAACCTACAAAATATTTTGGAAATAAATTTTAAAAAGGACGTAAAACTATTCAACCCCCCCTTCTAGTTTTCCACAATTGGTATCAGAGCCACGTCTAGCAAGATCTTTAAAATATATTGTATTTTAAAACTTGTAACGATCTATGGAATCTGAAAAATATTTAGAAGGGCAATCTATGCAAAGACCACCACTATTTGAAAGTGATGGATTTTTATATTGGAAAAATCGATTCGAAACTTATGTGAAGTCAAAAGATCTAGATCTTTGGCATATTATTACTAATGGTGATTTTTTACCTATTCAAAATAACCCGGAAACTAAGAAAGATGAAATCGTACCTTTTGAAAAACAAAATGATGATTTAAAAAGAAAACTTGCAAAAAATAATGAAGCAAAAATGGTTATTTATAATGCGCTACCACGTAAAGAGTACGAAAGGATCTTTATGTGTGAAACCGCAAAAGAAATTTGGAACTCTTTACTAATAACTCACCAAGGTAATAGTCAAGTCAAAGATAATAAAATAGATCTACTTGTTCAACAATATGAGCAATTCACGATTCCGGATTAGGAATCAATTGATAATGCTTTTGCTAGATTTAACACTATCATCACAAGTTTAAAAGCACTTGATGAGAATTTTTCTAGTAAGAATTTTGTTAGGAAGTTTCTTAGGGCTCTTCATCCAAAATGGCGAGCTAAGGTGACGGCTATTGAAGAATCAAAGAATTTGTCAACATTGCAACTTGATGAATTAATTGGAAATCTAAAAGTTTACGAAGTTATCATAAAGAAGGATTCCGAAATGGTCAAAGAAAAACGAGAGCAAAGCAAATCAATCGCCTTGAAAGCTAGAAAGGAATCTAGTTTCGAAGATAGCTCATCTTCCGAAAGTGATGATGAAGAATACGCCATGGCGGTAAGAGACTTCAAGAAATTCTTCAAAAGGCGAGGAAGATTCGTAAGACAACCGTATGATGAAAAGAAAACATTTCAAAAGAGTAAAGATGACAAGAACAACAAGATTGAAAGAAAGTGCTTCAAGTGTGGTGATCCAAATCACCTCATCGGAAAATGTCCAATGATGACAAGAGATCAAAATCAAAGAGCTTTTGTTGGAGGTGCTTGGAGTGATAGTGACGAAGATGAGAAAGAAACGACAAAAGAAGAAAAGTGTCTTATGGCGAACACATCAAATGAGGTACGTTCCGAAACCGAATATTTTAGTGATGAAAGTATATCATTAGATGAAAAAGATCTAGATAATGAATATAATAAACTATGCAAATTAGGACAACTAGTAATGGCCAAAAACAAATCACTAAAATACATAAACAATCAATTAGAAAGTGAAGTACTAGAACTAAAAATTAAAATACATCAACTAGAAAAAGGTAAAGAAATTTTTGAAGAATGTAAATCATGTCAAGAGCTTAAAGGTGAAAATGAAACACTTAGGGAAGAAATTCGCAAACTTGACAAATTTGAAAATAGTAGTCAATCACTTAGTAAAATAATAAGTATTCAAAGAACATCTGGAAACAAAACCGGCTTAGGATTTAATTCAAATGAAGCTTCAACAAGCGAGATTAAAAATGTAAAATTTGAAAGTGAATTCAACAAACAAAAACCCTTAAAATCTAATCCTAAGTATATACTTATGAATGATAAGAAAATACCTCTTGCCAACGATGAAGAAGTTAAAGCTTTTTATAAACCGTCCTTAAAGACCGAAGTAGGATCTTCTAAACCCAAGATAAGATCTAAAACTCCGCCACCTAGAAAACCAAATAATTCTTTCCCTAGGTCTAAAACACCTCAACCAAGAAGAAACCAAAATAGGCAAAACTATAATAACAATAGTAATCAAATGTGGAAATACCAACAAAGCTACAATCCTTGGGGCATTCTACCACCTTTCATGCACCCGAGTCAAATGTTAAACATGTTTGGACCAAACAACTTTGGACCAAAAGGACAATGGGGATTAAATGGCTAGACGAACATTCCTTGAGGCAATCTTGGTGTTTCTATCAACATAGACTTTTTCAAAGTCTATATTTCATCTTGATGATGTTGAAGATTTCTTTTGAAGACCACCGGGTACGCCATTCTTTCACAACTTATTGCCATGCTTAGATAAATATGCATTGTTATTTTCTTCTATTTGTTAGAATCACACACATATATATATATATATATATATATATATATATATATATATATATATATATATATATATATACTATTATACGTAATATATTAAATATATTTATACATATATATATTCACTTGCACATAACCTAGATACGTCATTTGTTGACTTTCTAGAACTCCAGGAAATCATTCTTTATCGAACCCTTTCCTTCCCCCCTCACGTTATTTTAGTAAGTCCTCTTTTAGAAGACTCATGATGATGAAGGGATATGAGTCAAGTGGACTTTTGTAATGCAAGAACGCCTTCGCACGTGAACACTATGGATGAAACAAACTCCACTCGCCGATTATATCCTATCTCCGCTACTATCCTTCAAACCTCACCCATCAACCCATCTTTCACTCACACTTACACTTATAATATATATATATATATATATATATATATATATATATATATATATATATATATATATATATATATATACACTTATTCACATATTCCCGACCACACCTAAAACCCTTCATCAACTTAACACTTTGATCATTTTATCCAAAATTATCAAAGGTATATTTTAATTATCGAAACGATAATTAAAAATTGTTAAGGATTCTATCATCGTGCCAATGAACGTTTACGTATTTTTGATATACTATAAATCTAATTATATACGTATAAATATTTTTGTTCCAGAAACTAACTCCGCGAAATTTGGAAAATTTCAAAGGCGGCCCCCTTAATAATTAAGGGGACCGGCTTGTTATCGAGGGCGGTCCCCTTAATGTTTAAGGGGGCCAGCCATCTGACACTTCCAAAATCGTTTTTCCTCCTTAATTCTTTTCCCAAACACTCCATTTACTCACTCACCTCTTCCCCTATGCTGCTGTGAACGAAACTAAACCTCCAAAACCACCAAAATCCTTCACCAAATCACCAATCCGGGGTTATTTCGCAAGGGGCAAACATCAACCAAACATATAACAACATCTTTTGTGAAAATGCCTAAGACCACGGTTGGTGATGTCTCCAAAACCAAACAATACATTCCAAATGTCTCTTCTACTCTCGGCATGTCTCCTTCAGTTGCATGTTTCTATCGTCCTATTGAAAATAGAAACATTCACGAAGGACGAATTGTCGATCCATCTTTCTATGAAAATGATCAAACCGAACGAATGTTCACCAATATTCGTTTTGAATGTCTTTTCCAAATCAACGAACCTATCATTCCTCGTTTTATCCTCGACTTCTATAGCCAAGTGACGGTGCAAACCGATCCCTATGGTCATCTCCTCATTTCCTTCATGATTCAAAATCAATTCATCACTCTTACTCTTGCTCAGTTTGGGCAAATTCTTAGAATCCCATTCAACGGCCAAGCCGTTTTCTCAAATGAATGGGATCTTTCCACTCTTGAAAGAAATCGTCCTCAGGATGGCCCCTACTATTCTGAGATTCCTAGTCCTGAAGACATTCGTCGAATGCTTGAACTAGAACGTCGTACGACTAGTCGAGTAATCAAGTCGAAGAATGTCGATATTCATGCCAATCAAATCCTCCTCAAAGAGCTAAGCCAAGATTTGAAGAAGTGGGAAGAACTCATTCGAGAGAATGCGCTTGGTACTGGTGGTCACCGTGATCATGTCACGGCGAGCATTGCCCACATGCTTTATTGTGTTATTGCTGAAGAGCAATTCAATTTGGCTTATCTTTTTGTTCATCGAATCATGTCCGCCAAAAACACCCCAAATGCCAATCTTCCTTATGGTATGTTTCTCACACGACTTTATCGTTATGTGATGGAACATTACCCACATCTTCAAAGAGACTACTACGTTCATATCCTTCCTACTTTGAACCAAATTACTCATGTTCGTACTCGCCGTCCTCGTAGTGACAAAGGAAAATCTCGTGTTCCTTTGTATTCTAGGCCTCGTGGTTCTACATCTCATCGTGATGACGATGATGATGCGGAGGAAGACACCTCACGTGTTAGTACTCCATCCCCCACGACCTTTGTTGAAGATCTTTCCGATCTTGATGATACCGAGTATCAAATTCCTCTTCCTCATGAACGTGCCGATGAGCTTCTCTTCACTCGTCAAACGTCTATCATCAATCGTCAACAACAAATGCATGAAGAACTTCGAGGGGGATTCAAATCCGTTGGGAATATGTTTAGGAAGATGCTTGGAAAGAAAAAGAAGTAGAAGATATTGACGTGTTGCTACTTGTTATTACTTGTTTCTTTTAGACATTTGTATGGTTTGCTATTTGTCCGATTTATTCGGAAATACTTGTGTTAATTTCTTGTGTTATTCGGAATGATGTTTAGACTTTAATTATTATCATGCTTCTATATTAATGTTATGCCATGCTTCTTTTCAATATGGATTATAATATGTTTATTTGCATGCAAAATTTGATTATATATATATGTTTATATATCATCATTCCTAAAGTATGTACTCCTAATAGAGCTTGCTGGAAAAACACACTTGAAAAATCACCAAATTTTGGGTTTCTGGTCGTCTGGGAAAACACCAGATGGGCGGCCCCCTTAATTCCCTAGGCGGTCCCCTTAAATATTAAGGGGGCCGGCATACAATTAAGGGGACCGGCCATCTGGAACTGGGTTTACTGTATTCTTTTGCATCTTGTGAATCCTTTCTCTAGTTTCAGCTGCCATTTCCCATTTTGACCCAACTGATTTTAGAATCTCTTTCAACCATTTCAAACATTTACCTAAATCACCCATTTCCATACTATAAATTCCCTCCATTATCACCATTCTTCATCTCATCATTCATCATATCATCATGACTCCTCCAAGCACCTCAAACTCCAAAACCTCCAAGAAACAAAAACTTGTGGTCATTCCTCCAAAACAACTCTTCATTGACTTAACAAATGAAGACAACATAACCCCATCACCTCCACCAAAATGCTCCTCTCCAAGTGCACCTACTGCACCATCCAAAACACCTTCCACTCATGGAACTTCCTCATCTTCCTTACCCTCAACCTCATCAATCAATGACTACATCAATTCACACTTGTCACCACAAGTATCATCACCACTTCCCACACAAGAACCTATATCCACCCATCTTACATTCTCACTTTCACCAATAACACCACTTGATACTCAACTCTCATCTCCACAAATTACACCACCATACTTTGCCAATCCCGTACCTTGGAGGATGCTTGAATCACATGGTGATACTTGCCTTTGTTGTATCCACAACCGAACCATCATCTTTGGCCTTAAAGATGAAATTCAATATATGTTTTCATATATTGAACATTCGCTTACCAACCCACCACCACCTCCAACTCCACCATCCTCTCTTATAATTCCTCCACCACAATTCTCATCCACTCCTCCACCATCACCATCATGCTCTCCAAATTAAGCATTTGATATGCTTAATAAATAAAGTCTTTGCCACCCCTTTTGCTTGCAAGCTCTATGAAGTCCATGTACTTTTGCATGATGAAGTATCTTTCTTGATTAATTGGCTTATGTATTTTCTATTATGTTGTTAGCTTATGTACTCGTATTGTTGTGTCTTAACACAACTATTGCTCTAATATGAATGTTTCTTTCTTTTCTCATCACCCTATATTTGTGTACATGTATATACTTGTGCTTCTAATATTTTTGTTTTGCAAGCATTCCATAGCTCGTTCTCTTGGTGCCCCCAAACGAGGGGGAGTACACATCAAGGGGGAGTTTCTACCCGTCAAAATTTTCACGAATGAAAACTTGTCGGCATAACCTTTTTGATGTTACAAAAAGGGGGAGAAGTACATACAAACTCACTAAAATACTTGTTTAAAAACTAATTTTTGAGTTAATGAGTTTAAGTTTTGTAATCATCAAAAAGGGGGAGATTGTTGATATAAATAATGTTTGTGAATGTTATTAATATCTCTCAATAAACCTATGTTTTGATAATCACAAAACTCAAATCAAATTAAGTTAAGAATAAGATATAAACAAGTATTTGGTGACAAATATTTACCTCTACATCTTATATCACTTAAGGTATGCATAAACTTAGCAACTTATGCATTACATGATCAAAGGAAATTTTGTATTAATACATAACATTTTATAAAATGATTATAACATTTTATATATATTTGTAAATCATTTTTGGTATAGCTTTATTAAACCACAAAGATATGATTTCAAATTTCCAACCAAAAAGGGCAAATTTTATCCAGAAAAACTTTTCAAACGTTCAGGAGGGCGGCCCCCTTAATTTTACTAGGCGGCCCCCTTAATGATTAAGGGGACCGGCCTATAATTAATGGGACCGACATGCTCCCGAACAGTAAAATCTGGCCCTTTAAATACTGGATCATTTTACACATTTTCCTCACCTATTTGCACTATAAACTTTCTGATCCAATCTTCTTCTCTAGATCTAAAATCCTTTGATCATATATTTCATAAGTCTTTGTTTCTAAGTGATCCAAAGCTTCATCCATTCAAGTGCAAGAAGAAGAACACTTCTCTACATCCATCTTATTGTAGTGGTGTTGTGTATAGCTAGTTTCATATAGTACTAGTGATAGATATTTGTGAAGGTGTTGTGTATATTTGTTGATTGTTGAATCTTGGTGTGTTGTAAACTAGTTTAGTAGTTGTGACTTAGTTGTGCATAGAAGAAGGTGTGAAGATTGACAAGGTGTGAAGACGGTGTGAAGTCTTGAAGAAGGTGTGAAGGTGTGATAAAGGTGTGAAGATCACGTGGTGTGATATTTGGTGTGAGATTGGTTCTAGATACGAGTAGAACTCGACATTTAGCTTAGTGTCGTTAACTTGTGTAAGCCAAGGTGTGTAAGGTTTCTCCACCATAAGGAGTTTGTTGACATAGTGAAGAAAACTCTCGAGTGTGGTACTCGGGGAGTGGAGTAGGGCAAAGAAGGTGTCCTTGTAGCCGAACCACTATAAATTCACGTGTTGTGGTTTCATCTTTCTAACTCTATCTTTTCTTCATTATATTTCAATACTTTCATTATTAGTTTAGACTTGCTTATATTGGTTGTTGCTTGAACTCACTTAAGATCGAATCGAAAGTTTTTATAACCTACAAAATATTTTGGAAATAAATTTTAAAAAGAACGTAAAACTATTCAACCCCCCCCCCCCCCCTTCTAGTTTTCCACAAGGGAGAATAAAGCAAGAACTATTTTGCTGCAAGCAATCCCTGATGACCACATGGGAGATTTTCAGTCCATGACTGATCCAAGAGAAATCTGGTGGGCTATAAAAGCTAGATTTGGGGGGAATGAAGAATCAAAAAGGATGAGAAAGAGTATGTTGAAACAAGAATTCCAAGAATTTAGAATAACTGAAGAAGAGGGTCTTCACAAAGGCTATGACAGGTTTCAGAAGATACTGAGTCACTTGAATCAGCTTCTAGCCAGACCTGACAATGAGGAGGTCAATTCCAGGTATCTAAGAGCCGTACCTCCCTCATGGTCTCAGGTTAGTATATCATTGAAAACCAAAGGTGGCCTGGACTACCTCAGTTTTGATGACTTGTACAACAAACTCAGAGCTTTGGAAGGCGACATCAAGGGACACTCTCCATATGCAGCAACTCCTTCACAATCTGCATTTATCAGCTCTAACTCAAACTACATGCCACATACCTACTCAAGTCCATCACCACTACCACAAGTCTACTCAAGTCCATCCACTCCAAGTGAAAGTCTTCCTATTACCACATTATCTTCTTCAAATGCTAATCGAATAACTCATCCTAAGATTAGTAATGTGATGGAAGATGTACTTCATTCGTTTGTTTTTGAAGTTGATAAACAGCAACAAATAGCTTATGAAGATTTTGAGCAGATTGATGAACTTGCTTTGGAAGAGTTGGACTTAAAATGGCAAATGGCTATGCTCTCACTCAAGGTCAGAAGATTTGAACAAAAGGTTGGTAAAAAGCTCAATGTTGATGGTAGAGATGCAGCTCGGTTTGATAGGAGAAAAGTGAAGTGTTATGCCTGTGGAGAAATTAGCCATTTTGCAAGAGAGTGCACAACCAAGAAGGGTGAAGCTAATACCAGATATTCAGCATACAAGAAGAAAGAGGTGGAGGCTGGTGAATCAAAAGCCTTGGTAACTGCTATAGATGTTGGTGTTGACTAGAATGAGCATTAAGATGCAACAAGCAGTTCTCCTCAAATCTCCTGCATGGCTAGTTGTGATGCTGACTTCGGCGTCATGGGAATCTCTCCTCAGGTATCCACTTGTGTTTGTGATTGTGATTCTAAATATAAAACTCTTAAAGAAGCTTATGATGAGATGAAACCATAATATAATGCTTGTTTTATTGAAGCTGAAACTTACAAAGAAGCTTTTAAAACTTTAGAACAACAGAAGGTGTGGTTTCAGCATAATCAATTGGCTTATGAGGAAAAGATTAGAGTTTTAAGTAGAGATTTAGAGAATATTAGCAATGAATTAAAGTTTTCTAAAAAGAAAAAGCTAGAATTGAGTTTGAGAAAGATGTTTTGCAAGAGAAATTGGATAAAGAAGTAGCTAGGCATAGGGTTTAACATCTGAGATAGGTCTAGGGTTTAAGAAATATGTTGGTCCAGAAGCAAATCACTATTTAGATAAGAAAAGTCATAATTATTCTGTGCCTGTAAACTATCTAAAGGAAGGTGAGATGCATGTTGTACCAGGACCTATCAGAGGTGTATTTATACCTACCACCAAAACCTCTGACTTTGATGGTTCACACCATCTGTTTGGCAAAAAGCCTAAAGACTTGCCAAACAAGTCTGAAGACTCTCCAACCATAGGAACCCCTAAGCCTACATCTCATAAGTTAGACTTACCAGAATCAAAGGAAAACACTAGCATTAGGATCAATGACTCCCCTGACTCTAGCAGAATATCTAGTAATGATTCTAATACATATGTCTCTTGTTCTTTCAGGGACAAGGCCTCAGAGACCTCTAGTTATGCCAGCTGTGATTCCAAGACATTAAGGATTGTGATTTTCATGATAAGAGGATGGGTGTTTCTGTTGTTAATAACAAACCTAGACCAAAGTGGACCAACACTTATTCCAAACCCTCATTAGTTCCACAGGCAAATTGCTCCATCAGCAGAATGAACTCTATTCCTGCTGATTGGTCTGTTCCTACTGATAGATCTGTTTCTGCTAATAGATATATGAATACCAATAGAAATAGATACGGGTCAAGACCATTTTATGGATTTAATCATTGGTATGGATATATTGACCTAATGTTTTTGGGAAGGGCTAATTGGGATTCTGCTGAAAAGTCCTCAGCAGATTGTTCTTGGACATATAAAAGGCCATATAACTACAGGGATTCCAGGAACAATTGTGGATCTAACTCATCTTCTTGGGTACATCATAATGATCCACAGGGCAAGCTCAAGTCTTTCATGACTTAAGTCTCTTAAAATATTCATGTTGTTGTATATTAACTTTTTTTGTTGTAGGAACACCCTCTTCTTAATAAAGACTTAGGTATTGTTGATAGTGGTTGTTCAAGAAGCATGTCTGGGAATCAGGAGAAGCTACATGACTTTGTACCTTTTAATGGAGGAATTGTGAGGTTTGGAAGTGGGGTAGGAAGAATCACTGGCAAAGGAACCATTAGAACTCAAAAGGTGGATTTTGAGAATGTCTACTATGTGAAGGAACTTCAAGGATTTAATTTGTTCTCAGTTTCACAAATCTGTGACAAAAAGCTTCCTGTACTTTTCACTGTAGAGGGTTGTCTCATTCATTCACCAGACTTCAAAATACCTGATGACAATCATGTATTACTAAAGGTTCCAAGAAATCGTAATCTTTACACATTTGACTTGAATGATGTCAAGCCAGAAGGTGATCTAGCATGTTTGGTGGCTAAAGCATCCTTGGATGAATCTACTAAATGGCACAGAAGGATGGCATATGTTAATTTCAAAGTTATCAACAAACTTGCTAAAGATGGACTTGTTCATGGACTTCCTTCCAAGATATTAACCAATGAGCATAATTGTGTTGCATGTAACAAGGGTAAGCAACACAAAGCTTCCTATAAGGCCATTACTGCTGTGAGCACAATCTCAGAACCATTGCAGCTACTTCATATGGATCTTTTTGGTCCAACATCCATCAGGAGTATTGACCATAATTACTTCTATTTGGTAATCACTGATGCTTTTAGTAGATTCAGTTGGACATTCTTTTTGGTGACTAAAGGTCAAACCTTTCAGGCACTTAAAGAATTTATGGCTCTCATTGAAAATCAACTTAACAAGAAGATTAAGGGTATAAGGTGTGACAATGGGACAGAGTTCAAAAATGCTAATCTCATTGAACTTTGTGGTTTAAAGGGTATTTAAAGAGACTATAGCAATCCTAGGACTCCACAACAAAATGGGGTTGCAGAAAGGAAGAATAGAACCCTTATAGAGGCTACAAGATCTATGCTTGCTGACTCTAAACTTCCCACCATGTTTTGGACTGAAGCAGTTGGCACTGCTTGTTATGTATTGAATAGGGTGTTGATTACTAAACCTCATAATAAGACACCCTATGATCTTCTGACAGGGAAGGAACCTACCAATGAACACTTGAAACTTTTTGGTTGTCAGGTGACTATTCTAAACACAAGTGATCACTAAGGCAAATTTGAAGCAAAAGCTGTTGAAGGGTATATTGTTGGTTACTCAGCTCATAGCAAGGCTTACAGGGTATATAACTTGGCTGCAAAGAAGATAGAAGAGACTCTTAACCTGAAATTTTTGGAGGAGAATGAAAATGTTCAGGGAAAAGGTCATGAAACCTTGATTACTTAACAGATTATTTGGGGTATGCTAGACACAAAACTAACCCCTCTGCAGGTTTACAAGTGTCAACTTCTAACAGTGCAGGTACCCTACAAGATGATTCAGACAGTGATTCAGAATGTGATGAACCCACTATTGTTGTATCTACTCAACCAATTCAAATAGCAGATCCTCCTAACAAAGAAGCCTCTGATGCCAAATCTGCTGATGATGTGGACAACTCAACCTATGCAGAAGATCTTGCTAGACTCAAAAAGCAAGAACATACAGCTGCTGAGGAAGCTAAAAGACTTGGTCTTGAATTTGCTCAAGACACTAAAGCACTTTTAAAACAAGCTGTTGTTGACGAGAGCAGAAAATCTAGTTCTGCTGATACATCTGCTGATGCAGCGGCTGATTTGGCTGAAGGCGATTCTGTTGAAGGCATTTCTGCTGCAGTTCCTGTTTCCACTGAAACATCTACAAGCTTGGATGAACCTTATGGCAGGTTTCCAATTCCCTCAGATCTTGCTAATGTTGAGCAAAGTTGGCATTTTTCAATCAGCTTCTTATGATGAAGACTTTGCTCCTACACTAACCAATCTTGATACCTCCATTGATGTTAATCCTGTTGCAACTAAAGGGATCAACACCATTCATCCACAAGATAATATACTTGGTGATCCAAATGCTATGGTTCTCACCAGGAGTGCCATTAAGAATACCAAGTTTGGGCAATGTGCATTTCTAACTTATGTATCTACTCAGAAGAGAGACAATCACACAGATCAGAAGCATTGTTTGTTTGCTTGTTTCTTGTCCCAAGTTGAACCAACAAGCATTAAACAGGCTTTGAGTGAACCTAGTTGGGTTGAAGCTATGCAGGAAGAGATGCAACAATTCAAGAATCAAGATGTTTGGGTCCTTGTTGATCTTCCTGCAGGGAAAATTGCAATTGGGACCAAGTGGATATTAAAATGCAAGAAGGATGCAAGAGGTATTGTGATCAGAAATAAAGCAAGATTGGTGGCTCGAGGTTTCAAACAAGAAGAAGGGATTGGCTATACTGAAGTCTTTGCACCAGTTGCTAGGGTTGAGGCAATTCGATTGTTTTTAGCCTTTGCCTCATATATGGGGTTTAAGGTCTATCAGATGGATGTCAAGAGTGCCTTCCTCTATGGCAAAATTGAAGAGGAGGTATATTTCACTCAACCACAAGGCTTTGAAGACCCCCATCATCCTAAGAAGGTGTACAAAGTTGTCAAGGCACTTTATGGACTTCACCAAGCACCAAGAGCATGGTATGCTAGATTGTCTACATTTCTTTTGGAACATGGCTACAGAAGAGGAGCTATTGACAAGACCCTCTTTATTAAGAAAAACTCCAGGGACATCATTCTAGTACAGGTCAATGTGGATGATATTATTTTTGGATCCACAAAGGAAGCATGGTGCAGGGAATTTGAAGAATTGATGAAAGGTGAATTTCAAATGAGTGCAATGGGGGAATTAACCTTTTTCTTAGGGCTACAAGTCAAACAACAACCTGAAGGGATTTTTATCCATCAGGAGAAATATGTTAAAGACATTTTGAAAAAGTTTGACTTTGAACTCTTGAGGACTGCTACTACTCCATATGAACCACCCAAGCTTAAAAATCCAAATGAACAAGATGAGGCTGTGAATGTTCACCTCTATAGATCCATGATTGGATCACTCATGTATCTCACAGCTTCTAGGCCTGACATTACCTTTGCTGTCAGTGCTTGCTCAAGACATCAAGTCACTCCACTGACTTCCCACCTAAATGCAGTAAAGAAGTTTTTCAAGTACATCAAAGGCCAACCCAAGTTAGGTCTCTGGTACCCAAGGGAATCACCATTTGTGTTGGAGGCATGCAGTGATAGTGACTATGCAGGAGCTAATTTGGACAGGAAATCCACAACAGGAGGTTGTCAATTTCTTGGTAGAAGACTCATCTCTTGGCAGTGCAAGAAACAAACCATAGTCGCTACTTCTACTACTGAAGCAGAATATGTTGCTGCTGCCAATTATTGTGGTCAGGTACTTTGGATTCAAAATCAAATGTTGGATTATGGGTTTAACTTCATGAACACTAAAATCTACATTGATAATCAAAGTACTATTTCTATTGTTAAAAATCCTGTTTTTCATCAGAGAACTAAACATATAGAAATTAGGCACCATTTTATAAGAGATGCAAATGAGAAGCATCTAATTCAAGTGCTTAAAATTCATACTGATGATAATGTGGCTGACTTATTAACAAAAGCTTTTGATGGACCTAGGTTTAATAACCTAGTTGTCAACATTAGGATGGTTAACCCTGGAATGCTATGTTTGAGGGGAGGCATAAGCCTCAGGGGAGGCATATGCCTCGAGGGAGGATTGTACATGTTGTATATTATGCAGATTATTATGTTTACTAACTTTGTTTTGCAGGTTTCGTACTAATTTTGTATATTATTATGGTTGTCTTTTCTGTTCTATTTGAATGTTTGGTTGCAGGTTATGTTCCTGCTGATGTACAAAGATCTACACTACTTATATCAGTGGAATCAGATGTAAAAGACAAAATAAAGGATCTTTCATTATTGAGAAAACAGAAAGTACATCAACAACACCATTCAACATCAAGATTACAAAAGACACCATTTAACAACATTCAACCAACCAACACACCACCACCTCTCACAGCCTAACCTTCTACTCCATCTTTCTCTTCCCTTTGCCCATGTCCTTAGGTTCAGGCATCCTCTTGTAGACCCCTCTGGATTGCATGTCCTTGTTCCAGAGCTTGGGAGTAGCAAGACCAAGGACAACCTTCAATGGACCCTTGTTCCTTTTTGAGGACTATGGCTCTTCAGGGACAGTGATCTTCCTCATACCAGCACAAACCCTCTCCATTTCACTTGTTAGGAATGTTGTGACAGGAGTAAAATCAGGGACAACCATAGCAAGAGGAGTTGGAGCTTCCTCTGTTTCTTCTGATGAGGTTGGAGATGGAGAAAACTCAGAAGGTCCTTTACCAAGGTAGTAGTATGCTCTTTGTATTTGAGGAATGTCAAAGGTGGAATCTGATGATGAATCAGAGGAAATATCAATGATTTTGGGGTTTGGTTTCATGATTGAGGTGTTGAGAATGGCTTTGGTGTGATGTTATTAGTGTACTGTTGTGTTGTGAGTAGCTTATGCCTTGAAGACTTCTTTATAAAGACTTGATTTGGGATTAATATGAGTAAATGCAAGTTAATGGGAGGTAGTTGAGTCAGTAGCAATTACTAATTGTGCAAGTTGTCCATTTATGTGGATTCTTCGGATGAAAGTCAATGGGTTTGACCACTTGCTGCTGGTAACATCTACTTTAATTCTTAAGTTTGTTCCTGCTGATGGTGTATAAAAGATTAATTTATTCAGGGGAATGCAACTCTTTCAGAAGAATTAAAATCAAGTAAAGACAAACAAGGCGAAATTTTTATTGATTCTCATGAAGTACAAACTGGAATAAGATTGAAAGATTCATACAGGCAAAACAAGCCTATCAATCCTAGAATTCCTATTCTACTTTGCCCTTTCCCTTGCCTTCAACTATCTTCTCCTTGCCTTTGTTGTTGGTGAAGATTCCTTGCTGCTGAGGGCAAGGCAACCCCATCACAATTTTTCTTGTCTTTGGAAATGGTGGATTTACCTTTCTTCCTCTTGATGGTCGCCTTGGCCGAGAGGATTGGGGCTTCTTAGGGGTTGTAGGGTTGTAGAGTGCATCACTCTCATCATCATCTTCATCAGAAGAAGTCAAGATGAAGGGAGACTCATTAGGATTGGGGACTCTGTTTGCCCTCTCCAATGCATTCCACTGTCTCTCCATCTCTCTCTGATATTCAGGATCATAAATTTCAGAAGGGTATGGTGGAAAATCTTCTGATGATGATGAACTTTGAGCAGGTAAATCATGTCTCTTCTTTTTTGCTTGCTCTTTTGTAAGACCCCGGGGGAGAGTTGGCATTCGGAGTGGTGATGGAGATGTTAGTGATTCTGATGAATCAGATGAGTCAGAAGCAAGGTTGATGATACTTGGATTGGATGCCATGGTTCTTAATTGATTGGTGGAATCAGATGAGTCAGAAGCAAGGTTGATGATACTTGGATTGGATGACATGGTTCTTAATTGATTGGTGGAATTGTAATTAGGGATTTGTATTGTGTGGAGATATTCGGGGATAATTACCCTTTATTTATAAGATCACCCAAACCGCGTGTCTTTATTACCATAAATGTGAGGTGGTTTGGAGATAATTAAGGGTGATTCGAAATTTGAATGAAGAGATTTTTTAAAGATATTTGGTTACCACTGATGGTGTGATTCTGCTGATTGGTTCTGCGGACGGTGATGTTGAATGAATGGTTGATCGTAGTCAATGATTGACTTATTTCTGCGGATTGACCATTTGGTTTCTGCCATTTGACTTGGTTTCTCCTGGTGAGTCAGATTAATTGGGATATTATAAAGTCGATTATTGGTCAAAGATTACTTTCCATAATTCATACCAATTTCATTCCACGTTTGGTAACTTCCATAATTACCTACGACGTACATATCCCACTCATAATTAAAAAAATTCCCTCTCGCTATAGAATTTTAAAACCATTTCAACATTATTCAGCACTCCCAACCCTAATTTCTTCTTCTCAATCAATGGCTTAACTACTTTTCAAAGGTGATCATAACAAACATGCTTTTCTTGGTCATGGTAAGGGTGATGATGATTATGTGGGAATGATAGAATTTCTCCAAAGATCCAAGATTCATTATGCCTTGATCCATTATCCAAATTTTATTCATGAATCTCTGGTTATACAATTTTGGGAAACGGCAAGGACCAGGACTGTTGTTGATGGACCAACAGAGATTGTTGCTTTGGTAGATGGGGAAGAATGTGTTGTTACTGAGTCTTTGGTCAGAACTCAACTACAATTGGATGATGAAGGTGGGGTGAGCGAACTGGCTAAGGAAGAAATACTTGCAGGTCTTCGGGCTACTGGTTATAGTGGTGATGGGAAAGTGTGGTACAAGAATTTGTTTTGCCCTAAATGGAGGTTTTTGACACACACTTTGCCTCAGTGTATGAGTTCTAAGTCTGGTGGATGGGATCAATTTTCCACAGACATTGCTCTTGCCATTGTGTGTCTCTCTCAGGGAAGAACCTTTAACTTTTCTAAGTATATATTCAATTAAATGCTTGGTAATGTTAAGGATACCAAACTTAAATATTTAATGTATCCTAGGTTTCTTCAAATTATTTTAGGCATTCAGACCACTGATCCTACCCATTTGCCTGTTAAGGGTTTATCTAAAACGCTTTTTGCTTAAATGAAAATCAAATATACAGGAGAACACAGACCCTTACTCCCTGCTATGTTGCATGTTGGCAATGCTCCTGATGGAGTAGCTACTGATGCAGCTGTTGCTGCCCCTGTGGGCAATCACCCTGATGGAGTGGCTGCTGATGTAGCTGCTGATGCAGCTGCTGGTGGTCAGGTCCTATTGCTCAAGCACTAGAGGATTCCCTTGATAGGGTTGACGTTGCTACTGATGCAAGTGCATCAATTGCTCCTGATGTTCAGCCACCACCCTCTCCTAGGCCACCCACACCTATACCTTCACCAATGGCTAATACTTCTCCTGACCATATGCTCAATGAGGACTTAGGCCCTGACCAACTAGTACACTCACCATAATTTACAAGACTTCCAACACCTAGTCCCTTGAGATCTAACTTTGAGGATCATGTAGATGTATATATAGATTTAGATTATTCTACTCATAGGACCAATGATGCTTCCAATGCCACAGATATCCCTGTTGGTGGAACTGAAGGTCCTGTTACTCTTACTTCTTTGTCTGTGTTGTTGAACAGGTATGTGAATAAGGTGGACAAGTTGGAAAAGGATCTGAATTTCACCAAAAAGAATCTTAGTGAAGCTGTTCTGACTCTCATTGGAAGAGTCAAGAAGTTGGAAGTTAAGCTCAAGAGAAGGAAGAGGAAAGGTGATGTGGGTGAATCAGATGAGGAGTCTATAAAAGCATCTGACACAATTGATTTGGAAGGACTTGAACTTCTTCCTGCTACCACATTAGATAGTGTTCAGAAGAATGCTACTGATGCTAGACCTGCACCATCTACTCATTCTGCTGATACAAGTGTTCAAAAGGGTTCAAGAGTAATTTATATCAGGAGAAAGCACTCTGCTGATAAGACTTCTGCTGATACTTCTAGGAAGGAAGTTTTTCCTGATCCTATGCCAGAAGTGGTTACTCATGATACATCAGCATATATACAAGTTGAATGTCCTGATGTTTCTACTGAAAAGCCTTCTATTCCTCCTGAGACTGCTTCAATTAAGGAAGACAAAGGAAAGTCCATCCTGGTTGACCAGGACATTCCTTCAAGAGTGAAGTCAAAAGAGGAACTTGCTAATGAAAAACTTAGTGAGCTTGTTGCTGCACAATGGCAAGCTAAAGAGGATGCTGCAGCTACAAAGATTCAGTTGGATATGAAAGCCTCAGAAGCACTTGTTAGGAAAATACAAGCTGATTTGGATAAGATGGGAACTCCATTTACTAGTACTCTGCCTGCTGAAAGACAAAAGGAACTAGATGAAATTGCTAAGACTCTTTCTGTAGAGCAATGGGAAAATTTGGCTGAACAGGCTGCTACTAAGCCTAATTTGGCTGAATCTGTGCTTGGAGTTAATTATCAGACCACTGAATTTGTCAGGATGATGGTTGAAAGAGGTAAGTTGCAGAGACAACAGGAGGAAGAGAGAAAAGCTAAACACCTCAGGGAAAGACCTTGGACAAAGGCAGAAATCAAGAAATATATGAGGAATTTTGTCAAGAATCAAGGATGTTCTATGTTTGGGTCAGGATGGACTCAAAAGAAGGTTTGGGGATTTTCAGAAAAACAGCTTACTTTCTACTATGACAAAATCATTTCCAATTTTCATTCCTCTTGTATAAATGTCCAAGAAGTCTTAGAAAGGCATGGCAGACTTTTGGATGGGCCTGTTACTAAGAGAACTAGGCTTAATGATTCTGCTGATCTGCCTACTGAATCCACTGAGTCATTTTTTGGTGGTCAGGAGAAAGTGCATTCTCCTTCTGTGTTAACTCAGATGGATGATTCTACTGATGCTGATCCTTCAAATGTTGTTCCAGACCCTGATCCTACTGAAGCTTCTCATTCTGATACTACTAAAGCTCAACCTGATGCTTCACATGATGCTTCAGCAGATGCTCCAATAGAAGTACCTGATGATGATTCAGAAGATGTTCCTGCTGATGCTTCAGCACAAGTTACTCCAGATGCTTCAAAACAAGTTCCTAAAGAAGAACCTACTGATGGTCCTTCACTTCCTTCTACTACTAGCCCTAGGAGAAAAACTAAAGCTATAAAGAGGAAGGCTTCTAAGGATGCATCATTAGAGGACAGTACATTCATTGATTATGATTCTGATGATGGGCAGGATCCTGTTGTTTGGGAAAAAGTTGTTAAATGGGAACTTGTTGATTCTTTACTTGGTCAAGGACAAGTAAATGTCCTTCATAGACAGGATGGCTCTACCAAAACATTTACTTTTCTAAGCCAGATATTGCACATGGTAGACAAGCAAGATCTTCTCTCACTTTATGACTGGGTTATCACTTACTATCAAACTCATTCCCCTGAATGGATTGGAATGTATTTGCTGGGAGATTTACAAATTCTTTGTGATTCTCATCGTGGTGATTCTGGTGTGAAGTTTCAAGTGTGGAAAGTTTAGAAGACATGGGTGGTTGATTATTGGAAGTTCTTTCCTCTTCCTAATGTTCATATGATTGTCACCATCACTGGCAAGACCTTATACTGCTGGGCTGATGTACTTTATCCAATTACCATGGAAGTGATGCATCTTATGCTGGACGCAAAACTCTCTATTCCTCTGGATATGACTGAGAATGATATGCATCTTGCTGAACAATTGATCAGGTTCATCAGGAGAAGTATCTTGATTAAGCAGGAACTGAAAACTAAGTATGGTATTCAAATGGAATCATATCTGCAATGAGCTGGTATTGGTATGGTACTTTGTTGTATATTTTATTTCTTTTCTTTTAGTTTAGTATAAAAATAAATAAATAAATAAATAAATAAATTAAAAAAAAAACTAACAGATTTGTATAGTTTTGTGTATGTTGTTTGCAGATTTGGTGTTGATTCTTATCACACTTTCTCTGGTTATCAACTTACCTGATGTTGACTATTCCATCAAAAAGTTGGCTAGTCCAAAGGGTACAGTTTTGGTAAAGACACATCAAATCTGTTGATAGCTGTAATGGTTTGCTCAAAACCATAGGGTACTCAACTCACCCATGCTTCACAGCTGAGAGTTGAAATGGTTGTCAATTGACCATGGATTTTTCCTTTCTGGATTCCAAATAATTGGCTACCCCTCAAGAGTATGGCTTGTGGTAAAGGCAGTGGAAAACCATATTTGGTATTCAATTGACCAAGATGATTTTTCATCAATAATTGACTAATCCTGAGCAAACGGCTACAGGTAAATACTTCTCAAATCCGTTTATAGCTGACGATTTGCTAAAAATCATATTCTTTGGGTTATCAGTGTACCATAGTTTATTAACTGAGAACACTTGGCTACTCCAGTAGTGATGGCAATTGGTAAAGAGACATCAAATCCATTATTTTCAATGATGCACCTCTCACAGGAGTTAACACACCTGGATGTGATGAGAATAATATGAAACTAATTTGTTTTGATGTACATTTGGTCATGTGTTACTACAAAGAATGGTGTTTTTCAAATACTTGCTGATCATAGAGATTCTACTTATGAAGATTCTTTAATGTTGAAGTTCATCCTTAATCCTCTAGTTTGTGCTATTGGCGATTTATCAAGAAATCTTGAACTTAACTATGTCAAATTCAAGATTTAGGGAGGATTGTAAAGAATTATTCAAGTCAGAATTTATACTGTTGACGGATACTGTTGACAGGTTCCTGCGGAAGCTTAGAGTTGTTTCTGCTGATGACTGGTTCCTGCGGACGTATAGAGATCCTGTGGATAGAGTTAATCCGTGGATATAACTTATGTAATTTAGGACAAGATATGTAGAATATCTATTATTGGTTTATTGTTATTCGTTTCTTGTAAGAAAGGTTAGGGTTTCCACTAGTATATAAGGAACCCTAGGTCATTGTATTATGTACGAGTTTCATAACATTGTTAGTTAAAGTACATTGATCTATAGAGGATCAAGTTTAGTATACAATGTTGTTTTTATATTCCGCAATAACTACAAACTCACAGAGATTATCTATTTAGTATTACTGGTGGTTACATTAGTAAGCTAACGATCTATTGGCTCGAGATCTATCAAGATATAGATCCTAACAGTTACCACCTTCCATGATGTCGGATGGTAAAGGTTACGAACAAAGACACGAAGAAATAAGATAGACTAAAGAAAACCTAAAAATAAAAATAAAATCTTACTAGAAAGGAATCTAGCAAGTAGACCTAATAAAAAGAAATCGTAACCTAGACAATAACTATTCCCCGGGCTGCGGCGCCAAAAACTTGATACGTGGGAATCGCACCAGGTTTTACTTCTCAAGGGATCTCGAGAAGCTTACAACCCCCACCAAGCAGTGTACCTGATCGTTGTAGTATAGTATAGTGACAAGTACCGGGGGATTGATCGTTCAACGTAGGAATAGTGTCGCTAGTATTAGAAAGCCTAAAAACTAGGTCTAGATGTGAGGGATGATTCTTTTGTATTTTTTATATTTTATGAAAACAAGTAAAAATCTCAGTTTTTGGAAGATTGGGCAGAATTAGTTGCTAATCAACTAACCCAAATACTAAGATGCAATCAAAATAAAATAACAGAAATGAAAATAAATCTAATTAAATTAGTGGTGTGAACAATAATGGGGAGAATTGTGTTTACTTAGGTTTCATTATTCCCTAGATATCTTTTACAGGTTGATAGTTTGTTACAATTGCGTGGATGATGGGTTATATTCCTTAATACCATTCGTGGGGTGGCGTATGTACTTCCCCAACTCTATAAGCTCCTACTTCACTCCTATGTCGAGCCGTTAAAAGCTCCTAACATGGGATCATTAGAATTCGCTCATGCATTAAACACAACCATAATAACCTAGTACGCATTGGTTCATGTTTCTTAAGACGTTCAAGCGTGTTACCATTGGAAGTCTGCCAGTTTTCTTAAGCCTAACATCGAAATCATTCATCCGTAACAACTATAAACAAACAATCAACCCATAATTAACATCTAGGTTTCACTACATCTAAACAAACATACAAGAGATCTAGCCTAGCATGTTGAATTCAAGACAAGCATCAGATATATTCAAACAAAACATAGACATATTGAATGAATTGAAAGAGTACTTATCTCAAATTGATATGAAAGGTTTCAAAGGGTAAAAACCCTTGAAAGAGCAGTAAAATGCGTGCTAGGGTTTCTCCAAAGTTACACCCTACTTGTTCCTCTCTAATGAATGAAAATTGCAAAACTATATATAGACTTTACTCGGTGACGGCGTCAAGAAGGAATGTCTGACGCCGTCAACTCGCCGCCCATAATGAGATCGGATTGCCTAGATCCAGATTTGACGCCGTCATGTGTAATATTACTCTGGGCCGTCACCATATCTTGATCCTTGACGGCCATACGTGACGCCGTCACGTTTTCTCTAGACCGTCACCACTTCCAACTCTTGTTTTGCTCTTGACGCCGTCACATGAAGACTCTTGACGCCGTCAGGTATTGTTCCCAGCAAGGAAAATTAAGACTTTGCCGTTTTCTTCACTTTTATGCTCCAAAAATGTCCAAAATGCTTCCTTTTCCAGAATTAACTCCAAAAGTACCTAAAATGACAAAAGGAAAGATTTAGGGCAATATTTGATCAAATAAATTTGATTTCGGGCTTAAATGACACCCTAAAAATAGTTTATTTTTCGCCTCATCATACATCAAAGATCTCTTAGGAACACTTAGTGTTTCTACATCTGGTTTTCTACATCAATGGACACCAGTTGTAAATTATCGAGTCCTTCGCAGATCTTAGCAATCTGCCAAGAATGTTTATGAGAGAATTACATATGTATTTCTCAATGATTGAACGAAAATTCCTGCCAGGGTCAACATCAAACAGCCCTGACAGCAGGTCACTTCGGTAACCCTTCACGGGTTACGCTTAGTGTTCACGGTGGTTCGTTAGTGGTCTACAGTCATGGAGTGATCCCCAGCAACTCTCCCAGTCATTGAGCTACTTAGTAGGTCTCGTAAGCTCCTCCGAGGTATCTGACATGGGAACGGCCTTGATAAGGATTAGAAGGAGTCTTCACAATATGCTGTTGACGAGCTCTAATTCCTTATCTGTAAGTACTAGTTGATTATTGCTAATTGTTTACCTGCAGGTATGTGAAAAACTAGAAGAGGGGTTGAATAGTTTTCCTCTCTTTTACATTTTATAAAAACTTTGTTTCAAAATGTTGATTCCAATTTATTCAATTGTTTGTTTGGAAAACCTTTAATTAGAGTTTAGTATGAAAACACCATATAATGAATATGATCAATTATATACGTAAGCTTTTGGAAAAACTTAGTTTTATGAATGGAGCTTTGGTCGGTCTTTGTGTGAATATGTTTTCCTTTTAAAATCCTAAAACGTTTTGTATCAAATTATCTATCAAGTTAAATTTAATATGAGAAGTGTGAATAATAATCTATTTGACCATATCATATAATTATACACACAATCACAATATTAACTTCTATGTACAACACAATCAATCATCACAACTATATAAGCAACAACTAAGACATATAGGCAAGCATAGATGTAAAGCGATAAATGCAAGAATAAATGAAAAGAGATAAGAGAAAGGAAATGCAAACCGGACACGATGATTTATAGTGGTTCGGCTACAAGGACACCTTCCTTGCCCTACTCCACCCCCCGAGTCACCTACTCGAGAGTTTTCTTCACAACTAAACAAGTTCTCTTTTGGCGGAGAAAACCGTACACAACTTTTGCTTACACCATTTAATGACACTAAGCTAAATGTCGAGTTCTAATAGTAGCTAGAACCAATCTCACAACACTACTTCGATCACTACACAACTTCTACACGACTTCACGACTTCTTCATGGCTTCACGACTTCACGACTTCTTCATGGCTTCACGACTTCACGACTTCTTCACTACTTCACAACTTCTTCTATACTCCACTACATATTCACACATCTACTTCTTCACAACTTCATGACTTCTCCACACTACTACTTCTTCCCACTACTTCTTACTCACTCATAAACTCACTACTAAGTAAGATCGTCTTGATCTACTTATTACATATACATAACTCACAACATTACATAAACACTAACTAGATCCTAATACATCTTTGGCTTTATGATAGGGAGGATTCTTCTCTTGCACTTTGAGTGGTGAAGGATTGGATCACTTGAAACAAAAACTTATAATCTTATGATCAAAGGATTTAGAAGGATGTTTTGAAGGGATTAAGACTGAAAATTTTCGTGCAAAAGGTTAGAAAATTCTATGGGATGAACCAGTATTTATAGGGAGAAAAATATTGTTTGGGAGCGTTGCCGGTCCCCTTAATTGGGTGCCGGTCCCCTTAATAATTAAGAGGACCGCCTAGTATAATTAAGGGGGCCGCCTAAGAAAAAAAATATTTTTTCTTCAGATTTTTTGTCTTTTGTGGGGGAGATTTTTCCTGAAGAATGTAGCCATTTTTTGGGTTGAAATTTGAATTCAAAATATTTATTTTGAATAAAACATTTCTTATAAATACAAAAATATTTTGTATAAACTTAAAAATGTTTGTCCCACTTTAATAAAATGTAAGGTTTGTAAAAATAAAAATTCCTTTGATCATAAAATGCATTGGACACTTTGTTTATTCATACCTTAAATGATATGGATGCTAAAGCAAATATTTATGACTAAATACTTGTTTACGTCATAATTTGTAGTTCAATGAGTTTACGTTTTGTGATTATCAAAACATAGAAATATCGATATATATTAATAATGTTTTTAGGCATTATTTATATCAACAATCTCCCCCTTTTTGATGATTACAAAACCTAAACTCATCAAGTCTAAAAATTAATTTTTAGACATGTATTTAGTGAGTTTATATTCACTTCTCCCCCTTTTTGTAGAATCAAAAAGGTTATGCCGACTAGCTTCATAAATGAAGTTAGACGGGATGAAAGCTCCCCTTGATGTGTGCTCCCCCTCGTTCGATGGCACCAAGGGATCGAGATATGGAATGCTCGCAAAAAAAATATTAGAAGCACAAGCATATATAGAAGAATATGCAATATACAAATAACAAGCATAGCAAACAAATATTAAGGATACATAACAATTAATTCAAAGAGATTATGTTAAAGATCCTAATTTGCCAAAGAGAGCCATCGGACTTGGTTGTAACAAAAGGTTGGTTTATTCGTATTTGAAAGTGAAAATCATAAGCATATAGTATGCTTAGATGGTTGACGATGGAGTATTTGGAATGAAGATGGTTGAGTTAGGGTAAGGTTGTTGGATTAATGGAGGTATATGTTTGGGTCATGAATGTTGGAGAGTTTGGTTGTGGAGAGTTTGTAGCGGAAGAGGTTGATTAAGGTTTTGGATGTTGTTCAAGTGAGGGTATTGGATGTGATCTAGAGAGAAGATATTCAATCCAAGTGAAGTGTTCATTGAATGAAATGGTTTTTAGGAGAAAGATGCAACAAGGTTAATTGTTGACATGCTTCTCAAGTTGATTTATATTATGTGGTGATGAGGGTGATCTATATGAAGGTGGATCCAAATTGCGTTGAGCAATATGTAAGGCTAAAAGAGCACTAAGCTCATGGGATTCTTTTAGCGCCTCAACGAACATTAAGTGTTCGGAGGAAGGTGATGGTGGTGGAGCATGATAGTTGTCTTGGGTGAGGGTTTGAACATGCAACATAGGAATGGCATGTGAAGTTGTAGAATGTGGTGGTGATACTCTTGGTGGTGGAGACATGTTAGAGCTTGGGTAATCATGAAAACATGATATGGGTGGAAGAGATGCTTCATGAGTGGATGGTGTTTTTGTTGAATGGGCAACATGTAAAGTGTTGGTAATGAGGTTGGGATTATTGTTTTGGGATTGTGCATGCTCATCATAAGAAGGAGCATTAGTGGAAGCCCGAATGAATGATTTGTTGTTAAATGGATCATTTGTGTGAGAGTGAGGTTTAGGTGTTGGTTGATTATGAACAACATCGCTTGAGTTGTGAAAAGATTATGAGGTTTGAGTGTAATGTAGAAGGATATGGGTGAGTAAAGGTTTTTGATATGTAATGTTTGTGAGAAGGAGAGTGAGGTGTTAGGTATGTAATGTTGAAGACATAGGAGGAATTTGGTGTTTGATGTTTGACAACATCATTTGGTTTATGAATTTTGGGAAGTGTAGGATGAAATGGGCTAAAAAGTAGAAAAAGGAAACAACATCTTCGACCATCAGATGGCCGGTCCCCTTAATTGGAGGCCGGTCCCCTTAATAATTAAGGGGGCCGCCTTATGATTTAAGGGGGCCGCCCATCTGGTGATTCCCAGATTGCCAGAAAAGGGTTTTTGGTAGTGAATTGCAGAAAGATTGTGTTTATTGTTTCAAACAAGTTCAACTCTTTGAGGCAATTAAGCATATACTAATAATGTAGGCAATTATGTAGCCAAAGCATGTTAATCAAAGAGATTAAGTAAACAAGCAATTTCATCTAGCATGCAAACATACTCATCAAGCAAGTAAAATATAAGTGCTAGGAAACAATAAGCAACATCAAGTATTTCATAACTACATAACTAGGAGGATTAATCCTAATTTGTATCAATGTGCAATAAGTGGGTAGTTATGATAGCATGGATTTCTAGACTTGTTACAAACAAAGTCTTAATGAACAAACCATGGTCCTCTTGATTTGATTTAGTTCACTTATAAGTGTCATTCATATAAATATAGATGACAAATATGAGATCACCATGCATGATTTTAAAAGAAGCGTTTTTAGCATTATTCAACAATGTTTGAAAGTAAGTTTTCACTTAGATGTGAGAGTTATTTGAATAAAATAGATTGGGTTTTTACTTCAAAATGTGTGAATGAACGGTAAAGAATATTTTCCCAATCTTTAGTTTTGATCAAAACAAAATTGTGGATATTGATAGTGAAAACATGTTATTTAAAAGTGGGATAGTTATTTGAAAAACTATTTTCCAAAATGTAAGGTTTTTCATATTTTTAGAGATATTAGATTTTTGACAACAAATATCATAAATCAAATATTTAAAAAATGTTTATTAAAGATCTCATGCTCAAGAGGATTGGTTAAGCCTATTATTATCTCATGCTATCGTTTCTACATATCCTATGATCCTAAAGGAAATGAAGACGATAATTTATATGTTAGATGCGAGAGTGTTGAATGGGGTATAACCTAACATCTATAGTTCCTTTGTTTTCGCACGCTTATCTAACTTAATGCCATAGTCTACGAATGAAAGAATCTAATGAGAAGCAAAGTTCATAAAAGTAAACTAGCGTTAGGTATATATAGGAAGAGCATTTTAATCAAGTTGGAGAATGAGTATGAGACTATTACTAGTGGTGCTCAATTCAGGCTAAACACGACCATTTTTACGGGTTACACACATCCAACTTCTCACATAGAAGCAATTCAATCGTTAGGTTAAATTGAATTTCTAGTCAATAGATTCTCCAGTAGTCATTTTCTTTTTAGAAGAAATCGAGTTCCTAAATTTACCTATCGAAGATTACCAAATATGAAGTTTGGCTGATTCACTAATACTTGGCTTAATGTGACTCAAACATCATGTTTTTATGAAGGTAAATCTAGATGATATATTATATTCACGATCCTAATAGAGATGTGTTGAATGTTTAGATAAGAGTAAACAAAAAATTTTAATCATTTGTTCATGATTTACCGGTTGTTTGGTTTTGATGACATATTACTTGATTTAATAATTGTGCTAGACTTAAGAGTGCACCTTAACATCTCTTGTGAAATGAATCTCATTAAGATTATTTATCTTAAATGAGTTTGTGATTCTCAAATGATATCAAAACTAGACATTAATATATTTTTAAACAAATATTATTTTCTATGATTTTTGCCAATGTTATATATCATACTTTAACAAGTATTTGAAAAAATAAATTTTACTTGTTTATGGATTATGACAAGTTATTTTTCAATACTAATAACTTATATTATTTAAAAAAAAATGTAGTGCATTATCTTGTAACACAACCATTCATGCTACAAAGAAAATGAAATACATAGAATATATAGTGTGTATTATTCTTACATATGTATTTTATCTTGAAGTAATAATTTTAAGTTGTGTGAACAAAGTTTACATATTTTGTTAGTTTGCTCATGTTTGGTTTTTCGGATATGACACATTTATCCATTGCATTGCAATGTAAATTGCTTGAATATTTCGGACAAAACATCCAAGTCGTCAATCCTACTTCATTGTATATTTTATGAATGTGTTTAAAATGTTATTCTAATATTTGGAACACACTTATTGGACAAGTAGATTCAATATGACATTATCAACACAAGTGTGAGTTATGATCCAATGCATACTCTTTTCATCTACAAAGGATGTAACTATTTTCATATCAATCTAGTGTGATTGAGTATGTAGATTCAAGACTGTATCTTTTGTTGTAATTTGATATAATCTTGAAGCTAAACAAATAACAATCCAATTTCTTGTCCACACTCAAAAACACGTCAATTAGATTTGATGAATATATCAACCATAATTTGAATAATGACTTGATATAATATCAAGATCTTTCTTGACCCTCACAAATACTCATTTAAAATAAATAGACATTTTGATAGTGTGTTCCATTAATCCTAAGATTATTTAAGAGTGAGGTTAGTGAATGATTGAAATTTAACTTATTACTTCATGTTTGTTATATGTTTTGTTTATGTGAAATACTCTTCATTATTACTTATTATGAACACACTTAGATTTTGAAAATATTTTTTCTTTTATATAACTACTAATGTTTTAAAATAATTTAATTTCTCTTATTCAAACAACCTAAGGTAAAACAAGGTAATTTGTTGAAAATATTTAAGTGTGTTGAGAAGAATAGATTAAATTGTTTGAAATATTTAGGTGAGTAGATTTAACTCATTTACAAGATGTTTGAGTAACATTAAGTCATCTATACCTATATGCAATGTAAGCATATTATAACAATCCTAACACAAGAAATCTAGCATAAGATCTAGTTAAGTATAAACCGGAAAACTAGCTATAAACTAATAGGGCACATATGCATAGATATACACATAGCTAAACTTCAAATAGCAACAGTCATTTAATATATACAATTTAGAAAAATAAAATCACAAAAAAGTTCACATAACACATAAAACACTTGTCGTCATTTTGTGTATTATATACACCAATGTTTACTTAGCTCGAATTTATTTGAAAATAAAATAGTTTTCTCCCCATTCTATAATTTAATTAAGATCAATATTTTGAAAACATAAATACTTAATTTTTCAAAAGTATATCAACTAGGAATGCCCGACTTGAAGGAAAAGGTAAAACAAAAGTTTTACGTTAAAACGAAACACAAATTTTTGACCACCGTATAGTATTTTGACTTTCTTACTTATTTAAGTTTGTAATGGTTACTTTTAAGTATTTTTAAATGAAAATAGACTCAGTTACCTTTAAAACGCCGGGTGGCACGACTTCTACGGAGTTACGGTTAATTTTATATGATTTTTTAAAGTTTTCAAAAAACTGTCGAACAGACAGGCGGACCCCTTAAATAATTAAGGGGACCGCCCAGTATTTAAGGGGGCCGCCCAGACAATTAAGGGGGCCGCCCATCTGGTACTCAAAATTTCATTTTTTTGTAAAAAAATTGTTTTCTGACTTTTCGGAAAGGTGTGTAACTTTCTGATTTTGATACCGAACATATAACATTTATTTTAAGCATAATATTATTTCGAGCTAGTATAATTAGTGTATATATCATCAAGACTAATACAAGTTAATCAACAAAACACTTTTCATATTTAATCCTCCTTAATGGGTAATTTGATACATGGATCGTACTCAATTTTTAAAACCATTTGTTTTGAAAATTTAAGCGACGTGGCTCTGATACCAATTGTGGAAAACTAGAAGGGGGGTTGAATTGTTTTCCCCTCTTATTCATTTTATAAAAACTTTGTTTCAAAATGTTGATTCGAATTTATTCAATTATTTGTTTGGAAAACCTTTAATTAGAGTTTAGTATGAAAACGCCATATAATCAATATGATCTATTATATACGTAAGCTTTTGGAAAAACTTAGTTTTATGAATGGAGCTTTGGTCGGTCTTTGTGTGAATATGTTTTCCTTTTAAAATCTTAAAACGTTTTGTATCAAATTATCTATCAAGTTAAATTTAATATGAGAAGTGTGAATAATAATCTATTTGACCAAATCATATAAGTATACACACAATCACAATATTAACTTCTATGTACAACACAATTAATCATCACAGCTATATAAGCAACAACTAAGACATATAGGCAAGCATAGATGTAAAGCGATAAATGCAAGAATAAATGAAAAGAGATAAGAGAAAGGAAATGCAAACCGGACACGATGATTTATAGTGGTTCGGCTACAAGGACACCTTCCTTGCCCTACTCCACTCCCCGAGTCACCTACTCGAGAGTTTTCTTCACAACTAAACAAGCTCCCTTTTGGCGGAGAAAACCGTACACAACTTTTGCTTACACCATTTAATAACATTAAGCTAAATGTCGAGTTCTAATAGTAGCTAGAACTAATCTCACAACACTACTTCGATCACTATACAACTTCTACACGACTTCACGACTTCACGACTTCTTCATGGCTTCACGACTTCACGACTTCTTCACTACTTCACAACTTCTTCTATACTACACTACATATTCACACATCTACTTCTTCACAACTTCATGACTTCTCCACACTACTACTTCTTCCTACTACTTCTTACTCACTCATAAACTCACTACTAAGTAAGATCATCTTGATCTACTTATTACATATACATAACTCACAACATTACATAAACACTAACTAGATCCTAATACATCTTTGGCTTTATGATAGGGAGGATTCTTCTCTTGCACTTTGAGTGGGGAAGGATTGGATCACTTGAAACAAAGACTTATAATCTTATGATCAAAGGATTTAGAAGGATGTTTTGAAGGGATTAAGACTGAAAATTTTCGTGCAAAAGGTGAGAAAATTATGTGGGATGAACCAGTATTTATAGGGAGAAAAATACTGTTTAGGAGCGTGGCCAGTCCCCTTAATTGGGTGCCGGTCCCCTTAATAATTAACGGGACCGCCTAGTATAATTAAGGGGGCCGCCTAAGAAAAAAATATTTTTTCTTCAGATTTTTTATCTTTTTTGTGGGGGAGGTTTTTCCTGAAGAATGTAGCCGTTTTTTGGGTTTAAATTTGAATTCAAAATATTTATTTTGAATAAAACATTTCTTATAAATACAAAAATGTTTTGTATAAGTTTAAAAATGTTTGTCCCACTTTAATAAAATGTAAGGTTTGTAAAAATAAAAATTCCTTTGATCATGAAATGCATTAGACACTTTGTTTATTCATACCTTAAGTGATATAGATGCTAAAGCAAATATTTACGACTAAATACTTGTTTACGTCATAATTTGTAGATCAATGAGTTTACGTTTTGTGATTATCAAAACATAGAGATATCGATATATGTTAATAATGTTTTTAGGCATTATTTATATCAACAAGGTACATCACCTCCATGATGGTAGATTCCAGCATGGTCATGCATACATCTTGAAGCAAATGAAAGCTCCCCCAAAGATCTAAGCACCACAAAGTTCAATGAAAGATTCTACGCCAAAAGGAATAATATGCAAAATATAAAGACTAAAGATCTAAGTGTATGCAAAGGAACTTCGTGCTTTCAAAGTCAAAGTCCAAAGATGTATGAGCATGTTAGAATGGTGGACAACCACCACATACACAGAAGTGACGAATGGCAGACAACTTCATAACATGATCACCATCACATCAACAAAGAACGAAGTACAAAGAACGATGAAAGATCTTGCTAAGAATTTTTGAAGACGTCAACAACAAAGTCAAAGTTTAGAAGATGATGACGTCGAGCAACCTTTGATGACCAACACTTAGGGGGAGATTGTTGGGAATAGACTTTATTATTTCAAGTGTCGATTATTGAATTTTGTAATAGGTTGTATTATTAAGTTAGTACGTTAGTGATTTAGTATGTTTTTATTAAGTTTTATGCTAAGTTTATAGGTTTGCAAAAAGTCTAAGGGCTTAGTTTATAATATTAGCAAAGTTTGGTAAAGCCCTAATCCTCACCTATAAATAGACTTGTAACCCCTCATTTGAGGTTGTTGGTTCTCTTAGTAATATCATTTTCTTTCATTTACATTCTTAAGAGTTCCTTTCACTCTCTCTCTCTAGATTTCTTAGTGGTTATGTTGTAAAATGGTGACCTAACATTTTATAAGTTAAATCTTTATATATATATATATATATATACATATATATATATATATATATATATATATATATATATATATATATATATATATATATATATATAACTATATACATATCTATTAAGTGTTTTAAATTTATTTATATAATTTTTGAAATGATTTTTAAATATAAATATGTATATATAAAAATGTTTAGAAAAAGAGTTTTATAAAAATGAAACGCAACCTAATATTTGTTCGGCTCGTTGATTGAGCCGTGACTCGTGGTGAGACACGGCTATGTTTGTTGTCGTTGTTGTTTCGTGGTTTATGTCTACTTCATTGTTGTTTGGGTTAACGGTTTTGGTTAATAATATTTGACATGGTGAAAACGGCGAATAATAATAAACGGATAATAATAAACTATGAAACTTAAAAATATAATTGGTATAGTTAAGTGGATTGGATTTCGGACTTGGAATCTGGGATTGTGATGTCAAGTAATAATAAGAGATTTTGACAATAATTATTCAAGAGTCGTTGACTCGGGAAAATATTATATAAACGGGCAGGTCATGCCGAAATTTCGTAAAGTCTTTTATAAACTTAAAATTTTTATGCATCGAAAAGCTTTTCAAAACCTATATGTTTTAACATCTATTTTGGGAAAATGGGTAAACGCCGAAACTATCTATCATTGTTTTCTTTCTTTTGTTTTATCTTATTCCTTCCATTCTTTTATTCTTTTCTCTTCCCGTTTATTATTTCATTGTAGCTTCTATTTGTTTTAGCGTGAGTTATTCTTTGGTCATACATTTTACGACTTCTTCACGAGATCGTTTTACTCTCCTTTGTCATTTCTTTCTACGTGTTTGATTTCGTTTCGCCGCCTTTCTTCGTCTTATTCTTGAAACAGTATTTTCCTAAGATCCACACGAGATTTCAAAGATTTACTTCTTTTATCGCCATTGAAAACTAAACCTTTTCATAATAACATGAGTATTCGACGGACGTTACTTTATATATTACTTGAGTATTATTTATGATATGTGTTACCCGTTAGGTTGTGCCGATCCAGTTTCGTTGTACTTGTACTGCTTGAGTACCGTGTGACTATACTTTTGATGCTGTTGTGCTCTCCTACTTTTGATGCCATTGTGTTGACTAGTTGGTGCTAGTTGTTATATCTTACATTGCTGCATACTCAGATGAGTTCATAGCCCCACTTTTATTTATCTTAAATGCTTTGCAAACTACTTGGGGTGAGATACATGCTTTAAATGTTTTCTGAGCACAAATACTTTTGGACTGCTTTTCTTGAATGATATACTTTCCTAACGATGTGCTAAGTAGCTTTCTGCCACTATTAAGACCCTCAGATCATGAGCCATTAGTCACTTGTAAGTGAGCGCGAACTTATTTTATAGGCCTAAAGGACTGACCATCCCGCCCGGTTGACCAAGGGCTTGGCAACGCGGGTCTACTATTTTCAATTTTGCCAGGTGTCTGGCAGTTCCCGGCCTTAGGGGCACTGTTATATTATGACATTCCGCGGTTATTGTTGATTCTAGTACAGAGTTACTGATGATTGGTTTGGTTAACATTTTGCGTGTCATGAGCTTAGCATCATCCACCGTATGTATGCACGTGTTGCCTCTACATATTGGGTGTTACCTTGATTTACCCGGTATTTGCATTTGTTGCTTATATCATATGATTAAAACCTTGTGCTCAACTTTATTATTTTAAACCTATGGATTCACTCAACCTTTGTGTTGACTTTAGCATGTTTATCTCAGGTATTAGATACTGCCGCTATATATTTTACTTGGAGGAGCTTGGCGAAGGGCATGGCTTGATCATAGAAGACCCCGAAAACCGTTTGGGACTGTTTTAAATCTATTTTTGAACTATAGCTTGCACACTACTTCAATTGATGTAACTTGAATATTTTCAATTATGAAATTTCCTCCAAAATGGTTTATATAAAACCGTTCTTTGTACCCTTTGTTATGATAACAATCGAGTAGCACCCCTGGACTTGTATGCTTCCGCTGATCCGGTTTTCGGGGTGTCACATCAATCTTATGTTATGTCTTCAATCATCATTATTGTTGATTGCTCTTCATTAATTATGCTTTGCTAATTCATATTGTGTCTACTTATGATTGTGTGAAACTTGTATATAATTAATTAGATCTTATTGATTCCTTGTTGATGATGATGTCTATCATCATCAATTAAGGTGTGACACTTCGATAGGTCTAATTGGTTTATTTTATAATTCTTGTTTCCTATTGTCTCTTGTTTTGATTGATTGCTTGTCGATGTTAGGCTTAAGAAAACTGTCCGACTTCCATTATGGTAATGTGCTTGATGTCTTAGGAAACATGAATTGGATGTGTACTACGATTTTATTGGTTATTTTTAATGCATAAGTGACTACTAAGGAGGCTATGTTAGGATCTAGTTGTCGGCTCGAGATAGGAAGAGGTAGAAGCTTATAGAGTTGGGGAAGATCGTACACGCCCCAACAACTGGTATTAAGGAAAGCAACCCTTCAATTAAAACAAGGTTAACATTCAATAGGTAGAATTGGATAGCTAGCAAGGAGTAGTACATCATAGGTAGACACGCTTCACTTCCCTTGTAGAACCTTAATTTACTTTTCTTGCACATTAGTTTAATTAGTAGCCTTTGGGTTTGTTGATTAGCAACTAATTCCGCCCACTCTTCCAAAACCCGAGAATTTTACTTGCTTTCCAAAAAAAATTATAAAAATACAAAAAGAATCATCCTTCACCTTTAGACCTAATTGACTTAGTTTTCAATCCTAATGACACTATTCCCCGAGAGAATGATTAATCCCCGGTACTTGCCACTACACTATACTACATCGGTCAGGTACACTGCCTGGTGGGGATTGCAAGCTTCTCGAGATTTCTAGAGAGGTAATACCTTTTGCAAGGTGGCAAAACCATGCATCAACAATTTGTTGTTAAACTTAGTGTTTTCAAATATAGTGTGTTTGTTTGCCCTAACTAGGTTAGCACAAATGGGTTTAGGCCTATTCACAATGTTTGTGCTTAGTGCAACTAATGATTAATAGTTCATGATATAGGGGCTTAAGTGTGGCAATAGTTTTACTTAGTGCTAATAAAACATTCAATTCACATAAACGTACAGTTTGTAAATAATCGTGATTGTTATAAAAATAGATAAGAATGTATATCCCCCAAAGAGTTTAATAAAGTAATTAAACGAGTAAAAGAGGGGCTATGATTCACCGTGAGTTAATGATGTTAAGTATATAACAAAATCAATGGATAAGCCAGGAAAATCTATACGTACAAAACTGTTGGCCTTAATCAAAAGGGAAAATCAAGGACAAAGAACAAGAACTAAAGCAATCTCCTCTTCATTAGAAGCCTTATACACTTCTTGTGAGCTTGTAGGACTTGTGCTAAGACTTTGGTTACTTGAGTAGATTTAAACTCAAGAGAAATCAACAAAGGAATGGAAGAATTAGTGTTGGGCCAATATTTGACCCAAATGTCTTCAACAAGGATTTGAATATAAAATAGGCCAGACACTCACTGACAAAATACCAGTAATCATCTAACACACTGATGATCAGTGAGAATGCCATCCCCCTGATATAGGGGAGAACCTCAATGGCATACTTAACAAGAGTTAGCAAAGACCAACTGAAGGTGCGCCTACTCACTGTTGTAGTCTTAGTGAGTTAGGTACTTGAGCAAAACATCAGGGACACTGAGATCTGACAAATGTCTCTATATCCCTGATGGCCTTTCTCTCTTTGTTAATGACCACCTCACCAACTATAATATAACCCTATGAAGGCATGGTGATCAGCGTAAATTCATCATCAGGCTCAAGATTCAGAGACATCAAGAATCTAAGTTGAATTGATATTAAATACAAACACACTGAAACAGCAGAAGTTCAAGTCTTAGATATCATGAAAGAGTTCACTTGTTCAAAGCTAATCAGCCAGTATGAACAAGAAACTCCAGCCCAGTCACTAGGGAGTCAAGGGCTGGTATACCATGATGATCTCTAAGCTCTCTGATCAAGACCGAGGTATTTAGGTGAGTCAATAGAGTTTAAGCGGGAAAACTCTTGGGAAGATAAAACTTTTCTCCTTTCCAAAAAACAAAAGAAGCTCATGGGAAATCGTAACTATCAACTCTGGTAAACCAAAAGGACATCAAGGCTAGATGTATAGGCACGTGCCTACCTACGAACAGTCGGCATGTTCACTATTCCCATGTGAAGCAACAATAACCGCTCTGCTATATAAACCCGTTCCAACAAAGTAGAATGTGCGCATTTAATGAGAATAAGAAGTGAAAATTCAATTAGCATAGTTAGAGTGTTAGAATTCTCAACACACTTAGAACTCAAGCCTAGCTTGCTTCTTCGTGTTCCTTAATTTGTCTCTCTACGAGGATAGCCATTGCAACTATCCCCTTGAAAAGCCAACCAAGTTATTAGAGTGTCTAAGTGGGTTCTTAAGTAACCATTGTTTCCGCCTTATCATGAATCATAAACTCCTTATAAGTTCAATGTCCAAACGCCACGTGTTTATGTATATCTTATCGATTCATGAGTTACTCAAGTCAAACCGGACCAACAGGTAGAACTTGATTCATGTAGGAAACTTCAAAGGTTTCAACAAAGATGTATAACTTGAAACTTGGAAATCAAAGGATAAAATGAAAGTGGATTATTGATGGTTCAGTTATGGGAGGAAATCAAGGAGCTGATATGAAGTTTTCTTGGTCAATGGATCAAGATATATGTATAAGTAAGTGAGGAGGTTAGTTTTTAGGATATTTTGGAAGCTTAGCTAGTAAGTTTTAACACTTGTAATGATCCTATGTAATATGTAATCTAACCAAGTGCCTTGGTTAGTCACCAAAATTGCTACATAGGGCACAATGAGGAGGTTAGTGAGTTTTTGATATTTATCTTGAGTTTACGGAGTGAGTTTTGGTCCCGGTAATTACTATCATCAAGTAATTAAATCATGAAACTTAAAACCGGGTATCGTAAAAATATGAAACTTGTAAAAATTGTTAAAACTTATCAATATACTCTTTCTAGGTATATTAAATGAGTGGTAAGTTTAACGGAGCGCGTATACGCTGTTAAAACCTGAAAACGTAGGTTTAAAACGCGTAAAACTTAAATCAAAAAACGTAAAAATCCAAAACTTGTGGAAATGTCGTAAGATATGAAAAGCACGTATTTTTCTTGTTTATAATGTTGTATGGACATATCGGGTTGTTTAAATGATGTTTAGACCAAAACGTAAATCGTAGACACGGTTTTCTTAAACTGGTTCTTAGTAAATTCGACATATATTGTAAAGATGACCCGACAAGTATTAAACTCTCTTGTCATTATGAATGTATGTTAAATTATAAGAATGAATAAATAAAAATAAAAAATACGGGAATGAATAGTAAAAATACGAAGATGAATAGTAATCTGAAAATACTAATTGTTACACATACTGTCTTGATCACTTATACCATATCTAACAAGCATCCCCATATGCGTGCATTGCCAAGCTGTCACCCACAAGATGTGTTTTTTCTTATTATGGACACCCTGAAGACACGACTAACATGGGTATTTTGCAAGGACTCGGTCGTACAGACGATCGAGTCGTGTGAAGTTGTTGTGTGTGAGTGTTTTTATTAAATGATTTTTGTGGGGTTTATTTATGTGTAAGTAGTACATGTTTTTGGTAGTGATCGCGGTCATTTTATTACATTGTGAAATTGGTTGTAAAGAGAGAAAGTTGAATTCACGCTGATATAGAAGTGGTAACCGCGATCATTAGGCTTTCTTATTACTTAACCTTAGTGAGGCTGGGTCCCTAATTTATTAACTGACATTTTTCTCTACTTAACTTACTCTTTCTAACACTTACATCTCGACACCTGAGATTGTTTACTTTTTGTGGAAAACTAGAAGGGGGGTTGAATAGTTTACCACTTTTTAACTTGATTATCTTTTAAAACTTTACGTTTGTTTAAAGATATAAACACAACATTATATGTTCAATTCCTTGAAAAGCTTTATGTGTATATAACAATCCTAACTTTACTTGTTTAGTTCTTTGAAAAGCTTTACGTTTGTTTAAAGATATAAACACAACTTTACTTAATTACTTCTTTGAAAAGCTTTACGTGTGATTAGCAATTCTAACTAAAGACAATATGTAATAAGAAAAGATAAAGAAATAAACGATCAAACCACAACACGATTGTTTATCGTGGTTCGGCTACAAGGACTCTTTTTCCTTGCCTACATCCACGCCTCGAGTTTCCAACTCGAGAGTTATAAGCACTAATCAACAAGCTCCTTTCCCGGTGGAGAAACCTTTACAACGTCGCTTACACTTTTACCGACACTAAGCTAGATGTCCAGTTCTTTTACACGGGTACAACCACTCCCATCGTCGCTTACACTTTTACCGACACTAAGCTAGATGTTGATTTCTTTACCAAGGGTACAACCACTCCCGTTAGTTCTTTTGCAAGGGTACAACAACTCCCGACACACTATGTATTTTGAGGCCTAAAATACTAACCAATCACTTCTACATACATGATACAAATGAAGTATAAACTACCAAAGCTTAAACATGACAAAGCTAACAAGACTTGCAACTTTAGAGTTGAAGCTTGTAACTTCTTGAATGATCTTGTGAAGTCCCTTGCTACATAAGAGGATCACACAAGTAAAATGTTACTGAGTTAGTTAAGAGAGTATATGAAAATATGTCCTAAAATGATGACTCAAAACTAACAAGTGGTTTGGTATTTATAGCAAAACATTCTGCAGGTCTGGCGGATTGGCGGAACCCTTTTGAGGGTTCCGCCCGTGTACCCCCAGGGTTCCGTCAAGGCTGTAGTTGGTTTTGCAATAAATCTTCCAAACCAAACAAGGTCACATCATATAAATACTAGTCAAACACAAACTTGCACAAGAAAACTTATGGTTAGTCAAACACACTTTCTTTTCATAAATGTATAATGAAAAACTTACCATAAATGTGATGTGATATTTCTATTTAAAGAAATAAATATGATGTGACAAGACACTTTCTAATTTAAGAAATAAAAACAATGTTTTGTTTAAAAGGAAATGTAAACCTTAGTTAAACAAGACTTAAACACTAAAGTGATGATTTACTGTTAGCTAAAGTTCATATTTTGTCATTAACAAAACTTCGCAAAGATCGTAAAATATAAATAACGTTTTTAGGCGATATTTGTATTAACAATCTCCCCCTTTTTTGTTGATGACAAAACATAAACTTTATTTATAAGTAAGTCACTAGTTTTAGTGTTAAGTCTTGTAAAGTTAGTATAAAAACTTGTTTTTTCTAAGATGATGTGATATGCAAAAAAAAAATTTTTTTGAAACAAGTTTATATAGAAATTCTCCCCCTTTTGTCGAAACAAAAAGAAGAGTAGCAAAGTGGAAGTATGCCTTTGCTCCCCCTTGGACAATACTCCCCCTAAATGGAGTGCCAAGAGAGGAGACATGGATTTTGACCCTACAAAACAAAATGTTAGTTCCCACACAAGATAAGTCATGAAAGCATTTCATGTCTAGCACACAACTAAGAGTTCTGAAGTGGAGTAATGCAACACTCATGCTCCCCCTTGAATAGAACTCCCCTAAATGGAGTATCAAGGAAAGAAAACATGGATAAAGATCCTACAAAAAGAAAGGTTAGTTTCTAAAGCACAAGATATATGTATGCTACCATAGCAAGGTATAGTTCACACATTATACCTAAATGGTCAACAAACAATGCAAACCTTGTAGTTGAATGAAATTCATTTCATGTTAAAATTTTGACTTTTAGAAAGTCAAATACAAGAAATTAGGATGATATCATCCTACTTCTTAAAAATAAAGAAAAACTAAAAATAAACTAAGAACATAAAAAGCTACAAGGAAATCATCATTTTCCTTAATGAGAAACATTTTCCAAAAACAAGGCTAAGGTTGTTTAAGGATGAAAATGTGTGTTGGAGGTTGTAGCGGGCTATATTTTGAAGGTTGAAAGGATGACACGGTTTTGGTTTGTTGGTTTAAATGGGAAACATTTTCCAAAAGAAACGGTTTTGTTTCATTTTGGAGACTCTAAGGTTGAGGTGTGTGAGACAAGGATTGTAGACGATCCAAAATGTGGTTTAGTATAAACCTCATTCCTTCGAATAGCTCGCGAATTTCCCTTCGACACCCTTCACTAATGGCGGGGAAAGTTTGGTGGAAGAGAGGTTTGATTTGTTGGTGGTGGATGGTTTGAACTTGAAGGAGCAAATGTGGATGGTTGAGAGGTGTTTTTGCTTCCTTCATTAGATGAGTGTAGTGTTGTTTGTAAAACCATAATATGGTTGATTTGAGAGTCAACCATACGTTTGAAGGCATGAAGGTGGTTTAAATGAGTGTCAATCTCATCATTTAGGTTTGGAGGTTTTTCCCATGTGGATGCTTCTATTTTCTTATAAGAAGAAAGTAGAGATACAAATTGTTGGGAAGGTTCTAGTGGTGATGGTTGTTGTTGTTGTGGTTTTTGTTGTTGTGGTTGTTGGTTTTGAACAAAATGGCGGAAGCTTGGTTCGCCGGAAGGATTACCATGAAGGTCTTTGTAAATTGGGTGAAACACAAATGATTGTGAGTGTGTATGACCTTGATCATTTGAAAAATTGATGGTCTAGCATAACGGTAAGCCAACCGTTCTACCAATGATGGTTGATGGGGTTCATCATCCAATTGCTCACTAGGTTGTTGTTGGGTTTCCATTTGAGCAATGGTGTCAAAGAGTGACAAGGATGGTGGGTTTGATCATTTAGGTGATAGGTCTTCTAATGTTTCCAAATAGGATAGTGGTGATGTTGGTGGTGTATGGAAAAGTTCCATTGGTGTAAGTGGTGGTGATTGGGGTGATGGAGTTTTTGATGGTTGAGCTTGTTTAGATGGTGATGTTGAATTGCTTGAAAGTCTAGTTGGTGGTGGAATAGTGGCTATTTTGGTGTTGCAATGTGGTTGAGAGGGTGTTGGAGTAGCAAAATTAAGCAAATCTTGAATAGTGATCACACTGGTATTGCAAGGTGTTGAGGATGATGTTGAGGTAGTAAGGTTAAGGAAATCTTGGATAGGTGAAGAAATGTTAAGTGAAGCATCACTTGAAGATGATGAGCTTGACATGACGGTTTTGTTGAAGCAACAAGGTTTAACACTAATCCTAGTGGTTTTTGAGAAGGATTTTGATGAATTGGATGAGGTGTTAGATTTAGTCATTTCAAAGGTGTGGTTTTGATGGTTTGAGAGAAGAAATTATGATGGTGATGGTGTGATTTGAATTGTTGCAAAACTTTCAAATTTATAGGATGGAAAAGATGTTGAAATTGGTGTTTGGATTTGATGTTCTACTATTCAAAGATTGAGGTTTCAAATGATTTTCATGAACATGTCACATCATTTGATGTCAATCCAAAGGAATAGGGTGGAGTGAAAGACCAACATATGCACTCAATGCTTTGTGATCATGGGATGTGATTTGGTTGAAAATGTTTCAATGGTTTGAAGGATCCTTTAAAAGGGTTCCATGGGTTAGTTATGTTTGAATTTGAATTTTTGGAGGGAAGTGACTTCCTAATTGTTTTAGTCAGTGAGAGTTGTCCTAATATGGTTATTTGGAGCTAATGGAAGATGTTTCTCACTTAGGATAATGGTTTGACAATTTACAAGTTTTGAACTTAAGGAAAATGACAAAAATTTTCTGTAGGTGACTGGCGGAACCCTCGCGATACACAGGCGGAACCCTGTTTTGGGTTCCGTCTGGTCCGTTGAGCCATTTCTGGGTTGCCCAGAAATTACACTGGCGGAACCCAATCTAGGGTGCCGCCAGATCCGCCAGACCTGAAAAAGTACATAGTCCGCGATTTTGACCCGCGAGACGACTTTCAAATTTTTCGAAAACTCCTAAAATCAAAAATATAATGCATATCTGGTTAGGCAATGCAAAAAATGAACATGTAAACACTCATATTATATGACTTTGACCGGGGGCTAGCGATATTCACTAAACTTAGTGAAATTTACCATAAGCATAAAAATTGACAAACACCTCAAATATTGTCATTATGCATAGAAGCTCATACAAACATAATCCGACAAACATAATAAAGCATGAACGTGAAAAACAATACAAATCAAATAGTTTAACACATATAAGGTTCTAAAACCTTCATAAGCCAAACACTCCTTAATCACGCTTCTCACAACCGGTCTATCTTCTTATTGAGCTTGCTTAGGTACCTTCCAAAGCACTTGAAAATTCATTTGGTTTTCTTGAACTCTTCGAATGCATTGTCAATGATGGGGAGTTCTTGAAGGTAGTCTAAAGGAGGTAACCTAGAGTTAGGAAGTTTATCGTCCTCGCTCATGTCGAATGATGATGATGATGGTGAAGGTGAGCGAGTACGTTTGGCCTTAGCTTTGAAAACTCGTTTATCACTTAGAGGGACGAAGATGTGAGGAACAAGAGAATAGTCAAGGCACATTCCATTATCGTTAGGAGGAATGGGTGAGATTGCTCTAAAGAGGCGAGTAAGAAGCATTCCATAAGGAAGAGCGGTTGTTCCAACTAAGGGTATGTCGGCCATTCTTTTGGCTAGGTAGTAAGCTAAGTTAAAGGGTTGATCGGTGGAAATGCTATAGAGTATGTAGCAAAGGCATGTGTTGACATGATCTCTATTTCCTATGGTACTTATGAAGTTAGCTCTAAGAATTTCTTCCCACTTCTTAAATTGTGGTTTAAGCTCATTGAGCTCCATACCAAAAGGATCCTTATCCACATCATTGATTGGCTCCAAACGGTCAACCTAAACTGACCAAAGGATGGTCAACAAGGTCAGACTGCCTAGAGTCAATGCTCCGCGGAATATAGTGGTTTCCCCGGGTCGTTATGTCCCAACGAGGTGTGATGGTTATAAAACGGGCTTGTGATCGGGTGAATTTGGACAGGAAAAGGTTTGTGATTGATCTGAACTAAGGAATCTACAATGAAATAGCTTAAATAAGCTATATGAACAAGACTTGAAATTAGGAAAAAATCAGAAACGTTTAAAACTTAAAACGCGTACGTTCACGTTTAAATAAAACGTAAACGTACAAAATAAAACGTAAAAACTGAAATCTGAAAACCCCTAGGGGGTGAAAATAACTTTTTTACAAACTAAAAGATAAAAGAAAATTTAAAATGAAAATAAAGTTATTAACTTGATTATTTTAATATTTAAACACTAATTAATTAATTAAAACTATTTTAAATCTAATTTAAAATAAACTAAAAATGATAAAGGTTACAAAATAAACTAAAAACTTATAAAAATATTTTCTAAACCTCTAATTTAACTTGAAGAAAGTATAAAAAATAAAAATAAATATTTTTGTCTTTTTATGGTTTTCTTATTAATTAATTACTAATTAAACATTAATTACCTAATTAAACTATTTAAATTATAAAAAATAGAAAATGAACAGTAAAAATTCTAGAAAAATTCCTAAAATTATATTATATTATATAAAATCTAGGAAAAAAAATATAAAAACTAGGTCTTACTTTATAAAATCTAATTATGCTAGTTAAAACTTAATTATTAATTAATTATTAATAAAACTAAGATTAATTCTAATAAATACTAAATGATAAAATAAAAATCTGAGAAAATTATAAAAAATACTTTAATATGAAAGGAAATTAAAAAAATATATAAAAATGCTAAGCACTTAATAAAAATATAAAAATGAAAATTAAAATTTAAATTACATTAAATAGAAACTATTACTTAATATTAAATTGTTTTTCTGGAATTTTTCTTTTTGGAAAACTATTTTACAACCAAAAACATGAAACTTTAATAAAAACAACTTTGATGGAACTTAAAATTAAGCAAATTACAAGCTTTTTGGTGTGACAGTTGTCTTTGGTCAACTGTCAAGAGCAAAAGCTGATGTGGGCAGCTAGAGGGGCCCACAAAGGTAAAATAAGCTAGAAATAAGTTATAAGGACCAAAATAAGTTGGAAGGAACAAGATTAGACCTCAGGTTAAGCCAAATAAGCTGTTTGAGCTTATCCGAAATGAACACAGGTCTGTGAGAAAGGACAAGGTTCAAGGGCAATGCAGCCCTATCAAATGGGATGCAAACCTCAAAATAAGCTATGGACCTTCAACCCTGGCTTATTGGCTTTCCAATAAGCCAAGAGTTATGGTGTGGGGCCCACAGAGGTGCTCAGGAGAAGGCATGAAAGATGGGTGTCTGAGATTGAAGGTCTGTGTGCAGGGTATCACATTACCGTGCAAGTGACTTTGAGCAGATGTAAATCCCAAAAAAAATCATAAAAATGCAACAAATATAGGTTCCTAGAGATGAGCTGATGGACAACAAATTGTGAAAATCTTAGATCCTAAATCACATCACAAAAATCCATAAAAATCATGCAATTTTGGGAAAAGTCTGAAATGTAACTTTTGACTTTTTAACAAACACATGAACTTTGACTTCTATGAGCTTTTGCAGATTCAAATGGACTGAAAAAGCTATGATAAGCTAAATTAAGAGCAAATAATACTAAAACACCAGCTTGTGCACTGATATGGGGGGGTTGTGGGTCTCAAATCCCAACAGCAAACAAATTAATCAATATATGTAGTGATTTTGACTTTGTTCCAAACAAACTTTGAATTTTATGTTCTTTCACTCACTTAGACCTAAAATAACATCCTTCAACAATAATAAACAACAAAAGCAACTAGAACTTAAATGAGCAGCCTAAACCAAACACCCCTTTTCCTAATTGTCTAGACAGAATTGCAGGGCAAATGTGAACCCAAGCAATCCTACTGAGGCTAGTCAATGGTATAAGCTAAGGAGGCTGGTTACAAGCTAGTTTGAACAGGAAACAAGCACAACTTTAAGCAAAATCAATAAAATTTGATAGACACTAGTACCTTAGATCCACAGGATTGAGCTATGGGAAAATTTAAAGAGACAAGACCCCAACCAGTAGCATAAAGCTCTTAAGAGCTTGTCACCAAGCTAATTGAAACAGAAAGCAACCACAAGCACCCTTCTGAATCACTTCAACATAATATTGCTCCTCAGTTGACTTTCATTGACCTGGGGATTTTTAGTGACAAAATGGTGTTTTGAGCAAAACTAAGCTCACAACAAGCTGTGTGTAGCTTGACTAAGCTTAGTAACCAAGATTTAATGCTTAAGAAAGTAATTTAAAACACAACTGAATTTTAGTTTAACTAATAAAATTAGATTATGAATTCTTGGAATAAGAAACTAAATTACTTTGATTAAAATGTTACATTTGCTCTTGAACAAGAGATTACAAAGCTGAAATTAAAAGTTTACATTAAATTGAACTAAATCAAACCTAAATTAAACTAAAACTAAAAATTAACTACTTGGCCTTTTCTTTCTCAGTTTTCTGACTTTTATATACCCATGGAAGCCTTCTCTTTCCTTCTCACACCTTTCTGACCATTAGATTGGTCCCAATCCATCTCAGCCTTCAAATTCCACATTGGCGGGAAAATTGGAGTGGGTAGTTTTAGTGGGATAGGTGAGGATATTAAATGCAGGGTTGGTGTAATAAATGGAGGGGGAAGTATTGGTGAAGGTTTGGTGAGGGATTTGTGGAAAGGAGAGGAGGGGGAGGGAACACAGAAGCGTGAAAGCTGGGAAGAGGATGGATGAACAGTGGATGGGGTGTGGGTGTTGACTGGTTTTGACCGGTGGGGTTTTATTTTAAAAATAGGATTGGGCTTGGTGGTGGGCTTTGGGTAAAGGGTTGGATTGGATTTGTGTTGTTGGATCAGATTTGTGTTTGGTTTTGGATTTGGTAACAAAGGGTCCAAATGGTATATGGTATTTAATAAACACAAGGACCATAAGTGTAAAATTTGAAAAACCATGGACTGATTTTGCAACTTGCCCAAAGTACAAGTGAGGACATAACTTGCCCAAGGACCAAAATTGATTTTTCTTTCAAAAATATCCCACCAGGGACCAATTCTGTCATTTTCTGAAACTCCAGGGACCAAAATGCAAATTTCCAAAACTTTTCCAATTTTTCACCAAAGGACAAAATATGATAACTTATGATTTCAAAAGGACCTTTGGTGATAATTTTCCATATTTTGAATGACCAGGGACTAGTTTTGTAATTTTATGAAAGTTGGGGGACTGAAACTGCCAATTTTGCAAACTTTGTACGTTTTTCATCTGTTTTTACTCATTTTGCATCTAAAACATATAAAACACAATTTTGAAATATTTTCAGTAATTTGATACATTTCTGAGTGTTTTTGTATGTTTTGCAGTTCAAATTTGACCAAAAATGATGAGTGTTTGAGCACTCATCAATCATTCCCCGAACGATTCTTCCTAGTGGTAGAGGTTCTAACGAAGAGATGTTCTTTAATTGTTTCCTTACTAGCAAGAGCGTTGTTGTATGGATGAAAACGCTCAATAGAATCAAAACTTGAAATGGGCCACTTATCCGTGTAGAGACAAGTACCCTCATTTGGGACACCAAGAATGATAGCTAAGTCTTTTAAATCTAAGAAATTTGGTATTTGATTGGTTGTGAAGTTTAATGATATCTTATGAAAATCATTTGTGGAAAGGTTTACGGTTGCATAGAATTCTAAGATGAACCTATGACAAATTGGCTCATCGATATCAAGGAGACAATCAAAGTTGATTGCGGCAAAGCTTTGGCGAATGGAAGTTCCTTCTAGAAAGGAGGGATCAATGGTTCTACCTTCGTGAACATAGCGTTTTTCTAATGCCTTAAAGGTTTCTACTTGAACTTTGTTGAGACCTTTGGTCCTATGGTGTTTGGGCAAGTACTTAAGGGTTTCCTTGTGATCGGAGTAATTTGCGGGAGGCATGTTGATTCCTAGAAAACACAAAATTATATGTTAACGACTTTTAACAATGTGGATGTTCTAATGTGTTCCTATATGCAAACAATGTGGAGACTTGGTTATCTTGACTCATTTTGATACCCAAATTATTTTGTTATGCAAGTTTTGTTATAAAAACAAAAGATAACCAAAACTCTCCTAATTGAATGTGTCTTCGATTGAATGTACCCGAAAATACATATTAGTTATGTATCCCCTTTAGCATTCAAGAGACAATATGCAAGTGATGTTTCAATGATGTTTTTCATTTGTTTTAACAATGTGGTGAAGAGTTATGTTCTAGTCGTGGATTGCAATTTTTGAAAGACAATGCACTTGGTGTGTTTGGCAAATCAAACTAACAACAAAAAGGGTATGATTCTTAACTAATGGAAGACATGATTGGTTAACAACCAAGTTTTTCATGAATCAAAAAGTTCTATGCATAAACCCTAAGATTCTAGTTAATAAATGAAAATGTTATACATGAATTAAAAATGCAATTATGATTAGAACACTTACAAAGTTGATTGGATTTGAAGATGTTAGATTGGAAGCCCTAAATTTTGTATGGTTATGTGTTTTTGAGAGTGTGATGGCTGTTTGAAAAGTGAATGATTAAGTTAAGAGGGTGTTTGGTTTTGAAATTAAAAATAAAACATCCTGCAGCTTTGGCGGACCAGGCGGAACCAAAGGGAGGGTTCCGCTCGTATGGTCTGAGGGTTCCGTGGGAACTGCAGGGAAAAAATCAAAAGGGATTGTCTTGATTTTTGTGGTTTTATCCTAATGTTCAAAACTAAGGTTTTAGGTCTTATGAGTCTTTAACTAAGCCTAGGGATGATGAATGCTTCTCATTCAAGAGGTTTTGTGAAAACGTTGATAGAATGGTTAATGTAGAAGACTTTCTTAGTTAAAACGTTCCTCAATGAACATTCTTACCAAGGCGATGATGATGGATCACAATATGTCGATTAAGAACATAATGGATTGAATTGTTGCCGAAGTCGATGATTCCTTTGTTGAAGGGATAACAATGTTGATAAAAGAATTTCATTGTTGACATGAATTTGCTTGTTCAAGCAGAGCTTGTTGATATGCTTCTCCATCCGAAACTAATTTGAGAACCTTACGTGTTTTGGAGAATCATTGGGTAAGTAAGTAAAAGTGCAAGTACCATTTGGCATACACTATGGTTTCTATTCCCGTTCTTTTGGGATACCATAATCCTAGTTGTGTAGTACCTTATGATGAATCCAAACAAGCTCTTTCGAAATAGTTGTTTTAAGATCTTCTCTAAAAACGAGCACATAGACAAACACTAAACACAATGTTGGATCTAATTGTTATGAGAACAAGTAGTCTTCCGAACATTTCTCTACGTTTAGTTTTATCTACGGATTTGCTAATCTCATTCTTGATAAGTCATCAATAACTTAACCATTGAGAATAAGAGAGTAACTAGGAATGTCTTTAAGTTAAAATCCCTTGCTTTTGGGGTTTGCTTTTATTATCAAAAAGTCTTTCAAATATTGACACTATAATCACTTGATTACTTTTGAACAATCTATTTTGTTTCACTGGTTGTTTTACTGTACTCTAAATTCCAAAAACTGTTTTTGTTGAATTTGTTTAGACACAACTATGACCTATAAATCAAGTTTTATAACTTATGTCAATTTTGTTTGATTCAATGTTTGACTCAAGGTGAGAAGATGTTAATTTTGTACTTTTATCCTTAATGTTTTACACAACATACTTGTCTTGCCATCATTGGACTTTTGACTAAGTCATCATCTACCAAAGATGATATCTTAGAAGGAGGTGATCTCTCGTTAAATGTTATATCCAACGACTCCTTGACTCTTTGGGTTTCCTTACTTAAGACACTATGAACTTAATTCGTTTTGAAAAGGTCCAAGAGGTACAACATCATAAGACTAAGTGTCACATTTGTTGTGTAAATCCTAGATGTTGAAAAATCATTTTCTTCAACACATCCTAATGTATGCTAATGTGTTTTATTTCACCTTGTGTGTTTTATGTGAAATTATTATAAAGGAGTGGTTGAAGTAAAACACAATTTAAGACCCAAAGTATGGTGTTTGAGAATGTTGTTTTACAACGGTTTGTTTTGCAAGCATCACAAAAGTGTTAGACATTTTAACACTTAGGAAATTCTTAGTTAGCTCACTTGTAAGCAAGAGTTGAGTGAGACTCAAGAGTTTCTCGTGTTTATCTCTTGATGGTTAAAGAACCAAAACACCTTATATCTCCTACTAGTACTAATGACGAAATTCCTTTGTCTCAGAGAATCTAATCTTTGTTATCACTAATAGCAGGTAAACACTTTAGAATACTACTAATAATACATACTACAACACATAATGCTAGAAACAAGAGACAGTCAAAGTCAAGTTGAAGTAATGCGTACCTTTTAAATTGCATAGAGATGCTATCAAGAGAATAAACACAAAGCGTAAAATCTTGGTTTGACGACACGCTTGGACACTCAATTACTCATGTATTCAAGAAGTTTAGATAATCATATAAAAACATAGAACATGATAATCTTAATCCTTTTATTATGAGTCTCTATTAGAGATTGAATAATCTCTAACTCTCTCTTCTAGGTTTAACAAATTTTACTTGCTTTGTTTTAATAGTTGATGATGCTTTTGAGTTAAATCCTAATCTGGTTTTATCTCTAAACAACCTTTGACTCCTCAACAATCTTTCAAGAGATTTTGAGCTTTCATCAAATTTAGCTAACATTTTTCCTTTCTCATTTTGCTTTTTAATGTCTTGTTTGTAATCTTGGCATAATTTACATTCAAGATCAATTTCAACAGTACTCTCAAGTCTAGACATTTTATCTTCTAACAAGATTTCCTTTTCAAAGTTATTCACAAAAGATTTTGAAGACTCATTGTAAAAGATAGTTTTTAGGTTCATGTTACCTAAAAGTTTAGACTCATTTTCTAATTTAGAAAATTCTAAGATAAATGTGTCAAAGCAAAAATGTTTGGTTTCAACATGTACCTTGCTTGTCGTTTCATTAGATTGACAATCACCCACCGGATCATTGTCTTTGTCTACATCCGTTTCATTCCATGATTCGCAAGCAAGTTCATCAAGACACACGTACTCATCTTCACTTGTACCTTCATTTAAAACATTTAAACTAGTAGTACATGTATTAACTTCTACTAAGCATCTATCTATTAGTTTTTCCAAAACTTCTAATTCATATGTAAGATCAAATTGATCATCTTTGACTTGACATATTCCTTGATGAAAGTTGATTATATTTTTCCAAATATCATTAGCCGTTTGACAAAAATATATTCTTTCATATTTGGTACTTGATAAAGCTTTATAAATTATTATCTTAGCTTTAGCATTTTTATCAAGTTTAGGATACTTATCTTGGTTTTCAAAACTTTTTTTCTTTGGTTTGAAATCACCAAAAGAAATAATATGCCAAAGATCTTGATCAATTGATTTCACATAGTTTTCAAAATTACTTTTCCATTCAAGGAAGTTTTCTTTTTCAAATAGCGGTGAGTTTTGAATAGGTTGCCCTTCTTTGAGATTTTCAAGATCCATGGATCGATCTAAGTTTTAAAATACACTATATTTTAAAGATCTTGAGTAACGTAGCTCCTAATGCCAATTGTGGAAAACTAGAAGAGGGGTTGAATAGTTTACCACTTTTTAACTTGATTATCTTTTAAAACTTTACGTTTGTTTAAAGATATAAACACAACATTATATGTTCAATTCCTTGAAAAGCTTTATGTGTATATAACAATCCTAACTTTACTTGTTTAGTTCTTTGAAAAGCTTTACGTTTGTTTAAAGATATAAACACAACTTTACTTGTTTACTTCTTTGAAAAGCTTTACGTGTGATTAGCAATTCTAACTAAAGACAATATGTAATAAGGAAAGATAAAGAAATAAACGATCAAACCACAACATGATTGTTTATCGTGGTTCGGCTACAAGGACTCTTTTTCCTTGCCCTAAATCCACGCCTCGAGTTTCCAACTCGAGAGTTATAAGCACTAATCAACAAGCTCCTTTCCCGGTGGAGAAACCTTTACAATGTCGCTTACACTTTTACCGACACTAAGCTAGATTTCGAATTCTTTTACACGGGTACAACCACTCCCATCGTCGCTTACACTTTTACCGACACTAAGCTAGATGTCGAGTTCTTTACCAAGGGTACAACCACTCCCGTTAGTTCTTTTGCAAGGGTACAACAACTCCCGACATACTATGTATTTTGAGGCCTAAAATACTAACCAATCACTTCTACATACATGATACAAATGAAGTATAAACTACCAAAGCTTATACATGACAGAGCTAACAAGACTTGCAACTTTAGAGTTGAAGCTTGTAACTTCTTGAATGATCTTGTGAAGTCCCTTGCTACATAAGAGGATCACACAAGTCAAATGTTACTGAGTTAATTGAGAGAGTATATGAAAATATGTCCTAAAATGATGACTCAAAACTAACAAGTGGTTTGGTATTTATAGCAAAACATTCTGCAGGTCTGGCAGATACGGCGGAACCCTCATATGGGTTCCGCCCGTGTACCCCCAGGGTTCCGTCAGGGCTGCAGTTGGTTTTGCAATAAATCTTCCAAACCAAACAATGTCACATCATATAAATACTAGTCAAACACAAACTTGCACAAGAAAACTTATGGTTAGTCAAACACACTTTCTTTTCATGAATGTATAATGACAAACTTACCATAAATGTGATGTGATATTTCTATTTAAAGAAATAAATGTGATGTGACAAGACACTTTCTAATTTAATAAATAAAAACAATGTTTTGTTTAAAAGGAAATGTAAACCTTAGTTAAACAAGACTTAAACACTAAAGTGATGATTTACTATTAGCTAAAGTTCATATTTTGTCATTAACAAAACTTAGCAAAGATCGTAAAATATAAATAACGTTTTTAGACGATATTTGTATTAACACTTTTTTTTTTTTGGGTAAAGGGGAGTAATCCTGCACCCTGGTAAAATACATTAACCAACCAAAACGTTGAAGACAATGGATATGGGTAATGTCCCATATCTAAGCCCGTTACATAGGCAAAATAGCATACATAACTAGACACGACCACTACCACATAAATAAACAAGACTATAAAAGGATCAACTAATTACTACGACGACCTTGCAGCTTGAAATCTTCATAAATAGCCCTCACTTGCCCTGGAAGATCGTATAGCTGATCCATGTAGTCATCATAATCATAATAATCTTCATACTCACCTCCACCACCTGATGATGAAAAAGCACCCATAGACATATCAAATAAATTCGCAGATTCATCATGAATGTTAAGAACCTCATCCCCGCTATCCGAATCAGAGTCAACAATAACACCAACCTTAGTAAAAGGGTTGGTATTTTTACTAGCAGAAGTAGAAAGCTTAAAGGAGGAGCTAGGTATAGACGTTCCAACCTCCTTATCATTAATAACACTCACAGGCGGTTCAACAACACATACACTATCGGTAGAGATCTCGCAAGATTTAACATTAACCATATTTTCCTCCGATGCAACATTAGGAATGTTGGAATTATCTTTGTCACTAAGCGAATTTGAACACTCTCCAACATCAGCCACATTAGGGGAATTATAAGCAAGATCAAGTACCTTATCCTCTTCAGATCTTTTGTCCACAAAACTCCTAAGTTCACCCATAACCACGCCATCATTAAAATAACCATGCTCATTACGGGATTGAGATGACTCATTAGGTACCGAATGAGGACCAGAATAAATTGTCTCTTCATTATGGAACTCTTTAGTGACCTTAGAATTAGTATCCAACGGTATATTATCATTTGGTTTATCACCTACCAAATTCAGCACCTCATTATCACTAGTAGTAGGATTAACCTTTGGTAAAGAAGTACTAGCTTGGCCATTAGTACTAGGCTTAGAAACAGGTCTATACATAAGTTTAGGCATAATAGTGACTTTTACCTTGTTACCAGCCTTTGCTTTACGCTTAGTAGCCCCAGGACCAGCATCCACATTCTTCTTCCGGTTAACCACCTTCACCTTCTTTTGGCACTCCTTATCCACATGATCAAACAATTTGCACATAGAACAACGGGGTGGTTTAAACTCAAATTCAACATCAACTTTAACCATTCGATGCTCTTTCGTCTTCGGTATAGGAACTGCCACAGAAAGTGAATCCACAAACTCATTATCCGCTGAAATCTCAACTAAAACTCTAGCGTACGAATTCATTCCCCACGACTTTAGACACATATTACTCGTGTGTTCATCCATCATAACAATACGTCCTAACTTAGCCGTGATCATGTTGAGCCCAACCAGCGAATACGCAACCACCGGCACATTATATAACTTAACCCACACAGGAACCTTCTTTATGTCTTCTTTAATCAATTCAGTGTTAGGATTCCAAACATGAAGCATTAAAGGAAGTGACCTGATCCGCCACGGCCCTTGATTAAGAACATTCTCCAATCCTACCATACTAGAGAACTTAAACATAAAGAAACCTTGATGCATCATGACATTCAATAACCCATAGTTCTTCCAAGAATTCCGTACAAAATTTTGAACTACAGGAAACGAAGGTCTTTGTCCAACAAAATAGCCATAAAGTGAATTATCAAATCTTGCACTAATAGTTTCCACTTCATCCTGCGGTAAAACAACATCAGCCTTGGATAAGTCAATCTTAGGAACATGAATGACTTCATCCGTGGCTTTAGAACCCACGCAAGTCGTGGGTATATTAGTTACTTCCCTCGTTGTTCCAGCAGCAACATAGCTATTCGCATTAACATTATCATTGTGTTTTGAGCACCCCACCTCACCATTATCATTAACAACAGCAGCATGATTGCCCATAACACCAGCCCTATCATCAACCAAACTAGTAGGTTCCATGTTATTACTAACATAACGATGAGGCATCAATGGTTTCCCATCTTTACCCAATAATCGAGTATTCCTGTTCTTCACCTTACTAGCTAAATCACTCAACAACGAACTTGACTTATCAACAGAAATCTTGCTCGTTTTATTGAGAAAACCTTGTTCCATCTCTCTCGTTAAACCCACTTCCAATTAAAACCAAAACTGAACCACGTATAAACAGTCCCTACTGACGTAGAGTTATGTTCCACTTAATTGAAAATAACCAAACCCTAAAAAAGGATTAGGTATTGCGTTAAGCTTCGAGCACAGCCACACCAACGAATCAATAGATATAGCAATTAAGGATCAAGTCGGTTTAAAAGAAATCCCTAAAAAACGATTTAGGGATAAAGATACGATCCAAAAATTACATGCAAGAATAATATACTTTAACACAACCGACCCATGATAGATTCAATTGTGAAAAGAATTAAAAGACCAGATTAACGCATGTAACAATAACCGACACAAATACGGAACAATAAAAGCGAATATGTATATATTAAAGGCCACCTACCCACGCAAGAATTAACCAATTAATAGAACCGACCCACGATGTGAATCATAATAAAGAATTGAAGAACAATTAATTGGATTGTAGGAAGGATTTGCTTATTGTCGCCGCATTCGCCAGAGAGAGAGAATACGTTTTACCATAACCTTGTATTAACACTTTCTTTTTTAAGTTAAGTGATTTTCCGATATAAAACTTAAATTAGCCTCTTAGAGTATCTCCAATGTTGACACCAAAAGTTTACACTAAAATAGTGCAAGAAGGTATCAAATTGGAATACGTTTGCACCAAATAAAATGTGTTCGAATGTCTACACTATATGTTTGCACTAATTGTACTTTTAAAATCTATAAAATACATGATAATGCAATAAATAGGAAAAACAAATTAAGTATTTTATATCAATATTGAGCTCGTTTTGATGATATTAATGTGAAAGTTACAAAAATATTTTTTATATAAACTAGTTTTCATGTTTTATATTAAATATCAAAGGATTAATAAAAAATAAGATGTTTTAATAGAATGAAAAGCGTTTTAGTGCAATTGAATAGTAATGCACTATAGAGCAATGATATGGAGGCCTAAAATATATGCCTAAACTCATGCCTAATCCATTCACAATTTGACACATCACTCATGCATTTTCTCTCTCTAAATCTTCACTTTTAATTTTTCCACTTGTCATCATCTTGTTGTTAGGCATACTTTTAGGCATGCATTTTAGGCATGACAATCATTTTCCATGCACTATATTTAGTTCATTTTATGTGGTCACTATCTATTGCACTAAAATAGTGTCGTGTTTAGTGCTAACATTAGAGACAATTTTTGCTAGTTTTTACACTATTTTTTGCTAGTTTTTACACTATTATAGTTCAAAAAATACACTTAATGTCAACAACATTAGAGATGACCTTTTACATTAGAGATGACCTTAAAAGATAAGGATACATTTTAGTAATTCTAGAGTAAGTAAGGATTTTAGACCCATACTTATCTCCACTTAGTGGAGTCCACTAAGAGGAAATTAAACAATTTTTTTTTTTTTTTTTTTTTTTTTTTTTTTTTTTTTTTTAACGGCGGGTTAGATGTTAGTTGTTGTCTCGAGTTAGTGTTGAATCTTCGGGGCAGAGATACCAATCGCAAGCCTCTCCTTAGGGGATAACGTCACTCCTATTTCCAATTCGTCTGATATCATTAGAGCTTGTGGTTCTCAAGTGAGGACTTCTCGGTCGGTCACCCAAACCGGTATTACTCTCACTTGGGCTCGCTTCTACTTAAGCCTTTACTACTATACCACAAGCCCATGATAAATTAAACAACCCTTGACCTTATAAAACGATGAAATAAAAAGTATTCTAAGGTGTACGATAAAGGATCACGGAAAGCAAGTAGGTCACGGATGATTTTTTTGTCACATGACGCATGCGTCAACTAAGAATGGGTCTCCTGTCTTTTGCCATTTTCTCCATCCCAGCTAGTATTTTTTAATTTATAGTAGCTTATTTTATGTCCTGAATTATCTTGGGATTTATCTCCTACGATAAATTTATATCAACTTTAGATTATGTGATTAACTTGTTAATCTATTTGGCACGTTATGATTGACACGTTACTAAAACGCTTTAACTTATGAATTCGGGTTACAAAATGGATAAATGAGAGTATGAGACACATGGTTATCTAGTACTATACTTAGTAATTGTTTAGGCTTTAGTAAAACGTGTAAGAGTAAATTGCAAAAACCGTCCAAGTGGTAAGTTCAAATCATAGACGTAATCCTTACTTTTGGTGTTGTTATCTTCAATTCATGTCTTTAAGTGAAATGACTAACATATTCTTTCCTTGATGAGACTTTGTCAATTAACTTTGGAACATCTTAGTCGTTTCACTTTAGTGCAAGGACGATATCCGCATCAATGGCTACCCAAATGAACGACGTCTGTACTTTCAAAATGTAAGTATTACACTTGCGATTTAGGCATACTACAAACATGATTTTTGCAGTTTACTCTAAATACAATAACTAAAATAAGATACATGAAATAATATCTTACCCATGAAACTTTTGCTAACAAGATTGAACCATTTGGTATTGCGAACTCGCTTAAAAAGAAAGAAACTAGAGCCTTTCGAAACATTGTTAGGATGAGTTTGACGCATTTCCTTCCTACAAACTTAGAAGCAATTGGAAGTCAACAATCATGGCCAAAGTTGAGCGAAAATAAAATGTGAAAGATGTAAATATAGTAAATAATATCTTAAGTTACCTCTAAACATTAATCAATAATTACTTTTCATAATTCATGATGTTACATTGTTGTTGGACTTTTCATACGTTTGGGCTACTGTTGGAGCCGAATGTACGTTTTTGTTCGGGATACAAATCTCGTAAAGTGTAATTTTGTGCTAAATCTTTATTATTATTATCAATGTTGCAAATAACGGCCTACTCGACCTTGTAATCGCCGATTACAAGGTAAACGGCCTTGGAACTTAGAGAGATTTACAAGGAAATCGTTTGATTAATCGGCGATTACAAGATTTAAGGCCGATTAATCGACTAAAAAACGCAACTCGGCCCTCGACCGTCTCAGGACCGATTCACGATTTTTGCAACATTGATTATTATTATTATTATTATTATTATTATTATTAATTTTGTAAAACACCCTCCCACAAAATAAAGTATCAACTAAATTTTCTTTGGTAATTACAACTGGTGTGTTTGTTTTTTTTTTTAAAAAAAAAAGTCTTACTAGCCCTCTTACTCTTACCAGTAAGAGGTGAGCAGGCGTTTTGCTTTTTTTTTTTTTTTTTTTTTTTTTTGAGTCAGACCCAGTTAGACATATAATATATTACTCAGTAAGAGGTGAGAGACTTGTCTTACTGCCTCTTACTCGATAAGAGAGATTGAAGACTCGTGTTAATATAATATATTTAATGATTTATTAACTATGTTATATTTATGATAAAAAGACTTATTTCATATTTACACAAGTTACTTAAATAAATTGCAGAAACGAGTACTTAAAATCATTCGGACAATTATACAAAAACAAACAACATTATTTCGTTTAGATTTAGACGTTCTAGCCACCTCTTACTAGTAAGATGTGGTAGTCAAATTAAGACATAAAATATCTAAATGAAACAAACACACCCTTAGCAACATGGTTAAATATGATTGCAACTTAATACGTAATTTCAATAAACTTGTATACACAAAAGTGAGAAAACCATAATCTCCTTTTTGACACAAACATTTATTATGTAATTTTATTTAGAAAGTCTAAACCTTTATGATTTTTTAACAAACAAATCATGCTAATAAATAAATAGATATATTAGCTACAATTTATTATAGCTAATTGGATACAATTTTAAGGTATTTAATGTGGGTTCCTGATTATTTTTCAGAAATATTACCAAAATAGCCTGTTGCCCTGCGGTTTAGGCATATTTAGCCCTGGGCAACTTTCGTACAGCCAACCAAAAGATGACACGTGTCCTCAAGTTGCCCAAAATACAAAAAAGTTGCCCAAAACACACGAAAGTTGCCCCGACGTGGCACTCTGTAGTTGGCTATGCAAATAGTTGCCCAGAGCAACCTGGCTAAAACGGGAATTTTTCAAAAAAGAGCTAAATATGGCTAAACTTTTGGCAACTAGGCTATTTTACCAATTATCGCTTATTTTTATGGGTCCTGATTCTTTTTCTGATTCATTGCTAGCGTAATTTTTATGAAGGATTGTAGCCAATTGGTTACAAAAATTGTAGCTAAGATATCCCAACATAAATATCATGTGATACTTCAGACATATTATACCAAAAAGGAAGATTAATAACACAAAATGACATAAATTTGTCACAAATATATGTCATAAAATGTTACTATACCAATAGTTTTCTTTTTCTTTATTTGTTTCTCTGTCACACTTGTGAAACCATGTGCGTGTGTATATATATATATGTCTGTATGTACTACCAGTTACACGTGAGCAACCAATTGGGAATGTTATAAAAGATTTCGGTAGGAAATCAAGAAATCATCAGTAAAATTGCAATAAAAGAAAAAATTGCTAGAATAACATTTCTAATAATGGCATTTTGTTCACTATTTACTGCTGCTGCTTTTATCATCCTCTACTGCTCGTGTTCAGTCTACCCGATCCTTGGTTAGTATGCGCTTTCTAGTTACTAGGAGTAGTATTTGTGTTTTTTTGTTTAATACTGTGACGGAACTTTAACATGTCTGACAGGAGACATACTTATGTTTTTTTTCCACAAAATTACTAACGAAATTATTGCCCAACTTTTGTTTACTATTCTGTTCTTGCAGCTGCACCCCTCTACGATTACACAGCTTACACACAGGTAATTCTTCATACAAAGTTATTTTGATTGATGTGTTCGGTAGTGTTGTCAATCAATATAGCTTTTTTTTTTTTTTTTTTTTTTTTTTTTTTTTTTTTTTTTTTTTTTAATCGTGATTATGTATGAAATTGTCATGACAGTGTAAGGTGGAACCCGAGGATCCACTTTACAATGGAGGGATCATAAAAAATGAAGCTGCAACAATGGAACATATACTTGAGAATAACGGAACCACAACCTCATGGCCTGCTTTTGTGTTAACAAGTCTTAGTCCATCCACTTTCTACAGTTTCTCTGGTTAAGTTTCCTATTAGCATTTATATATATACATAGTAGTACTCTTTCATCTTGTTTTGAGTGATATAAAATTTGTATGCATAAGGTAACTGATTTGAACACTAGCTTCTTATTTGGATGTTGTAGGTTGGATCAGAATATATGGTTCCAGTTCATCATTGATTACTGCAAGGCTAATGTCAGGAAATTCGCCACATTCTTGTGTGGGAACGGTTGTTGCCCGTCACGATTGTTGGTCATTCCTCAAGGGTGGATTTTACATGAATATAGAATCAAACGCGTCGTCCTTACTCTACTTTCAGGTTTGGATTTAACAAGAGTACTACATTGTTGGTCATTCCTCAATAGTGTTGAATTTTGTCTTTTGAAATGGTTGGTGCAGAATTCAGATGACAAGGAAATAACACTAACAATTTCTAGTGCATCTTTACAACCCTTTACAAAAGAGCAATGGTCATTCCAACAACAATATAAAATCAACACTGTAAGTTCAAGTCATTAAAGCATACCAATCCCAACATGGCATACAAGATACAAGCTCTATTACTTGACATCAACATTTTTTCTTTATTCAGGAACGAAAACGTGCAGTGACGATCCACGTGTCAGATAAACAAGGAGCTAGGTTACAAGGGGCAACGGTTCGTGTGGAGCAAGTTTCTAAAGATTTCCCATTTGGATCTGCTATAAACAATAACATTATTGGGAATTTACCTTACCAGGTACATTTTTACTGTGCAACTCATCAATACATTATGTTAAAAACATCACAGTTGTTTGAGTTTTACTTTTTTTGTGTTTTCTTTATTAGAGATGGTTTGTTGAACGATTTAATGCAGTCGTGTTTGAAAATGAGTTAAAGTGGGCAGCCACCGAGCCCAAACAAAGGGTTTTTAACTATACATTAGCTGATAAAATGCTAGATTTTGTACGAGCTAACCAAATTGTCGCTAGAGGTCATAACATATTCTGGGAGGATCCAAAATTCATACCTTCGTGGGTGCTTAACCTGACCAGTTCTGAGCTAGAATTAGCGGTAAAACAGAGAATCACTAGCCTTATGACCAAGTACAAAGATGAATTCGTCCATTGGGATGTCAGCAATGAGTTTCTTCACTTTAATTTCTATGAGGAGAAGTTGGGGGAGAACGCCACTTATGAATTCTTTGAAGCAGCACACGAGGCTGACCCTTTAGCAACGCTTTTCATGAATGATTTTAACGTCGTTGAGAGCTGTAAAGATGTTAAATCTACCGTGGACACTTATATATCAAAAATGAGGGAGTTGAGGAGATTCGGAGTGTGGATGGATGGGATAGGATTGGAAAGTCATTTTGACGTGCCAAACCTTCCTTTAATGCGGGCCATTCTTGACAAATTTGCAACTTTACAGCTTCCGATTTGGCTTACAGAGGTTGATATCAGCAATCGGTTCAGCCAAGATAAACAGGTTAGTACCAAGATTCACCACTAATCTTTACAAAAGCGAGACCATTTGTCAGCATTTTTAAGCACTAATGTTTTTAATAAACGAAAGCATATATATCTGCTCAAAACCTTTTTCCCAATTATGGCAACTAATCATAGAGCACCTCAATTACACCTTGATGCTGCCGGGCCTAATTTAAGCGTTTTATTAACTCGTATAGAAGTTAGTGGTCAAATATATGTGTCACGCATGGTCCTATATTAGTTGTGAAATCAAAATTTTGTTGATAAATCGTTGAAAAACATGCTTATTAATAAAGCTTTAACATTTCCATGTCTTTCATAGGCCGATTATTTGGAAGACGTGTTGAGAGAAGGCTTTTCACACCCATCAGTGAATGGAATAATGTTATGGTCTGCCTTACACCAAAACGGAAAGTGTTATCAAATGTGTCTAACAGATACAAATTTCAATAATCTTCCAGCTGGCAATACAGTTGACAAACTTCTAAAAGAATGGCAAACCGGGGTTGTCAAAAGCCAAACAGATGTACATGGTGCTTTTAGCTTTTATGGGTTCTTAGGCGAGTACACAGTTACTGCTAGTTTTGGGGGCAAAACTACGAACACAACGTTTTCTGTTAGTAGAAGTGATGAAACAAGACATTTTAGTATCCAGATTTAACTTACTTGCACCACTATACTGATATGTTATAAACATGCATTCTGCAATTCTTTTATGCGTGCTGATGTCTATAAATCAACATGCATTTGTTTGTCTATGTTAGTTTTATGCTCTTTTACGATACAAATAAAATGTACATTAAACTAACAGCTACTAGTATATAACAACTAAGATATTGATGTGTCATTTCCTCAGCTAACTCTGTGTAGTTCAATACTGCAAATGTTAATATGCTAATTTGTATAATGAGTTACATGTCAATGTGACCATAGTATAACTTATAAAACTTCTATTGAAAAAATGTATCATTATAACTTTCTTTCTCTAATTCTGTTTCATTTCAAGCTTTAACCTTTTGATACCTGATATCTAATGTGTCTATTAATATTAATGCTCTTTAATAAACCATTTGCATTTTAAATGCTTCTATGCATTCATTTCAACTATATACACTATAAATGTAAAAATGACCAAGAGGATGTCACACAGATATTTAAACACATACCTAGCTAGAATTACTCTCTCATTGTGGAAGAAGTTGTAATAATAATGACTACAAGTGGGTCAAAAAGACTTTCGGTGGAAAGAATCGTTTGAATACGATCATATGAGTGTAGACAAGATAATGCTTCAACATCAAGAGTTTTGGAAGAAGACCATCTATTTAATTTGTCACGTTTTATTAAGACTATAGTTTAAGTATGTATTACTAAAGTTGTGTCGTTTATTTAGTTATTTGACAGTTAATTATGTTATGTCAGTTACTCCCAAACGTTATATTGGTTGGAGATAACTGTCAAGTATTATAGGGACATGTCGTTTAGGAAGAGTCATGATGTTTAACTTTGTATAAGTATGTCTTCAGAATGAAAACATACGTTTAACTCTTTCAATCAATAGAAGTCCATATTATTGTTATCTTTGTATTCGAATTACTTTACTGCATATATTCATCATTCACAAAACCTCACACAAACAATGGTCAATTACAAACATATAATGAAACACAGAAATGTTGGCAACCATCCTGTGAAACAATGGTATCAGAGCTATGGCTCTCGACCATGGGATTTGCCAACATCATCCATCAATGGAGGATTTCACACTGGTAGATATCTTCTAAGAGAAACACCCAAACGACTTTACCAATGGAATACGAAAAAGACTAGTATTTCTCCCAAAGGAAAAGAAATGCTTTTGGAAGAAGTATTGGAGAACAAAGCATACAATGAAAGCAAGATTGAAAAGAATCAGAGGGTTGAAAGGAAGAAAACCAAGAGAGAAAAGAATTCGAAGTGTTATATATGCAAAGAGAAGGGACATGCTTTCTCGGCATGTGAAAGTAGAAAACGAATTGCTATTGCAGAATTGAATCAAGAAGCATTTACTACATCAAATGTTATTGATGAAGAAGCCAAATATCCAGAGACTGTACACGTTATTGGTGACTACATGGTAGAAGGGACGAATTTGATAACATGGAACGAAATCTGGTATGTAAGCAACAAATATAAATTCCATCTATGCCCAAGAAGGAAACTCTTCAAGAAAATCAACTACAAATTCAAAATGATAGGCAAAGAAGAGACAGAAAGAAAATTTATATTTTCATATGGGATTGGGCATGTATCGATTGAAACTGGAAATGGAATAGTTGTGGTACCAAACGTGCAATACACACCAGAGGTTTCATTGAACATTCTTAGTCTTGATTTGTTGAAAGAACAAGGATACTTGGTGAACATTGAAGATAACAAGTGCAGTATCAAATACCTATTTGATGAAGGTTGGACAGAAGAGGAAGAGGAAGAGGGGACAAAACCAGATGATTTGGATAAAATTTGGGGACCAAAACATGTTATAGCAGATCATAACAGATATTTGGAGGGTTACTTTAAATCCTTGGATCCCACAGAAGAATGTTCCCTGGTTAAAGGTCTAGATGACTTGAACGTTGACAGAAATGATGAGCATGACTACATAGATGATGATTACATCAGTTGGAATGGTACACTTTATGCTTTAAAGGTTAATTCATTTAATAGATTCCTATCTTTCATGAATTTGCTTAAAAAAGATAGCATAGTGTATAAAAATTGGGAAGTGCTCAGTAAGAAGTTTGTGGATATGTTAAGATGGTTTTATCTGGTGTAACTTAATTACAATTCATTGGATGAGATACCACCAAAGATTGGAGTGATAAAAATCAATTTGCTGGCCTTATATAAACAAGTGGATAGCCTTGGAGGCTATGTGGCAGTCACATTAAGTAATAAGTGGGGGTTGATTGCACAAATGCATGGTTTAACAACTGAGGATGGTGAAGCAACAAAAGAATGTTTTGCCAAGTTCATTGACATGGTTCTGGTAAACCAAGACACTGCCCAAGTATTATGGACAGAGAAAGCACAAGTAGAGAAGGGTGATAGCAGTAAGAATGCAGAAGAGATCAACCCACAAAGCTTTGAAGGTTCAATAGGTAGGACAGTCATGGATGGGTACACAGAAGATCATGAGAACCGACTTGGTGTTAAAGATGCAAGCACAGATGGAGAAGGATCAAGCAATGCAAGCAGCAATGACTTTGATGTCATTGTGTGAAGAAAATAAAGAAGCACTCACAAAGAAAGAACCTTGATATTTAAGCATTAAGAGGGAGATGTAGACAAGATAATGCTTCAACATCAAGAGTTTTGGAAGAAGACAATCTATTTAATTTTTCACGTTTTATTAAGACTATAGTTTAAGTATGTATTACTAAAGTTGTGTCGTTTATTTAGTTATTTGACAGTTAATTATGTTATGTCAGTTACTCCCAAACATTATATTGGTTGGAGATAACTGTCAAGTATTATAGGGACATGTCGTTTAGGAAGAGTCATGATGTTTAACTTTGTATAAGGATGTCTTCAGAATGAAAACATACGTTTAACTCTTTCAATCAATAGAAGTCCATATTATTGTTATCTTTGTATTCGAATTACTTTACTGCATATATTCATCATTCACAAAACCTCACACAAACAATGGTCAATTACAAACATATAATGAAACACAGAAATGTTGGCAACCATCCTGTGAAACAATGAGCGAATGATTTCTAGGACAATATTTAAGAATTGAGCCTCTAATAAACTCTTATGATAGATTCTTACTGCATCAATTAATGATCATGCAACGAGTTCAGTTTATGGTCAGATCGTATTATGCTTAGAAGTAGAAATGACGTGCAGTTTAGCATTTGTGTCTTAACCTTGTATTATGACTTATGGGTTTTAACCCAATGGGGCAGTCTAGCTAGTGGAAAAGGCTTGGGAGTTGCAATAAGATGTCTCTGTTTCAAGTACCGTTTGCTGCAAACTCCTTGGGGCCACCCGCCCTAGCCATATAATCCACAATTGTAGAGGGCCAGTGATTTACAAGGGTCCATGGGTCTGTGGAGGTCACCAAAGGTGATTCGGGTGGAATTTCCCTTGTACCAAAAAAATATATATATTATAGCCAACTTATCTGGACTGCATTTTAAGGAAGGCTTCTCACACCCTTCAGTGAATGGAATATTGTTTGTGGTCCGCCTTAAATCGGGCTAAACAGTTTTATAAATTGGTTCAACGGATTAAAAGTTCAAAAAATCTTCCCGCTGGTGATGTAGTTGATAAGGCTCTAAACGGGTGTTTTGAGAGCCCAGTTGATGACTTTGGTGCATTTAGCTTTTATGGGTTAGTTCTTAGGCGAATACACTGTCACGTCTATGTTTAAATGGTTAACTGATGTACACCACTTTTGCAGTTAGCAGAAGCGATAGGCATCTTTATCATTCAGATCTAGTTTACTTTTACCATCATCATGAGTATTCGATGCATACATGTAGGTACAAATCATCAATTCATTTATCGATACTTATCTTCATGCATTAGTTCATTCTTTTTAAGTTTGTTTGTGATGCGGGCCCAAGCGTGGAGGAACGAGTCCTTTTATTTTCGGAGGCCCGAGATCGTGTGAGAGAACGGCTTTTTTACTAAAATTAGCATAACTTGGGTTACGGGGCTCCATTTCAGGACCGTTAGCAGTCAAATCGAAGCTTGCAACGAGGAGAACATCATGGTAAACGCCACATGAATATACAATAAATGTGACGTTTGTGATGATTTAGTCACACAATGGGTGTTATTTTTTTGGAGTTAGTCACATACAATTTAACACAAAGTGGCCAAAAGTGTGAATAAGTGTGACCATATGCTGTTTAAATTAAAGAAATGTGTATTTTGTGTGACTATTGATCATCCAATGGCCACATGAAGTTTATGTTTGCGTTGCCTTTTGTAATATTTAGTCACACAAAACATGTTTGTTTTTTGGGTATTTAGTCACATACCATTAAGCAAACAGTGGCCAAAAGTGTTAATAAGTGTGACCATATGCTGTTTAAAGTGAAGAAATGTGTATTTTGTGTGACTATTGATCATCCAATGGCCACATGAAGTTTATGTTTGCGTGGCCTTTTGTAATATTTAGTCACACAAAGCATGTTTGTTTTGGGTATTTAACCATATACCATTAAGCAAACAGTGGCCAAAAGTCTTAATAAGTGTGACCATATGCTGTTTAAAGTGAAGAAATGTGTATTTTGTGTGACTATTGATCATCCAATGGCCACATGAAGTTTATGTTTGCGTGACCTTTTGTAATATTTAGTCACATAAAGCATGTTTCTTTTGGTTATTTAGTCACATACAATTAAGCAAACAGTAGCCAAAAGCGTTAATAAGTGTGACCATATGCTGTTTAAAATGAAAAAATGTGTATTTTGTGAAACTATTGATCATCCAATGGCCACATGAAGTTGATGTTTGCGTGGCCTTTTGTAATATTTAGTCACACAAACCATATTTTTTTTTGGGTATTTAGTCATATACAATTAAGCAAACAGTGGCCAAAATCGTTAATAAGTGTGACCATAAGCTGTTTAAAATGAAGAAATGTGTATTTTGTGTGACTATTGATAATCCAATGGCCACATGAATTTTATGTTTGTGTGGCCTTTTGTAATATTTAGTCACACAACACATGTTTTTTTTGGGTATTTAGTCACATACAATTAAGCAAACAGTGGCCAAAAGTGTTAATAAGTGTGACCATATGCTGTTTAAAATGCAGACATGTGTTGTAACACCCCCAAAATACCGCAGCGGAAGACTGTGTCACTTGGGATGCTACATAATAAGAAGTACAAGTTATAGAAAACGACCTCTAAATGAGACGTTTTGAAAAATTACCATTCGATTAATGAATTCAAAGTTACAAACATGAGATTCCAAAGTATGATACATAAATGTATAAAAAATGTTTTGAATGGTAAATGATAAAAGCGTAAGTCTTCAGAATATGCAGCTTGACTCTAAGTTCCACGCACTAGCTATCGCCTTACTAACCTGAGATAAACATGCTAAAGTGTCAACACAATGGTTGGTGGGTTCATAGAGTTTGTCTTAAAACAGTTGAAAAGTCTTTAAAGAATATTCGCACAGCGAAGGCATCGTGAATCCACTCAGTTGCAAGTCCCGTCCATAACAACACTTGCAACCTGTGTGTTCACAACCCACTGCTAACATATAGTATGATTTTGATATATGTGTATACGATATATGCACGCTTAATGTAAAGTATCACTGCCTACTGAACCTCATGACAAGAATAAGCACAAATGCTTCAAAGCTGGATTATATTCACCCAAGGCCAGAAATATATGGCAATGGTGGGGGCGTCAGCCCGATAGTACTATCAATACCTCTCCATCGGCTCCATCCAGGAGTTAAACAGTGGTTAAAGAATAGTTTAAAAGTATAAAAGTATAGCATAGCATATGAGTAAAATTGTCTTTAGTAAAAGAGAATGCAAGTACTTTAAGCATGTATCTCCCCAAAAGAGTTTAAAACAAGTATGAAAAGAGTAGGGGCTATGACTCACCTTGAACTTATGTAATGAGAAATGAAAGTGGTAGTCGAATCGCGAAAGTCTCTAAGAGCAGCCTATAATAGAACGTTGCGACGTAGGTTTGGAGTAACATCTAAGAATACGAAGAATTGCCTATATATGTCTTGCATAATGTTCATGATGTAGTACTTAGTATATAGTGTAAGTCTTTGAATATAAATGGTTTATGAAATATGTATAGGTTGTATATCTCTTACTACCGTTCAGGCTGACATAATTCAGAAGACATGGAGTAAACGTTCGAGGAGCCAGGACACTTTAATTCATAAATCCACAACTCATCTCTATGGCTTACTTAATGAACTCCTCACATGAAGCTCCCTACTATTGTAGTATTTGATAAAATATATATAAGTCTTGATCCGAAAAGTTACATGGTCTTTAGCCATGGCTTTTCCGTGACCTTGGTCATTGTTACCATGGTCTTGAGACTAAACCTTGGCTTTAGCCATGGTTGTAGTCTTGGCTTTAGGTCATTAGACCTCTTGGTCTTAGTAACCATAACTATTATATAGTGACTTTGATATATAAAATAGCTGTTAAGAAACTGAAGAAAATCTCATTCATTATTGGTTTTCTGGATACGTGATCCTGAGTTTTTGAAGAAACGGTGATTCCAGACAACTTTCGTGCTTTAACTTTTTGATGAAACGGACCAGAAAAGCCTCTTTTTGCTTTTTTAAGGTTCTGTCACAGAAACATTTGACAGTTTTTGCCGTAAAGTTTTCATAATTTCAAATGGTCATAACTTTTTACTCGTATACTCGTTTTAGGTGATTCAAATTGCTATGTTTTCCTTGTTAAGTCCTCTCTAACAGTATGTAAGTGTCAAATATCATAGTTATACTATTTTGGTCGTGGTTCTCCATAAAAGTCACTAGTTTACTTGTTTAAATAACATAAGTTAACATATATATACCATAACTTGTTTTACTAGTTTTTATACATCATAAACATAATACAAAGACCATATATAGCATGAAAGAAACATAATAAGAATGAAAATGATATTGAGCAAGAAAGTGTAATAGGGTTTCTTAGAACTTTTGGCTTTCTAAAGAAAGGAAGTTAAGTATGAAACTAGGACACTAAACCTATGCTTGCAAACCCTTCACCACAACTCTTGAAACCATTGCTAGCCTTGATATAGACCTTGTGAAAACCTTATTAACTCAGCCCCTAATCACCTTGTGTAGCTCCTAATTCAACCATGGAATCACCAAACAAACTCTTGATTCATGTAGAGACTAACTATGCCTTCAACTTTGGTATGTAACTTATAACTTAGAAATCAAAGGATCATGGTTTATGGATTTGTTGTTGAGTGTTTGGAATGAAGAAAAAGGAAGAGGATGAGCTAGCTTTTATAGTGTAAATGAGGAGGTTAGGAAAGCTCCTAGGAAGGTGCCTAAACTTGGTGACCAAGTTTAGGATATTTTCCAAGACTTTAGGATGAAGTTTCAAGACTTAGTAAGTAAGTTTCAACACATGGACTTATGTTAAGTGATCAAGGCCTATCACAAGCCAACAAGGCTTGTGACTTAGCATAAAATTTCGTCCAAGGTCTATCTTGGATGACTAGATATGAGTTTTGATAATATCTTGCTTTTACAGAGTCAGTTTTAGTCCCGGTAATCACTAACGGTAAGTCGTTAAGTCATGAACCTTAAAATCGGGTATCCTAAAAATATGAAACTTATAAATATATTAAAACTTATTAATATAACCTATCTTAGCATATTTAATGAGTGACAAGTTCTATCGGGTTGCTTAAATGTTGCTAAAACTGGAAACGCGGGTCTAAAACGCGTAATTCGCGTAAAATGTTGAACTGGAAAACGTAAAATTCCAAAACTTTTGGAATTGTCGTAAAATGAGAGAAAATCATATTTCTATTGTTTATAGTGTTTTATGGACATATCGGGATGCTGGAATGATGTTTAAACCTAAAAGTAAATCTCGGACACGGTTTTGTGATTTTTGCAGAAATGATCCGACAAGTGTCAAACTCTTGGATTATCATTAAAATAGTTTAACTTACGAGAATATGAAATAAAAATTTTAGGAGTGAATAGTGAAGTGAATAGTAATAGTGAATAGTAAAAATGAATAGTAATCCGAAAATGTGAGTTGTTGCATGTGTGTTCTGTGTGACTAATGTTAATCCAATGGTCACATGAATTGTTAATTCGTGTGGCATTTGGTAATATTCAGTCACACATCGAATTAAATAAAAGAGTGACCAATGATGTTAGTATTGCTAGTACTAAGTTACTACTGTTGGATCAGAGTTACTACTGCTAGTATATAAATAAAACAGAATTAAAAACAAAAAGCAATTTCAAATTCCATACAATTCGAATGTATATAAATGAACAAAATATATATATAATTTTAATGTCGCATGTAATGAAATTGTCAACTACTATAAGTTAAAACCTTTTGAATCTTCCCCAGACCCCTAGCTTGCTTTTGCACTTCTACACTAGAGACATAATTTCTGCGCTTCGGTTGTAGTTTTGGTCCAGGAATCGGTTCACTAACTTTTGGTTTCGTAGTTGGTGGTGTAACATGTAGTAAACAAAAGACGCTTGTATCAAACATTGAATTTAATATAAAGAATTATATATATATATATATATATATATATATATATATATATATATATATATATATATATATATATATATATATATATATATATATAGGTTGAAAAAACACATGTATGTACCTCCTCATGATCAGCAAGAATAACTTGATCCTTTGGCCATGCAAAGAAACAATCTACGCCTTCCCTAACTGTTTTTAACCCAATATTCCCTATGTCCGGTATGCATGCTGCATCCACTAACGATTTATCAATTGAGACTCTGTAGCAATCATTTGGGAGTGGTTTGTTATGTAGCATTTGTTTTCCTGGAATGTTGTGTATGCGACCCAAAGAAACAATATTTGATTTCTTTGTGCCACAGTTTGCAATTGATTGTCTAGAAAAAAAAGAATTTTTGCATACATATATATCAGAAATTAATTAAACAAAATTAAGAATAACAATAAGAAACATGTTGAAATACATACTTGTGCTTGTGTTGTTGGAGACACATTATCCTGCGATAGGGAAGCTGGAGACCCGTTTCTTCGTGACTTACCCATTTTCTTAGGTACGACAGGTTCCTATACGTATATATAAAATACGGTACATTATTTTAAAAATAAAATAACAAGAAACATGTTGCATGAAATACATACTTTTGGTAGTTCTTTTGTTAGAGATGCATCTCCTTGCGATTGGGAATCTGCAGACCCGTTTTGTCGTGTCTTTGGTGTTTTCTTAACATTGTTAACACGTTCCTATATGTATATATAAAACACGGTACATTAGTCATGTAGGTAAAATTAAAAAATCAAAGGGGAATAATGTTTTACTCCTTACCATTGTTTCCATTACCGGTTCCAAAGTTTCAATCCCAGCTGTAGGCTTCTTCTGAATTATCACATCTTTATCACGTGCACGTACACCAAAACTGGACTGAGTTCCGTCGACCACCTGATGATCATTAGTGCTGATGTCTATATTATCAATGGCCATTGGAGTCGTCACCTGCAATATAATTAAATTAAATTAAGAAATACATTGGTGTTAGCATTAGAAAATGAAATTGTTAACAACATAAAAAATGGCTTACATCTGAGTCTAATGGAAATTGAGATGCCATATCCAACTTAATCCCTTGTGAACTCAAAAGACTCAGCATTTTAGAAACCATTCCTTTTGTATCTGCCATCTCAGCGGACAATTGCTTGACCTAGTCATCTTTTTCTAACATCTCGGTGGACAGTTTCTTGAGCATTAGATGTTTTTTTTTACGCTCGCTTCTCTCATTATCAAGTTGAGTTTGAAGTAACTCAATTCTTTCATCAGTTTCTTTTCTGGTTTGAGGAAGATTAAAATACCTCTTATATGTAACTCCATTTCCCACTCCTCTTGCATAACCTCCCTTTTCCTTACCAAACACAACTGTCATGGCATCAGTGCCATCATTAACAGCCAAGGTTCCTTCCTTGATCTTTTCATCAGCTTCTCTCTACAAAAAAATATGGGAATTGTTGGTATTAAAAGTTAGTACTGCTAGTATACAAGTTAGTATGGCTAGTACAAAGTTAATGCTGCTGGTATATAAGCATAATAATAGAATTTGCAGTCAAATTTACAAGTTTATCTGCCACCGAACTAATCTCAGCATCTGAGATTCTCTGTCTTTGTTTTTCCTTCCTTTGACCCACAATACACCACGCGGCGGTTCAACATTTGCTTCAATTTCTTTTTTTTCGATCTAATGGACATCAAGTGCATACACATATATGTAAAGTTAAACCAAGATAATCGATTCTGATAAATTAGTAAAACAAACAGTATGTATAACCTTACCATTTTCTCTTTAACATAAACATATCCACCTCGTCCCATTTTATGCTGATAAATATTTTTGAAACGCGACAGTTTAGCTTTATCTGATTTCTCCTAAAAAACACAAAATCATAAGGCATTTAGATATGCGGTAATGCTGCAAACTAAAAATTATGAAATGACATATAAACTAAATAAATATGACTAATTAAAACCTTGTTGTTGGGAACATACTTTTGTATTTTAGTCAAGTCTCGGTCATTCCCTTTTATAATAGGTTGCTTAGTTATTTATTTCTTTATGTTTAAGTTACAAGGCTTATGTATTCTAGTCCAATGGGCCTTGAAGCCCACGTTTTTAGATGAATGAGGGAGGAAGGGAGTGTTGCCCTACTCCTCCCCTATATATATCAAGCTTATGTAACCTTGAATATTGTTGGTTATTTTATTACCTTAGTGAAACTCTTGTTCTTTCAATCTTCATAAGTCTTATAATCATCCATCTCTTATTCTCATCTCATTTCTTATACTTGTGTTTGCAAAATAGTGACCTAACAAGTGGTATCATTCGCCTAATAGAGATTGAAGTGTTGTTTATTGGGTTAACGTGGGGTTTAGGTGTTCTCTCTTCATATTTTTGCTTTTTTTCTTTGTTTCTTTCACTCAAATCTTGAAGCTTGGACAAGTTTTAAGGTTGATATAGTGATTAGAAGCTTAGATTTTGCATAAAGTTTTGATCTTTTAAGGTTTTTCTACTTATTCTTTTATTTTATTGAGTTTTGTAGCTTCTTTGATTTTAGAAAACGTGTTTTTGGTAGCAAAATCTTTCATATTTAGTGTTTTCTAAGTGTTGGTGAAGTTACTTGATCAAAAGAACCTTATTTCTAAGCATTTTTCATCAAAAAGTAGTGATTTTCACATATTTTTGGTCATCCTACGCGTAAGATTTTCGTATAGTACAAAAATATAGCTGTCAACAGTACTTTGTGGTCAGTCTACGCATAAGTTTAGCCAAAAACCCCATTCCTACGCATAAGAGTGAATTCTACGCTTAAGTTTTGGTGAAAAATCTCTTTTCTACGCATAACCTTGAATCCCACGCATAAGTTTTGGCAGAAAACCCATTTTCTACGCATAACATTGGATTCTACGCGTAAGTTTATGCATCAAACCCCTTTTCTACGCCTATCATTGCTTTCCTACGCATAAATTCTACGCAGAAGTTAGATCCTACGCAGAAGTTGATTTCCTACGCCTAAGTTTCTACGCAGAAGTTAGATCTTTCGCATAAGATTATATCTTACGCGTAAGTTTCTTAAGTCTACGCATAAGTTTTTTCAAGGGTCTTCTCTTCGTGCTACGGTGACTCAGTACTTCCCTAGCTTGGACAAGTTAGTGGAATACTTCGACAAAGGATATCTTTCAAGCTTGGACAAGTTTGAAAGATTTGTTTGGTTTTTTAACCTTACGTAAAACTTGATTCTTACGCATAAGTTTAAATCTTATGCGTAAAGGAGAATCTTACGCATAAACTTACTGTTTACGCATAAAATCACCCTTTACGCATAACATTTGAGTCTACGCATAAGATTATTGTTACGCGTAAGTTTTCAAGTTATCCAAAGGAATGTGCATTTCAATCTTCTACAAGATCCATCATTCACACAAGTCTCTTTCTATTATCTTCTAACTTATTTTCAAAAAAAAAAAAAAAAAAAAAAAAAAAACGTTCAATTTGAGTAAAATTTATTTTTTATATGAGATTAAACGTTCAATTTTTACGCGAAATTTAAATTTTGGTATAACAGTGAAAATTTTGGCACAAAGTTCAAATTTTTAGGCCAAAATTCAAATTTTTTCGGTAAAATTTGGCGGCAAAATTTTTGAAACTCAAATTTTTCTTGCAACCTTAAAATTGCATTTTAAAGTGATTTTCAAAATTTTGGAAGAGAAAAATTTTCAAATTATTTTGGAGGGAAAACCAGAAATCACTATTTCGACCTTGAGTGTGACATTTTGTTTGATTATTTCGATTACGTCTCAACAATCAAGGGGGAGAGATATGTCATCTACAATGTCTCAATTGCCTTCTTCCAACTACCTTCCTCACCAATATTCTCATCAGCAGCAGTCATCAGCAACTGTACCTTCTTCCAACTACCTTTCTCCCCAATATTCTCATCAGCAGCAGTCATCAGCAACTGTACCTTCTTCCAACTACCTTCCTCACCAATATTCTCATCAGCAGCAGTCATCAGCAACTGTACCTTCTTCCAAAAAAACCCTAGCTGTTTCTCTCTCTAGGTGGGCGATTTCCGACCTCCACAATCCATTCAAATCTGATCTAATTCTTCCCATCTATTTTTGTTGTTCTTTAATCCTTCTTTTGGATTATTGATTTATGTTTAAGAAGTGATTTGTGTGGGTTGTGGGGTCGTTTTATTCCTTGTTTATATTACTTTATCGCCGCCTAACTCTCGAATCCTTAATACCTAAATCGTTTTTTCATAATAGCGAACTCTATTCTTTAACGCTTAACCCTATTGGTTGATCGATTACTTTATTCCTCTACCTACTGGTCTATCTAATCGTGGGTCGGTGGTGGTTGATAAATATATTCGACTTTTGGGTAAGGATTCTACCTCTTTGGGTTTTTGCATGCAACCGACTAGATTATCTTCATTATACTTAACGTGGGTCGGTGTGTATTGGTATTGACTTCACTTCTTGCCATATTGTTTAATATCGTTCCAATTATTTGCATGCAAGTATGAGTTACTATTTGGTGTAATAAATCCCTACGCGACACAGTTCGATTCTTTGGGTTTATTATCCCAGTTGGTTCGTTTTCCAGGATTCATGATTTAATGCTATACGGATGTTTCGTTACTTATGCGTTCATGATTCAGGTTGTTTTACGGGGCTGCTGTTGATTTATGAAACCCTAATTATTAGGGTTTCGTATATTCTTTTTATTGGTCGTGACGTTGGATCTGGTTTTCTTTGAATGTTAAACTTCTTTAAGTTGGTTGTTGATTATATGGTCTAATCATGATGATGGTATGATGTACATGGGTTTGGAGAGAGATGGAAGATGTTGGTATTTGACTTGATCCTCTATGCTTTGCTGGAAATCATTTGATTTTGGTACAGGTCTGATTTGAGTTTCGGTTTGTTAGGGTTTCTTATTACCCTTGTTATTGCTGCTACTGATCTGTGCTTTAAGGCAGATCTGTTGTTGATGTATGAATGGTATTGGCATGCTATGGCATACCTTGATTGGTTCTTTGCTTGCTTTTGATAATTTTCTAAGTCAAGGCTGAGATGGTACGTTTGCATGTTCTGGTATTGATTGGTTTATGTGTACGTGCATGGTTTCTTCCTACCCTTTGTGAACTAAAATCTCATTTGATGATCCATGTGCAAGGAAGGTACTATGACTGTGTTGCGGTTAGTTAGGGTTTGCAAAACCCTACTGTTTTATTTCAAATTCGATTTGCTACGGATTTCATTCTTATTAGGTTATTAGATTATGCTTATTGCATAATACTAATAGAAGACGCAAATGAATTTATTTTGGAATGATCACTTGGAAGGCGGGGAAACTTGGTTATGGGTTTCTTCATGTTAAAATCTGGATCGCTATGATGACTTAGAAGACTTTAGTGTTTATATTGTATTTTTATCTTTAGTCATTGTTAGTTGTATTTGGATTGGTTGTTATAAGAATGGCCTGTCATTCTTATATAGTGGATAGGTTAATGTCCTTAGGGACTGTGACGAGGGACTCACTCTCATCCGTTGTACTTCACTGTTTTTGGTTTATATATTTACCAGGGTGCAGGATTACTCCCCTTTACCCAAAAAAAAAAACTGTACCTTCTTCCAACTACATTCCTCACCAATATTCTCATCAGCAACAGTATCATCAACAACAAAGTCACAGCTCCCACATTCGTCATGTTCTGCTCTTTGGCAATGAATCAAGGCCTCCAATGTTGCTACCAGGAACATATACTGATTGGAAACGGAGATTTCTACAATGGCTCACAAATCCTCCTGCTGCAGGTCTCATGCTCAAATCCATTCAAGATGGTCCATACAAAATGATATTTCTTGCTGACTCAACAGGGATTATCAGACTACAAACAGATGAAGATTTGAATGCTACTGAACTTGCTCAGTACGATGCTAACCAACAAGTTGCATGGTTCATGACACTAGCACTTCCCAACTCAATTTATATGTATATGGGCTTTCAAGCCAGTGCTTATGAAATGTGGAAATATCTTGAAGCTATGCATCGTACAGAAGAACTTCATCACATCAGAATGAAGCAAACTCATGAATCTTGTTTAAGCATGAATCCACTAAAGACCATTCTCCCTTCTCCACCATCTCCAGCTGTTGACCATGGATCCTTAATTGACACTCCAAATGGTCTCTTCTTCATTCCTCCGAATGCACCTGAGCCTTTCTTCATTCCTCAATACCACCCTGCTACACTACATAATAATGTGCAATCTCTTCTGCAAAATCTAGTGAAGCTTAGTCAAGTATCTACTAAGAAAGGCAATGGTGCTATGACTTCAACTTTTGAATGCTTAAACACAATGAAAGATATTGATGATGAAAAAGATCTTATCGAACCGAGCATGGCATTCTTGGCATATACGGAATATATTGCAGATGAGGAAGCTCAAGATTATGATTCAACCTCACTCTCTGACGATAATGTTGAATACAATGCCACACTTAGTCAAATGGAAGTTGAAGGGGGTAATCTCAATGCAGTTTTGCAAAGTGTCATGGGAGTTATTCCTTCTGATGATGAATATGCAGATTTGGAATCCAATACAGCAGATTTGGAAACCGATACAACAGATGTGATGTTAATGGCAAACATGCAGGAATTTCACATGATAAATACTGGCTCAGAGTATGATTCTGATGATTCTGAAGATCCTTTTGTGAAATTAAACCAAGAGAAACGCCTGACATCTTTAAGATTACTTTATTCACACCTTAAGCTTCTCTCAAACAAAGACTTAGCAGAAACTCGTTCCGAGTATGGATTCAAATGGGTATTTCCAGACCTGTTTGGAGAAATAGTTGATATTTTCACTACTACAATGTTCGACAACGTGAATCAAGTTGAAAAGCAACTTGAAACTGAAGAATTTCACGAGAGTGAATCCAATGCCGCCTTTAGAGTGCTCAAGAAACAGTTTCAACATTTCATCAATTATGACTGTGAAGTGGTAACGAGTATTTTTTAGAATACACTCGAATTGAGGCTCAAACCTTCAAAGATATATTGCTCCAACACCTGGATGCTATTGAAAAGTCAATTGTTGAAAGAGTACTTCACAGACTAGAGTATGACAAAAGGAGGAAGTTGCAGATTCAAGAAGAGTTAATTCATAAAGTTGATGCATTGGATGCTAATTTGGTTGACATGGAAAGCAATGGGACAGAATTAAAAGAGCAGGGTGACAGCAGTAGATTAGGGAATGATAGAGATGCAGACTGTGCAGAGATCAGACCCTCCTATGACTCAGAACCCAACTTTGACAAAGAACAGATGGATGAGGAAGATGTCATACCCATCTATGACACAGAACCTAACTTTGACAAAGAGCAAACGGTTGAGGTACTATCTACTGTTGATCATATTATGCTTGCAAATGTGATACAACAATCTGAGAAACCTAAATTCAGTAATGAAGGAGAGGTTGACCAGAATGTTGTTCAATGTCTAGACAAACATTCTGAGTCTGAGTCCTTACCTGATAATATTATAACTGATACATCATACCAAACTCTTGAGTCTGAAAACATTCTTCTCAAAAAGACCATTGCCCAGTTTAATAAAGATTTTTCAAATCTGGAGGCACATTGCATCTCACTGGAACTTAAATTGCAAAACGAATCTCTAAATTCGGGCAACAATGGTCAATCTTTGAATGAACAAAGTAAACGTGTGGATACATTAGTTAAAGAAAATGAGTTTTTAAAGGGTCAAATTCAAGCAAAGGTGTTTGCACATGCTGCATTGCAAAATAAATTAAGACGAATGACAGGCCATAGTGTGGATACTAAGTTTGCAAAACCATCAATCTTGGGGAAACCGCCTTCTCATACAAACAGAAAACAATCAGTGGTTAGACAACAAACTGCATTCAAATCTGAAAGACCTAAATCTTCAAAATCTCGGTTTGACTCCCAAGTTGTTGAGAAAAACAATTTGACAAAACTAGTCACTCCACATTCTTGGCCTAAGGAAAATGCATATGTGTCTGCTAAATCTCAACACCTGATTATACCTGGCTCATCTAGGATTAGTTCGAAAACAGTGTCTAATACGAGCATTAAAAGTAAAGATTCTTATGGAAGATATGACATGTACAAGAACTATGATCTAGAAAAGGCTAGGAAAAAGGTGCTAATTCAAAAGGATGGAATTCTAGGTTCAAAACCTCATGTGATACCTTCCACTGTAGTACAGAACACAGCTTGTAGTAGTACACCAAAACCTAAGAGTAAACAACAAACTAATAGGAATTGGCCAGCTTCTAAGAGTAGTTGTGTAAATAATCATGTTGTCTGTACTTTAAAATATATTCAAAAAGGAAATTCACTAGAAAAGGCTCAATCGACTAAGACAGATAAACCCGTTGAACCAAAAGTCATAAGTCAGAAACCTAAGAAGTGGATCAATATAGGACGTAGGTTTTCTCAACCAAGTGATGCTCCCACTGCATCTAAAAGGAAAACATCTCCGAGATCTAACATTAGGTGGGTACCCACGGGTAGAATTCTCAAATCGATTGGTCTTAGGTGGATTCCTACAGGAAAGAGTTTAGACATTTGCACCAAAACTAATGTGATTTCCACAGCATCAACCGCTGAGACAAATATGAAAACCATCAGAATTGTGTGTTCGAGTGTCAAGAAGATAGTTGACACTACATCTTTATGCTTCTAACACCTGGAACCCAGTTACCCTTAGGGCTCCATGTTCTCTGTTTTGTCTCTTCTTTCTTTCTTTTGCAGATTCAACAGGAATGGCTTCGGAATAATTCAGTTTCGGACCCGCACTTCAACAATGGCTTCTGAGCAAAACAGCTTAGGACCCGAAACAAACCGTCTTAACTTTCCGGACTCTTCGGCTGAAACATTGTCACTCTCTCGCAAGGAATTGGAAACCCTATTTTCTCAACTGTTTGATGATTCATTTGAAAACCGTCCTCAAGAGGTCTCACCAATCTCCGCTGCACACCCTGAGAATATTCAACAACCACTGTTGAGAAAGACGGTCCTCCAAGTGAATCTCCAACAACAGCAGGACAAACCGCTTCCAACTCCAGACAATCAGCTGAAAATCCGTTACTACAATCAGTACCACAACCTGCAGATTATGACGGAAATACTTTCTTCAATCCATTTGCACCGACTCCAACCATTGGATATAATAGAGTCGTCTTCTCGCAATTTGGATCCGTTTAATATGCATACGTTCTACCAACATCACCCTTCGACACATCATTGGACTTAAATGGATTTGGAAAACAAGCTGGACGCAGAAAGCACAGTGATTCGCAACAAATCTTGTTTAGTTACAAAGGGATACAGTCAATAAAGCAGGATTGTACATCACTGTCATCAACAAAAGCTTAGTATGTAGCCATGTCTGCTTTCTGTGCTCAATTCATTTGGATGAGAACTTAGCTCACGGACTACGGCTATGTATTTGACTAGATCTCAATGTACTGCGACTCAAAGTGTGCTATTGCTATCTCGTGCAACACCATTCATCATTCCAAGGCCATACAAATTGCTCTCCGCTACCATTTCATAAAGGAGCATGTTGAGAAGGGTACAATTGAATTAGTGTTTGTGGGTACTGAATACCAATTGGCGGACTTGTTTACATAGACATTACCTCCATCAAGGTTTGTTGATTTAGTTCACCAAAATGGTATGTGATGTTTGACTCCAAATGATTTGCATAATTTTCTTAAAACCTAAGAAGAGTCAAACATCAAAGTCTTTCCGTAAATACTTTTTCTACAAAAAGAATCTTTTTTCTTTGTGTACAAACTTCTAATCTTCAAAACAATATTCCTCCATTAAAACAAATTTTGCTTCACATTGTTGAAATGGAACATGTTTTGAAGGGAATTTTTTTTTACAAAAACATGAAGTTTGCACACCTAATCATTATTCTTCAAGGATAAAATGTTTCTTCATCATTCGGATTAAAAAATTCATTTTCAAAAAGTTCTATGATCTCTCGAATTAAAATGTGCAAAAATGTTTCACAGGATAAATGCTAATTCGAGGGGGCGAAAAGAAATTTTTCGGCATGGATTCCAATTTAACCATGTTTAGTCTTCAAATGGAAAAGTTATTAACCTTTAATGAGTATAGATTAACAAAATTCTTAAACTTAGGTGAAAGGACATTGCTTGAAAAATAAATAAATAAAACGGGCTCTAATTAATGTTTTCACAAATGTTCTCAAAAGTTTCACACATAATTATAATATCAACGATTCAGGCTAACGAGTTTTTATCCCCGATTGTTTCCATGATTGTGAGTTTCAAATTTCTTCATTGTTATTGTCTAATCGTTCCCTAAATGTTTCAAATGTTTTCAACGGTCAAAAAGGCATAATCAGAAACTAGGGTTCATGTAATTATCGATCTGGGCATTTTCTTTTATGTGTTTAGTCTAATTAATTATTTCATATAGCTTTAGAGAACACTAAAGAATGCTCGATTGGTGTGTTTGCACGATTAGAAACAACATAGGTTTGAAATCAAGTGATTTAGGGTGAAGATATAGATGTCTTTCCTGCTACTAGGACGTTTGATTGTATAATATTCATGCATTATGATGCTAAAATGTGTGCATAGTCTCTAATCATAACCCCTAACCATTTTCATAATTGGAAAATCTCGAGTGATAGAATGAATTAATCTGTGATCTTGTGTGTTAATTTGAGATTTCTGAGCATTTTGGTAGATTTAGAATGAGTTTCTTGATTCATCTGTATACTTGTTTGTGCCTGATGCATTTTCTCTGTGTGCAAATACATGTCATCCCATTGAAAGTCAAAATTTCAACATTCGACAAAATGTTTCTTATGGAACATATTTTGAAGTCAAAGGGCAAAAAGTGTTTAAAGGCTAAATTGGTAAATGGATTCAAAATGGTGAGAAACAAATTTTTCCAAACTCTACACTCTTGTTTTACACGGGTAAAGCTAGTGTGAAGACCAAAGCAAAGTTGTTCAAAACCTTTTAAAATTCAGAAAATCTGGAATGCTTTGGCTACAATAAAAGAATGTCTCTGATTTAGGCATCCTAAATACCGGAAGTTTTTCCATTCATCACAAAAACAAATCTTCAAAAAAGAACCCATGAGGTTCAACTTTAAATGGAAATCTTCTTCTTCAAGATTTTAAAACTCAAAAGAGAGACTCCGGGTCTCAAACAACTTTCAACAGTAAAAGAGTTTTTTAAAATTCTAGCATTCTTTGTTGTATAATACTTGATTGTGTTTTCTAAAACCTTAAGCAGAATCATCTCACGAATTTTCAAAAAGTATTTTTTAAATACGACTGAATATTCTGCTCAATAAAACTATCTCTCAAATAAATTTCATTATTTGAGGGGGAGTATTTTGTTAAAAGAAAACTAATTTTGTATTAAAACTATGGCTTGTGCACAAATTACAGTGCACAACCCGAACTTGTAAAGAAAGGACCCTGAGGTACGCATCAGTGCCTCAATCCTAATATAAGGAGCGAAGGCTTCTTACTTTTGAGTATAATTAATCAAATAAATTTATGATTTTCATAATTCTGCTCAAAAGGACAAGTATTTCACCTCAATAAGACCTAATCACTTGTTGAGGGGGAGCACTTGTCAAAAACACAAATACTTTGTTCCAAAATCAAAAGTTCTTGGTGAATCTCCCCATAAAGCTTAAAAAGGCATATTTTAATCTATAAAGATTGTCAAAAATATCATTTTATATGCTATTTTTGAGGGGGAGAAAATGAAAAAGTGATTAAAATATAAGTAGTCAAAAAGCTAAAAGTTGTATCGTGTGTGGGCTAGACTCAGAATTGACCCAGGAATTGATGAGACAATAAAAGTTAGTAATCTCGAAAAGACTTATCCTCAACGGGTAATAACATCAAGTTAGTTACTAGAGCTAGTTGTCACCTAAAACCTGACAATGGAACTCTTTAACTAGCCACGTAAGCGTGTCTCGAAAAGGATTTGTCTTAGTAGAAATGTACCATCTCGAGAAACTTTCTGTGGACTTGACCAGGCCGGGTAATAACTTCAAGCTAGTTTAACTAGTGATGTAAGCGTGTCTCGAATCGGTCTTGTTCATTGAAAGTGGATCAATTCAAAATGCTTGCTCCTCCCGCATGTGCAAAATTATTATATACTCATGAGCACATGTGAAGGGGTAGCCCTTCAAAAGTGTACACAAAACTCTCAAAGTGTTAACCAAAATATTTGATTATCACAAACACTTTGAGAGATTTTCAATCAAAGGTTTCTTGGCTACTGTCGGTGAATCAAGGAGTTATAAGGTGATTAAGATAGGAAAAACCGTCCTATGATCCGCCAGAGCCGGACGGATCTACCCAAGGACATCTCCCATAGTTAGAATTAGAAGTCCTTAGGTATGATACGAAAAAAGGAGAAAAGAATGAAAGGGAAAGAAGGAGTTGAAGAATTAAAAAGAAATGTAAAAGAAAAGGGTGAAAAGAAATAGCCCTCCATATGTTCAACCTTAGGGCAGACACCGGGTTCAATTCATATGCTACTGGTTGTTGCTAAGGCAACACCGGTATTGAAGACAAAGTCGTCATGGACCCAGTGACGCAATGCACTAAACCTTCTTAACCACTAAAGTTCTCTTAAAAGAGCTTGTTTCATTCTCACGGGGAACCAGTGTAATCTATCAGCTTATCTCTTAGAGATGGTTGATATTGAAGCAGGAGACCCCTCCCTAGTCTCCGCATAGGAAACCTAAGTGTGCACTTATAGAGTCTAGAGCCTTGAGATACATCAAAGATCTCTTCGGAACACTTAGTATTTCTACAACTGGTGTTCTACATCAATGGACACCAGCTGTAAATTATCGAGTTCTTCGCAGATCTTAGCAATCTGCCGAGAACGTTTATGAGAGGATTACAAATGTATTTCTCAATGAATGAACGGAAATTCCGGCCAGGTTCAACATCAAACAGCCCTGACAGCAGGTCACTTCGGTAACCTGACAAGGGTTACGCTTAGTGTTCGCGGTGGTTCCATAGCGGTCTACAGTCGTGGAGTGATCCCCAACGACTCACCCAGTCATTGAGCTACTTAGTAGGTCTCCTAATCTCCTTCGGGAGTATCTGATATGGGAACGGCCTGGATAAGGATTAGAAGGAGTCTTCACAATATGCTGTTGACAAGCTCTAATTCCTTATCTGTAAGTACCGGTTGCTTATTGTTAACTGTTTACTTGCAGGTACATCACCCCCATGATGGTAGATTCCAACATGCTCATACATACATCTTGAAGCAAATGATAGCTCCCCCAAAGATCTTAGCACCACCAAGTTCAAAGAAAGATTCTACGCCAATAAGAAGAATCAACAAAGTATAAAGACTAAAGATCTTAGAGTACGAAAAAGAACTTCATGCCCGTGAAAGTATAAGTCCAAAGATGTATGAGTATGTTGGAATGGCGGACAACCACCACAGACGCAGGAGTGACGAATGGCAGACTACTTCATAACATAATCACTACATCATCACCAAAGAACAAAGACATAGAGCAAAGTGCATTTATTATACAACATTTTTGAAGACGTCTAAAGTTTTACATGTCACAAGTCAACGACAAAGATGAAGACGTCAAGCAACCGTGATGACCGACCCTTAGGGGGAGATTGTTGGGAACATACTTTTGTATTTTAGTCAAGTCTCGGTCATTACCTTTTGTAATAGGTTGCTTAGTTATTTATTTCTTTATGTTTAAGTTACAAGGCTTATGTATTCTCGTCCAATGGGCCTTGAAGCCCACGTTTTTAGATGAATGAGGGAGGAAGGGAGTGTTACCCTACTCCTCCCCTATATATATCAAGCTTATGTAACCTTGAATATTGTTGGTTATTTGATTACCTTAGTGAAACTCTTGTTCTTTCAATCTTCATAAGTCTTATAATCAACCATCTCTCATTCTCATCTCATTTCTTATACGTGTGTTTACAAAATGGTGACCTAACACTTGTATTCATTGGTGGTCGTGTAGGTTACAAACTCAACCCATTGTTCTTGTGTCACAATTGTACAATACTTTTCCGGCCTTTCATTCATTTTCTCAAGTGTATCTAGGTTGGGCAATATGTATTTTTCCCTGAGTTTCATTCTGTAATTCCTTAGCAGTTGACCAAGACGATTCATTACGACCTTTTTGAATGTCACGTCAACATCAAAATATCGCTGCAAAGATTAACACAATGTTTTTAATTAGTTGTAGATAATTGATAAATTAAACTTATATACTGGGTTAAAAATTAGTATATATGTACCGTGATTTCATCCAATAATTTTTGTCTTGATTCTTTATCCACCTTCTTCCAGGATAGAACCTTCAAACCTATGTGCTCACGAACCACATCTCCTAAAAAACTGGCAAATAGTGCTCTGTTTAACCCTGTAACCCTATTCAACACATCGATGGTTACCTTGTGCTTTACTTGACCAGGATGGCCATATTGAAGGCGAAACTTAGCTAGCCTGGTTATGCCCCTATTAGATATTTTTCTATTTAATTGGTTGTCATTTTCTTCATCAGATGAAGCATATTATTCATCCTCATACTGTATTGTGTTAACATCAGCTTCATTATCTGGAAGCAAAATATCAGTATCAATGTCTTAAACCATTTCCATAACGACTCTTGAGCAACAATGTGTACAAGAAAATGATTCTGGCTTGGAGAGTAATGGTGATTGAAGATTTGATTTTTGTGTTTTGGTTGCAGTGTTTAGTTTAATTAGGAGACAAAACAGGGTATTTTCAAGAATATGGGCTCTTATTTATGTTAAATGCCAAATAATTAGGTGATTTAAAATTTTTGATCGAAATTTTGGCTCCAAATTCTTGAAAATTATTTTCAAAAAATTTCGCTTATGGACATAAAATACTTTTCTTTTCTCCAAGATCATGAGTACTATTGAGTCAGGCGGCTTCTTCGATCAGAAAACCGAGGAGAGTAATTAAAAGTAAAAACAGTAATCATAGATGATGATAAATACTAAGTCCCAATATTGTTGTTGTTTTACCCTTTAAGTCTTTCTTTTGCAACTTTCACCTTAAGTTTTCTATCTTGTCTTATATAATAATTTTAGATGGATGGATTGTGTTTTAATTTAAATGTATTTTCATCAAATATTATACAACACAAATACAAATATTTAAGGTCAAAGTTATAAAAGAAAGACTTAAAAAGTTTCTAACAAATCGGTTATAATTTTATTCGGGTCATAACACATGCATAAAAAACGTGTAAAAACAAACAAAAATGGGTAAAAACGTATAGAAACGGATGAAAAGGGACTAAACGTGTAAATCATGTTGTTGGATTAGTTCGGTCACATTAAACCGGTTATAATTTTATTCGGGTCATAACACATGCATAAAAAACGTGTAAAAACAAACAGAAATGGGTAAAAACGTATGGAAACGGATGAAAAGGGACTAAACGTGTAAATCATGTTGTTGGATTAGTTTGGTCTCATTAAATCGGTTATTTTTTTATTCGGGTCATAACACATGCATAAAAAACGTGTAAAAACAAACAGAAGTAAAAACGTATGGAAACGGATGAAAAGGGACTAAACGTGTAAATCGTGTTGTTGGATTAGTTCGATCTTACTAAATCGGTTATTTTTTTATTCGGGTCATAACACATGCATAAAAAACGTGTAAAAACAAACAGAACTGGGTAAAAACGTATGGAAACAGATGAAAAGGGACTAAACGTGTAAATCATGTTGTTGGATTAGTTCGGTCTAATTAAATCGGTTATTTTTTTATTCGGGTCATAACACATGAATAAAAAACGTGTAAAAACAAACAGAAATGGGTAAAAACATATGGAAACGGATGAAACGGGACAAAACGTGTAAATCGTGTTGTTGGATTAGTTTGGTCTCATTAAATCGGCAATTTTTTTATTCGGGTCATAAAACAATCATAAAAAATGTGTAAAAACAAACAGAAATGGGTAAAAACGTATGGAAACGGATGAAAAGGGACTAAACATGTAAATCGTGTTGTTGCATTAGTTCAGTCTGATTGAATCGGTAATTTTTTTTATTCGGGTCATAACACATGCATAAAAAACGTGTAAAAACAAACAGAAATGGGTAAAAACATATAGAAACGGATGAAAAGGGACTAAACGTGTAAATCGTGTTGTTGGATTAGTTCGGTCTCATTAAATCGGTTATAATTTTATTCGGGTCATAACACATGCATAAAAAACGTGTAAAAACAAACAGAAATGGGTAAAAACGTATAGAAATGGATGAAAAGGGACTAAACGTGTAAATCATGTTGTTTGATTAGTTCGGTCTCATTAAATCGGTTATTTTTTTATTCGGGTCATAACACATGCATAAAAAACGTGTAAAAACAAACAGAAATGGGTAAAAACATATGGAAACGGATGAAAAGGGACTAAACATGTAAATCGTGTTGTTGGATTAGTCCGGTCTCATTAAATCGGTTATTTTTTTATTCGGGTCATAACACATGCATAAAAAACGGGTTAAAAACAAACAGAAATGGGTAAAAACGTATGGAAACGAGACTAAACGTGTAAATCGTGTTGTTGGATTAGTTCGGTCTCATTAGATCGGTTATAATTTTATTCGGGTCATAACACATGCATAAAAAACGTGTAAAAACAAACAGAAATTGGTAAAAATGTATGGAAATGGATGAAAAGGGACTAAACGTGTAAATCGTGTTGTTGGATTAGTTCGGTCTCATTAAATCGATTATTTTTTTATTCGGGTCATAACACATGCATAAAAAACGTTTAAAAACAAACAGAAATGGTTAAAAACGTATGGAAACGGATGAAAAGGGACTAAATGTGTAAATCGTGTTGTTGGATTAGTTCGGTCTCATTAAATCGGTTATTTTTTAATTCTGGTCATAATAAATGCATAAAAAACATGTAAAAACAAACAGAAATGGGTAAAAACACCTGGAAACGGATGAAATGGGACTAAACGTGTAAATCATGTTGTTGGATTAGTTTGGTCTCATTAAATCGGTTATAATTTTATTCGGGTCATAACACATGCATAAAAAACGTGTAAAAACAAACAGAAATGGGTAAAAACATATGGAAACGGATGAAAAGGGACTTGTAGGACCTTAAAACTATCAACTTTAATAACAATATAGCACTTGATGAAGTAAAGATGGTGACTTGATGTTATATATATGTGGCGTTAATATTGAAAGAGAATGATAAGATGAAGAGAACTTTTATTAATAAAACACACACAATACACACACAAGCACACACCTCAAATGAGGCTTGAGGTGTTTATATTGTTGGTTATATGAGATGCCCTAAAGGCTTTCCATGGGATTGGAGATGGATTGGGCTTTTTACATAAATATCTTCTTAACATAAATGGACTAGCTTAATATAAATATTAACCTATTAGCTTAGCCCAATCCATGAGCCTTTTGACTATTCTGTTGTGTTATACGACACATTACAAAGTTACATGTATGAATACATATTTTTAATGCTAACAATCTCCCCTTAAGGGGTGGTCATTCGAATGATGCTCCACGTGATTAGGTCTTCCGTTTTCTTTGTCTTGAACTTTGTGTGTCGTTGCAGAATAGTCTTTAGTCTTTGTTCCTTCATGCTTTATGATCTTTGATGACTGACTTTTCATCGTTCTTTGTTCCTTTGCGATGTGGAGCAATCTGCCTTTCGTCACTTCTGCGTCTGTGGTGGTTGTTCGCCATTCCAACATGCTCATACATCTTTGGACTTTGATATTCATATGCACGTAGTTCCCTTTCTTTCACTTTGATCTTTAGTCTTTATACTTTGTAGATTCTTCTTTTTGGCGTAGAATCTTTCTTTGAACTTTGTGTTGTATAGATCTTTGAGGGAGCTTTCTTTAACTTCCAGATGTATGTATGAGCATGCGGAATCTGTCGCCATGGAGGTGATGTGTAGCTGCATGAAAACAGTTAGCAATAAATCAACCGGTACTTACAGGTTCGAATTAGAGATCGTCAACAGCATAGTGTGAAGACTCCTTCTAACCCTTACCAAGGCCGTTCCCATGTCAGATACTCTCGAGAGAGCTTACAATACCTACTTAGTAGCTCAATGACTGGGTGAGTCGTTGGGGATCACTCCACGACTGTAGACCATTTGAAACCACCGCGAACACTAAGCGTAACCCATAAAGAATTATCGAAGTGACCTGCTGTCAGGGCTGTTTGATGTTGACCCTGGCAGGAATTTCCATTAAATCATTGAGAATCACAAAAGTGAATCCTCTCATAAATGTTCTGGCAGATTGCTAAGATCTGCGTAGGACTCTTAAGTTTACATCTGGCGTCCTTAATGTTGAACAACCAGTGTAGAAGTATCACGTGTTCCTATGAGATCTTTTGATGAATCTCGAGGCTCTAGACTCGATAAGTGCACATTTGGTTTCCTATGCGGAGATTAGGGAGAGGTCTCCTGCCTCAATATCAACCATCTCTAAGAGACATGTCGATAGATTACACCGGTTCCCCGTGAGAATGAAACAAGCTCTTTTAAGAGAACTTGAGTGGTTAAGAAGGTTTAGTCCAGTGCGTCACTGGGTCCATGACGTCTTTGTCTTCAATACCGGTGTCACCATAGTAACAACCAGTAGCATACGAATTGTACCCGGTGTCTGCCCTAAGGTTGAACATTTGGAGGGCTATTTCTTTTCACCCTTTTTCATAACTTTTCTTTTTAATTCTTCAACCCCTTCTCTCTCCTTTCTCATTTTCTCCTTTTTTAATCATACCTAAGGACTTCTAATACTAATCTATTGGATTTGTCCATGGGTAGATCCCTCCGGCTCTGGCGGATCATAGGACGGTTTTTCCTAACCTTAGTCACCTTATAACTCCATGACTATCCTATAATTGCCATGAAACCATTTATGAAAAATCTCTCAAAGTGTTTATGATAATAAAACACAATGTTGACACTTCGAGAGTTTTGCATTTCTTTTGAAGGACTCCCCCTTCACATGTGCTCATGAATTATTTAAGAAATTTGCACATGCGTGAGGAGTTTGCACTTTTTGAATTGATCCACTTTCAGTGAACATGACCGATTCGAGACACGCTTACATCATTAGTTAGACTAGCTTGAAATTATTACCCGTCCTGGTCAAGTCCAAAGAAATCGATACGGTACACTCTACTCAGACAAGTCCTATTCGAGACACGCTTACATCACTAGTTAGACTAGCTTGAAATTATTACCCGTCCAGGACAAGTCTTTTCGATTATTGACATTTTAAGCTTCGTCAATTCATTGGTACTTTCTGAGTCGAGCTCTTTCGAGATTCAGTCACAAACTTTAAACATCTTTGATCACATTTTAATCATGTCTTCTCTCCCTCAAAAATAGCATATCGTGATATTTTTGATACCAACTGATTAAGAAAAAGCATTTTGGAGAGAAAGACAGATTCGATTTAGCATGAATTTGGAACATTTTGTTTTTGAACTCCTCCTTAATGATAGCACATTTTAAAATCAATTAAGGGTTTTGAGGGAGTTATCTTGAGCACTCATTTGAAAGATTTTGAGCAATCTTTTGAACAATCTTGAAAAAGTGCTCAAGAATTGTATTTTGAAAAACGAGTTTATGTTTGAAATCCTTTTCGTTTGTTTATACTCGAACTTTTGAAAATGATTTCATCTTTGAACGTTTGAGTCCTTGATTTGAAAATAATCAGAAGTCATCATTTTAGTCCAGGTTTCGTACTGAAGTATACGAAAACCATCGTGAAGAAACTTTTTGAGAAACGACATGTTTTAGAAAAACATTTTAAAGAACTCCCGTTCAAGAATCTGTACATGTCCGTATCATTGTTGAATGACATTTCTAGAGACGTATAGAATATTGATTTATACGAGAGACATGTCGTGAGAAGAATATTTTTGGATTTTTTGATTTTATATTGTTTTTGTATTTTTTTGAAAATTTTATATTTTTGTATTTTGTTTTTGTTGGTTTTTCAAATTTGTATTTTGTTTTTTCAAAAATATTTACAGCGAAGCGATTTTGAAAACTTTTTCAAGAAGATTCGAGAAGACGTTCTAGCTCCTTAGGAGTTAGGCTTCGCATGCCAATTCGTCGAACTAAATAGTCAAACCGTTCTTTTGGAAGGGCTTTAGTAAATAGATCGGCGAGTTGGTAATCAGTCTTAACGAAAAATAATTCAACAGTACCCTCTTCCACGTGTTCTTTGATGAAATGGTAGCGGACTTTGATATGCTTCATCTTAGAGTGGTGTACGGGATTGCACGAGATGGCTATGGCACTTTTTGAGTCACAATACATAGGTATTCTGTCAAAAGTAAAGCCATAATCTGTGAGCTGTGTTCGCATCCAAAGAACTTGGGCACAACACGCAGATAGAGACACATACTCGGCTTCGGCGGTTGATAGCGCAGTACAATCCTGTTTCTTTGACGACCAGCTTACTAGCTTTTCACCCAAAAACTGTGCTCCACCTGATGTACTCTTTGCTGTAACTTGATCACCGGCATGGTCTGTATTTGAAAATGCTGTTAGATTAAACCCCGAATCCTTCGGATACCAAAGTCCCATGTGAATGGTGCTTCGTAGGTACCGAAAGATCCGTTTAACCTCTTTGAGGTGAAGTTCGGTAGGCTTTGCCTGAAACCGTGCTAATAAACATACAGAAAATTGAATATCGGGTTGACTAGCAGTTAGGTACATGAGAGAACCGATCATGCTCCGATATTTCTTCGGATCGATGGGTTTCTCAAACAAATCAGCACCTATTTTTGGTGAAGTGACCATTGGTGTACCAACAGAATCACAATTTTCCATTCCATGTTTTTTCAAAATCTCTATTGTATATTTAGCTTGATTGATAAAAATACCACGAGGGGATTGATGTATTCGTAAACCAAGAAAGAATTTTAGTTCTCCCATCATGGACATTTCAAATTTGCTTTTCATGAGATTTTCAAAATGTTTTGAATGGTTAGGATTGGTTGATCCAAAAATAATGTCGTCCACGTAAATTTGAACGATCAAAATGTCATCTTTGAATTTTTTGATAAACAAGGTGTCATCAACCGTTCCTTTTGTGAAATTGTTTTTGAGCAAGAAAGATGATAGTTTGTCATACCACGCTCTTGGAGCTTGTTTTAAACCATAAATGTCTTTCTTAAGCTTGTAGACGTAGTCTGGATGATCTTTGTCGATGAATCCCTCTGGCTGACTCACAAAATGTCATCTTTGAATTTTTTGATAAACAAGGTGTCATCAACCGTTCCTTTTGTGAAATTGTTTTTGAGCAAGAAAGATGATAGTTTGTCATACCACGCTCTTGGAGCTTGTTTTAAACCATAAATGTCTTTCTTAAGCTTTTAGACGTAGTCTGGATGATCTTTGTCGATGAATCCCTCTGGCTGACTCACATACACTTCTTCTTTCAGAGTTCCATTCAAGAAAGCTGTCTTAATGTCCATCTGATAGACTGTGATGTTTTTTTGAGCGGCATAGGCTAAGAATATCCGGACTGCTTCTAGTCTAGCTACAGGCGCGAATGATTCCTCGAAATCTATCCCTTCTTCTTGTGGATAACCTTTAGCCACGAGACGAGCTTTGTTGCGAATAACAGTCATTTCCTCAATCCAGTTTATTCTTCCACAACCACTTGAGATCAAGAACACGTATATCAAGTGGTCGTTCAACAAGTTCCCAACTGTCATGTAAATCGTATGGAAGAATTTCCTCCTGCATCGCTTCAATCCATGGGTATTCTGCCATTGCTTCCCGAATGTTCTTTGGTTCTTTGAGGCTGATTGAGCAAATGTAAATGCACAATTCAAGATCAGTGGCAAGTTGTCTCCTTGTCTGAACTGGCTTTGAAGGTTCACCAATAACATGTTCTATTGGACGGTCTTTTGTCCATTGAAACGTAGAAGGGTACCTTAGGTGTAACAAATGCTTGTTAGATGGTTCTTGTAACCTTGAAGAAGATTCAGCAGAGTCTGTTGCAAATGGGTTTTCAAATATTTCTTCTTCTTCTTCTAACGCATCATTGTTTGAATTATTTGTTGGTTCTTCTTGAAAATTAGTGTTTTGATTTTCCTCATCAACTCTCGGTAGTTCAGTTTCAAGTACTGGAGTTGCTTGAGTAGATGTAGATATTGTTGATGTAGTTGGTGCTTCAGCTTCAATTGTGGTAGATGCATCCTGTGGTGGTGGTGGTGGTTGATGGTTTTGAGCGGGTGCAGCGGAGTGTTGTTGTGATGCATTTGTCGAAGTTTTTTTTTGGGTAAAAGGGTTAACACACCCCGGTAAAATTCATTACACCAAAAAACAATGAAGTACAAAGGATGAGGGTGTATCCCTCATCTCAGTCCCGTAGGACACTTACATGCAAAACAACTAACCAAACCAACTATATAAGAATGACATGCCATTCTTATAACTTAACAATAATTGAACATAAACTACAACGACTAAAAAAGAAAAAATAACCGTCTTGAATCTTCAGAGCGTCATAGTAGTCCAAACTTCCATAATCATCTTCATAGTCCCACAAAACATGCTTAAAGAATCAGAATTAGAGCAAGCTGTGAAAACAAGTAGATGAACATTCCAAAGAAGCCAATAGGTAAACCATCCCCCAACAGCTCAAAAACACACCACAAAGTCCCAAGCAACATGTATGACTAAGCGAACCATACTTGTGTCTTCAAGGATTTGTACTTACCATTAACCACCATTCGTAATATAGACCTAATCCAAGCAATAAGAACAAATACAACCAGGTCTGATTAATCACAAATACAAATTCTAAGGTTTAAACCAAAACCCTAACTTCCACTCCAACCAGCAACCTCGATCCCAAATCCATATTAAATATTATCATCACCATTGATTTGAGAACGACCAGCAGCAACCAATCTTGATTTTTGAACAAGAACCAAAAAACTTGACTTACACAAGATAAACCTGACCTCCATTCTCCCAAACCCACGTACCAATGATGAACCACGATCCAATATGATAAACTTGCAGCAGCAAATCCAAGCGCACGTATACAATCCAAAACCCTAAAAAAGGGTTACTTGCAAGGAGATAATAAACCAAACCCACAGGTTCAGTTATAGCATAAGCGTGAAGAGCCAAACCGCAAACATCATAAAACACGAAACCCTAATGAGATCGACCCTAATAAGGTTTAGTATTGCAATAAGCGTATAGCACAGCAAAATCAATAGATATATCAATTAAGGAGCAAACCAGAACCGATTAGATATAGGATTGAATAAGTCGGTTCCTTAAAAAACGATTAAGGGATAAAATAAAATCGATTTAGGTATAGAATTAATAGAGTCGGTTAAGATCAGATCCCTAAAAACGATTATGGATATGCAATCGATTCCACACCCTTAGAATTATTCCAACCAGATCCTAGAACCTTAATGGATTTGCGATTAAGGATAGAAGGGATAGGAGTCGATTGCAACAAAAAACCCTAACAGAATGAATCACAAACCTGCCAAACTGTATGAAAACTAAACACGAATCTGATCAAGGAACGCATTTGTCGAAGTTCCACCGTAGTATTCATCAAACATTAACTCAAAGAAGTTTTCTAGTTCTTGTTCTGAAGGTTTATCCATGTTTGTTGACTGAGCTCCTTGAGGCACGAGTCCTAAACTGATGTGTCCAGAAGTCTGCTGGTTTGGTGCGGGTCCTAATCCGTTTTGATTAGAAGCCATTGGATTAAGCGCGGGTTCTAGAGCGAGTCTCTCAGAAGCCATTTGTGAAATCTCGTCAAACTTCACATTCATCGTCTCCATTATCCTTTTCGTTCTTCTGTTATACACCCTGAATGCCCTCGAGTTTTCTGAATATCCAATGAAGATTCCAATATCACCCTTAGCTTTTAACTACCCTAGATCTTCTCTATCATTCGCCGGATAGCACAAAGCGCCAAATACGTGAAGGTAAGAGATGTCAGGTTTACGGTTGTTCACTAGCTCATATGGGGTTTTATTGAATCTCAGATGGACTAGGGATCGGTTTTGAGTGAAACAAGCAGTGGCAACAGCATCAGCCCATAAGAATAGTGGTGCAGTAGAATAAATTAGCATTGTGCGAGCAGCTTCCACAAGAGTTCGGTTTCTTCTTTCAACTACCCCATTCTGCTGTGGAGTTCTAACAACTGATGTTTGGTGAGTGATTCCCACATCTTCAAAGTAGGTTCTTAACTCCTGATTAGTGAATTCTGTGCCATTATCTGTTCTTACAATCCTTACTGGAGCTTGAAGTAGAACTTGGATACGCTTCAGAAAGGTGATGATGGTACTTGGTGCTTCGTCTTTTGACCTCAAAAACTTTACCCAAGTATATCTTGAATAATCATCAACAATAACAAGAATATACTTCTTCCCATTAATGCTTTCAACTCTCATTGGGCCACATAAGTCCATGTGCAACATATGTAACCTTGCTACCGAACTAGGTACGGTTTTGGGTTTATATGATGCTCTTTTGCTTTTTCCTTGTTCGCATGATGGACATAGGTGTTTCTTGGTGTATTTGAACTTAGGAAGTCCGGTGACGATGGCTAACTTGTTGATGGTGTTGAAATTGAGATGGGATAATCTTCTATGCCACAGCCAGGACTTAGTTTCGGTTTCCCTTGTCATAAGACAAATTGGTGATGTAGAAGCCATTTGGTTGATGTCGATAGCATACAAATTTGTACCACGATTACCAGTTAAGAGATCATCACCAACCAAATTTCTTATAAAAACCGTGTTTCTCCTGAATGCAACTTCTAAATCTGCATCACAAAACTGCCCAACTGAAAACAAATTGTGTCCCAACCCTTCGACGTAGTAAACTCGAGTGATTAGAAAATTCTCAAACCGAAGATCTCCATAACCCTGAATAGCTGCTACATGATCATTTCCAAATCGTACAGTTCCCATGAATTTCCAGACGAAATTGATCAACAGCTTTAAATTCCCGGTCATGTGCTTGGAGCAACCCGAGTCGACGATCCAAAGACATATTTCGATAACCTGCCAAGAACAGAAGAGTTTGTATTTGGAAACCGTTTTGAATTTGGTTCCATGGGGTTAGGAGTAAAATCTAAATCACACTCATAGACAGTTGCTACTTGTTTAGCTTGAGCTATTTCTAATTTCCCATTCTGAAGAGTGAACTCTCTACCCGTTGGAATCTACATACAAAACTTAAGGTAGTTCCTAGGCATTCGACTAATAGTGGTAGACCTAAAGCGTGCAACTAATCTTTCTATAGATCTAGATCTAGCACTAGGTCTTTTTGGAACATTCTTTTGTTCAGGCGTAACATTCACATTCTTAGAAACACATTCATCATAAACATCATTAATTAAACATTTCTTGCATATTAAACAAACAGAGTCATTACATGCATTAGAACCAGTACTTTCGACATTACATTCAGATGAATCACGTTTCTTATTACAAAGCGATATTTCCTAGGGTGTTCTTCTACTTCTTCAACTTTATTCTTGCTACTACTCGTAGAGACAGGCGAGACTCTATTGTTCCTTGTATTGCTCCTAGGCTTTAGTCTGCTGCTCCTAGAGATACTTTCTAATCCTGTAGAAGGTAAGGCACACACATTAGGATTTATATTGTTGTCCTTTTTAGCATTTCTAGATTCTTTAGAATTAGCCTTTATGCATTTGTCATTTGTCTTAGAAATTAAGGCAGACGCACTAGTGGGACTAATCCTAAAAAGGCCAGGTGCTATCACTTTTGGTGTTACGACAACCGCTTTTCCTTTATCAACAATCTTAACATTTTCACTTTTCTTAGGAAAGGGTGTTGGAGTGACTGGTTTTGTCAAATCCTTTTTCTCATCGACTTTTGGAGCAAACCGTGAAATTGACATTTTTGGTTTCTCCGAAGTCAATGGTTTTGCAAACTTAGTTTCCTTACCCTTTCCTTTTTGACTTTCAAGCTGAGCCCTCAAAAGATCATTTTGCGATTTCATGTTCTTTAAGTCACGCTCACACGACAATTTGTCATACTTGCATTCTTCCTTTTTTCGATCAAGTTGTTTAAAATATGACACATTTTCTTTTTCAAGCTTTATAAGAGCATTTTCATATTTTGAAACAATTGCAGAGGTCTCAGCTCTTAGTCGTTCATCGTCTTGAACAGAATATGTTTGTAAAATGATGGACATAATGTCAATGGTCATAACAGCTTCGAAGAGAGAATCATTTAGGTTTTCCAAAACATTCATGTTTTCACGAGTATCATTAGCTTCGTTTACCAGGGATTTGTGGTCCTTGACAAAGTCGGCCATTTCTTTTAAGAAAGCTTGTTCAAAATGGATTATCCTCGCACTGATGTTATTTAGTGGGATAGTAATTTCGTTTTTAAAAACTTTTTTCTGCTCAATATGAAAACTGGAATGCCAGTTGTTAATATTGATTGTAGTTTTAGAAGCAACAATATTTTGAAGTTCTTGAATTCTCTTTTTAACGTCATCCAAAATGTCTCTAGCCTCACTTGTATTAAAAGTGTTGTTAGAAGACATTTGTTCCATTTTTGAAAGAGATTTGAAAACAATTACTTTCTTAGAAAACATTTTTGAGAATGGTCGTTTTATGGAAAACACAAATGGTTCTTTTTGTGGAACAAAAGTAATTCCCGAAAGTTTGTTCACTTTGTTGTAATCAATGGGTTTCAAATCCTTTTGTTTCATTTTATTTATGCTCTCTTCGACATGTTCTATCGTTTGCACAAAATCCAGAACGACGGGAGGATCATGTTTGGTGTAAATCACATTACCATTATACAGAACATTCTTTTCTTCCAGAGCTTTCTTGAGATTACAAGGGGTGTTGTTACCAAGAGCCATTTTACGTTTCGTATGGTAAATCGGATTAGTTTGATTTAAAATCATTTTCATTGTTTGACTTGACTGACCCGACTTAACCACTAATTCTTCTAAATGTGCAATCATGTGTTCTGACTCTACGATTTCTTCCAAAAGTTTGTCTTCTTTCTTTGCAAAGTCCTTTTTCAACTCATCCATTTCTTCAAGATTGGTATAAGCTGTTTTTTGTTTAGAAAGTTGGTTTTGCAAATCAGAAATTTCCGCGTTTAAAGATTTTATCTTTTTGAAATAATTAACATCAAGTGTATCAAACGGGAGTTGCAATTGTTTTTCCCTTGAAACGGAATTTTGATAACCAGTTTCTAATTCAGACAATCTTTTGTTATGAAATTCAAAAGCTTTAACATTTTCTTTGTAACTCTCAAGCTCAGCGGTCAATTTGACATTCGCGGCCTTAACATCGCGATTGACCTTTTTCACATTCTCAATTTCAACATGACAATTATTCAATAATGATTCAAATAAAGCACGTGTTTCCTCATCATTCTCAGCATGCTGTGAAACGAAGCCTCCATTATGATTCATATCTGGAGTTGCTGAAGGAGTATTGCTACTACTTGGCGTGTCTAGGTATGTATCATAAGTGGGTGCTAGCTTCTCAGAATGCTGTTCCTCATGAGGAGACATATCAAATATATCATTATTGGTGTCATAAACAGGAAGTGTATCAGAATCCGTGTCATACTTAGGTTCCTGAAGATTCGCCATAAATATGCAGTTCGCATCGATATCCTCTCTATCTTCCATGTCATCCATAAGAGCCATAAAATCATTCTCCTCTGCGTTTAACTGAAACCCTGCCTGAACCTTTTGTGCCAACATCACTGCTTTCTGCAAGTACTCTAGATCTTTCTTGTTCGGCTTAGTAGGACAATTCCTTGCCATATGACCTACACCCTGACAGTTGAAACACTTAATCGGATTACCCTGATTCACATTTCCCAAATTTCCAACAACTGGAGCTGCAACATTTCTATTCTGATTACCCATTGCCTGATTACCAACATTCTGACCCCTCTGATTTCCAACAAACTGACCCAACTGATTCCCTGCATTCTGACCATACTGATTCCCTGCATACTGACCTGCATTCTGCATATTCTGATTGCCCATATTAAACCCAGTAGCATATCCTTGCTAATTCCCACAAACTCCAACCATTTGGCCTCCGTTGCCCATATTGAAACTCGGCTGAGCGATCTGCCTGTTGCGAGCATTCGATGAAATCCTTTTGTTGTTGTTTGTTGGTGTATAATAGCGTCCTTGGAATGCCTTTGATAGAAAAGCAAACACTTGTGTCAATGCTGCAGCAGTTTCATCAATGTCAGTGAAATCTGGTTCTTGGAATTGTAGGTATTGCTGTTGTGGAATAACATGTTGTTGTTGCTGTGGGTAGAACTGTTGTTGGTAGACTGGTGTTGGTCGTTGAATACATGATGGTTGCATGTAGTTGTGAGTGGAAGATGATGATGATTGTTGTGTGTTCACTGGTAGCGGTGTTGGTGTAGTAGCAATTAATGGGAGAGGATCATGATTCTTTGCCAATTTTTCTTTCCTTACTTCATTAGCCTCAGCTTGGTTTTGCTTCAAAAAGTTGATCATAATTCACCTTATGTAAATCCTTTGTTTGATTGACAATTGTAACATAACGACCCCATTCTTCTGAAAGGTTATTGATGAATTTGATGTTTGTTGCAATTGTTCGAGGTGTCAACTTGTTTCTGATTAACTCATTCATGAAAGTGCAAAACCTTGTGTAGTAGGACTCAATCTGTTCACCTTTAGTGGATGTGAAATTCTCCCATTCAGTAAGAAGTTTGTTCTCAACGTCTTGTTGTCCAATCTCTGTTCCATGACATATTCTTCTAACACGTTCCCACATAGCATAAGCAGTTTCACAGCTGTCGACCGCAGCAAAGATCTCCCGTGGTAATACAAGTTGGATTAAATGCATTGCCATATCATCTGCGGCGATCTGCTTCTTGTCTTCATCTGTGTAATCTGCTTCTGTTTGTTCATGCACGAATGGTTGAGTAGGAGGTGTTGTATTTGGATTGCCTTCAATTTGAACTTGTCTGGGCATAAATGGACCATTTGTAATGGAGTTGATCATTAATTTACCATCAGGCTTTGTTTTGATATAATGAAGCATGCGGCTTGTCCATGGGAGATATCCACCTTTTTCAAGCATTGGAGGTCGATTTTCCGCACCGGCTGCATGAATATCTTGCTGAGTAGCCATTGATGAAGTGTAGATTGATAAAGTTGATACTTGGATCATTCCAACGAAATAGGAGTTGTGATTAGTGTAAGTTGATGCAAGTTTGGATGGTGAAAAATTTGATCTAAAACCTTAAAACCTCAATAACTTCTTCTCGGAGCGTTTTTGGGCCTCAAAACTTGGATTGAATGAATAAATTGTTTCAACGTGTCCTTCTTCTCGGTCTCACGGTCGTTTTGACAGCAAATTCGTCGAAAATAGAGTTACGGTTCAAAAGTTATGGCCGTTTGAAGTTTGGTTGTCAAAAGTCAAAAACTTGCGTGTAAACCTTGATCTTATGCGTAAACAGTAATCTTAAGCGTAAAGGGTAAACTTATGCGTTAACAGAATCTTATGCGTAAAGTAAATGTTATGCGTAAACAGTAATCTTATGCGTAAGAAAATTCTTAAGCGTAGAATTAATAGTTTATGCGTAAGCTATTTGTTTATGCGTAAGATTTATGTTAAGCGTAAGGTTTAGCTTATGCGTAAGATTTTTTACGCGTAAGGTTTACAAACCAAACTGATCTCTCAAACTTATCCAAGCTTGAAAGATATCCCGTGTCGAAGTATTCCACAAACTTATCCAAGTCAGGGAAGTAGTGAGTAATCTCTGATCGTTGAAGAAAACTTATGCGTAGGATCTTTTGCGTAAAGAACTTATGCGTAGGATCTTAAGCGTAGATCTTATGCGTAGGATTTCACCTTTTGCGTAGGAATCCAACTTGAGCGTAGAAAAAAGGTTTTAGGCTAAAACTTACGCGTAGGAAGTGGGTTTTAGGCTAAAACTTACGCGTAAACTTGCCAAACAGCTCAAAAATACGATTTTTTCAACCACAAAGACCTTTTTCACTTGTTTCTTTTGATCAAATCTTTCCCAAAACACTAGTAATCACTAAAACTTCAATAAAAACAACAACTTTAACAATAAAACACGTAAAAATCAAAACTTTTTAATGAAAAGCACACGTTTTTAAATGAAAAAACACAACTTTTAAAGAGAAAGCTTGATGAAATTGATTTTCACACACTCCTAAATCATTGTTAGGCGATTGATACCACTTGTAGGACCTTAAAACTATCAACTTTAATAACAATATAGCACTAGATGAAGTAAAGATGGTGACTCGATGTTATATATGTGTGGCGTTAATATTGAAAGAGAATGATAAGATGAAGAGAACGTTTATTAATAAAACACACACAATACACACACAAGCACACACCTCAAATGAGCCTTGAGGTGTTTATATAGTTGGTTACATGAGATGCCCTAAAGGCTTTCCATGGGCTTGGAGATGGATTGGGCTTTTTACATAAATATCTTCTTAACATAAATGGACTAGCTTAATATAAATATTAACCTATTAGCTTAGCCCAATCCATGAGCCTTTTGACAATTCTGTTGTATTATATGACACATTACAAAGTTACATGTATGAGAATGATCATCACTTTTTAATACATATTTTTAATGCTAACAGGACTAAACGTGTAAATCGTGTTGTTGGATTAGTTCTGTCTCATTAAATCGGTTATTTTTTTATTCGGGTCATAACACATGCATAAAAAACGTGTAAAAACAAACAGAAATGGGTAAAAACGTATGGAAACGGATGAAAAGGGACTAAACGTGTAAATCTTGTTGTTGGATTATTTCGGTCTCATTAAATCGGTTATAATTTTATTCGGGTCATAACACATGCATAAAAAACGTGCAAAAACAAAAAGAAATGGGTAAAAACGTATGAAAACGGATGAAAAGGGACTAAACGTGTAAATCGTGTTGTTGGATTAGTTCGGTCTCATTAAATCGGTTATTTTTTAATTCGGGTCATAACACATGCATAAAAAACGTGTAAAAACAAACAGAAAGGGGTAAAAACGTATGGAAACGGATGAAATGGGACTAAACGTGTAAATCGTGTTGTTGGATTAGTTTGGTCTCCATAAATCGGTTATAATTTTATTCGGGTCATAACACATGCATAAAAAACGTGTAAAAATAAACAGAAATTGGTAAAAACGTATGGAAACGGATGAAAAGGGACTAAACGTGTAAATCGTGTTGTTGGATTAGTTCTGTCTCATTAAATCGGTTATTTTTTTATTCGGGTCATAACACATGCATAAAAAACATATAAAAACAAACAGAAATGGGTAAAAACGGATGAAAATGGACTAAACGTGTAAATCGTGTTGTTGGATTAGTTCGGTCTCATTAAATCGGTTATTTTTTTATTCGGGTCATAACACATGCATAAAAAAACGTGTAAAAACAAACAGAAATGGGTAAAAACGTATGGAAACGGATGAAAAGGGACTAAACGTGTAAATCTTGTTGTTGGATTAGTTCGGTCTCATTAAATCGGTTATAATTTTATTCGGGTCATAACACATGCATAAAAAACGTGCAAAAACAAAAAGAAATGGGTAAAAACGTATGGAAACGGATGAAAAGGGACTAAACGTGTAAATCGTGTTGTTGGATTAGTTCGGTCTCATTAAATCAGATATATTTTTATTCGGGTCATAACACATGCATAAAAAACGTGTAAAAACAAACAGAAATGGGTAAAAACGTACCCCCACAATCACAACCAACCACCACCACCAGCATCACCAACACGACCACCACCACCACAACCACCAGCGTCAACCACCACCAGCCACCACGACCACCACCAGCCAAAACCACCACCACCACCACCATAACCACAACCACAACCAGCTACCACCACCAGCAGCAACCACCACCACCATTAGCCACTACCAGCACCAGCCACCACCACCACCAACCACCACCACCACCACCACTACCCCACCACCAGCCACCACTACCACCATCAGCCACCACTACCACCATCAGCCACTACCACCACCACCACCACAACTACAACCAGCCACCACCACCACCAGCAACCACCACCACCATTAGCCACTACAACCACCAGCCACCACCACCACCAGCATCACCAACACCACCACTACCACACCACCAGCCACCACTACCACCACCAGCAACTACCACCACAAGCCAAAACCACCACCACCACCACCACCACCACAACCAGCCACCACCACCAGCAGCAACCACCAACACCACCAGCAGCCACCATCACCACCACCACTACCACACCACCAGCCCCACTACCACCATCAGCCACTACCACTACCATCACCAGCCAAAACCACCACCACCACCCCAACCACAACCAGCCGCCACCACCAGCAGCAACCACCACCACTATTAGCCACTACCACTACTAGCCACCACCAGCACCACCACCAGCCACCACTACCACCACTACCACCACACCACCAGCCACCACTACCACCACCACTACAACCACAACCAGCCACCACCACCAGCAGCAACCAGCACCACCATTAGCCACTCCTACCACCAGCCTCCACCACCACCACCAACATTAGCCACTACTACCACCACCACCATTAGCCACTACTACCACTAGCCACCACCACCACCACTAGCCACTACCACCACCAGCCACCACCACCACCACCACCACTACCACCACCATCACCACCACCACCAGTAACCACCACCACCACCAGCCACCACCACCTCCACCTCCACCACCGGCCAGCAACAACCACCATCATCTTTTTTTTAGTCATCTTTATCATAAGTATTAAATGTAGTGATCATTTAAAATATAGTTATTCATATATCAGAATCTTTTTAACATGTTATATATATTTTGAATTTGTATGTTGTATCAAATAAAGCACAAATTACCTTTAATTTACTAGAGTGTCATAATTTGGACTAAATTATACATTAATTAAGACTTACATATTAAAAACTTAAATAGTGATTTGATTGATATGCATGAGAACATGAACAGACTTCATGGGAAGACTCAATACTTTGAATTAGTACCCTGTAATTACTTTTTGTAATGATTTAGTTTACACAGCCACATATATATGTTTGGAGAGTTGATTATTAATTAAGTACTGTATCTATAAGTTTCATCCCTAGCCACATAAATCATCATCAAAAAACACAATTTCTTACTTAACCTTTATCAAATCATCATCTAAAAACATGTCTGGATCTCCTAATCTCGATGAACTGAAAGATTTGTGTGGGTCTGATAAACTTCACAAATGTCTCAAGTTCCTCTTCAGTCAAGAAATTCCTCTAAATGAAGTAATGATCCAGTGTTTGGGTGAGAAGCGTGATGAGCTGCGGATAAGTGGTGATAAGCGCACCAAGAGAATGGCTGAGGTTTTAGATCTTAACTTTGATGAAGAAGAAGCTGTTGCGGTGGCTATGAGTCCTTTGAGGAGGTTAAAGTGATGGAGCACCGTTTACTGGAGTCCCTTTCGGCCATTTTGGTTGACCTTCGTGCTCTGGTATCCAAGAAGGAGGAAGCCATTGACGATATGGATTATTATGATCAGAGCTCCAGTTGAATAGTTGTTTAAGTAGGGTCTTTTTGGTTGGTTTTGGTGGTTCCTTAGCTTGTTATGTTTTTGGTTGTTGTTTTGAAGGAACAACTGGTACATGTAATCACCCTCCTTAATCTTTAATAGTAATAAATATGATTTAGGTTTTTAATTAGGTCATAATCTTGTGTTTTTATTTTAAGAGCTTGATTGTTTTATCATCATTACTGGCATCCATATAAGAGCTTGACTGTTTTATCAAAATGAAATCAAGCAATAAATAATCAAAATAAATGCTCTATATAAGAGCTTGATTGTTTTATCATCATTACAGGCATCCATTTGGATGTTTATCAAGTCATTCATGTATTAGTTTTTTAATTGTATGCTAATAAGATTTTTTAAGTTGATTAGGTTACGATTTTTTGTGTGGTTCGGATGGATTATTAAGTGTTGCTTGATTCTTATTGTTTGCTATAGATGTTATCGAGTATTTAGGATGGATTATTAAGGGTTCAGATGGATTATTAAGGGTTGCTTGAAATTGATGTACGGATATGTTTGCATGTTAATTAGATTATTTGTGTTTAAGTAGCTTGTTTAGTTAGTACTCAGGTCAATCATGTTCCATTGTGGCTAGTCTTCGTTGGCGACTAATGTATTTATAGTTCTGTTAAGAATTATAATCATTCAACCTTGGCAAATGCTCGTCCCAATGGATCATGATTGGCCAGAAGATGTTGTGAAGGTTCAAGCCAGTCTGCATATAAAACTTTCACCCCACTTTTGGGAAAAACTGATGCTACTAGTAATGTTGAAGAAATGGCTAAGGTGGTACAACAAGACCAAGTTTCTATTGCTGATGTTTCTACTGCTGTAGAGGTTTGGATTATATGTTATTCTTTGTATCTGATCTTGGGAATGCCCATATCAGCAATTGTTAATGTTGTAAAAAAACTTTTTGTAAGTAATATAATTCACCTTTTGTGAGATTACAAATGCTGTAGAGGTTTGGATTATATGTTCTTCTTTGTATCTGACATTGGGAATGCCCATATCAGTTTCTACACTTTTTTTTCCTTCCTGAAATAGTGAATTTTATTAATTAATGATCCAGCAACTTACAAAGATTATACAAGCAGTCAAATTGAACACACTCATTTGACTGATACAATATAACAGATACATTCTACACAATCATTCACGAATCACGAAACTAGCTAATTCAATATCCACCATTCTTCTAGACTTAGCAACTACATGCTAACATCTAGGCAACCATGGAGAAATATCCCATATTGGCTACATTTCCACTAGACAAACACCCTTCCTAATTCCATCCTAGTCAGTTTCTATAGTTTAGTTGTTTAGATTTTGTAACAAAATGAAAAAATAGTCTATAAGAGGAATATAAAAATAGTCTATAAGAGGAATATAAAATATATGTGGCTCCCTTTTTTGTTATGTCTCCCCAAAATTTTTGAAAAGCCCTCTATATTTTTTTCACCGAATTTTGAATTCTCCCTCCACCCATTTCCATCTCCACCCACGTTTCTCACATTTCTCACCAATCACCACTCACAGCCACCAATCACCAATCACGAATTACCAATCACCAATCACCAATCACCAGTCACATCACAACCACCATTCACCAGTCACCATCCATCATATCACTTGTCGGTCTGGCCATCAACAATGGAGGGAGGTTCATTTAGATATAAATTAGGTACTTTTTTGAATTAGGAATTCATTATGTTGGAATTTTAACTTATTATTCATTTTCATTGTGTATTTCATTTGTTATGGATTTGTTGGTTTCTTGTTTCTTTGGTAATGTTAACTTATCGTGTTTTTGGCCGAATCGTTTAGTTAACCAACAACACAATAAATATAACATGTTGTAATTTACACATTTTTCTTAATACACGTTTTCATATTTGACATTTGAAGCTTAATCAGATTGATGCCCAATACATTCATTCTATTGTGTTGTTGCAATTCTTATTGTTAACCTAGCTTATTAATTAGCTAGACACTTGTGACTTGAAATTCGAACTTCATCAATCTAAATCTTCATATATGCTTATATTGGTTTAACTTGTAACTTGTAGGATATATACGTTATCATTTGACCTCAACAGTAATAGCATGGACAAGTCTTTGATGACAACTTGTAGGACCAACGAAGAATATATTGATGGAGTAGCAGCGTTTATTAAGTATGCACTACACAACTTTCAGAAGATGAAGAACATCGACCCACGAGTTAATATACGACAGCTTAAGATGCCATGTCCATGTACCACATGTTTAAACAAAATAGAGCAAACAGTGGATGACGTGGAGTAACATTTATTCTACTACGGGATTAATCTTAGATACAAAAAATGGGATAAACATGGAGAAAAGGATGAGCAAGCAACAACAGCCCAAATACCTGATAATGCAAAAACAGAGTTTGTTGACGACACAGATTTCGACATGGAGTCACATTCAGAAATTCCAACAGATGGCCCAGCAACAGTAGAAATGGTTAATGCTACGAAAGAAAATTTTGATGAGGATGACCTTGCCAAGTTTCAAAAACTATTATTAGACGCGGAGAAGCCACTTTATAAAGGATGTCCTGACTTCACAAAGTTGTCTACAATAGTTAAACTACTCAACTTGAAGGGTAAGTATGGAGCTTGTGACAAGTTCTTTACTGAATTACTAGGATTGATAAAAAAATGCTACCTGCTGGTAACGAAATGGTTGAAAAAACTTATCAGGCCAAAAAACTAATGAGAATGATGGGATCAGGATATGAAAAGATACATGTATGTAGCAACAACTGTATTCTTTACTGAAAGACTAACAAGGAGTTGACTATTTGTCCAACTTGTGGGATATCAAGATGGAAGGTGGATAATAAGACACGTAAAGTGTATGAAAACATTCCGGAAAAGGTCATGTGGTACTTTCCAATTATACCAAGTCTGCAACGACTCTTTAAGTTAGAGAGTATTTCAGAAGATCTAAGATGGCACGCCACAAGGAGGGTAACAGATGGTATTTTACATCACCCAGCAGATTCACAGGCATGGCGTACCATAGATGAAAAATTCCTCTACTTTTCTCAAGATCCGAGAAATCTACGGCTAGGAATATCGGCTGATGGGGTTGACGTCAACTCAGGAACTAGGCATCACAGTGTATGGCCAGTTTTATCTGTCATATACAACCTTCCTCCATGGTTGTGTATGAAAAGAAAGTTTATCATGCTTTCGGTATTGATATCGGGATACCCGGGAAATGATATCGATGTATTTTTAGAGCCGTTGGTTAATGATCTGCATACCTTATTCGAGGATGGGGTTGATACATATGATGCTTGTACAAAAGAAATGTTTAAACTACGTGCCGCTGTGTTATGGAAGATAAATGATTACCCTGCACTTGGTACATTATTTGGCTGCCCATACAGTGGATTCAAAGGTTGTGTTGTATGTAGGAAAGATACACACTATGTTAGACTTTCCGCCTCATCCAAGCAAAGTTATGCTGGACACAGACGATATCTACCATACAACCATGTGTTCAGAAAGCAAAAGGCGGCGTTTAATGGAAAAGAAGATTTTCAGCTTGCTCCAACTCCATTGACTGGGGAAAAAATATACAACGAGGTACAACTAATTGAAAATAAGTGGGGAAAAGGAAAACGAATAAACAATAACACCTCGAATAACCAAGAAGATATGAGAGGCAGTGGTGGGAAGTTTACAATGCAGAAAAGGAAAACAACAGAAGCAGAGGGTAGTGCAAGCTAAGTAAATGAACCATATTGGAAAAAATTCAACATTTGGTATCGAAAGCTAAGGTATTGGAGACATAATGCTGTTCCACATGGTATTGACTTCGTGCATGTAGAAAAGAATGTTGCTGAGAGTCTAGTCGGAACTTTGCTGAATGTTCCTGGAAAGACAAAAGATGGAATGAATGCTCGATTGGATCTGGAAGAGTTGGGGATAAAAAAAGAGTTGTTTGCTAGGAAAGAAGCAGACAAAACAACACTACCTCCAGCAGGTTACGCATTAACGAATGCTGAAAAAGACATCTTTTGTGAAACGTTAAGCAACATCAGGGTACCACAAGGCTATTGTTCAAATTTCTCTAGTTTGGTCAACCAAAATGATAAGAAGCTCATTGGCCTTAAATCGCATGACTATCACATGCTAATGCAAGAGTTTTTGCCCATTGCTATACGTTCAATCATGCACCCACCCACACGATTTGCTATTATCAGGTTTTGCTTTTTCTTTAAAGCTATATGTAGGAAAGAAATCATCTTGCAAGAACTAGATAAGATGCAACAAGAACTTGTTGTGACACTGTGCCTTCTCGAGAAGTTCTTTCCTCCCTCATTTTTTGATATTATGATACACTTGACAATGCACCTAACTAGGGAGGTAAAATTATGTGGTCCCGTATGCTTTCAGTGGATGTATCCCTTCGAAAGATGTATGAAGGTTATTAAAGGACATGTGCAAAACAGAAATAGACTAGAGGGATGCATTGCTGAGGAGACTATCGCGGAAGAAACAATAGAGTTTTTTAGCAAGTATCATAAAACCATGAAAACTATTGGTATCCCACCTGATAAACATGTAACCAATGAAAATGAGGATGGAAAGCCATTGTCGGCCGGCAAAACAAATGTACTTACCAGAGACGTCTTTCAAAAAGCACTTTTGTATGTAATATAGAATACAGATGAAATTGTGCCATATATCGAGTAAGTATTACTAACACATGTCTATTTCGTTGCTTAAAATGTTGTATCAAATATAATAATCAAATACATTGTTTTGTTTCAGCCGACACAAGCAATTTTTGAAAACAAAATATCCGGGTAGAAAAATGGCATTGCTGGAGAACGAGCACACTAAATCTTTTGCTAAGTGGTTACACGAAGAGGTAATTACTCGTATGTTGTTTATACTACTTGTTTGTTTGTTGATAAATATAAGTGAGTTGTTCCTGTAATTTAAAGGTAATATATACTTGTAATGAAATTCAGGTTGAGGGAGAGTTAGCTATATCGAAAGATAGTGTATCAAAAACTGTGAGGTGGATATCATTTGGACAACGCGCCAATGTAGTGAAATACGAGTCATATAACATCAATGGGTATACATTTCGTACGAAAAGTAATGATGGCATAGTTTACCAGAACAGTGGGGTTAGTGTTGAGGCAGCAGATCTTCACATATCCAAAGAAGTTGCAACCACAAGAAAAGCATTTTATTATGGGATTTTACAAGAGATATGGGTACTAGATTACCGTTTCAGGCAAATTCCTCTTTTCAAATGTGATTGGGTTAATTCAAAACATGGTGGGGTCAAACGCGATACTCTTGGTTACACATTGGTAGACCTGAATAATTTAGGCCACAAGAATGATCCGTTCATATTAGCCTCACAAGCACGACAAGTGTTTTATGTGAAAGACCAGGCAGATAAAAAATTGTCTATTGTCTTTAAAATACCTACCAAGAATTACAAAGATACGTATGACGATGTCGATGAGGAATTTAGTACAGTCATTCACGAGCAAAATGATAACATATTGCCGCGAATAAATCCACAAGCAAAAGATGCCTACTATTGAACCGACTGAGAAGGTATTGTTATACGAAAATCAAAGTGAAGCACGTGTCATTCTCAAGTTGTAACACTCTATTTAGGGATTTATTTTTGTCTGCAGAACCTATTTAAGCTTTTGTTTTGCTGCAAATACTCTTTTAAAGGATTTATGTTGTTGTTGTGTTAATTGTTTAGTTCGTACTTGCGAATACTCTTTTAATGGATTCCAGATTATACAAAACTATAACTTCTGGCAGCATAAACTGTGTACTAGCAGTATTAACTATGTACTAGTAGTAGTAAACACCCTGCATATTTTTGTTACATTTGTCTTGTATATGCAGTTTTCATGTATGTGGTTATGCCTTTATATAGTGCAGAGTTGAAAAAAAAAACAGTGTTTGGTATGAAAGATTCTCAATTTTAGGCACAATTTGTTGAAAAAACAGTGGTTGAAAAACTAGTCAATATGCAGTCATGACTAATAGATTGAACTCAATTAAGTGAATATCAGATTACATAAGTTATCAGAAATGTGTGACCATATTTATCGAATTGTGACCACGCTTAAGTAATGTGTGACAAAATATGACTATGATTTAGTCACACAAAAACTTAATGTGACTAATATCAAGGTTAATGATAACTCATGACTTCACACTTTGCTATAAATAATAGTCACATGAATATTTCACAATGTGACTATTTTGAATGTATTGGTCACATAAAATACCCTTATAATGTGGCCATAAACATCATTTAGATACACATTTGTGATATGGTGTGACTATTATAAAGCCTATAGTCACATGATCGTGCTTCAATTAAGTGTGACTATACACATTAGGATTTGGCAAGCAAACACACACTAAACTTTAGACACACATATTTGTTAGAAACTAATAACGCCACAATAAAGATAGTTTCTAGGACCGTTTTGGCTCAAGACTGATTAGGTCTTAATCTAGGAATAATAATGTTCACATGATAAAACATAGCGGAATAAGAACAATATTATAAACAAGGTTTCTCGTCATCATCTCTACTCTAACATACACCAAAGCCCCAATGCTACGTGATCAAGTGTAGCACAGTTACACTCTAACAGCGATCTAAGATCGTTGAGGTTTAATACTAATCACCCTAGACGTTTTCCCATAAAACGTCTCTACACACACACACACATCTTTCTAGGTTTACATTGTGACACACATGAATGAATAAACCTATTCCCTGTATTCTCTTTATATAATAGAGAACTAAGGTTACAAAATACTACGAAGGACTATATTGAAATAACTTCTTTGTAAAGCAAGTCCCTTGTCTTTTGCATTCTTCACTTTGTCATCATAAGTCCTTCATCTTTCATATTTTGTCAATATCAACTCAAGTATAATTCCTAACAATATGTCTACCAAATTCATGTATCTTAGATCACTCTGATACCAATTGTGAGTTTGTTAGACTCCATGGATCGTTTTGAGCACTAGGGTTAAACAATAATAATGACAATAAACATGATACGCAGCGGAATAAACAAACATCATTATTATTGAAACAAGGTTTCTTCATCATCATCTCTAACAACTACTAACTTACAAACCCTAGGCGTCCATTGTAGGAACTTGACGCATAGACACACACACCTTTACTAGTCGACTACATATTTCTGTGCACCATATTCGAATGGTGTGCTTGTATACCCCTACGTTCCAGTAACAATAATATACCACTAATACCATATCGGTCACCAAAACTTTCCTCCAATCCAAAGTCGACACAGCAGTCCCACATCTTAAATTTAGAACACGACAGATTGTAGAAATAATACGAGGTACCTTTGTGAATTAACCAATCTGGTAACGAATTAAATAGGTCCACCAGCCCTTCACCATACAACTTGTAAAACTTGAATGAATTAATATTGTTGCCACCGACCCATGATCTTTAATAAATAAATTGTACCTCCACAAGCCAATTTATAACAAGAATTCTAAAGTACGAGGTTATGCTTTGAAGAATCAGCAAATCAGGAAGAGAATAATCATGTAGAAAACGACAAGCAAGATAATGAATTCAATTAGATAATACGAGGTATGAATGTGAATTCATCAATCATCTCATCATCAGGTCACATCAATCAGTAACCTTGCACCATATAATCTTCGACTCCTTCACACAACTTACACGAATCTGACCTTAACCATTGCAAAACCCTAACTTCATGTTTCAATCAGCTTCTCTTACCCATCAGTGTGTAGCAACCTCCAAACTTGACTTCCATACAGAATTAATTCATAAAATCAGGAAGTTCTATATACCACAAACCCTTGAAACATTGATTATCAGTAAACTCTAGCCATGTAGTCGATCACTAACATTGATTATTAGTAAACTCTAGCCATGTAGTCGATCAACTCGGACAACAGTAGTATACAATATTGATCAGTTTAGGGTTTCAACTCCAAACCAATTTAGGGTTTTGAACCAGTTATTATGATGAGAAAAGTAGTTAAGCATGCGACGGAATATCATCAAACAACATGTAAACAATAAATATACCGACCTTTATGATTAATCAAACCAAGTGAGAATGAATTCAGAAAGATCGATGACCAAAAACCCTAAAAATTCGAAAATTACACCTGTTGCAGCAGCAGACTTCGACAATTTTTATCTTTTTACTAAAACCTCAGATCGCAGATCCCTCCGGTGGAACTCTTCCTTGGTATGTTGAGAAGCACCAATGGTTAATGAATGAGATATCAGCGTTTGAAAACAGCTCTGCAGTGAGTTTTGAAGATACGAACCAGTTACGAATTTTCTTCAATTTTCGACAAACCAAACCTTGTTTAATCCCACAATTACGAGCCCCATGGCTCTGATACCACATGTTAAGATCGTTTAAAGCTCGAGGTTGTTTAGACCTCATCTAGGGTTGCACAATAATAATGAATGAACACGATACGCAGCGGAATAAACAAACACATCATTATTATTGCTAACAAGGTTTCTCGTCATCATCTCTACTCTAACATACATCAAATCCCCAAGGCTACGTGATCAAGTGTAGCACGGTTACACTCTAACAGCGATCTAAGATCGTTGAGGCTTAACACTAATCAACTAACCTAGGCGTTTACATAAGCATACTCACGCCCTAGGTTTACACACACACACCTTTCCTGGACTTTACATCTTGTACGTACTTCAATTGGCATGCACTAAATTCATGTATACCACAATTGGTATCAGTTTTTATCTCTACTCTAACATACACCAAAGCCCCAATGCTACGTGATCAAGTGTAGCACGGTTACACTCTAACAGCGATCTAAGATCGTTGAGGATCACCCTAGACTTTTTCCCATAAAACGTCTCTACACACACACACACCTTTCTAGGTTTACATAGTGACACACATGAATGAATAAACCTATTCCCTGTATTCTCTTTATATAATAGAGAACTAAGGTTACAAAATACTACGAAGGACTATATTGAAATAACTTCTTTGTAAAGCAAGTCCCTTTTCTTTTTCATTCTTCACTTTGTCATCATAAGTCCTTGATGAGTGCTCAAACACTTATCATTTTTATCGTATTTAAACTGTCAAAACATCCGAAAACGCTCAGAAATGCATCAAAATACTTAAAATATCCCAGGGATTGTATTTTATACATTTTAGGTGCAAAATGAGCAAAAACAATGAAAAATGAACAAAGTTTACATAATTGGCAGTTTTAGTCCCCCGACTTTCAAAAATTTATAAAACTAGTCCCTGAGCATTTGTTTTGAAAGGAAAAGTCAACCTAAGGCAATTAAAAGTCAAAACTTATCAAATTTAATCCTTAGGTAAAAACTTTGGAAAATTACACTTTTGGTCCCTGTAGTTTGGAATTTGGCGAAATCAGTCCCTGGGAATTTTCAAAAAAATGGAAAATGTGAAATGTGGTTCATGAGTTCTTGGTATATGGCAAACTTGGTCCCTGGAATATTTTGGAAATTTGGCAAGTTTGGCCCTCACAATAAACCCTAAGTTACAAAATTGGTCCTTGTGATTAAAATGTATACACACCAAACGGACCTTTGTAATTTTTGTACCAAACAAACCAATCCAAAACACAAATTAAACCACCCTGGTCCATATCATTTCCCCATCCCAAATCCACCCAAGCCCACCACGTTATTATTAATAAATATGGACGGGTCAAACCCCAAGTCAACCATCCCTACCCTTTCTTCCCCGCCTAAACATTCAGCCCCCAAACGCTCTGTAAACCCCAACATTATTGTCCCCCTCCCCACACTCCAACCATCCTACCATCCACCCTAATCCACCACTCCACTAAACCCTAAGTTACAACTAATTGTCCCCCACACCCTTATAACACCAACACAATTCTAGGGTTGAGATTAAAGAATAGTTAATCCAAGGGTGCGATGTCTCCAAGGGTACAAAAACAACAAGAAGCAGAAGACAGGGAGCAAAATGACACCAGACACAGGAGACAAAAGTGCAAAAGAAAAGACAGCCCTGGTTCAATGTTTATTTTTTATTGTATTTTTAGTATTTAAGAATGATATTGTAAGCCTGAGGAGGCTAAGTAGAAAAATAGTTAGTTAAGTAGTTAAGTAGTCAAGTAGTAGTTTTAGCTTAGGTAATTTTCAATAACTAGTGTAATATGTAACTTTTCAGTGATTAATGCAAGATTTCAGTTTTTATTAAATTTCAAGTTCTTTACTAGTCGTTTCATAATCTCTTTAAAATTTCTTAAGTAAGCTCAAAGATTATTATTGTTATTCTGTATTGTTTCATAAGTTCAAATTGGTACTGAGTTCCTAAAAAGAAAACAAAGTCAGAAAAGAAAAAGAAAAAAAATCAGACAAAGAAATCCACAAGAAAAATTATGAAAACAAAAAGAAGAAAAGAAGAAGATGGTGCAGGAATGATTCCAGCATTGGAATGGGGTATTTAGTGCTCTGTGGAGAACTTTAGGGTGTTCATGGTTCCTAGCATCTCAATTGGCCAAACATTTGTAAGAATCCAAAATTTCACTCTTTACTGTTTCGTTATTGATTGCTTGTTTTCTAAGTTTGTTTATGCTAGATTAGTTGTAGTGAATTGTTAGAACTAGGATTTTAAGGTTATAAAACCAGTTTGCTTTGAAAAATTGAAAACAGTTTAAATTAGGGGGTGTTTGGCTCATGGGGGTATACTGAGTTCCATCTCATCTCAGGGGGTAAAATTGGTTTGAGTAAGTCACCTTAGGGTCTAATAGTTTAGTTTAGTCATAAAATTAGTAAGTCATAGTTCAAAAAGTCAAAATCATATTTAATCTCTCACATTTGCTTATCTGATAAAATTTCATTGTGCACAACCATCCATTTAGTTGCATCAGTAGATTATTCTGTTTTACCTTGTCAATTTTTAGCTTATTAAATCAGTTTCATTCATCTAGGATTAATCACAAACTCATTTTAGTCAATAATCTCAAACAAGAAAAAAGTCCAAATCTTCTTATCTGTCAAAATGGGACAGTTTTCAAACAGATCTGTAGCTTTCAATACAGCTTAGACTTAGATAAAAATTGCTGAATTCGAATCTCTGGTAGCTTGTTTATCACTATCAGAAAAAATCTTGAACCTTTGGAACCATTTGATCATGGGAAGTTGGACTTAAAGTTGCCCTGTTGAGTAAAAAGGTGCCCTGCACCAGTGGTTGTCATCTCACAAGCTCATTTTCTTGAGCTTATATCTTGGTCAATTGTGCACCCCAGCTTAATCTTTTGGGTGTTTTGTAAACCCCAGTACAACATCTTTATGTTACAGTGCTTATGTTTCATTTTCAAGCTCATTTACATGCTAATTCATGGCTCTTAATGTTGACTCATCAACACAACTACACTGAGTCATCAGTGTAGTTGAGGCAAGTTCATAAACTTCTAACTTGCTCATAAATTAAGCTTGTCCTGAGCTTTTGAGCATTTTGAGAAGCCCACATAACTAGCTATCTAATCATAGGCTTCTTTTGTTCTTTTGAGCTTATTTGCAGGCTTATTCAGGCCTGCAAAATAGCCCCTAAGAGCCTGTTTGGTCTGTGGTGTTTAAGGATTGCTTATTGCTTATCACAGCTTATGGCTTGAGCTTTTCCTCTTCATTTTTGTTTGTTCCAAGTTCTTGCATGTTGTTTTAGCTTATATATCATGGTGGCAGCTTATGGGTAGCTTATGCTAAGCTTTCATCAGCTTATTTGACCAAAAAAAATAGTCAACTGTTTTGATTATAGCACTTCCAAGTGCTATTTGGAGAGCTCTAGCTGATACATTTGCTTCTCAAGTCCATAATCTTTAGTTTCAAGTAGTTTTCCTGTAAGAAAAACCAGAAATCCAACCTTTAAGCATAAGTGATAGCTTCTATTTAATAGAAGCTATCTCTTTGATTTTTCTTTTTATCTTTTTAAAAGCAGTTTTATATTTTCTTATTTTTCTTAAGTTCCTGGTAGTATAAAGTATTTTCTAGAATTTTTTCAGATTTTTCTATCTTTGTTTGCTATTTTTTATAATTAATATTGGATTAATTAATATATAATTAATATTAATATATAAAATAGAAGTAATAGTTTTTATTTAATAGCACCACATTTTTATATTTTTCCTAGGATCTAGGTAACTTAAAATAGTTTTAGGAATTTTTATAGATTTTTCTTATGTCATTTAGTATTTTTTAGATTTAATGTTAGTTTAATTAATAGTTAATTAATATTTAAGTTTTAATTAGCAAAATTAGTTTTTATTAAGTGAAACCTAGTTTTTATATTTTTCCTAGCTTTTCTATTATATAATATAATTTTAGAAATTTTCTTAGAATTTTTACTGTTCATTTTCTATTTTTCTTAATTTAAAATAGTTTAATTAGATAATTAGTAATTAATTAATATAAAAACCACAAAAAGACAAAAATACTTATTTTTAATTTTAAAACTTATTTTTAGTTATTTTATAATTTTAGAAATTTTATTTTCACCTTTTCAGTATTTAATTAATATTGTATTATATTTAAGTTGTTTAAATATTAATAATTAGTAATAATTAGTAATTAATTAATATTAAATAATTAAATAGTGTAAAAATTTATTTTCTTTTTCTAAAAATTTTCTTTTACCTTTAATTTTGTAAAAAAGTCATTTTCACCCCCTGGGTGTTTTCAGATTTCCGTTTTCACGTTTTATTTTGTAAGTTTACGTTCTATTTAAATGTAAACGTACGCGTTTTAGGTTTTAAACGTTTCTGGGTTTTCCAACTTTGCAGTCTTGTTAATAAAGTGTATTTAAGCTATTATCTTTTATATTCCAGTAGTGTAATCATCACAACTCTCTTATACCCATTCCTGTCCAAATTCACCCGATCGCAAACCCGTTTTATAACCATCACACCTCGTCGGGACATAACGACCTGGGGAAGCCACTGTACTTCAACGGAGATTGACTTTAAGCAGTCTGACCTTTTTGACCATTCACTTGGTCAATTTAGGTTGACCGTTTAGCATTAATCAAATTTTGGCGCCGCTGCCGGGGAGGTCGTGCGCGTTTTCTAAACGGTTTTACAGATTAGTGAATCTGGATATACACTCATTGTATATTTACCATCCTTTGTTCATATTTTCTTATTTTCAAAACAAAACAGTTCCTGAAAACTTTGTAAAACTAGTTTTCAACGAACACAAAAACCCAAAAATATTTTTTTTCTCTCATTTGTACAAAATGTTTATCAAAAATACCAAAAATATCCATCTTTACCCTCCTACCTTTTTGATTCTTCATCCCTTTACCCTCTATCCTTTTGATTCTACCTTCTTCCACTTGTCCCGTAATTGATTCTAATGACATATCTCGATGACGATTTCTTTGAACAAAGGGCCTTTAAAAGCAAAGTTGAAAAACTTATGGCCTTGTCAAAAGTGTCGAGATGTCTTGTTGATTATGATGGACCTTCGATTCCTATTCCCTCTCCGGTGAGGGAAATGAATCAAGAAACCGAGGTGACAAAGGACCATGTACTTCCCTCTGACGATGGAAGTGCTAAATACGTCCAACCTACAGTTATCCAAAAACCTATGCTCACAAATGCTCCTAAACCTTCAAGAATCAACCCTGATCTTTCACGATATAAGGTTATAAGGTCATCAAGCGAACGTACAGAGCTTAGGGCAGTGACTGAAAAGAACGACTTACCCAATCTTCACGTTCATCAAGAACCAAAACCCGAGACCATAACAGAAGTGGTGGAAATTGCTAGCTCTAAGAGCACACCACCTGTCCCACCTCCGGATTTTATTCCTTGTGTTGGTTGTGGTGAGCCACTTTTTGGTTTACCATGTCGTTGGTGTACATGTGTACAATGTGGTAATGGTATTCGAAACGGGTGTTGTTTGTTTTGTGGTTCGAGGAATTAATTTGCTTATGATCCTAATCAGAACTCATTCAACAACTCCCAAAATTTTTCCAATTACCCATCACATTCATACGAGCAAGAATCATATTATCCAAACCACAATGATTGTTCGTATCAAAATACACCAAACATTTCTTGTGAGTATTGTGGAGGTCCTCACCAAGGTTTTGATTGTTATAATAGTCAAAATGTTGGTTACGACCAATATCCATACAACTCACCGAACCAGACTCAACAGTTTAACTGTTGTGAGTACTGTGGTGGCTCACACTACAGTTCTGATTGTCAATCAGGGAACACGCTTGTCTATGAGCAATTTCCTGATAACTATTATGACTCTAGCACATATGACCCACAGCCACATCAGTCTTACTGTTGTGAAAACTGTGGAGGTCCTCACTTTAGCTCGGATTGTCAAACAGGGAATCCATTCCTTTGCAACAATTACGACTATTCATTTCAAGACCAACCTCCACAGTACCAATTGACCCAAGCAACTCCTCAATTCTCGCAAGACCTTTGTGATGAGGTCCTTGAAGCATTTAAAAATTTTAAGGAGGGGTTGGCTACTACATCGTTTCAAGAATGTCGTGAAAAATCAATGGCAGAATTACTTGCTGAAGAACGAGATGCTAGAAACGAATTGAGCATGGAAGAATTACTTGCTGAGCAAAGAGCGGCTGAAATACGTGCCAATCTTCGCTTTGTTGCTCTATATGATGATGATGATGACAGTGATGATGATGAAGATAACATTGTTATTATTCAAAAAGATTCATCTGATTCATCAGTTGTGATTCCTTCCATGGAGAATCAGGGAGAAAATAATGTGACGAAGTCACTAGCCGTTGATCAAATGGAACTTGAAAATTCCATAACTGCTAGTACTTCTAAACTCCCTCAGTCTATTGATATCACACCCGAAGTTCACACTCACTCTCCGAACATGGGGGACGAGCATCTTGACACTGTTCCTGCAAAGGAATCAGACGAATTCATAAAGTCTAGTGTTGAGATCCTTGTCCCAATCCTAGGAGAGTCACATGGGACTTTTGATCATGTGTGTGACTAACCTTATCACCCTGAAAATCCAAAAGATCATTTTGAGACTTTCTCCGATTTTAATGATGATTGTACATCATATGGAGAAGTTGAGTATGAAGAGGCACCACTGCCTCATTCGGATGTTGACCCTCTTATTGAGGAGTTCACAAACGAACTTACTCACATCAATCCACTTCCTTTGGGAAGTGATGATGGTCTCCTTGATTTTGAAGCCGATATGGGAGAAACTGAAAATATTTTAAACTCTAATCCCAATATCGAGCTTAGTACTTCACATGCTGACGAAAATTCTTTATCTTCTGGAGACATCAGTCATGCGGAAGGATTACCTTCTGAGCTAGTTAGCTTAGAAGAAGTGAATGATGAGACTGACACTGAAATCAAAGATGAAGCACTTCGTGCAACATTATTGAAAGTCAATCTCCTCATTGCAAAAATCGAGGCTTTCAAAGAGAAACCTATTTCATCTCCTATCCCCATTAAGGATAGTGACATTTTCTCCGATGATCTTATTCCGGAGTTTGAAGCCTTTACTTTTGATCATATGGGAGAGAAGATTAGTGGCAGTACCACTTCTCATTCTCAAATTTCTCTCCCCGAATATGACTCATTCACCTTTGAGGAGTTCTCCGGTGAACTCGCTCATATCATGACTCCTCCGGAGTATGATGACCCGGGGGGATATGCACTCAATCATGAGAATTTACAAATTCCCACCCACCCTCCCAGGATGTTTACGAGCTTACCCTTTGAAATCGAAACTCAGGCTAATGAGCCTCCTCTCGAGGAAGAAGATCCAATCATGATTTTTATCATGGTTTTCTTCCTTTTCTTCACCTACAGGGTGACTTCTCCTGTTCTTCACTCCTTTGGGAATGAAGACCTTATCTTTGACCCCGGCATCACCGCTTATAGTTTATACTATCTTAAGCCAGGATTATATCTCATCGGTGTGGAACTTTCACGTGCTTCATATGTTTGTCCAAACATTTTGAATGAAAGTCCGATGGAGATTACTTCTTCCACATCATGCTTCCCCAAGGACAAATGAATTCGGGGTCGAGTCAAGCTAGCGACTCGGTAAACAAAAACAGTAGCATGCTTATAGGGTTTTCACCCTAAGTGTGGGGGAGTCCCCCATGCTATGGTTACTTATGAAGTGAAAATACAAAAATGGTGTTTTCCACGCTTATCTTGTAATGTTGCCCTTTTACGTTCAAAATGTCGGCATAATTGCAGGGACTTTGAATATTGAGGACAATATTCATGCTAAGTGTGTGGGGGGGGGGGGGGGGTATTTCGCTATTCTAGCGAATTTTTTTACATTTTACTATCTAATATCCCCGTTTTTTGACCAAAAATTTTTAAAAAATTTTCACTGGAGCTCAAAATTTTTGTGGTAATCAGTCCGCCTTGTCTAACCGACAAAAGGGATTGGCTAGTCCAGGAGCAAACGACTCTTGGTAAAGACATCTCAAATCCGTTTATGGCTTGCAATTTGCCCAAAATTGTATTGTACCTCAACTCGCCATATCCCATAAAGCTAATGAGTTGGCTAGCCCGCAAGATTATGGCTTGTGGTAAAGGCAGTGGAAAAACCATAATTGGTAATCAGCTCACCAAGATGTTGACTATTCCATCAAGAGCTGGCTAGTCCAGAAGCAAACGGCTCCTGGTAAAGACTAATCAAATCCGTTGACAACTGGTGGTTTGCTCAAAATTACACGGTTATTAGGTGTGCCATAGTTCTTACACCTGGCTACTCCAGAAGTGATGGCTTTTGGTAAAGAGTTTCAAATCCATCAAGTTTTCCAAAAATATTGCTAGGGACTAGCAATAGTTTAGTGTGGGGGATTGATGAGTGCGCAAACACTCATCATTTTTATCGTATTTAAACTGTCAAAACATCCAAAAATGCTCAGAAATGCATCAAAATACTTAAAATATCCCAGGGATTGTATTTTATACACTTCAGATGCAAAATGAGCAAAAACAATGAAAAATGAACAAAGTTTACATAATTGGCAGTTTTAGTCCCTCGACTTTCAAAAATTTACAAAACTAGTCCCTGAGCATTTGTTTTGAAAGGAAAAGTCAACCTAAGGCAATTAAAAGTCAAAACTTATCAAATTTAATCCTTAGGTAAAAACTTTGGAAAATTACACTTTTGGTCCCTGTAGTTTGGAATTTGGCGAAATCAGTCCCTGGGAATTTTCAAAAAAATGGAAAATGTGAAATGTGGTTAATGAGTTCTTGGTATATGGCAAACTTGGTCCCTGGAATATTTTGGAAATTCGGCAAGTTTGGCCCTCACAATAAATCCTAAGTTACAAAATTGGTCCTTGTGATTAAAATGTATACACACCAAATGGACCTTTGTAATTTTTGTTCCAAACAAACCAATCCAAAACACAAATTAAACCACCCTGGTCCATATCATTTCCCCAGCCCAAATCCACCCAAGCCCACCACATTATTATTAATAAATATGGACGGGTCAAACCCCAAGTCAACCATCCCTACCCTTTCTTCCCCGCCTAAACATTCAGCCCCCAAACGCTCTGTAAACCCCAACATTATTGTCCCCCTCCCCACTCTCCAACCATCCTACCAGCCACCCTAATCCACCACTCCACTAAACCCTAAGTTACAACTAGTTGTCCCTCACACCCTTATAACACCAACACAATTCTACGGTTGAGATTAAAGAACAGTTAATCCAAGGCTGGGATGTCTCCAAGGGTATAAAAACAACAAGAAGCAGAAGACAGGGAGCAAAATGACACCAGACACAGGAGACAAAAGTGCAAAAGAAAAGACAGCCCTGGTTCAATGTTTATTTTTTATTGTATTTTTAGTATTTAAGAATGATATTGTAAGCCTGAGGAGGCTAAGTAGAAAAATAGTTAGTTAAGTAGTTAAGTAGTCAAGTAGTAGTTTTAGCTTAGGTAATTTTCAATAACTAGTGTAATATGTAACTTTTTAGTGATAATGCAAGATTTCAGATTTTATTAAATTTCAAGTTCTTTACTAGTCGTTTCATAATCTCTTTAAAATTTCTTAAGTAAGCTCAAAGATTATTATTGTTATTCTGTATTGTTTCATAAGTTCAAATTGGTACTGAGTTCCTAAAAAGAAAACAAAGTCAGAAAAGAAAAAGAAAAAAAATCAGACAAAGAAATCCACAAGAAAAATTATGAAAACAAAAAGAAGAAAAGAAGAAGATGGTGCAGGAATGATTCTAGCATTGGAATGGGGTATTTAGTGCTCTGTGGAGAGCTTTAGGGTGTTCATGGTTCCTAGCATCTCAATTGGCCAAACATTTGTAAGAATCCAAAATTTCACTCTTTACTGTTTCATTATTGATTGCTTGTTTTCTAAGTTTGTTTATGCTAGATTAGTTGTAGTGAATTGTTAGAACTAGGATTTTAAGGTTATAAAACCAGTTTGCTTTGAAAAATTGAAAACAGTTTAAATTAGGGGGTGTTTGGCTCATGGGGGTATACTGAGTTCCATCTCATCTCAGGGGGTAAAATTGGTTTGAGTAAGTCACCTTAGGTTCTAATAGTTTAGTTTAGTCATAAAATTAGTAAGTCATAGTTCAAAAAGTCAAAATCATATTTAATCTCTCACATTTGCTTATCTGATAAAATTTCATTGTGCACAACCATCCATTTAGTTGCATCAGTAGATTATTATGTTTTACCTTGTCAATTTTTAGCTTATTAAATCAGTTTCATTCATCTAGGATTAATCACAAAGTCATTTTAGTCAATAATCTCAAACAAGAAAAAAGTCCAAATCCTCTTATCTGTCAAAATGGGACAGTTTTCAAACAGATCTGTAGCTTTCAATACAGCTTAGACTTAGATAAAAATTGCTAAATTAGAATCTCTGGTAGCTTGTTTATCACTATCAGAAAGAATCTTGAACCTTTGGAACCATTTGATCATGGGAAGTTGGACTTAAAGTTGCCCTGTTGAGTAAAAAGGTGCCCTGCACCAGTGGTTGTCATCTCACAAGCTCATTTTCTTGAGCTTGTATCTTGGTCAATTGTGCACCCCAGCTTAATCTTTTGGGTGTTTTGTAAACCCTAGTACAACATCTTTATGTTACAGTGCTTATGTTTCATTTTCAAGCTCATTTACATGCTAATTCATGGCTCTTAATGTTGACTCATCAACACAACTACACTGAGTCATCAGTGTAGTTGAGGCAAGTTCATAAGCTTCTAACTTGCTCATAAATTAAGCATGTCCTGAGCTTTTGAGCATTTTGAGAAGCCCACATAACTAGCTATCTAATCATAGGCTTCTTTTGTTCTTTTGAGCTTATTTGCAAGCTTATTCAGGCCTGCAAAATAGCCCCTAAGAGCCTGTTTGGTCTGTGGTGTTTAAGGATTGCTTATTGCTTATCACAGCTTATGGCTTGAGCTTTTCCTCTTCATTTTTGTTTGTTCCAAGTTCTTGCATGTTGTTTTAGCTTATATATCATGGTGGCAGCTTATGGGTAGCTTATGCTAAGCTTTCATCAGCTTATTTGACCAAAAAAAATAGTCAACTGTTTTGATTATAGCACTTCCAAGTGCTATTTGGAGAGCTCTAGCTGATACATTTGCTTCTCAAGTCCATAATCTTTAGTTTCAAGTAGTTTTCCTGTAAGAAAAACCAGAAATCAAACCTTTAAGAATAAGTGATAGCTTCTATTTAATAGAAGCTATCTCTTTGATTTTTCTTTTTATCTTTTTAAAAGCACTTTTATATTTTCTTATTTTTCTTAAGTTCCTGGTAGTATAAAGTATTTTCTAGAATTTTTTCAGATTTTTCTATCTTTGTTTGCTATTTTTTATAATTAATATTGGATTAATTAATATATAATTAATATTAATATATAAAATAGAAGTAATAGTTTTTATTTAATAGTACCACATTTTTATATTTTTCCTAGGATCTAGGTAACTTAAAATAGTTTTAGGAATTTTTATAGATTTTTCTTATGTCATTTAGTAATTTTTAGATTTAATGTTAGTTTAATTAATAGTTAATTAATATTTAAGTTTTAATTAGCAAAATTAGTTTCTATTAAGTGAAACCTAGTTTTTATATTTTTCCTAGCTTTTCTATTATATAATATAATTTCAGAAATTTTCTTAGAATTTTTACTGTTCATTTTTGGGTAAAGGGGAGTAATCCTGCACCCTGGTAAAATTCATTATCCAAAAACGTTGAAGTACAAAATGACGAGGGTGATTTCCCTCGCCCCCAGTCCCTTAGGACACTTACAAGACACGTATCTAAGAATGACAAACCATTCTTAAAACTAACATGCACAACATGTGCAACTGACCAAACAAACATGCTAAACAAAAGCAACTTAACAAGCAAAAATCACAAAAACAATAGAAATAAAGATAACTATTTCTTCTTGCGTCCTTGCACCTGGAAATCTTTTGGAGAACCATTCTTGAACTTGGAATAATTTGCAATATCATCATAGTTCTCATAGACTTCATCAACTTCATCAGCTTCATCAGCAAACGTAACCCTCTTCCTAGGAGTCGTCACTACATCACTTGTAGTAAATGAGCTAGACGTATTAAAATCAGAATAGGCCACACTTGTAGAAGCACCATCATTGTGAGAACTATGCTCCCACAAACCATCAGCAGTGCTATGCAATGGAACCACATTAACACCACTTAACCCCACGGATTCCACACCCCCAAAAGAAGCATGAGCATCCACACGTTCCATCTGCTCAAGTTGAGTATGTCCATCCTCAACAGGAGCAGCCCCAAAATCACTCTTCAATGCATCATTAGATGTACCACTCGAATTAGAATCACCATTAGTAGGCTTAATAACAACCCTCACATCAGGTTGTGTACCTCGATTCTTCTTCATGGTAGCCGGTTTAGAAACAGGTTGGTACGAAAGTTTTGGCTTAGTTGAAACCCCCCAAGCCCCTTTATTACCCTTATCACTAGTATGACCAGCCTTAGTAGAGTGAACCTTGCGCTTAACATCAAAATCTTGTGGAGTCGAATCCTTAGTAACCCGCTTACGTCTAAGAGGACACACATCATCATCATGATTGAAACAAACACACTTAGAACACCAAGATGGCCACCATTCATACTCAACATCAAGAACTTCCATGTAATGACCCTTACCCTTAGGCAAAGAAATCTCAACCTCAATTGATTCCAAAACATCCAAATCAGCCGATAATTCAATAAGTACCCGTGCATATGAATAACGTCCCCAAGGATTCTTACACATATCATTAGTACCCGCATCAAACCGTATTATCCGCCCCAACTGTTTTGCAATCAAACTAATACCGGCTTTAGAGTATACAACGGACGGTATATTATGGATACGTACCCAAACCGGTACCTTAGTAATCTTCTCCTTCTCAAGCCTCATATTAGGCACCCATATATGTAAGAATAAAGGCGTTGATCTAATAAACCAAGGACCACCATTAAGAACTTTATTCATACCTTCACGTGAAGAGAACTTGAAAATGAAGAAACCATTCCGAAATATAACATGTTCAAAGCCGAACCTTGCCCAAGCATGCTTGACATAGTCTTCCACAATGGGAAATGCAATTCTTAGACCAATGAAATAACCGTATAATGAATTAGTAAGTTTAGTGCACATATCATCAACTACGGCCATTGGAATAACCACTCTTGAACCCGACCTAGTAGCCTCATCAACTCCACCAGATTGTAAATCACTAGGTACATTAGGCTCACAAGAACCTCCAATATTACACTCCTCAGCTAGCCTTTCACCATTATCCTTAGACGTACCAACCATTGCAGCCCCCAACAAATCAGATGCTACAACATTACTAGACTTAGGAACATCAGATTTAGAACTAGCCAAACGTACCCCTTTTTGTAAAGCAAACTTCGGATCAGAAACAACGGGACCATGATCACTAGGAAGAGCAAAACTCCCCGTTTTTCCTTCCAAACCTGCACTTTTCAATATATCCTTTAATGGCATACTTGCATTAGTAAGAATCTTACCATCAATATTACCAATCCTAGTAGCCAACCCCTTAGCCTTAGAAGGCTTTTTAACATTCATAGAACCAGATTCCATCTCTCTCTACACCCACGAACAATTAACTTACAGCAGCAAACCACACGCACTTGAATTAATAAAAACCCTAATACGGGTTACTTTCAAACAGAAATATACCAAACTCAAAGCGAGTTTAGATTATAAATAAGCACCAGAATTCAGAAATCAGAAACACACTAAATACGAAACCCTAGATGGATACCGTATAGCTTCGAACACTTTAACCAAGGTAATGATTAAACAATGCGTACTGATTATAAAAGATCGATCCAATATCTTATACGCACTAATAAACAATGCGTACAAAGAAGAGTAGATCGATTTAAATATATCAAGAATAATTCCAACTGACCTATGCAAATCAGTTAGAATTTGGAATTAATGAACCATGCATAAACTGACAAAACAATAGAATAAATTAATAATGTAGATCCAAGTTTTGCCTTCAATGAATCAATCCTTGGCAATTTAAAAAACGAATCAGAAAAGCAACCGTCCCATGATAACTTAAAACCAATAAAATAATATTAAAGGTTTAAGAATCGTAAAAGGTGAATTGTAAAGTGAGGGATTCGTTTTTTCGCCAAAATCGCCTTATATAAGTTAGATCAGTAATAAAACCGACTTTAATAATCAAAGGGAATCAAGGATCGATTGATAAAATAGATGGCGGTTTAAAACCCTTCAAAAGCGATTCACCAGATCCGTAGTTATTCGAATGAAAACAAGTAGAGATTTGACTAAACCAATGATAAACACAATGCTTAAACACTAGGATAATCAATTCAGAACAAGAATCAGAAGAATAATGGATGATTTGATGAAAAAACGATTAGGAGAGGGAAGGGTTGAAAATCGCCACCTAGAGAGAGAATTTTTAGGGTTTTAGTCACTCACGTATATCTTAATTTTACTGTTCATTTTCTATTTTTCTTAATTTAAAATAGTTTAATTAGATAATTAGTAATTAATTAATATAAAAACCACAAAAAGACAAAAATACTTATTTTTAATTTTAAAACTTATTTTTAGTCATTTTATAATTTTAGAAATTTTATTTTCACCTTTTTAGTATTTAATTAATATTGTATTATATTTAAGTTGTTTAAATATTAATAATTAGTAATAATTAGTAATTAATTAATATTAAATAATTAAATAGTGTAAAAATTTATTTTCTTTTTCTAAAAATTTTCTTTTACCTTTAATTTTGTAAAAAAGTCATTTTCACCCCCTGGGTGTTTTCAGATTTCCGTTTACACGTTTTATTTTGTAAGTTTACGTTCTATTTAAATGTAAACGTACGCGTTTTAGGTTTTAAATGTTTCTGGGTTTTCCAACTTTGCAGTCTTGTTAATAAAGTGTATTTAAGCTATTATCTTTTATATTCCAGTAGTGTAATCATCACAACTCTCTTATACCCATTCCTGTCCAAATTCACCCGATCGCAAACCCGTTTTATAACCATCACACCTCGTCGGGACATAACGACCCGGGGAAGCCACTGTACTTCAACGAAGATTGACTTTAAGCAGTCTGACCTTTTTGACCATTCACTTGGTCAATTTAGGTTGACCGTTTAGCATCAATCAGTCCTTCATCTTTCATATTTTGTCAATATCAACTCCAGTGTAATTCCTAACAATATTAACTTACGTGACCATATGTATCGAATTTTTGTTACACTTAATCATGTTTCTATGGTTTAGTGTGACCATATATGACATTTGGTCACACTCGTCAAGTGTGTGACATATATTTGTCACTATTAAATGCATATCGTGACTAATGCTTCAAACTTACTTTTCTGTTGTCACACATTTCAAACGTTATGTGGCTAAATATTCAGCAAAGAATAGCAGTCACATTTAAATAATGTGTGACAAACTTGACTATATAATTTAGCCACATACACAATTACCTCATGTGACCATATATCTATTTTGGTCACACTTTTAAATTGTGTGACATATATTTGTCACATATGTATATCTATAGTGTGACTAATGTTTCGAGCTCATTTGTATCTGTCACACGTCCCGAATTAAAAGTGACTAAATAATCCAAATTTTTTTCCCAGTTACCTATAGTCACATAAATATTCAAATGTGTGACAATAGAATTCCGAAATGGTCACACAAGTCGGATCAAGTGTGGTTGTTTATTTTATTCTGGTACATTTAGTCACGTATAAATGTTACAGTGTGACATTTCAAAATCGACCATGCGTGACCGATAGAACTTTTTGTACTAGTGGTGTTTATTATGCAGGGACTTAAGTGGAACTTTGAGCTATATATACTCTTGATAGCTGCTATGGTTTCATTCAATCTTTGACACGCAGTTTTCACCTACAAGTTTTCTCTCTTGAATATTTTTGATGATCATCATCTGGTTTCTAAAGTTTAGTTTGTGTATTCATCAGGTTTAGATCAAGATATGCTTGATCTTAATAAGTAGTTTTAGTTTTGTTTGATTATGTTGGTTCTGGGTTTAGTTTAGTGAGTGAGTTCTTGTAGGTAGCACTTATTAGAGGGACTACCATTCTTTTCTTTGTATTGTACTGGCTTGCACCTATTTGGGGACAAATATACCGTGTTTATTGTTATAATAAAAGTATCACCAAGGGGTAGTTAGTTAGGTGATTAGTTGACTGTGTTGTTTTGGTACCATTTTCACATGGTATCAGAGAATTAGGTTCTGACTGGTTTGCTTCTTGGTGATTCTTGGTTAGGGTTTTGGTCGATTCAACATTCTTGTTGTTGAATCTTGTTACTGTTCGGTTTAATCGGTGTTTGGTACTCTCAATTGAAGATTTAGGGTTTTTTTTGTGAAACCCTAATTTTTTGAGGTTCTTGTTTCTGTTACGATTCAGAGGTTTTGGTTGCAATTAATTGGGTTCTTGGCAATTAACTGTGAGTTCTTGGTGGGTTTTTCTTGGAAACCCTAAGTTGACATTTGGGTTTTTTTTATTCTGGCGATTCTGAAATTCGATTAGGCTTATTCTTAGTGGCAATAAACCTAGACTAAGTAAATCTAGTGTTATTGCTTTGTATTCCGCTACTTGTACTTTCTATAGCACTGCAAGTACTATTTCTTCTCTTAAGAGGCCTGTGTCTTAGTAGGAGTGGTGCAAACAGACATGCTAACTTCTTGACCTGGCAACATAAGATTGGTACGGAAACCTGCTCTGGTTTGTCCCAATATGCTTGATGAGTGTCTAAATACTCATCATTTTATACCAATCTGAGCTGCCAAAACATCTAAAAACACTCAAATATGCATCAAAATACTTAAAATATCTTAAAAGTGTGTTTTATATGTTTCAAATGCAAAATATGCAAAAACAAATGAAAAACATACAAAATTTGCATAATTGGCAGTTTCAGTCCCTCAAGTTTCATAAATTGACAAAACTAGTCCTTGGCTATTCTAAAAGCATGAATAAATAAATAAATAAATAAATAAATAAATAAATAAATAAAAAAAAACACCAAAACGTTTAAATTACCAATCAAACGTGTATTCAAAAAACCCTAAAAAAGTTCTCTCTCTAGGGGCGATTTCCGGCTGCCTTATCCATAACAAATTCCGGCCATATTGTTTCACGTTTTTCTTTTAATTCTTCTTTGGGTTAATTGACAAAACGTTCTGATTTGATTTGTTAGGGATAAGGGTCGGTTATCTATTGAATATTCTATAATCGATCCCTATTTGTTCAGCCGCCATTTTATCATCTTCTTGTTCATTCCTAATCAATCCTTAAACGCCTCTCTACATCAAATGATCTCTGATTGTTTTGTTTGTATGCAATCGTTTGTGGGTTGTGTATTATCATAAGTGGTGTTGTGTGGTTATGCATGTTTACTCAAAACCCTAAATACTTAGCCTGGTCGTTTCTTGTTATCAATCGTTTAGGGTTTGGAGATTTGGTCGATCGTATTCTGTTATGGGTTTCATTCTTGTCGGTTTAATAGCCTTATTAAGTCGTTCTAGTTGTTTTGATACGATCTGGTAATCAAAATTGATCCCTATTCGTTTTTTGCGATCATTAGGGTTTTCATGAACGAAACCCTTTTTAGGGTTTTATATTATTCAGTTTTGATTAGCTTTTTCTGGGGATTGGTTTTGCTGTTCGTTCTAGTATATATTTTGTGCTATGAAAGTTGGATTAACCAATCCATTTATTCATGAATGTCGATCTAGTGATCGTGGTTGTTATGCTATACGTCGTGTTTGTGGGTTGAGAGAGGGAAGCTATTGCTGTTTCTGATTCACAAGATCTGGTCCTATTGTTACTTTTTTGGATCTGTGGTCGATTTGCTGGAAGTTTGGGTTTGGAAACTCTTGGAAGTTAAGTGTTTTTATAGGGTTCTTATTTAACCCTATTGATCGTTTGATGTGACTTGATACTACAAGCGTTCCTGTTTATCAAATTAGTTGGATCAGGTCTACTTGGATTGGTCATTCTCGACCTGTTTTGTGGTTTTGCATTTGCTATGGATATTTGCATTGACTTGTTCATGGTAGTCTTCTTGTGTGTCACACGGATTTGTTGGAAGATTGGTTCAAGCTCGGATATGCTGGAGGTTGGGTCGCTTAGACCATGTTTATGCTTCAAATTTATTTGCTACGGAAGTCACTCTGATTAGGTTATTAGATTATGCTTTGCATAATACTAATAGAAGACGCAATTTGTTGAAGCTGGAAGTTCGCATGTTTATGATCTGGATCGCTAGGATGAATAAGAATACTTCAATTTTATTTGAGTTGTGATGTATTGTATTTTTATTGCTAGTCATCGTTAGTTGTATTTAGATCTGGTAGTTATAAGAATGGCCTGTCATTCTTATATAGTGGTAGTGGTAGTGTCCTTAGGGACTTTGATGAGAGACTCACTCTCTTCCATTGTACTTAAACGTTTTTTATTAATGTATTTTACCGGGTGCAGGATTACTCCCCTTTACCCAAAAAAAAAGCATGAAAATGTCACCAAAGGTCCTTTTTAATCATAAAGTTACAAATTTAGTCCTTTGGTACAAAGTTTCATCAAATTACAAGTTTAGTCCCTCAACTTTGGAAATTGACATAAATGGTCCTTGGGATGTAAAAACTTTGAGAAAAATCAATATTGGTCCTTGTACTAATAATCTTTTGCAGGAATGGTCCTTGGTGTGAAGTTTGGTGAATTTACATAATTGGTCCCTCAAGTTTGGCAGTTTGGCAAAAATAGTCCCCGGGTATTTAAAAGTGAAAAATATCAAAAATACGCTTGTACTATTCACATGTGACAATTTAGACCCTCATGATAAACTTTGGAAAGTCACACATCAGCCCCCCTAAACTTTCAGAATATTACAAATTTGGTCCTTGTGATTTTCCAAGTTATAATACAAACGGACCCTTATTATTATCTAAACCAAAATCAAATCCAACCCAAGTTACACACCAAGCCCAACCCCACTTCCTTTGGCCCATTCAATCCAGCCCACACCTTAATAAATATAAACCGGGGTCAAATGGTCAACCCAACCAAAACCACCCTTCCCCTACCTTTTTCCCTCCCTCACTCACAGTCCACCAAAACCACCACCACCTCACTGGTTTCACCCCCAACTTGTTCCCCACTCATTCCACCTTATCCCTCCACCTCCACAACACTCCAACACCCCATTAAACCCTTAAAACCCTCTCCACGCAACCACAACTGTCCCAAGACTTTTTGGCGCGAAAAGATATTTAAACGGCTTAGATGTGTTATAGACATCCAACGACCAAGATTAGAAGTGCGGTTTTATGAGTGATCAACAAGGAGTTCAAAGGCTATAAAAAGAAGCAATGGAGCAGACGAATAAGCACCTTTGGAGTAGCCTAGGTCACGTAGAATAATTAATCTTTAATGCTTTCTTTAATTATTGTAATTTACAGCTTTAATTAGTGTAATGATCCTCAAAATAGTGTAATGGAACATCATTCTCAGTTTAATGTCAAGTTATCTTCCAATTTCATGTTTTAGCTTAAACACCTTTAATTTCATGTCATTTTACTTTCTGTTTGATTAATGTTGTTTATTTAGACTCAAATAGGTCACTTAAGCTCCTGAAAAAGCTTAATTAGCTTTTAGAAACCTCAATACAGCTTTAATCTTTTAAAATAAAAAATCATTAAAAAATAGAGAAAATAGAAAATAAATCAAAAATCTTTGTTCTTGGGTGATTCTGCTTGGAACATGGTTCATAATGGATTTCCATGGGTTTTGGAGCTTCATAGAAAGCTTTTAGGTTAGATAGTGGTACTTGTTCTAAGTTCTCAGTCCACAATCCCTTTGTAAGCCATTTTCTCCATTTTTACAAGTTACTGTTTATATGTCTTTGGTACTTTAATTTTCATGTTTCTATGTTTAAATGTTGTTGGTTAATGATAATTTTGTGTAATATTAGGTTTGTACGCATTGAAATTTGATTGTGCTTTGAATTCTATTTTGACTGTCCATTTGCCTCATTCTTGAATCTCCTAGGTCTAAATGTGATTAAACACCATGTTTACACTAAATAAGGGTTTACTGTGCTTAGTATAATCCCTGGAAAGGATTGGTTAGGCCTATACAGTTGGGTGGTATGCAATCTCAATTTAATCTCATTTTTAGCCATTTTCTTAGTTTCTAAAATTTTACTGTTTCAGTGTTTGATCTTTGTTCATTTCTTCTTTTCTGTGTTTATTTGTTGTTTGTTCATGATATTATAGCTTAATGTTAGTGATATGTGTTTTGAATTTGTTTAAGTTTGAGATTTTCATTTTGACTGTCGTAATCTTAATTTTTGATAATTATGGTTTAACCTTGTGTGACTACTTGATTAAACTAAAAAAGGTCCTAATTTAACAGATGAAAGCTTTTGGATTTGAAAAAATTGATTTATGCAAACTTTTGGAAGGAAAATCTTAATTTAGGTATATTTAAGGTGTGTTTGGAATTGCTGATTCCAGAGTGATTAGATGAGCCTAAGTTGTTATTTTTGCTGGATATATGGTATACTAAGTTCTTTGAGGGTTGACAGCCTATCAAACCTATTGCATACTTATATAAAAGTCAAAATTTGCAATTTGAATCACTCATTTGATCATTTTGATGATTTGCATAACCATACTCACCAATTGTGTTTAAATGTTGTTTAGATTTGTTAGTCTCATGTTCTTGTAACTTAATATAGCTTATTTAGTATTTAAATTCAGATCAAAGTTGATCAAAGTCAACTTTGATCATAAAACTTAAAAAGTCAAATTTTAGTTTTTCAGGTTTTTGAATAAACTTAGAATTTTGTGTAGGATTTAATATTAAGTTTCATAACTTGTGCTTATGATATGTTTTAGTTTTGTTGCTTGTCTTGCTATATTATTTTTGTCAATTTTTAGTTCAGCTGTTTAATAGCTTAAATTAATGCTTATTGTAGCCTGTTTTTGCCCTGTGCACAAGTCCATCTGTCAAGTTCATGAGCTTGCATAAGCTTCATGACTGGACCATACTTGGTGCATTTGGCTTCTATGTGATGCTTATGTGGCATGTTTGTTATGTGTAAGCTTATTTTTCTGTTAGTAGCTTAATTAGGTAGCTTATCAACTCCAACTTTTTGTTCACCTTACTTCCTTCACTGAAGCAAACCGTGAAGGTGAGTTGTTTTCATAAGCCCATAAAAAGTTCCTCTCCAAGCTTGAGCTTGTGATTCTTGGCCTTATGTGAGGCTAAGCTATCCAAGTTTATTGCTCAGTGCTGGGTGAGCTCTTATTAGCTTATTTGATTAGTTAAATTGGAGCTTGTTGTTTGCCCACTCACAACACTTTACTGAGCAATCAGTGAAGTTACACCAATTCCACAAGCTCCTTAAAAGCTCATCAGTGACTTTGAGCTTGTGTAAATTAGCTTTATGTAAAGCTTATCTACCCAACTTCATGGCCTTGTGCTTAAATTCCACCTTGCAGCCCATATGCTAGGGCTGCAAGTAGCATAAACTTATCACCAATATGGAAAGGTATACTGAGTCCTCAGTATGCTTAACCATACTCACCCTACTTCATAAGCTCACAAAAAGCTTAATACTTGGAACCAGCTGGTGAAATTTAGCTCCAAGTGGAGTTTATCCACCAGGTTACAAGGTTCAATGCTTAAATCCAACTTTCCAGCTTATTCAATAGGGCTGCAAAGAGCTTTTTGTTTGTCCCATTATTCTTATTGCACTGGAAGTAAGTGTAATAAGGCATATTTCATAAGCCCCTCAAAAGCTCATCTGTGGACCCCACAGATTGAGCTTTGGCTTTTTGGAAAGCCAACCACCTCAGCTTGCTACTCAAACTCTCACTTTGGTCTTATGAGCTTATTTAATAGGCTTATCTTAGCCTTAAAGTTGACTGCAGGGGTGTTTGGGACTGCAGTGTATTGGGATAAGCTTATTGGCTTATTTGAGCTTATTGGCCTATCCCAGTACTATTACTTGTTCATAAATAGCTTATAATACTTGTACATATACACTTTTTACTTTTATTTCCACTGTATAGCTTTTCTAAGCTTATTTCAAGCTTATTACTCAACTGTGAGCCCAAAAGCTCATCTGAATGAGTAATAAGCCCACGTATGGCTTATTTTTTGGTTTTATATGTTTCATTTTCATCATACTTGTATAATATTAGTATTTAGTTAGTTTTATAAAAAGAAAAGCCCAAAACCAAACTTTAAAGCTAGTGATAGCTTCTATTTAAGAAGCTTTATGCTTAAAAGCCATCTGATAAGGAAATAAGCTCTCACACAGCTTATTTCCAATTTTTGAAAAAGTTGGCTTCTTTAAAGTTTCTTATTTTAGTTTGTTTTACAGTTTTGCAAAAAGAAAATTAAAAAAAAATAAAATAAATAGCAAAAATGTTGGGTGTGGGATTCGAACCTGAGACCTCTCGCTAGTATACATGCATAACCCCCACACCCCTTCCAACTGCTCTGGGGCACCAGTTCCGTTCGCTTATGCATACATAATATACTTAAAGTATTATTTGTGTATTGGCTTATGTGAGCTGTGCAGCTTATTCCAGCTTATTGGAATAAGCTGATGACCCAAGCTTATTTTTCCTAGCCTCTTCATAACATTATATACTTTCTATAATTTTTTCATAATTTTTACTGTTCAAATAGTATTTTTAATAATTAATATAGTTTAAATATGTTTTAGTAAATAATTAGTAATATATTTTTAAAGCGGCTTATTTATTATTTTTATAAACTTTTTATATTTTTTATGGATTCCTGAGATGATTAAGTACATTTATAAAAAGTTTCATAATTTTATAAATCAGTTTAGTATATATAATAATTAATTTAGTTTAATTTAGTAATAATAGTTTTTAATTAAGTTTTCTTATTTTTGTTAATAATATATAGTTTTTATATTTTTCTTAGCTTCTTATAACTAGTTTTATGTAAAAAGTTTTAGATTTTTGTTTAGTCATTTAGTATTTATAATAATAGTATTTAGTAATTAGATAATAGTAAATAATTAATAATAAATAGAATAATTGTATAATAAATATATTTTTAGTTTCAAAATTTCTTTTATAGTATTTTAAACTTTTCAAAGTTTTAATTTTATTTTTCTAAGCAATTTTTAAGTTTTCTTAATATTTAAGTAATTATTAAATAATAAATAAATAGTTTTTAATTAATAGTAATTTCATAAGTACTTGTAAAAATCATTTTAATTCATAATTAATTTTCTTATATTATTAGGATCACAAAAATATAAATTTCACATTTGTGGGATTTGTATTGATCATTTTTCAGTTTTATTTTTGTACGTAGACGTTTATTTAAACATAAACATACGCGTTTTACATTTTAGGGTTTCTGATTGTACATTTTTACTGAAATAGCTGTGACAAGAGCTATTTACTATTCACATTGCTAGTGTTAGTCAGTCCGATTCCTGTTTTTATATTTAAACTTCACCTAGACACAGATTCGTTGTATTACAGATTTCACACCTCGTTGGGACTTAACGACCTAGGAATAACTATACTCCCACGGATTTAATTACTTTTCCTCCCGGGCTGCTCAGGGCCTTTGTTACGGTTGACCGTTCACAAGCGATTGACTTGTGTGACGAAACCTATGTGTAGTTCGGGAGGAATCAAAATTTGGCGCCGCTGCCGGGGAGGCTGTGCTGCGTATAACGAATTTATGTGTTGTTCAAATATCTATCCTTGAATGTATATTATATATACTTTATCATTCAACTCCGGGGCTGTCAGGGCATATTTATTACAGTTAATCATTCACAAGTAATTAGCTAGCGTGGTAAACCTGACACAAGCCTGGGAGGTAGTGATTACATATACTATATTTCATTTCATAAACAATATAAAATACAAAAACATTTTTCTTTTGCACACAACTTGCCCAGTTTGATTAGTCCCTTAGTTACAACATTTGGTTGTTGGCTGTTTACAGTTACTAAGCTCTGTCAGACCCAGATTCCCTTTCGAGGGGCGGTTGTTAGGATTTTTCCTTTTATTTGTACATATATATAAAAATCTAAAAATACAAAAACATTTATAAAAGTTAAAAATCAAAAATAATCTCCTTACCTTACTATTCATAATTCTGTGAGTGGCAATCCCACTCCAATTTCTCAACCAATCTGTGAGTGGAAATCCCACTCCACTTCCCCATGGACAATTTAATTCGGGGTCAAGTCAAGCTAGCGACTTGGTAATCAAAAACAGTAGCATAAACATAGGTTTTCACCCGTGTGTACCACTTAAGTGTGGGGGTGTGCCCCACATGTTGTATATATCTTGAAAATATAATGAAAAATTGTAAATACAGAAAAATAAAATAATTGTTGTGTTACCCCACTTAGTTTTAAATATTATCTTTTTACGTTCAAGGATTCGGCATAATAGCCGGGATTTTGAATATTGAGGACAATATTCATTTCTAGTGTGGGGGATGGAAATTCTGGCGAATTTGATCGTTTATATACCCTTGTATGCCCTTTTTCCCAAAAATGGCCAAAATTTAAAATTTTTTCATTTGGTATTAGTGTTTTGCACTAAATACAACAAATGGTAATCAATCCACCATGTCTAACACACATAAGGATTGGCTAATCCAGGAGCAAACGGCTCTTGGTAAAGATAACTCAAACCCGTTTATGGCTTGCAATTTGCCCAAAATTGTATGGTACCTCAACGCGCCATATCCTAAAAAGCGAATGAGTTGGCTATCCCGCAAGATTATGGCTTGTGGTAAAGGCAGTGGAAAAACCATAATTGGTAATCAGCTCACCAAGATGTTGACTATTCCATCAAGAGTTGGCTAGTCCAGAAGCAAACGGCTTTTGGTAAAGACAAATCAAATCCGTTGACAGCTGGTGGTTTGCTCAAAATCACACGGTTATCAGGTGTACCACAGTTCTTACACCTGGCTACTCCAGAAGTGATGGCTTTTGGTAAAGAGTTTTTCAAACCCATTAAGTTTTTCTCAAAAGATTGCTAGGGACTAGCAATAGTTTAGTGTGGGGAATTGATGAGTGTCTAAATACTCATCATTTTATACCAATCTGAGCTGCCAAAACATCTAAAAACACTCAAATATGCATCAAAATACTTAAAATATCTTAAAAGTGTGTTTTATATGTTTCAAATGCAAAATATGCAAAAACAAATGAAAAACGTACAAAATTTGCATAATTGGCAGTTTTAGTCCCTCAAGTTTCATAAATTGGCAAAACTAGTCCCTGGTTATTCTAAAAGCATGAAAATGTCATCAAAGGTCCTTTTTAATCATAAAGTTACATATTTAGTCCTTTGGTGCAAAGTTTCATAAAATTACAAGTTTAGTCCCTCAACTTTAGAAATTGACATAAATGGTCCCTGGGATGTAAAAACTTTGAGAAAAATCAATATTGGTCCTTGTACTAATAATCTTTTGCAGGAATGGTCCTTGGTGTGAAGTTTGGTGAATTTACATAATTGGTCCCTCAAGTTTGGCAGTTTGGCAAAAATAGTCCCCGGGTATTTAAAAGTGAAAAATAACAAAAATACCCTTGTACTATTCACATGTGACAATTTAGACCCTCATGATAAACTTTGGAAAGTCACACATCAGCCCCCCTAAACTTTCAGAATATTACCAATTTGGTCCTTGTGATTTTCCAAGTTATAATACAAACGGACCCTTATTATTATCTAAACCAAAATCAAATCCAACCCAAGTTACACACCAAGCCTACCCCCACTTCCTTTGGCCCATTCAATCCAGCCCACACCTTAATAAATATAAACCGGGGTCAAATGGTCAACCCAACCAAAACCACCCTTCCCCTACCTTTTTCCCTCCCTCACTCACAGTCCACCAAAACCACCACCACCTCACTGGTTTCACCCCCAACTTGTTCCCCACTCATTCCACCTTATCCCTCCACCTCCACAACACTCCAACACCCCATTAAACCCTTAAAACCCTCTCCACACAACCACAACTGTCCCAAGACTTTTTGGCGCGAAAAGATATTTAATCGGCTCAGATGTGTTACAGACATCCAACGACCAAGATTAGAAGTGGGATTTTATGAGTGATCACCAAGGAGTTCAAAGGCTATAAAAAGAAGCAATGGAGCAGAGGAATAAGCACCTTTGGATTAGCCTAGGTCACGTAGAATAATTAATCTTTAATGCTTTCTTTAATTATTGTAATTTACAGCTTTAATTAGTGTAATGATCCTCAAAATAGTGTAATGGAACATCATTCTCAGTTTAATGTCAAGTTATCTTCCAATTTCATGTTTTAGCTTAAACACCTTTAATTTCATGTCATTTTACTTTCTGTTTGATTGGTGTTGTTTATTTGGACTCAAATAGGTCACTTAAGCTCCTGACAAAGCTTAATTAGCTTTTAGAAACCTCAATACAGCTTTAATCTTTTAAAATCAAAAATCATTAAAAAATAGAGAAAATAGAAAATAAATAAAAAATCTTTGTTCTTGGGTGATTCTGCTTGGAGCATGGTTCATAATGGATTGCCATGGGTTTAGGAGCTTCATGGGAAGCTTTTAGGTTAGATAGTGGTACTTGTTCTAAGTTGTCAGTCCACAATCCCTTTGTAAGCCATTTTCTCCATTTTTACAAGTTACTGTTTATATGTCTTTGGTACTTTAATTTTCATGCTTCTACGTTTAAATGTTGTTGGTTAATGATAATTTAGTGTAATATTAGGTTTGTATGCATTGAAATTTGATTGTGCTTTGAATTCTATTTTGACTGTCCATTTGCCTCATTCTTGAATCTCCTAGGTCTAAATGTGATTAAACACCATGTTTACACTAAATAAGGGTTTACTGTGCTTAGTATAATCCCTGGAAAGGATTGGTTAGGACTATACAGTTGGGTGGTATGCAATCTCAATTTAATCTCATTTTTAGCCATTTTCTTAGTTTCTAAAATTTTACTGTTTCAGTGTTTGATCTTTGTTCATTTCTTCTTTTCTGTGTTTATTTGTTGTTTGTTCATTATATTATAGCTTAATATTAGTGATATGTGTTTTGAATTTGTTTAAGTTTGAGATTTTCATTTTGACTGTCGTAATCTTAATTTTTGATAATTATGGTTTAACCTTGTGTGACTACTTGATTAAACTAAAAAAGGTCCTAATTTAATAGATGAAAGCTTTTGGATTTGATAAAATTGGTTTATGCAAACTTTTGGAAGGAAAATCTTAATTTAGGTATATTTAAGGTGTGTTTGGAATTGCTGATTCCAGGGTGATTAGATGTTATTTTTGGTGGATATATGGTATACTAAGTTCTTTGAGGGTTGACAGCCTATCAAACCAATTGCATACTTATATAAAAGTCAAAATTTGCAATTTGAATCACTCATTTGATCACTGTGATGATTTGCATAGCCATACTCACCAATTGTGTTTAAATGTTGTTTAGATTTGTTAGTCTCATGTTCTTGTAACTTAATATAGCTTATTTAGTCTTTAAATTCATATCAAAGTTGATCAAAGTCAACTTTGATCATAAAACTTAAAAAGTCAAATTTTAGTTTTTCAGGTTTTTGAATAAACTTAGATTTTGAGTAGGATTTAATATTAAGTTTCATAACTTGTGCTTATGATATGTTTTAGTTTTGTTGCTTGTCTTGCTATATTATTTTTGTCAATTTTTAGTTCAGCTGTTTAATAGCTTAAATTAATGCTTATTGTAGCCTGTTTTTGCCCTGTGCACAAGTCCATCTGTCAAGTTCATGAGCTTGCATAAGCTTCATGACTTGACCATACTTGGTGCATTTGGCTTCTATGTGATACCTATGTGGCATGTTTGTTATGTGTAAGCTTATTTTTCTGTTAGTAGCTTAATTAGGTAGTTTATCAACTCCAACTTTTTGTTCACCTTACTCCCTTCGCTGAAGCAAACAGTGAAGGTGAGTTGTTTTCATAAGCCCATAAAAAGTTCCTCTCCAAGCTTGAGCTTGTGATTCTTGGCCTCATGTGAGGCTAAGCTATCCAAGTTTATTGCTCAGTGCTGGGTGAGCTCTTATTAGCTTATTTGATTAGTTAAATTGGAGCTTGTTGTTTGCCCACTCACAACACTTTACTGAGCAATCAGTGAAGTTACACCAATTCCACAAGCTCCTTAAAAGCTCATCAGTGACTTTGAGCTTGAGTAAATTAGCTTTATGTAAAGCTTATCTACCCAACTTCATGGCCTTGTGCTTAAATTTCACCTTGCAGCCCATATGCTAGGGCTACAAGTAGCTTAAACTTATCACCAATATGGAAAGGTATACTGAGTCTTCAGTATGCTTAACCATACTCACCCTACTTCATAAGCTCACAAAAAGTTTAATACTTGGAACTAGCTGGTGAAATTTAGCTCCAAGTGGAGTTTATCCACCAGGTTACAAGGTTCAGTGCTTAAATCCAACTTTGCAGCTTATTCAATAGGGCTGCAAAGAGCTTTTTGTTTGTCCCATTATTCTTATTGCACTGGAAGTCAGTGTAATAAGACATATTTCATAATCCCCTCAAAAGCTCATCTGTGGACCCCACAGATTGAGCTTTGGCTTTTTGGAAAGCCAACCACTTCAGCTTGCTACTCAAACTATCACTTTGGTCTTATGAGCTTATTTAATAGGCTTATCTTAGCCTTAAAGTTGACTGCAGGGGTGTTTGGGACTGCAGTGTATTGGGATAAGCTTATTGGCTTATTTGAGCTTATTGGCCTATCCCAGTACTATTGCTTGTTCATAAATAGCTTATAATACTTGTACATATACACTTTTTACTTTTATTTCCACTGTATAGCTTTTCTAAGCTTATTTCAAGCTTATTACTCCACTGTGAGCCCAAAAGCTCATCTGAATGAGTAATAAGCCTACGTATGGCTTATTTTTAGGTTTTATAAGTTTCATTTTCATCATACTTGTATAATATTAGTATTTAGTTAGTTTTATAAAAAGAAAAGCCCAAAACCAAACTTTAAAGCTAGTGATAGCTTCTATTTAAGAAGCTTTATGCTTAAAAGCCATCTGATAAGGAAATAAGCTCTCACACAGCTTATTTCCAATTTTTGAAAAAGTTGGCTTCTTTAAAGTTTCTTATTTTAGTTTGTTTTACAGTTTTGCAAAAAGAAAATTAAAAAAAATAAAATAAATAGCAAAAATGTTGGGTGTGGGATTCGAACGTGAGACCTCTCGCTAGTATACATGCATAACCCCCACACCCCTTCCAACTGCTCTGGGGCACCAGTTCCGTTCGCTTATGCATACATAATATACTTAAGGTATTATTTCTGTATTGGCTTATGTGAGCTGTGCAGCTTATCCCAGCTTATTGGAATAAGCTGATGACCCAAGCTTATTTTTCCTAGCCTCTTCATAACATTATATACTTTCTATAATTTTTTCATAATTTTTACTGTTCAAATAGTATTTTTAATAATTAATATAGTTTAAATATGTTATAGTAAATAATTAGTAATATATTTTTAAAGTGGCTTATTTATAATTTTTATAAACTTTTTATATTTTTTATGGATTCCTGAGATGATTAAGTACATTTATAAAAAGTTTCATAATTTTATAAATCAGTTTAGTATATATAATAATTAATTTAGTTTAATTTAGTAATAATAGTTTTTAATTAAGTTTTCTTATGTTTGTTAATAATATATAGTTTTTATATTTTTCTTAGCTTCTTATAACTAGTTTTATGTAAAAAGTTTTAGATTTTTGTTTAGTCATTTAGTATTTATAATAATAGTATTTAGTAATTAGATAATAGTAAATAATTAATAATAAATAGAATAATTGTATAATAAATATATTTTTAGTTTCAAAATTTCTTTTATAGTATTTTAAACTTTTCTAAGTTTTAATTTTATTTTTCTAAGCAATTTTTAAGTTTTCTTAATATCTAAGTAATTATTAAATAATAAATAAATAGTTTTTAATTAATAGTAATTACATAAGTGCTTGTAAAAATCATTTTAATTCATAATTAATTTTCTTATATTATTAGGATCACAAAAATATAAATTTCACATTTGTGGGATTTGTATTGATCAATTTTCAGTTTTATTTTTGTACGTAGACGTTTATTTAAACATAAACATACGCGTTTTACATTTTATGGTTTCTGATTGTACGTTTTTACTGAAATAGCTGTGACAAGAGCTATTTACTATTCATATTGCTAGTGTTAGTCAGTCAGATTCCTGTTTTTATATTTAAACTTCACCTAGACACAGATTCGTTGTATTACAAATTTCACACCTCGTTGGGACTTAACGACCTAGGAATAACTATACTCCCACGGATTTAATTGCTTTTCCTCCCGGGCTGCTCAGGGCCTTTGTTACGGTTGACCGTTCACAAGCGGTTGACTTGTGTGACGAAACCTATGTGTAGTTCGGGAGGAATCAATGCTCTGCTGGGCATTTGGATCATCTTGGGTGTGAGTTTTACTTTTCAGTGGTTGTTTGGTCTAGGTCGCAGGAGTTTAGGTATTAGGCAGTCTTGGAAGTTGAGTCGTTGGTTTGTTGGTGGTTTAGTTTACTGATTCTTGGTTGTTTTATCTGGTTCTGTTTTGATTGGTAGTTTGGTTCTTAGTTGCTCTGTTTGTTATTTGGTTGGTTATCTGTTGCTTGGTTGTTTAGTAGTTGTTACCTGTTTCTTGTTTGTTATATTTGTTTGTTCATCATGGCTATTATAGTTAGTAGTTTGGATAAGAGTAATCCTCTGGATTTACATCCTAATGATTCTAATTGTGCTTCTATTTTGACCGTTAAACTGTCTAGGGTAGTAAACTATAGGATGTGAGCTACTGCTATCATATTGGCTATACAAATTAAGAACAAAATGGGGTTTCATAATGACACTTGTCTTAGATCTGCTTATGTTGCTAGTCCCAGACTTGAAGCCCAATGGGACAGGTGCAATGCATTTGTCTTAAATTGGATTTTATCTTTACTATCACAAGATGTGTATCTTGGTCATGTTTTTTCTGATAATGTTTCTGTTGTGTGGAAAGATTTAAAAGATACTTACGATAGAATTGATGGTTCTATGGTGTTTAACTTGCTTCAAAATATTAACAGTTTTAAACAAGGTGGTTTGCCAGTTTCTGAATACTATCATAAGCTAAATTTTTTCGGGTAAAGGGCATTCCACCCGGTAAAATATATTACACCATAAGCTAAATTCTCTTTGGAGAGAATTTGATTTTCTTACCAAACTGCCTAACTGTGTTTATGAGACTAGAGTTGAATTGATTGATCATGCTAAAATGTTAAAATTGATGCAATTTCTTATGGGTCTTGATGACATTTATCAACCCATAAAGAGTACTCTCTTAACTAGGGAAATCCTTCCTAAAGTTAATGAAGCTTTTGTCATTGTTTCTAGGGAGCAATCTCATGAGGGATTCCTACCTCTGTGAAATCTGAGAAGGCTCAGGTTTCTGCATTTGTTGCTAGACTAAATAGTAATAACAGGAGAAATAATAATAATAATAATAATAATAATAATAATAATAATAATAATAATAATAATAATAATAATAATAATAATAATAATAATAATAATAATAATAATAATAATAATAATAATAATAATAATAATAATTGGCCTAGCAACAATGTGAATAATAATAGGGGAAACTAATATAGCTTGCTTTGTAAACACTGTGGTCTAAAAGGGCACACTATTGAAAGATGTTTTGAGCTGATAGGTATCAACTTGGTTTCAAAAAGAACCCTAACTTGAAGCCTATTAGTGGTTTCAACAGGAGTAACAATGTGGATGTATAGTGATGTCAAAAAAGCTAGTACTTTGTCTTTTACAAATGATAAGGTTCTAAAGTTAATGAGTTTGTTGAATGATAAGACCATTTCCTCTGCACATGCCAACATGGCAGGTAGTGCGTCTTGCTCTTTTTCAATTGTAATGTGTTTTTTAATCAAAATTTCTACAAATTCTTTTGTGCCAATCTTAAGGTTAATGGTGTTAGTTATCACTTGGGTTGGATAATTGGTTCAGGGGCTAACCAACACATGACAAATAATAATGATAAAATGTTCGGAGTTATTGATATATCTGATTTAAAAATGACCGTTAGACACCCTAATGGTACTTTGGCCAAAATTGTAGCACCCCCAACCCGGAAATACGGCAGCTGACAAGTTGGGGGCACTACGCGAATCGAAACCAGGCATCTTTATAGCAAACGACCACAACACGGGACGTTTAAAAATGCCTCAAAACATATCATTTGTTATACAAACCATTTTAGAGTACATAGACTCTTTAACAAAATAGCAGCGGAATAAAAATAAAGATTACAGCGGAAAATGACAAAGTTTAGCAGCGGAAAATGACAAAGTTTAGCAGCGGAAATCCAAATGTAATAGTAGAAATACAAAGTTTAGCAGCGGAAAGTAAATAAGTTTAGCAGCGAAAAACATTTTAAAAACACCAGGGTTTTACGAATGACATGATAAATAAAAAGTAGTAGTAATAGATAAGCTGCCTTGACAGAAAACTTCCTTCGTCCAGCCACTCCACCACGCCCAAAATCATAATGCTCCACAATTTAATTAATAGTAGTACATGAGAAACACATGCTTAAAAGTCAACACAAAGGTTGAGTGTAATCCATAGGTTTAAAGTAATAGAGTTGAGCACAAGGGTTTTAATCATAAGATATAAGCAACAAATGCAAATACCAGGGTAACCAAGATAACACCCAATATGTAGAGGCATCCCAGTGCATACATACGGTTGATGATGCTAAGCTCATGACACGCAAAACGTTAACCAATATATAACCATAAGTCGACAAATAACCGAGGAATTTCAATATATAAAGTGCCCCCAAGGCTGGGTACTTGCCATATACCCGGAAAAATCGAATATAGTACACCCATATTGCCTATCCAGCAAAAGGGATGGGAGGGTCAATTCCTATAGGCCTATATCCCTATATTCGCGCTCACTCGCAAGTGATTAATGGCTCATGATCTGAGGGTCTTTCAGGCAAGACAAGCTACTTAGCACATCGTCAGGAATATATATATCATTATCAGGAAAAGCATAACAAAAATAAATAGTACTTGTGCTCAGAAAACATTTAAAGCATGTGTCTCACCCCAAGGGTTTATAAACAATTAAAATATAAAAAGCGGGGCTATGAATCACACCTTAATAACAGCAACAGGAAACGAGATATAGCAACAATCAAATATGCATCACAGGAAAAGGGACCTCAGCACAACCTAATCAATATAAAAGGCATAACTCAAAACTAAACTCGAACATCTCAATAAACAATGCTTGAATAAAAGTTTTTGTAAACACAATGGCATTTGAAAGAAGATAGATTTTAAAAGTCTCGTGTGGGTGACGAGAAAGAAAGAGAGAATATGTCGTCGAGAGCGCACGTCAATCTGAGAACGTCAAAAGTAGACAAAAGAATAGCTCGAAGAAAAGAAATCAAAATAAAATGAATACTTATATATATATAAACAAATAATATACTAAAATAAACTAATTTCGGCTATTTTACCCATTTTTCCCAAAACGAAACGTTAAAAACAATTTAGTTAAAAGGGTTTTTCAAAATATAATATAATCTTTTAACTTTAAAAGTTTATAAAAGATTTTACGAAATTTCGGCATGACCTGCCCGTTTATACAACATTTCCCGAGTCAACGACTCTTTGTTTTTAAATAATAAAATTACATAAATAAGTAGTTATGCTTGGATATATCATTCGCGTAGTCCTTTAGGTTTTTAGTTTTATCGATCATTTTGTATTGTTCGGGTTCCAGGTACGTTAAGATCTTTACGGGCCTAACGTACCCTACCGTCTCGTGTACTAAAGGGTCCATAACATCCAAATAACCAAGGCCGTAAATCCAATACGTCTAATACAAGCTCACAATACAATGATACGGAAACAAAGTCTGATAACCAAATCCCTTAACTATATCCAACTTATTTTATAATTTCATAATTATTAATCCATTTCATTTAAATTTAGCCGAAACAAGTTCCAAAATATATAACAACTACAAATAACAACGATAATCAACAAATAATACAAAAATTAACCGAGTCACACCGGATCGACCCGGTGTTGACCAGTCAACAGTCGGTCAAGGAGCTCACATGAGTTAAAACATCATTTATACTTCCAATATTTAATAAATAATTATTAAAACAAAAATAAATATATATGTAACTATATACATATGGTTCGACATATATAAATAAATAAATAAATAAAAATATGGAGTTTTTATAAAAATATTTTAGGATGAAAACTAAAAATATATATTATTTTTACAATTATTTTTGGAATAAAAATAAATAAATAAAAATTTATAAAATAAATTTTATAAAAATCATTTTCGGTAATAATAAAAATAAATAAAAATATATAAAAATTTATATAAATTTTCGGATTTTAATTAATTAATTTCGGAATTATTATTTTTAGTAAATAAAAATACGAAAATAATATTAATAATATTTTTAATGTTTTTAATTAAATAAAAATGAAATAAATAAAAATAAATAAATAGAGGTGCGTTTGGGTGGTTTACCGAGCAAAAAAAACAAGAAAAAGTGGTGGGAAGGTGGTGGTGGTATAGTGGTGCGGCGGTGGTTGGTGTTTGGGGGTGTTCGGGATGGTTTTAAATTAAACGGTTTGTACTTTTGGAACGAGCACGTCCCGATCTACAAGCTGGTGAAAGAAAATATTTTTGGCCGGAAAATTTTCCGGCGACCTGAAAAGTACGCCGGAGCGGCGGCGGTGGTGTTGTTTGGCTACCAACCGGAAAAAGAAAGAAAGAAGAGAGAAGGAGGAGAAATATTTTTAGAGAGAGAGAGAGTGTGTGTTTTTATGTGAGAAAGTGAAGAAAAATGGGGCGAGTGGGGTATATATATGGGGAATTAAGTGTAGGGTGGGTTTTGATATTATTGAAAATGTAGGGATAAGGGAAGGGTGATAGTCCAAGGACTAATATCACCAACGTAGCAAACTTATTACGATAAACGCTTCGGGGCTCATTCGACATAGCAAACGGACTCGAAAAATTACGAAACTTGCGCCATTGTTCACGAAATAATTTTTCCAATAGAATCAAGCATAAACTTTAGAGTTTTTCCAAAACTCAAAATAATTCAAATAAATTGGCAAATGTAATAAGTTCGAGAGTTCTAGGTTGTGCTGAGTCAATCAAGGAATAAAGTTCTCGTTTCCAATATATCTGACGTTTCCCAAGCCCAATTAGTCACAAATAAAAGTTTGAACGTGTCTCAGGTATGAAAATAAATATTTTGGATAGAAATGAGTTTAGAAAAGTACCGGGGGTTACATCACATATATCTTATTTAGAAATCCGTCTCGGATTTAGTTTCGAGTTGCTAGTCCCGGTTTTGAAAAGATTTGGGTATTTGCGTTTAAACTCGTCCTCACGTTCCTAGGTATACTCCGGTCCTCTCTTGGAATTCCATCGAACCTTCACAAGAGGTATACGAATCTTCTTCAATCGCTTCACCTCACGATCCAAAATCTCAACAGGCTCCTCAACAAAATGCAATTGCTCATCAATCTCAATTTCCTCAAGCAGAATTATAGCGGCTTCATCAGTCAAACACTTCTTCAAATTTGACACGTGGGAAAAAACCCTAAGAAAACTCTCTCTCTGGCGATTTCCTATCCCTACCTGATCCTAATCGTTCTTCATCAATAACCACCTAATTCTTGTGTTTTTTGCAACGACTTGATAAGATTTATTGATTAGCATTCATGTTATTCATTAATTTTACCATTCTTGTTGCTTAATCCACATTATTTTCTGGTTTGTAGGGATAGGAAATCGTTTTTTCAGAAACCCAAAATCCCTAATCGGGTTTCACAATTTACTCCTTCAAATCGTATGATTTTGGTCTTGGCTGCTGATCTCGTATTGTTTGTAAGTTGTTATTGCTTAAATCGTGGAGGGTTTCACCTGTTTATTCATTAAACCGACTTAGTTTCTCTAATTGGTTGTATATATATTTAGGGTTTCGATTTAGGGTTCTTTGTTTAAGGTCGATTCTATACTTCTTGTGTAAGTCAGTTTCTACTGATTTCTTTATATATAACAATCGATCTCCATCTTGTTACGCATAATTTAATCAGATTGGGATTAAAGTGCTTTAAGCCTAACGATTCCTTTTTTAGGGTTTCATTTTTCTATTGCGTACAAGATTATTGGTGCTACTTGCTGCTGTTGTGTACTCACTCTTATTCGAAACCCTTCATTAGGGGTTGTGTTTCAGTGTGCAAGTTATTGTTTCGGAATCTTTGTGTGCTTCTACGATCATAATAATTCTGGTTAGGGTTTGGGTCGCTTGGTCCAATACTCTAAGTTAGGGTTTGTATTTTTCTGATTGTATTTGGACGTGATTGTGTGGATCTGAATTGGAATTTTAGTGGATGTGGGTTTACGAGAGAGATGGAACATGGTTTTCTCTACACATCATGCAAGGTTTCAGCGTAGAATGATGATTATGTGGACCTGTGATCACACGATTATGATGGGCTGGGGTACGATTGTTGTTCTAATTTCAGTCTTTTGTGGGATCATGGGAGGTGTGGTGCATGGTGATTTGATCATTGTTTGTCTTCAAGGTTTTCACTCGGATTGGTTGGAAGATTGGTTCAAATTACTTTATGATGGAAGGTTGGGTCTATTAGACCATGTTTATGTTTCAAATTTGATTGCTACGTATATAACTCTTATTAGGTTATTAGATTATGCTTATGCATAATACTAATAGAAGACGCAAATGAATTTGATTTGGAATTTTGCATTGTGACTTGATCATTGGATGTCTTCATGTGTTTCACTCGTATTTGTTGGAAGATTGGTTCAAGTTCGATATGCTGGAAGGTTGGGTCGATTTGACCATGTTTATGCTTCAATTTCGATTTGCTACGGAAATCACTCTTATTAGGTTATTAGATTATATATTTTGCATAATTCTAATAGAAGACGCAATGGGTTGAAGCTGGAAGTTTGAACTACTATGACGATTTGAAGATTCAAGGATTTGTCTACTTTGAATAGCATTTGATTTTTATATATAGTCGTTGTAGTTGTTTCAATGTTTGTTATAAGCGTAGTTTGTCACGTTTATATGTGTGTCTGTAAGCGTCCTAAGGGACTGAGACGAAGGAACTCACCCTCGCCCTTTGTACTATAACGTTTGGTTAATAATATTTTACCAGGGTGCAGGATTACTCCCCTTTACCCAAAAAAATTTTTTTTTGACACGTGGAAAGTAGGGTGAACTCTACTGAGCTCCGGTGCCAATTCTAGCTTATATGCCACAGGACCAATCCTCTTCACAATCTTAAATGGTCCAATATAACGGGGATTCCACTTTCCTCCCTTACCAAACCTGGTCACACCTTTCCAAGGCGATACTTTCAACATAACCCTATCTCCTACTTGAAATTCTAGGGGTTTACGTCTTACATTTGCGTAACTCTTCTGTCGGTCACGAGCAACTTTCAATCTGTCTTTAATCTGAGCAATCTTTTTTGTCGTTTCACGAACTAAATCTGGTCCAATAAGTTGGGCTTCTCCTACTTCATCCCAACATATAGGTGATCGGCACTTCCGACCATAGAGTGCTTCAAACGGTGTGGCCTTAATACTCGCATGGTAACTATTGTTGTATGAAAACTCAATCAAGGGCAAATGGACATCCCATCCATTCCCGAAATCAATCGCACATGCTCGTAACATATCTTCCAAAGTCTGGATGGTTCTCTCGCTTTGACCATCGGTCTTTGGATGGTAAGCGGTACTCGTGTCAAGGTTCGTACCAAACGAATCTTGAAGTGACTTCCAAAAATTCGAAGTAAACATGCCGTCTCTATCTGAAATAATAGACACTGGCCCTCCGTGTCGAGATACTATCTCTTTCACATAGAGCCGGGTCAACTTATCCATACTGTAATTCTCCTTGATTGGCAAAAAGTGCGCGGATTTAGTCAATCGATCGACTATTACCCAAATACCATCGAATCCTGTCGAAGTCCTTGGTAACTTGGTGAGAAAATCCATTGTTATTCTTTCCCATTTCCATTCTGGGATCTCAGGTTGTTCTAGCAAACCAGACGGTTTCTGATGTTCAGCCTTAACCTTGGCGCACGTAAGACACTTACGGACATAATTGGCAATCTCAGCTTTCATATTGGGCCACCAATATAACTTCTTCACATCTTGATACATCTTGTCAGATCCTGGGTGAATGGAATACTTTGACTTATGAGACTCGAGCATAATCAAGTCTCTCAGTCCTCCAAACAAGGGCACCCAACTTCTTCCTTTGTAACACAAAGTTCCATCTGAACGTTTCTCAAGTTTCTCCTTCCTAATCATCCCATCAACTTTCTCCTTCTTAAGCTCTCCTCTTTTTGCGACTTCCTCTTGTGCTTGCAGAATCTGAGCGGGTAAATTCGAGTTAATTGTCAACACTAAAGCTCGAACGCGTAACGGTTTCAAACGTTCCTTGCGACTCAAAGCATCAGCCACAACATTTGCCTTTCCCGGGTGGTATCGTATATCGCAATCGTAATCGCTCAACGTCTCCAACCATCTTCGTTGTCGCATATTCAACTCCTTCTGATCCAAAATATACTGCAAACTCTTATGATTGGTAAAGACAACACACTTAGTACCATAAAGGTAATGTCTCCACAACTTGAGGGCTAAAACCACGGTTCCTAACTCCAAATCATGAGTGGTACACTTCTCTTCATGAGTCTTAAGCTGTCGGGAAGCATATGCCATAACCTTCCCTCGCTGCATCAAAACTGCTCCTAACCCTTGATATGAGGCATCACAATAAACCACAAAATCTTCTACTCCATCTAGCAAAGCCAATATCGGTGCACTACAAAGCTTCTGCTTCAAAGTCTGAAAGGCCTTCTCTTCTTCCTCTCCCCATTCATACTTCTTATCCTTGTGAGTCAATGCAGTTAACGGTTTAGATATCTTGGAGAATCCCTTGATGAATCTCCTGTAATATCCAACCAATCCTAGAAATTGATGAATTTCTGTGGCATTAACCGGCGTTGACCATTTCTCAATCGCCTCAATCTTAGCGGGATCCACATGTAATCCTTCACTATCAATTACATGACCCAAAAATTGAACTTTCCGAATCCAAAACTCACACTTAGAGAACTTAGCGTACAACTGCTCGTCCTTGAGCAACTTAAGTATCGTAGCCAAATGCTGTTTATGCTCTTCTCCGCTCTTCGAGTAGATCAAAATATCGTCGATAAAGACTATCATGAACTTATCTAGATAAGGCTTGCACACTCGGTTCATGAGGTCCATGAACACTGCACGCGCATTGGTCAATCCAAATGGCATAACTTGGAACTCATAATGACCATAACGGGTCCTAAAAGCCGTCTTGGGAATATCCACTTCCCGAACTCTGATTTGGTGATAACCAGACCTCAAATCAATCTTAGAGTAGTAACTCGATCCTTGCAACTGATCAAACAAATCATCAATCCTCGGTAACGGGTAGCGGTTCTTTACAGTCAACTTATTCAATCCTCGGTACTCGATGCATATCCTAAACGATCCATCCTTCTTCTTCACAAACAATATTGGAGCTCCCCAGGGCGAAGAACTCGGTCGAATAAATCCTTTATCCAACAGTTCTTGCAATTTCTTAGATAACTCCTCCATTTCTGATGGTGCTAAACGGTACGGTGCACGTGCAACAGGTGCAGCTCCTGGAACTAAGTCGATGCGAAACTCCACTTGTCGAGATGGCGGAAGTCCCGGCAAATCTTCAGGAAATACTTCAGGAAACTCACGCACCACAGGAACATCCTCGAGTCGCTTCTCTCCCGACTCCTTCTTAGCCACATGTGCTAGGAATGCGTGACATCCTTTCTCAAGATATTTCATGGTTTCAATACATGATATGATATTCAGGCGAGTTCCACTCCTATCACCTCGAACAATCAAAATCTCATCATTGAGAGGGATATGAACAACTCGTTCTCCACAAACAATGCTTGCTCGATTCTTGGATAACCAATCCATTCCAACTATCACATCAAAACTTCTGAGCTCGATTGGCATCAAATCAATACTAAACGGGTGATCTAAAAGCTTAAGGGTACAGCCACGGATCACGGTGCGGGTATCTACTAGGTTACCATCAGCTAACTCAATACTATAGCTAACGTCTAATAGAGTAGGGGTAAGTCGAAGTAACGGCGAAATCTTAGAAGACACAAAACTCATATCGGCACCCGAATCAAACAAAACTTTAACACGAAGGTTGTTGAGAAGAAATGTACCAGTGACAACATTCGGATCTTGTTGTGGCTCTCCATTTCCCATCACATACACTCTTCCTCGAGCACCTACATTTCCTTGTCCAGCTTTCTTCGGGCAGTGAGTCCTATAGTGTCCACGCTCTCCACATCCGTAACACGTAACCATTGGCTGGGCACCTGCTCCTGTCGCCACAACTCTGCTCTTACAAAACCTCGCGACATGCCCAACCTTCTGACACTTCGTACATCTCACAGTACATGGTCCAGTATGATGCTGGTGACACTTCTCACAGTGAGCTTGCTGTCCAACATTGTCTCCTCCTTGTGTAGCCGCAAATGTCTTAATAGTCTACTGTCTCCTATTCTGTTGGTGATGGTGATTGTTGTTACGATATTGATTGTTGTTGTAGCGGTTGTTGGGGTTGTTATAGTTGTTGTTCCTTCTGTTATCCTCCCATTTTCTCTTGTTGTCAAAGTGATTACTCTTCTGAACAACACCATGTTTAGTCACCTGATCCATAAGGTGTTCAGCCATGCTAATAGTATCATTTAAAGTCTCAGCATTGTACGATGTCACATTTCCTTGAATACTCGCAGGCAATCTACCGATAAACTTCTCCAGTAACTTCTCATTATTGGGCACCATGTGAGCACAAAACACTTCCAAGAGCTAAAGGTGTAGTATGTGCAAAGGTAAACTGCTAGTGCGTCATAATTCTATTAATCAGTACAACTGTACAACATGTAAGTATCTGATTAACGTATCAGAATCATAGCACAAGACAAGTAACACCACGAGAGATCATAATATAGCATAAGTCACCATCAATAATAGTACATCACCATAATACATCATAGATTTCATACTTGACATTGGTTTTACAAGATATGCAAAACAAGTACAAGTTTTGAATAAAATCTACCAACTGAAGAATTCAGTTTAGCATATACTAGGTAAACTACCATTAAGATACTGACTACTATAAATGATCCAATCACTGATCTCCTGAACGATCTCCATACATAGCCATCACATCAATGCTGTCGTAAGACCTAAGGCGGGTCATCCTCTCTGCATAGGCCTGTCTCTGCATCTCATGCAACTCACTCCATAACTCACTGATACTAGTATGATAGTGCCGACTATCAATGTCCAAGAACACCTCCTTCATGGTCAACTTGTCAACCATCTCCTCCAACTCGACCATCTTCCTATCTAGCGAATCCATATGCTCCTGAAACGTAACACTCATCCGTCCTAACGAACACAAACTCTCCTCTTGCCTCTGAAGCTCCATATACATCTCTCCTGCGGCTCTCCTATCATCCTGAACTTCCCTCCTCAATCCTGCAACCTCAGGCTCCCTGTTACCCATACGCCTAGTGATACTCTTATGACTATTATTACACCACACTATATCCTGCCTCAAACGACTCATAGCAGCTCTAAGCTCTGACGGAGTAACACGGACTGCTGCCGACGACTCACCAATCTCATGCATAGAAGGAATCTCGATCTCGAGTGCATATCCTAATGCCTCAGACATATCAGACTCATACGTCACATCTGACACAACAGGCGAAGGCGGCGGGGGAACATCCTGATCCTCCTCCATAAACTCATCATCACTAACATCCATCTCCTCCTCTTCATCATCCTCAATATCAACATCGTCCCCTAAACCTAACTCATCATCTAAACCAACATCAACATCTAACCCAACATCAACATCCAAGGGCAATGGGTCAACAACTGGTGGGACAGGAACCTGATCCCGGGGAACTGGGACAGACATGATACTCTACAAGAGTATAAGAAAAGCATAAAAAAATACAAGCCAAATTTTCGCGGAAAACCATTTTATAAGCCAAAGCATGATAGTGGAAAAAGTTCAAACCAATCTCAACGTAAAAACATATATGTAAGTAAAGTTGAAAGAAATACCAGGGCGTGAAGTGGCATGGAAGGCTGTCAGCTTTCTGTCTCAAAATATTTTGACTCCAGGAAAATGTTTATAGTCGAGTGCGAGCTCGTTCTCTATAAACGATGGCTCTGATACCATTCTGTAGCACCCCCAACCCGGAAATACGGCAGCTGACATGCTGGGGGCACTACGCGAATCGAAACCAGGCATCTTTATAGCAAACCACCACAACACGGGACGTTTAAAAATGCCTCAAAACATATCATTCGTTTTACAAACAATTTTAGAGTACATAGACTCCTTAACAAAATAGCAGCGGAATAAAAATAAAGATTGCAGCGGAAAATGGCAATGTTTAGCAGCGGAAAATGACAAAGTTTAGCAGCGGAAATCCAAATGTAATAGCAGAAATACAAAGTTTAGCAGCGGAAAGTAAATAAGTTTAGCAGCGGAAAACATTTTAAATACACCAGGGTTTTACGAATGACATGATAAATAAAAAGTAGTAGTAATAGATAAGCTGCCTTGACAGAAAACTTCCTTCGTCCAGCCACTCCACCATGCCCAAAATCATAAAGCTCCACAATTTAATTAGTAGTAGTACCTGAGAAACACATGCTTAAAAGTCAACACAAAGGTTGAGTGTAATCCATAGGTTTAAAGTAATAGAGTTGAGCACAAGGGTTTTAATCATACGATATAAGCAACAAATGCAAATACCAGGGTAACCAAGATAACACCCAATATGTAGAGGCAAACCAGTGCATACATACGGTTGATGATGCTAAGCTCATGACATGCAAAACGTTAACCAATATAAAACCATAAGTCGCAAATAACCACGGAATTCCAATATATAAAGTGCCCCCAAGGCCGGGTATTTGCCATATACCCAACAAAATCGAATATAGTACATCCAAATTGCCTATCCAGCAAAAGGGATGGGAGGGTCAATTCCTATAGGCCTATATCCCTATATTCGCGCTCACTCGCAAGTGATTAATGGCTCATGATCTGAGGGTCTTTCAGGCAAGACAAGCTACTTAGCACATCGTCAGGAATATATATATCATCATCAGGAAAAGCATACCAAAAATAAATAGTACTTGTGCTCAGAAAACATTTAAAGCATGTGTCTCACCCCAAGGGTTTATAAACAATTAAAATATAAAAAGCGGGGCTATGAATCACACCTTAATAACAGCAGCAGGAAACGAGATATAGCAACAATCAAATATGCGTCACAGCAAAAGGGACCTCAGCACAACCTGATCAATATAAAAGGCATAACTCAGAACTAAACTCGAACATCTCAATAAACAATGCTTGAATAAAAGTTTTTGTAAACACAATGGCATTTGAAAGAAAATAGATTTTAAAAGTCTCGTGTGGGTGACGAGAAAGAAAGAGAGAATATGTCGTCGAGAGCGCACGTCAATCTGAGAACGTCAAAAGTAGACAAAAGAATAGCTCGAAGAAAAGAAATCAAAATAAAATGAATACTTATATATATATAAACAAATAATATACTAAAATAAACTAATTTCGGCTATTTTACCTATTTTTTTCCAAAACGAAATGTTGAAAACAATTTAGTTAAAAGGGTTTTTCAAAATATAATATAATCTTTTAACTTTAAAAGTTTATAAAAGATTTTACGAAATTTCGGCATGACCTACCCGTTTATACAACATTTCCCGAGTCAACGACTATTTGTTTTTAAATACTAAAATTACATAAATAAGTAATTATGCTAGGATATATCATTTGCGTAATCCTTTAGTTGTTTAGTTTTATCGACCATTTTGTATTGTTCGGGTTTCAGGTACGTTAAGATCTTTACGGGCATAACGTACCCTACTGTCTCGTGTACCAAAGGGTCCATAACATCCAAATAACCAAGGCCGTAAATCCAATACGTCCAATACAAGCTCACAATACAATGATACGGAAACAAAGTCTGATAACCAAATCCCTTAACTATATCCAACTTATTTTATAAATTCATAATTTTTAATCCGTTTCATTTAAATTTAGCCGAAACAAGTTCCAAAATATATAACAACTACAAATAACAACGATAATCAACAAATAATACAAAAATTAACCGAGTCACACCGGGTCGACCCGGTGTTGACCAGTCAACTGTCGGTCAAGGAGGGGCCCACATGAGTTAAAACATCATTTATACTTCCAATATTCAATAAATAATTATTAAAACAAAAATAAATATATATGTAACTATATACATATCGTTGGACATATATAAATAAATAAATAAAAATATGGAGTTTTTATAAAAATATTTTAGGATGAAAACTAAAAATATATATTATTTTTACATTTATTTTCGGAATAAAAATAAATAAATAAAAATTTATAAAAATAAATAAATAAAAATATATAAAAATTTATATAAATTTTCGGATTTTAATAAAATAATTTCGGAATTATTATTTTTAGTAAATAAAAATATGAAAATAATATTAATAATATTTTTAATGTTTTTAATTAAATAAAAATGAAATAAACAAAAATAAATAAATAGAGGTGCGTTTGGGTGGTTTACCGAGCAAGAAAAACAAGAAAAAGTGGTGGCAAGGTGGTGGTGTCTCGTGGTGGTGATGGTGGTGGTATAGTGGTGCAGCGGTGGTTGGTGTTTGGGGGTGTTCGGGATGGTTTTAAATTAAACGGTTTGTACTTTTGGAACGAGCACGTCCCGATCTACAAGATGGGGAAAGAAAATATTTTTGGCCGGAAAATTTTCCGGCGACCGGAAAAGTACGCCGGAGCAGCGGCGGTGGTGGTGGTTGGCTGCCGACCGGAAAAAGAAAGAAAGAAGAGAGAAGGAGGAGAAATATTTTTAGAGAGAGAGAAAGTGTGTGTTTTTATGTGAGAAAGTGAAGAAAAATGGGGTGAGTGGGGTATATATATGGGGAATTAAGTGTAGGGTGGGTTTTGATATTATTGAAAATGTAGGGATAAGGGAAGGGTGATAGTCCAAGGACTAATATCGCCAACGGACTCGAAAAATTATGAAACTTGCGCCATTGTTCACGAAATAATTTTTCCAATAGAATCAAGCATAAACTTTAGAGTTTTTCCAAAACTCAAAATAATTCAAATAAATTGGCAAATGCAATAAGTTTGAGAGTTCTAGGTTGTGCTGAGTCAATCAAGGAATAAAGTTTTCGTTTCCAATATATCTCACGTTTCCCAAGCCCAATTAATGACAAATAAAAGTTTTAATGTGTCTCAGGTACGAAAATAAATATTTTGGCTAGAAATGAGTTTAGAAAAGTACCGGGGGTTACAAAAATTACGCATGTAGGAAATTTGAGGTTAAATAATAATGTGGTTTTGTTTGATGTTTTAGTGGTTCCTGAATATTCTTTTAGTTTGTTATCTATTCATAAGATGATTAAAGATATTAAACTATGTGCCGGTTTTGATGAAACTAAGTGTTATATTCAGGATTTGAAAAAGGAGAAAGTTCTTGGGACTGGTAGTGAATTTGGTGGACTTTACTTGTTTGATAAGGAGTTTGTTAGTTCTGATGTTTTAAATGAGAGTGAATTTTTTGTCTGCTATGTGTCTAAAGAAGTTTGGCATAATAGGCTTGGGCATCCTGCTAATCAGGTTTTAAAATTGTTAAAATCGTCTTTAAGTCTAACCAATTTGGATCATGAGGGTCCCTGTGAGGTTTGTCATAATGTAAAATAAAGCAGGGATCCCTTTCCTTTAAGTGAAACTAAGTCATCTGTTTTTGGACAACTTTTACATCTTGATGTTTGGGGTCCTTACAAAGTGATTAGCAGGGAGGGTTTTAGGTATTTTCTTACTGTGGTTGATGACTATAGCTGATCTGTGTGGGTGTATATGCTTAAAACCAAAGATGAAGTGTTTGTAATGCTTGTTAATTTTTACAACTTGGTTTTAACTCTGTTTGATAAGAAAATTAAGATAATAAGATCTGATAATAATAAGATGTCTGATTTTGTTAACACTATGGGTATTATTCATCAAACTTCATGTGCATACACCCCACATCAGAATGGTATAGGATAAAGGAAACATAGACATCTATTAAATTTTGCTAGAAGTCTTATGTTTTAGGGAGGGATTCCTATTTTTTGGCATTAGTGTATTTTAACTGCTACCTATTTGATCAACATGCTTCCTTCCTCCGTTTTAAATGGCAAGTCTCCTCTTTCAATGGTGTATAATAGAGAACCTAATTTGTCCCATCTTAGAAGATTTGGGTGTTTATGTTTTGTTGTTGTGTTAAAGCATTCTGATAAGTTTTCATCTAAATCTGAGAAGTGCGTTTTAATTAGGTATGCTAGTGGTAAAAAAGCATACAAACTTTTGAGTCTTGAAAATAGAGCTGTTAAGTATTCAAGGGATGTTAAATTTTATGAAACTGTTTTACCTTTTAAAATGAGTCAAAATGTAATTTTTGAGTGTGAGTATGAGGTTTCAAGTTTAAACTTTTTTGATAATATTGAGTCTAAAATAATACCTAAAACTTCTAATCCTAATCCTCCCAATGATGAAAAAATTGGAGAATGAAATACACCTGTTGGTAGAGAAGGCATGGATCATCAATCAGAAGAGGCTGTGATTAGTCAGTTACCTGGTATGGTTGAACAAATACAACATCCAATGTCTGAGAATGATTCACAGTCTCCTAGTCATGATGAGACACACTCTGCAACTCCATTAGGTGAAAATTTAAGATATGAGGGAAATGTTGGTTCAAGTAATGATAATTCAGGTTTTCAAAATGTTTTTGATAGTCAAACTGAGGAAGGTAGCCATAGAAGGTCTAAGAGATCTTCTACTTTTCCTGCTAAGTTGAATGATTACGTGTTAGATACTAAGGTTAGATATGGTTTAAAAAAATATGCTAATCATACCTTATTGAGTGCTGATAATTGTTGTTTTGTGTATAATTTGAATAAAACTGTTGAACCTAGTACTTATTAAGAGGCTAGTAAAGATCCTAGGTGGATTAATGCTATGAATGAGGAAATATATGCTTTACATGAAAATGACACATGGGAAGAAACTAACTTACCAGCTGCTAGAAAACAATTGGTAGTAAGTGGGTTTTAAAAATTAAGTATATGTCCTCTGGTGAAGTTGAAAGGTATAAGGCTAGGTTTGTTGCTAAGGGTTTTGTTCAAAAAGAGGGTGTTGATTATGAGGAAACTTTTAGTCATGTGGTTAAAATGGGAACTGTTAGTTGTTTACTCGTTTTAGCTATTCATAAAACTTAGAATTTTTTTTCAAATGGATGTGAATAATGCTTTTTTATATGGTGATTTAAAAGAGGATTATGCTTCCTCCACCCGGATATTTTAAGGAAGCAATAAAGTTTGTAAGTTGAAAAAGTCTTTATATGGGCTTAAACAAGCTCCTAGACAGTGGAATCATAAGCTGTCTGAGGCTTTATTTGAAGTTGGATTTTGTGCAGTCTAAGAATGACCATTCTTTGTTTATTAAAAGGAATGATAAGACTGTGGTGTTTTTGCTTCTATATGTGGATGATTTAGTTATCACAGATAACTGTGATGTTGAAATTGAAAATGTGAAATTGTTTTTAGAAACAAAATTTAAAATCAAAGATCTAGGTGAACTTAAGTATTTTCTTGGAATTGAAGTTTAGAGAACTAAAACTGGACTGTGTCTTAACCAAAGGAAGTATTGTCTTGAAATTTTAAATGAGTTTGGGTTATTGGCTTGCAGGTCTTTGTTGACTCCTTTGCCCGAAAATATTGTTCTGGCTCACAAGGAGTCTAGTGATGGTAAGTTTTTAAAGAATATTACTAACTATAAAAAATTGGTAGGTAAATTGATAAATGTTACTATGACTAGGCCAATTATATCTTAGGTTGTTCATTGTCTGAGTCAACACATGCATGCTCCTTTACAGTCCCATCTTAGTCTTGGCTTAAGGGTTTTAAAATACTTGAAACTTGCTCCTGGAAATGGTATTGGTTTTGATAAATCCAATCATGGGTTCAAAGTGGTAGCTTATTCTGATTCAGAATGGGCTAAATGTCCTATTACTAGAAAGTTTGTATCTGGATATTGTGTTTTTGTTAATGATAATTTGGTTTCTTGGAAAAGCAAGAAGCAGGCCACACTTTCTAAATCTTCTGCTCAGGCAGAATATAGAAGTATGGCCTCTGCAACTTGTGAGGTAATGTGGATTTTGAAAGTTTTTGAGGACTTGGGTGAAACTGGGTTAATTCCAGTTGATTTATTGTGTGATAATAAATCTGCGGTTCAAATTGCTACTAATCCAGTTATGCATGAAAAACCTAAACATTTTGATATTTATGTGCATTTGGTTAGAGATAAAGTTGCTTCTGGGCTGATAAAAACTGTGCATGTTGATTCTAAAAATCAAACTGTTGATATTTTTATTAAGGCTCTTGGCTCTATGCAACATTCTTTTCTTGTTAAAAAGCTTGGCATGTTGAACTTATTTGTTTAATAAGTTTGAGGGAGGGTATTAAAAGTAATACTCAAATGACAAACTTAGTAAACATAAAGGTTTAATATGTAAATATTTTTATCCTGCTTCTTCTAACATAAAACTTTGGTGTTAGTTTTGTGAGTGTTTAGTTATGCAGGGACTTAAGTAGAACTTTGGGCTATATAAACTCTTGATAGCTGATAGGGTTTCATTCAGTCTTTCACACGCAGTTTTCACCTACAAGTTTTCTCTCTTGAATATTGTTGATGATCGTCATCTGGTTTTGTAACACCCAAACCCGACAAGGGTCAAAATGCCACATTATGGTGTCCATCAGAACATACAAACGCAAGTGGAAGACTTATAAACGTAATGATTACAAAGCTATTCTAAGATAACAATGAAATCCTAACTCTAAACATGATGATTTCCAAAACCAAAATAAAAATTCAAACTAAATCTAACTGAAGCTAAATCCAAGTCTAAACCAGAAGCAAATGGGAGTCTAATCATCAGGGTAGTCAACTAAGAGCTCCTGTTCACTCTTCACTCAATCCCTGCTTCCAACCTAAAACCTGCCGTAGGAAAAGAAATGTGACTGAGCTTAAAAATCCCAGTGAACAGATATATCTCTACATAATATATAACAAGAGGCGTTACACATAGCTAAATCAAGAAAACACCACCTCATTGCCATGTAATTATCATTACCAGCCATGTCATCACTATCTGGCCATGTAAGCAACTTTTGTTGCCACCTTAGCAGCTATTTAGTCCATGTCATCATATTTTGTCCATATAAGCAATATTTTTTTTATAGAATCCATTTTTTTTAAATTCTTTTTTACAAAAAATGTGTGCATGGATTCGAACTCATGACCTTGTTGGTCTTATGTTAGTAACTATCTTTACCACTAGACCTACTTAATTTTTGCGTTACATACTCCAAAGCCAAAACTATAATCTTTAGAAATGAATTTAAACCATATTAAAAAAAACATACAAAAATAGGATTTAAACATTACGGATGCCATACGTATGAGTTTCATCCATTCTTCAAAACCCTAATTTGTTTCCACAACCATCATGGATCATATTCAATCTCCAAGCCATAAGCTCACATTATAGAATGGTTAGTCAAGTATCTTTTGTTGATGTCGACTTTGTTAGATGTGGTTTTTTACTCTTAATTATTATCACTACATGCTAATTGATTGACTAGCTTCATGCTCAACCAATAATTTCATAATGTTGTTATGGCCCGTGAACATCATATCTTTGTGGTCTATGTGGTGATTTAGATGACAAGCTGAATTGATTTGCAACCCATATCATTCTATGTAACCCTAAAACAACTCCATTCTGTAAACCTAAAACTCAACACACAAACAATACGATGAGGTAACTGAAGATAAATTGTTTGTTCAATAATGTAAAATAAACTCTTATGTGGTTCACGTTTATGTTAACAGGTGTAATTTCTTTTTGTAGCCTCAATGGATGGCTCCTGAAGTTATTCGTAATGAGCAACAAATGAAAAGTACCTTAATATCCTGAATTTTATTTTCTCGTGAACTTAAGATCAATACCATTTTTTCATTGTTATTGTAATACGATAGATATAAGGTACCCATGCATATATGTTAGAAGGAGGTCATTTTAGAGCTATGGTTGCCTCATGAATGCAACCCACTTTCAAAACACCTTAATTGGTTATATATATATATATATATATATATATATATATATATATATATATATATATATATATATATATATATATATATATATATATATCGAATTTATTACTTCAATTTCAGTATTTAACTATTGATGTTTAACATCAATCATGATATATATAATATTCTACTGTAATCCCTGAATTCAAACCAATTATTTTGAAAAAGATAAGGACTACAAGTAACAGTGAACACTACAAATAGGATACTCCTTAATAGCTAATTTGCTCTTTGAAAAATAGAATTTTGCTGCAGGATCCTTCCCCCCTGCATTTTCACCGGAGTCATCTCCAAGCCCGTTTACTGCTGATGGACCAAGTCAACTCTCATTGATTGTACCTAATATGAGACATCATTCCTATAACATCTCATTGGTTCCTGGTCTTGGTATCGCAGTTACATCAGTCACCGCTTTGATGGTGGTATTAATGGTTTTCCTTATTCAAAGAAAAAGTAGAGAATTGGATGGTCATGATATGACGTCTGATAAAACCTCAATGAAAGAAATTTCTCATCCAGCAAAAAAAGTTCCAGGAAGGTAGTTACTTGTCTAATCTAATTGTATACACTTGCTTTCTCATCACTTTTTAGAGTTTAAAAAAGAAATAATTTGGATGTTTATGTAGGTCCATCATGTATGTTTGAAAAGTTCAGTTTTAAAGAAACGAAAAAAGCTACCAACAATTTTGGAACCATTGAAGCGCATGGATAAAGTTTCAGACCAGACAGTGGAAGAATTCTACAAAGATTTGGACCAGTGAAGCGCGTGAATAGAGCTTTGGCCCGGGTTATTCCAACAGGTATGGCTCGAGTGCTGCTGTAATATCCAACAATATGGACAAGTGTGATCGTGTAACAAGGGTACTAAGATTATAAAAAGTTTCTTAAAGGATATTCAATGTACCCTTTGTTCCAACGTCAAATATAATTGGTGTTGTGCAATGTCCAGGCTTTCGATGCAGGTATTGTATGGGTGAATTGTTCACAGCGAATAAAGGCACTGGCATGGAATTTATTTCTGTAGCATTGAATGTAAGAAAACAAAATCTAATGTCATTAATAGCAGTTAACTTTGAAAACGTGTTTCATTCAGTCATCCATTATAGTAACATAGTGATTACAAACATTCCAGGTTGCTTATCTAATTCATTGCAGAAGACAACAACAAAAGAAGTAAGTAGAAAAAAATGGATCAAGAATCAAGAAGCCTCCTTCGAAGGGGAACTAATCAAACGGTAGCGGTTTACATGTAGTCAAATTAACGGCAGTGGTATAGTGGTCATTTTTTTCTCCGACCTTAAAGAAAACTGAGCGGATTTTTAAGTTTTTAGATTTTGATTATGGGTTTAAAGAATTTTTTACGACTAATCTATCTATGGTTTGATGATTTTCTTATAATTTTCATGTTTGCAAGTTGTGCTCAAGAAATTGCCGGAGGGGTCTTCCTTTTACAGGTTTGTATTTCTTTACATCTCTCATTTCTGTAGTAACAGGTCTTATTAATTGTAGTAAGTTGTAAAAATGTGTTCTTTATGTATATGATGTTTAATTTAAGTGCTTATAAGTAGATCATAGCACATTACCTATCTTATGACTGTTACTCAAAAAACATCAGTGGTAAACAAAATGGCTTTTGGGTTCCATTCACATCGACAATAAGGGCATATGTGTGCAAGTGACCATACTGTGATTACTAAGAAAATCTTTAAAAGTATGACGTTATACACAATGGTAACTATATTCATTTTTTTGCAAAGTGTTATTATTGGAGTTACTAATGAAAAAAGATAGCGGTCTTTAGGCATAGATCGAAATAGCAGTCAACGACATTCTACAAGTCAAGGCAAGTAAATCGAAATTTTTCTATCTACTTAGATCGCCATATTCATGACATAGTTTCTTTCAGTATTTAAATTCAAATTCATTTTGCTTTTATTTTATTTTTTTCAACTTGGATAGTAAAAAATTGACACAAAGATCAGTTGATTCAAGGGTTCAAAGTGGTAGCGAGGACAACAAACATGTACTTTCATGGTCAATTTAAGTAACAGAGCGTAATGCCATGCCGTATATGATACTGTATTTATATTAGCGCACTATCTTTTATACGTAACAAAAACGAACATTGTGAATAAGGAAGAAAGACTAGACATCTGATTACAGATGAGGATTATACAACACTACAAAATTAAAAAAAAAAAAAGACACCATATCAAAATAAAAACGTCTGGCAGTCTAATTAGAAAGCACTTTTGATGGGTGGAAGTCTGCTCTGGCTTTACCAGGGTGCAGGATTACTCCCCTTTACCCAAAAAAAAAAAGTCTGCTCTGGCAGAGGTACCTGTAATCATGGGTAACAATAGAAATAACTTCTGCCCCAAAACATGTTCAACCAGCTTAAGTCTCGGCGTCTAAAAGTACAACAGGTGGTAGTAATATGAGAGAAACCTTAGTTAATGGACCTTCGCAAACTCAGGCTTCTCCCTATGTAGCTTTTATGCTCATCCCTTTTCTTTACCGAATCACCACATTTGTTACTGGTACTAATTCTTCGTATTATTGTGTTTGTAGAGTGTCTGATGGAGGTTGTGGTTGCAATGGGCAGGGCGGATGAAGCAATTGCAGAAAAGAGACATGCAGTATAGTAGAATGTTGAGATGAAAGCTTATGATTTGTTTTCAGGTTGCAAGGACCGTGTTGTTTGGCTTCTTTTTTCTACCACACATATAACCACAACTATCAGGTAATTTGTATAAAATGTGTGCTCATGTGTATGTGTAAAGATACGTAATGAATACTAAAGTAAAATGATGTTTTTAGCCTTGAACACATTAAATGATTAGGAGTTTTAAGTGTCGCTAAGGTGGTGTTTGGTTGATGCTCATGATTATTGAGTGTTTGGTTTAATATAATGGGTTAAGAAACCATATCACAAGTTTTCCAGTTAATTTTGAACCTATCGATCTCATAACTATATATAATATGCTCGAAGATCTAATTATTCTCTAAAGCATCTGTTGAACTATATAATTTTGTTACAGAATTTTTACCATAATCTGTTTTTTATCTATTATTTAGTGTAATTTGAAACGACGAACTCTATCCGCATTATATGAAGTTATAGGTCTGAATGGTCACCTCATTTGTGCATTGTCAGTATTATAACTTCTTTTTATCCTTGATTGTTATATCTATTATTTAGTTTTGCTAATTTCATCTCCTACATATATTTTTAATACACTATTCGACTTAAAATTCAACCTTTTTTGAGTTATTCTTTTTTGCCTTTCTACATATATTAATTACAATTCATTCAACTAAGTGGGTCCAATTTGCGTAGATTAACCCATTCATAAGTAAATGGGGTCAAAATTGTCACGTCTAATTTTAAAATGTGTCTTTTCTTACCAGGAATTTTATAATAATGGTGTAATACAAAGAAAACAATTTGACTGGTTACAACTCCCACTAACATTCAGTTGTTGCCACTACTAACAGTTATGTCACCTACAAGAGCTGATTCGGGTTCTGCTCTTCCTTCATCGGGTTACAACTAACGTTGAAATAACATTCTATTCACCTGGGTATTATGGGTACAACTCATTTCAGCATGAGCATTTGAAACAGTTCATAAAGGTCATTTTGCTCACTAGGCCAAACATCTCATTCCAACCTTACCTGAAGAGGATAAAATTTATGATGCGAAAGTGAAAGATGGAAAAATATGCATTGATTTCGCTGTTGATAATAGCTTGGGAACACATGAGGTTTGGGCATGCTTGTCTAAGACATCCAGGTTCACAAGTTAAGTAATACTTTTTTTAATAAAAAACCTCATTGATGTGGTAAATTAGGAGCGTCAAATAATGGAGTAATTGTAATCAATATCATGGTGTTTTTTAATCATGATTAATTGGCATTAACCGTGCTCGGTTTTATCTTTCTTTTTTCTAACAGGTACAAGAACGTTACGATTCTCGTAAAAGTGCTGATTCTACGGATGAGGTTACTAAAGGTAAATTAGTGGATATCTTTATATATGATTGTTGCTATATAGGTCCATATGAATGTGCGTAGTTGTTAGCCACATTAAATTAGCTAATTTAAATTATGCTTGCCGCTTACAACTTCCTATTATATTTTCTGACCAGCTGCTTCCAATACTTGTCAAACGAATTATACCAGGTACTGTGGAAATGTTGACCATATCGGTTTTATAAGTCATGCCCGCCTTTTTTGACAATGTCAATCAATTCTTTTAATGTTTAGATGAATTGAGAAGCTCACAATCAGCATTGGGGAACAGTGGTATATGAAACTGGAGTTGTTCCGTGTTTAGTGCGACAATTGCATGATGTGTAAAGTTGCTGTGGTAAGTCCTTATTGATCATTCAGTTATAAGGATTTGATATACGGAATAACTATATTAGCATAAATATCATGTAAATTATTTTACCATAATCAAATGGAGATTTCAAGTATGTTACCATCTCAATTGTAGCCATGAAACCTAAACCCTTTGGTCAATATAATTGAAGGTGGGAAAAAAGTGGTAGTGTTGTTACTATTTGTTCAAAAATATAATTGAAGCCAATATAATATCCGGTAGTAGTGTTGGTACTATTTTGCGCAAAACCCCGTTGTATATAAAGAAGCATTATTTCAAACGTATGGGAGATATTGATTATTTGATCGGAAGGGCAGAGATATGTTTGGAGGCTAGGGTTTTCAAGACAGTGAACCCAACAAGCTAAGAGGTGACAATGACGGGTTAGCCAAACATCCTCCTTAACTATAAAATGAAACCATTGGAAAAGATGGTTCACCACTAACTTATGGTTGTAGCAACAGCCATTTTCGCGAACCATCTCTTGTGCAACCAGCGGTTGCTTTTCTGAGGAAAAGCTTTTTCGGCTACTGCAAAGGTCCAAAGTAGTCGCACGAGTGTTGATCTCTTAAACTGGATGAGCCCAGGCAAGTTACTTTTGAAAAATCCTCACCAACTTGATCAGGTATGACTACCAACACTGTTAAACTACATACTTAATAACTTTTTATTAAAAGCTTTACGTACGTCTATTAGTTACAAAATTGGAGTTTACCAAATACCTTTCAATTATTTTGTGTACTAATGCTATCAAGTTTACCCACAAAAGGAAGGTTGAGATCAATCTTTATGTAGTAGCAGACCCACATCCCGAAGGCTAACAAGAACAAAATATGGAAAATGATGACGCACCAGTTTCACAAAATGGAGTCATGTTGGACAATGAACCTCATTGACATGAAAATGTGGTGTGGATACGTTGTGATGTTAAGGATACAAGGGTAGGAATACAAGGTATTGTACGTTCTATAACTCATTTTAAGTTACATGTTTCTTTTTGTATACTTTATAGTGTACAAAAAGATACACGTAACTTAAAATGTTACATGTTAAGAATATATACTATGTTAGGCTCCAACATAATTGTATTATAATATGAAGGTGTAGAACCTAATTCTACACATTTAGCTTAGGCTTATTATATATATGTGGTCACTTCTAAAAGAGTTAAAGCAGCTTTTGTTGTTAGTGATCCTTTTGATTAACTGAAATAGGCTTATTTGGTATGCTAGATTATACTCTTGGTGGTCTATCAATATCCTATATTGGATAATAATTAGCTTATGAATATTAATGTCACAATGGAGAGAACGGTTTATGACAGTGTACTTGATAATTCTAAATTGCCAATATGTTAAAGTACACGAGGGCTTGTGGTTTTTCATACCAAATTTTGAGGTGTTATTAAGCAAATGATTCATGGATTGTTAATGCTTTAAGTAAATTGTGAATTTAGTAACATTTTGATGGATTTTTGGTGTTTGATTCATAATTTTCTTCTATAGTTCTGCACCATTTGATTGTATGCAATAAGACATTTGCAAACCATAGTAAAAAGTATAAACGATATCGCTTGATAGATTAGACAACTATTTTTGATTTTTTTGAATTGCGGATAGTTGGTTTCCAAGATTCTGAGTTTTATTCTCAAAATGATATAGCTATCATACATCTTCTGGAGCAAGAAGTTTGTGATATTGTTATATTTAAGTCACCTCCTATTCTCTAGGTGAGATTTTAGTTTTAAAGTTCTGCTCTTCTTTTGAACAACAATCTCATGGTAATCCTGTGAATTTATTCTGATTTCACGTGCTGATACTAATGTTCACATTTATTTCAGGAGGGTGATTTTCAAGTGGACTCACTACATCATATTCTTAAATCACCTCCGCTTGTGCTAAAATGGAAGTTTTAAGGTCCTTTCGGTTTTGTTGTTTCTCATTTCATTGTAATAAGATTTTCTTAAAATACAACTTTAAATTGCTAGATCCAAAATACATATTGTTCCTATAAAACCGTGTAGAATAATGATCCATATATTTTCTTATTTCTCCATCCGTTTTTTGTTTTGCTTTGGATACATCATTACCGGAGAAGCACATGTAAACAATGGTGCCATTTGTGTAAATATAGATGAAGAAGCTTTGAAGGTAATGGTAAAGCTACTATTTGTTCATATTTGAGGGTAATATCAAGTAAACACTTCTTTTTTACATTGGCATATAGGCCATGTACTTCTGATTTTTATATTATATTATAGGGTCACATTAATCATATCTTGTAGGATATTCTAATTCGTAACATGTATGGTTACTTGTGGTTTGAATCAAATTAAAAGAGAAGAAGAGAGTTTAGAGAGAGAAAGTGGGATCCTTTTCTAGTGAGAGAAACAAGAGAAATATATTAGCTTGAATGAAAGGTCCAACCCTCTCCCTTGGTGGGAGAGGGGTATTTATACAAACAATAAAACGCCCACACCCAGGCTGTGGATCAGGCATACAGTGGGTAAAGACCCTTCCTTCTTCCACGATGTTACTTAATCTAAACTAATACTAACTAAATAATAAACTAACTATGAGCTATCTTAATGCTATTACATCATTTAGGTGACCGAGTCTTTTATTGGAATATTTGTATTCCTAACAATCTCCCCCTAAGCAAGGTCACCTTTGAAATTTAAGCTCTTTGTCTTCAAGCATTCTTAAGATCTTGTAGCTCGTAGGTTCTGATTCTTCTCTTTTGATCTCACTTTGTACATCAAGCAATGATCTTGTGATTTGTGTTCCTTTGGTATGTGTGATCTTTGAGCTTCTTTGAGATCATCAGCCATAGTAAATCTCCAAGCTCATCCTTAGTTGTATTGCCTTCATGTGATGTTGTGACTTTGGGACCATCATGCTCACACCCTTCTATATTAGGAGACTTTTCATCAGAGTTGCGGAAATGTTGTTGGTAGTCTCTCAACATTCAGTGTAGGGAGTCTCTCATCATTCATGATCATCATAGATAGTGAGGAGGATGAGTGAGCATGAGGTATGGATTGACTCGATTTAGCTGGAATTAGGCACCACCAATGCCATCTTTATATTTGTCCCTGAAATAAAATAGTTAGCAATAAAGATAGAGAAAGAATATGGCTTTGTCATTCGTTTAGCGAGGACAGACTACCCTCCAGTTCTGTGAGAACCGACCTGTGATTAGGTAGAGTCTCTTTTAAAGAAGACTCTCCTTGACAAGAATTTCCAGCTTGTAGTAATGAATTTTCCAAAGAATTCACTTCGGAATTTTCCTACTAAGCATGTTCTCATACTTGAACGTCTCAAAGCGGACATCACGATAGAGTGAATCGGTGATTTGATATTCACTGATTGATGAGAACTTGATTTATAGAAATCACTCGCGTGTCAAATAATAAACATTTTTGAGACACGACGAGAGTTTTAAGCTTTGAATCACATTTCCATCAAAAATACTTTTGTTTGAAAGATTATACACAATCAATGTGCTTGAAAATTAGTTTGTGAGCACATTGAAAGGTTTTTGCAAAAGTATTCGTCAATCCCTTTCCTGGAACAAGTTTGATTCAATGTTAAATCACACCATTGTTGCTTTCCAGTTGTCACTTGATCATTGATCCAAGATGGGATCTCACATGTCACCTACCAAGAGCTTGAATGATGTTCGCTCTAGAAGGATTTCCATCATCATTGTGAATATTTTCATATCACTCGGATGTTCTGGCAATACCACAAGGATAATGCGTATAATGCGTATGACTCTAAATATTTTATCTTACTTTCCACATTGTGTGAAACAATAACTATATTGGAATGCGTCCTAGTGAGACTTATCGATGATCTCTTTGGCTCTAGACTCAATAGTGCATTTTGATCCGCTCCTGGAGACTGGGGAAGCATATCCTGTTTTAGGTATCAACATAGCTCGCAATGAGCGGTCGATACATTGCACATGGTTCCCCGTGAGAATGAAACAAACTCTTTTAAGAGAACTTGAGTGTTTGGGAAGTTTAGTGCAGTGAGTCACTGGGTCCATGACGTCTTGTCTTCAATACCAGTGTTACCTTAGTAACCACTAGTAGCATATGAAGTTGAACCCGGTTTCTGCCCTAAGGTTGAATATTTGGAGGGCTATTTCTTTTCACCCTTTTCACATTTCATTTCTTTTTCATTCTTCAACCCCTTTAGTGCTTACCGAGACTTCATCACTAGAACCTTGTTGGGTTTGTTCCAGTCCTAGCTCTATCTCAGTCTGCACTCTTCCCTTTCTAACTTTTCTCCTTTTTTCAATCATTCCTAAGGATTTCTAATCTATCTAGTGGATTGTCTCTGGGAAGATCCTTCTGGTTCAGGTGGATCATAGGAACTCATACCTAACCTTAACCATCCATATAACTCCATGGATAAAGATAAATGGTCAGTCTTTGGTATTTTTCCACAATCGCCTTTTGCCCCCTCAATATGTGCATCGATATTTGAAAGAGTATATCACATATGTGGGAGCATATTATTGAGTCCAAAAGATCACGTTTGATTATCATATTTCTTATTTAAATCACATTCTCTCGCCCGATCAAAATTTTCAAACCATTCGAGATTTTGGATCTCAATTGATTTAAATACGTTAGAAAACGTTTGGGGAGAGAAATGCGGCCAGTTTTAATAATTTCTGATAAAAGGAACCTTTTTCTGCTCCCCTTCAATCTGTGAGGGAGGTTGTTATGTGTCAGATTTGATGAGTTTATAAAAGATTTGAAGTTTTAACGAAAACTCTTTGAAAATATTCTCATTCTTACACATAACCATCACAAATTGTATTATTGCAAGGTTTTTGTACAAAGTGGAGAGTTTTGATGATACATAAACTTTTGAGAAATCACTCTCCCCCTCAATCAATGACGGATGTTAAAACTGAAATTTTATGATAAAATTTTGAAGTCATTGATTGAGTGAATAATTTTATCAAAATTTGGATTCAGTTTGATTTTCAATCAAAATTTCATGGTACCACCAAGTTTTGTACAAATACTTTCTGGAAGAATCATAAAAGGAAAAGTATTTGTGATAAAAAGAAGATTTCTCTTCTTATACAAGAAATGATGCACTGAAGCGTACATCAGGTCGAGGGTGCACGGATGTAAAGTAATCCATGCCCGGATGAGCTTCACCTGGTAAAAGGAACAACCGTCTTTTTGGCGACATGTTTTCCCCATTTTGAAAAACGGGTTGCTATCTGAAATAATAGCAAGCCATAATTTAAAGTACGGGTTACAGTCTGAAATAACTGCAAGCCATAATTTTTAAGAATGTTTTGAGAAACGACATGTTTTAGAAAAACATTATTTGAAAAAGAAAAACTCTTGCTCAAGCATATGTATGATTCCGTGTCATTATTGAATGACATTTCTAGAAACGTGCATAATACTGATTACACAAGAGACATGTCGTGAGAGGAGTATTTTTGGATTTTTTGTAATTTTTCAGATTTTTATGGTTTTTATAGGTTTTATATTTTTCTATTTTCTTTTTGTTTTAAGCTATGTACAAAGGATATGTGAAATAAATCCATTACTCCTCATTTTTTTCCTGAAGACATTTGAGTGAAACTGGCGAAGGACTCTTCATTCCAAAGCACGGGAGAATGAATTGAAGTCGTTCTCTCAGAAGTGCTTTTGTGAAAAAATCCACCAGCTGAAATTCTGTCCTCACGAAGTAAAAGTTCCACTACCCCTTTCTCAACTTGTGCCACCACACCTTTAGAGAATCCATTTACGAGGAGAAACTTTGATAGTGTATCATATCATGCCCTAGCCGCCTGCTTTAGGCCATAGTGAGCCCTTTTCAGATGATAGACCTGGGTAGGACGAACAAGATCCACAAATCCTTCAGGTTGACTGATATAAACGACTACATTCAGCTCGCCATTTAGAAATGCAAATTTTCACATCCATTTGATAGACCACCATGGTCTTACTTGCCGCATTGGCGAGAAATATTCTGATAGGTTCAATACGAACAACTGGAGCGAAAGATTCTTCAAAATCAATGCCTTCCTTTAGACGATATCCCTTAGCAACAAGCCTTACCTTGTTTTCCAAATTACATCATGCTCATCAAGTTTCACTTTGAAGATCCACTTAAGAGCACTAATCATTGCACAGTCTGGAGGTAGTACCAATTCCCATACTTCAAGTCGATCGAACTTGCAAACTTCTTCATGCATTTCATTAACCCAACAGTCTTTAGAGATAACAGTCTTGATATCTTTGGGTTCGACTTTGGATAGTACAGAATTATAAAAGCACCACAAGGCAAAGGTGGTAAGTTGCCTTCATGTGAACACTGGTCGAGAAGGATTCCCAATAATGTTGTCAATCGGATGATCATCGGTCCGTTTTTTGAGATTTTGATGTGGTTGAGGGTAGGAACCTGAAGAAACCAAGTTTGTATCCCTTGAAGAAGGTGTCTCAGAAGAAGATTCAGGAGCAAATAGGATCTTGAACAGAGCATCTTCAAGAGGAGCAAATGAATTCACTTCAAAAGAATTGTCGACTGTAGTGCCTTGATGTATAGAAGGAGATTGAAGATTTGACGATGATGGTGAATAACTTGTAGATGGAGCATCTTGGTCAAGTCAAGTAGACACTGATGGACCATTTAAGTTGTACAGAACCGGAGCAGCGGCAGCTAGTGGTGTCAGTGTATCATTAGTAGGTGTCTCAAAGTATTAAACAATCATTGGGTCAAACAAGATCTTCAAGATCTCATTTATAGTTGGTACATAAGGTACTGCAGGAGTGGGATGCTGTACAAGACCTGAACTAATCGGCTCAAGAGACAAAAGTTTAAACGCGGGTCCTGCACTGATGTGTACAGGAGCCGTATGCTCAGTCAGCTCAACGAATGTGACGTGAAAGGTTTCCAAGATTTATCAGGTTTGTATGTTGTAGATTCGGTATCCCTTGCGATCTGGAGCATAACCAATGAAGAATCCAATATCAGCTTTAGCTTTTAATTATCCTAGATCTTATCTGTCATCTGTAGGGTAGCTTAAAGCACGAAATACACATAGAAAGGAGAGATCCGGTTTCTTGCCATGTATCAGCTTATATGGAGTTTTGTTGTGAAGAGTATGTATCAAGTATCGGTTTTGGGTGTAACAAGCTATAGCAATTGCTTCCGCCCAGAGGAACATTGGTGCCCTGGAAAATATTAGCATGGTTTGTGCAGCTTCTAATAGAGTATGGTTTCGTCTTTAAACAATGCCGCTCTACTGAACAGAGTGTGGAACACTTTTCATGTAGGTGATGCCAATACTTTTGTAAAATTGAATGAGTCGTTTGTTAACAAACTCATTTCCGTTGTGTGTACGGATGATTCTGAAGGTTTTGTTGAGTCATACTTGTAGCTGTTTAATGAGTTTGATGATAACCTCTGGAATCACGTCCTTGGTTCTTAAAAACTTCACCCATGTAAACCGAGAATAGTCGACGACTTTCACAAGAACATACTCCTTCCCATTTATACTTTGCATTTTCATTGGTATGCATATATCCATGTGCAGGGTGTGAAGAACTTCCATAATGGTGTTGACAGTTTTGGGTTTGTAGGTATACTTCTTGCTTTTGCCCAATTGACAAGTCGAACACCTATGATCTTTTTCATACTTTAATCTGGGTAGACCTCATACAAGATCCTTGTGATCAAGATCATTGATGGTACCAAAGTTCAAGTGATTTAAACGTTGATTCCATAGCCACGATTTGATCTTTGAGGCCTTAGACTGCAATCAAGTAGGAGAAGACCGCATCATGTCTTCAAATAGAGATGGTGTACAAGTTTGTGCGACGAGAACCTTTAAGAAGATCAACACCATCCTATTCACTGACGAAGCATGTAAGTTTACTGATAGCAACTTCTAGATCATAATCACAGTCTTGACAAATCAGAAAACACATTATGACCCAGTCCTTTGACGTAGAATACCCTGGAGATTACACTGTTACCAAATACATAGTCTCCATAACCCATAATTGCCCCAAAATGGTCGTTCCCGAAATTTAACTGTCCCAATAAACAAATTCACGAAATTCTTGAGCTGTGAGCGATCCCCATTCATATGATATGGGCAGCCTGAGTCCAAATGTTAAAGGACGATATGTACGACCTGCATTTGGAAACAGACGAAAGAAGAGAGTTTGGAGTGCCGGAACCCCAATTTGAGTTGGGTTCCAGTTGGTTAGAGCAAACAAATTCTAGAGCAACTAAGACCTTAGGTTCATTCATTTCAATGGTGGAAGTTTCACTAGTCGATGCAATGGACCCAGTTAAAGGACATTTTGCCTGTAAAGGGAAAGTTCTACCATTTAGCTTCCATTTCTTAATAGGCACTACTTTAGAGTTAGTCATCCTAGTTAAAGGGCACTGTTCTCCTAAAGTGAATTACATTCCAGTGGGCTTCCATTGATAACCAACATAGGCAAACATTTTTCCTGTTGCTTTCCAAATTTGCTTAATTTGTTTAGCTCTCCAAACTTTCTTAACTGGGGGTTTGTTAAACGCCTTCAGAAAATTCTCAAAACACTTATCATGATTACTCGAGATTAAGCATTTATTACATGTTTTGCAAAGCAAATTAGGATTTGAATTATGGTTCCTTTAGTTCAACTCAGACTTACAGTTCCTCATGTGGTCTTCTACTTTCGTCTTTGGAACACTTTTGTCCAGAGGAGTCCTATAATCCTTCATATTACTCCTAGGTTTTGACTTGCTAGCATTAGTGACACTATTAACTCATGTAGAAGGAGTGATGGGAACCTTAGTCTTTTTCACTTCTAGTTGCTGAACATGTTTTGATGTGTTGAGATCAGAATTTTCCAAAGGTTCAGCAAAGGTAACATGCTTGTTTGTTGACTTAGAGGATGATCCAGATGACCTATCTTACTTGCTATAAATCTTAGGACATGTACCAATAGAGTTCCTGAGATCTATTAGTGAGAAAGCAGGCACCTACAATAGCATCATCAAGTGGTTTTGCTATCCTATCCTCTTCAACGGTTTCACGAAGTAAGTCAAGGCACTCTTTAAGATGTTTAAGATAGTCACTATGAACTAACTTATTATTCCTAAGGGGAAGAGGAATATTCACAGCATCAATTGCGTACTTCTTACAAGCAGAAACCTTTTGAACAACATTATCACAAGTGATGATTGGCATTTTCCCTTTCACCTGATTCTTTAGATTCTCAATCTATTTAAGCAAAGAAGTTATCTTTTCATTGTTTTTATCACGTGTGATCTTAATTGAATCATATAACTCTTTGTGATGCTGTTTAACTTTTGAATTTTCAACTCGAAACCAATCATTTTCATGTTGCAATTTATTGATGGCATCTTGAAATTGATAATTCTGAGAATCTATAGACTGTGGTTTTTGGGTGCCAATCACATCACTGTTGTTTGACTTCAATTGGGCAATTTGTGCCCTCAATTTTCGAATCGTGTTAGTGTGAGCTTGAATTTTTTCATCAAGTTTGGCTAGTTCAAAATATGCATCAAATTCAGGAGCATCCGAAATGTCTTGGCATTTGAGATTTTGATTCTTTCTTCTAAATGTTGACACTTTAATTGCAAATTAAGATTATCAACCTCTAGTTTTGACAAATGCCTGACCATGTTATCATCGTCATCGTTTTGAATTTTCTCACGCAATTTTAAATTCTCCCCCTCAAGCTCAACAACACGATTTTGGAGAACATTTAAAGCAACAGACATCTCATAAAATTGACAAACAGTAAATGTAGAATCAGTAGCAGTATAGAATGTAACAATTCACATTTTCAGGTTAACTTCTATTCCCGGAAAATTTCACTATTCACTTTTACTATTCATTTTCCTGAAATTTGATTTTTGTTTCATGGCCTCGAGTGATAAATCATTTCCATGGCTAATTAAAAGTTTGACACTCATCAGATCATTTTCGCGAAAGTTATTAAGGAATTACACGTTTTAGGGTAAAACATCATTCAAAAATTCTACGCACAACGATACTCGACCGCGTTAATTTTCCCAATATCAGAAAAATGTTTGATACACTCATGATTTATTTGAGAATTAATCATGACTAGAAAAATATGACCAAATAAACCACGGCCGTGAAAAACAGGAATTTTCATTTTTAAGCGTTTTTACTCAGCCGTAACCTTAGCCTATACCTGCACCGCGTTTCTAAGATGATTTGAGATTTCACATTTTTGGAAAAAGTCAACATATTTTTCCCTCCTCCTTTGACCAAAAATCATTCCTTGATTTTTAGGCTTACGGTTTTATGTCTAAAAGACATTAAATACCAACCGACACTAGACTGAGCCCAGTCTAGACATCATAAGTCATTTTAAATCATTATTATCTTATTAGAAAAGTAACATTTTACTTTTCTCAATTCTACACAATATTCGTACGTTTTACGTATTACGCATTTTAGACCCGTGTTTCAGTTTTAGCAGGGTTTTAGCACCCCAGTGGAACCTACCACTCATTTTATATTTTATTATGGGGTATTTTGACAAGTTTAATCATTCTTCCAAGTTTCGTATTTTTACGATACCCGGTTTTACATATTATGGCTTAATCGTTTACGGTTAGCATTTTACGGAGTCAAAACTAGTTACATAAGATAGATAAGATCATCAAAAACCAACTCATCCCTTCCTATCCATTCCAAACCGCCTCTAGAGGGGGGGGGGGGAATCACCCATGTGGCTTGATCTCATGCCATTAGCCTTAAGATTTAAACACATGTCCAAACTTGGTCACCAAGTGTTGACTGGTCATGAGTTCTAACCTCCTCATTGGCATATAAATACCCCTCCTCCCCCTCCTTGGCTGTCCCACATCACACACACAACACACCATCTCTTTAGCTAATTACTTCCAAGTTTCATGCAAGATTCAAGTGCTACAACAACATATAAACTCTAGTTTGGTTTTGATTCATCAAACTACTTCCAAACCCTAGAAACTTTGGTGATTTCTCTTGAGTTTGAATCCACTCAAGTCACCTCAACTTTCATCATCTCTCTTTCAAGAATACAAGTGTAGAAAGATTGCTTGAAGTGAAGTAGGGTGAAGCTAAAGTCTATCAAAGTCCTTACCTTACATGTTACTTACCTTTCTTTGTTGAAAGCCAAAAGTTGTAAGCAAACCCTAACATGCTTTCTTGTTAAATATCATTTTCATGCTATTTATATGTCATTCACACTATATATTGTCTTGTTATTATGTTCATGATGTTTAAAAATTGGTAAAACAAGTTATGGTATATATATGTTAACTTATGTTAAGATAACAAGAAAACTAGTGACTTTTATGGAGAACCACGACCAAAATAGTATAACTATGATATTGTATACTTACCTACTGTTAAAGAGGACTTAACAAGGAAAAAATAGCAATTTGAATCAACTAAAACGAGTACACGAGTCAAAAGTTATGGCCATAAGAAGTTAGCGAAACCAAAACGCCAAAACTGCCAAACATAACCTGAAACGATCTGACCCTTTTGAAAGTGGCACTTCTGTTCCGATTCATCAAAAACTTAAAACACGAAAGTTGTCCGGAACGATGTTTTCGTTCAGGAATAAAGAAGCTCGAGCCCTGAAAACGCTTTACGAGTGAGATTTTTCTTCAAATTCTTAACAGCCCATTTTAAGACCAAATGACCATGTAATAGTTATGGTTAATTGAAACCAAGAGGTCTAGTGACCTAAAGCCAAGACCACAACCATGGCTAAGGTCAAGGTTGAGTCTCAAGACCATGGAACAATGACCAAGGTCACGGCAAGGCCATGACTAAAGACCATATAAACTTACCTAGGCAAAAACATGAACTATAGAGTTTGCAACATAAACATCGAATTTGGATCTACTCCATCAAAATAACCATAAGACTCATTGTAATAACAATCTTCATCCAAAAGTAAACTTTCCTAAGTTTATTCAAATATTGGACATGTAACTTTTCAGATCAAAACTTATATATATATATATATATATATATATATATATATATATATATATATATATATATATATATATATATATATATATATATATATATATATATATATATATATTTCATCAACTACTACAATAGTAGGGAGCCTCATGTGAGGAGTTCATTATATAAGCCGTCAAGATGAGTTGTGGATTTACGAATTTAAGTGTCCTGGCTCCTCGAAAATTTACTACATGACTTCCGAATTATGTCGGCTCGAACAGTAGTAAGCGATATATAAACTATACATGTTTCATAAACCATTTCTTTTCATAGACTTACACTATACTAAGTACTACATCATGGACAAAATGCAAGACATATATAGACAATTCTTCATATTCTTTACTCCAATCCTAAGTCGCAACATTCTATTATAGGTTGCTCGTGGAAACCTTCACGATTCGACCATCACATTCACTACTTGCTATATAACTTAAGGTGAGTTCATAGCCCCACTTTCTATTGTTTAACTATTTTACAAACCCATGAGGGGGATACATGCTATTATTTTTCTACTCGAACACAATGCTTTCTACTGTATGCTATTCGACTATGTTTTATTGTCACTAAGTAACATCCTTGCCAAACCAAGATCCCTTATTATGAACCATTTAATCACTAGTAATAGTGAGCGCGAATATTGAGAATAGGCCTATTGGGATTGACGAATCCCATTTGTGTTGAACAACTACGAGTTCAAACAAATGCACTAATATTTGAGACATAGGTATGATGGCAAAGTACCTACCGGGATAACTCCGCCGATTGATATTGGTACCCGTTAACGTTTTGGTGTCATAAGCTTAGTGAATTAATAACCGTTTTGGGCGTATAACAACATAGCCCATCTTTGTTTACCAACCATTGGTGTGAGCCTATAACTCACACTACCAACATATTGTGTTCAAACATTAAACAAACTCTATGAATATCAATCAACCTTTGTGTTGACCTCTCAAGCATGTATTTCAGGTTCATGATGATCAAGGATGGCACGGAAGGGCACAGATACTCAAGAGGGCTATAAATTTTATTATCATTCAAAAACTCATTTAATGTACATTGTAAACATGGAACCATCTGGGACCTCATTTTGTAATCTCTGATATTTATATAATTTGAATGATAAATCTTTTAAAACGACTAAATTAGAGTTCATTTTCTATCATTGTGACTATTGTGCCGTCGAGTAACACACAGTTTGAATTCCGCTGCATCCATGAATTGGGGGTGTTACAGATTGGTACCAGAGCCATGGTTATAGAGAAACGGGTCTAATTGAGACCTAAACTATAACTACAATTACAAGCAAAAACATTTTTATAGCCTTCCGCTCTCCGTGTCTTGCATCCTCCAGACGATTATGGATTTATTAAGCATTTTATACTACACAAACATGTTAGCACATGGATATATGTACCCTTAACATAATTGAGCATTTCCCCGTAAGCATTTTATACTACATGAACATATTAGTATATTGATATATAAACTCGATTTATTTTCAATCATTTATCTAAACAATGGACTAAACATATCTGCGTACGCCTATTCTAGGGCATTTCGACACAACCACATCCTCCCAATCATGTTCCTACTCCAACATTTTATGTCCAAGATATTGTAACTAATCGAAATAGTCTTTCCTATTTCCAAGACATTGTATGATACAATGGTCTCGTCTATTTTCCAAGACATTGTATTATACAATGGTCTTAATCATTTCTCAAATGTTTTGAGTCACACAATGGTCTAACCTACTTCCCAGACATTGTGAATTGCACAATGGTCTAATCTACTTCCGAGACATTGTGATTTGCGCAATGGTCTTTGGAATTATTCCATCACATCATCAATATCATTTCATATGATATCAAAAACCTATCACAATCTATCGATTTCTAAATAGAAATATGATATTTCTAAAGGATAACCTAATCCATCATCTACAAAAGCTGAACTTTCTCTACATTCATCAAAGTTTTCTTCTGAAACCTTCATTGTTAAAAGTTTGTGATCCTGGAGAAGTATGGACTGTTTTAGAACTACTTAAAGCTTCCTTTCCACACGTATCTACCCGTACTATCTTCTATGTAATGGAATGTGAAAACATAGGTTACAAGTCTTGTATGGGCGGGACTTGCAACTAAATTGTTTGACATCGCCTTTGTTTAGTGGACAGTTTCTCAAAAGCAACGAACATATATCAAGTATACCTAATTTAGGTATTTGAAAATTTTATCGAACCTAGGCTAAATATAGACTAGTCACCTATATTTAACCTAGGGACAGTGGAACATAGTTTGACTAACTATGTTCGACTTAAAATTTTCAAATACTGGGAATAGTTGTACTAGGGTTATGTTCATATTAATTTCCTACATGAACTCAATAAACCACCAGAATACTTTAAAACGATCTAGAGACACGATAGTGCCTTACCACTCAGCGAAATCTTAACACCTTATTTGCACTGCCTAATTTCATTCTTGAAAGTTTTCATTTATGAGATAATCCGAACTACTATCTTGGGATAGTTATCAATTCTTCTCTTCATCCCGTAGAAGTACTATCCTGTTTAGTTCCTAAGGATACCATTCCGTCATAAACTTTTAAAAATCTCTTAAGATTTTCAAAGCAAACTCAACATCTATACCTAAGAATATTAATGTTAAGCATACACTACACACTTTTGTTCATCAACATATGACATCATTATCTTCACAACCATTACAACCACAAGCTCATTAACAGATCTTGATGCACTTTTAAAGCTCAAATCATCCTTAGTTACACCACAAGCACCCTCATCAGCTTTACAAGATTGAATATTCATCTTGTACTTTTGGAACACCAGTATCATCTCGTAATACACTACCTTGTAACTCACCGGCTAGTTATGAATGTTGTGTTGGGAATTCTTAAGTAGGATGATTTATAATTATTTGAATGGATTGGGATGCCTTTTTATTTAAATAAAGAAATTGTAAATCACCGAACCATAAGTTTATATTCCCCTATTTACATTGTTTGGGATGCCTCTCTATGTAAATAAAGAATTATAAGCAAGTGGGCTTATTTGTATCCGAAATAACATAAGTATGAAGTCAATAAACACTAGGTACAACAACAGATTACCTACTAGACTATGATTGCAACTACTATCCCAATTTCCATTGATATTCGACTACTATATCAAATATCATTTAATCGATTCCTATGTCAATTGCTATTGTTGTTCAACTACTATATCAATTGCTATTGATACTTAACAATTATATCAATTTCTATTTGATATTCAACTATGTTATCAATCTCTATTGACACACCGTATTCTGAGACAAATCAAACTACATCACCGGTAATCACAGACTCTAGTCCTCATAAGTAACCACACCTTTTCATTGACACCACTCCAACATATAACACACACAGAACTTCAGAACGAAGTTCCCCGTAAGGGGTAGAGACTGTAACAATTCACATTTTCAGGTTAACTTCTATTCCCGGAAAATTTCAGTATTCATTTTTACTATTCACTTTTACTATTCATTTTCCCAAAATTTTCCCGAAATTTGATTTTTGTTTCATGACCTCGAGTGATAAATCATTTCCATGGCAAATTAAAAGTTTGACACTCATCAGATCATTTTCGCGAAAGTTATTAAGGAATTACACGTTTTAGGGTAAAACGTCATTCAAAAATTCTACGCACAACGAAACTCGACCGCGTTAATTTTCCCCGTATCAGAAAAATGTTTGATACACTCATGATTTATTTGAGAATTAATCATGACTGAGAAAAATATGACCAAATAAACCTCGGCCGTGAAAAACAGGAATTTTCATTTTTAAACGTTTTTAATCAGCCGTAACCTTAGCCTATACCCGCACCGCGTTTCTAAGACAATTTGAGTTTTCACATTTTTGGAAAAAGTCAACATATTTTTCCCTCCTCCTTTGACCAAAAATCATTCCTTGATTTTATGAATCATTCCTTGATTTTTAGGCTTACGGTTTTATGTCTAAAAGACATTAAATACCAACTGACACTAGACTGAGCCAAGTCTAGACATCATAAGTCATTTTAAATCATTATTATCGTATTAGAAAAGTAACATTTTTCTTTTCTCAATTTTACACAATATTCGTACGTTTTACGTATTACGCGTTTTAGACCCGTGTTTCCAGTTTTAGCAGGGTTTTAGCACCCCAATGGAACCTACCACTCATTTTATATTTTATTATGGGGTATTTTGACAAGTATAATCATTCTTCCAAGTTTCGTATTTTTACGATACCCGGTTTTACGTATTATGGCTTAATCGTTTACGGTTAGCATTTTACGGAGTCAAAACTAGTTACATAAGATAGATAAGATCATCACAAACCAACTCATCCCTTCCTATCCATTCCAAACCACCTCTAGGGGGGGGGGATCACCCATGTGGCTTGATCTCATGTCATTAGCCTTAAGATTCAAACACATGTCCAAACTTGCTCACCAAGTGTTGACTAGTCATGAGTTCTAACCTCCTCATTGGCATATAAATACCCCTCCTCCCCCTCCTTGGCCGTCCCACATCACACACACAACACACCATCTCTTCAGCTAATTACTTCCAAGTTTCATGCAAGATTCAAGTGCTACAACAACTTATAAACTCTAGTTTGGTTTTGATTCATCAAACTACTTCCAAACCCTAGAAACTTTGGTGATTTCTCTTGAGTTTGAATCCACTCAAGTCACCTCAACTTTCATCATCTCTCTTTCAAGAATACAAGTGTAGAAAGATTGCCTGAAGTGAAGTAGGGTGAAGCTAAAGTCTATCAAAGTCCTTACCTTACATGTTACTTACCTTTCTTTGTTGAAAGCCAAAAGTTGTAAGCAAACCCTAACATGCTTTCTTGTTAAATATCATTTTCATGCTATTTATATGTCATTCATACTATATATTGTCTTTTTATTATGTTCATGATGTTTAAAAATTGGTAAAACAAGTTATGGTATATATATGTTAACTTATGTTAAGATAACAAGAAAACTAGTGATTTTATGGAGAACCACGACCAAAATAGTATAACTATGATATTGGAAACTTACCTACTGTTAAAGAGGACTTAACATAGAAAATATAGCAATTTGAATCAACTAAAACGAGTACACGAGTCAAAAGTTATGGCCATAAGAAGTTAGCAAAACCAAAACGCCAAAACTGCCAAACATAACCTGTAAACGATCTGACCCTTTTGAAAGTGGCACTTCTGGTCCGATTCATCAAAAACTTAAAACATGAAAGTTGTCCGGAACGACGTTTTCGTTCAGATTTAAAGAAGCTCGAGCCCTGAAAACGCTTTACGAGTGAGATTTTTCTTCAAATTCTTAACAGCCCATTTTAAGACCAAATGACCATGTAATAGTTATGGTTAATTGAAACCAAGAGGTCAAATGACCTAAATCCAAGACCACAACCATGGCTAAGGCCAAGGATGAGTCTCAAGACCATGGAACAATGACCAAGGTCACGGCAAGGCCATGACTAAAGACCATATAACTTACCTAGGCGAAAACATGAACTATAGAGTTGGCAACATAAACATCTAATTTGGATCTACTCCATCAAAATAACCATAAGACTCATTGTAATAAAAATATTCATCCAAAAGTAAACTTTCCTAAGTTTATTCAAATATTGGACATGTAACTCTTCGGATCAAAACTTATATATATATATATATATATATATATATATATATATATATATATATATATATATATATATATATATATATATATATATATATATATATATATATATATATATATATTATCAACTACTACAATTGTAGGGAGCCTCATGTGAAGAGTTCATTATGTAAGCCGTCGAGATGAGTTGTGGATTTACGAATTTAAGTGTCCTGGCTCCTCGAACGTGTACTACTTGACTTCTGAATTATGTCGGCCCGAACAGTAGTAAGCGATATATAAACTATACATGTTTCATAAACCATTTCTTTTCAAAGACTTACACTATACTAAGTACTACATCATGGACAAAATGCAAGACATATATAGACAATTCTTCATATTCTTTACTCCAATCCTAAGTCACAACATTCTATTATAGGTTGCTCGTAGAAACCTTCACGATTCGACCATCACATTTACTACTTGCTATATAACTTAAGGTGAGTTCATAGCCCCACTTTCAATTGTTTAACTATTTTACAAACCCATGGGGGGGATACATGCTATTATTTTTCTACTCGAACACAATGCTTTCTACTGTATGCTATTCGACTATGTTTTATTATCACTAAGTAACATCCTTGCCAAACCAAGATCCCTTATTATGAACCATTTAATCACTAGTAATAGTGAGCGCGAATAATGTGAATAGGCCTATTGGGATTGACGAATCCCATTTGTGTTGAACAACTACGAGTTCAAACAAATGCACTAATATTTGAGACACAGGTATGACGGCAAAGTACCTACCGGGATAACTCCGCCGATTGATATTGGTACCCGTTAACATTTTGGTGTCATAAGCTTAGTGAATTAATAACCGTTCCGGGCATATAACAACGTAGCCCATCCTTGTTTTCCAACCATTGGTGTCAGCCTATAACTCACACTACCAACATATTGTGTTCAAACATTAAACAAACTCTATGAATATCACTCAACCTTTGTGTTGACCTCTCAAGCATGTATTTCAGGTTCATTATGATCAAGGATGGCACGGAAGGGCACGGATACTCAAGAGGGCTATAAATTTTATTATCATTCAAAAACTCATTTAATGTACATTGTAAACATGGAACCATCTGGGACCTCATTTTGTAATCTCTGATATTCATATAATTTGAATGATAAATCTTTTAAAATGACTAAATTAGAGTTCGTTTTCTATCATTGTCTATTGTGCCGTCGAGTAACACCCAGTTTGAATTCCGCTGCATCCATGAATTGGGGGTGTTACATAGAATACATCTTGAGCAATACATTTATCAATCAAGGTATCATTCATGATAAGAGCATTTTTCCTCACAATTTCACTATATTGAAGATTTGTTGCAGTTTGTTTTCCCTCGTTTTCCACTTCTTTAAACACCTTTTTCATATCATCAACATCTTTATTTAAGGTTTTTTGAAGACCTCAAAATGTTCCTTGAGAAGTTTAAAGAATGGCATGACCTCAGTTAAATAACAACTTTTTGTTTGTTCAAAACCCCTTTCCCCTTCAGTAATACCCGTGGGCGTAGTTCTCTTTTTACATGTTTTATCAAAATCAGTGAATAATAAACCAAGAACATATAGAGCAATTAGAGTATTATTTTTTGTGGGGAGAGTTAAAGGGACAAGATGCCTAGGTGTGTTTAGTGGGTATAACGTTGGATTAGCTATCTTAAACATGGTACGAGTTTCACCCACAATTCTTTATGCTTTCATTTTTTCTAAGTCTATGCTCCAAGATATTTTCTCAGGGGTAAACCTTTCTTGAGCGGCAAAAATAGCTAATCGGTTATCTTTAGAGTAATCATATTTGTACAGAATTTTTTTGCAATGCACCAGGGATCCTTTAATTTTTCAGCCATTATTTCTCTGGTTCTATCTTCTATCTCATTGGTCTCATCATCGGATCGCACATTAGGAGAGGCATGACCAAGCTTAAGCATAACATTTGCATCATATAATGCAGGTTAGGCATCTCTAACGCTCCTAAGGCAATTAGATTTGGGTTCACCTACATCCTTTTCACTGTTTTCATCACACAACTTTCTATGCTTTAGTATCATTTGAGCAGTTTTAATGGTTTGGCCTTGTGTGTACAACTTATTTTCAAGGTTGTTCTTTGACATCTTAAGTCTGGAAAAATCATTTAAGAGTTTTGTTTCCTTATCCTGAAAATCAAGTTTTTGTGTAATCATACTCTTTTGTATCTCCTGTTCACGTTTGACAGTTTGATCAAGTTGAATTTGTAAAGATTTCAACTCTTGTTTCAATGTTTCTTCCTTTAAGTTACGTTCGATTATATATGCATGCATTTGCCAATCCATTTTCTGTTCACTTTCGGTTAGCTCAAATTTTGCACTTTGTTCATAACAAGTCACCTGATCTTTAAGGATGTTAAGTCTAGTGGTCATGGTGTCATCAGGGATATAAACAGTGTGCTCATGCAAATCACAATCATTATCGACAACAGAAGATGCACTACTTGGTACAACTGACTCTTCGTTGTGTTTCACATATTGTTCACATGGGAAAACATCGTTATTTCCCATATTAGCAGTATTTGAACCAACAACGTTTGTCAGTTGTACTTTGTTGGGAATGTCATGTTTATCGACCATGTCATTCAGTTTGAGTACCTTAGCACATGAAACCTTTTCTTTCATCGGTCTGATATATGCTTCCACATCCTGTGTAGCAAGAAGAGTCATTGAACTGTTGGTATAGTCAAGCTTATCAGTTTCTGATCCTCTGTCATCGGTGACAACTATCCCAACATCCAATGCTATACCTAAATCCACAGTAACATCACTTGATTGCACCTGACATGCCTTCACCTTGTCTTCATACTTGAGTTTGTGCTGTGCTCTTTCCATGATGTACTCCTTCACATTATCGAAGAGTTGGAGTAGTGTAACTCTGAACACGTCAACTTCGATTCCCGTGTGAGTAGCAAAGCCCTTTTTCATCATTTGACTCTCATGATCATACTCCTCAGTTAATCTCGAATCAATGAACTCTTGGAGTTGGTTGTTGATCACACAGAATCCAGCCATAAATCTTTCTTCAGAAAATTCACCCTTTTCAAGTTTTTGTTGAAGTTGATCTAAGTATAGAGTCATTTTTCCTGTGAAGGTCTCAACCTTTTGACTGAAGAGTGTTGCGAATGAATGATTGTAACCTACCGAGTATCCAGGTTGTGCAAAGAGAACCTTGAGATGTGAATGAAGTAATCGAAAACATTCAATGCAACTATCCTTTGCATTATCGGGCAATTTAATTGGCTAATGAAGTTCATTCTCTTGAGACTTCGAGCACAAAGATTCGATTGTTGCATTATCAGACTCAAACACTTTAATTTGTTGTGAAGGGTTAGAAGTCTTATTTTCATCGATCATGTCGTACAATTTGAGTATCTCAGGTATAACTGAATCTGAAGAATTTGACATGATGTGGACATGCACTGGATTTTACACTTCTATGATTTAAACCGAGAAATAGATTCTTTCGCGGGATTTTACAAAATCAAGAAGAAACCGTGAAACACCGAAGATTTGAGTTGAACATGATGATTAGTTGATGGATGGACTAGGTTATATGTTGTTTAGTTGTGATCTTGGTTCGGTTTATGCAAGTTGTAATGGTGAAAATTTGGCCAAAAAAACTTAAAACCCCAATAACTTCACTCCGGAGGTGATTTGGGCCTCGAAAAAATCGTTTCACAACTTTGTGGTAAAACTTCACAATATTCAGCTTGTTCCGGACGTTTTGACAGCTAATTCGCTGAAAACGGAGTTACGGTTCAAAAGTTATGGCTGTTGGAAGTTTCGACGTACAAAGTCAACTTTGGTCAAACTGCAACTTATGCAAATCACTAAACACTACCAAATTGTTGGAGCTAATCGCTAGTGAGAAATAATCACTAGCTGGAGGTAAACGCGAACTGGAGTTAATCGCTAACTGAGCTAAACGCTGGAACAAGCTAATCGCTAAACAGAGGTAACCGCTAGAAATAGCAAATCACAAGTCGAGGTAATCGCTAAAAGTAGGTAAACGCTAGATGAGGTAACCGCTAAACTTAGAAAACCGCTGAACCAGAGTAAACCGTAGGAAGTAAATGCTAGAACTAACTACTAATGCTAATCGCTATGTTAGAATCGTATTTTTATTTATAAAAAGTGTCGGTCATTAATGTATTGTTATAGGTTGCTTTAGAATATCATTATGATGAAGTTTATGTGTAGTTTTCATGATTTTATAAAGTCTAAGGGCTAATTATGTAATATGGTCAAAGATATGTGAAGCCCTAGACTATGAGTATAAATACTCATGTAAGGCCTCATTTTGAGGTTGGTTCTCTTAGTTACATCAAGGTTATTATTTTCACACACTAGGAGTTTCCACTCACTCTCTCTCTCTACTTACTTTCTCTCTCTAGAGTTAAGCTTCATTCAATAGTGATTAAGGTTGTTCTACGATCCTACAAGTGGTATCATTCTCCAAGGGATAATATAGGTTGATTTAGGTTAGATTTGGTAGAAAAACTTTGTTTTTTAAAGTGATTTTTTGAGAAATCCGCTTACTGTTCATCGCAAGTTTGCGAGTTTGAAACGGTTTCTACAGAGTTAGGAAATTTCCAAGTTTGTGAGTTTGAAACGGTTTCTATAGAGTTAGGAAATTTCCAAGTTATAGAGTTAGGTAACTTCACAGTTAGCGAGTTAGGAAATTTCAAACTTAGTGAGTTAGGTAACTTCACGGTTAGCGAGTTAGGAAATTTTCAAACTTAGCGAGTTAGGTAACTTCACAAGTTAGTGAGTTAGGTAATTTTATAATTGGCGAGTTTTCCTTTTGCCTTATCGTATATCGAGTAAGGTCATTTGTGGTAACATACTAGGGGAAACTCTGCTTAAATTTTCTCAAAATTATCGAGTTTGAAAAGACTTAAAACATACCCAGTTTGCTTAACTTCTAAGACATACCGAGTTTGGACATTTTCTAAGGACTTACCGAGTTTGGAATTTTTTCTAAAAACATACTGAGTTTGGACATTTTCTAAGGACTTATCGTGTTTGGATTTTTTCTAAGATTTACTGAGTTTGGATTTTTTCTAAGACATACTGAGTTTGGACTTTTCAATACATACCGAGTTTGGATTTTCTCAAGACATACCGAGTTTGGATTTTTATAAAGACATACTTTGTTTGGATTTTTTCTCAAGACATACTGAGTTTGGATCTTTCCTCAAGACATACTGAGTTTGGATCTTTTCTCAAGACATACTGAGTTTGGATCTTTTCCCAAGACATACTGAGTTTGGATCTTTTCTCAAGACATACTGAGTTTGGATTTTTTCTCAAGACATACTGAGTTTGGATCTTTTCTCAAGACACACTAAGTTTGGATCTTTTCTCAAGACATACTGGGTTTGGATCTTTTCTCAACACACACTGAGTTTGGATTTTTTCTCAAGACATACTGAGTTTGGATCTTTTCTCAAGTCATACCGAGTTTGGATTTTTCACTACATTTCAAAAACCTTTAATCATACCGAGAACGAACTTTCTACTTCACCAAAACATCTAATCTTCAACAACAACCTTTGTTATCTTTCAAAAGATCCTAAGAACAACTTTTCACTTTAAATTGAATCAATGGCAACTCACCACGATTGTTTCACAAGTACTTTGTCCAATGGTTTTGCTTCACTCTTCAAGGAATTAAACATCCAACAACACAACAACAATCAGCAAGGATATGCTTCGAGTATACAGATGGGGAATCAGATGCAATATGCAGGGCAGTATGTAGGAAATCAGATGGATCAGATTGTGAATCAGAATGTGATTAATCAAAATGGGATTGATTGTTTCATGACTTCGATTCAGAAACCTACATCAGCAAGTCACTACAAAAACAATGTCAATACAATGACGAAGGTAGAAAAGATCCAGTATTTGTTGATGCTAGCCAATAAAGCAGACTCAGGAATACCGTTGACTGCTGAGGAAAACAACTTCATAGCTACAACAAGAGTTAATGACAATTCAGCAGATCTCAACGAAACCTACAACTTTATGGCAAATCAGCAGGCAACAACATCAAGCAGTGATTCAGATCTTCCTCCTACTTACGATTCAGATCCATTCCATGAGGTACCAAATAATGGTAATGATGCTAATCCGTTTGCTCATGAGAAGCCACATTATGTGCCACCTGAACCTAATTACGATACATATGTGGGGGAACAAGTTAATAGCAATGTTTACTATGAAACTTCAGATATGGATCCTAATGGAGTTCAAGTTGCACAAAATGGTGCTAATGATGAGGAAACCCGTGCTTTCTTTGAATCATTATTGAACAATTGTCGTATTGAAATTGAAAATGTGCAAAAGGTCAATAGCGATGTTAAGGCCGCGAATGTTAAATTGACCGCTGAGCTTGAGAGTTACAAGATAAACGTTAATGCTTTTGAGTTTCATCACAAAAGATTGTCTGAATTAGAAACTGGTTATCAGAATTCCGTTTCAAGGGAAAAACAATTGCAACTCAAGTTTGATACACTTGATGTTAACTCTTTCAAAAAGATAAAATCTTTAAACGCGGAAATTTCTGATTTACAAAACCAACTTTCTAAACAAAAATCAGCTTATACCAATCTTGAAAAAGAAAGAGACGAGCTGAAAAAGGACTTTGCAAAGAAAGAAGACAAACTTTTGGCCGAAATTGTAGAGTCAGAACACATGATTGGACATTTAGAAGAATTAGTGGTTAAGTCGGGTCAGTCAAGTCAAACAATGAAAATGATTTCAAATCAAACTAATCTGATTTACCATACGAAACATAAAGTGGCTCTTGGTAACAACACCTCCAGTAATCTCAAGAAAGCTCAGCAAGAACAGAATGTTTTGTATAATGGTAATGTGATTTACGCCAAACATGATCCTCCCGTCGTTCGGGATTCTGTGCAAACGATAGAACATGTCGAAGAGAGCATAATTAAAATGAAACAAAAGGATTTGAAACCCATTGATCACAACAAATTGAACAAACTTTCGGGAATTATTTTTGTTCCACAAAAAGAACCATCTGTGTTTTCCATAAAACGATCATTCTCAAAAATGTTTTCTAAGAAAGTAATTGTTTCCAAATCTCTTTCAAAAATGGAACAAATGTCTTCTAACAACACTTTTAATACAAGTGAGGCTAGAGACATTCTGGATGACGTTAAAAAGAGAATTCAAGAACTTCAAAATATTGTTAATTCTAAAACTACAATCAGTATTAACAACTGGCATTCCAGTTTTCATATTGAGCAGAAAAAGGTTTTTGAAAACGAAATTACTATCCCACTGAATAACATCAGTGCGAGGGTAATCCATTTTGAACAAGCTTTCTTAAAAGAAACGGCCGACTTTGTAAAGGACTACAAATCCCTAGTAAACGAAACTAATGAAACTCGTGAAAACATGAATGTTTTGGAAAACCTAAATGATTCTCTCTTCGAAGCTGTTATGACCACTGACATTATGTCCATCATTTTACAAACGTATTCTGTTCAAGACGATGAACGACTAAGAGTTGAGACCTCCGCAATTGTTTCAAAATATGAAAATGCTCTTATAAAGCTTGAAATAGAAAATGTGTCATGTTTTAAACAACTTGATCGAAAAAAAGAAGAATGCAAGTATGACAAATTGTCGTATGAGCGTGCCTTCAAGAACATGAAAGAGCAAAATGATCTTTTGAGGGCTCAGCTTGAAAGTCTAAAAGGGAAGGGTGAGGAAACTAAGTTTGCAAAACCATCGACTTCGGAGAAACCAAATGTTTCAAACAAGGTTCACAAACCAAAAATGTCAATTTCACGGTTTGCACCAAGAGTCGATGAGAATAAGGATTTGACAAAACCAGTCACTCCAACACCCTTGCCCCAGCAAAGTGAAAATGAAAAGATTGTTGATAAACAAAAATTGGTTGTTGAAAGAGACACAAATGTTTGTTCACCTGGCTCTTTTAGAAATAATACACCGAATGTGACCATAAAAACTGTTAAAGAGTCTGTCGGTTCTAATGACATGGTCCAAAATCACCATCTAGAGGAAGCTAGGAAAAAGACACAACTTCGAAAAGACGGAATTTTAGGTGTAAAACCTAGTGTGATGAATTCTACAAGATTCCAAAGCACTGCTAGTAGTAGTAAACCATTACCTAGGAACAATCAACAAAATACTAGGGATTGGCTTGCATCTAAGAGTTGTGGCACAAAAGAGCATGATAGGAATGTAGAATGTAACACAAAGAATTCCAAGGTCTCATCGAACAACAAAAAGCAATTTCCAAAAGACTGTACTGACAAAGTTAAAATTGCTATGTTAAACAACGATGTTGAATTTGTCTGTTCTACATGTCAAAAATGTGTTTTTTCAGCTAATCACGATGCATGTATTGCACAATTTCTCAAGAAAGGAAAATCAAGTGTCAAGACACAATCCACTAAGACACCAAATAGAAACAAACCCGTTGATATGAAACAAGAGGTTAAGAAACCTAATAGGTGGATACCGAAAGGATGTAGTTTTTCCAAGACTGAGACTTCCGCTGCATCTGATAAGAAAACTACGTCTAGATCTTACCTTAGGTGGATTCCCACGGGAAAAGTTTTTAAAACAATTGGTCTTAGATGGATTCCCACAGGAAAGATTTTTTATAGTTGCACCAACACAAATAATAGTGATAATCATTAGGAAAAGGAAGTAGAAACCATTACACCCGTTGATAGTCAACACCCGCAGAGTGATGCTTCATGTACTTCTAACACTGTTATTTGTGAAACCTCTTTGTTTTTCATTGCAGGTGCTTCAACTATCTCAGAACCCAGTTCTTCAGAGGGTTCAAATTCTGTAAATTCTATAAAATCATTATTTCAATCTTCTATTTTTGATTTTCTATTTCTTTTATAAAAACAAAAACAAAATACAAAAATATAAAATTTCAACAAATACAAAAACAATATAAAATCAAAAAATCCAAAAATATTCTTCTCACTACATGTCTCTCGTATAAATCAATATTCTGTACGTTTCTAGAAATGTCATTCAACAATGATATGGACATGTACAGATACTTGAACGGGAGTTCTTTTATATATGTTTTTTAAAACATGTCGTTTCTCAAAAAGTTTCTTCTCAATGGCTTGTAAGTACTTCAGCTTACAACCCGTGCTTCAAAGTGAAATCTTTTCAAAACTTAAGTCCGGGTATAACAACTCGAAAAGATTTCAAATAAGGACTTAATCGAATGGCTTTTGGACACATCAGTTCAGGACCCGCGCTTCAAAGATAGGAAAGTACTTAATCAAACAAAGATTTCAAATATTTTTTGAGCACTTATCCTAAAACAAAAACCACACACTTATCTGGCTTGAGTTTTCTTTAGAAAAACTTTCAAAATCTTTAAGCTCAAGACCATGATTGTTGATCTAATGATAAATTAGACTTTCAAAATTCTCTTACATTTTGAGCACCACCTTTTCAAGATTTTTCAGTAAGATTTTCAAAATCTATCAAAATCGGTGCTCATCATCAAAATGACTTGTGTACACCTTACAGTGCACAACTCAAGTTTTCAAAGAAAGGAAAGTGTTACGCAAAAATGATTTTCATCAACAAAGTGCACTTATCCTAAAAATGGACACTGTTGTACGCCTCAGTGCGACATTCCTATTCAAACAAAGAGAAGTCTTTGTTTTTCAAAAAACCTTGATGCAAAATTCAACAAATCTGAAACTTCTTTCTCTTTCAAAATTTTGCTTCAAAGACGACTCCTTCCCTCTAAACTTTAAAAAGTTTAACATTTCTCAAAAACATATGCGAGTGTTGAGGGGGAGTATTTCTAAAACAAAATTTTTTCCAAATTCATGCAAAATGAAATATGTCTATCTCTCCAAAAAGCTTTTCCTTAATCAGTTGATATAAAAAATATCACGATATGTTATATTTGAGGGGGAGAAGACATGATTAATATGTGATCAAAGATGTTTAAAGATTGTGACTGAATCTCAAAAGAGCTCAACTCAGAAAGTACCAATGAATTGACGAAACTTAATATGTCAGTAATCGAAAAGACTTGTCCTGGACGGGTAATAATTTCAAGCTAGTCCAACTAGTGATGTAAGCGTGTCTCGAATAGGACTTGTCTGAGTAGAATGTACCGTATCGAGAGACTTTCTTTGGACTTGACCAGGACGGGTAATAACTTCAAGCTAGTCTAACTAGTGATGTAAGCGTGTCTCGAATCGGTCATGTTTGTCACAACTCACCATTTCAAGTCATTTCAGGTCATTTCCCGAACTTTGGAAAAACACTATTCATCAAACACTATTCATCAAAACACTATTCATCAGTTTACTATTCATCATTTTTGGTGTCAGTTTGACATTCCGAGAAGCATTCAGAAATTTTACTATTCACGGAACACTATTCATTGCGGGAAAAGATTTCATCATTCACGTGCATTACACATTTCATCGTAAATTTAGTTTACGGGTATTCAAATTCGCGTAACCATATTGGTTCGGGTGCGAATTTATGCATTATCAGTAATGACATTTCATACGGACTGGAGATAGTCTGCATATCATCAGTAGGTCATTTACATGTTATACCACTCTTAGGATTTTCAAATTACTATATTCAGTACATTTAACGTTTTTACGTATAAGTAATTATAGTAAACGTTAACACTCGGTTTATACACGACGAATATATCTAAATATTCCCACAATGGTCCCGACATATTTTTATATCCATTTTAACATCATAAAAGTTATAACATTCAGTTACCCAGTATTTTGGAAATTTATTTTATTTTTAACGTACGCGTATGAATATAACGTCGGTTTTCGTTAAAACTAAACAATAATCACCCGATCACTCAGTAAATGTACCCAACATATTTTTAATATGTTTTTAACATTATTATAACTTTATTTCATCCCGGTAAACTTCGTGAACGTTTATTGCTATTAAACCCGGTACCCGATTTTAACGAATAACGCGTAATAACACTTAACGCTACACTATATTTTCTAAGTGATCAAAACCGTTTTGGCTACTCCTTTTCACACCTAAAACCGGCCATATGACCACCCTTTTAACCATGTGCATTAACTCATTTGTATTATACTAATAAACCTATCAAAACCTTACTTTACCAAAATTACAAAATCATAATTCATACTTTTAGCTAAGATCAAAAATCTCATCTCTTCTCCATCCCTTTTCAAACCCACGACCCAAAATCATCACTATGATCCATCCATGGTTTTTCAAAAAGTAAAACACAAAACTTGTTCATTTTACAAGCCTAATCAAGAATCAAGCAACAAAAACACAAGAACATCAAGCATAATCATCCTATAATCATCTCATTTTATCAAGTAAGTTTTCATCTTTATTTTTTCATGGATCATCCTATTTTTACATGTATTTCATAAGTATCATGCTAAAAACCATGTACAAGTAGCTATACCACACTTTATTTTGGCTAAAATGAAACATACAAACCCTAACTTTTTAGTTATGCATTCCCTTGCTCTAATAACTTGGTTAGGAGTCCATGGCACCCTAAGAAGGTGTATGGTAAGATTAGATTAGTCATGTGGTGATTACAAGAGGTTTGGTGATGGTAGAAATTGGTTTTTAACCTTGGAAACTTGATTTGGAACCTATTTTAGACATGCTGTCCCATTTTGTAAAAATCTGGAAAATCAGTAAACACCAAGGAAACTTTGGCAAAATTTTTAGAAAATACTTTCAAAAACGAATCCGTAGGCGAAAGAACGGATTAAAAAGAGCTTATAACGAAGAAGTTATGATTTTTGCAAGATTATAGACGAAAAGTATTTTCTGGAAAAATAGTTGCTGTTGGACATTTTTCGTCGGTCAAAAAGAGGTTTTAAACGTAACCCGGAGGAGCCGAGCTTTCCAAAATATATTACTACATACTAAGACGAAACCGTGGATATAAAGAACAAGTAAAACGGACAAGTAACGACAAAGATATACTCGTTTGAATATCGGCTAAAACCCTTTTCTAATTGACAGCTTTTAATATATTTGGCGCAAAAACTACGAAGTACATTTTCAAGCTAGAAGTAATATCAAGTACCGAGCTTTTAAACTAACGTAGTATTAGTTATTATGAGTATGTTTTCATCATTTCAAGGATTACAACCCGAGTATTTCAACGCTAACATGGAAACTTACGTTATATATATATAAGTATATATATTATAACTAGCCATTTATATTTTCTAATAGCAATATTTTCCTAAGTCTTGGAATAAATACTTTTGATAACAACAAGTGTTTTTCAAAGAGTAGAGTGGTATAGTAAACATGTGCATGGACATTCATAACATCATTTCATGATCTAAAGTAGATCGTACATCATTCATATTAGGTTGCGGCTAGTATGCGCTCCTTGTTTTTCAGCTCAGTACATGTTCATGGTACCATCATATTGGGTTACGACAGCAAATTGTTCATTGGTGTTCATTTCATTTCATCACGGTTTCATCAGTTAAGGTGAGTTTTCATAGCCCCGTTTTCAATTCAACATTTTTGATTGTTTTCAAATCCCACGGGGGGAATACATTGCATCAATTATTTCAGTACGAGCCCAAGTATTCAAACATGTACATAGCTTAAGTTACCTTGCCAAGTGCTAAGTCCCCTGTAACATCATGAACCGTTAATTTCAAGTACTAAGCGAGAGTGAGTGGATAGATCTATCGAGGGTGACGCCTCCATCCGTGGTAGTGGATACCAACAGTAAGCGGATGCATGTCATGTCTTTTACATTTGAATGTTTCGGCAGAACATTCGGGAGGGGCATAGAATTTCATCAGTCATAGCTTCGGTGTCATGAGCTTAAGGCTATTGTACAATTTTCACGAGATTTTTATCTTGCATTTTTACTTGTGGTGGCCGTACATCAGTACATTTTACAAACCTATGGAATTCACCAACATTCGTGTTGACGTTTTAGCAATGTATTTCAGGTTACTAAGGTAGCTCATGTGACATGCATTTGGACTTTCATGGAGTCGCGGAGTCGACGCGTCTCATCATTATTTCATGCACTTATGTAAACATTTGATCTAGTATGACTTGTTTTCGTAAACTTGCAACACATTTTGGGGACCTCATGTTGTAAACTCTGAATTATTTCAATGATCAAATGCAGTATTTTCCAAACGACACTTTAGGTCGTTCAATGTAACTGTAACTGTGGTGCTATGACAGACACCCCCAGGTATTCCATTCCGCTGCAAGTCAGGTAAATTGGGGGTGTGACAGATTGGCATCAGAGCTAAGGTTATAGCGAACTAGGATGTATCTTGGACCCTAGACTATAACCACATCATCATAGCATCTCATCATTTCATCATAAGTGCATAATCATGATACATGTTGTTTTATACATCCCCTGTGCGAGTTATTTATACTCATATCCGTATATGTATATCATTTTATTGACCTGGTTCACAAATGACATGTCTTCAGATACTCACCCTGACATCCTTTTATCGAATTCCGACATTGAAGATGCCTTGTCATCTTCCACTACCATTATACCATCAGTTGCACTTACACCACCATTAGTACTATTGATTTGCCATAGGAACAGAGTCTTCCTATCATTCAGCCCGTACATAGAATGCCTTTTGGTAGTGTATTCAGAATTAATCTTAATGGACTTATTAGGATGCTTATTGCAAGGAAGATAGTGTGTTTTCTTTCCATCACTAGTAGGGCACTTACTACTCAGGTACTATCACCACCATCAGTTACTTATTACACTATTGGCCTTCCCACAGTGTGTACTTTAGTTTTACCTTTTGGATGTCGCGAGGTAGCGCGAAAGAGGGTAGTATTCCATACACTAGTACCATCATTGTCATTTTCCTTTTCCATTCCCACTTGACATGAACTAGATGACACCTAGTAGACTATTACCATTCGACAAGATTCACCCACGTATCCAATGCACCAGTCAAGCTATTTTACTATCATATGGGGAAACTGTTTTACAGAAAAATTTCTGAAGTAAGCTATTTTATTACCATCCTATACATTGATTTTTCTGTCATTACACCAAGTATTTACTATTGTTACGCGAAGCAATTTTCATGTTACTTGAAAGAAAACATCAGGATACCATTTTAATAACAATGCGTTGAACACCATCTAAAACTTTTGAGAAAAGTTATGATATTTTGACAAAAATCCAACATCGCATCATTAGTCCTCAATTATACATAGCCTGATCACCTATGTAAAATTCAGGAAGGATTATGCCATGAAGGAAATAATTACCTTTTCAAAGGATTGTTAATAACAATCTTCATCCAAAAGTTTTGTAAACAAAGGAACTCTTTCATAAACATCCATTTTGCCGAACTATCCCTGGATACTTACCCTACCTGTCACTCACTTAGCCATTAAGTTGGATTTTCCCATTGACTTCCCTAGAAGAGACTTTCCATATCAATTACATGCAGGATTCCTCAATACAATAGAAGCAACGAAAGGAGTACAGAACTAGTAACCAGGACTAGAATTATATAGTGAGAGAATTCATAACTCAACAACAATCCTCAGATACTGCGAGACCATCCTAATCACCATCTCTGACTTAGTTGTCAAATTCTACTGTTTAAGGGTACTAGCTATACTGAGCTACAGGATTGAAATCAATAAATGTCCGCAGGACAACACGATAGAAATAAACCAAGCTTCAAATTGAGACTGTAGAGCATTTCATTTAAACATGGCCTCATCCATACATAAACTTTCCTGCAGTAAGTTTTCACAAAGGACAATTGTTTGAAACAAGAATATCGATGTAATTTCCTCTAAGGCCTTATGTCACTAGAAATTTCAGATAACCTCACCTACATACCAAGCAAGAGATCAAACCAGAACATATCTCCTCATCTACATGGGAAAACAGAATAGACATTCATCGACACAACATCAAGTGATACCTTCGTCTTGCCAATTACAACGATAAACTATTTCAGGACTTAAGTTAGTCTGAATACCTATGCTTGTAGTTATGCCAGATAACCATCAATAGACATTATCCAACCTCAGGAACTAAGTGTTAGACATCTATGCATTTAAGCGAACATTTCCTATTCTACCATTTTATCCTTGTTAGTGTTTTCACTTTTAAATAAAGTTGATGCGTTTACATAAATCACATACCTTGTGGAAAAATGATTTCTGAAATTCCTATTTTGAACAAGTACGATCCTTTTTGGTCAATCTTTAGCAACACTATTGTACAATGAGAAACATACATAAACATCAAACTTTGGTAAGCAGTCTTAATCACAACATGTTTGAAAACAGTTCCTATTTCATAACTAATGGATTTTGAATCATCAAGAAAAATATTACCCAGTAAATCATTTGCTCCATTTTCTAAATTTGTTTATTCAGAAAAGGATTTCAACTAAAACTCATAATCACGAGACAAATTTCCAGAACCAATTTCTCTACAACATCGCTTATGCATTTAGGATTTGTGACTGGACAATAGAGAATATTTGGATTATGTGATGAAGGAATTAGGAGGACATCACAAATTGATCACGAACTTCAGTAGTGAAGACCAAACCCACTAGACAAAGTAGGACATATGTCTTATCATCCGTTGGAACAAAACACAAGGAATCAAATTCTTACCTATATGCTATCCCTTCAGATAACGCCAAGTTCGAAGGACCGAACGTTATGGAATTAGTCACAAAGGTTTATTGTACCCATTTCAGTATTTCCTGTTAAGGAAACCGATTCAACTTGGACCTCAGGTAATCATTTCAGGATTTCCTTCATAAACCCATTTAGATGTAAACATCACTATCATCCTCAGAACGATGGTCAAAGCGAGAGAACAATTCGAACATAGGAAGGTATGCTCAGAGCATGAGTGATTGACCTTAGAAATGGTTGGACTAATCACTTAACATAAATCAAATTCATCTACAACAATAGTTATCACACCAACAACGGGAAACTGGCAGAAGTTAGATTGGTACATAACACACATCATTTGGATTGGATATCCTGAACAACGAACCAACTAGATTCAGGTAGGAGAATAAACTAAGTTAAAAGCATTGCCTTGGATTGGCACGATACCAATTGGATAACAAGAAAGGTTAAACCTTTAGCATATTGGACTATTTAAGATTCATTTTAGAATCGACCAACTAGCATACAAACTTGAGTTCTGGCATAATTCAGCAGTATATATTACCAGTACCACATTTAAAACATCAAGAAGCGCAGACCATCGATTGATGGGCCAAACTTGGAAAAAGCTTAACTCATTAGTTCAGTAGGCATTCATGAGATAACCAGAAATTTTCTACAAGTCAAGAATCAGTTACAAGTTCAATAAGTCGTAAACCATTAAAACTTCAAGTTCTGCAGAGTTATGCAGAAAGTTCTGCCTAGGAAAGGCATGTTATCATTCAGAAAACTTGGAAAGCTACACCAATATACACTGGACCATTTATATTTCAGACAGGGTAGGCCTAGTGGCCGTCAGACCTGAACATTGTCGGAGAACAACAGGATTACACAAACATATTTCACATTTTCAAATCCCCAGAAATGACTTTCAGATGAGTCACTCATGATTCCATTGGAAGGGATCCATCCCAAATAACAATCTCAGACCTTGTAAGAGAACCAACAAAAATCATGGACCGTGTGGTCAAACAGTTGAAACAGAGTCGAATTCCTATCGTTAGAGTTCGCTGGAATTCTCGAATATCATCACCTTTTCATCAATACATTCTCAGAGACCAACATAAACTGAACTTCGGGACGAAGTTCCTTTTAGGGGGGAAGACTGTCACAACTCACCATTTCAAGTCATTTCAGGTCATTTCCCGAACTTTGGAAAACACTATTCATCAAACACTATTCATCAAAATACTATTCATCAGTTTACTATTCATCATTTTTGGTGTCAGTTTGACATTCCGAGAAGCATTCAGAAATTTTACTATTCACGGAACACTATTCATTGCGGGAAAAGATTTCATCATTCACGTGCATTACACATTTCATCGTAAATTTAGTTTACGGGTATTCAAATTCGCGTAACCATATTGGTTCGGGTGCGAATTTATGCATTATCAGTAATGACATTTCATACGGACTGGAGATAGTCTGCATATCATCAGTAGGTCATTTACATGTTATACCACTCTTAGGATTTTCAAATTACTATATTCAGTACATTTAACGTTTTTACGTATAAGTAATTATAGTAAACGTTAACACTCGGTTTATACACGACGAATATATCTAAATATTCCCACAATGGTCCCGACATATTTTTATATCCATTTTAACATCATAAAAGTTATAACATTCAGTTACCCAGTATTTTGGAAATTTATTTTATTTTTAACGTACGCGTATGAATATAACGTCGGTTTTCGTTAAAACTAAACAATAATCACCCGATCACTCAGTAAATGTACCCAACATATTTTTAATATGTTTTTAACATTATTATAACTTTATTTCATCCCGGTAAACTTCGTGAACGTTTATTGCTATTAAACCCGGTACCCGATTTTAACGAATAACGCGTAATAACACTTAACGCTACACTATATTTTCTAAGTGATCAAAACCGTTTTGGCTACTCCTTTTCACACCTAAAACCGGCCATATGACCACCCTTTTAACCATGTGCATTAACTCATTTGTATTATACTAATAAACCTATCAAAACCTTACTTTACCAAAATTACAAAATCATAATTCATACTTTTAGCTAAGATCAAAAATCTCATCTCTTCTCCATCCCTTTTCAAACCCACGACCCAAAATCATCACTATGATCCATCCATGGTTTTTCAAAAAGTAAAACACAAAACTTGTTCATTTTACAAGCCTAATCAAGAATCAAGCAACAAAAACACAAGAACATCAAGCATAATCATCCTATAATCATCTCATTTTATCAAGTAAGTTTTCATCTTTATTTTTTCATGGATCATCCTATTTTTACATGTATTTCATAAGTATCATGCTAAAAATCATGTACAAGTAGCTATACCACACTTTATTTTGGCTAAAATGAAACATACAAACCCTAACTTTTTAGTTATGCATTCCCTTGCTCTAATAACTTGGTTAGGAGTCCATGGCACCCTAAGAAGGTGTATGGTAAGATTAGATTAGTCATGTGGTGATTACAAGAGGTTTGGTGATGGTAGAAATTGGTTTTTAACCTTGGAAACTTGATTTGGAACCTATTTTAGACATGCTGTCCCATTTTGTAAAAATCTGGAAAATCAGTAAACACCAAGGAAACTTTGGCAAAATTTTTAGAAAATACTTTCAAAAACGAATCCGTAGGCGAAAGAACGGATTAAAAAGAGCTTATAACGAAGAAGTTATGATTTTTGCAAGATTATAGACGAAAAGTATTTTCTGGAAAAATAGTTGCTGTTGGACATTTTTCGTCGGTCAAAAAGAGGTTTTAAACGTAACCCGGAGGAGCCGAGCTTTCCAAAATATATTACTACATACTAAGACGAAACCGTGGATATAAAGAACAAGTAAAACGGACAAGTAACGACAAAGATATACTCGTTTGAATATCGGCTAAAACCCTTTTCTAATTGACAGCTTTTAATATATTTGGCGCAAAAACTACGAAGTACATTTTCAAGCTAGAAGTAATATCAAGTACCGAGCTTTTAAACTAACGTAGTATTAGTTATTATGAGTATGTTTTCATCATTTCAAGGATTACAACCCGAGTATTTCAACGCTAACATGGAAACTTACGTTATATATATATATAAGTATATATATTATAACTAGCCATTTATATTTTCTAATAGCAATATTTTCCTAAGTCTTGGAATAAATACTTTTGATAACAACAAGTGTTTTTCAAAGAGTAGAGTGGTATAGTAAACATGTGCATGGACATTCATAACATCATTTCATGATCTAAAGTAGATCGTACATCATTCATATTAGGTTGCGGCTAGTATGCGCTCCTTGTTTTTCAGCTCAGTACATGTTCATGGTACCATCATATTGGGTTACGACAGCAAATTGTTCATTGGTGTTCATTTCATTTCATCACGGTTTCATCAGTTAAGGTGAGTTTTCATAGCCCCGTTTTCAATTCAACATTTTTGATTGTTTTCAAATCCCACGGGGGGAATACATTGCATCAATTATTTCAGTACGAGCCCAAGTATTCAAACATGTACATAGCTTAAGTTACCTTGCCAAGTGCTAAGTCCCCTGTAACATCATGAACCGTTAATTTCAAGTACTAAGCGAGAGTGAGTGGATAGATCTATCGAGGGTGACGCCTCCATCCGTGGTAGTGGATACCAACAGTAAGCGGATGCATGTCATGTCTTTTACATTTGAATGTTTCGGCAGAACATTCGGGAGGGGCATAGAATTTCATCAGTCATAGCTTCGGTGTCATGAGCTTAAGGCTATTGTACAATTTTCACGAGATTTTTATCTTGCATTTTTACTTGTGGTGGCCGTACATCAGTACATTTTACAAACCTATGGAATTCACCAACATTCGTGTTGACGTTTTAGCAATGTATTTCAGGTTACTAAGGTAGCTCATGTGACATGCATTTGGACTTTCATGGAGTCGCGGAGTCGACGCGTCTCATCATTATTTCATGCACTTATGTAAACATTTGATCTAGTATGACTTGTTTTCGTAAACTTGCAACACATTTTGGGGACCTCATGTTGTAAACTCTGAATTATTTCAATGATCAAATGCAGTATTTTCCAAACGACACTTTAGGTCGTTCAATGTAACTGTAACTGTGGTGCTATGACAGACACCCCCAGGTATTCCATTCCGCTGCAAGTCAGGTAAATTGGGGGTGTGACAATGTTCACTGAAAGTGGATCAATTCAAAAAGTTCAAACTCCTCACGCATGTGCAAATTTCTTAAAAATTCATGAGCACATGTGAAGGGGAGTCCTTCAAAAGAAACAAAAACTCTCAAAGTGTCAACAAAAATGTGTTTATATTCATAAACACTTTGAGAGATTTTCAATCAAAGGTTTCATGGCAATTATAGGATTCATGGAGTTATAAGGTGACTAAGGTTAGGGAAAACCGTCCTATGATTCGCCAGAGCCGGAGGGATCTACCCAAGGACAAATCCAATAGATTAGAATTAGAAGTCCGCAGGTATGATTGAAAAAAGGAGAAAATGAGAAAGGAGAAAGAAGGGGTTGAAGAATTAAAAATAAAAGTTATGAAAAAGGGTGAAAAGAAATAGCCCTCCATATGTTCAACCTTAGGGCAGACACCGGGTTCAATTCATATGCTACTGGTTGTTACTAAGGTGACACCAGTATTGAAGATAAAGACGTCATGGACCCAGTGACGCACTGCACTAAACCTTCTAGCCACTCAAGTTCTCTTAAAAGAGCTTGTTTCATTCCCACGGGGAACCGGTGTAATCTATCAATCTGTCTCTTAGAGATGATTGATATTGAAGCAGGAGACCTCTCCCTAATCTCCGCATAGGAAACCAAATGTGCACTTATCGAGTCTAGAGCCCCGAGATTCATCAAAAGATCTCATAGGAACACATGATATTTCTACACTGGTTGTTCATCATTAAGGACGCCAGATGTAAACTTAAGAGTCCTACGCAGATCTTAGCAATCTGCCGAGAACGTTTATAAGAGGAATTACTTATGTATATTCTCAATGATTGAACAGAAATTCCTGCCAGGGTCAACATCAAGCAGCCCTGACAGCAGGTCACTTCGGTAATTCTTTATGGGTTACGCTTAGTGTTCGCGGTGGTTTCAAACGGTTTACAGTCGTGGAGTGATCCCCAGCGACTCACCCAGTCATTGAGCTACTTAGTAGGTCTCGTAAGCTCTTTCGGGAGTATCTGATATGGGAACGGCCATGGTAAGGGTTAGAAGGAGTCTTCACACTATGCTGTTGACGATATCTAATTCCTTATCTGTAAGTACCGGTTGTTTATTGCTAACTGTTTACCTGCAGCTTTACATCATCTCCATGGCGAAAGATTCCACATGCTCATACATGCATCACAAAGTCAAAGGAAAGTTCTCACAAAGATCAAAGGATAGCAACAGTCAAAGAAAGATTCTACGCCAAAAAGAAGAATCTATAAAGTAAAGTGACAAAAGATCAAAGTGAAAGAACAGAAACAACAAATGCATGTATCACAAAGACTTAAGACGTATGATCATGTTGGAATGGCAGACAACCACCACAAACACAGAAGTGACGAAAGGCAGATGACATCATCGGATCACTTCAACAACAATGAAGCATGATGAACTGGAACTATGATTCATCTAGTGATTCTTAAAGACGTCAAGATCTATGAATGATAAAGTTTAAAGACAAAGATGATGACGTCGCACAACCTCAATGACCAACACTTAGGGGGAGATTGTTAGAATCGTATTTTTATTTATAAAAAGTGTCGGTCATTAATGTATTGTTATAGGTTGCTTTAGAATATCATTATGATGAAGTTTATGTGTAGTTTTCATGATTTTATAAAGTTTAAGGGCTAGTTATGTAATATGGTCAAAGATATGTGAAGCCCTAGACTATGAGTATAAATACTCATGTAAGGCCTCATTTTGAGGTTGGTTCTCTTAGTAATAACAAGGTCATTATTTCACACACTAGAGTTCCCACTCTCTCTCTCTCTCTACTTACTTTCTCTCTCTAGGTATAAGCTTGATTCAATAGTGATTTAGATTGTTCTACGGTCATACAAGTATTGTAGGACCGAAAATATGCATGATTCATGTGGTTCGGGAGGTCTAGGTTGATGATTAAAGATGAAAGTATTCATCTTTCTAGAGAGAGAAAGTAGAGAGAGGGTGAAGAAAATGGAATATATTAATAATGAAAAAACAATTACACAATTTCCACACCCCTCATGGAGAGTCAAGAGGGGTATTTATAGTCTCCAAACATTACTAGTTTGCCTATATTACAATAATAGTCCCTAAAGTACTATTTGTATGATATCTAGTCCATTTCTTTATGTGTGACGTTATCTTTTATAAAATAGCAAGGCTAACAATCTCCCTCCAAGATATCGTCACACATGAATGGATACAATGAGACCTATAAACACATAAACATGTAAATTACAACAATAGTAAACTATGTTGACATTGTTGAAGCGCAGAGTCTCTATAGTCTAGATACTGAGGCAGACTTGAAGTTCTCTCTTCCGACGATCTTGGCGTATGATCTTTGACACTGACGGCAAAGGTCTTTGTAGCTCTGAACTTCAACTATAATGATCTAGTTAGGTTATTACTCCCTCCTAACTAGTGAGCCTTTATTCTTTTTCTTCTGCTCCCTCCTGAACTGACAACTCTCTTCTCATCTCGCAGCGGATAAGGTAGATACTAATGAGTTTGCACCATGGTTGTCATTCTGGGAGCATCAAAGCATAACTCACATAGTATTGCACAGAAGGTTGGTAATACGCTCCGATGTACACATCATTAGTACTTCTTCGGTTATAGTGTAAGCACAATTCCCTCGATCAACCAATGTACTAGAGATGAATCACTACTTCTTTTGGCATGTTCTTCTCCCTCCTGATGGTTGCGATGTATCGAAATCATCATACTATTGTGTGTACATGCCAAAATTACCCGTACTTTACACTTCTGATGCAGTATAGATAGACCATGAAAGCATAATTTGTGAGAATATGCTGATAGGATATGACTCTCTTTGTTCTACAATCTCTTCTCTTCTCTTAAACCTTTAAGCGACCTCTTCAAATTCCAACCAGCTAGTAAATGACCAATGACTATAGAAACAACCCAGTATAACCAATCTGAAAATGAAGTAAACATCCCTTAGATATGTGACTTAATCTTGTACGATGGTGTGACTAAGAACCTATACTGAGCACTACAACGTGACTCCTTTAAGCATAGGTAGTGCCATATACCCAAACCAACAAACAGTATATGAAATATCCACCTCTTGAACTATCCACAACTTCGTGTGACACTGAGTACTACAATGTAACTCCTTAAAGTGATAGCTATAACCCGTGAGCACTACAATGTAACTCCTTACATCGGGTATAACTAGATAATCCAAGTCTTAATCACTATCTTTAGTGTTTGCCCAAACAAGTATCTTCGAAAGTCAAGCATCCATCCACCCCTAGACTTTGAGATAAATAAGTACACATGCCTTTGAAATGTACTTTAAACCCAGAAAAGTGATAAAGAATCATTCCCATAATCACAAAATCTGATACTAGCCGTTGTCATTTGATTGTGATTCTTGATCAGGATCGTTTAAGCAATTCGTGGTGTGTTTTTGGAGTGTGATATATTGGTATTTAGGTAATGAAACAATAAAATGAATCATGTTCTATAAAATGTTTACCAATAATATCATGTGTTTTAGGTGAAGTGGTAATTAGTGTTTAGGGTATTCAATGCTTAGGTGATTCGATGAGGTTAGGGTTTTGTTTATTTAATAATCTTTTGATGTTTCCTTACTCAAAATCCCATTTCGTTACTCGATATCCTAAGTCAATTTTGGCAGAGTTTCGTTTAGATTAGTCCAAAAGAAATCCTTACTCGATAAACAATAAGGTTGGACCAGCCTAACTTGGCAAACATATGAAGCATACGCAAAACATGAAACCGTTGCACAAAAATCAACCCTAACTCGGTAATATGGCCCAAACACGGTAGTTAGCATCTAACTCGGTAAAGCTATCCATACTCGGTAACATTGAAACTCATGACCCTAACTCACAAACTTTTCAAACTCGGTACCCTAACTCTATAAAATCTTACAAACTCGGTACCCTAACTCTATAAACCTTTCAAACTCGGTACCCAAACTCTATATATTCTTTTAAACTCGGTACCCAAACTCGGTATACCACTCCAAACTCAATAAAAAAAAATTCGAACTCGAAAAATTTATTCTAACTCGACAAAATCAAATCCAAACTCGATAATCTCCTGATGAACAGTACCAGATCCGATTATTTTCAACCAAAAACGCGATTTTTCACCCAAAAACACAATTTTTCACCACAAAACACCACGATTCGCCCCTGGTTAGCTCTGATACCAATTGTAGGACCGAAAATATGCATGATTCATGTGGTTCGAGAGATCTAGGTTGATGATTAAAGATGAAAGTATTCATTTTTCTGGACAGAGAAAGTAGAGAGAGGGTGAAGAAAATGGAATATATTAATAATGAAAAAACAAATACACAATTTCCACACCCCTCATGGAGAGTCATGAGGGGTATTTATAGTCTCCTAACATTATTAGTTTGCCTATATTACAATAATAGTCCCTAAAGTACTATTTGTATGATATCTAGTCCATTTCTTTATGTGTGACGTTATCTTTTATAAAATAGCAAGACTAACACGCTAGATCTAACCGCTAACGCTAACCGCTAGATTTAACCGCTAACCACTATAGTCCAAACCCATCGCTATCCAGCGTTTTGTCCGTATGTCCCAATAAAGTAATCGCTAACAGGCAAACCACTACAATCAGGAGCAAACTGCTACAATCAGGAGCAAACCGCTACCAAGAATACTAAAATAGTTGAGGTAGCCGCTAGTAAGAACTTGGCCCAAAATCAATCACAACTTCAAATAAACGTATGATATAGCTTAACCAACAGAAAAACTATGTAGTACTAACACCACTAATCAAAAAAGTACACCCATAACATATCATATAACACTAGAAAGATCAAACCAAGATGTCAACCAAGAAAAACTTTTCTAACTAACAAAAACCACAAAAAACCACACCAAATCCGATTCTTTAAGGCCCTAAGATGAAACCTTGTCTCTTGATACCATTTGTAGGATATTCTAATTCATATCATGTATGGTTACTTGTAGTTTGGATCGAATTAAATGAGAAAAAGAGAGTTTAGAGAGAGAAAGTGGGAGCCTTTTCTAGTGAGAGAAACAAGATAAATGTATTAGCTTGAATGAAAGGTACAACCCTCTCCCTTGGTGGAAGAGGGGTATTTATACAAACAATAAAACGCCCACATACCCGGGCTGTGGATCAGGCATACAGTAGGTAAAGACCCGTCTTTCTTCCACGATGTTACTTAATCTAAACTAACACTAACTAAATACTAAACTAACTACGAGCTATCTTAATGCTATTACATCATTTAGGTGACCGAGTCTTTTATAGGAATATTTGTATTCCTAACATATCTAAAGGTTAAGAAACAAGCATAATCAACTTAAGTATAAAATTTTTAGATTTTATTGTTTGAACTTTGAAGGGTGTTTTTTAAATTTCTTCTACGTAGTAAAATGGCAACGAAGATTATACCCAATCTTAAACCTGGAGACGAAGATGACTATATGGGCTGTTGCATTTGATAGCTATTTAATGTTTATATTTTGGAAATTCAGGTGGTTTCATATTTGTGATGTTGATTTTAATATATGGTGGAGCCTAATGGGGTGTTTGGAAGTTATTCATAGGATTTATAGAGATATGTACCACTCTATGTTATGGTTTATTTTACTGTTGTTGGAAAAAAAAGGTACCATTTACGATGAGAGTGGACGTCCATATTTTCATGTATTTGGATGTATTGCAAGTGTGAGTTGGGGCCACTGTCACCCTCAATACTTAAGCAAACCCATTGTAAATTAACACTAATGCCATATGTTTGAGGGGTGTTTGGATAATTAGCTTATGAGCTTATTTGAAGTAGTACAAGAAGCCCTACTTAATACACAATGCGAAAATGACTATTTTTCCCCTGATTGGAACCCTTCGCCTGATATGCAGGTTTGTCTTTGTTTGCTTATGTTTTATATCAGGTTACAAAATGGACGGGTTAGTCAGGTTAAGTAACGGGTCAAAACAGGTTCTGGGTGGATCAGGGCATCTTTAGTAGTTCTGTACAGGTCAAAATGGATCAGGGTTAAAGAAAGCAATTTCATGTAAATTATTTCTTTTAGTACCATTACTTGGATACTCAAATTGCCACATATATTTTCGTCATTGGGTACTACTAACTATTCATTCATAATTTGGCATGGTAATTTATACTGGTGATACTTTTAGGAACAACGGATGATTGGGATCAAGAGACGTTGGAAAAAGTCATGTCGTCAAAAGGGAAAGTGTATCACCAAAATAGACCAGCTGACATTGTATGCTAGTGTCCAGATTGGAATATACATTAGATGGTGGTTGATAACGCTTAAATTATACATGTTTTTAGTTACGTTATTGTTAGTTTTGTGCATCATATTTGGTTATATTTGTGTCTATTTGTTACTTAATCGTGAAAAAGTGTATATGCAAGCAAATGTAGCCAAGAACAGGTAAAAACGGTGAAAAGATGAAGAATTGAGGTGATTATGCACAATTGGAGATTTTCGAGAAAGAAACATGTGAAGAACCACACAAAGACTCAAGGATTTGATAGATTCAAGATTTCTACATTCATATATCAAGGAAATATAAAGTTCTATGATGGAAATACAGGCCACAACAAAGGACAAAGCATGTGTCAAGAAAGATCCAAGAAAAGACAGAAAGAAGGATACAGGTTACATCCAACCGATCAGATGCAACCCGCATCCGATCCGGTTGGATGTGACCATAACAACCATCCGATCGGATGGATGGAAATCCGATCGGATGGGAAGCTGCTGCTGTTACAATTTCACATTAATTAGTGGGTTTGAATCCCATTAATCATTGGATTCCAGTCATTTTACAATATTAACTCAGTATGCACGTTTTGGCTTGGAGATTAAGTGTCCCTAACACTATATAATGAACCATATGCATGCATGATAAGGGTACCAACAAAACCTTAGCAAAGGCTTACACCAAGCACTTGCTATCTCATTTTAATTTCCTGAAAGTTTACTAGACTTGCAAAAACGTCCTGGAAACGTTGAGTTTAAGTGTCAATCGTTTGGTGCGAGTGTGGAGTGTTTACTTGTAGAAGTAGGCGATTAGAGGAGCGTGGTTGCTATAGTACCACAATTTTAGCTCTTGTAATTCTCAAACTAGGTACATCTTGTTTATTTACAATGAATTCTTGTTACTTTAAGTTAATAAAAGTTTTGTTTATTACTTGTGTTTTGATATGGTTATTATGGAGTAATTTGGTATATACTTGTGTGTGTGATGTAATTAGTCATGGAGTATAGTTTCCTTAAAAAAGGTGATGCGTGAAATCAATTCTCATTTTGTAAGTTTGTTGGGATAATATCTAATCTTGCTTAAATTGTTGATAAAAACATCTTGGGGAATATTAGGCAAAAAGGGTTTTTTTTTTTAAATGTTTTTAATCTAAAAAGTCAGTGCACAAATTAGTATGGAATGTGATGTGTGACAAGCATCATGTTACTCTTTTAAATGGATTTGAGAAGATTTCATTACGAAATTAGGCCAAAGGATTCGTAAGAATTTATAAAGAAAGAATTGCTTTTCAAACAACATCGCGTTAATGGAATTATCATACTAGCTAAACTAGGTCGAAAGAAGTTATCTAGGTGATTGAATTCTTACTAATGATTTTTCATGATATACACCATTGATTTTTAATTATTTATATAAAAGTTGTGCATCATAACAAGTTTACACTGTTTAGTTAATTTGGTTACTTATAAACTTTAAATTTTCACTCACTTAGGATTGACACCCTTTTTGCACAAATAAGTTGCGTAATATAAGAATGACTAAATCCCTTGGGACGATCTCTACTAACCCACCTTTACTAAAATGGACGAGTATACTTGCTCGTATGTGTTAAATAGTTAATTGGATAAGTGTGTTTATAAATTTAAAACTTGTACACACCGTGAGCACATCAAGTTTTTGGCGCCATTGCCGTGGATTTGATTAGATTTATTTATATTTTTGTTTGAAATTCAGAAAATTGGAATGGCTATAGTTAAAAAAAAGTACATTTTTTTGTTTTCATCCAACCCGATCGGTTGGATGGCTCGGTAATATTTTTTTTAGTTTTTTATTTCGTGTTTTATTATGTAGATTCGTAGTTAATTAATTAGTAATTAATGATAGTTAAGTTTTTAATAATGATTAGTTTTTATGGTTAGAGTAATTAGTAATTAATTAGAAGTACTAATTAAGTTTTTATGATTAGTTTTTATGTTTTAACTAGTGGTTATATATTATCATTAATAGTAATTTAATTTATGTCAATTAAGGTAAGTTAATGTTTTTTATGTTTTTAATTTTTTAGTTTAATGAATTTGTTTTAATTTAATTTTTAGTTTATTAATTAATAGAAATTAAAGTTTTGTTTAATATTAAGGTTTATTTAAATTAATAGATTAAAGTTATTTTGTAATTAGTTTTTCAAAATAGTTTTTAGTTAATTATATATATATATATATATATATATATATATATATATATATATATATATATATTTGTGTTCAGGTTCGATCTATCCGATTGGATGCCTCACGCATCTGATCCGGTTGGATTTGTGTAGGAACCATCCGATTGGATGGATGCAATACCGACAGGATGGTTGCCTCGGTTTTTTGAGTTGTTTTTGTTATTTGTTGTTTTAGTTGATTTGTTTACTTGATGTTATTTCATTTTAAGTATATTTTGATTATGACTAACCCTAATGCTAATGGCTTTGTTATTTTTGTTGGTAGTTATGTTATAGTAAGTAATTTGCTTAGTGAAATGGAGAGTTTGATTCAAATTTCGAAATACCTAAGGAATTTGGAGGATATGTTTAAGGATTCAGGAGATTCTTTGGTGAAATTGGAGAATATGTTGGAGAAAGCTAAGGCGGATTTGGAAGTAGGAGAAGTAGTTGGAGAGAATAATGTTTGTTTGCCTAAGGAGATTGAGAAAGGAGTTGTTGTATTTACAAGAGCTCCTCCTAAGGAGTTTGATGCCCCACACATGAGGTTTGCTACACCTTGTGCGGTGGAGGGAATCAAAGCTTGGGATGCTCATCTTAATATGGAATATGGGGACAACTATATTGCAATTCTGATGAACCGGAGGTTGTGTTTGGTAGGGATTTTCTTGTGACTACTAAGTGTACAGTGGACTTCGCACTTAGTGAGTTGAGGATCAATATAACTGATTTGGAGGAAGAGAAAGAAGTTGATGTAATGATTGCGGAATTGTGTGAAGGAATGAAAAAGAAGAAGGAAGGAAAGGAAGAGGTTTGTAAGATGGGCAAATTAAGTAGGAAGAAAGCACCACTAAACAAACTTACCCAACCCTCCAACCCAAAAGTAACTAATTCCACATCATCATCGTCATCATCATCATTACCTAGTACACCACCAAATTCACCAAAAGTTACCCAACCATTAACCAATGAACAAAAAGAAGCTATTTTGGAGAATTTAGAAGCAAAAATTCATGAACTAATGGAAAAGAAACCGGTAATTAAGGTGTTGAATAATTACATGACTTATAGGAAGAAGTTGGATTCGGTAATGATGGCAAGATCGAGGTTGGAAGATAAGTCATTTGATGAAGTTGAAAGAGCAAGAATTGTGGAGAATGAACTCCCGAAGAAGAAGAGTGACCCGGGAAATTTTGTTTTACCAATCAAAGTTAACGGGACAACTCCAATGTATGCGTTAGCCGGCATGGGTTCAAGTATGAGTGTGATGCCATATCCGTTATATCAAAGGTTAGGAATTAGCAATCCACAACCTAACCAATCAAACCTTACTATGGCGGATAACTCAAAATCAAAAGCAATGGGGGAAGTAAAGAATGTACGAATTCAAATAGGGTACCAAGCATTTTTGGCTGATTTTCTAGTACTCAACATTCTGGTGGACAAGGAATTACCACTTTTGTTGGGAAGACCATTTTTGAGAACATGTGGAATCATAATCGATATGGGGCGTGGTACTATGACTATTGATGATGGGATAATTAAACATACTTACTACCCTAAGCTAAGAAATGGAAGGAAAGATAGTATGGATGATGAAGAAGAATATTTTGGTTGTTTTGAAGTTGGAAGAGACGAAGAAGGAAGGCCTAAGTATGGGCCGGTCACACCTAGTTTCTTGGATATCGAAGATGAAATGGAAAAAGCTCTAGCAATGGAGGCTTTCTTTAACCCTTTTAAAAATATCTTTGTGTTTAACAAGCTTACAGATTTTCTTGGATCGTTACCGGTTCAACACAAAAATTTGGAGTGGGGACCCGACAGACCTAGTATCTACAAGAAGGAAGATGGTGATGGGGGATGGCATGTCAAATTCGATATCGTATGTCCTAGTGGAAGGAATTTTTCAAGAAGATTTAAAACACAGGAGACCAACCGGAAGTTGTCTAGAAAATATCCAGGTGAGGACATTCTTATGAATGAATATTTTCAAGACTAAGGAGCAAGAAGAACAAGTTTCATAAATAAAGCACCTTTGTGCTAGTTTGTTTGTTTCATTTAAATTTCATGCAATTTTTCTATTTTTGCATTTTTAGTTATTTTAAGTTTATGTTAAGACTATTTTAGTTTCATGTCTTATTTCTTAATATGATTATGGAGTTTAAATTTTTAGTTGAGTTTTAGTTTTTTTCAGTTTTGTTAGAGTTAGAAGTTTTAGACCAATTTTGGTAGTGTGGTGGAAAATATACATACAAAAAGGTTTTTGAAGAAAGAAAACATACTAGTTGCTTGTATCAAGTAAACTAAGTATTGAGGTTTTGAAAAATAAAGTTTTACAAAAAAAACTCAATCCAAAATGGATGGATCAAAAGCTGAACGGATGGAGTTGAATATATAAACCCGGAGGTTCAAAAATCACAAGAAACACACACACAATCCACCAAAAATTGGGTCTCAAAATTCGACCACATAGAGTTGATTAAGAGTTGCATGAGTGTTAGAATATCATCCATGGCTCCAAAACAAGTAAGTAACATCATTAATTTGTTTTAATTAGGTTTTAATTTGGATTAATTGAATTACGTCAAGATTTGGGTATTTTTATATAGGTTGAATTAAGATATAATCTTTTGAGGATAGTTGGGTAATTGATAGAGGAATTCTTTGCAAAAAGAATTAGATAGATTGATTAAGTCTTGAGGAAGAATTAATTAATTGAAAATTTCGGATTAAATTGGGTTTTAATTTTGAAACAAGTTAGGTTGCAATTGATGATTCCCAGATGTTAAATGCTTGTTATTTAGTAATGTTAGGATATTGCATTGTTGATTAGAACACTAATTGGAAGGTTTGGTTAGATAGTGTTCTTGCATTTGATTAGAAAGTTTTTGGAGTTGATATGGATCGATTGTAATACCCCAACCCGACACGGGTCAAAATGCTACATTATGGTGTCCGTCAGAACAAACAACGCAAGCGGAAGACTTACAAATATAAAAGTTACAAAGGTATTCCAAGAAACAAATGAAATGCTAACTCTATACAAGATGAAATACAAATCCAAACTAAATCTAACTGAATCTAAATCCAAGTCTAATCCAGAGTAAAAGGGTGTCTAATCATCAGGGTAGTCCACTAAATGCTCCTATGCACTCTTCACTCAATCCCAGCTTCCAACCTAAAACCTGCCGCAGGAAAAGAAATGCGGCTGAGCTTAAAAAGCCCAATGAACAGATATATAACAAAACTAATAATCGGAACGTATATAAGTATAAGAAAAGAAATCATAAGCTCCTGTTGAAACGAATATCATCTGTCAAAGGAATAAGAGATCAACGATCAACTGAACAACAATAATAAGTCAACTGAATGAAGCATAATAGAGATATCAAATGTGAGCATAATCAGAATCATAGAGCACGTATCAACAAAGGCTTGTCTAAACGAGACGCTCGAATAGAATACGAAACATAAGAAAGCTACGATCCGACCTACCCAAGACACTCGAATAGGTCTCAAATCACATAATCACATATCCATCAATTTATAGGGTGTACATAGAGTAGCTAGCTCCAAAGTACCAGACATGAAAGGGGTACAAGGCACGTACAGCCAGTCACCAAACCAAATCGTATCATATCATATCATATCAAAACAAATCCTAGGATGCATCCATACGCCCCCCACAAACAAATCATATACAAAGTGGCCAAGAGATCTCATATCATATGACGCCGGGGACTAATCACACCGCCCCAGATAGTGTCATGCCATTGGTACCTCAATGACATGCCCATGGTACCTCCATGAGTAGACTAAAAACTCGGGCATCAGAACAGAACATATCAGAACAAACAAAGCAAGGCTATCCATAACAAAATGCTCCCAGAGCATGACAGAATAGAATGCTCCCATAGCATAATATAACAAAATCTCGCATTCACATAATCACAATCAAAGTGGATAGCAAATCAGAATCAAATCAGAGATATCATAGCAAGGCTCATATCAAAAAGATCATATCAACGAATCATATCAATCATATCAAATGGGGAACATAGCGAAAGCATAACTGAAGGGAATCTTAGCAGTGTCAAGGATCGAAAGAAAGTCATGAGAAGTCCCTATTGAAAAGGGAAGAATATTTGTGCCTTAACCGCAATTGAAACCATATCGGAATCAAAAGGATCGAAAGTTACTCCCAGAGCATGACAGAACAGAATGCTCCCATAGCATAATATAACAGAATCTCGCAATCACATAATCATAATAAAAGTGGATAGCAAATCAGAATCAAATCAGAGATATCATAGCAAGGCTCATATCAAAAAGATCATATCAACGAATCATATCAAATAGATCATATCAATCATATCAAATGGGGAACATAGCAAAAGCATAACTAAAGGGAATCTTAGCAGTGTCAAGGATCGAAAGAAAGTCATGAGATGTCCCTACTGAAAAGGGAAGAATATTTGTACCTTAACCGCAATTGAAACCATATCGTAACAAAAGGATCAAAAGTTACTCCATCTTCAGCGAATCTACACGAATTAATGATCGTCTTATTACTAATGAGCTCATTTTAAATCAGATTACTCCTTCTAGGTTTCTTTCAATTTTTAGAAACTTTCTCTTTTTTTTGTAACTTTCCAAATTAAGTAACTTTTCATAATTAGTAATTTCTATTTTTATGTAACTTTCTCGAATTAGTAACTTTTCATATTTTAGGGTTACAAATGATAATTAAGTAAACTTAAAGGTTTAATATGACCAAAATCATAGCTAGGGTTTAATATGTCATTATTGCAAAGTTTAGGATTAAAAGTGTAATTTATCAAAGTTTAAGGTTAATTGTGTCAAGTTTGTATTTTAAAGCCTATAAACATAGTGCATCAAAAGGAACTAGTACACACGACCCAAAACAAATCCCTACGTACACCATGCAAAAATAGATGACTGAAGGTTCCTTGTTTTAAGCTTTCATTAACCGATAGTTTTAACGAGTTATTTAAGATGCGTTTCATAATTATAGGGTCGACACATGGCTGCTAATACGAGACTTGAAATCAGATTGCAAGTCGAGCCACAATCCACACAAATCACCATGTAAGTTTCGTATAACAAAGACTTAGGGCTTCTTAGTTTTCTTTCTCACTAACCTATAATTTCAAGACAAGTATTAAAGGTGCGTGACCAGGGTTGATAAGGGACCGAATACGTGACACAAACACTACAAGAAAATTGGCCTTTAGTGACGAAAACAGTTTCGTCACCAACAGTGTACAAGGTGGTCACAAAACTGATTAGTGACCAAACTCAAGTGGTCACCAGTCGTCACTATAGCTCCGTCACTAAATTGATTAGAGACGAAAATATGTTTCGTCACTAATTTGTGACGAGATTAGTCGTCACTTTTAATCTGGTTTGTGACGAAAAATTTCGTCACAGTTTTGATAGTGACGAAAAAATGGTCACTGGTTTTTCCTATCAGTGACTAGAAAGTCGTCACATATTACCGAGTGTTAGAGACCAAATAAGTTGTCACTAATTATGAGCATATAACAAAAAAAAATGGATCTAGTTTTCGTGTGACTGCTTAAATGTTTATGCAAACAAACTAAAATCTAAAAAACTCTAGCAATGCAAATTTCATTCACAAAAACTGATTTTACAAAAAGTGCAGCAAAACTCGACACAAACCTAACTAATAACCTATCAAATTCATTCAACACGATTTGTTCCCTAATCATTGCAAACATGTCTTTGACACCATCAAAGAACAGTTCCAGTAGAAGGTTAAAAAGCACTGCGTTTCTTCAAGGCCTTCAAGTTCCTGTCTGCATCTACATCATCTACAGATTCCCAGGAAAGGTTTTCAGGAGGCCTTGAACCAAAGTTGAGGAAAAGTCTTTATATCTTTGGTGAAGCAACGAGCAAACCTAATAGCATGAAAATTTATCAATAGAATCAAGCCTGTAATACAAGTGAAAATAAAGCGGGTCCTGGTACATGTATGGGTACACAACTATGTGGTAATTACCTAATCAGCATATTGAATTTGGGACATAACCTACTCAGCATTAAACTAATCAGCATATTGAATTTGGGACATAACCTGGTTGAGCATTAAGCTTATATTCACTAAATGAATGTAAATAGACAACAAACATGTTTATACACAACTACAGGCTTTGAATGGAGCATGCACAAACTTACGTAAATCGCGGGAGGAAAGCACTACTTATCTCTTGACTCAGATTTATCACCGATAAATCATCTGTAGTGTTTTCTCTGTAAATAATGATACAAATAGTAAGGCTGTGCCATAGATTTGAACAAGCTATGGAAAAAAATTGGTGGATATGAAGATGCATTTTCATGTCCATAAATAAGCACCTGGTTTCATATCCAAATGATGGAGCCCTTACAGCGTATAAGGCACAAGGCCTATTAAAGCAATATTTCATGCCAAGCTTCCTAGTGTCTGATGGCCACCCAACGAACATTCAGATAATTACGTAACCCTTTTGTTATTGGAGCCCATACAACTTGGCCAAAGCTCAGTGACCTCCCAATACCATCTACAGCTCGAACATCTCCACTGAAATAACATATGAATTAAATATGACAACAAAAAAAGAAAAAAGAAAGAAAAAGATAACTGAGTAACCTGTTAATATGAACGACAAAAAGAGTAGGCCGTCTTTTCCCAAATATGAATCTCGGTTTCACACTGCTCATTATAAATATCACATAGTCATATTGAAAACAGATATCCAAATACTCCGTAAGAGGCTATCAACTAGAAAGGATTTTTGACCGGAAGGCTTACCATCCATCTGAATACACAGAACCATCCGCGGATTGGGGAACACGAATCTCCTTCTCTAACTGAAATGGACCCCGGATTTCGAGCTGAGTGGCCAAATCACTTTTGGTATTTCTTACTACGAGAAGCTTTGAGCCTGATGGAGATGGCATGATCAGAGATGCATCGGTAACCTCAATCGGAAATGGCGCCCATTCAACATTTAAACCACCATCAGAGTCTTCAGAGATGACACTAGACAAGATAAGTTTCTTCTTTTTATTTGTTAAAAGATTTGGTTGGCTCATTGTAAACATAGTGCGAGACCCATGACCTGCGTGATATTACACGCACAAGTTAGAGAACCATCATTTATTCAAAAAACAATAAGCATAGATCTCTAGTAGAACTGTGAAACAACGGGTCCAAACAATAAGCATAGGATAGATAAAGACATGTTAGCTTATGATCAGAAAGAAAAATGATGAGGCAAAAAATGATCCGTTTTTAGGGGGTCATTTAAGCCCGAATCCGACTTTATTTGATCAAATATTGCCCTAAATCGTTCCTTTTGTGATTTTAGTTACTTGGAGAGTGAATTCTGGAAATGGAGTCGTTTCGGACGTTTTTGGAGCCTAAAAGTGAAGAAAATGGCAAAGTCTCAAATTTCAAGCTGGGAACAGTACTTGAAGGCGTCAAGAGTTGTTCTTGACGGCGTCAAAGTCCCAAGAATAAAATACCGTGGTTGATGACGGCGTCACATAGGCCGTCATAAGTAGATCAAGGCCGTCCGAGGAAGTATTTGGCGGCGAGATGACGGCGTCACACCCTTGCTCTTGACGCCGTCACCTATGTTTTCCTATATATAGTTTTCTAGTTTTTCACATAGAAAAAAGAGAAGTTTTGGAGAAACCATAAAGACGAATTTGGTGCAACTTTTACAGGTTTTTCAAGGGTTCCAAACCCTTGATACCTTGCATTGTAATTGAGATAAGTGTTCTTCTAATTCAGTCAATATGTCTATGTGTTGGTTGTCTATATCTTGTTCTTGTCTCAATTCCATTATGCTAGGCTAGATCTCTTTTGTGTTTGCTTAGATATAATGAAACCTAGATATTGATTATGTGTTGATTACTTGTTTATTATTGTCTTGGATGAATGATTTTATATGTTAGGCTTAAGAAAACTGGCAGATCTCCAAATGGTAACATGCTTGAACGTCTTAAGAAACATGAACCGAGGCATACTAGGTCTTTATTGGTTGTATTTAATGCATGAGCCACTGTTTACAATCCCTATAGTTGTGCTGGGTCATGGTGTAGGAGGAGATAAGAGCTCATAGAATTGGGGAGTTATGTATGCCACCCCATGAATGGTATTAAGGAATACAATCCGTCATCCATACAATTATAACCAGTAATCAACGTGTAAAAGATATCTAGGGAGTAGTGAAGTCTAAGTAAACACATTTTCTCCAATTACTGCTCACAACCTTAGTGTAATTAGTTTATTTTCATTTTTAGTATTTTATTTTAATTGCATCTTAGCTTTGGGTTAGTTGAATAGCAACTAATTCCGCCCACTCTTCCAAAACCCGAGATTTTAATTGCTTTCATAAAAATATAAAAATACAAAAAATAATCCTCCCTCACCTTTAGAACTAGTAATTAGGCTTTCTAATCCTAGCGACACTATTCCTAAGCTGAACGATCAATCCCCCGGTACTTGTCACTATACTATACTACAACGATCAGGTACACTGCCTGGTGGGGGTTGTAAGCTTCTCGAGATCCCTCGAGAGGTAAAGCCTGTTGCGATTCCCACGCATCAAGTTTTTGGCGCCGCAGCCCGGGGAATAGTTATTGTCTAGGTTAGGATTTCTTTTTATTAGGTCTACTTGCTAGATTCCTTTCTAGTAAGATTTTTATTTTTATTTTTAGGTCTTCTCTTAGTCTATCTATTTCTTTGTGGGTAAAGGGGAGTAATCCTGCACCCGGTAAAATACATTAATCAAAAACGTTTAAGTACAATGGAAGAGAGTAAGTCTCTCATCGAAGTCCCTAAGGACACTACCACTACCACTATATAAGAATGACAGGCCATTCTTATAACTACCAGATCTAACTACAACTAACGATGACTAGCAATAAAAATACTATACATCACAACTCAAATAAAATTGAAGTCTTCTTAGTCATCCTAGCGATCCAGATCATAAACATGCAAACTTCCAGCTTCAACCAATTGCGTCTTCTATTAGTATTATGCAAGGCATAATCTAATAACCTAATAAGAGTGACTTCCGTAGCAATTAAATTAGAAGCATAAACATGGTCTAAGCGACCCAACCTCCATCATATCCGAGCAAACCCATTTGCAGCTTCTATTAGTATTATGCATAAAGCATAATCTAATAACCTAATACGAGTGCAAGCCATAGCAAAATAAGATTTGAAACATAAACATGGTCTAAACGACCCAACCTTCTAGTAGATAATAACTTGAAACACCATAAGAACATGGATCATCAGTCGTGAATTCAGCTTACAAGTCTTTAATATGATCAAGTCACCACCATACACTAACATCCCTCACATGATCGCACAATGGCACATCAACCCATCATGCTCATGTGACCATTGAGGCAGCACATAGCAGTTGTAAATCCCATAATCAATAGCTAACCACCAATACTAATACCGTACACAAGCACACCAGGTTAAACGGCCATATAGAATGAAACTGAAATCACAAAAAACCCCCAAACCCTAGCATTATGTGTACACGACCATAGGGCAATACAAACCCTAGATTCCAATTCATTCGCATACCAGACCAAGGAATAACAATCCATAACAAGAACCAAGTCTTCATGTAATACGAATTAGTGATAATAAGATAGGGTAATAACACCCCACCATGTAAACAGATCGCATTAGCAGCTTGAATATAACAAACCCTAACAAGGGTTTTAAACATAAGGAATCCACCTGCCAAACGTGATAAAAATCTTCCACTCTCTCAACGTAACCCAAATCCATTAATCAACCCAAAAACAACCAGCAAATACGAACCATATACCACAACCAGCATCAGCATGAACAAAACCCTAAATAGGGTTTACTCCCATGAATAATTGTAAACAGAACCCAAAGAATTCCGTTATGTCGTTTGAGCATCAACAAACCGATCCAAGATCACCACCATGAGGACGTAACCAACGAAAAAGCATGAAACTCTAACGTTAGGTTTTAGCATGAAAAGCACATCACACCTTAGAACCAATCAGCGATCAGAAAACCTTTTAGCAAATAAGAATGAATCGCTACAAAAGATAATAAAAGGAGGTAGATCGTTTCTATTGTGGAAGTAGTAACAAATACAACTTGCGTACAAATAAAAAGAAAGAGCCGACCCACGATCTGCTGTTTGAATTAAACCAATCAGCGATCAAACCATAGCAATGCAAAAAAAAAAACGAATCAACATGCAACCGACCCACGATAATATAGAAACCAATAAACAAATAATAAAGATAACAGAATCGTAGGAGGTGAATCTTTAATTGAGGGATTCGTTTTAGAGGCGGCGATAAAGTAATAAAAACAAGTAATAAACCGACCCCACAACACAACACAAATCAATTCTTAAACGTTTATCAGTAATCCAAAAGTAAGGATCAAAGAAAAACGAAATTAGATGGAAAGAATTAGATCAGATTTGTGTAGGTTGTGGATGCCAGAAATCGCCAACCTAGAGAGAGAAACAACTAGGGTTTTTTTTTGAGAATGTGATCTAGAAAAATGATAGATTATCTATTTCTTTGTGTCTTTGTTCATAAACTGTTTCGATGGATAACAATAACATTGATCGTTTGATTCCTGTTATTCGTGTTTTTCGTCGTAGGATGTTCCAAATTCCCGCCCCACTTCCTTTAGCAGAAAATGAGAACCCACCTAACCTCTCACCCAACCACCACTTTGACAATAATTCTGAGCTAGAAGAGTCTGATCATGATGATGACCGTAGGGCTAGTCCTTTTTACTATTCAGACTCCAATGAAGATCTTGATGACGGTGACGTAATTAATGAGGATAGAATAGAAGAGGAAATAAACCCTCTTAGGTATGTTGACCCTAGAACTAGGATTGAGTGTGATAGTTCATTTAACATGCAATTCCCTTGTAAGATCGGATTTAAGAGCTTTAACGCCTATCTCAACTCATCTCTCCCAATGAACATAATCTCACGTAATGAATACAATAAAATCATGGTAGATGAGTTAGAATACAAAGGAGAAAACATTGTGGCTAGGGCAATACCATTGCATGTGCTTGTAGGAAGCTTGGTTTATCTTGTTGAGTTCATGGTTATGGAGAATCTAGGAGAATTTATTGATGATAAGTTGACCCAAGTTGTGTTTGGAAAACCTTTCAAACAGTTGACCAACCTTGATGAAAAACTCATAGAAGGGTTAATTACATTCTCGGAGGGGGAAGAAGATTTTGTCTATCAAATGCCCCGCACACACCCTATGTTCAAGGATTTCCCCATGGAAAAGTGTAGTAGGTATCCGCCCATAGAGATGCTAAGTGAGAATGATAAGAGAAAAGGACTTAAGTATACTCATGAAAAAAATAAAAGATGCTATCGCGGATGCTTAGAGTTAGGAGATGAATATAAGAAAGATGAGACGACTATTAGATGGCTCACACTTGGTTATGTGAGCATAAGCGATACACGATAACCCATAGCCTTGAGTCTAGCTACAAGACTCGTAAATAAAGAAAAGCGCTTCTTGGGAGGCAACCCATGATTTGTGTGATTTTATTTGTTTGATTGTTATTTGCTTCCGTATGCATGTTTTATTTTTATTGTTGGTTGATCATGTTTCTCAATTAAAATGTGGAAATACTTTACTATGTTGTTTGGCCTAGTCTTAACTCCAACTTAAAGTATTTTTGCAAAAGATAAGTGTAAGGGGAAACCCCAAATATGTTTTTAAGAAACAAACCGATCATGATTCTCCACAATATTAAATGAACATGTATATTCGTATTTGTTAGAGTCAAATGCTTGTATTGAGTCATAATGAAGTTTTGCAGGATTTTCCAGGAAGTAGGACCAAGTTTTTCCAGAAAATTTCCGGAAACTTAACATAAGAATTTCTGCAGGTCCATTCTGACGGCGTCAGAGGTTTACTCTTGACGGCGTCAGGAGTTAAAATCTGGAAATTTTACCAGTTTTGTTTTTCTAACGGAGTCTTATGGTTTTTGTGAATTATTAAGTTTTATAATCTCCAGGAAATCTGCAAACTTCATTCCACAAGCATTATATCTTACTTCGTTTTCTAGGATTTAGTAACTTATATAGGATGCCGCCGATTTTACGCGAGGTTGTCTTGTCTATTGTTGTCAGGATTTACAGGTTATGTTCGACAAGGAGATGATTTATATTCTGGAATGGAAGCTTTGATTATTCGTTTTCCTGGAGGAAGATTTAACCTGGCCAACCTATAACCCATACCGAGCGAATCAGGGGAGTATTTGATTTCATTCTTTTTACTTTTTAACTTTTACATTCTTTACTTGAACATTGGGGACAATGTTCATCTTAAGTGTAAGGGGAGGGTAAAAAGATGATACCTTACATATGCACTTTCGCTTGAGTTTGTTTTGTTTAATAGTAGATGTGTAATAAAACTATGAGAAATACTTGTTAGTGCAATTTTAACGCCAAATTTAAAATTTTTTACAACATTTAGGAGTGAAACTTTAGCCATAGCAAGCGTCTCACGGATAGGAGATTGTATGACTAGCACATAACCGTATATTCAGAAAAATTTTCCATCACTATTAGTGCTTATGAGTGTACCGGTAGCATTTAGATTCTAGAACTTGCGTTAGTGATGCATCCCGAGACCGCTAGTGAGACTACATTCGTGTGGTAGGATTTACTACATGATAAGAGGCATTAGGATCACCCTTGTGTTAAACCCGTTTTATAATTACTTGACCATTTAAGTCATATTACTTGGCTAGTTAAGTCAACTAATTTTTCCCACACCCTTAGCGTTGTACTCATTTTTAGTACACGAAACCCCTAGTACACCCCTCTGAGCCTATCTTTTCGTTTCTAACTTTAAGCATCTTACTTAAAGGAAGAATTTGTTACACCCCACTTAAATGTACAACCAAATCGCCTTAGCCTTCCATGTATGTGCTCATTTTTAGTGCATTATTGTTATTTGTTAAACCCTAAGTTAACTTTCTAATTGATTACATGGTTGCTAAGTCGAGTCATATCATTGTACATATTGTTTTGGGACGATTGGGACTCATGGGTAAGTACTTATTTTATGGAGTAATGGGGAAGAACATAATATTATTACCCCCATATGTACGTTAATCTTAAAAGTGCTCCAAGTGTTTTGATTTTCTTAATTCGAGTCATTAGATTAGTTTAATGTAAAGTATGTAAAGATTCAAGTGTAAGGGGAACTCTCATCCCCTATGATGTATTATTTTGGATGGTAGGGTAAGAGTGTATGCAAAAAAAAAAATAAAAAAAAAAAAAAAAAAAATCAAGAAAAAGAAAAAAAAGAAAAAAAAAATAGAAAAGAAAAGAAAAAGAGAGAAAAAACATATGGACTACCATCCCGTTTTTATTCTATGTTCATTTTATGTTTTTGTTATTTTTCATTTATTAGCTTAAGTCGAGTCTAGTCTTGGCTTAGCAACGCCATCTTGTACATGTAATTAACCAAGATTGTTAACTCGCCACCAGTAAAACTTCCTTTATCCAACAAAACCGTGTAATTCATATCCCTATACCTAACGTTACAACCCTTTAAAAGACCTCTTTGATAGTTTATCCAAGGTGCTTACGCCATGTGGTGGAGGTTTGATCCTTTCCCAAGCCTATGGTAATCTATTTTGCTATGACAGGTAGTGAGAGATATCTTCCATTTCCATAATGTTATATTACTTTATTACACCCGAGAGATGTGAGTTTCTAAACACTATTTGTGAGGTGCTTGTGTATGACCTCCGTGCTTGTCTATTGGTCTTTAGTGGAACGATTATTTGTTGTAATTACTTTTATATTAGTGTTAAATGACCCCTATCTTGTCTTTTGAGTAGAATAAAAGCGCATTTACTTGAGGACAAGCAAATCTCAAGTGTAAGGGTATATGATGAGGCGAAAAATGATCCGTTTTTAGGGGGTCATTTAAGCCCGAATCCGACTTTATTTAATCAAATATTGCCCTAAATCGTTCCTTTTGTGATTTTAGGTACTTGGAGAGTGAATTCTGGAAAAGGAGCCGTTTCGGACGTTTTTGGAGCCTAAAAGTGAAGAAAACGGCAAAGTCTCAAATTTCAAGCTGGGAACAGTACCTGAAGGCGTCAAGAGTTGTTCTTGACGGCGTCAAAGTCCCAAGAATAAAATACCGTGGTTGATGACGGCGTCACATAGGCCGTCATAAGTAGATCAAGGCCGTCCGAGGAAGTATTTGGCGGTGAGATGACGGCGTCACACCCTTGCTCTTGACGCCGTCACCTATGTTTTCCTATATATAGTTTTCTAGTTTTTCACATAGAAAAAAGAGAAGTTTTGGAGAAACCCTAAAGACGAATTTGGTGCAACTTTTACAGGTTTTTCAAGGGTTCCAAACCCTTGATACCTTGCATTGTAATTGAGATAAGTGTTCTTCTAATTCAATCAATATGTCTATGTGTTGGTTGTCTATATCTTGTTCTTGTCTCAATTCCATTATGCTAGGCTAGATCTCTTTTGTGTTTGCTTAGATCTAATGAAACCTAGATATTGATTATGTGTTGATTACTTGTTTATTCTTGTCTTGGATGAATGATTTTATATGTTAGGCTTAAGAAAACTGGTAGATCTCCAAATGGTAACATGCTTGAACGTCTTAAGAAACATGAACCGAGGCGTACTAGGTCTTTATTGGTTGTATTTAATGCATGAGCCACTGTTTACAATCCCTATAGTTGTGTTGGGTCATGGTGTAGGAGGAGATAAGAGCTCATAGAATTGGGGAGTTATGTATGCCACCCCATGAATGGTATTAAGGAATACAATCCGTCATCCATACAATTATAACAAGTAATCAACGTGTAAAAGATATCTAGGGAGTAGTGAAGTCTAAGTAAACACATTTTCTCCAATTACTGCTCACAACCTTAGTATAATTAGTTTATTTTCATTTTTAGTATTTTATTTTAATTGCATCTTAGCTTTGGGTTAGTTGAATAGCAACTAATTCCGCCCACTCTTCCAAAACCCGAGATTTTAATTGCTTTCATAAAAATATGAAAATACAAAAAATAATCCTCCCTCACCTTTAGAACTAGTAATTAGGTTTTCTAATCCTAGCGACACTATTCCTAAGCTGAACGATCAATCTCCCGGTACTTGTCACTATACTATACTACAACGATCAGGTACACTGCCTGGTGGGGGTTGTAAGCTTCTCGAGATCCCTCGAGAGGTAAAGCCTGTTGCGATTCCCACGCATCAAAAAATGAACTGAGCATAGACAAGTGTTATCAACTTACAACATTTGTAAATCTATATCAACTTCTAATCAGGAAAAAAACATCACGTATCAGAATAATAAGGAACTATAGTCCACAAGTGTTATCTAACTGTGGTTAAACAGAAATAAATCAGCTGCAAAATCATGAAATCGCAGCAAAACAGCTTACAGCAAAAAAAACTCCTAAATCATCCATTCAAAGAAGCAAACCATAAATTCACTAATCACTATCCTAAATATACGCTATTACTGCAACATCTAGCTTATATGTAAGTTATCAGACTACTCTAACTAGTCAAAATGCAAATTCACTAACAACTCTAAAATCAACTCAAATTATAACTAAAAGCCGTAATAAGTGTACAATCATTAACTCGCAACCAAAATACCAAACCATTTATAATAAATAACTATTAACTATTTAAAGTCTAATACGAGTATTCAACTTATTTAAAGTCTAATACGAGTATTCAAAGTCTAATAACTATTAATCATTAACTCGCAATTCTAAACTTATTTAAAGTCTAATACGAGTATTCAACGCAAGTAGTCAACAATAACTAGAACTAATATCCGAGTTAATAAATAAACCTCTATAGATTCACTCGACTGATCATCCAGAACCTCAACAACCTCATTCGAATTCAAGCTCGCTTTTCACAATCTACACATCAAAACATCAATCAAATACATATTACAGCTTCAAAATCAAAAAAAAATAATGTAACGAATCAATTAAAATTACATCTAAAGGCCACTAAATACGCCAGTGCGCCGAATCTAAACTTCATCAAAACATAAACTTATAAGTATCGCAAAATCAACAATAAAGCCCTAACTCGTCAGAATGAGGCAATCAAATCGATACACGGTTAATTTATCCAAACATCAACAACCACTTAATATTGTTATAGTGCAATACTTTCGCCACTTAACTAAATTCAGAAACAAAAATAGATCAAAACTACAGTCGAACACTACATATTCCGATATCTATTCAATAAAGTTGACAACACATCAAAGCATCAGATATCTACATTTGTTACATTCTTCAAATAAAACAAGTATTTTTTTTGGAAATAAGCAAATAAAAGCTAACTTCGACATAAATAAGCACAACTTTTGCCCTAAACCTCATCAAAATTAGGTGAAAACTGTATCCGCTAAACCTAAGCTTCATTTAACTCGAATGAGCAATCAAATAATCAAAACTAGGTCAAATAAGCTTCATTATTCAACGAATTTACAACAAATCTCGATAATTAGACAAAATTAGTGCGTGATAATTAGGGATTAGAGATAAGAGATAACCTGCTCCAAAATCAACACTAAATCCCTAACTCGTCAGAGATAACAGATACACGGTTACTAAACTTATAACGAAACCTAACTGATGAAGGAACTAATGAAGCCGCGCGGTGTATGCAACGGTGAAGCCGCCGGTGTATGCGGCAGTTAGTGGTGGATGTTTCCGTGGTGGTTACCGGTGGCGGATGGCTTAGGATTGCGTCATTGTGTTGGTTGAGTTATATTATATGAGAGATATGAGAGTAATTGAAGTTATATCCGGGTTGGATGTGCAGTAAAAGTGGGGAATGAGGATTCAAGTTCAACTAATATCATTGGGAAGGGGAAGGTTGGATCCGCATTTTTTAAAATCTGGGTCGGGTCGAATAGGTCGGATCCTTTTTTTCTTAATAGAAAGAACTATTGGTATATTATGGTTACGGGTGATGGGAATCATTTTAATTTCACTCAACTTTATAATACTAGTACAGTAGTAAAAGTTTTTTTTTGTTTTTTTGTTTTTTTTTTTTTCTACTTCTTTTTACATGTTTGATATTCAAGTTACTTTTTAATATTTTTACATATTATAAAAAATAATATTGTGTTTGAAAGTTTATGTTCGAGGGAGAATCTCATCGAAGAAAGTTAAATATTTGTAATTTTGTATATTTCTCTATAATTTTTTTATCCATAACGTGTGATAGTGTGTACAATTTGTGGATTATGTTACGAGTATGCAAGTTTAAGTAAGTACGTTATTTTTAATCATTTTATAGCAATGTGTGAAATAGTGACCAAAATTTCGTCACTAATGTTTAATGACCAAATTTCTCGTCACTATTCTAGGTAATTTAGTGACTAGCTAGTGACCACTTATAAGTTTCGTCACTAATTTTTTACCGATGACCAAAAATAATGACCATAAATTATATCGTCACTATTATTTTCTAAATAGTGACCAAAAAAAATTCTCGTCACTAAAGCCACTTTTTTTTGTAGTGTCATCAATGGCTACTGTGAAGGCAAACATAGCTCTTACCAATTAATGCCGTGACATTAGATAGAACCTTTCATTCTCACCGGTCTACATAAATTAATTAGTGTATTAAGAAGTGTAGTAGCTGAAGCTGTTTAGCGTTTGCCTCTAGCAATAGCCAAATGGCGTTCTAATTCTTGCATTGCTGAGGGATCCGATGCAGCAGCCGTATATTCGACGAAGACCAATTTGTTTTCAGAAACTCCAGCAGGCCTCTGGTTTAAGGTATTATAGGAATGAATAACTCCTCGGGCAAAATCCAGTATCTTCGTCGTAGAGGACATATCTTTTATCTACAAAAACATTATAATTATTGAATTAGAGTTTGTGTGATATGGCTTTTTCTGTATGCATCGTATTTTTTCTTCTAGATCATAAGCCCACACGTATTCTTGTATCATGTGCGTTACCCATTGTGAGGCGGACATTGATTAGCCCATTACCCAAATACGGACAATTGTAGTTGAATGTAATAAGAGCAAGCTAAACCCCCATACATGTCCTTGCGCAAGAACACCTTTTCGACCTCCAAATAGTTAACTGATCCTTTTGTCTCTGCACAACAGCACAAACCACAACAATCAACCAAGAATAATAAATAAAATAAAATAAAATAAAATGAACAAAAGGGGATGTTTGAAAATGCATTTGAGTTGGTCATTGGGATTTATATTATAAGAAAATAGCAGAAAATTATAAGATTTTCTTAAATATTAAGTCCTTTTTAATGGGATACACAAATTTTAAAAGAAAAAACCGTACTCACCTTATTCCTTTGAACTATTACGCAGACCTTAAGCCTGATGTCCCTCATAACCTTTGATCTGTGATAGAACCAACGAATATAAACTTATATAAACATATTCAAGAATAAATAATCGAGAGGGGCGTTGGACTTGTTCGTGTGCTTATACACCGTCCCACCCATTTTGACCCGTACTCGGAATGAAATGATTCAACTTCCCTGTGTTGATTCTATCGATGTGAAGAGAGCATGGGTTAATAAAATCCTATTTACCTTTTCGGTAAAATAAAATAATGTTTGCACGCAAAAATTTAACCTGCAAAAATACCACTAAACTCAAGCATTGAAAATCCTATTATTATAACTCTGCACACCTTGCACATAACATGTGTCACCCTCATCCGGGTTTTTTTTTTTTTTTTTTTTTTTTTTTTTCGCCTACATTAACATCAACGTTCAACATCCAAGACAGTTTGTCCAAAATGAAGCTGGATTATCTGCCTTGGGCGCTGATGGTAGCTGATGTTTATCTGGTTCTGTGACGCTGAATTTGGTTTTGTATCTATTTGTGATTCTGACTTTATGGCCCTTGCAGAACTATTTGTCCTACATGAAGTCCCTGCAGTTAAAATTGTAAATGCAAAAGAACTTCTATCGCCACTATCTGCTACAGCAAAATTAGTATTGAACTCTTCGACAACTGATGCATTGCTTGATATTCTTGACTGTCTTATAAGCTTGGATTCGCGGGTCCACTGCTTGTTCTAGGAGTGACACTTAACTCACTCAAACTATGAATCTTATCCTCCTAGCCAAACTTATGAGTGTTAGGAGCTTTCCATCTTGGAATTTGTTCTCACGAGATGGAGACGGTTCTATTTAATATCCTAGGTCTAGATCTCCCGATCTCCAAACCATACTACCTTGGTTGCGAAAACTCATGCCTCCCATATTATTGCTAAATATCAAGTGATTTAACCATCAGTCCTTCACATGAGGAATGGAAAGCATCATCAAAAAATTGGTTCATCTTAGTCATTGTGGCTTCATTGGAAACATCAGCATCATCCATCTCCACCTACAACACCATCAACTTGTGAGCAAACGATCATTAAAAGTCAACAGCATAATACAAAGATTCTCATTGTTATTTCCAGTGAATATTAAAAATCTCTTATCCACTCATCACCAAAAAAATCTTTAAGATCCGTGATGAAAAGCACAATATATTAGGCACAAAAAAAAGAAACTGTAATTGCAGACAAGTTTAGTATAAGCACATTTTGATGTCAAGCAAATAGTTCAAACTTACACAATTCAAGATTCTACTTCCAATTTAATCTAAACCAATTCACATATACTATAAAATATCACCATCAGATACAACATACGAATTAAATCTCAGTGATCATGCAAGTGACTGTTATATATGCTCATTCCAACCTGAAAAATCAACCATGGCTCTTAACAGATACTTAAATAAGAATTCCAAAAAGGTTTGGTACTCAGTTTACATAAAAGATTACACAATGTGAATGAGCAAATTGAAAGAACTCACCACGAAGGCAGATATAATTGTTGTAACTGATGCTCCTACTCTGTACATTGCTTGAGTGACATTGGGGCCCATGACTGGAAGTTGTTCTTTCATGGTCGAGTTAACCACAAGGATCAAACCCTGATGGTAGCGAGGCAAGCCATAGAACCAACCACATGGTTCTTGTCGATTGCTTTCTGAACCAGAGAAGAGGGACCTTCAGGGAGATTAGGCTCCAACATGAATCCCAATGTATCACTATCAAATGTAATGCCCCTTTGTTGTAGTGTTTGGTTTTCATCTCTGACATTCTTGCCTTGAAGAAGTACCCCTACATCTAATTCACCTCCTAGACTATTTGTCACCAGTTTCATCACGACCACGGTAGTAAGTACGTGTTATCGTTTAAAATTTTAACAGATAATTTTAGTGACACAAAAATAAGACGTAATCTTGGAAAGTGAAAAGCTTATATTCGAAGAAAAAAATTTAAAAATTTTATACATTCAAAGAACCTACTATCAATGTCTCTAGCATCTCAATATACAGTTCTGGCATTATAAAGGACGTTATGCTAAATTTTACTGAATGAAGAACAATATGCATGGGAGAGATTCATCAAATGAAAATATAACTGGTATATACATGAGAGATTGAGTGAGTGTGTACCATGACAATCCTTAGATTGAAAGAAACTTTTTTGGCTGGTAACCAAATATGTAGCTGCTTTGGCTGTATCACCATAACACAATTACTTAGCTGAATGTTTGCCTCGACATGATATATAAAAATGGAAGATGGAAAATAATTAAGTACCTTTATGTGAAGCAGCAGGCATATGCTTCCTATTTCCACCTGCATTACTCTCAGGTAAATTACATATATTTTCACTACTTGCCTCATGAGCATAGTCAAGTTTCGAGCTATGGTGGAACAACTTCCTTCTCTTAGCATCCACCTTTACTTGACAACGTTCACGCTTGAATAGATTTTTCCTGTTGTGGTCAAAAGGTTTGACTCTAATACCTTAAAGAACCAATATACTGACCAAATTAGAAACTATTAGTGTTTGAGAGTATTCCACTTACTGGTAGTGTTAGATAGCACAACGAAAGGCAACATATTGTTTTTTCATGTGTAGAGATTGTTCACTACTTTAGGAATCATAACTGATATAACTAAAAAAGATACATACTTACAAATTGATTTTAAATTTCCTTATAGAAATTGAGAAAAACATCACAAAAGATTTGATAGCAATGAAAAAAGGAAACACGTTTCTTCTTTTTAAGTAACCATAGTTCCCGACCTTTTGACCGACTAATCCAAGGTACGTGGTGGCTTGGTAAGTGAACTATTATTCACTCCAAAAAGAAGGCACACATAGTAAGGATGTTATTTTTTCTCTCCTTTTGGGTATTGATTTTCAAAATTTTGGTGTCATAATTGAAAGTCCACATTTCATTAAATATTTCAAAAGTTACTGTTAATATGGAACTTTAAGGTAGTTAGTGATTTTGTACAAAGGATGGTCTTGCGTGTCTATTTATCACCACCTAATAATTGTCAGCTGGAAATAATTGGTGATATTAGAGATTCTAAAACCTTTTTTTAATATTGCTATAAGAAAAGAAGGCTAATGGACTAAATGACTCGTGATGCTCTTTATTGAGTGGAGGTCATGAAACAAACTGATAACCCATTTGAAAAAACTCTTCGTAATTCTACCATTCAAATCCATATGGTAACAGCTAGTGTGAAAACCGATTTTGTAAACTCAAAGTTATAACTTTTAAGCAATAAAGACTCGCCTTGACCTTCAGTGTAAATGAAAGTGGAACCCTCCCTAGTGGAAGCAACACCGTGGGCTGATTTGTTCAGTGACATATCTGTGACAACACGTCTGCGCACATTACCTGCACTACCCTCAGCTGGCACCTGGGACCCTCCTCGTTTGTGTTGCGCCGATCTCTTGGCACGCCTACAACTGGACTGAGTAGTATCACATACGGCTGTTGGTGTCCCGAAAAAAATAGATGTAAGACCATACTCATAATAACTAATAAATAGTGAATCAAATCCATATGGAAACAATTGGTATGAAAATCGATTATGTCAACTCAAAGTTAAAAAAGGTTGACCTTGACCATGAGTGTCAGAGAAGCTGAAACCATCTCCAGTGAGAACAACACCGGGACATGCATTGGTGTGTGAAGTATGTATGACAACATGTCTATACACATTAAGTGCACCACCCTGAGCTGGAGCTTGGGATCCTGGTCGGTTGTGTTACACCGATCTTTTGCTACGCCTAGAATTGGATTTAGTAGCATCGCCTACGACTGCTAGTGTTAAGAAAAAAAGAGAAGTTGTAAGAGCGCACACCTAACAACTAATAATGAACGATTCAAATGCATAATTAATGCTTCCAATGCGTATGGAAACAGTTGCCACAAAAACTAATTTTGTAAACTCAAGGTTAAAACTTTTGTTAGCATTAGAAGTGTTGATCATTCTTGTAATCAAAGTGAGATCTCAATGATCGTCCCTTAGGGGGAGATTGTTAGGATCATATTTTATTTATAGAAAGTGTCGGTCATTAATATTATGTAATAGGTTGCATTAGAATATAATTATGATGAAGTTTTAATAATGTTTTCATGTTTTTATAAAGTCTAAGGGCTAGTTATGTAATATGGTCAAAGATATGTGAACCCCTAGACTACTAGTATAAATATTCATGTAATACCTCATTTGAGAGGGTGGTTCTCTTAGTAATAACATTGTCTCATTATTTCACACACTAGGAGTTCCCTCCCACTCTCTCTCTCTCTACTTACTTTCTCTCTCTAGATTTAGGCAAGATTCACAAGTGATTAAGGTTGTTCTATGGTCCTACAAGTGGTATCATTTGCCAAGGGATAATATAGGCTGTATTAGGTTAGATTTGGTCGAAAAAACTGGGATTTGACGCGATTTTTTAAGATTTTGGTACTGTTCATCGGTGTGTTATCGAGTTTGGATTTGATTTTTTTCGAGTTATGGATGTTTTCGAGTTAGGGAAGTTTGCGAGTTAGGGAAAGTTTGCGAGTTAGGAATGTTTTCGAGTTAGGGAAAGTTTGCGAGTTAGGGAAAGTTTGCGAGTTAGGGAAGTTTGCGAGTTAGGAAAAGTTTTTTTTATCGAGTTAGATAATCAAATCCACCGAGTTAGGATTATTGGTTATCGAGTTATTGGTTTGGCGAGTTAGCCAAAACACCTTATCGTTTATCGAGTAAGGATTTCACTTGGGTTTTACTAAACGAAACGCTGCTGAAATTTCATTAGGTTATCGAGTTAGAAATTCTATCGAGTTAGACCTGTTTCGAGTTAGATAAGACTTACCAAGTTAACACTATTGTACCGAGTTGGCAGCTTTATCAAGTTAGAACACAAAACAGTACCGAGTTAGAAAATATTTCTTTATCGAGTTACAGATCTTAGCGAGTTACAATTTTTTGAGGTTACCGAGTTACAAAGATTTACCGAGTTATAAAAAATAAATAAATAAAATAAGAGTTTTTTGGCGGGAAAATTTGAGTAAAATTTATTTTTTTACAAGAGACTAAACGTTCAATTTTTACGCGAAATTCAAATTTTGGTAAGACGTTGAAAATTTTGGCCCAAAATTCAAATTTTTTCGGTAAAATTTGGCGTCAAAATTTTTAAAACTCAAATTTTTCTAGTAACCTTAGAAATCACTAAAATCAACCATTTACGCTTTTCAAACTTCGACAAAAACATCTAATCTTCAAACAACAACCTTTGTTATCTTAAAGGATCCTAAGATCAACTTTATCACACATCGTTACACAATGGAAATGAAAGTACAAATCCAAGAGAGAGATTCGAAGAAAGTGTTTAAAGTGTTCAAGTCACAAGTTGAGAAAGTCATTAATACATCAGGATATGAGTCAAGGTTCGATCAAGCATTTGAATACTTCGTCAGAGTCCGATATCATAATTTCAAAGACAAACTCATTCAAAGCCTGAATCAACTCGAAATACTACTTAATAAAGAAGAACTTCATACGAGTAATTGCAAAGCAGCTCTTAAAGTGATCCAAACTCAATTTCAGAGTATCTTTAATCCTTGGATAATGAACCAGTCAGAGTTTCTCGATGCGTTTTACCAAAAATTTTGGGTAAGCTATTCGACCTTCAGAACTCAATGCATAAATCAAATGGGTGACCTCGAAAACATACTTGAAACTGAGGAAACTGAGTTAAATAAGATCGAGAAGCTGAAACGGGAAAGAGAGCAGAATGAAATAGAGATGTAGTTTAAAGAAAGAGAGCTAATTGAAAGAGAGATGCAGTTAAAGGAAACAGAGGTGATTAAAAATAAGTCAGAGAAAGATGTTCAAACTGAAGAGGAAACAGTCAATGAGGGTGATGCATCAGATGTTAGTTTGGTTTTCACGAGTAGTGATTCATCTTCAGAACAGCAGGTTAAAAGCAGCAGTCCATGCTATGATTCGGAAGATGATGGTGCACACAGGAATGAAGCTGTTTGGGATATCGAGGATGATCACATCAGATATTCATTTGACACAGAGATATTGACTATGGTACAACATTCAAACAATTATGATAATGTTGTGGTGTTCGATAATGTGTTTGATCATAATCAGACACATCCTGAGCATTCTGAGTCTATTAGTGATACATATGTGGTGGAACAAAATGATAGTAATATCACTTTTGCTACTCCAGATATGGATCCTAATAGAGGTGAGCATGCCCAGCATGGATCTTCTTATGAACAAGATCGTGCTTTATTTGCTTCTTTAATCGATAATTTCAAACATGAACTTGAAAAGTGCAAAGAGGACAATCGCAAAGCTAAGCAAACAAATGTCTTATTGACAAAAGAGCTTGAGAGATTTAAAGAAATGGAAAAAGGTTTTCAAAATGTAACAAAAAGAAAAGCTGAACTTGAATTTGAAAACTCAAACCTTAAATCTCAAGTTCGCAAGTTTGAAATGAATGGAGAGTCGGTCAAACCACTTTTAATAAGAAATGAAGAACTTGAAGTTGGTTATAGAGAAGTTGTTCTTCGTGAAAAACGTTCCATTCAAAATCTGGATGCTCAAATGGTTCTTAACAACAAAAAGGTTCAAGCGCTTGTAAAAGAGAACAATGATTTAAAAGGCTTAAGAAAACCACTTCAAATTTTGAGATTGTTAATACAAAACTTGAGAATGAAAATCAAGAATTTTTGAAACGGACAAACGATCTTGAAAACAAACTTCGAAAATTGAGACAGACTTCTCAGACTGTCAACATGTTACCTACAAAAGATGATGAAATTCCTAAACAAACATCTGGAATTGGTTTTGTGAATAGTGCTTAGGTGGAAAATGAAAAACCATGTTTTTTAAACAAAGTGCAAAAGTTGACACCTATTTTGTATAACGCTGAAGATATGGGAAAAGAATTGTCAGCTGATCTTTTGTTTGAGTCACAAGATATTTTAAAATCTGAAGAGGAAAAACATTTGAAAGTAAAACAAACAAAAAACCCACTCTCGTACCACGGCTTTGTGTATGGTTGTACACAATTGAAAGATATACCAAAAGAACCTTTCAAAAGAAAAGACACAAATGTGAAAAGATTTTTCAAAGAAGCTCAACTTGCTACTTATGATGCTAATTTATGACAAAAAAAAGCAATGAAACAATTTTGTGATCTTAAACAGCACATTGAGCAAAACGTTAAAGGTCATTTGGTTTAAGCAAGACAACATCACAAACAACATTTTCTCTAATCCTCTTTCATCAGATTTACGCCTTAAGATAGAAATCATAAAGATTTTGAAAGATGAGATTGAACCTCGTGTGAAAGATAGCAACTTATGTTTTGAGTACTTTGAAAAACATCTTGTAACTGAAATGAGAGAAGATCTAAAGTACGTTCACTCTCTTGAAGACGAATTTGATAAAAAATGCTTACTTCTGGACATTCAAAAAGAATTTTTCACAAATCAAATAGAGTCGTTCAAGTCAGCATCTGTCAGCCATGAGTATGAGAATGAGAATTTTGAACAAACATCTTCCTTGAAATCTGAAAATCTTTGTCTCAAAAAGCAAATCATTGAGCTTTCAAAAGAAGCAACTGATGTCAAAGCAGAATTGTCAAAAAGAACTGCTCAGTTTGAGAAAGATCTTGCAAAACTCGAAGCACAAAGTATCTCTTTCCAACTAAAAATGCAAGAGAAGAATGAGAAAATGTCTTCTGAAAACTCTTTGACATCGGTGCTTAAAGAAATAGAAAAGATTTTTGAAGAAAATAATTATGATACCAATATCAAGTTTGATTTTGACGAACTTGATACAAAAAATCTTGAATTGGAACATGCTGTGGCATCATTACAAAAAGAAAATGAGCATTTGAAACAGACTTACAAAAACTTGTTTGATTCAATCAAGCGGTCAAGAGTTCAGAATCAAACTTAAAACAAATCTGACTCTCAGATCATACCAAATCATCTTTTTGAAAAAGAAAATTATGTGCTTCAAAAGGAAATTGTTGAATTGGAAAAAATGATTGCACAACAAACCAAGGATTTTGGTGATGCCAAAAATGATTTTTCAATCGAAACAGACAAATATGAAAAATATTTTGCACATCTTGAAAATCAAAATGCTTCTTTGCAAGAAAAGCTGGCATCATCAGATCATTTTTCACTTCAAAAAGAATATAATGATTTGAGAACTTCATACAATGCCTTAAAAGCAAAGTTTGATGTTCTTAACCGGTCAAAAGAAAAATCTCAAGTTTCAAACGAGTCTAAACCAAAAGTGTTTCAGAAAAGGTTTACATGGGTGAATCTTCAAAACCAATTTCTAAAAAGGTTTCTCAATTTACCACCTATTCTTTGCAAAAAGGAAGGAAGTTTTCAAAGAGACCAATTTTTTCTGAAACATTTACTCCTCAAAAGGTTTCAAATGCAAGTGCTCATAAAGAAAAGAATCAAGGTTTTCAAACTCCATACTCTCGTTTTACTTTGGTAAAGCTAGTATGGAAACCAAAGCAAAGCCGTTCAAAACATTTGAAATATTCATACTTTGAAATGCTTTCACTACAACAAAGGAATGGCTATGCTTTGAAAAATCCCTATTCTGGAAGGTTTCCATTCATCTCAAAAATGAATTTTCAAAATGAAACGCCGAGTTTCAACACTGGATGGTAAACTTCTTCTTCAAGTTGTAAAACTCCAAAAGAGACACCGAGTTTCTTAAACAAGTTTCAAAAGCAAAAGATTTTTAAATCACCTTTGATTCCACGAGCTTTATTTCAAAATGAAACACAGGTTTTCAATCCTCGTTGAAATTCAACTTCTTTGTCTCGGATTGACACAACTTTCAAATAGTTTTCAAAATATGGTAAACCCGTTGGCGCCGTGCTTAAATGGGTTCCAAAAGTTGTTGTCTAATCCAAAAACATGATGAATTCTTAGTATTTCAGCTAAGGACTCGTTCTTCAAAGAATGGAAAGTGCTTAATCATATCAACGGTTTTACATATTCTTTGAGCAATTATCCTAAAAACATTATGGCTTATGCACACATAACATTGTATAACCCGTGATTTTCAAAGAAAGGACCTTGTTGTACATTTATGTGCAACAATCCTAAAAGATAAGAGGACTTCTCACCAAAAAGCTTATCAAAGTCTTCTTAATTTTTTGAGCAAAATTTTGAAAAATGTTTCAAAAGGTTTTCAAAACTTTTCACGATGTAGCTCAAGATATTACTCCCTCAAATCCTTAAAGGCTTAAATTTATTCAAAATATTCTATCTTTGAGGGGGAGTAATAAAAAGAAGTTCCAAAAAGATCATGCTTAAAAGAAACTAATTCAGAATTTACAAACATCCGTTTCTCCCATATGCTATTCAAAAAGAAAAGGTTTTAATCAATTGGTATCAAAAATACCATGGATATGCTATTTTTTAGGGGGAGAAGACGTGATTAAAATGTAATCAATGTGTTTAAGATTGTGGCTGAATCTCATGCGAGCTCGACTCAAAAATGACCCAAGAATTGACGAAACAACAAAAGTTAGTAATCGAAAAGACTTATCCTCGACAGGTAATAACATCAAGTTAGTTACTAGAGCTAGTTGTCTCCTAAAAGCTGACAATGGAACTCTTTAACTAGCCACGTAAGCGTGTCTCGAAAAGGAATTGTCTTAGTAGAATGTACCATATCGAGAGACTTTCTTTGGACTTGACCAGGACGGGTAATAACTTCAAGCTAGTCTAACTAGTGATGTAAGCATATCTCGAATAGGTCACGTTCACTGAAAGTGGATCAATTCAAAAAGTGCAAACTCCTCACACATCTGCAAATTTCTTAAAAATCCATGAGCACATGTGAAGGGGGAGTCCTTCAAAAGAAACAAAAACTTTCAAAGTGTCAACAAAAATGTGTTTATGTTCATAAACACTTTGAGAGATTTTCATAAATGGGTTCATGGCAACTATAGGATAGTCATGGAGTTATAAGGTGACTAAGGTTACGAAAAAACCGTCCTATGATCCGCCAGAGCCGGAGGGATTTACCCAAGGAAAAATCCAATAGATTAGAATTAGAAGTCCTTAGGTATGATTGAAAAAAGGAGAAAATGAGAAAGGAGAAAGAAGGGGTTGAAGAATTAAAAAGAAAAGTTATGAAAAATAGTGAAAAGAAATAGCCCTCCAAATGTTCAACCTTAGGGCAGACACTGGGTTCAATTTGTATACTACTGGTTGTTACTAAGGTGACACCGGTATTGATGATAAAGACGTCATGGACTCAGTGACGCACTGCACTTAACCTTCTAGCCACTCAAGTTCTCTTAAAAGAGCTTGTTTCATTCTCACGGGGAACCGGTGTAATCTATCGACCTGTCTCTTAGAGATGGTTGATATTGAAGCAGGAGACCTCTCCCTAATCTCCGCATAGGAAACCAATTGTGCACTTATCGAGTCTAGAGCCCCGAGATTCATCTAAAGATCTCATAGGAACACATGACATTTCTACACTGGTTGTTCATCATTAAGTACGCCAAATGTAAACTTAAGAGTCCTACGCAGATCTTAGCAATCTGACGAGAATGTTTATGAGAGGATTTACTTATGTATTTTCTCAATGATTGAACGGAAATTCCTGCCAGGGTCAACATCAAGCAGCCCTGACAGCAGGTCACTTCGGTAACTCTTTAAGGGTTACGCTTAGTGTTCGCAGTGGTTTCAAACGGTCTACAGTCGTGGAGTGATCCTCAGCGACTCACCCATTCGTTGAGCTACTTAGTAGGTCTCGTAAGCTCCCTTGGGAGTATCTGAAATGGGAACGGCCATGATAAGGGTTAGAAGGAGTCTTCACGCTATCCTGTTGACAATCTCTAATTCTAAACCTGTAAGTACCGGATACTTTATTGCTAACTGTTTTATATGAATGTTACTTGGAGAAAGACCATTACCATCAGTCAAAGATCCACATGCACATACCCTGCAAAGCTCTCTTCAAAGATCAAAGTAAAGCAAAGTTCGGAACGTTTCTAAGTCAAAGTCAAAGAATCTACAAACTATAGAAAAAAAGATTAAAGTCAAAGAAAATAGAACTTCACAAAGATTCAAAGTCAAACAAAGTATGAGCATGTTGGAAAAGACGTAAAGACAACAAAGTAAAGATGTTGATCAAAGGCAAGAAAGATCACAAAGCATGATTGGAACAAAGGAACTAGCAAAACTATTACACAACAAGAATCAAAGTTCATAGAGAACAAGCTTCAAAGATCAAATATCAAGGTCACAATAGAGAGATCTCAATGATCACCCTTAGAGGGAGATTGTTAGCATTAGAAGTGTTGATCATTAATGTAATCAAAGTGAGATCTCAATGATCGTCCCTTAGGGGGAGATTGTTAGGATTAAAAGTGACGATCATTATTGAGTCAAATAGTTAGTTAAATATATTCATGTAATAGGTAGTAAATGCTAGTCTATTAAGGTTATGTAAAAGCCTAAATGGCTTGGCCCAAAAGAAGGCCCAAGAGAAAGCCCATTGAGGCCTAATGTAAAGACTATAAATACCCTCCTAAGCTTGTTAGGAAGGGTGGGAGTTCATGATATTCAATGTTTATTTCACATACTGCTGTCCACCTCTCTCTCTCTCTCTCTCTCTCTCTCTCTACTTTCTCTCTCTAGCTCTTCTATCTCTCTCTAACATCATATTATTAGGTGATAAAGCTAGATCTTTGGACCTACAACTTTGAACCAATAAAGGCTGACCTTGACGTTGAATGTCAGCTAAACTGGAACCCTCCCCAGTAGGAGCAACATTGTGTACTGGATTGGTCTTTGACGTATCTGTGACACAACGTGCATCAACATTACGTACACCAGATGGGTCTGTTGCCTGGGACCCTGATTGGTTGTGTTGTGCCCATCTTCTGTCATACCTAGAAATGGACTCAGTAGCAATGTCTATGGCTGCTGGTGTAAAAAAATAGGTGTAAGAATGCGCGACTAACAACTACTAATCAGTGATTCAAATGCGCATGGAAATAGACTATGGCTATTTGTTGATGCTATAACACTTTCCATTATGAACTCCATGTACGGGCCTGTGAATCCCGTTTATTAAAAGGATCATCAAAGTCACCCCTACTGACTTTCATCCAACGGAACTTTGGAACCGTGATTAACTCACCATCTGCCTATGCAAATAAGAAGCTGTTAACAACTAAGATAGCCAATAGTATCATTACTATACCGCACTCACTATATCCATGCACATAGAAGCTTCAAATGCAAAGTACCTTGAGAAGTTGAGTGTGGTTGCCAGTTGCTTCTATTTGACCTCGAATTTCCCTTTTCTAAGACATCAGCTACATGTCATTCCTTGTAGTGCTGCTTGGACATTGAATTCAATAACCTTGAAAGCAAAAACCTTACCTTATAAGCCCATGGAGCTATCAAGACACATAAGTAATAAACAATAAAGGAGCTAAAACTAAAGATGAACAATTAAAAGAGATGAAGAATGAAACATTTATTACCTTTTAGTAAAATAAATTAATATCTTCTGAAAATTGATATCAAATTCAGTATCAATAGCCTACAAACTTGCATGATCAATATTCGAAAACAATTACATGTAGTTGTGTAACTAAAAAGTACTTACGTACTATATTGACCATTACTTCATTGTATTCCAATATCGAATCACCATCTCTAATGACCTACAAAAACTTCAAATAAAGGCTAAAACTAATTATATCTAGCAATGAAAACCTTACCTTATAAGCCCATGAAGCTATCAAGACACACATAAGTAATAAACAATAAAGGAGCTAAAACTGAAGATGAACAATTAAAAGAGATAAAGAATGAAACATTTATTACCTTTTAGTAAAATAGCTGAATATGTTCTGATCATTGATATCAAATTTAGTATCAGCAGCCTACAAACTTGGATGATCAATATTCGAAAACAGTTACATGTAGTTGTGTAACTAAAAAGTTACACTACCAAATTGACCATTACTTCATTGTATTCCAATATCGAATCACCATCTCTAATGACCTAAAAAAAACTTCAAATAAAGCCTAAAACTAATTAAATCTAGCAAGAAGATCAACATATGCATACATATACAATATATAAAAAAATATAAAACAGAAAATATAATAAAATTTTAACTTTCTCACCTCATAATCACCACATTGTGGCTTCTGCTGATGAAATCATCTCCTTTAATAGCACCAACAAAATTAAATGATGAAACCGAACCAAATATTATGAGTCTAAGGAGACTTACATGCAGTTTTAGGAAAAAGGCTCCAAAGAAAACAAAATATGCATACACGGCATCTAAAAAAACAGATTTATCATTAGGGTTTGGAGAAAAAGGAGGCATACATGTTTTCTATGCGTGAGAATAAAAACATTAGGATTTGTAAGGGAAAGAAGCGTACGTGATTTATCTTCTATACTGTATGTATATCTTGTTATATAATTTCCTAAAAAAAATGAATCCGGAATTAAATTCTCTTGAGTAATATATATTTGGATTTGAAAGTTATAACCAAAAAATTAAGTGGATCAGTTAGTAAGATTATTTATTAATTCATATACAAATCTAGGGTTCGAATGCTAGATATTAAACTTTTAAAATATCAAATTTCCGCCTAAATATTAACACGAATTAAAAAAAAATACTGCTTAGGTGGCAACAAATTTTCGAAATTAATTAAAAAAATGCCAATAAAACAAATTTAAAGAAAAAAATTCCGAAATTATTATGCAAAAAAATTCGGATTTATTTAGTGATGACATAGAAAATGCAAATAAAATAAATTAAAAAAATTGCTTACATGGCGACAATGTGATGACATAGCTGATAATGAATTACTGGGTAATGACTGGGCAATGAGGTGGCATATTCTTCAAATACCTCATATTATATATATATATATATATATATATATATATATATATATATATATATATATATATATATATATATATATATATATATATATATATACATATATTGAGGATTATGTGCGGATTTTTTTAATTCGTGCGGATGTGCGGATAGATCTGTGCCGCCCATTCCAGATCTGATCTTAACTGTTTGTAAAAAAGTCAAAATCCAACGCAACCTTCGATCAATCAATTGACTATGCAAATGATTTTTAAATTTTTTTTCCATTTGAGCGATCCTTATTATTGTTGTCTTCTTTACTTTTTTTATTTTTTCATATTTTTTTGAGCACTTTTTGGTTGGTGATTATGAGTCTTAACGTGATATTTAAGGATATTATGAGTGTTACTGTAATATTAACGATATTTTACTTAAAGAGTTACTTTGATATTAGTAAAAAAAATTAATATCACTGTTTTTTATTACGATATTAAGAAAAATTATCATGTTATTAAAAAATATTAACTTTGATATTAAGAAATCATGATAATTACAGTGATATTAACAATTTTAATTATAAAAAAAGTTATTGTGATTATAAGACTAACAATAATATTATAAGATATACAGTGATTTAGTTTTTATATTTGTAAAACCAACAGTGATACAAAATAAGAAATGATGATATTAGTAAAAAAAAAAAAAAAACAAAGGGATATTATGTGATATGAAGATCTGATCTTGACTTTTCTAAAAAAGCCAAAATCAGACGCTAATATCATAATACCTTTAACGATGAAAACGATTTTTTTTTTTTAAAATTTTCAGCGATTCTTAATTATTTGTTGTCCTCTTTAAAACGATTTAAGTATAGTCTATGAATGTTAATTAATGAATATTAAATATACTTGATAAATGTTAAGTTGAATGTTAATTGTTGAATGTTAACTATATTTGATGAATGTTGTTGTGTAGCTTCATCCAACCCTTCTTCCAGTTTTATTATTCTAAACCCTTGAAGAAAAGGTTCTATAATTGTTGATTTGTAAGTCTCTTTTAACTATTACTAAGCACAATATTCAAAATAAGATAATGTGCAAATGATATTTTTGATGCCGCATATACAAATGTTTACTTGATGAATGTTACATAGGCCTGATGAATGTCAACCATGAACCATGATTCATGTACCCATAGCAACCTTCCTCTCATTATGAAAGCATACTACGCGTAGCAATTACTTTCATTTCATTTCATTTCATGATGTATAAAGAGCATTTTAGTAAACTGTATAAGTGTTTAATCATGTAAGGCTAAGCATAGTGGGTGGTGAGCCCTCACTATCACCACAAGCCATAACACGTCATCCCGACTGTGTGGGTCTCATGTTACGTGCAAAAAAAAGGAAAAAGTGAAAGAAAATGTGAGGTCGGTCACCTTTGGGCTATTGTGTACTATTTTGTAGGTCTCATGGGTGTTTAATGATTTATTTATTTGATTTGTGAACGTGTGTGGGGTGATGTGAGGTCGGTCACCTTTGGGCTATTTAAGAAAATGTACACCGCTTTTTTTTTCATTGGGAGTGACCCTTTAACCCCTTTTCTCCACCCATGGTGAATAGTAACTTAAAGTTGAAATTAAAAGTGGGTTGAGGGTGACCAGTGTATCCAGTTTGAGTGATATGAAAAAAAGATGTTTTGATGTGATTATTCAAACCGTATTTTGTGTCCTCTGCACTCTGGACTTCTGGAGATACAGAAACTGTGTTTGGGTTGACTTAACCCACTTAAAACCACAAAAGAAATACACTTATCTAGGAGATAAAATTGCTTTCACATTCTTGGATTAGCAATAAAAATAGGGTGTCAATTCATCCAATGTTGTGTTTCAATAACTTTCTATAACGATAATTCGGATGGTTTTAGTTTTTTTTAGTTATGTTTTTTTTTTGTTGTTTATTTATTTTTGGTGAATATTTTAAGAAATAGTTATTTCAATAAGATGAAAGTAACCTTGACAGCCGGCGCATTTCATTGAAGCGTCTGACTTTGACCCGTTACAACAACATTTATTAGTTCAGTCAAACAACATATATTATTAGTTAGACACCATGGAATGAAAATAACTGAACGTTAACAATTATAAAACAATAAAAATATACAAAGCTCTTTGTAACAATGTAGTATATGTTTTAAACTAAAATGCGAAATAAAGCTTCTTTATGCATGACATGTAACAATTCGCAATTTCAGGTTAATTTTTATTTTCGGAAAATTTTACTATTCATGTTACTATTCATTTTTACTATTCATTTCTTTCTGAAATTTTCCCGAAAGTTGATTTTTATTTCATATTCTCGAGTGATAAATCATTTCCATGGCAAATTAAATGTTTGACACTCGTCAGATCATTTTCGTGAAAGTTATTAAGGAATTACACAGAATTACACGTTTTAGGGTAAAACGGCAATCAGAAATTCTACGCACAACGAAATTCGGTCGCGTTAATTTTCCCAGTATCAGAAAAATGTTTAACACACTCATGATTTATTTAAGAATAAATCATGACTGAGAAAAACATGACCAAAATAAACTTCGGCCGTGAAAAACTGGAAATTTCAGTTTTAGGCGTTTTTACTCAGCCGTAACCCTAGCCTTTACCTGCACCGCGTTTCTAAGATGATTTGAGCTTTCAACTTATTAAAATAAGTCAACATATTTTTCCCTCCTCCATTGACTAAAAATCATTCTTTGATTTTATAAGTCATTTCGTGATTTTTAGGCTTCCGGTTTGATGTCTAAAAGACATTTAATACCAACCGACACCAGACTGAGCCCAGTCTAGACATTATAAATCATTTTAAATCATTTTTAGCATATTAGAAAAGTAACATTTTACTTTTCTCAGTTTTACGCAATATTCGTACATTTTACGTATTACGCGTTTTAGACCCGTGTTTCCAGCTTTTAGCAGGTTTTACCACCCAAATGGAACTTATCACTCATTTTATATTTTATTATGGGACATATGGACATGTCTAACAATACTTTAAAGTTTCATAATTTTACGACACCCGGTTTTACGTTTTAAGGCCTAATCAGTTACGGTTGGCATTTCCCGGAGTCAAGTTTCATCTAATATCTAGATATTTTCCCAAGCCAAGCCAACTCACCCCCCTTATCCCATTTGAACCGCCAAAGGGGGGGGAGTCACACCCTTGTGTGGCTTGATCTTGAGTCTTGTTGGTCTAGGATGAATACATGTGTATTTTGGCCAAAAATATCTTAAGTAACTAACCTCCTCAAAGTCATATATATACTCCCTCTCCCCCCTTCCTTGGCCAGCCATCACAACACCCCAACACACTCCATCCTTAGCTTTATTTTCTTCCTAGTTCTTGCAAGATTCAAGTGAAGTTCAAGTATAGAAACCCTAGTTGATCTTAAGTTATCAAAACTCTTCCAAACCCTAATATACTTGGTGTTTTCTCTTGAGTTTAAATCCACTCAATACACCTCAACCATCATCATCCATCTTTCAAGAATACCAAGGGTAGAAAGGTTGCATGAAGTGAAAAGGGTTGAAGCAAGTCTATCAAAGTCCATTTCCTTACTTGTTACTCCTTTCTTTAATTAGAAAGCCAAAAGTTGTAAGCCTAAACCTAACATGCTTCTTGTTAATTTCTCATGTTCATATCATTTACAAGTTATTCTTGCTATATTATGTCTTGTATAATGTCCATGATGTATACAAATGAGTAAAAGATGTTGTTATAATGGATTATTGAAACAAGTTACTAAAACAAGCAAACTAGTGAATTTCTTGGTAAGACCTGATCAAAATGGTAAAAATATGATGTTGGATTATTACATATTACAGTAGAGGACTTAAAAAGCAAACCATAGCAATTTGAACCACCTAAAAAGAGTAAACGAGTCAAAAGTTATGGCGATTTGAAGTTACCAAAGATTTCCGGCAAAACTGCCTAAAAGTTTCTGTGACAGAACCTAAAACACGCAAAAAGAGGCCTTTCTGGTCCGATTCATGAAAAAGTTAAAACACGAAAGTTGTCCGGAATCACGTTTTCCTTCAGGAACAAAGAGGCTCGAGCCTTGAAAACGCCTTCTGAGTGAGATATTTCTCAGTTTCTTAACAGCTATTTACATATTTTAAGTCACTATACTATTGTTATACTTTCAAAGGAACAAGAGTTATTATGACCTATAAACAAGACCACCACCATGGCTAGAGCTAAGGTTGGGTCTCATGACCTTGGAACAAGGACCAAAGGTCATGGCTAGGCCATGACGAAATGACCATAACAACTTACATAGGCGTAAACATGAAATAACGAATTTGGCGATAACATGAACAAGCAATTTGGATCTACTTCACTTAAAAGGAAACCATGAGATTTTACCAAGACAAATGATCATACAAAACTTATGAATCATACCCTAATAACAATCTTCATGTACTATAAACTTTCCTAAGTTTATCCAAATATCGGACATGTAACTTTTTCGGATCAAAACTTATATCTATATACTTTATCAACTACTACAATAGTAGGGAGCTTCATGTGAGGAGTTCATTATGTAAGCCGTCGAGATGAGTTGTGGATTTACGAGTTAAAGTGTCCTGGCTCCTCGAACGCTTACTAACATGACTTCTGAAATATGTTAGCCCGAACGGTAGTAAACGATATACCAAAACATACATGTTCATAAATCTTTCTTTCAAAGACTTACAAATATACATCATACCTCATCATGGACTAAATGCAAGATATATATATAGGCACTCCGTTATATTCTTTACACAAATCCTAAGTCGCAACATTCTATTATAGGTTGCTCGTAGAAACCTACACGATCCGACCATCACCTTCATTACTTGCTATCGTACTTAAGGTGAGTTCATAGCCCCACTTTACATTATTTCAATGTTTTACAAACCCTTGGGGGGAATACATGCTACTTTTAAACCGAACACAATGCTTTGAAACTGTATGCTGCCTGATTGTTTTATTATTACTAAGTACCTACCTTGCCAATCCTAGGCCCCATCATGAACCATTTAATCACTAGTATTAGTGAGCGCGAGTATTGTGAATAGGCCTATTGGGATTGACGAATCCCATTTGTTTGAGCAGATTAGTTCAACAAATGCACTATATTTGAACATTTAAGTATGACGGCAAAGTACTTACCGGGGCAACATAACCGCCGATTGATATTGGTACCCGTTAACGTCTTGGTTGCATGAGCTTAGTACATAATAATAACTGTTTTGTTTTCTAACATGAGTATGAGTCTAATTAACTCTTACTACCTACATATTGTGTTCAACCGTTAAACAAACTCTATGAATTTCACTCAACCTTTGTGTTGACCTCTTAAGCATGTATTTCAGGTCCATGATAATCAAGAATGGAGCGGGAAGGGCACGTACCGAAGGAAGAAGGCTATAAACTATTATGTCATTCAATAAAAACATCATAGACTTTATATTGATGTGTTTTGAAACAATGGATCATTTTGGGACCTTACTATGTAAACTTTGATACATTTGAATAATATGAATGACAACTCTTTTTATTACGATTCGTTTAGAGATCGTTTTCTATTATTATGACTGTTGTGCCGTCAAGTAACACCCAAGTTGAATTCCGCTGCATCATGAATTAGGGGTGTTACAGATTGGTACCAGAGCCATGGTTATAGAGAAACGGGTCTAAGTGAGACCTAAACTATAACTACAATAACAAGCAAAAACATTTTTATAGCCTTCCGCTCTTCGTGCCTTCCATCCTCCAGAAGATTATGGACTTATTACACATGTTATTCTACATGAACATATTTGTATATTGTCATATGCACATTTCCTTAGTTGAGCATTTTCCATAAGCATTTGATTTATTTTAACATCGAAATACAGATTGTAGACATCATGTCCGCACCTCCATCTCCCGATCATCTTCCTGCTATGCCTGAATATTTACCAATTCTTCCCGGACCCGGTGATCCTTACTTTGAAGCAATTGATTATGACGATGAGGAAATACCTTATGAGGATCTAGACAATGAAATAGATTCGGACGAAGATCCTGAAATGGATATGGACATAAACATCGATGAGTACGAAGAGGATCCTGAAATGGATGTTGACATCGAAGGCATCGATGAGGAAGCGGAGGAACTATTAGTGGTGCCACATCTATCACCATTAACATATCCACCTCCGGTTTCACCAATTTCATCCGAATCTAACCGTACCACTCCAGCTCAAGTTCCGAATTCTACTCACCAAACCGGCGGAACATCTACATCTACACATATGTTCGCAAACTCAGCTCAATACGAAATCTACTCTTTGAAACAAGCTCTCAACCAAACCCAACTCAAAGTTCGAAGTATGGCAAGTCAAATGCACGAATGTATGTCCAAGGTAAATTCTGCTAGAATGGATGCCATGAATGCTCGAGACGACCTATATTGGTTTAAGCTTGTCATGAGCTACGTGAAGAGTGACTCGACTCATGTTGGGGAAGTAGTCTTAAATCCTTTGACGGGCTTGGATAATGTCAAGGATAGACTCACTTTGGTTGAGAGGGCCCAAGAACAGGATGCGGTTCAAATTCATAAACTACTTAACCGCCTAAATACCGCCGAAATCCGGTTAGATGTTGCAAACTTTGACAGGTATCAACTTAAGAATGATTTGTGTTGGATGCAAACTCAAATGAGTTCCATACAACAAAGGCTATACCAAAAGGATGTCAAAGAATACCGTCCAAACGAAAGTGTAGATGTGTTAGCAACACGCGGAAATAATAATCCGACCGGACCACAACAACCTCCCAACCGACGTTAGACTAGTGTTATAGTACTAGTTATCTTTAGTACAACGTTGTAATTACTAACTGAAAGTATCAGTTAGTAAGTTTTGAATGAACTTGTAATAAGTTCGATTTTGTAATCAACGTTATATTAATAAAACTCTTGTTTTATATACTATCATGTGTTATGCTTTTAAGTTTCAAACATTATCATCCTATCATTCTTATCAAACATTGTGCTCATCTCACAACTCTCTAATTATAATGTATCTTTTGAACAATAGAATCATGGCGCCAAAGAAAAAGACCCCACCAACAATGACACAAGCCGCCATCCGCAAACTGGTGAAGGATAGTGTCAATGCAGCACTTATCACGGAACGAGCAGCCGTAGCTGCAGCAGCTGCCGATGCCACCACAGCTGCTGGTGCTGCTGATGCTGCAGCAGCTGCTGATGCTGCAGCCGCTGCTGATGCTGCAGCAGCCGCAGAAGCCGCCACTGCTGCGGAAGCTGCGATAGCTGCAGAGGCTGCCAGAATTGCCAGTCTTAACCTTGGAGGACCTACCCCTCCGGTGACCAATGTTACTACAGTACCAAAGGGTTGTTCGTTCATTTCCTACCTGAAATGTGAACCCATCAAATTCAAGGGTACTGAAGGGGCTGTAGGTTTGACCCGTTGGTTCGAAAAGGCGGAGTCGGTGTTCTTGGTTAGTAAATGTATCGAGGGGGATAAAGTTCAGTATGCCACAAGTACTCTGTTGAATGAGGCCTTGTCCTGGTGGAACTCAATTGCTCAACCCATGGGCATTGAGAATGCCTACAAAATTACTTGGGCTAATTTGAAACAAATGATGATCAAGGAATACTGTCCTCGGAGTGAGATGCAAAAGTTGGAAGTTGAGTTCTGGGATCACGTGGTTAGGGGAAATGATATCATTACCTACAACCGTAGATTCCAGGAACTGAGGATACTTTGTCCTACAATGGTTTCCACAAAGGAAAAATTGTTGGAAAGGTATATTTGGGGACTTCCCTCAAGCATACAGGGGAATGTGACTTCGGCAAATCCAAAAGAACTTGATGAGGCTATGCGGATGTCCCGTAGCCTCATGGATCAAGTGGTACGTATGTCGGAAACCCGCAAGCAAAACAACCTCAACACCAACAACAACACCAACAACTCCAACAACAGCAATGCCAACAATCCCAACAATTCCAACTACCGTAACAACAACAACAACAACAAGAACAACAACAACAACAAACGACCATATGATGGTAACCGTGGGAATAATAACAACAACAACAACAACAACAACAACAACCAAACCCGAAACAACAACCATCACAATCAACAGAACAAGAGGCAGGAAGCCGCAACGGCTTATGTTGCTGCACCAGCTGGTGGTAGGTACGTGGGTAATCAACCACAATGTACCAAGTGTAACTACCATCACGAAGGTCCTTGCCCGGCCAAATGCCACAAGTGCCAAAAGCCCGGACATCTTGCCAAGGATTGTAGGGGCAAGGGTATAGCTACTGGGGCTAACACACAGCCCATAGTTACATGTTTCGGGTGTGGTGAAAGGGGACACTACAAAAACAACTGTCCTCAAAACCAAGGACCCCAAGGCGGAGGTGCTCGTGGTAGAGCCTATGTCATGGGAAAAGAAGAACCACACCAGGACCCGAACGTGGTTACCGGTACGTTCTTACTCAATAATATTCCTGTTAAAGTATTATTCGATTCTGGTGCTGATATGAGTTTTATATCTACTAGAATTGCGCCTTTACTTGATATTCCATCAATTACTTTAACCACTAGTTATAATATTGAGCTAGCTACCGGTGACTTAGTAAATACCAATACCGTAATCCCAAACTGTACCCTTAATCTCTTAGACCACCCCTTTGACATCAATCTTATGCCAATTGAACTCGGAAGTTTTGATGTAGTTATTGGCATGGATTGGTTGTCTAAACATCAAGCTAACATTATTTGTGGTGAAAGAGTTGTACACATTCCATGTGACAATGAAACTTTGATCATTCGTCGTGATCAAAGTGAAACTCGAATAAACATCATCTCATGTATCAAAACCATGAAGTACATTGAGAAAGGATGTTATGCTTTCTTAGCCCACGTAACAGAAAAGAAAACCGATGAAAAACGTCTCGAAGATGTTCCTATTGCCCGTGAGTTTCCTGAAGTCTTTCCAGAAGACTTACTCGGACTACCACCAAATTGTCAAATAGAGTTCAGAATTGATTTAATACCAGGAGCGGCGCCAGTTGCCCGCGCACCATACCGGCTAGCACCTTCAGAGATGCAAGAGCTATCAAATCAATTACAAGAACTTGCGGACAAGGGATTTATTCGACCCAGTTCCTCACCTTGGGGAGCTCCAGTTTTGTTCGTGAAGAAGAAAGACGGGTCATTACGAATGTGTATTGACTATCGTGAGCTAAACAAATTAACCATAAAGAACCGATACCCACTACCAAGAATTGATGACTTATTCGATCAATTACAAGGTTCAACCTACTACTCAAAAATTGACCTACGTTCAGGTTACCACCAAGTCAGAGTTCGTGATGAAGACATTCCAAAAACAGCCTTTAGGACACGATATGGTCACCATGAATTCCAAGTGATGCCATTTGGGTTAACAAATGCACCGGCAGTATTCATGGATCTCATGAATCGGGTGTGTAAACCATATTTGGACAAATTCGTGATCGTATTCATAGACGACATTCTCATATATTCCAAAAACGAAGAGGAACACAAAGAACACCTGAGAACAATTTTAGGACTACTCAAGGAAGAGAAATTGTATGCAAAGTTTTCCAAATGCGAATTTTGGATTCAATCCGTACAATTCCTTGGGCATGTGATTGACAAAACCGGTTTACATGTCGATCCCGCTAAAATTGAGGCAATCAAAAACTGGCCAACACCTACCACACCTACAGAAATTCGTCAATTTCTGGGTTTAGCCGGGTATTACCGAAGGTTTATTGAAGGATTTTCTTCAATAGCAAAATCTTTGACCAAGCTAACTCAGAAAAACAAGAAATACGAGTGGGATGAAGATGAAGAAAATGCTTTCCAAACCCTTAAACAAAAACTCTGTAGTGCTCCTATCCTAGCATTGCCAGATGGGATCGAAGATTTTGTAGTCTATTGTGATGCATCGTACCAAGGTTTAGGTGCCGTGTTGATGCAACGGGATAAGGTCATGGCTTATGCTTCACGACAACTAAAGGTTCATGAAGAAAATTACACCACTCATGACTTAGAGTTAGGAGCTGTGGTCTTTGCACTAAAAATCTGGAGGCACTATCTATACGGTACTAGATGTACTGTGTACACCGATCATAAAAAGCCTACAACACATTTTGAACCAAAAAGAACTAAACATGCGACAACGTCGTTGGTTGGAATTACTAAGTGATTATGACTGCGACATTCGTTACCACCCAGGAAAGGCAAACGTAGTAGCTGACGCCCTGAGCCGAAAGGAACGGGTTAAACCACTACGAGTCCGAGCCCTAGTTTTAACCATAAATTCCAACTTTCCTACTCAAATCCTTCACGCTCAAGCTGAGGCGGTGAAACAAGAAGATATCCAAAAGGAAAAGTTGGATGGCATGATACAGAAGAAATTCGAAACCCGTTCAGATGGAACTCTATGCTTCCAAGGTCGAAGTTGGTTACCACTTTATGGTGGCTTACAAGACTTGATCATGCATGAATCACACAAGTCTAAATACTCCATACATCCAGGATCTGATAAAATGTATCATGATCTTAAGTTACTTTATTGGTGGCCGAACATGAAAGCCGACATTGCAACATATGTTAGCAAATGTCTTACCTGCTCCAAAGTAAAAGCCGAACATCAAAAACCATCCGGTCCATTGCAACAACCAGAAATTCCTACTTGGAAATGGGAAAGAATTACTATGGACTTCATTACCAAGCTCCCAAAGACATCAAGCGGTTATGACTCCATCTGGGTCATAGTTGATCGTCTCACAAAATCCGCACACTTTATACCAATCAAAGAGACTTACAAAATGGAACAACTAACCCGACTGTACGTCAAAGAAATAGTCTCAAGACATGGTGCACCAATATCCATCATATCCGACAGAGATGGTAGATTTACTTCCAATTTCTGGCAGTCACTCCAAGACGCCTTTGGAACAAATCTAGACATGAGTACAGCCTATCACCCTCAGACCGATGGTCAGAGTGAACGAACCATCCAAACTCTTGAAGACATGCTTCGAGCATGTATAATAGACTTTGGAAAAGGATGGGATACTCATCTACCATTAGTCGAATTTTCCTACAACAACAGCTATCATACAAGTATTAAAGCAGCTCCATTTGAAGCACTTTACGGTCGAAAGTGTCGTTCACCTGCTTGTTGGGCTGAAGTGGGAGAAGTTCAACTCACTGGACCAGAACTTATCCGTGAAACAACAGATAAGATTGTACAAATCAGAAGTCGATTACAAGCCGCAAGAGATCGACAGAAAAGTTATGCCGACACACGACGCAGACCCCTAGAATTCCAAGTCGGAGATAGGGTTATGCTAAAGGTATCGCCTTGGAAGGGCTTGATACGATTCGGTAAACGAGGAAAACTAAACCCAAGATACATTGGACCATTCAAAATCCTAGCCAGGGTTGGCCCTGTGGCGTACAGACTTGAGCTTCCATCAGAACTCAGTAGTGTACACCCTACTTTCCATGTATCTAACCTAAATAAATGTTTGTCGGATGAATCACTCGTGATTCCACTCGATGAAATTCAACTCAATGACGATCTTCAATTTATTGAGGAACCCGTAGAAATCATGGACCGAGAGGTCAAACAACTCAAGCAAAGCCGTATTCCAATTGTTAAAGTTCGTTGGAACTCACGACGTGGTCCTGAATACACATGGGAACGAGAGGACCAGATACGTAAGAAATACCCACATCTTTTTACCAACGAAGCTTCTACTTCCAGCATAAATTGATCTCCGGGACGGAGCTCTCATATGGGGTGGAGACTGTAACAATTCGGAATTTCAGGTTAATTTCTATTTTCGGAAAATTTTACTATTCATGTTACTATTCATTTTTACTATTCATTTCTTTCTGAAATTTTCCCGAAAGTTGATTTTTATTTCATATTCTCGAGTGATAAATCATTTCCATGGCAAATTAAATGTTTGACACTCGTCAGATCATTTTCGTGAAAGTTATTAAGGAATTACACAGAATTACACGTTTTAGGGTAAAACGGCAATCAGAAATTCTACGCACAACGAAATTCGGTCGCGTTAATTTTCCCAGTATCAGAAAAATGTTTAACACACTCATGATTTATTTAAGAATAAATCATGACTGAGAAAAACATGACCAAAATAAACTTCGGCCGTGAAAAACTGGAAATTTCAGTTTTAGGCGTTTTTACTCAGCCGTAACCCTAGCCTTTACCTGCACCGCGTTTCTAAGATGATTTGAGCTTTCAACTTATTAAAATAAGTCAACATATTTTTCCCTCCTCCATTGACTAAAAATCATTCTTTGATTTTATAAGTCATTTCGTGATTTTTAGGCTTCCGGTTTGATGTCTAAAAGACATTTAATACCAACCGACACCAGACTGAGCCCAGTCTAGACATTATAAATCATTTTAAATCATTTTTAGCATATTAGAAAAGTAACATTTTACTTTTCTCAGTTTTACGCAATATTCGTACATTTTACGTATTACGCGTTTTAGACCCGTGTTTCCAGCTTTTAGCAGGTTTTACCACCCAAATGGAACTTATCACTCATTTTATATTTTATTATGGGACATATGGACATGTCTAACAATACTTTAAAGTTTCATAATTTTACGACACCCGGTTTTACGTTTTAAGGCCTAATCAGTTACGGTTGGCATTTCCCGGAGTCAAGTTTCATCTAATATCTAGATATTTTCCCAAGCCAAGCCAACTCACCCCCCTTATCCCATTTGAACCGCCAAAGGGGGGGGGAGTCACACCCTTGTGTGGCTTGATCTTGAGTCTTGTTGGTCTAGGATGAATACATGTGTATTTTGGCCAAAAATATCTTAAGTAACTAACCTCCTCAAAGTCATATATATACTCCCTCTCCCCCCTTCCTTGGCCGGCCATCACAACACCCCAACACACTCCATCCTTAGCTTTATTTTCTTCCTAGTTCTTGCAAGATTCAAGTGAAGTTCAAGTATAGAAACCCTAGTTGATCTTAAGTTACCAAAACTCTTCCAAACCCTAATATACTTGGTGTTTTCTCTTGAGTTTAAATCCACTCAATACACCTCAACCATCATCATCCATCTTTCAAGAATACCAAGGGTAGAAAGGTTGCATGAAGTGAAAAGGGTTGAAGCAAGTCTATCAAAGTCCATTTCCTTACTTGTTACTCCTTTCTTTAATTAGAAAGCCAAAAGTTGTAAGCCTAAACCTAACATGCTTCTTGTTAATTTCTCATGTTCATATCATTTACAAGTTATTCTTGCTATATTATGTCTTGTATAATGTCCATGATGTATACAAATGAGTAAAAGATGTTGTTATAATGGATTATTGAAACAAGTTACTAAAACAAGCAAACTAGTGAATTTCTTGGTAAGACCTGATCAAAATGGTAAAAATATGATGTTGGATTATTACATATTACATTAGAGGACTTAAAAAGAAAACCATAGCAATTTGAACCACCTAAAAAGAGTAAACGAGTCAAAAGTTATGGCGATTTGAAGTTACTAAAGATTTCCGGCAAAACTGCCTAAAAGTTTCTGTGACAGAACCTAAAACACGCAAAAAGAGGCCTTTCTGGTCCGATTCATGAAAAAGTTAAAACACGAAAGTTGTCCGGAATCACGTTTTCCTTCAGGAACAAAGAGGCTCGAGCCTTGAAAACGCCTTCTGAGTGAGATATTTCTCAGTTTCTTAACAGCTATTTACATATTTTAAGTCACTATACTATTGTTATACTTTCAAAGGAACAAGAGTTATTATGACCTATAAACAAGACCACCACCATGGCTAGAGCTAAGGTTGGGTCTCATGACCTTGGAACAAGGACCAAAGGTCATGGCTAGGCCATGACGAAATGACCATAACAACTTACATAGGCGTAAACATGAAATAACGAATTTGGCGATAACATGAACAAGCAATTTGGATCTACTTCACTTAAAAGGAAACCATGAGATTTTACCAAGACAAATGATCATACAAAACTTATGAATCATACCCTAATAACAATCTTCATGTACTATAAACTTTCCTAAGTTTAGCCAAATATCGGACATGTAACTTTTTCGGATCAAAACTTATATCTATATACTTTATCAACTACTACAATAGTAGGGAGCTTCATGTGAGGAGTTCATTATGTAAGCCGTCGAGATGAGTTGTGGATTTACGAGTTAAAGTGTCCTGGCTCCTCGAACGCTTACTAACATGACTTCTGAAATATGTTAGCCCGAACGGTAGTAAACGATATACCAAAACATACATGTTCATAAATCTTTCTTTCAAAGACTTACAAATATACATCATACCTCATCATGGACTAAATGCAAGATATATATATAGGCACTCCGTTATATTCTTTACACAAATCCTAAGTCGCAACATTCTATTATAGGTTGCTCGTAGAAACCTACACGATCCGACCATCACCTTCATTACTTGCTATCGTACTTAAGGTGAGTTCATAGCCCCACTTTACATTGTTTCAATGTTTTACAAACCCTTGAGGGGAATACATGCTACTTTTAAACCGAACACAATGCTTTGAAACTGTATGCTGCCTGATTGTTTTATTATTACTAAGTACCTACCTTGCCAATCCTAGGCCCCATCATGAACCATTTAATCACTAGTATTAGTGAGCGCGAGTATTGTGAATAGGCCTATTGGGATTGACGAATCCCATTTGTTTGAGCAGATTAGTTCAACAAATGCACTATATTTGAACATTTAAGTATGACGGCAAAGTACTTACCGGGGCAACATAACCGCCGATTGATATTGGTACTCGTTAACGTCTTGGTTGCATGAGCTTAGTACATAATAATAACTGTTTTGTTTTCTAACATGAGTATGAGTCTAATTAACTCTTACTACCAACATATTGTGTTCAACCGTTAAACAAACTCTATGAATTTCACTCAACCTTTGTGTTGACCTCTTAAGCATGTATTTCAGGTCCATGATAATCAAGAATGGAGCGGGAAGGGCACGTACCGAAGGAAGAAGGCTATAAACTATTATGTCATTCAATAAAAACATCATAGACTTTATATTGATGTGTTTTGAAACAATGGATCATTTTGGGACCTTACTATGTAAACTTTGATACATTTGAATAATATGAATGACAACTCTTTTTATTACGATTCGTTTAGAGATCGTTTTCTATTATTATGACTGTTGTGCCGTCGAGTAACACCCAAGTTGAATTCCGCTGCATCATGAATTAGGGGTGTTACATGACAGTTGTAGTAGCATAGCCCACCCGATGCGCAATAAGACGAACATGAAGCAGCTTCCAAGCAAATTAAGTTGGAGTTCTGCCTGCAGTTGTGAAAATCACAACTATAAGATAAAGAAGACATAAAGCACTTCAAAATTTAAAAAAGCTAGAAAAGTAGAACATTCTTTCTACAAGTTTTAGTAGAGCTTCAGTATGTTTATTTTGTCAAAACATGCAACCAATTCGATAAAGCTCTTAACCAATTCCCTTTACTGTTAACCCAAATAAGGTCAAATATTCCAAAAATGTTTAAAACAGTCCAGACAAATAGGTTATCTTGGACCAAGTGTTATATTTTACCACATACACAATAAGAGAATGAGCTCGATCGTTAAAAACAACCAAAAAAAAAGACAATTATACAGCAAAACGCCGCTTGTTTTAGTTGCAGCAAGGGAAAATACTGCAAAATAAGGAATAAACTTCAAATGAAATGAGCTTACCCTTTGTAACGTTCCTCTGAGTGAGGCCAGTTCCAGTTCATCAAGTGGTAAATGGCGAACCTTATATAGCAGAATGGTGTGGTTGGACGAAATTAAAGTTACAATACAGGGGAAAAAATGTATCTCAAACTCAAACTAACTGAGGCAAGCTTTAAAGTTAGTAATATTTCCATGTTTCCAGTCATTTTAGAGATTCATGTGTGAACATCTATTTTTAATTTATACCATTCTTTTGGCGCAGAGCAAGTACCTCTAGATTGGCAGAGTGAAAATGTTGAAAACAAACATTGGCCCAGAATCTTGATCCTTCCTTTAAGGTTGCAATAAAAAATGTAGACATTCACTTCACTTCTAATATTTCATTTATTGGATCAATCAAGTTAATAGTTTTGCTTTGTTTTGCTCTATAAATCAAGTTCTTTAATTGCTTTCGATACAGACGATATTATATTAAGTATGATTAAAATCTATACAAGTATAGGTATAATAAAGAGAACCAAATATATTTAGTCGAATTTTATAATATATATATACCTGGCTCTTCTGTTCTGGAACCAAACTTCAACTTGACTTGACCTCAACTTTAGCTCCCTTGCAATCTCTTGCTTTTGCTTTTGCTAATAGTCAACGCTAATCAACGATAGTTTTAGTAATCACTCTTTGATTACTCACCCTAAAAGAAACAAATAGGACAAAAAATGACAACGATAATAATAGTAATAATAGTGGTCAAAATAGGTACATATATGAGAAAGATATAAGATTCATACAGGATTCAAAGTGCTATGATGTTTTAAGGCTTGTTAAAGAAGTGCAGATTGAGCTTTAGTAAGCCTAAGCTTCTTCCTACCATTACATATATCATCATCATCTTCTTCAACACTTGTTGCACTAATCACTCTTTTTGATTCTTCAAGAGTTGTTTTTTCTTACTGCAAGTTTCATGTCGGTGAAGTGATACAATTTTGACTATCAAAGAATTCATAATTGGATACAAACCTTGAAATCTACTTTCAGTTGATGATGAAGAGTTGGGAGATCTAAAGGGGTTTATGGATTTTCTTCTGTAACCAAACCAAAAGACCTGAAATTTCATTAATAAACACAAATTTAAAATACTTATCCCTTGCCTCTTATATACTATGAAAACCTAAGAACAATATATTTAATGAATAAGAATAACACCTTTAAGAATCCATGGATGTATATTGAATCATCAGATGGAGTGAACTTCTTTCCCATTGTATAATCGAAAAGCAAAAGATATAAAAGTGCATAGTGCAGATTATGGAGGTGTTTCCGATTGAATATTCAAGCAGCCTATGCTCATGCTTATTGCACCTATAAGTTCAATAATTATATAAGTAGCATTTTAATAAATAAATAAATGAAGAGAAAAATTCACCTTCACCGACCACGGTTCAATAATTACATGCCTATTATGAAATTAAACTAACACCATCATTGTTTCAACTTCACGTACCATGGTTCTGATTTAGGCTCAATAAAAGAATCATATTTAATTAATATTAAAATAAACAGTAATATGGTAAAGCATACCTTAACGCAAACTGTGCTGACAGCTTAGATAAAACTGGCTCAAATATATCAGACTCTAACGATATCAGTCTCAAGTCAAACAATAGATAATTTACGAATATATTTCGACCATAGAAACTCACATAATACTGATGCAAATCCTTGTCAGGCAGTTTAGCAAAGAAATGGTTAGCCTTAACAATGCAGCGTTGTACCGAGACACCTTTTCCTGGAGGTTGAGGGGATCTTAGTGATTTCCTAGAAACGGGTGCAGCCTGAACCGCGGTCTCCTCAACGTAGGGTTGTTTGAGATGATCCATTAAGGTCTTGTCAAGATCATCTTCGACGACAGATGTGTCATTCGCAACCTTTGTTCCAGATCTTGACTGTCGTGAAGGGGGCTTCGTCGTATGTTTTACAAAATTTGAACATTTTGATGATCAAAAGTGGATCCCTACAACAACATAAGATGAATATACAGTCCACAGAAGCAAGCGCACCTTGATCACTTTTCGCTACAACTTCAAACCCAGTCGACATCTTAAACAATGGCAGCACCAATGGAAGACCAAGATGACATGCATGCAACTTTATTTGGTCAACGTGATCCCTGAAATCAGCCAACTGGAACTAATGATTCAGGTTCCATTTGTGGTCCAGCATCATCTCCTCTCGTTACTTGAGATTAGTATAGCTGATTATCAAATTTCAACATTAAGATTATTGAAATCTGACCCATATATACAAATACATAGATAGGATGTGAACGTAACATACACTCTCATCTCTAAGCTACTTTGGGTTATGTTTGGATTGTATACTCATAGTTATCTACTAACGATGAAAAATGCGAGAAACACAAATTCATAAAGTTTACGTGACATAGATTCTAGATTAAAAAGAACTACCTGATTAACTTGACATCATTTTCCCATCAGCATAGTCTAAAGATGAGTCAACAATCTGCAACATAAAGGATAAGCGCTATCAAATTATTGATTTATAATTAAATGGCAATTGACTTATCTGATTCTAATTTGAAATTGAAATAGCTAATTCAAAAATGCAAATCGAAACACACCAATGATCATAAACTCGCTAAACCAGCCTCTATATTAGGCATTTACACATATATCTAAACATTATATATCTATCTACATTATATATCTATCTACATGTGATTTCCCACAAAAAGATTTCACAATTATGAATAGATATAAACCCTTGGGTCATCTTCAAAGAAAATAGACCTAACCTATCCACATGTGATTTCCCACAAAGAATGTGACAAAGAACCTAAAGGTGGTTTCAATTCAGTAGATGAACTATATAATAAACATTAAATATCCACAAAAACCAAGTTGGAGAGCCTCATGTATACTGCAGACCCAACGCGACTGATACAGCCTGCAACATGGACAACATATATATTCAATTAAACATAAACGCACCTCTTTTCATCATTAGGGTTTTGAGGAAAAGAGACGTATCTTTTTTCCCGGTATGTGATCAAATATAGCATGATCCATATAAAATTCAGCCAAGAAATTTTATGTTTTTTATACGTCATTTCAACAATAACCAAACACAAGTCATTATGAGAGAATTGATTTTCTTGTTATCATATATACTACAAAACTTACCAGAAGGAACAGCCCAAAAGCCAGAAAATCCTCTAAAGTGATCTATCCAGAACTCATCAAATAGATCATGTGCACGTCGTAATCGGCGTACCCACCAGGTAAATCGATCTTATTCCATTGCTCTCCAATCATACAGAGGACTTCATGTGTAAAAAAAATTTACTTCACTATACAGTGCTCATTCATACTTATATAAATGAAAAGGTGAATGTTGTATATCATGCAAGTAAGAAAGAAACAATTTAATTTAAAGTAAAAATACTAATTACAATCAATTATGATAAATTATATGTAGAATAAACCTGTCCCATCGTTGTCCAGTTTCACTAAAAGCATCAGGGGGAACACCGCTAACCAAAAGTGGAAACGCTTTCCTGTTCTGCCATATATACGTAGTTAGAAACTGAGGCTCATAGGATAATGCAAATCTACTGTAGCTATTATTTACTCACAAGAAAAAAGTATTTCTTGTATGCCCAAACATCTGCACTGTGATAACCAACATATATGGGCATGTCTCCCATTATGCTTATCCCCTTTGTCTGTGCATAATTCCGAACTTTTTTCCACTGCCTTTGAAATAAGAATCATTAGGGTTTTGAGGAAAAGAGACGTATCTTTTTTCCCGGTATGTGATCAGTCAAGAGGCTATATTGTGAAAGTATTATTTTTATTGGGATTAAAGCACTAAAAAACCTCAAGTTGAGAATTAAACTTACATAATTGAATATATTTAGGTAAAACTTGTTGAATGCAATTTTCTTCTCCATCCCTATAACTGAAGATTCAGCATACAAAAAAGAAAGAAAAGTAAACCATATAAAAATTTACATAAACCTGTAAACATATAAAAATAAGAAAAGTACCAGATATCAGAATCATGAACACAAATCATCTCGACTTTGAAGATTGGATACATAAAGCATGAAACCTTCAAAAATCAATAATACTATCACAAAGATTTGAGGACTGTATTATAGCATGGGAGGCAGAATAAAAATATCACATTAGGGTTTAGCATGGGAGGGAGAATAAAAATAAAATGCCGTATATTACATAATGATATTAGGGTTATATTAATTTAAAATATTGTCAAGCTATAATTAAGGATAAATATTGTAATTTAATTTCATAACTATATCAATATTAAGCTACAAAATAAATCCCAAGAATTGTGTCGGTGTAGTGGTAAAGATGTATGGCAGTCTTAGTCACAACCCATGTTCGAATCCAGCACCATGTTTTTTTAGAAAAATAAATCCGAAATTAAAAAAAAATACACATGATGACATGGCATCAAAACTTGATGACTGGGCATTGACGTGGAAATGACTGGGCATTGACCATGAATATGTGGCAAAAAATAGTCAAACGCCTCCAGTTATATATAATATAGAGATATATATATACTAGTTTTCAAAGCCCGCCATTTATAATTATCGTTGTCATATTTTACTAAAGGCCCATAAAAAATGGTTGGAAAAGTGTCCAAAGAATAAATTAAGTAAAGGTTAATGAATTATGAACATCGTTAAATAAATAAAGATTCTTGTATACAACAGCTTGTGGTTTATTTTGCTTTGGAATTGATTTTTAGTAATTGTCTTTGCGAAACAAATTGAAAATATCTCTACAATAACCGAAGAACACTATGAATCAACATTTATCGTGTGTCGAAACACGTCTTCAATACTAGATCTTCTAACTTCAATCATCTTTCTCACCAAATCGCTCTCATTTCAACCATTGCTATCTACACAAATAGGCATCTTGCGAATCTATAGTGTGGATGTAGATGAACCTTCAAGATTAAGAAAAGGTCATAGAAAATATTGAGATATGGTTATTAAGAAATAAAAACCTTACACTCAAATTCAGTCACAAACATAAGCTTCATAAGACTCTATACATTATAAGCTATAAAATTCACATAATGCTGTGAGATGTAACAATGTCAGGCAACCCACTCTATGAATCTTTCCCTACCTGCAATGAGTTAAGAATATATCTTGCATCTGAAATAGCCCCTACATAATCCTTAGCGGCTAATACTAACTTCACCTTCAGTATTTTAGCATGACATGTAACTAATAATACACAATAGGTTTTTACCCAAAATAAAAATAATACACAATAGGTAAATAAAAATAATTAAAGTTTTAATTAATTGATAGAGTTGGAATATATGAAAAATCCTTTATATGCCTCGTTTTGTACAAAATAATAGTCTTTTTATGCATCTTATTAAAAAGAGTGCTTGGATACATACGTCGACATCAAATCCTTATGAATTATGGCATGTGGTTTATGGCGATGAAGATAATTCCACCTGTTTAATCTTTATAGGGTTTGAAAACTTAAAACTTTTCTAATCTAAACAGAAACTTATTTATCAATTTAATCAATCACTTATGACTCAAAATTACTAACACAAAATATAACAAAATTGTAAACACAGAGCTAAATATATACAATTAGACTACAAATCAATGTAAACGACACTGAAATAAATACATCAATTATTTCATTCCATAGATCTAAAAAATCTCCAACATCTATACATTGCATATAGTCCAAACCATTAAATTGTCTTAATTATCCTTTCCAAAACACGATTCTACTCCAAAACTAAGCTTAGAAAACTTTCTATCGGTTTGTGTCTTATTCATCAGTCCAATATTTTTATGCCCATTCCATATATTTGTTCAACTTTTGCAGCAGCAGCCAACATTTTTGTTCATTGATTTCATAGACAGATGTTTATATCGATCCAGCTGCAGCTGCAAATAGCAATCCTAAAAACCCTTATACTTTATTAGTATCCTAAATAGATCATCTAAACAATATCTCATGACATAACCAAATAAGTACCTTGAAGATCTTAGTAAGAAAAGGAATGGTTGTGTAGTCATATTTACATCCACCATCACTGTGATAAAATTATTTATGAATAGAGAGCTTAAATTCCTTAGAGACCTCAAAGGTGATATTAGAAAATTGCTCATTAGCAGCCTTGGACATCAGACTACATAAGAAAAACAAAATATTTTAGTGCTGCAAGACTGGCCTCTAATGATGTGAGAGAATATAATACTCCAATTGCCTATTGGGTTTGGTTTCTCATTCACAATGGGACTACTTCTGTTTTCAGGAACAGGAACAACAGTCCATAACTCTGCCACGTTCGTCATTATCAACTTCCATGTTTTCTTTTGTATTTTCCAGTCTAAGATAAATACTATGATGTTACTATGATGTTAATATTGCAGCTAGAATAGCAAAAACATGCAGTAGCAAATGAAAAACACAACACTATCTAGAGGTGACGCTGATATATGTCGATTCAAGTTGTTTAACATCTCACGGGTCAAAATGGGGATCAACAAAAAGATAGACATCAGTGTATATTTTTGACTTCTAATTAATGTTAATCCATAAAAGTACAAAATGAAAGTTAGCGAAGAATGCATACCACAGTGTTGCATTTCATAAATATTATGATTAGAGATCAAATACCAATGGGGGTGTTTGGCTATGATTTAGTTGATTTAGCTTATGCAGTTTCCATAATGGCCCTTTGATGAAGCGTGTGTGTAATAGCCTTTTACCTTCAAAATATATCAAATAAGCTTATGTAACACCTTAAAATAGCTTATTAGCTTCTTCTTTTTATTGAAAGTTTAATAACTTTTAAAAACATATGAATATATGTTTATCCAGTGAGTTGTTACAAAGGTAGCTATAATAGAAATATCTCAAATATTTGTAAAAAAATATTAAATACACATTTTTTAGAAATTTAATAAACTAAATAGTCTTGATATTATTTTATTTCATTTTACACTAATAAAACACACACACACTGTCTCTCTAAAAATTCTCTCTTCCCCTTCTCTCTAAAATCCAGCCGACCACCACCTCCGGTTGTCTTCTCCGGCGAGTTTTCGGCCACCATAATATTTTCGGCCACCCAATATTATTACACCAAAACGTAGATCGAGACATCCCGTTACCCTCGTACCACCCATGCGCCTTCACCGTGTCTCTACCACCACCACCGTACCACGCCGCCGCCACAGAAACCCCCCCCCCCTCCACTTTTCCAACAGTAACACAACCCACACGCTCCCTTTTATTCTTTTTCATTAATATTTTTGAACCTTAATTCATATTTGTATTAAATCCGATTTTATTATGTTTTTATATATAAAACTTGTTTTAAAACTTGTTAAAAACCTCGTGTGGGCCCCTCCTTGTCTCGAAAGCTGACTAGGTCACCACCGAGTCTACTCAGTTGACTCGGTGTGGTGATGGTGATGTTCTTCTTGATGTTCTTTTGAGGTTGTTGATGGTTGTGTTTGGATTGGATTCGATTTGGAGTCCGTTTGGTTGTTTGGTATTTGGCCGATAGCCAAGACCCGAGTGGGTCAAGCCACGACTCGCTACGAGTCATGGCGATGGGTTATTATTGGTGTTGTTTTGAGTTTGGATGGATTTGGGTTGGTTTCGGATGGATTTGGTTTGCCGATTTGGATTTGGCATTGTGATTTGGTTTGGATTAATATTGTTGGTATAGGAGTTGGAGTGTTTGGATTTGTTAATGGTTGTGTTTGTGTTTTGGTTTAGGCCGAGGGTCAAAAGACTCGAATGAGTCAAACCGTGACTCGTTACGAGTCATAGCAATGGTTATTGTTGTGTTGTTTATTTATTTATTTTGGGATACGGTTTCGGCTAAACTTTAATAAAAATGGACTAACGAATATGAAACAATAAAAATGGCCAAGTGTATATAGTTAAGCGGGATTGCAACATTTGGATTCGGATTGGAATTATTGTGACGATTACTATTATTGGACTTGAATTGGACGTATTTGATTTACGACGTTAGTTATTTGGATGTTGTGGACCCTTTGGTACTCAAGACGGAATGATAGGTTAGACTTTGACTAATTTAACTTATCTAGACCCGAACAAATACGAAATGGTCGATAAAACTAAACAACTAATGGATATGCGAAAGATATTGTTAGCTTTTCCTAATTGTTATGCTTTCCTGACGATGTGCTAAGTAGCTTATCTTGCCATGCAAGACTCTCAGATCATGAACCATTAATCACTTGCGAGTGACCACGAATATAGGGATATAGGCCTATAGGAATTGACCCTCCCACTCCTTTTGCTGGATAGGCAATTTGTGGTGTACAATATTCGATTTTTCTAGGTATATAGAAAGTACCTGGCCTTGGGGGCATTGTTGTATTATGAAACTCCGTGGTTATTGTCGACTTATGATTGTTGGTTAACGTTTAATATTATATGCACAGGGATGCCTCTATATATTGTCTGTTACCTTTGATTATCCGGTATTTGCATATGTTGCTTATATCATATTGATTAAAACATTATGCTCAAATTTTATTAATTAAACCAATGGATTCCACTCAACCATTGTGTTGACTTTTAAGCATGTATTTCAGGTACTACAAAACTAGCTTTTGAAACGTACTGTTTTGGCACGATGGAGTGGCTAGGACTACAGGAGGCTATCTATCGGTGGCAGATTATCTATCTTTACTATCTTTCTTTCATATCATTCGTAAAACCTTTTGTGTGTCTTTTGATTTTCCGCTGCAAAACTTTGTTATTTCCGTTGCAAACTTTATTTACTTACCGCTCCACTTTAATAAAGAGTCTTTGAACTATATGGTTTGTAAACTCGAATGATATGCTTAAGCATTTATAAACGTCCCGAGTTGTGGTCGTTAGCTATAAATGTGTCTGCTTTCCCTTTGCGTAATACCCCCAGTTGTGTTAGCTGTCATATTTGAGTTGGGGGTGTTACAAAATTGTTGTTAAAAGAATGGTCAACAGTCAAAGTGATGAAAATGGGACACTCAGCTTTGATGGGTTCTTGGGTGAGTATATGGTCATTGTTTACTTCGGAAAACATTCTTCATCACCGAAAGAGATGAAACTACCCATTTAAGTACGCAGTTAGAGTCTTTTTCTTCTTTGAAAATGAAAACATTATTTTATGTGTAGGAACAAAGAAATACAGATAGTTTAATTGATTAGATATCTTATCCCATGACACTTGTATAGTCGTGGAGGGATTAAAAAGTTGTGAGACATCACAACTTATGGTAAGAAGGGTTGAGATGTATCTCAACATATGCTTGTAATAGTATAAATACCTCAAATAGTAAAAACTAGTATAGTGTGTGTTCATTAATAAACTTTATCTTTCGTCACCACTTTCTATCCCTTCTCTCTCTCTCTCTCTCTCTCTCTCTATCTATCTATCTCTCTCTCTCTCTCTCTCTCTCTCTCTCTCTCTCTCTCTCTCTCTCTCTCTCTCTCTCTCTCTCTCTCTCTCTCAACACCACCATGGGTGTGTTTGGCTACTCCGGCCGACCACCCGACACCACTATAATATATCAACCCAAACTATAAAGAAATATTCGATCTACCATGTGGCATCAGAGCTTAGTTATTAGTATAGGTTGTTTATTTTTATTGTGGTTTGTTTCTTGTCGTAATTTTTATAAGTCCAAAAATTTTCATGTTTTTCTGGTCTCACAAATGGTACGAATCAACTTATTTTTGTGTCTAGATCTGTGGTGAAATCCAAGTTTAATATGGCTAAAGTTATTAGTAGATTTATACCAAAATTTCAATGGTTATATCAAGTATTCGTGGTCAAGATTCAACTTTATGGTCGGATTCAAAGTTTTAATGGTTTTTAGATCCAAAAAATACGCTGGTGTTTCTGCTCACAAAATAGTTTGGCAAGGGTCACAATGCTCGCAAAAAATAAGGGTTTTACTGCGATAGCAATAGCTATAGCAGTTGCAACAGTTGGTGTTGCGAAAGCTGCAATTACGACAGCAGCTGGTTGCAACAGCCAGTTGTGACATTTAGTTGCGAGAGAAGGTTGCGAGAGCTTTATAATAAATGCAATTTTCCATACCAAGATTGCGAATCTTCTGTCGCCTACTATTTTACAAAACAAAACTCTGTCCAAATCACGACTTGAAAATTAAAAAGTCAAATGAAAGAATACGTAATTAGCTTAACGTCCACAACCTACAAAAATCATATACGGTATCAAACATACCTAACTCATATTTTATTTCCAACAATACAACTACAAATATCACACAACAAATCCCATAGCCTCACAATTCTCCCCAACTCACATAAACCAACTCAGATTCACGATTCAAATTAAAAAGAAAAAAAAAAAGATGAAAAAAATGAGAGATCTCTGCGTTTATGTTTCGTTAATATCTTTTATAGATATGAAAACCTTTACAGTTCTTAACACATCGAAACAAACACTCATCATTGATCTTTAAGGTGAATCGAAGAACCAAAACAATGCTTACCTTAGATCTTTACAAGACCTGAAGCCTTGTAGCCACGATAGTGAAGTAGTATACTAAAAACAAAAAGATCTAAAGTTTGCTCAGTATGTTCGGTATTTGTGACTGATTCGGGTAGTGTTTTTCAAAGGAGTTATAAGGATGTGTGTTGAAGGATCTTAGAAATATAACAACTGTGTCTAATTGTTCATCCTCTTGAGAAGATAAAAATGGTTCAGAAGGAACAACTTGCGTCTGATCTGATTCAGAAACAGAGGGTGATGCATTAAATTCTATGGAGCATGTGGTTAGGTCATTTACCTGAGACAAGCCATCAGTGGTGAACACTGGGCCTGAATCATTCAACTGATGTTCCTGCATGTTGGCCATAAGCATCACAGCTGCATTGGCTTCAAGATCTTCCATATCATCATCATTGTAAGCATTAGCAAAGAAACTGTTCTCGTGAGCATTGAAAGTTCCTTCCTTTTCATCTTTGAGAGCCATAAGTAATGCCTGCTTGTGAAACTGACTACCGCGGGTTCTTGGTTGAGGGCATGCTGTTGCAATATGACCTTTTTCGTTGCAGTTGTAGCACCATATCGCATTCCCAGATACTGTATTGTTATTAGCAACATTGTCATTACTTCGCTGAGGAGCACCTGGATTGTTTCTGAATCCCCCATTGTTGTTGACTCTTTGTCCATACCCAGAATTTCCAGTATATCCACCTGAACGTCCAGAATTACGGTTCTGAATCTCAACTCGACCATCTTGAACGACAGCTTGATTTCTTGTATTTGATGAAGAACGAAGACGGTTGTTGGTTTTGTTGGAGAATTTGCTAAAAGCACGAGCAACAAGAGCAAGTTCTTGATTTAACGTATTGACGTCATCATCATCATCTTCAATCTAATTAGAGTAATACATGCTATCATGGTTGTCATATGGAGCAAGTTGAGTAGAAGCGTGTTTTGAAGTAGGAGGTTGCTGGTGACTGAAATAATTTTGTTCCTGATCATAAGCATGATTAGACATCGGAGGATGTGCAGCATGAGATTGAGCAACGAGTGCAAGGGGATTAGAAGTAGGTGGTGGTGTATATCCTCCTCGTGCGGCTTTATCTTTTTCAACTTCAGACTCATAGTGCTTGAGATAGTCGTACAACAAACCATATGGATCTCTATGAAGATTCTTAGCTTGTCTCACAAATGTCACATACTTTTGCCACTCAGGACCCAGACTGCTAACAAACTTTGTATTGACAGCGATTCTTGAAAGGGGTACTTCATGTCTCTCTAAATCGTTGACGACCTTGGTGAAACGATGAAAGTAAGACTCAAGGGATTCCCCTGGTTCAATCATGATGTTAGTGTATTCCAAGTAAAGTTTAGATTCCATGTCTTCCTTGTTCAATTGTGTGCCTTGCGTAAGTAGATGGACGTGTTCCCACATAGCTTTTGCAGTTGTCTGAGCATCAACACTTCTGAATATGATGTTTGGTATTCCTTGAAGTATGTAAGACATAGCATACTCATCTGCTTCACGATGGTGGTGTTGTTCAGTAGTAAGTGAAGACTTAGGAACAAGCACAACAGTTGGAGCTACTGGAGGATCAGCAGATGGGTCACTGCCAAAGTAGTTAACAGGCCAAGGAAATGGTCCTTCAAGGATAACTTGTTTCATGTACTTACCATTGGGTTTCTTGAGTTCAATAAACCTTAAGAATTGACTTGCCTACTGAATATAATTTCCCGGTGTTAGCATTGGTGGGGTGTCAATAGATCCTGCTTCGTGTCTCGATTGTTGAGTTGAAATGACTTCACACATCCTGTCAAACCAGTGAGTAGGTTTTGGTGGAAGTTGGCTCTGTTGTGGTGACATGGGGTAGGATTGTTGTATTGGAACCATCTGATGTTGTTGCATGAGAATATGTTGTTGTGAGTAAACCGGTTGTTGATAATATTGTGGTGATTGTTGATACTGTTGCTGTTGCTGATGATACTGTTGATTCTGATGTTGCTGAGGATGGTTAAAGTTGTAGTACGGTGGTTGAGACATATTAAAACACTTGTGTGAAAAGATGGATCTTGTAGAAGGTATAGGTTTAGCCAAATCTCGAAAACTTGACACAAATAAGTGATTGCGAAACTTTGTACTTGCAGTGATTGCGAAAGTTTTCTTCTCAATGTGGGATTGCGAAACTTGTGTAGTTTGCGAAACTGAGGTTTGCGAAACTTTGAGGTTTTCGAAATAAGTGAATTTCGAAACTTTAGCAAGTATTCGCGAAACTTAGTGAAGATTTGTGAGTTTTTGAAACTTAATAGAGTTTTCGAAAAGAAGTGATTTCGAAAAGTAAGCAGTTTTCGAAAACACAAAATCACAAACACACTTTCGAAATTATACAATTTCGAAAGTTGTCCAAAATTCAAAGTACTTTTCTTTCTTATACAAGAGAGAAAAGACTGAGTCCACAATTCGTAAGGCGATTGGAAGCACAAGAACAAGATTTCGAAACTGGGTCGTATGTAGATTGCGAAATTTGGACAGTTTTTGTTATCAAAGAAAGCTAATCAAAAACGCGTTTTTATTTAAAGATCCTTGTACTTTTAGGTATAAAAAGAGCAAATCTTAAAAAAAGTTGAAAACTTTATAAGATTTATCAAAATTTTGAACAATTTCGAAAACAAGTACAATGAATCCTAAGTCGATTTTTGTGATAAAAGTTTGGAACTTTTTGTTTGTTTTGATGTATAGAACAAGTTTGTAAGCAAAGATGTGCTAAAGACCAAGAAACAAACAAGAAAGTACAAAAAATTTAACAAAAAAAACCGATTTGAAAAAAACAACTTTTAGATGAAATTCAATGAAAACAACAAAACTACACCTTCATTTGGCGAATGATACCACTTGTTAGGTCACCATATTGATTTCACACAAACAAGAATGAGATAGATATAAGGATTTGGGTGAATATTTGAATGAGAGAAATATAAGTGCAAGATTTTCCTTAAGATATCAAATAAACAACCAAGTTTTACATGAGACCTAAGGCTTCTATTTATAGAGAAGGAGCTAGGGCAACACTCTCTCTCCTTCCTTTCATGAATTTTGTATGGGCTTCAAGCCCATGGACTAGAATACTTAAGTCTAGTAAACATGTAACATAACATTAATGTAACTAAATAGTAACTTAAGCAACCTATTATTACAAATGACCGAGACTTGATAAAATATATATTAAACACGAGTACCCTTTATTTTATATTTGCGATTCGAAAATAAAACCGAACAAGCATGCATGTGATTCTCTTCTATAACTCGTTCAAGGTTTGATTTAAACATGTTTTATAGATCGAATGTTAAAAACAAATCAAAGTAGCAACATACATGAGTCGAAAACATGATAATAGATCCATTAGTAAATCATATAGGTCGAATAGATGAAGATTTCGAAACGTTATTTTATGTAAAGCTTTCTATGATTTCATGTGAGGTTTTATCAAACGTCACCATAATTTGTCATACCAGTTTTATATTCGTATGTTAATAATCATATTCGACTTAAGTTATCATAACAGTGGTGCATGGTCATGTGATACATATTTGTAATACTATTATAAATATGGTTCACGGAATTACCTCCAAGCCAAGACGAATATAGGAGTCGTTCGAAGTCGAACCCGAAACAAGGACACGAACACGAAAGTACATCTAGCCAAGCGGTCGAACCCACAACTCGAATGAACACGAACGGTTACACTTACACGTATTGATCACGAAACCAATCCCGCAAGCCACTCACGGACAGAAACTTTAGTCCAACACGAACGACAAACCGAACCGAACCGAACACGAAATCACCCCAGGATTACTCTCGTTAAGCAGCTTCCATGATGGACGTGTAACCACAAAGCTCGTGCAATATAATCACATGCTCAATACGATTGTGAAGAAGAAGAATTAGGATTTGTTTGAGTTTTGGTTTGATAACTTTAGGAAAAAGATAAGTGCATGTGCAGCGTATAAGAGTTTTGTGTGAGGGTTGAAATGTGGTATACGGATGGAAAGGTTGAGAAATTGAGGGAATATATCCTGGAGAGAAGGCCGAGTCTAAGGGAGCATGGGTGACCAAATCTTTTCAAATCTCATTTCAAACAATAATATATCTTCTCGTATATGTGTACAAGTTACAACTTACAATAATATTTTGGTCCTATACACTTATTAAACGTGGGACATAAATTTGTGTACAAAGTTAAAATGAGATTGGGCCCTTAGAAGACATTTATAACGTGTGACATATAATATTTAAGTTGGTGTCAATTTTATTTTGTAGCTTAGGTTAGGAACATATGTTGTGTCGATTTATTTCATATCATAGCTTAAGTTATAAGTTCAAGATTTAATGGTACAAAGTTTAGGAAAAAGTTTAAATTATGTAGGAATTTTAGGAAAACGGATTTTAGGGTTCTACAATTCTTCCTCTCTAAAAAGAAAATTTTCGTCCTCGAAAATTGAAGTCACAGAAGTTAGATGGAGACGTAGCAATCACAAAAGAACAACACAATTAACCTCACGGTCGGGGAGGTCCTTCAAACAAAATATTCACAAACATAAATTTTTGTCATGACTCGATCCCGACAACTCGGATAGCCCCAGGCTCTCCAATCATAACAAATCTGATCAAGCGAATACAAAACAAGTGTGTAGCAGATGACATATGATAGTAGAAATCTCACAAAGAGACACATGAAACATATATACCTACGAGGCAAGCATAGAGATAGTACTAACGATAAAACTTCATCAACTCCTACCAAATTCTGAACGAACAAGGGAACTTGCCAAAGTCATAGAAGCACAAATCGAATCATTAAACGTATCAAGAGTCTCATAAATATATGGGTAACATATTCGTACTGACAATCAAAATCACAAATCAGAGTATCAAAACGTATCAGAAGGCATAAGGGAATAGGTAGAATAATCGTACGGATAAGAATGAATCCAAGATCTAACGTGTCGCGAATTAAAGATTCCTCAAATGCCAAGTCGTCTAACTCTTCTATACCTCTTCTGAAAGTGTGATGCAAAATGGGATTCTCTGTCACGATCACTGTAGGTGTGCCACGTAGCTTGAATGATCTTCTGCCGAAAGGAATCTCTGCCGATCTTCCAAGTAATCTGTCCTATTCAATGTTCCATTATAACTCCACTCGTGTCATCTTTCCTCCTATGCGTGGAAATCTCCGATGTAACCACCACCGTCTTCATACCATCTCGTCTAGCTCCTGCTTCAAGACTCTATACATATTAGTACAACTAAGATGAATAGACTCGATAAAAGTGCGTGCTTCACTTCAGACTGCTTCCTTCCATCTTCTAACATAGAAATGTCAATACCAGAACGAAGGTGATCCTCGTGTTTATCTTTCATCTCTGAATACATTAAAATGTCATAACATGACAATTTGTCCAAATATTAATGAAAGACATGATTTATTAAATCCATAGGAATAGTCGGAGTAGTAGCCATTATAATTGGCATCACAACACTCATAAGAATCATAACGGATACGGAAAGAAGTTCTAGGAATATCTCGTTCCTTTACACAAGACATGACACGATTCAGCCTCCAAAAATCAATCCACAACCTCATACTATCATCATCATCCTCTACGAATAAAACAAAAACACACAAAGGTACACAACGAACGTTCTAAACAAATCGAATAACTCTTGAAGCGAGTTTCATCGGAGAAGTATTTTCACAGCGGTGGGGAAATCAACGCATGAGTTTCAGAACAAGGTGGCTGTAAACGATTATCAGGTTAAGAATCATGAACTTCACAAAATGTCAAAGGTGACAAACATAAAATGACAGTCATCATCTCCAAATATCTCCGAAACGCATCGGACAAATCGAATATACACGATGAAAAGTCACAAAATGTTCATAAGGGTAGAATAGGTAATGTCAAAAATCAACAATGAAGAAAGAATTAAAAGCAAGGAGAACTCATAGAGTGTGTCAAATACGTAGGATTCATGCATACGCGAATCTCCGAATGAAAGAAAGGCATCTAAACAAATGTCAAACGAATCAAGAATCGAAATTCATAAGATAAGTGATAACTCCAGGAAATGAAACTTATAAGGCATACTACGAAGTCTAAAGGCATCCTAAACACATGTCGCGAATCCTGATAAGTCTTCTAAGTCTCCAAAATGAAAGATCTAGTAAGAGCTTAACGAAAAACAAAGGCATAAATCAGAGTAAAGTGGAAGCAAGAAAACCAACATCTGTCATATATCTACCTAATCCTCACCGGTCATAATAACGCTCTAAATGGGAGAAACTTAAGGCAAAACCTTCCAAACTTATTCCTAAAGCTTCTAAGGTGCAAACCTAAGGGTCCAAAACTTCATAGGCCATATATTATGTACTACAAGTCACAGCCTGAGCTCTGATACCATAATTGTAACACCCTAACCCGACAAGGGTCAAAATGTCACATTATGATGCCAAATCAGAACATACAAACGCAAGCGGAAGACATATAAACATAAAGTTACAAAGGTATTCTAAAGATACAAAAGAAATACGAACTCTATATGAAAATGAGAATACAAAACTAAACAAAAATCTAATCGATTCCAAATTTAAATCTAATCCAGATGTAAATGGGCAAAATCATCAGGATAGTCCACTAACGCTCCTATGCACTCTTCACCCAAACCCAGCTTCCAACTTAAAACCTGCCGCAGGAAAAGAAATGCGGCTGAACTTAAAAAGCCCAGTGAACAGATATATATATAAAAAATGAATAATTGAAACGTAATTAAGTATAGGAAAAGGAAATCATAAGCTCCTGCTGAAATGAATATCATCTGTCAAATGCATAAGAGATCAACGATAACTGAACAAATATCATAAGTCAAATGAATAATGAGTACGAAGAGTCAAGTGATAATATGAATCATATAGTAACCAGAATCAAAGTGCACGTATCAACAAAGGCGTGTCTACCAGAGCCACACGAATAGACACAACGGAACATAGGAAAGCCACGAGCCGACCTACTAGAGCCACTCGAATAGGTCTCAAAATCACATAATCAAATATCCATCAAATCATAAGTTGTACAAGGAGCTGCAGACTCCATTGTACCAGAAGTGAAAGGGGTCACGTACAGCCAGTCACTGTCTTCTCAAAACAAAACAGAACCTAGGATGCATCCATACACTCCCTGAATCAAACAAAATACACATGCCAGCTCATGACTGGACACATATATAACTAATTGGCCATAGTGCACATATATATCAAACAGAAGGGAATGCCAGGGATCAATCACACCTCCCCAGGAAGTGTCATGCCATTGGTGCCATCACTGACACGCCCATGGTACCTCCATGAGTAGAATAAAAACTCGGGCATAAGAACGAAATGAATCATATCAAACAAAGCATATCCATAACAAACGAATCATATTATAATCAAACAGAATCTCAACCAGGAGATAGTAATCAGGTAATCAAAAAAATGGATAGCAACGAATCATATCAAAGGGATCATAGCAAAGGCTTATATCAATGAATCATATCATAGCAAACGAATCAATGTCAAGGATCAAAAAGTCATGAGATCAGAACCCTTAATGAGATAGGGTAGAATATCTGTACCTTAATCGCCAACGAAATCATAACATAATAATAGGAAGTCACATCCTTCTTCAGTGAATCTACAGTAATAAATGGTCGGCTTATTATTTATAAGCTCATTTTAAATCAGATTACTCATTTCAGGTTTCTTTCCATTTTTTAGTAGCTTTCCATTTATAGTAACTTTAATCATTTCAAGTAACTTTCTATTTTTAATAGGTTTCCTGAATTAGCAAGTTTCCGTATTTAGTTACTTTCCGAGAATAGTAATTTAATACAATAAGGTTATAATGATGCTTAAATAATTCTTAAGGGTTAAATATGTCAATTTAGTAAAGTTTAGGGCCATAAATATAAATTATTATAATTCAATATTAAAGATGTCAAATAAATTATTTTAGGGTTTATACTAAAATTTTATATAAAAAGGATAATTTTAGACCCCGTCGTTTCATAATTTATACAAACGCACTCTCGACATAAATTTAGACCGCGACGACCAAATATGATTACTCACACATACACTCATACATACACTTAACTTGACACCATATGTCCATATATGTTCAAAACACCCTACGTGAATACCATGCATGCACACACTCGTTGCTTTAACAAAACCATGATAACCTACACCTTGTTCCTTTCTTTTTAAATACTGGTTGCATGCACCTGTCCCTTTCTTGATTCATTTAGAACTCACCTCCATATGGTTTTAGTATACATACCATACATACAAAATGCCATGCACACCATACGTAAATATATATTAAACACGAGTACCCTTTATTTTATATTTGCGATTCGAAAATAAAACCGAACAAGCATGCATGTGATTCTCTTCTATAGCTCGTTCAAGGTTTGATTTAAACATGTTTTATAGATCGAATGTTAAAAAAAAATCGAAGTAGTAACATACACTACAACAAACAGGAGGACGGGCGACGAGACTTTCGGCGGCGACGCCCTTGTCCCCGCCGAAAGTCGCTAAACGACAAAAACAGAGCTGAGCTGGCACACAATCTCGCTGACCGCCTATTGCATTTTCAACGCAAACTTTCAGCGGGGACATGTCCCCGCCGAAAGTGTTTTTTGCAGACCTCAACTTTGACCAAAATATTGCTCTTTTTATTGTCCCGGACATTATTCCCGCCATTACTTTTGGCGGGGAATACATTACTTTTGGCGGGGACATGTCCCCGCTAAAAGATGTTACCAAAAATTTCGTTTTTCCCTCTAAGCATTTACTTTATCCCGCCAAATGTTTTGGCGAAGTTCGAACACTTTTAGCGGGGACATGTCTCCACCATAAGTAATCCCACGTCATCTCGACTCGTTCGTTTAACATCTCATGTGATACGACATCATCTCGACTCGTTCGTTTAACATCTCGTGTGATACGACATCATCTCGACTCGTTCGTTTAACATCTCGTGTGATACGACATCATCTCGACTCGTTCGTTTAACATCTCGTGTGATACCACATCATCTCGACTCGTTCGTTTAATATCTCGTGTGATACGAGATCATCTCAACTCGTTCGTTTAACATCTCGTGTGATACGATGTCATCTCGATTCGTTCGTTTAACATCTCGTGTGATACGACGTCATCTCGACTCGTTCGTTTAACATCTCGTGTGATACGACGTCATCTCGACTCGTTCGTTTAACATCTCGTGTGATACGACATCATCTCGACTCGTTCGTTTAACATCTCGTGTGACACGACATCATCACGACTCGTTCGTTTAACATCTCGTGTGACACGACATCATCTCGACTCGTTCGTTTAACATCTCGTGTGACACGACGTCATCTCGACTCGTTCGTTTAACATCTCGTGTGATACGACGTCATCTCGACTCGTTCGTTTAACATCTCGTGTGATACGACGTCATCTCGACTCGTTCGTTTAACATCTCGTGTGATACGACGTGATGCGTGGGAATCGCACCTTGCTTTACCTCTCGAGGGATCTCGAGAAGCTTACAACCCCCACCAGGCAGTGTACCTGATCGTTGTAGTATAGTATAGTGACAAGTACCGGGGGATTGATCGTTCAGCTTAGGAATAGTGTCGCTAGGATTAGAAAACCTAATTAATAGTTCTAGAGGTGAGGGATGATTATTTTTTGTATTTTTATATTTTTATGAAAGCAATTAAAATCTCGGTTTTTGAAGGAGTGGGCGGAATTAGTTGCTATTCAACTAACCCAAAGCTAAGATATATTCAAAATAAAATACTGAAAATGAAATTAAACTAAATTATACTAAGGTTGTGAGCAGTAATTGGAGAAATTGTGTTTACTTAGACTTCACTACTCCCTAGATATCTTTTACATGTTAATTACTTGTTATACTTGTATGGATGACGGATTGTATTCCTTAATATCATTCGTGGGGTGGCATACATAACTCCCCAACTCTATGAGCTCTTATCTCCTCCTACACCATGACCCAGCACAACTATAGGGATTGTAAACAGTGGCTCATGCATTAAATACAACCAATAAAGACCTAGTACGCCTCGGTTCATGTTTCTTAAGACGTTCAAGCATGTTACCATTTGGAGATCTGCCAGTTTTCTTAAGCCTAACATATAAATCATTCATCCAAGAACAAGAATAAACAAGTAATCAACACATAATCAACATCTAGGTTTCATTAGATCTAAGCAAACACAAGAGAGATCTAGCCTAGCATAATTGAATTGAGATAAGAACAAGATATAAACAACCAACACATAAACATATTGATTGAATTAGAAGAACACTTATCTCAATTACAATGCAAGGTATCAAGGGTTTGGAACCCTTGAAAAACCTGTAAAAGAGGCACCAAATTCGTCTTTAGGGTTTCACCAAAACTTCTGTCCTTAATAAAAAACTAGAAAACTATATATAGGAAAAGTAGGCTGACGGCGTCAAGAGTTACTTGTGACGTCGTCACCTCGCCGCCATATACTTCCTCGGACGGCCTTGATCTACTTATGACGGCCTATGTGACGCCGTCACCGACCACGGTATTTTATTCTTGCCACTTTGACGCCGTCATGAAGGAGTTTGACGCCGTCACCACCTTCGGTATTTTAATCTTCATGTCTGACGCCGTCAAGATATTACTCTTGACGCCGTCACCTTGTATCTTCAGCATGGAAATTTGGTACTTTGCCGTTTTCTTCACTTTTATGCTCCAAAAATGTCCAAAATGGCTTCTTTTCCAGAATTCACTCTCCAAACACCTAAAATCACAAAAGGAACGATTTAGGGCAATATTTGATCAAATAAAGTCGGATTCGGGCTTAAATGACCCCCTAAAAATGGATCATTTTTCGCCTCATCACGACGTCATCTCGACTCGTTCGTTTAACATCTCGTGTGATACGACGTCATCTCGACTCGTTCGTTTAACATCTCGTGTGATACGACGTCATCTCGACTCGTTCGTTTAACATCTCGTGTGATACGACGTCATCTCGACTCGTTCGTTTAACATCTCGTGTGATACGACGTCATCTCGACTCGTTCGTTTAACATCTCGTGTGATACGACGTGATGCGTGGGAATCGCACCTTGCTTTACCTCTCGAGGGATCTCGAGAAGCTTACAACCCCCACCAGGCAGTGTACCTGATCGTTGTAGTATAGTATAGTGACAAGTACCGGGGGATTGATCGTTCAGCTTAGGAATAGTGTCGCTAGGATTAGAAAACCTAATTAATAGTTCTAGAGGTGAGGGATGATTATTTTTTGTATTTTTATATTTTTATGAAAGCAATTAAAATCTCGGTTTTTGAAGGAGTGGGCGGAATTAGTTGCTATTCAACTAACCCAAAGCTAAGATATATTCAAAATAAAATACTGAAAATGAAATTAAACTAAATTATACTAAGGTTGTGAGCAGTAATTGGAGAAATTGTGTTTACTTAGACTTCACTACTCCCTAGATATCTTTTACATGTTAATTACTTGTTATACTTGTATGGATGACGGATTGTATTCCTTAATATCATTCGTGGGGTGGCATACATAACTCCCCAACTCTATGAGCTCTTATCTCCTCCTACACCATGACCCAGCACAACTATAGGGATTGTAAACAGTGGCTCATGCATTAAATACAACCAATAAAGACCTAGTACGCCTCGGTTCATGTTTCTTAAGACGTTCAAGCATGTTACCATTTGGAGATCTGCCAGTTTTCTTAAGCCTAACATATAAATCATTCATCCAAGAACAAGAATAAACAAGTAATCAACACATAATCAACATCTAGGTTTCATTAGATCTAAGCAAACACAAGAGAGATCTAGCCTAGCATAATTGAATTGAGATAAGAACAAGATATAAACAACCAACACATAGACATATTGATTGAATTAGAAGAACACTTATCTCAATTACAATGCAAGGTATCAAGGGTTTGGAACCCTTGAAAAACCTGTAAAAGAGGCACCAAATTCGTCTTTAGGGTTTCACCAAAACTTCTGTCCTTAATGAAAAAACTAGAAAACTATATATAGGAAAAGTAGGCTGACGGCGTCAAGAGTTACTTGTGACGCCGTCACCTCGCCGCCATATACTTCCTCGGACGGCCTTGATCTACTTATGACGGCCTATGTGACGCCGTCACCGACCACGGTATTTTATTCTTGCCACTTTGACGCCGTCATGAAGGAGTTTGACGCCGTCACCACCTTCGGTATTTTAATCTTCATGTCTGACGCCGTCAAGATATTACTCTTGACACCGTCACCTTGTATCTTCAGCATGGAAATTTGGTACTTTGCTGTTTTCTTCACTTTTATGCTCCAAAAACGTCCAAAATGGCCTCTTTTCCAGAATTCACTCTCCAAACACCTAAAATCACAAAAGGAACGATTTAGCGCAATATTTGATCAAATAAAGTCGGATTCGGGCTTAAATGACCCCCTAAAAACGGATCATTTTTCGCCTCATCATATACCCTTACACTTGAGATTTGCTTGTCCTCAAGCAAATGCGCTTTTATTCTACTCGAAAGACAATTTAGGGGTCATTTAACACTAATATAAAAGTAATTTCAACAAATAATCGTTCCACTAAAGACCAATAGACAAGCACGGAGGTCATACACAAGCACCTCACAAATAGTGTTTAGATACTCACATCTCTCGGGTGTAATAAAGTAATATAACATTATGGAAATGGAAGATATCTCTCACTACCTGTCATAGCAAAATAGATTACCATAGGCTTGGGAAAGGATCAAACCTCCACCACATGGCGTAAGCACCTAGGATAAACTATCAAAGAGGTCTTTTTAAAGGGTTGTAACGTTAGGTATAGGGATATGAATTACACGGTTTTGTTGGATAAAGGAAATTTTACTGGTGGCGAGTTAACAATCTTGGTTAATTACATGTACAAGATGGCGTTGCTAAGCCAAGACTAGACTCGACTTAAGCTAATAAATGAAAAATAACAAAAACATAAAATGAACATAGAATAAAAACGGGATGGTAGTCCGTATGTTTTTTTTTTCTTTTTATTTTTCTATTTTTTTTTCTTTTTCTTGTTTTTTTTCTATATTTTTTTTTCGATTTTTTTTTTTTTTTTTTTTTCATACACTCTTACCCTACCATCCGAAATAATACATCATAGGGGATGAGAATTCCCCTTACACTTGAATCTTTACATACTTTACAATTAACTAATCTAATGACTCGAATTAAGAAAATCAAAACACTTGGAGCACTTTTAAGATTAACGTACATATGGGGGTAATAAATGATGTTCTTCCCCATTACTCCATAAAATAAGTACTTACCCATGAGTCCCGATAGTCCCAAAACAATATGTACAATGATATGACTCGACTTAGCAACCATGTAATCAATTAGAAAGTTAACTTAGGGTTTAACAAATAACAATAATGCACTAAAAATGAGCGCATACACGGAAGGCTAAGGCGATTTGGGTGTACATTTAAGTGGGGTGTAACAAATTCTTCCTTTAAGTAAGATGCTTAAAGTTAGAAACGAAAAGATAGGCTCGGAGGGGTGTACTAGGGGTATCGTGTACTAAAAATGAGTACAACGCTAAGGGTGTGGGAAAAATTAGTTGACTTAACTAGCCAAGTAATATGACTTAAATGGTCAAGTAATTATAATACGGGTTTAACACAAGGGTGATCCTAATGCCTCTTATCATGTAGTAAATCCTACCACACGAATGTAGTCTCACTCGCGGTCTCGGGATGCATCACTAACGCAAGTTCTAGAATCTAAATGCTACCGGTACACTCATAAGCACTAATAGTAAATGCTTTTCCTATCAAATCTAAAGGCGAACCTCACATTTTTGGGTGGAGAATTTTTCTGAATATACGGTTATGTGCTAGTCATACAACCTTCTATCCATGAGACGCTTGCTATGGCTAAAGTTTCACTCCTAAATGTTGTAAAAAATTTTAAATTTGGCGCTAAAATTGCCCTAACAAGTATTTCTCGTAGTTTTATTACACATCTACTATCAGACAAAACAAACTCAAGCGAAAGTGCATATGTAAGGTATCATCTTTTTACCCTCCCCTTACACTTAAGATGAACATTGTCCTCAATGTTCAAGTAAAGAATGTAAAAGTTAAGAAGTAAAGAGAATGAAATCAAATACTCCCCTGATTCGCTCGGTATGGATTTTAGGTTGACCAGGTTAAATCTTCCTCCAAGAAAACGAACAATCAAAGCTTCCCTTCCAGAGTATAAATCATCTTCTTGTCATAAATAACCTGTAAATCCTGACAACAATAGACAAGGCAACCTCGCGTAAAATCGGCGGCATCCTATATAAGTTACTAAATCCTAGAAAACAAAGTAAGATATAATGCTTGTGGAATGAAGTTTGCAGATTTCCTGGAGATTATAAAACTTAATAATTCACAAAAACCATAAGACTCCGTTAGAAAAACAAAACCGGTAAAATTTCCAGATTTTTAACTCCTGACGCCGTCAAGAGCAATACTCTGACGCCGTCAGAATGGACCTGCAGAAATTCTTATGTTAAGTTTCCGGAAAATTTCTGGAAAAACTTTGTCTTACTTCCTGGAAAATCCTGCAAAACTTCATTATGACTCAATACAAGCATTTGACTCTAACAAATACGAATATACATGTTCATTAAATATTGTGGAGAATCATGATCGGTTTGTTTCTTAAAATCATATTTGGGGTTTCCCCTTACACTTATCTTTTGCAAAAATACCTTTAGGTTGGAGTTAAGACTAGGCCAAACAACATAATAAAGTATTTCCACATTTTAATTGAGAAACATGATCAACCAACAATAAAAATAAAACATGCATACGGAAACAAATAACAATCAAACAAATAAAATCACACAAAACATGGGTTGCCTCCCAAGAAGCGCTTTTCTTTATTTACGAGTCTTGTAGCTAGACTCAAAGTCATGGGTTATCGTGTATCGCTTATGCTCACATAACCAAGTGTGAGCCATCTAATAGTCGCCTCATCTTTCTTATATTCATCTCCTAACTCTAAGCATCCGCGATAGTATCTTTAATTTTTTTCATGAGTATACTTAAGTCCTTTTCTCTTATCATTCTCACTTAGCATCTCTATGGGCGGATACCTACTACACTTTTCCATGGGAAAATCCTTGAACCTAGGGTGTGTGCGGGGCATTTGATAGACAAAATCTTCTTCCCCATCCGAGAATGTAATTAACCCTTCTATGAGTTTTTCATCGAGGTTGGTCAACCGTTTGAAAGGTTTTCCAAACACAACTTGGGTCAATTTATCATCAATAAATTCTCCTAGATTCTCCATAACCATGAACTCAACAAGATAAACCAAACTCCCTACAAACACATGCAATGGTATAGCCCTAGCCACAATGTTTTCTCCTTTGTATTCCAACTCATCTACCATGATTTTATTGTATTCATTACGTGAGATTATGTTCATTGGAAGAGATGAGTTGAGATAGGCGTTAAAGCTTTTAAATCCAATCTTACAAAGGAATTGCATGTTAAATGAACTATCACACTCAATCCTAGTTCTAGGGTCAACATACCTAAGAGGGTTTATTTCCTCTTCCATTCTATCCTCATTAATCACATCACCATCATCAAGATCCTCATCGGAGTCTGAATAGTAAAAAGGACTAGCCCTACGGTCATCATCATGATCAGACTCTTCTAACTCAGAATTATTATCAAAGTGGTGATTGGGTGAGAGGTTAGGTGGGTTCTCATTTTCTGCTAAAGGAAGTGGGGCGGGCATTTGGAACATCCTACGACGGAAAACATGAATAACAGGAATCAAACGATCAATGTTATTGTTATCCATCGAAAAAGTTTACGAACAAAGACACAAAGAAATAAGATAGACTACAGAAGACCTAAAAATAAAAATAAAATTCTTACTAGAAAGGAATCTAGCAAGTAGACCTAATAAAAAGAAATCCTAACCTAGACAATAACTATTCCCCGGGCTGCGGCGCCAAAAACTTGATGCGTGGGAATCGCACCTTGCTTTACCTCTCGAGGGATCTCGAGAAGCTTACAACCCCCACCAGGCAGTGTACCTGATCGTTGTAGTATAGTATAGTGACAAGTACCGGGGGATTGATCGTTCAGCTTAGGAATAGTGTCGCTAGGATTAGAAAACCTAATTAATAGTTCTAGAGGTGAGGGATGATTATTTTTTGTATTTTTATATTTTTATGAAAGCAATTAAAATCTCGGTTTTTGAAGGAGTGGGCGGAATTAGTTGCTATTCAACTAACCCAAAGCTAAGATATATTCAAAATAAAATACTGAAAATGAAATTAAACTAAATTATACTAAGGTTGTGAGCAGTAATTGGAGAAATTGTGTTTACTTAGACTTCACTACTCCCTAGATATCTTTTACATGTTAATTACTTGTTATACTTGTATGGATGACGGATTGTATTCCTTAATATCATTCGTGGGGTGGCATACATAACTCCCCAACTCTATGAGCTCTTATCTCCTCCTACACCATGACCCAGCACAACTATAGGGATTGTAAACAGTGGCTCATGCATTAAATACAACCAATAAAGACCTAGTACGCCTCGGTTCATGTTTCTTAAGACGTTCAAGCATGTTACCATTTGGAGATCTGCCAGTTTTCTTAAGCCTAACATATAAATCATTCATCCAAGAACAAGAATAAACAAGTAATCAACACATAATCAACATCTAGGTTTCATTAGATCTAAGCAAACACAAGAGAGATCTAGCCTAGCATAATTGAATTGAGATAAGAACAAGATATAAACAACCAACACATAGACATATTGATTGAATTAGAAGAACACTTATCTCAATTACAATGCAAGGTATCAAGGGTTTGGAACCCTTGAAAAACCTGTAAAAGAGGCACCAAATTCGTCTTTAGGGTTTCACCAAAACTTCTGTCCTTAATAAAAAACTAGAAAACTATATATAGGAAAAGTAGGCTGACGGCGTCAAGAGTTACTTGTGACGTCGTCACCTCGCCGCCATATACTTCCTCGGACGGCCTTGATCTACTTATGACGGCCTATGTGACGCCGTCACCGACCACGGTATTTTATTCTTGCCACTTTGACGCCGTCATGAAGGAGTTTGACGCCGTCACCACCTTCGGTATTTTAATCTTCATGTCTGACGCCGTCAAGATATTACTCTTGACGCCGTCACCTTGTATCTTCAGCATGGAAATTTGGTACTTTGCCGTTTTCTTCACTTTTATGCTCCAAAAATGTCCAAAATGGCTTCTTTTCCAGAATTCACTCTCCAAACACCTAAAATCACAAAAGGAACGATTTAGGGCAATATTTGATCAAATAAAGTCGGATTCGGGCTTAAATGACCCCCTAAAAATGGATCATTTTTCGCCTCATCACGACGTCATCTCGACTCGTTCGTTTAACATCTCGTGTGATACGACGTCATCTCGACTCGTTCGTTTAACATCTCGTGTGATACGACGTCATCTCGACTCGTTCGTTTAACATCTCGTGTGATACGACGTCATCTCGACTCGTTCGTTTAACATCTCGTGTGATACGACGTCATCTCGACTCGTTCGTTTAACATCTCGTGTGATACGACGTCATCTCGACTCGTTCGTTTAACATCTCGTGTGATACGACGTTATCTCGACTCGTTCGTTTAACATCTCGTGTGATACGACGTCATCTCGACTCATTCATTTAACATCTCGTATGATACGACGTCATCTCGACTCGTTCGTTTAACATCTCGTATGATACGACATCATCTCGACTCGTTCGTTTAACATCTCGTGTGATACGACATCATCTCAACTCGTTCGTTTAACATCTCGTGTGATACGACATCATCTCAACTCGTTCGTTTAACATCTCATGTGATACCACGTCATCTCGACGCGTTCGTTTAACATCTCGTGTGATACCATGTCATCTCGACTCGTTCGTTTAACATCTCGTGTGATACGACATCATCTCGACTCGTTCGTTTAACATCTCGTGTGATACGACATCATTTCGACTCGTTCGTTTAACATCTCGTGTGATACGACATCATCTCGACTCGTTCGTTTAACATCTCGCGTGATACGACATCATCTCGACTCGTTCGTTTAACATCTCGCGTGATACGACATCATCTCGACTCGTTCGTTTAACATCTCGCGTGATACGACATCATCTCGACTCGTTCGTTTAACATCTCGCGTGATACGACATCATCTCGACTCGTTCGTTTAACATCTCGTGTTATACGACATCATCTCGACTCGTTCGTTTAACATCTCGTGTTATACGACGTCATCTCGACTCGTTCGTTTAACATCTCGTGTGATACGACGTCATCTCGACTCGTTCGTTTAACATCTCGTGTGATACGACGTCATCTCGACTCGTTCGTTTAACATCTCGTGTGATACGACGTCATCTCGACTCGTTCGTTTAACATCTCGTGTGATACGACATCATCTCGACTCGTTCGTTTAACATCTCGTGTGATACGACATCATCTCGACTCGTTCGTTTAACATCTCGTGTGATACGACATCATCTCGACTCGTTCGTTTAACATCTCGTATGAGACGACGTCATCTCGACTCGTTCGTTTAACATCTCGTGTGAGACGACGTCATCTCGACTCGTTCGTTTAACATCTCGTGTGAGACGACGTCATCTCGACTCGTTCGTTTAACATCTCGTGTGACACGACGTCATCTCGACTCGTTCGTTTAACATCTCGTGTGATACGACGTCATCTCGACTCGTTCGTTTAACATCTCGTGTGATACGACGTCATCTCGACTCGTTCGTTTAACATCTCGTGTGATACGACATCATCTCGACTCGTTCGTTTAACATCTCGTGTGATACGACGTCATCTCGACTCGTTCGTTTAACATCTCGTGTGATACGACGTCATCTCGACTCGTTCGTTTAACATCTCGTGTGATACCACATCATAAAAATAATTAATTATTAATTATTTATATATAATTTTAAATGATTTAAATAAATCATAAATGATTTAAATTAATTATAAATAATTAAATTTAAATGGTTTAATAAAAATTGTGCACACTTTTTGGCGGGGACATGTCCCCGCTAAAAGTTGTTATCAATAATTTCGTTTTTCCCTCTAAGCATTTACTTTATCCCGCCAAATGTTTTGGCGAAGTGCGAAAACTTTTAGCGGGGACATGTCCCCGCCAAAAGTATATACTAAAAGACAAAACAATCTTTTCGCGGGGACTTGTCGCCGCGGAAAGTAAACCACAAAATTACCTCTATTATTATCAGATCTGCAATTCGCAATTGTAAAAAAAAAAAAAAAAAAAAAAAAAAAAAAAAAAAAAAAAAAAAAAAAAAAAAACCATTTTCTGCTTCAATTTTGCTTCTGCTTCTGCTTCTGCTCCACCATCACCATCCACCACCGCAACCCACTACACCACTCCACCACCGCAACCCACACTCGCACCACCATCATCTCGACCACAGACGGTCTACATTGTGCCCCATCTCCACCACCGCAACCCACACTCGCACCACTACACCACCACCATCTCCACCACCGCAACGCACACTCGCACCACCGTCATCTCGACCACAGACAACCATCTAGGCAAATAAATCTGGTCTACATTGTTAACTTTATTGTTGTTAATTCTTAATTGTTTTGCGTTTATTGTTGTTAATTCTTAATTGTTTTGCGTTTATTGTTTTTATATTTTGAATGTTTTGTTCGCTGCAGGGGGTGTTTTTTATAAGCCGAGACCACAGACGAGAGCCCCAACAGGGGGTGTTTGTTCGCTGCAAAACAGCCCCGACACAGGTATCCAAAAAAAAAACGGACTAGTTTACTTAATGTTATGATATATAAGCCGAAATTGACAATGTGAATATGTTAGTACTATATGGTATTTGATCGTCTCATATATTGTAAATGATTATAGGACTTTAGTGATTAATTTTGGAAAGTCTCCGTCCGAAGTTAATCATCCCATAGAAAACCCATCCGAAATTAATTTATTAGAAATTAATTTCGGAAAGTCCCCTGTTTGGGACTGCTTTTTGAATGTTTTGTCTAATTTAGGATATGAATGCGTATAATTGATTTACTATTTGTGAAAATTTCGACAGTGTTTCCCCTTTACTCCTACGAATATGTCTTTAATGCACATATTTGGGGAGTTGAGGGGAAATGCTACCGAAATTTTCTCAAATAGTAAATTCAGTTATACGCATTCATATATGAGACGAAACATTCAAAGAGTGGGTTAGGATTGCCTTCCATAGTTGGATTAGGTGAACAAAACGCGCAACTCGTAATTGCATCATTAAAACGCATAACTTGTGAACATGTTTAATTCTATATAATTATTTGTTGCATCATTAAAACGCAGTTATGCCAGTTGATAAGAGTTGGGTCTCATTATCTCGTGCTAGCCTCGATTTTTTAAAAGGTCTTAAAGCTTTTTGCGCGTATGCCAAGGACTTTGTGAATATTGATGGGAATATACATTGTCCATGTGCTAGTTGTTATAACAATGGTTGGATAAAGTACGAAGATTTGTTTGATCACATACACTCAAATGGTTGGGACCAAAGTTATACGAAATGGTATTCTATACTCAGCTCGATGATAGACCACCTCCTAAAAAATATACCAGTCATGACATCTTGACTCAACTTGGGAAATTGCCTATACGTATCCCGGGGAAACATCCAAGTTTTGGGGGTGCGAAGAAAAAACGTGATCCTGACCGCGAATTGAATTGGACCAAAGTATCTATTTTCTACGAGCTAAAGTATTGGTCTTTTCTTACACTAAAACACAATTTAGATGTCATGCATATCGAAAAAAATGTGTGTGAAAGTGTGTTGGGTACTTTGTTAATGAATGACAAATCAAAAGACACCAACAAGGCAAGACAAGACTTACAAAATTTGAATATTCGTAATGCTTTGTGGCTCATCAACAAAGGTGGTGGGAAGTGCTCTAAGCCTCATCCCACGTACTCTTTCACAACTGAAGAAAGAAAACTTTTTTGTCAATTCATCAAAGGTTCGCGTTTTATTTCAGAATTTATTTGTTCAAATTCAATTCGCGTATTCATTTCGACAACTTATTCTAATATCATGATTTTTTTTCCCAATTGATCAAAGGTGTTAAACTACCCGATGGGTTCGGATCTAACTTCAAGCATAAAGTGACAGACAATGATAACAACATAACAGGCTTGAAGGCTCATGACTGCCATATAATGATGCAGCAGTTACTTCCTGCTGGACTTCAAAATTACTTGAAGGACCAAACCACCGCAACACCAATAATCGAGCTTTGTTCATTCTTCAAACAAATATGCGCTCGAACTTTGATGGTGGATGACATGTTGAAAGCTAAAGAACAGCTTATCAATATTTTGTGCAGTTTCGAGCAAATCTATCCTCCAGTTTTTTTTGACATTATGATTCACTTGGTTATTCATCTACCCGAAGAGGCTATTCAAGGTGGGCCTGTTTACATGAGGTGGATGTATCCATTTGAAAGGTACATGAAAAAGCTCAAAAATTATGTCAGAAATAAAGCTAAGCCTGAAGGATCAATAGCGGAGGGTTATATTGCTGATGAAGCATTAACTTTTTGTTCGCATTATTTTCGGGGTGTTGAGACGAGATTTAATCGTCCTGATCGGAATGAGGACGGTCCAAGCCCAACAAGTCAATTTCAAGTGTTTCAATCAGCCTGTAAACTGAATGGTAAACAATCATTAATTAGGCTTGAACCGGACGCAATGCAGAAAGTAGTATGGTATGTACTACACAACAGTCATGAAATCGACCCGTACATGAACGAGTACAAGAGGTACACGTTTTATTTCAAAATTTTGTTTTACGTAAGTTATTATTCGACGACTTATTCTAATATCATGAACATTTACAGGGAATTTCCTGGCAATGACATACAAGAAGGATTTCCTCCCTGGTTTGGGAACAAGGTAGACTTGTTGTATGTAAAACCCTGTAAAAATAACGACTATTACTCATCTATATCTATTCTTAACTTTTTTTTCTTAGATTCGTGAATTGAAAGTAAAGGACGACCCAAGTTGTACTTCCGAGTTGTTCGCTTTGGCTTGTGGACCATCATGTGCTGCATTCTCAGCCAACTCTTGCACAGTGAACGGTGTGAAGTTTATCATACACGACCGTGATTTACGTCATTCAACCCAAAACAGTGGAATTTCAACTCCTAATCCTAGCGGAGGAATGTATTATGGCCAGCTTGAAGAAATTAACGAGCTTGAATATATTCCGTTCAAGGTTGTGTTGTTCAAAGTTAAATGGTTCGACACTAATAACAATGGTCGCATAAAACGTTGTACCTATAGAAACAACATTACACAAATTATGACAGATCGTGTATCGTTTGAAAGTGAACCATACATTCTTGCAACACAAGTAACACAAGTCTTTTACCTTGATTTCCCGGGTAAACGTGGTAATGTCAAGGCCGTCCAAGATTCTTATCATCGAAAGATTTGGAACCCGGATATCATCGTGGTAGAAGACAATCAGGATGTTGTACATGACAACACATCATCACATGTCACACTCTTTGCTGAGTTGGATACGTTGAATTATGACACCATAAATAGAGATGTTGAGCCAGCGGAAGTTGAGGCACCACCACAACCAATTATCACTTATGTCGACGACGACGAAGATAATATTGATTATGATGACCACGTTCCTCATGATTTAGCATCTGATGGTGAAGATTACGTCGATCGTGAAGATGAAGCTGACACTAATAATGAGAGTTTTTATCTTAGTGATGAGGGAGATTGATCTCAAATTGTAATTTGTTAAATGACACTTATTTGAATGAAATTGTTATCGAGTGGTTAAATGTGTTTATTTATTTATTTAATTATTTATTATTATTATTATTATTATTATTATTATTATTATTATTATTATTATTATTATTATTATTATTATTATTATTATTATTTTGTATAAATTGTTATTTATTTCAATGTGTGTGTATATGCGTATATGTGTATATGTGTTTATTCACTAATTATATTTTCTTGTACTAGTACGTTCACAGATGGCAGAGCTAGCGACTCAGGAGACGACATCGGGATCCCAGGAGGCTTCACCATCACCAGCTGAGTCTACAGGTACCCCGAAGGAGGGGAGTGGGGCTAGTGAGGGGAGTGGGGGGACTCACGAGTAGCGTATAGGTTGATTTATATTTGTTTTGGGTTATGGACAAATGTTTGGATAGTTTCATGGATTATTATGTGTTTATGTGTTAGGATTCCCGCTACATTGTTCCCACGTATAGTTTTGTAGCGTATAGCCGATAGCTAGCTTATGTAGTGATCATGTGATAACGGTTTTTGAACCGTATTTTGCGAATTTAGATACAAACACATGATTATGTTAATTTTTAAGAAATTTTGATATGTATCATATTATGTTTGGCGAATTTGTGATTTGAGTGTCTTGTGGTATTGTAATTAGGTTATATATAGGTTCTGGATTTGTAGTGTTAATGTAGATTTTTTCCGGAAAAATTCCAGAAAAAATCTGGAAATTACCCATTTTGCATCAATTTGCTGCAAAATGGGTCAGATACTTTTCGCGGGGACATGTCCCCGCCAAAAGGTTGCTACAATAACAGTGAGCACAACTTTCAGCGGGAACATGTCCCCGCCAAAAATGTACACCATTTACATGGAAAATACTTTCAGCGGAGACACGTCCCTGCCAAAAGTTTGCACCATTTGCTTGGAAAACACTTTTAGCGGGGACTCGTCTCCGCCAAAAGTATTGCCACGCTGGCAGTTTGACCTGACCAATATTGTCCACGCTGGCAGCGTGGGTCCCACGTGTCACCGCCAAAAGAGTGGTACGTCGCCGCCAAAAGTTTACAGCGTGGGGCTTTGCCCGAGGCACTTTCGGCGAGGACATGTCCCCGCCGAAAGGTTTGGGCGGGGAGAAGTCCCCGCTGAAAGCCGGTGAATGTCCCCGCTAAAAGCGGGGAATGTTGTAGTGATACATGAGTCGAAAACATGATTATAGATCCATTAGTAAATTATATAGGTCGAATATATGAAGATTTCGAAAAGTTATTTTATGTAAAGCTTTCTATGATTTCATGTGAGGTTTTATCAAACGTCACCATAATTTGTCATACCAGTTTTATATTCGTATGTTAATAATCATGTTCGACTTAAGTTATCATAACAGTGGTGCATGGTCATGTGATACGTATTTGTAATACTATTGTAAATATGGTTCACGAAATTACCTCCAAGCCAAGACGAATATAGGAGTCGTTCGAAGTCGAACCTGAAACAAGGACACGAACACGAAAGTACATCTAGCCAAGCGATCGAACCCACAACTCGAATGAACACGAACGGTTACACTTACACGTATTGATCACGAAACCAATCCCGCAAGCCACTCACGGACAGAAACTTTAGTCCAACACGAACGACAAACTGAACCGAACACGAAATCACCCCCAAGATTACTCTCGTTAAGCAGCTTCCATGATGGACGTGTAACCACAAAGCTCATGCAATATAATCACATGCTCAATACGATTGTGAAGAAGAAGAATTAGGATTTGTTTGAGTTTTGGTTTGATAACTTTAAGAAAAAGATAAGTGCATGTGCAGCGTATAAGAGTTTTGTGTGAAGGTTGAAATGTGGTATACGGATGGAAAGGTTGAGAAATTGAGGGAATATATCCTGGAGAGAAGGCCGAGTCTAAGGGAGCATGGGTGACCAAATCTTTTCAAATCTCATTTCAAACAATAATATATCTTCTCGTATATGTGTGTACAAGTTACAACTTACAACAATATTTTGGTCCTATACACTTATTAAACGTGGGACATAAATTTGTGTACAAAGTTAAAATGAGATCGGGCCCTTAGAAGACATTTATAACGTGTGACATATAATATTTAAGTTGGTGTCAATTTTATTTTGTAGCTTAGGTTAGGAACATATGTTGTGTCGATTTATTTTATAGCATAGCTTTAAGTTATAAGTTCAAGATTTAATGGCACAAAGTTTAGGAAAAAGTTTAAATTATGTAGGAATTTTAGGAAAACGGATTTTAGGGTTCTACACTTTCTCTGGTTCATCTCCTTGTTTAGCAACCGCTTTAGCCTTAATCACATCTCCATCAACAACTGATATACATGCCTCATCTCCAACTACTACAGCACACTGATCATCTGGTATTATATCCCCATCACAAACTCTTTGTTCACCATCTCCAACTACTTCAGCACACTGATCATCTGGAATTACAGCCCCATCACAAACTTTTTGTTCACCATCAACACCATCAACATCCAAAATTGCAAACGTTTCTTCACCAACGACCACAAGTGAAACCAAACTGAAACTAATTGGTTAATTAAAAATAGCATACATCTCTGTTCCTTCTTCAGCTGCAACTACATCATCAAGTTCATCCAATGCTTGATCAATTTCAGCAAACATGACACTAATCTCTTGAGGCTCTTCAATCGCATACATCTCTTCAGGTTCAGGAACATCAACTAATTGGTACGGATCATCAGTCCAGTCAACATCTATTCCTTGATCCACCTCTTCATCACTAATCCAAGTGTGAAGTTCTCCTTCCTTTCCACTTATAGTGTCATCATCACTTGTTTCATTATAATATGCATCATCAAAATCGAGCACATCTGTGGACTTTAGCGAATCCTCACTTGAATCCTACACCATAAACTCTTTGTCAATCTCTTCCAATAACCTCCTGAATTAAAACTCATCACTCAGCCTCTTTGAATGATTTGCAATTATTTTTTTAGCACAAAATGTTGGTGGGAAGTCATTGTCAGAATCTCTTGAGGCTCTTCAATCGCATACATCTCTTCAGGTTCAGGAACATCAACTAATTGGTACAGATCATCAGTCCAATCAACATCTATTCCTGATCCACCTCTTCATCACTAATCCAAGTGTGAAGTTCTCCTTCCTTTCCACTTATAGTGCCATCATCGCTTGTGTCATCATAATACGCATCATCAAAATCGAGCACATATGTGGACTCTAGCGAATCCTCACTTGAATCATCCACCATAAACTCTTTGTCAATCTCTTCCAATAACCTCCTGAATTAAAACTCATCACTCAGCCTCTTTGAATGATTTGCAATCATTTTTTCAGCACAAAATATTGGTGGGAAGTCATTGTCAGAATCAACATCATAAACAGGTCCAGCCTTCTCAGGTTGGCTAGTCTTATGCCACTCTAACAATAATAATTTCCCATTGTTTCCAGTCTCACCATCAACATCCTTTCCAACAACATCATCCACTATTTCTTCTATAACCACACCCTTGCCCTTAGTCATCATTCACTCCATCATCTCACACTCTACCAATGAAACACCGGTTTCAATATACAACTCCAATTCTGTAAATATAGGAACATACTCCACAAGTCTCCTCACATCTTCGTCAGACTTTAGTGGTTGCAAACCATCATCCAGTGACTCTCAATGTTTTCAAAACTGAGCAAATAGAAGGCTACGATCCGAGTAACCTAAATCCTCTAACATTTCGCCCAATAAGTCCATGGAGAAAACGTCAGAGTGAATTCTGTCAAACCAATCTTTATCTCCAAAGAGATATCTTCTTCCTGGTGTTGAAGTAAATTCACCATTGTGATGTATTTGCAAAGAAAACATCTTTTCATTCAAATCTATGCAACACATAAAACATCAATAACTTCCAACAACAATAACAAGTTTAAATGGAAAACATTAAAATGGAACAAAGTATTCTTACTATAAAGGATTCCTAAATCAGGGATCGGGGTACTGCGTGCGCGATTTTGCCAAAGCTTAACCATTCCAAGATCTTTACTTGTGAAATTAATGTTCATGGAAGAAATTGTGACACGCGTATAAAGTATTGCTTTAAAGGACTTAATTTGAAAAACAAACACTGGCAATTGGGTGATTGGCGGGAAAGGGATAAAAAGACGATACTACGCTCAGTGACTTGGCACTTAACGATGAAATTAACGGGATTTGGCTCTTGGTGGCTTTTTTGCACTTATGCGTAACATTAGTGGCATTTTTGCATGCCTTTATGACTCGGTGTCTTTTTTGCTCTTTTGCAATACATTAGTGACCATTTTTGCAGTTTACCCTATTATTTACAAATACTATTAGTATCACACATTCACACCTCATATTTTTATAAACAACTTCACACTCCCTATTCCCTATTTTTCAATATATACACAACTCAAAGAAAATATTTATCATTCCTTGTTATCAATGAATTTCGAAACATTTATGTCACAGTCATTAAAAGAAGAAAAGATTAATAGTAGGTACTTGTCATTTTTAAAAAGAATTTCGTTTATTCAATATACGAAAAAGTGAAAGTTCGTGGGGTATAAGAAAAATTGTAAGTAGAGATCATTACGGTGCTCATGATCGTATAATCGTCGCTTATTTTAGTGAACATTCAATGTACGATGGATATACATTCCGGAAGAGGTTTTAAATGAATTGAGAACTATTCATAAGCACGGTTAAAGATGTAACTAATCATTGTAAATTCTTTCGTAATTACATTAATTGTACCGAAAGAGAATGCATCCGGAGGAAGCACATCATGAGGACGACTTTGTACAAACTTGGGAACAACATTACAACTTATCAGACAAATCAAATCACCACATCAAAACCTTCGTACTTATTTGGTCAAATATATTTCCCATGAAGATGAAGACTGAAGTTTAATTTAAGTTGTTAATATGTGTGGTTTTTAATCTTTAATATAATGTTTTTAGTTATGAATGAAAGTTAAATTTAGTTTTTAACTAAACTTGTTAAAAGGATGGGTTTGGTGGTGATTATAACACATAAAAGGTGATTAGTTTAATAGTATGCTGAATATTGATGTGATGCTGATCTGAAATGATGAGTTTGATGACCTGAATAATCTTGAATATTATATAACCTCATGTCTTTCTTCCGATTTTGTACTTGTTGAAAAATCTCTCTAGAGATCGTTTCTTTGTTTCTTTTTAACTAGGCTAATTAAGATTCAAACCGGTGTCCAAGGACGCAAAACTAAACATAACTCTTACGAACTAGGATTTGAAGCTCATTTAACAGTGAAACTGGGTGGCTCAAGCCTTATGGAGGCCTAAAGCGAAATTCAAATATGAGGCCTTTCCAATTTATCCATTTTTCTTATCTTTTCTTTATATTAGTTTTTCAAATCATTGGATTAATAAAACATCTAATTATCAAACCCACAACACAATGAGAATCTAAGAGTTTATTGAAGATAAAGAAAAATAATTTAAGAAAGAGAAAAAACCAAACTTCGCTTTATTATAATTTATAAGTATGGCTAAATAACCGAACCAACACCAACGATGCTTGTTTGGGTTCGTTAGTTTTTGTTTAACCGAACAAATGAACTAATATGGACAAAAAAAACGGACATAAGTGTTCATATTTGTTCTTTGAAAAGTATGTTATTCTTATTCGTTTATTGAGACACTATGCATGAGTGTATGAAACGTTTAATTTGTTTATAGTATCAGCTAATTAAAATTCATTAAAAATTGTAGCATTAAATGAGTTAAATTCATCATTTTGTAATAATAAAAAGATGTACTTGGTTGTATTTTTTAAACTTAAAAATAAGAATTAGTGGTATGAATTTCAAAACGTAAACAAAAAATTAAGTAAACATCCTTAATAATTTTAGCAGTTTTAGTAATAGGGGTCTTTTATATACTGAGACTTCAAGATGGTGCCTAAAAAGATATGGGACTAACTATATTTATTAATAAAGGGCGTTAGAAAACTGAAGGCCTTAGATATTCGGGGGCTTAAAGCATGACTTTAATAGCTTTACCCTTAAGCGACCACTGCATTGAAACATCAACTGAAACTCAAGTGACTAACTTATCTAGTATTTTTATTTTCTTATTCTTATTTTTAGATAGTGGACGTATTAAAATGTTAAGTACTATATATAATACAAATAATCACCACCTATAAGATTTATCTTACAGTAATTTCCGTCCCTATCTTACAACATATCTCACAAACGTCTTTCACGAGACTTGAGCACATAATATTTTGGTTGATAAGCATACTCACTTACCACTAGATCGAAAGCCTTATCGGTCCAAAACCACCCTAGTATTGTCTTTGCAACTTTGGTGCTACTATCACTTACTCAAGTTTCTATTTACTAGTATATACATCTCTTTACATTGGCGTTTCACTTATCTATCCTACATTCCAGTTTCATTCTTAGGGTTTCATTCTTAGGGTGCTGGCAGTCATGATCCCATACCTTACTCATACCTCACCGCCCACCAATAATATCATTCCATTTCATTCATACATCTGTCATACCTCACCATAGTTTTTTAGTAGTAACCATAATCTCATACCTCACCTAATTTTATTTTTTTATTTTCATAAATTATATTAAACAATTTAATAAAAACATAATATTTCACTAATAATAAAAAGAAAATTACATAATACTTAGAAGAAAAAAAAGGAAATCAGTTTTTTTTTTTTTAGATAGAATGACAACATAAACATATCTTGAAATCTTATCAAACACATGTAGTGTTTCCATACTCTTGGTTTCATCTTCTTTCCTCCACACACCAAAAATACCGCAAGAACACACACTGATTATATCCTATCCACAAAATTTCAAGGTAAAGTTTCCATTTTTCCATCTGGTTTTCAGTTTCTATCTCCAACGTTCAAATATAATTCCCAAAGTCTATTTTTGTTCCCAACGTTCGAAACCCAACGTCTATTTTCTCCCGTGCCGTCTCGGAAATCTTTGCCGCTCCCCTCCATACCACATCCATACCGCTCCACTAGCAACTGTGTTGCCGCTCGGTATATATGAGCCCAAACCGCAGCCAAACCGCACCCATTGCCACCACATTTACCATCTCAATTTGACATATGATGTCTGAGGTGAGGTTCCACTTTATTTGATGTTTTTCATATGTTTTTTACCTTTTAAATTCCAACAAGAAAAAGTATTCCTTTTGTCATTTGGCATCATACCTTTAGACATGCTTGCTGTTATGATAAACGTTTTGTTCCCAACAAATTACTTTTAGAAGAAATGGAATATAAATATATACTAAAAAAAAAAAAAAAATAAAAAAAAAAATAAAAAATAAAAAAAATTGGGTCATGCAAAATCACACGTGAAAAAGACTTTGCTACAATGAATCATAACATGCGAAATCCAAGATGAATTTACCTCAAATATGTTTTGAATCTTTTTGTTGTAAACTTGGAGTCATCCATAAATTAAGGAGCTTCTTTTAAGACCGATGGTTTGTCAACTTTACATTAAATTTCTCTATTTATTACTCCATCCGTTCTATATTAAGTGTTCACAATAGAATCTTTGAATGTCTCAAATTAAGTGTGTACTTGTACCTTTCAACCAATAAGATGAGAGTTTAGTGGGTAAAAGTAATATTTGATTGGTGGAGAGTTTAGTTAGTGGAATATAAATATATACTTAAAAAAAAAAAAAAAAAAAAAAAAAAAAAAAAAAAAAAATTGGGTCATGCAAAATCACACGTGAAAAAGACTTTGCTACAATGAATCATAACATGCGAAATCCAAGATGAATTTACCTCAAATATGTTTTGAATCTTTTTGTTGTAAACTTGGAGTCATCCATAAATTAAGGAGCTTCTTTTAAGACCGATGGTTTGTCAACTTTACATTAAATTTCTCTATTTATTACTCCCTCCGTTCTACATTAAGTGTTCACAATAGAATCTTTGAATGTCTCAAATTAAGTGTGCACTTGTACCTTTCAACCAATAAGATGAGAGTTTAGTGGGTAAAAGTAATATTTGATTGTTAGAGAGTTTAGTTAGTGAAATCTCCTAAAACTTTGTGTATTATAAAAGTGAACACTTAATATAGGACGGAGGTAGTATTATTTATTTATTTATTATTTTATTTTACCTTTTTCTCAACCAATGTAGTAACTTCTCTTTCTTTTATTATTTTTCTTTTATTTTCTATCATTAAAAATATCCACAAAGTACAAACAAATACAAAAAGAGATGGAGCCAGGAATTAAGAAAATAAAAAAGAGGGGGAGGGGGGGGGGAATTTTTTTCTCAAGCTAACAAAATAATTTAATTAAAACTTCAAATAATATGTTCTAATGATCACATACGTTAGGTTACAAACTTAAAATTTTGATAAGAAAACACATTGATAACTAATAAAAAAAAATGTTAGATGAAAATATTGTGCATGAAATGGTGTCAAGCTTCTCTTAATTGTTTTGACATCTAACGGTTAGGAGAATCATTTACTTATAGTTGAGTCATAGGCTTAAATTTTATAAGATAGATAGCAAAGCGATTAGGCGTATTTGAGGGGGCCGAGCACCCCCTGGCTCCCCACTGTCTCCGTCTCTAAATACAAATACCACTATAACACAATAAAATATAGATTAAGATCTTTTCAAGTTATAATCAACCATGATTGATCATGCTGAGTTTGTTGTGGGTAGATATAAATAAATGGGCTGATTTTTATTAAAAGAAAAAGTTTTATGCATTTAACTTATTTGTGATTGATAAATATGATGTATCATGTTTGACTCAACTTGAGATAAAATATTGTTTCTAACCCATTTTTTCCCTTTAAAGGACTATAATAAGTGGCGGCATGGACGGACCCACATGGGAGCCAGGTGTGGCACGGGCCACACCCAATTTTAGTTCACGAAGTGTAATTTTTTTTTTTTTTTTTTTTTTTTTTTTTTTTTAAAATATGACTTTTCTGGGCTCGTGCAACACCCAATTTTACATAATAAATTCTTTATCGGACAACTTTAGTACTCATAGTCATAAAAAATATTTTGTGCAACACCCTCTCAAAAATCCTGAGTCCGTCCCTGAGGCGGCGATTAGCATATGCAAGTGGTGCAACCGCACATGGCCCCTCATTGTAAATGCCTCCAATTTAGTATACATTTGTTAATATTTATATTTTTATACATATGTAAGTAGATAATATTTTGAATTTTTAGTGTCTTTGTTAAATATTATCAAAGTTTAATTTTTAGTGGATTTGTGTAATATCAAAAGGCTTTTCATTTTTCATAATAGTTAAATTTTCGTGATTTATAGGGGCCTCATTCGTGATTTCGTACCGGGTCACCCAAATTAATAGAACGGGTCTGACTATAATGCCGCAAGAAGGAATATTTTTTTTTTTTCTGTCTTCTCTTTTCCTATGATCGAAGACAAGTGCCAGTTTAGGCTTTTTCCCTTTTGTCCCGAGAGACTTGCCGCTCCCACACCCTCCTACCTAATGTTCTGGCTATTGTAAGTATATGGCTGGTTTCATTAGACTAGAGGGTGTGATACGGGAGATGTGCAAAGAAAATCACCAAAAGATTCATTTTTCCTCCCTTCTCTTGCGGGAAATGTGCATGAAAGAATCAAAGTTATCTCTTGTGGGAGTATAGTCCCGAATAGAAAAAGAGAGAGAGAATGGCTTTTGAAGAAAGAGAAATTATTATTTATTGTGTTTTGAGTAGTTATTTGTATTTTGAGAGTATTTTAAAATGATAAAACTAGCAAATAATTAATGGAAGAGAGAAAATGTACTGCAATGGTTGAGAGGTTGAGAAAAAGTCGAAGAAAAATGTTTAGAAGAGAAAAAAAGGTAAATATGAAGCTGATGTGGAGAGAAAAACCCTCACTACACCCTCCACACTTAGATACCAAGTCCAATGTCGTTAAATATGGTATCGAGTTGTTAAAATTAACTTGACAAATCAACTTAAGCTTAAGTAATGTAACATAACAATACTTGAAGAACTTGGTGTTGAGTTGTTAAAATTAACCTGACAAATCAACTTAAGCTTAAGTGATGTAACATAACAATACTTGAAGAACTTGGTTCTCACCCAATTTAGTTTTGTTTTTTATGGCAAAATTCAAATTTAAAATCTTTCAGTTAACAACGCTCTGTTTGGTTCGCGAAATCTTCAGGATTCTGATTGAATTTGAATCTGATTTCATTTTATAACGTGTTTGGTTGGCAGATTCAAGGAATTCAGAATCTAAATCCCATTCCTTAACATGTTTAATTGGCAAATGAAATGGAATGAATAATTCAAAATCTCATTTCTTTGAAATTCAACATTCCATAGCAAAGTGTGTGAAATGTTTACAATTCACATCGAATTCAGTATGTTTATCATAAAAATAAGTTATTATTATTATTATTATTATTATTATTATTATTATTATTATTATTATTATTATTATTATTATTATTATTATTATTATTATTATTATTATTATTATTATTTTATATAAACATCACTTTATTGAGAAACAAATAGGATTTTACAAGAAATTAGTGGGGAGCCGAGATACTAACTGAGCCCCCACACCTCTAGCTACAGCAAAACCAATCCTACTAAAAATATGTGGAGCAGCACGTGCTCCAATGTCTTGGGTCATAGAGAATCGTCTAATGCGCTTTAATAAGGTCACTACATCCTTTTCAAGTTCTCCAAAAGAAGATAATGAAAAGGGGAGGAACCCATATCTGATATCAGCGCATTTAGCAGCGTACTTGACACGTTTACGTTGTGCAGCTTCAATAACCGCCCGACCGGGCGTAAAATCAACCATACACGAACGCGTCAAAGGTGACGATCCTGTATTATTATTATTATTATTATTATTATTATTATTATTATTATTATTATTATTATTATTATTATTATTATTATTATTATTATTATTATTATTATTATTATTATTATTATTCAGTTAATCAATTTTAATTAAAAATAAAATTTTAAATATTTTAATATAATTTGTTTTTCGTCATTTTATTTTCTTCAAATCAAAACACGCGTAAGTCTTTGCAAATTTCAATTCCTTAAAATTCCATATCATTGACATTCCAATTCTTTGACATTTCAATTTTTTCACATTCGAGTTCCTTCAAATTCCAATTGCATAGATAGATTCCAATTCCATCAAAAACATTTTGCGAACCTAACGAGGCCTAAGAATTTTGGTTTTGTGATTAAAATGTTGTTTTAGAAACTTACTACATTTGTAACTATTTGTACATGGTTTTGTGAATAAAATGTTGTTTTAGAAACTTACTACATTTGTAACTATTTGTACAGGTGAATCTGATTCAGATTTGAAAATTTAAGAAGCAATAAGATTTTAATCAAACCAAGCCCTTTGCAGCTATAAGCCTGGGCGCAGCCTAACAATTATGACATTGTTTTTTGCAGTATTCTCACTGGTATTTTGATATATAAATTACATCACTGATTTGAAACTTGGTTTAGTTATCGTGTTGGCTTATTAATATGTTTTCATGGTTATTGCTATATGCTATAGAATGCTATAAAACGGGCTTCTTTTTATACCAATAAGTTGGGATGGCAATTCGTTTCAGATTCGGATTTGGCGGATTCGGGTTGATAGGTTCATATATCTCAACCTTAACCCAATCGGTTTAGTTAATCGTGTCGAGAAGTTTAATACTAACCTGAACACGTTTATTAAATGAGATAGTCGTGTTAACCCACTTAAGAGTTGAATTGAAATTTGAATGTAGAATTTAGAAGAAGAACGTTAAAAAACCCAATGCGATATGTACAGGCAAAAACATAGAAACTTCAAAAGTCAATGATGTTTATAAGATATAGACACAAAGTAGTTGGACCTTTTCAATAATTGTACAAAATACATAATTTTTAATATTTAATGTTTTAACTATATTTTTAAACGATTTGGCAAGTTGGAATCGGGTTGAGAATTTCAACCCAAACCTCACCGGTTTATCAAACATGTAATATCCCGTAAATTTCTCTCATAATTTTAAACAATTAACGAAGAGTAATCTAAAAACACAGTTTAATTAATCATTTTTACGGGCCAAATTTTCGCGTTTTATTCGACTATATTTCAAACACAACTCACAACCTTCCTCATCATCACCTCACTAGGCCTCGACCCAACACCACAACAAACTAAACGGACCCTTAATTATTTCTCTTTCTTTTCTTTTGGCCAGCCCACGAAACACAAGCCCAACCTCAAAACAAAGCCCTAAACCTTATATAATTTTCGATATAACCTCCCAGCCGTTTACTTTGGCTCGTTTTCTACAAAATTCACTTAACAACCTACGAATATTTTTGCACAACCCGGTTCACCTCCCAGCTGAGATTCGAACGTGACAAACCATACTTCATAACTTTAACGTTTACTAGCTTAAAATCAAGCAAAGCATAGCCCCGTTAACCCCTTTTCACAATTTGATAAAAAGTATATACTAGTTAAAAACTATATCATTTCACCTCTAAGACACTTCAAGCGTTCTCTAAACATTATACAACACGTTTATATTTAATCTTTGACTCCCTAGTAATCACAAATGAGCCAAACAAAATAACCATGATTTCCTCTTGTCTTCTTTCTTTTGGTCGAACTACACATGGACAAGAGAATAGCAAACCAAACCGACCCCTTTGTCTTCTATTACAATGAATCAATTCTTAGACAAACAAGAGAAACCAAGAACATGTTACTTCTTACACAACATCATCATTTGTTTTGCTTGTACGCTACCTTCCCCATAATTTCCATCTAATGATGAATTCTACTCAACTTGTGTATGTAAGTAAACTTTCACTGTCTCAAGCAATGTTTTGAAACCCGGGTTTGGGATCGACCCAGCCGAGTCACCGGGTCAACCCGGTTAGACCCGGTTTTATGCACATTTCCAAAACTCCATTTTCTATTGTTCAAAGTTTAATTTTCAAACTTCAAACACTACTATGCTGTGAAAAAAAAAAAAAAAAAAAAAAAAAAAAAAAAAAAAAAAGAACCTTCATATAATCTTCATAAATGAAGTTCAAAGTTCAAATTAAAAACAAAAATAAGCGCTTTGGATATCAAAACCCGAATTCAATCTAACAAGTGAAAACTAATCACAAATATGAGTGAATAAACACCATAAGAAAGTCATATCAAATAAAAATAGAACCTTAATAATGACAAATAAATAAAAAAAGAGTCAAAATTTAAATTAAAAAAAAAAATCCAAACCGGCTGGGTTTCAAAACCCTTGTTGACCCGGGTCACTCAAAACCCGGCGGGTCTAACCGGTTGACACGGTTTTAGAAACCCGGGTTTTTTGACCCGTTTTTTGACCGGGTTCCGGTCCGACCGGTTGACCCGGCCGGGTCGACCCGGGTTTAAAAACATTGGTCTCAAGTATAAGTACATACACACGCAAACTTCCTCCTTTCACAAACCTTCTAAGTCAATTCCCACATGTTTCGTTTTTTTCTCTCCTTGGCGTAATTGTCATCAAACAAATTGTTCCCTTCCTCTTGTCTCCTAGAATCTTTCTGCCAACAATACCAACTCAACTACTCAGTTGACCAAATATTTAACAGATGCTCTTTCATCCCTATTAAACCCATACAATCCACCCTCTGCTTCCATAGAATCAAGAACACAAACACAAACTGTTGGGAATCATCCTAACACGTATATGGAACGACATTTACGGGATTACATTAGTTATCCTATTTAGCTTAAACACAAGGACTAGTTATGTAATTTAGCTATAGTGTGTATTGTGTTTGGTTATAAATACCCTCCTAGACTTCACTAGGAGGGTGAGACTTGTGTGTGTTATTTTCACTCTTCCTTATTATCAATAAAACACTTGTTTTCCCTTCTCTCTCTACTTTCTATCACTAACATGGCTTTCATATTCTTCCATCTAAACCGACCTCCCGAATCACATAATCAACATAAAACTACGATCCAACAAGTGGCATCAGAGCCAAGGTTACATATTTGTTGATTTTGTGGTCGAATCTTGTCAAAAGTAGTCATCTTTGTGCTGTTTTAACCATGGTCCGAACTGTTTTTTTACATATTTTTGTGGTTATAACAGTCTTTATCACTGTTTTTTATCATATGGTCAAAAAGTCCGAACCTTTCACTATCACTTTCATAGATCTGTTTCCTTATGGTCAAAAAGTCCGAACCTTTCACTATCACTTTCATAGATCTGTTTCCTTATGGTCATAACAGTCTTTATCACTGTTTTTTAGGGACATAGTCACGATGGAAAATATAACCCTAAAATATTCTCTCTGGCGAAAAAGAAAAAAAAACGATTCATCAACCCTGCGATTCCCTTATCGATTCTAAGCCTTTTAATTGGTTAATCCTTTGGTGGATTAATATTAAATTGGTTCTTGTAAATCATGGGTCGGTGATTCTTTATATTCGTTTTTTTTACGGCAAAACAATGATCTATTCTATAGTGCTACTATTATTAATTCGTAGATCTGGTTTTGTCGGTTTGTGCATGATATCTATATAATTCCTACTGATGTTGATTATATTATTTGCTATTTACCTCACATGGGTCGGTGGTAAGTTTTATTTATTTGGTGTTGGAGATCTTGCGTGTATTATAAATCGATTATCATTAATACTCTTATTCTTTATTAATCGATTATCGGGCGGGGTTATGTTCGATTCCTTTTACCTTTCAAATCCTAAAAACGATTTTATTAAATCGTTTTTTCATTACTAGGGACGATCATTGAGATTCTTGTGCTATTATTGTTATATCGTTGGTGGATTAGTGATCGCTGCATGTTTTCAATTTCATTGGTCGGTTTATTTATAAATCGATCAAGTATTTTATGGTGCGATCTGGTTTCTTTTGATGGCGAGGTTCGTTGCTGCTGCATATCACGTGTCCATTAGTGTGTTGTTCGTCAACTACTTGTTCTATCCAAGATGTTCGTATGATGTATGTGGGTATAGAGAGATGCAAGTCAAGTTTGAAGGTAACTTGTTCAAAAACCTTTCTTTTCTTTCAACGATCTGTATTCGATTACTACTCTTTTTGGTCGTGTGATGGATATTCTGAAGTTAGGGTTTAACCCTAGTGTTGGTTGGTAATCATATTACTATGAAGTCGTATATTGGATTGCTTTATTTTGTGCGGTTTGTAATATGATGCTATGTGAAGTTAGGGTTTATTACAAACCCTAGGTTGGTTATGATCATGCTACTCTAAGTGGGTTTAAGAGAGAGTAGTGGCTGCTGTTGGTGCTTGGTAAGTTAGGGTATCGTTATATCCTATGGGTATGTTTATTGAGACATGGTTATTGGACGTACATGTATATATGCTGCTGGGTCATGATTCTTCGTGCATGGCAGATTCCATTGTTTCATATGATGTATGTTGACCACATGGCTCTTGATCCTGCTGCTTGTTTTCTTTATGGGTTTGTGGATTGTGTTGCTGTGGTCGTGTTGGTTAGGGTTTTCTTAAACCTTTGTTTGTCGACGTGTGTGCTGATTGGTTTTCCTTATGTCGACTTGGGGATTGGTTTGGGTAATCCTATGTTGGTTCATTACGATCCTTAGGCTGCTATGGTATTGACTTAGGCTGATTCTCATGGCTGGTCGTTTTGATTTTCAATTGGAAGTTAAGTTTAGGGTTCTTATTCAAAAACTCCTTAGATCGTTTGGAGGTGATTTGATCCTGCACGCGTACATGTTCACGTTGATGGATCTGGTCCTTGTTCTTGCACTTTCGATCTACTTGTTAGGGTTTTACAACCCTTGGTTCATTGCATGGTGTCGTTGATCATTCTGTTATTTTGATGAGGTGATCATGCCATGTACTTTGCATGTTCGTTGTTTGCGATCATGGTTGTAAGTTAGGGTTTGCCAACCCTATTTTCGTCTATGACTGATCAACATACATTGGGTTCCATTCTTAGCTCGAGTTTCACCTCACTGAAACTTGTAGTATATGAGGTATCGGATCGAGTTGTAGTGCTTGTTTGGGTTTATTTACCCTTGGATTGTTGCATGGTGCCCTTGTAATTGCTGTTTTGTTTGGGATATTGACATTTTGGCTGTTTGGAAGGGGATCATGGCATGTAGGTTGCTGGTTCGTGAAACTTTAGGTCGATTTGCTCCATGATTTTTACTTGATTTTGTTTGGAGGATGGCTCAAGGATTTCTTTGGTTGGTTATGCAAGTTCAAGTTCTATGTGGATGGTTTCACATCGAAGATTGATGGAAGTTCTACGATGGCTATGTTCTTGGTGCTTCTTTAGTGAACCATGTTTTAATTCCTATTTTTATTCACTTGTATAGTCATTGTAGGTGGTCAGTTTTTATTATGTAAGTTATAAGAATGGAGTGTCATTCAATGGAGTGTCATTCTTATAGTTGAGTCTGTAAGTGTCCTAAGGGACTGAGGTGAGGGATATCACCCTCACCCTATTGTACTTCAACGTTTTTTGGATAATAAATTTTGCCAGGGTGTATTAACCCTTTTACCCAAAAAAAAAAAAAAAAAAAAAAAAAAAACCGGGCAAAAGTCTCGTTATTCAGAACTGATATATCAACTTTTTATGACTTGTTTTGTACCAAGCGTGAATCTGTGGTCAAAAGGTGGGTTTATTTCTGGGTTATGTTAAAACTCATCGGAATCTGGGTAAAAAGGCTGGCCGGAATATTTGGTCGGAATAATCGCCGGAAAAAATTGGAATTTCTTATATAAGAATTTCTCGATGTACTTGTTTTCGAGAACACATGTGGTTTTCGAGAACACAATACCCTATTTATCGAAATCATGTTCTCGATAAATCAGTTATCTCGATAATAATCAAAGTTTCGAAAATCTAAGATATGAAAAGTTTCGAAAATACATGTTGAAAATTTTCGAAATGTTTCCGAGACTAAGATATGTGACCTCAGTTTTGACATCAATAGTCACAAAAAGAAAAAAAAAAAAAAAAAAAAGAAAAAAAAAAGAAAAGAAAAAAGTCATGCAAAACTGAAGAACTAATTAAGCATCCACAGCCACTACCAAACCATATCCTACTCTAGACACAACCATTACTCTCTCACAATCACTTCCCATCACCCAAATCCAGATACGAAACAGAAAATTAAATATACTACGATCTCAGCCTTGTTAAAGAGCACAATCAATTAATTCGGATCTATATAGATCTTATGTGATTGAACATAACCATCATCGATCGTTTTGGTTGATAATATGCCTCAATCGTTTAATATCCAACACAAAAGAGAAGTAATATAACAACTATGTTATCCACTTCTCTTTGTTCGTTAATAAAACACAACAAGAAACGCAAACAAATCATTACCTACCGTAGATCTTTATCAAGATCTTGAAGTCAATACACCCTCTGGTCTTCGTGGGCTAGTTTGATTTGTGCTTAACCGTTCAAAAGAGGTGTTCTATGTGTTTCATTTGTGACAAAGAAACAATGGATGAAATCAGTTTGTGTTGTGTTTTTGCTCGAGCAGAAAACGAGAAATGCAAGGGACAAATTTTTTGTGTGTGACATTAGGTTTATCTAAAAGAGGTGGGATAAGGATTGGGTGTGACTGTCTTTGATTATTGGAGTCATAAAGTGATATAACAATTTTTGTGGCTGCCTGTGATTTGTGGAGAAGCAGTTTGGTGAGATACGAGAGTGTGAGGGGGGCGGATAAGAATAGGTGATTAGGGTTAAGCTTGTCTTATATCCCTAAACTTTAGGCATAATGGGTTTGAACTGGATTTATGTTGTGGATCGAAGGTTGAGTTATGATTTATGGGCCAGATATGCAAGAGTTGGACCAGACTTTAACATTTGGACTGAATTGATCTTTACCTAATGGTCTACAATGTATATTGAGTGTGGGCTATATAAAAAATATGGGGCTGAAATGTTTAATCACAAATGTATTTTTCAATACATTGAGTAATTTTTGGTATAATATTTGGCGAAAAAGAGTGGTATTTTGGTGACTACAAATTTCACGGGGACATGTTTTTTTTTTGATAAGATCGGGAAACCATTATCATGTTCACTTAAAACCGTCAAAAGGCCAGTTTTTGGGCATATAATCGCAAGATGTAACTGCGGCGTTAATTCGTTATTACTTATTTGAGAATGAAGTGGGATTTCACGGGCGCGTGTACTTAGTATCTTGAAAATATTGGGGTTGGTTGGATGCATGATTCTTCGAGATTCTTGTTCGAACTTTTAACCTTTAAAATGACAAAGACTTGGTTATCTAGTTATTTTTTTGATTCTTCCCTTCTATTACCTCAAAATAACTATCACTTTAAGGAGTTACGTTGTAGTGCTCAGTGTCACACGAAGTTGTGGATAGTCAAGAGGTGATGTACGTCTTATACTTGATGGTTGGTTGGTTGAAGAGTATAGAGTACTTAGGGATTCGAAGGTGAGCGAACTCTCTACACCGCTCTTTGTCATACATTAGTGCAAGTTTAAGTCACAAGTTCGGGTTATTTTACTTCAGTCTCAAGTTCGTCATATTGAGTTTTCTCCATCAGTAGTCACTACAAAGAGCTGATAGAATGATAATGGGGTTGGTAAAGAGTTAGTTGAGAGGAGTATAAAAGAGTAGAGATGTTTATCAGCAGTTGATTCTCACGGGCTATTTATGATACTTCACACGTAATCGGTTAGTTAGACATATGGGGTTACGCTGCCTCCGTTTCCATCGTAAACATAGTGTGTATGCTTCCGATTCTGCGAAGACATGGTGGGGGAAGAGAGAGTGGGTGTTCTTTGCTTTCTTTGACTTTTCTTGATTTCTTTGCGAAAACACTCATTTTTCACGAGGATCTACAATTAGGGGGAAGAAATGTGCACATCAGGGACGAATAATAGACTCACGTGATCGAGCTTACAATTTTAATTACTACTAGAGAGACATCTGCCGAGATGATTAGTGGTTCAATTTTGTGATTTCGGTGTAATCGTTTCAACTCTCGCGGGTTGTGAAGTGTGAAGTTTCCTACTTAAGTGAGAAGATCTTGCTGATTTCTTGCATGTTACCCTGGAACGGAGCTTCCGCATTGAGTACAACTGTGATTAAGTGACTAGTCAGATTTGCTAGGTGTGGTTTACGATGTTATCTACAAATTCCGCTGCGTACTCAAAACTTCAAAAGTTAGAAGACATGTTAACTACATCAAAGTTTCAAATCTGCTGAAGCCGATTGTCAGTTTGGGGGTAAGCTGATTCAGAAACTTCGCCAAAAAGAAGTGTACAAAGAAGCCGCTAAAGACATGCAACATGAATTGGGGGGAAGTTAATCCATTCCATGCATATTAGATCATTTTTCCTACAAGTAAAGATAAAGTTCTCAAGCCGAGGTATAAGATGAAGACAAAGAGCGTCAAATGTAGTCATCCTCAGTACTTGAAGAGCCGATGAAGACCTTCCTTTATTTGTATTTGTACTTGTAGAAAATGTTGTAAGTGATTATGTCGCCCCATTGGGGGAAGATTGTTGGGAATCATCCTAACACGTAAATGGAACGACATTTACGGGATTACATTAGTTATCCTATTTAGCTTAAACACAAGGACTAGTTATGTAATTTAGCTATAGTGTGTATTGTGTTTGGCTATAAATACCCTCCTAGACTTCACTAGGAGGGTGAGACTTGTGTGTGTTATTTTCACTCCCTTATTATCAATAAAACACTTGTTTTCCCTTCTCTCTCTACTTTCTCTCACTAACATGGCTTTTATCTTCTTCCATCTAAACCGACCTCCCGAATCACATAATCAACATAAAACTACGATCCAACACAAACTACTCTCTTTGTTCTTCTTGTTTCTGTCGAACAAGGAAAAGGCAAGCAGGCGTGGGTCACTATCCTTGCAAGTTCTAAGACCTTTGGTGGTACCACTAAATGGGTTGCACGTTTTGGAACTGTTGTTGTCATCCTGGAACCATTACACGATCGTCCCTTTCCTGTTCAAGTTCTTCCCGTCAAGTCTTAGCGTGGTGAGTCCTTCCTAAACTTTTCTTCATAGGTTCTAACATATCTTGGTCACGTACATAAGTACTACGCGACTTCATTTCATACGTAACTCACTTTCTTTTGTCGTAGAAACGCATACAAACTCACTTAAAGGCGTACATTGGCTTTGTGTAGCAAGGCAACGTGGTAGCTCAACAAATAAACTAAAATGCATATCCACTGTCAACTAAACTATACCCATACGTGGCAAGGCAACGTGGTAGCTCAACAAATAAACCAAATGTACCTATAAACTGACTTATATTTTTGTGTTTTACAATGGGTCGAAAACCCACTATGGTCGAACCACAGTGGAGCATCGCGATGTGTTTTGTCGAGAATTATGCCCATGTCGTGAGTTGTTATATCAAACCCAAACGATGGGATGGTTTTGGTGTCCATCGAGTCACGACTCAGTAAGGGTGCGTTCTTGTTCTCAGTACATTTTGGAAAACTTGAGTCTTCACAAAACTTTGGTTGGAAAATAGTTTATAAACTAAAATAAACCCAAGATACATGCAAGGATATACACTGAGTAAATTTTAACACAAAATTAACCACAGCTAGTAGATCTTTAAATATACTAATTAGTAAACAATAACAACAAAGAGCCTGCAACTCAGATGGTTGGGGCGTTGGTGTTAGACCTTGTAATTGTAAAAGTCTTGTATGGTAAATAACGATAGTCAAAGGACCAATATTGTATGATAGAAACTTAATAACCGAATAGCAGTTGGTAGTTAAGTTAGTTATTTATGTAGAAAGTTAGTTATTACCGAAAGGTTGTGTCTCTTGGAACACACCTATTCGAACAGTCATGATGGTTCAATTGGCAACCATTCATACTCTATAAATAGGAGTCATAATGTAACGTTTAGTAGTGTGTCTCTTTTGTACAATGTAACCCACTGTTATGTTGTTAATATAATGAATCATATTCTTGTCATTCTTGTTTTGCATCGATCCTGGAACATCAATTCTGGAACCTGTGAAATATCTAATTTGAAGACATGTGATAAAATTTAACATGGCATCAGAGCCGAAGGTTGCAAGACTACAAGTATTGATTCAAGTTTTTGATCAAAGAAGATCAAGAAACCGAGAAAGGAAGACACCATGGTTTGTTGGGAAGATAGTGCACGATCAAAACCAATGGACATGGACACCAAACAAATTGGTGGGAGTTTTGTTGTGATCTTTGAAACGCGACAACAAAACAAGAAGAAAAGAACAACGTTGTAGAAGACCGTTGTTGGTGACTTACATCACGCAACAACAGAAGAAGAAAGAAACATGCTGAATCCTGTTTCAGAACAGGAAACACGCGACGTATAAACAGAGATACGTTGCCTAGATAACCAAGGAACACAAGAAAGTAGTATACGACTTGTCTTGTGTTGAAATTGTAATCGACAAGGCACCAAACGAAGGGGTGACTTGCAGGTTTGTGTTGGCTTGATCCTGAACGCGACAAAGAACAAAAGTAACTTTGTTACAAAATCTTTGTTGGCATTCAATATCATACAACAAAACCAAGACCTCTTTGTCACGGACAAAGGTGGAGAAGAAAATGTACGTTGGAAGAAGAAAAAAATACGTTGCTTGGATTGAAGAAAAGGTATACCGAAGAAGAAAACAATCGAGTATTGTTTTGGAATAACGCTTACAATACAAAAGGGACAACAACAGGAGCATTTTGATCACTTGCTCGCAAGGATACCGTGGGTATTTTTGTAGGTTGTTGTATATACGGTGTGGAACAAAAGAAGAAGGGTATTGTAGAACGCGGACAAGCAACGAGTGTTAGGTCACCATATTGATTTCACACAAACAAGAATGAGATAGATATAAGGATGGGATGAATATTTGAATAAGAGAATAATAAGAGCAAGAGTTTCCTTATGATTTCAAATAAACAACCAAGTTTTACAATAGCCTAAGACTTGTATTTATAGGTGAGGAGCTAGGGCAACACTCCTAGTCCTACCCATCAAGTGAAACGTGTGGGCTTTAAGGCCCATGAACTCAATATCTTAAGCCTAGTAAACTTATAACATAACATAAATGAAAGTAACTAATAACTTAAGCAACCTATTATTACAAATGACCGAGACTTGATAAAATAGTAAAAACTATGATCCCAACAATCTCCCCCTAAGGGTCGATCATCACGGTTGCTTGACGTCTTTGTCATTTCTACATCTTTGACTTTCATAGCTTAAGACGTCTTTCAAAAATCATGAGATAATAATCATTCATCGTTCTTTGTGCTTTGTTCATTGTTGTGATAGTGATCAAATAATTAAGTTGTCTGCCTTTCGTCACTTCCGCATCTGTGGTGGTAGTCCGCAATTCCAACATGCTCATACATCTTTGAATTCTGACTAATACATGCACGTAGTTCCCTTTCTTTCACTTATGATCTTTAGTCTTTAAACTTTGTAGATTCTTCTTTTTGGCGTAGAATCTTTCTTTGAACTTTGTGTTGCTTTGATCTTTGAGGGAGCTTTTGATGACTTCAAGATGCATGTATGAGCATGTGGAATCCGTCGCCATGGAGATGATGTAACCCTACATGTAAAAAGTTAGCAATAAAACATCCGGTACTTACAGATAAGGAATTAGAGATTGTCAACAGCATATTGTGAAGACTCCTTCTAACCCTTATCAAGGCCGTTCCCATATCAGATACTCTCGAGGGAGCTTACAAGTCCTACTAAGTAGCTCAATGACTGGGTGAGTCGCTGGGGATCACTGCACGACTGTAGACCGCTAAGAAACCACCGCAAACAGTAAGCGTAACCCACAAGGAGTTACCGAAGTGACCTGCTGTCAGGGCTGTTTGATGTTGACCCTGGCAGGATTTCCGTTCAATCATTGAGAAATACTTATGTAAATTCTCTCATAAACGTTCTCGGCAGATTGCTAAGATCTGCGAAGGACTCGATAATTTACAGCTGGTGTCCATTGATGTAGAACACTAGTTGTAGAAATGCTAAGTGTTCCTAAGAGATCTTTGATGTATCTCATGGCTCTAGACTCAAAAAGTGCACACTTAGGTTTCCTATGCGGAGACTAGGGAGGGGTCTCCTGTTTCAATATCAACCATCTCTAAGAGATGAGTCAATAGATTACATCGGTTCCCCGTGAGAATGAAACAAGCTCTTTTAAGAGAACTTGAGTGGTTAAGAAGGTTTAGTGCATTGCGTCACTGGGTCCATGACGACTTTATCTTCAATACCGGCGTCGCCTTAGCAACAACCAGTAGCATATGAATTGAACCCGGTGTCTGCCCTAAGGTTGAACATATGGAGGGCTATTTCTTTTCACCCTTTTCTTTACTTTTCTTTTTAATTCTTCAACTCCTTCTTTCCCTTTCATTCTTTTCTCCTTTTATCGTATCATACCTAAGGACTTCTAATTCCAACTATTGGTGATGTCCTTGGGTAGATCTCTCCGGCTCTGGCGGATCATAGGACGGTTTTTCCTATCTTAATCATCTTATAACTCCATGATTATCCGACAATAGCCAAGAAACCTTTGATTGAAAATCTCTCAAAGTGTTTTGTGATTATTAATCATTTTGTTTAACACTTTGAGAGTTTTGTGTTTACTTTTGAAGGGCTCCCCCTTCACATGTGCTCATAAGTGTTTTAAATTTTCACATGCGGGAGGAACAAGCACTTTTTGAATTGATCCACTTTCAGTGTACTTGACCGATTTGCGACACGCTTACATCACTAGTTAGACTAGCTTGAAGTTATTACCCGGCCTGGTCAAATCCACAGAAAGTTTCTCAAAACGGTACATTTCTACTAAGACAAATCCTTTTCGAGACACGCTTACGTGGCTAGTTAAAGAGTTCCATTGTCATTAGGTGACAACTAGCTCTAGTAACTAACTTGATGTTATTACCCATCGAGGATAAGTCTTTTCGAGATTACTAACTTTTAAGTTTCATCAATTCTTGGGTCAATTCTGAGTCTAGCTCGCACAAGATACAACTTTAGCAACTTTGAACTTTCATATTTTAATCACATTCACTTTTTCTCCCCCTCAAAAATAGCATATGAGATGTTGTTTTTGTTAAACTTTTGATTAAAATATGCTTTTTGAGTCTTATGGGGAGATATCAACAAGAACTTTGTATTTCAAACGATGAGTTTTTCAAGTGCTCCCCCTCAACAAGTGAATACTCATTGAGGTGAAATACTTATATTAGGATTGAGGCACTGATGCGTACCTCAGGGTCCTTTCTTTACAAGAACGGGTTGTACACTGTTATGTGTGCACAAGCCATTATGAAAAAAATTCAATCAAATGAAACAATTGATATTGAAAAGTAAATAACCAAATGTACCAAGTTAATCTTCGTCAGGAAGTGGAGCATCAAAGTCAGTGAACTTAGGTTCTGGTCTTTCGAAGAGTTTGATAGGAAATGATGGTCTGACACCGACATAGCTTTCCAGTCGTCTGATCTGTTCCCGTCGAAATAGCCTTTCTTCAATCTTTAAGACAAAGTTACGAACTTGTCTTCTTGAGCTGGATTTCCATCTAGGTTGTTCCCCCTTTGCTATCTTTCGGCGATCATCATTCAACCTTTTGACAAGCCCATCACGAACGGATTTGAGTGTAACATCACAGAATTTGTGTATCTCATCGAACCTCATGAAGCTTTGTAGCCTTTTGCTGTTGATGTAGGTGACACCAAATGTAGGGTCTTGGATGAGAGTGAACTGTGACATTTGATAGATTCCATCAAATCTGAATTGCGGCTTGGTCAAATTGATCTTCTGTTGGTAACTTTCCACTCCAAGCTGAAGATCTTCCACTCTTTCTTGAACTATCAATCGTCGGATGAATAGAAGTAGTGATGCCATGAAGTTGTACTGAACTTCTCTCTCGAATCCACGCATTTTTCCTTGAACCTTTTCGAGATACATGTCTTCGATGTCATTAAGGTTAAGGTCTGGAAAGTCTGCTTCGGAGAACTTGTACTTCTTTTCATCTTGTCGTTTAACAACAATCTCACGCATGAATATGTAGTTAAACCGTTGCGACTCTTGAATCTCCAAGATAGCGATGATCTTAGATTTATGCTTCACATTTTCCAATGATTTCTCTGCAAATCTGCTGGTATAACCGAGACGACGACGTTCTAGCCAGTGTTGAATCCCGTGTAGAGCATCTCTGTCGTAAGCTACGATGGAGTTGCTGAAAACTTGAGTAGTTTCTTCAATTGCAGGAACTTCGTATCTTGCGGCTGGTACTGAGATTGTGAGTGAGGAAGCATATTTCTTCTTGGGTATCTCTTGGGTGAGTTGGATGTTGCAAAGATCTTTGTTGAAGAAGTAGCTGTAGGGTAGTTTGGGTTTATCTGGAAATCCTGTCAAAGGTAATGGTTTAGTCCAGTCAGTGAAGTAAGGCTTTTCATGGTTTTTGGAACTGAGGTCGATATTCATTTCAGGATTTAGCCAGTCAAACTCAGCAGACATTGCACTAGCTATATTCTACATGTGATACTCGTATTCGACTTTGTTTCCAGATCTGGACTTAAGGAATTCCTGTGCATCCCTATTGATTCTTCTGAGTTCCGTCTTCGTGAGTTTGTTAATCTGAAGATCCTTCATTATGACTTGGGTGAACTGTAGAGTATTACCAGGAAGGGGTTCTTCTTCTTCGAGAGGAGGTTGAGCTTGAACCATTTCTGTCAACCAATCATTCTGAGGTGTGTCATCATTGTCGAGCCATGAATGACGTCTTTTCTTCTTTGATTTCTTAGACTTAGATGTAGCATCCTTGTCTTTAGCCTTGGATGGTGACGATGGTCCAGCGTGAGAATTGGGAATAGGTGAGGCACGGTAATCGGTGTCAGGTTGACCTTGGTAGTCATCAGTTGGTTCCATGAAAGTTTCTTCATCTTCAGTTGGACCTTGACCGGTAGCTGAGGTGTGTTGTTGATTACCAGGAGGAGTGGAGTCCTTTTGTGGTTGTTGAGAAGATGAGGGACCGGTTCCAGACTTAGGTTTCTTACCTTTTGAGTTCGGGTCCGGGTCGTCATCTTTTCTTGACCTTTTTAAGTTTCCAGCAGCATCTTTGCATGACTCTTTTGACAAGTTAGCAGATATGGCATCAACAAGTGCCTTTTCTTCAGTAGTCTGTGTGGTTTTGTAGGCAACTTTGTCGTAGAGTTTAGCAAGCAGATATTCGAAGGATAATTCAGGGACGGTTGGAGCTGCAGTAGAAGCTTTTGCAGTGTGAAGCGTGAATGGTGTTGTTGACAACATTTTTCTAACGCCACTTCTGATTCTGTGATCCAAGTTGTCCTTGATTGGTTCAAGGAGGTCTGCTACTTCAGGAGTGACAATCTCAACTAGATTTTTAGTAAGATAATCTTATGTGCCAGTCTTAATAAATCCTGTGTAATCAGAGTTCAAGAACTTATTGATCAGCTGCTTTGAATCCTGAAAATCTTTAACTTGTTTGGCAAGACCGGTAACCATGGTGGTAAGTTTGTTGACTTGCTCCTGAAGATCAACTTGTTGTTTCGGTTCATTGATTGAATGCTGCTTTGATGCGGTTTCAGAAGGTGTGGGAGATGAATGCCCAGGTGATGATTCGGATGATGACTCGTTGTGAGAGCTTGAAGAAGAAGCAGGAGGAGTCGGATCCTTTGGTGGAGAGTCTTGAGGAGGTGGAGGTTGTGCTGAGGAAGTCTGCTGAGAAGATGATTTAAGAAATATGTTGGTGTCGAAAGCGTTCTTCTCTTCATTTTCTTTTCTTTGACGTTCCTCTGCTTCCTCTGCTTCTCGTGCAAGAAACTCTGGAGTAATGAGGTATTCATGTTCTTGATCCGTAGCAATATTCTCTTGTCCGCCGACATTCTCTTCTACATTAGCAGTCTCAGTCATAGTGATGTCTCCTGTATAATCTGTATCTTTAACAATATCATCAGGCTGTGGAGCTGATTCTAACGTAGTGGACACAACGGGAGGAATCATGCTGCTTGTAGCTCCTTCATGTTCTGACTGATCGACAGGTGGTGGTGTTGAAGGTTGAGACATAAGTCGGCTTTCGAGAGCTGCTTTCCTTTGTTCTTTGCGAAGTTGCTTTTCTTCAGCTCATGTGTCGACAACTATACTTTTCAGTTTGCGTTTATCGACCAACGGTTCAACGATTGGTTCGTCATCATCATCATCATTAGGCTCATTAATAGTGATCCCTTTCCTTTTTCTTGTCTCTGCTTCATAAGTTTCAAGACTTTGTTGTATAGCGATCTTCGTTGCAGGAAATGTTTCTTCAGGTACTCTAATTCTTCTTTCAAAGTCTTGTTCTTCTTCTTCTGATTCCGTGTCGAACTCAGATTCGCTTTCGGAAGGTGGAGGTGTAGGTTCATCATGAAGAAAGCACTCAGGAGTTGCCTTCTTCTTTGGCTTGGTTCCAGGTTTAGGTTTGGCGGAAGTCTTGGGTTTAGCAGATGGTTTTGTCTTGGGAGCAGCCTTAGACTTAGTCTGAGGTGAGCCAGTGGTGCTTGTAGTACTCCCAGACTTCACACTTCCTTTGCTGCGAGTCTGTATAGTAGCTTCTTCCTGTACCCCTTTGTAAGCGTTATCATAGTATTTGTAGTTTAGACTTTTCTTGATCTTGTCATCAAGAAGGTATTCGGGAAGCCTCATTCCTTTGATATTGGTAGAAGAAGTGGTCGTCTTGATGAATGAGGTGGTGAAGTCGTTCTCGAAGAGGTGCTTTGGCTCATTAGGATTTGCCATCCTCTTGATAAATTCTGGTGTGTCTTTGCAGAAATGTTCTATGAGAAGCTTGGTGAATCTTGTGAACGGGATCATAGTCTTTACATGTTCGGTTTGAATGATGTAGACTATATCGTTCATGATTGGAACTGCAAAGTCAATAGGTGTCAAAGTCACCATTCCCCAAAATGTTTGCAAATGTTCAAGCCTAGGATGTTCATGACCACTTATTCTTCCTGATATCGATCTTACAACCAACAGACAGAATGTTCTCTAGGGCTGAGGGATATTCTTGGCATTGAATCGGGAATGTTTGACTAGAGGTACGTCATCATCAACATCATATCCTAACTCAATAAAGAAGTCAAGAAGGTCCAGTTCAGGTAGTATTGGAGCAAATTCGTTGTCAGTTTGAGGCAGGAGAAGGACTGTGTGAAGAATGTCGTGATCTACAGTGTAGACTTGGCGATCCAACGTAACAGTAAAAGACTCATCATCCAAATTTGGCTTAGCCGTAAGCCAGAACTGATGAAGGTAAAACAGAGGAACTGAAGTAGAACAGATGAGCAGATGTTTGCATGGATGTGCAAGAAGAATATCTTTAACAATCTTGCACGAGTTCTCAGTAATTCTCAATTTGTCGAAATCAACTCGTGGATTGTTGTTGCCAATTGTAACGTTGTAGTTAGCAGGAGTGACATCATCCATGGTGAGTAATGGAAGAGCTTGTTCAGGAACGTTCTCGTTGTGTTCAGCCATGTTATTCTGAAAAGCATTATCATAAACCAAACATCCAGATTTGTTACGAGTTAGCACGTTTGCAAAGTTTGATTAAAGATAAGCATTTAGAATCATGTAAGCGTGTATGGTTTAATCATTTCATGTATAATGGTAAGTGACGTATATATATAGAAAGTCATATGCACAATGAATTAAAGCATATCTTATCTCATTATACATGACTAGAATCCATTATCACATTGTCACATAAAACATGTTTTCGAAGTTACAATGATCCCATAATAATATATTAATACAACATTATTGTGGGAAGGATTCGTTCAAACACTTGGGATGTTAATCTTAGTAATGTGTTTGGGATATTTATGAATGAATGTGATTTAGCATGCGGAATCTACTAAAACACACTAAAGGAACAAAGGTGGTGAGTAAGTAAAAGAGAATGAGCACAACAAGAATAACACAAAACGATTCAATATTATTGATGAAATAATACGGGTGATCTAAATTATCACCAGGATTACAAGTGTAACCTTGAATATTTGATACGTGAAAAGGTTAAAGATGGAAGTTATGCATGGGAAAGATGTCTTAGAGGTATGTCTAAGAAGGTGTCTTAAGGGTTCCTTTTATAGCATAAGGAGCCCTTATTACAAGTGGTCAAGTTGCTTAATATAATATAATAGAGGCTTATCTTATCCTAATATTACACCTTTCAAGGTAAAACACTCCATTATATCTACTGAGTCTTCTGTACTACTTCTACTAAACGTATAACTTTGTACAAAGACTAATAATACAACTAAATATCTCTAAATAAAATATAACAACTTGTCGTGAATACTGGCAGGACCTTCTTTAACTAGCAGTACCTTCTTACCCAGAAGGTACTGTTAGTATATCTTCAACATCAGCAGAAATGAAGAGGCAGGCTTAACTGTCAACTAGCAGGCTCTTCTGGCAGACTCTTTACTTTGTGCATTTTATTCCCAACAATCCTCCCCTAAACTTGTTATTCCCTTTTAAAATAACCAAGTTTCTTTGTGAATAAAATTCATACCTTGAGGATTTGAGGGAACTCTTCGAAAAACGTTATTCTTTCTCCTTAGGTTTTCATACTGATCAAGTATGCTCTCCTTCAATCTTTTGACAGCATCAGTTTCTTCTTCACATAAAAGCTTATTGGAGATCAAAACTGATAATACTTCATATCTTAAAGGATACTCCTTCTCACCTAGCATAAAGATCTCTATTCCACTCTGAGTGGAAAGATGATGAACATGACTCATGCTGAAGTATTCCCATGTAACAGATAAATCATAATAAGGAAATTTCCAATGAGTATCAGTAGGATTTGGATCATACAATCTGCTGAACTCAACCCATAGCTCTTGCTCCTTTGCATCTGGCTTGTACTTGGTTTTCAGCTTCTCTTGAACTAATACCCATAATTCATCTAAATCCATTCTGCTACATGCTCTGAGTAGATTTTCAAAGTTCTTGAAAATCTCAACCTTGTTTCCAACTCTTGTTATCTTCCATGCTTTGCCAAACTTGTCATTGTAGATTTCCCAATCTATGACTGGATGCCTTGCATGTAAGGGTTCAGCAAAAACAATTTGTGGACCATGGACAACCATTTCTCTTGACTGAACAGGAGGCAATTATGCTTTCTCTTTTTGTTCCTTCTGATCATCTTTTCTTCCTTTGGAAGGCCTTTGAGTATCCATGAGAAAAATGATTTTGTTTCTTCTGTAAGCCTCTAAGTATAGAAGCTTCAATTCATCAAAAGATTTACCTTTGAGTTGATGTTCTTTCATGTTCACTTTTCTTTTCAGATATATCTTGAAGAACTTCTTCTGATCTGCTTCAGAATGTGGCATTTTAAAACCTTTCTTCTGATTCTTCTGAATCTGCTGATAGACATCATCCAATGCCTCTTGATTGTATTTCTTGATGATGAAATCATTGAGCTTGATTGTCATTTCATCTGAGCTAAGAGATTCATCACATACCAGAGTGTAAGCTTCACCTCTTACAATTGGATCAATGGAAATGATGTACTGCAGCTGAGCATCAAACTTTTCTTGCAGCATTCTTGATTCTTCCTCAGCCCCTATGACTTCTTCTTCATGAAGTTGTTTGGACAATTCTTCATCTACAGCCAATTGCACTTGCTCTTTCTTCTTCAACTTTTTAGGCTTTGGTTCATCTTCAACCACAATTTTCTTACCTTTGTATTTTGGTGATGATACTGGACTTGGAGCAGCTGATTGTTCATCAGAAACAAGAAACCTCCCCTGAGGCTGTGCTCCTCTCTTCCTTTTGTAGGACACTTGATCAGAACCTTTTAAATTCATAGCTAATAACCTCTGAATCCCAGCAGGCTCTAGCTCTAGCTCTGCTTCAGCAGTATCTTGCTTTGCTTCAGCAGCATCTGTTTCAACAGTATCTTTCAAGCTAATAAGCTCTTTTTCTTGAGTAGCAGGCTCTGTTTCTTGAATAGCAGGCTCTTCATCAATCACTTGTGTTCCTTCATGAAACTGAAATTGAATCTCATCTTCATTTTTAGAACTACCCATCCTCCCCTTTTTGGAAGAGAGACCCAAACCCTCTGCATCTGAACTTGAGGAACTAGAAACAACCAACTGAGATATTCCTTTACCCTTCAACAATTTCACCTTCAACTCTAATTTCTCAACTCTCTTAACTAACCTGGTGTTGATCTCTGTAAAATGTTTGTTTTGACTTTCAAGAGTAGTTTGCAAGTGCTGCACTTGCTCTTTTAATTCCTTGATAGTCCGAGCATCTACACTTTGTTGTGGAGGAGATTGTGGTGGTGAGTTATGATGTGATAATGATGGTGATGTTGCAGATTGTGTTTGTGTTTGTTGATGAGATGGTAATGGTACTGGTGATGGTGGTGTGACTGATGGTACTAGAGATGGATGTGGTGATGAATGATCAGATGATGTGGATGGTTCTTCAGAATGTTGTGGTAACATTTCCTCAAAAAGTGGTACTTCTTCTCCTTGAAAACCAATTTTCATGTTTGAAAACACCTTGTGTGTAAGTTTAGGCGTTTTAAAAGGTTTGTTTGGGGGAAGTAACAAATGTTTGGATTTATTGATGAGGCACTGAATGAACCTTGGGTACATCAAAAACTTTGTTTCACTGTCCACATTTTTAACCAATCCTTCAAAAATATATTTTGAAAAGTTGAATTTCTTGTTTGTTGCCAGGCAAATGAGAGCTGCAGCCAAGTTACCACTAAATTGCTCCCATGAGGTTTTCTTTTGGCTTAAACAATGAAGGATGGTTTGAATCAAAAATCTCCATTGAGGGGTAAAATGTTTTTTAAGAAATGTAAGCTTTGTAGAAGTTACATTATACCCCATTTTTGTCAAATTTTCAAAAATTTTAGTATCAGGTAGTTGACTAATGCCATCTGAATCATCCAAACGAAGGTGTCTTCTAATGGATGATTCGGTAAAAGTCAAGGTTCTACCATCCACTTTGACCATTAACTCTTGAATCCCATCGCTAAGAGTATTAACTTTAGCAGTTTGCCAAAATTGTGAAATTTGAGATTCAAAAATAGTGGGATTCACGAGTAAAGCAAACCTGACATAAGAATTGTTTAGAAAATCAACTGCTTGATGAAAAGTTTCATTGTCATCAGACTTTTCCAGAAATGCTAATTAGTTGTGACGTTTGACAAAACTTAGACGAGCCATGGTGAAAGGTTTGATGAAAATTTTGATTTTGATGGTGGGATTTTATTGTTGTACTGGTAGAAGATGAAAGGTAAGTGTGAATTGTGATAAGGATTGATTATGAGAAAAATGACTTTTGACCGACTATAAAAGATATGGATAAGTAATTGAAGAGGCGGTCAAAAAGATCTTTTATTATAATAACTATATCCTTAATTCGAGGAAAACATGATTAATTCACAAAAATACCCTTTAAAAACAACGGCTATATTTTAACCTGACAGACTCAACGGCTATGTAGCAGTACCATTTTACTCTACCAGTACTAAAATTTGAACTACCAGTACCTTGTTTTGAAATAAAACTTGGCAGTCTCTTTGAAATTTTAGAAAATATCCCTTATAGTTTTTAGCAAACTATCAGCTATCAACGGATTTGATAAGTCTTTACCAAAAGCCGTTCGCTTTGGACTAGTCAGTTCGTTTAAGTTTTTGAAACTGGGTGAACTGATTACCTTATAGTTATAACACCCCGTAAAATTTTCCTACAATTAATACATTATTATAACATAAAAGTAACCATTTTTACCCATGACAATTTTTTTTTATATATATACACTTTCGATGAGCTCAATATTTTCACCATTTACCTTGAAAAGAATATTCATTCGTGCTTTAAAAACCTAAATATCATAACACGTTCTCACATACTTTGTGTCACACTCATTATACGTACCTTCATAGTCTCAACTCGCGAATAACATGAAACTAGTAAACATACTCATTGTAATCTTTTACCATGCTCATTTGACTTCCCCTCATACCTCACATGTATATCAATCATTTTACCACTTGATATATTGCAATATAAACCAAATCCTATCACCACCCAGCTCTTAGTAAGCTACTAGTCTCATCTCTGTGGCTATCACATTTCATATGACCACTAGTGTCAAAATATTACATAGGCTCCTAATATCCCACATACTACCACATCTTCAGCATACTACAAAATAAACTAATTCCTTGTTGGTGTTATACGACTAGCAAAACCAAATGGACTCCTTATTTTCTTGGCTCACTTTCTTCCAGATTCGACTAACAATATAACCATGTTACTCACTTACAAATACAATGACATACTCAAATTTGCCATACATAGTACTTTCTCTCTTAAACACTCAAGCTAGTACAAGTAAGCTTTTCTTTTTCTCATGTATACGTACATGCACATACACATGCAACAAATAAAATTACAAACCAACCAGTCCCCCACCTTTGTTTTAATCGACTAGCCAAAGAGAAACCAGGGACCATGTTATACTCTTACAACTTTTATGACACCCTACTAGTACCACACTCTTGTCTATTTCCCCTCTTACCCACTTAACGTAACAATGGAAACATAAATTATGTTGTGAACCTTTGAGAACTACAAAGCCAAACCGAGCCCTTCTTTCTTGTTTCCTTCTCCTGGTCGACGAGGCAAGAACACAAGAACCATGTCACTTTCTTTACTTACACCATGTGCAAGCTCTTACAACAACCTCCATAGCCCTCCAATTGCTTGTAAACATCTATGTATGACAGGAATATTTTGACACAATGCCATACACACTCCCTCACTCATGATTGTTGCTTATACTCGATTGGTCATTGATGGAGGTCACACGTTATATGGCAGCTCACACCTTCACCTTCCCTCGTTTGTTACTACCTCAGGTATAACCTGGTGGGTGGTGACATATATTAGTTCCTATCTCTTGCTATCATCTTCTCAAAACCCACTATATAAATACCTGTAAGCTCAGTTGGTAACACAACACAAAACAGATCTCTCTGTTACTTACCTACTGTTGCATCACAATTCAAAAACAAACCCAAATAACTCATTTCTTTACTGGCGTGAGGAGAAGAAGGAACCATGCAACGCAATACTTTTCATACGTACCCACACACCCCTTCACATTCACAAAATCTTGATTCATAAAGTCTTAGTCTCTTGTGGTGTGTACGAGCAGAAACTAGACCCATTTCAAGGAGTATAACTCGACTTGAAAGACAAAAGGGTGTTGATCTTGGTTCATTGTTGGAGTCTCATGCGAGCCACATCGTCTCTTTTTCTGATCCTTGACCGTATCTCGTGTCCTCCCCACCATTTCGTGGTGTTGTAAGTCTCTCCCAATTACTTTCTATACGTACACTATGTTTTTACATTATTAAATTTCACATTTAACATGCTACGCAACCCTCCTAGTTTTCTCTATTATTTCATGAGCTCTCGTAAATCACTTTCTTACAAAAGGTGGCAATCCTAAATCCTTGCGTGGCTATTTAATAAGTATTGTAAAACACAGGTTTGAAAACAACACATAAGTAGCAGACATGCATTTCTTTTGGTTCTGCTTTAACGAGCATAAACACACCCTTAGTTTTATTTCGACATGTAATACTAATCAAGAACCTCCAACTCTTTTAGTGAATAAACTTCATACACTTAATAACATGCTACTAAAATCAGAAAGTTGATTTGAAAGCTTAGAAATAAAAAACGAAATTGTTTTTCATAACTAATACATGTAGAGTATCAGTTCTGAGTGACCAACTTGGACCAATTAATTCGAGTATCAAACGAGCTCCAAAAATCCTGAAACTTGGCGATGTTAAAGACCTTGCAACATAGATTACAAAGGATCAAAGACATTTTAAAAAGATCTTACAAGGCCACATTTTAAGTTGACATCTTTTTGTGCTGTTCGCCTATTGTAACGAAAAACAAAAGCCAACAGCCCTTTTTAAAATATAACTTGATATACGCTTAGAATTCACTACACATCACCTGGCATGGCTTCAAAGAAAATTCGTAAAAACAAACTAGAATATACATGCATATACACGATCACAGTTTTCTATATGTACAAATTTAGCAAACATAATACAGTAGCAAAACCCTTTTAAGATATCGAACAATAAACTAAAACATGAAAAAGCCTATGGCTTAGTTGGGTGGGCACTTGGTTGCTGAGCAAGAGGTTTTGAGTTCAAATCCTTCACATGGCAGTTTTAATTTTTATTTGATTATTTTGCAACTTCCACATGTTGACACTTTCAACCCCTCTACTTTTCACCCTTACTATTTTCCTAAAAGACTTTTATAAGTTTAAAAACTATTATAAATATTTTACACTCTCAACCCTTAAGTGTAGAAACGTATATCATTTTCTTAAAAGCTTTTATGTGGACTGAATATGTAATCATTAAACTATTGGGGTTAAAAGATTAACTTTTGTATAACTTAAAGGGTTACATAGAAACTTAATTACGTTTGACAAGTAATATTTTATGACATTATCGTAGTAACATATATTGAAAACCTACGTTGTGAGACTAAAATGTAATAGCTATATACATATATTAATGAATATATAAATTATATGACTTGACGATATTATCGGTTAACATGAATAGACATTAAGAAATGGTTATTCCTACAATAAAACTCATTGATTCACTTAACTAGGGGTAACGTACAATTACTATAAATTATCATTCACCAACCTTCGATACATATTATAAATTCATGACGAGAAATATATAAATAATAAACGATACTTATACGTAAAGACAAGTTATATTGTATATAACTTGCTCTTGAACTATTAAGCGTTTTGCCACGCAAGCCACCTCTGCCACGAAAGTCATTTTGTCATCGAACACTATTCAAATCACGATTCTCGATAAGTCAAACTTATCTCGGACTTCCGTATCATTCAGGTTATCTTTGAAGTCATTACCATTCGACCTCTGACTTTACGTTATCTATGCCTATCATAACTCTAAGGTGAGTCATAACCCCTACTCTTACTTGTTTTACAATGATTTATAAACGTTTTGGGGGAGATACATGCTTAACTATTGTTTTATACTTTTACAAGTACTCGTTAACTATTTACATATCACTATAAGTTCATAGCTACACTTTCTATCGTTTAATTGTTTTATAAACTCTTTGGAAGAGATGCATGTGTAACAACTTTTCTAACGATTTTACTATCGATATTTGGAATTGTGGAACAAACTGTTTAAATACGGTTTCAACTGTTTAAATACGGTTCTCCACACACTGTTTGGATACAGTTTCAACTGTTTAAATACGGTTCCCCGCAAACTGTTTGGATACGGTTTCAACTGTTTAAATACGGTTCTCCACACACTGTTTGGATACAGTTTCAACTGTTTAAATACTGTTCTCCACACACTGTTTGGATACAGTTTCAACTGTTTAAATACGGTTCCCCGCAAACTGTTTGGATACGGTTTCAACTGTTTAAATACGGTTCCCCGCAAACTGTTTGGATATGGTTTCAACTGTTTAAATACGGTTCTCTACAAACTATTCGGATACAGTTTCAACTGTTTAAATACGATTCCCCGTAAACTGTTTATGTTATGGATGCAACAACGTGGCCCAAATATCGAAACTCGTGTTAAATGGATTTATAAACCAACTACTATTTTGGGTGTTGACCCGGTGAAGGGCAACCCAACGAACTATTTTTGAATTGATAAGGAAATCACTCATTTTCTAATTAACAATTTAAACTATAAACTCTATGAACTCACCAACCTTTGTGTTGAAACTTTTAGCATGTGTTTATCTCAGGTAACTAAACAAGAAGGAACTTGAAGGCACGGAGTGGGCTTGTAACCCGGCATGGGCTTAAATAAACATTTTGACATATTTCAAATAAACTTGTTGTTTAAATTATGAAACATCTTGATGTCTCGAATATTTGGTATTTTGAATGAATTAAACTTTAAAGCGTCACTTTTGTGTCGTTTTCTATGATGGTGATAAAGATCCTCGAAGTAACACCCAAAAAGTATTCCGCTAACATTTTAAGTCTTCCGCTGACATTTTAAGTCTTCCGCTGACGTGATGATTTTGGGGGTGTTATAGATTGGCATCAAAGCTACAGTTATAGAGAACCAAGTGTTTTGAACGTTGGACTATAACTACACGTTTAAAACGGACCACTTTTACAAAATACCACCTTATGCCCTCCGTGCCTACGCGTTTCCAACATCTGGTAGAGACATTACTTTTACATGATTTCTTATATATGTTAACATGTTATAATTATGCTAATGAATTATATTTACTAATCGGGATTATTACAAATACCGTGTCTTCATATTTCCATCCGTCAGACGATTATGTGACTTTTCGATAGTTTATGCTACAACAATACTCTAGTATATTAATATATATATATATATATATATATATATATATATATATATATATATATATATATATATATATATATATATATATATATATATATATATATATATATATATATATATATATATATATATATATGCTCCCCCAACTATTTTGAGTACTATACCAATCCTCCTTAATTATCTCGCTCTCATCTTTATGGATGCATATGACATACTCTTTTCGTACTCTCGGAAAAATCTGCGCATTACCTTGTCGATCAGTATGGGTGTTGAGTCAGAAATTCTTAAGTAGGATGATTTACAATGTCTTTATTTGAATGGATTGGGACGCCTTTTTATTGAAATAAATAAATTGTAAACCGCCGAACCATAAGTTTATACTTCGTTATTTACATCGTTTGGGACGCTTCTCTATATAAATAATGAATTATAAATAAGTGGGCTTAATTGTATCTGAAATGGCATGCGTATGGAATCAAGGATCACTAAAGTTCATAAAACACTAAAACTTTTTTTGGGTAAAGGGGAGTAATCCTGCACCCGGTAAAATACATTAATCAAAAACGTTTAAGTACAATGGAAGAGAGTGAGTCTCTCATCGAAGTCCCTAAGGACACTACCACTACCACTATATAAGAATGACAGGCCATTCTTATAACTACCAGATCTAAATACAACTAACGATGACTAGCAATAAAAACACAATACATCACAACTCAAATAAAATTGAAGTCTTCTTAGTCATCCTAGCGATCCAGATCGTAAACATGCGAACTTCCAGCTTCAACCAATTGCGTCTTCTATTAGTATTATGCAAAGCATAATCTAATAACCTAATAAGAGTGACTTCCGTAGCAAATAAATTTGAAGCAAAAACATGGTCTAAGCGACCCAACCTCCAGCATATCCGATCTTGAACCAATCTTCCAACAAATCCGAGTGACACATGAAGACACCAAGGATCAAGTCACAATGACACCACACCTCACCTGATCACACAAAGACTGAAATATAAAACTTCAATGCATACCAGCCCTTCATACGCATGTGATCATTTGAGGAAACACATAGCAGCTGCTAACACACAACTCTCTAAGAAACATCCACTTTCTCAAAACCCACTTCCAATAGAAAAACCAAACCCCCCAACAGGTACGAACCATAAACCAACAACCAATCCAAGAACACTTGGATACGTCCCCCACATGGATGAACAAAACCCTAAGAAGGGTGTACCCACAATAAGAATCATGAACAGAACCCTTAAAAAGAATTCTGTTATAGCATTGAAGTATCCTACACGCACCACAGCAATCCCTAAATCGACCTCTTCAAGAAACCAAAAAAGGTTTTATGTAAAACTGTAGCCGACTTAGGTAAACCCTCAGATCGTACCAAAGCCAAACCCTAACGGGTTATTAATCGTAAAGCACATCATCAACACCCCAGGACATATTATAATATAGATCGAATTAAAAATCGACCTAATAAATCATGCAGCAAGAATACATCCAGGGTAAAACCCACCAATATTTGCATGGACAACACGTGAATAATGATGATATAATAATAGAACTTGGACAGTTGTATTATATAATATGCTAGGAACCACGAATCACGATAATAAATAAGTAATAGAATAGATCACATGCAAGAAACCAAGGATGGATGGCAACCGACCTACAAGAATTAAATCCCACCGTCCCACGATGGATTAAATCATAGGATGGGGATTAAACAATCATAGGAAAACCCTAAGCGATACTCTCTCTGGCGAAAAAAAAGAAAAAAGAAAAAGCGATTCACCTGCAAATCATATTCGTTTTCTTTGTGAATCACTTTATTCTACGATCTACTTTTCCTATGATTGTTTAATCCCCATCCTATGATTTAATACATCGTGGGACGGTGGGATTTAATTCTTGTAGGTCGGTTGCCATCCATCCTTGGTTTCTTGCATGTGATCTATTCTATTACTTATTTATTATCGTGATTCGTGGTTCCTAGCATATTATATAATACAACTGTCCAAGTTCTATTATTATATCATCATTATTCACGTGTTGTCCATGCAAATATTGGTGGGTTTTACCCTGGATGTATTCTTGCTGCATGATTTATTAGGTCGATTTTTAATTCGATCTATATTATAATATGTCCTGGGGTGTTGATGATGTGCTTTACGATTAATAACCCGTTAGGGTTTGGCTTTGGTACGATCTGAGGGTTTACCTAAGTCGGCTACAGTTTTACATAAAACCTTTTTTGGTTTCTTGAAGAGGTCGATTTAGGGATTGCTGTGGTGCGTGTAGGATACTTCAACGCTATAACAGAATTCTTTTTAAGGGTTCTGTTCACGATTCTTATTGTGGGTACACCCTTCTTAGGGTTTTGTTCATCCATGTGGGGGACGTATCCAAGTGTTCTTGGATTGGTTGTTGGTTTATGGTTCGTACCTGTTGGGGGGTTTGGTTCTTCTATTGGAAGTGGGTTTTGAGAGAGTGGATGTTTCTTAGAGAGTTGTGTGTTAGCAGCTGCTATGTGTTTCCTCAAATGATCACATGCGTATGAAGGGCTGGTATGCATTGAAGTTTTATATTTCAGTCTTTGTGTGATCAGGTGAGGTGTGGTGTCATTGTGACTTGATCCTTGGTGTCTTCATGTGTCACTCGGATTTGTTGGAAGATTGGTTCAAGATCGGATATGCTAGAGGTTGGGTCGCTTAGACCATGTTTTTGCTTCAAATTTATTTGCTACGGAAGTCACTCTTATTAGGTTATTAGATTATGCTTTGCATAATACTAATAGAAGACGCAATTGGTTGAAGCTGGAAGTTCGCATGTTTACGATCTGGATCGCTAGGATGACTAAGAAGACTTCAATTTTATTTGAGTTGTGATGTATTGTGTTTTTATTGCTAGTCATCATTAGTTGTATTTAGATCTGGTAGTTATAAGAATGGCCTGTCATTCTTATATAGTGGTAGTGGTAGTGTCCTTAGGGACTTCGATGAGAGACTCACTCTCTTCCATTGTACTTAAACGTTTTTGATTAATGTATTTTACCGGGTGCAGGATTACTCCCCTTTACCCAAAAAAAAAAAAAATTAAGAAATAAACTTGTGTTGTGTTTTATGAAATGTAAAATGTAGCAAAAGTCTAGTTTATGCAAGTCTTAAAAACTAAGATTATGTTTTGCTTAGAAACTAAAGTTTACATTTTGTCGTTAACAAAACTTAGCGAAGATCGTAAAATATAAATAACGTTTTTAGGCGATATTTGTTTTAACAATCTCCCCCTTTTTGTTGATGACAAAACATAAACTTTGTTTTTAAGTAACACACAAAATATTGGTTTTCAAGACTTTAAAAAAAATTATATTAACCTTGTTTACTTAAGAGACAAAAAAGCATATCAAGTATTTTAAGGTTTAATATATTTCTCCCCCTTTTTGTCGAAACAAAAAGTAGAGTAGCGAAGCGGAATAATGGCCATACTCCCCCTTGATCGATACTCCCCCTAAATGGAGTACCAATATGGGAAACATGGATTTTGAGACCTACAAAAAAATGGTTAGTTGGTGATATATATAGTCAAGCTTGTAGTTACCACACACTTTGCAACCACATTGACAAACCAAAGATTGATCAACCAACAATGCACAAAAGTAAGTAGAAAGAAATATCATTCCAAGTAAAATTTTGACTTATAAAAGTCAAAAGACAAGAAATGTGGACTTATTCTTCTACTTGTACACAAAAACTAAAAAAAATACCAAGGAAATAAAATAAAATCCTACATTCCTAGAGTGGGGCAAATGGCCTCCAAAGGTTGTCTAGGATTTGTTGGGGTGGGAAAGTGCATCCAAACGTTCTATGACGTGTTGGAATGCAAAACGGGTTTCGTTTTGGAATTGGTTAAGCAATGTTTTGATGGTTTCACCCATTTGCTCACAATTTGAGCAAGCATGGGGATGAGTGGGTTGAAATGGGTTGGTTTTGGTTTCTTGGTTTGATGGTTGGTTGAGATGCAAGGTTCAAAAAATATTCATTTTTGATAGGTGATGTAAATTCATCCGAGGATGAGGAGCTTATGTTGATGGGTTGATTGCACCATAGTGGGTTCACACTTATCCGGGCGGTTCTCCGGATGGGTCGTGATGGTTGAGAGGTGTTTGTTGACTTGGTCATGGTTAAAATGGTTTAAAGTTTCAGAAATTTTGATGAAGAAGGTGTGGTTTGATAGTGTTTAGGATGGTTTAATTTATAGTGATGAAGGTTTGTGGGAAGGAGTGTTTGGATTTGATGTTAGTCCATACAAAAATGGTGGTTCCTAATGATTTGGAAAACTTAATTGTGGGTTGTCATGTCATGGAAGTCAATCCAATGAAAATGGTGAAGTGAGAAGACAAGTTTTGCACTAAATGCATAGTGGTTTTGGTGGATTTGTGGTAGTATAAATCTCAGGGATTTCAAGGATCCCTTAAAAGGGTTCCTTCCTTTATGTTTGAGGGGTCCTTGAGGTTGTTATGGTTAAATTTGAATTTTGGCGGGAATTGGTTTTGGTAAAGTTCATGGAAGAAGGAGTATCCTATTATGCTAAACACATTGCAAGTAATGGGTTTCTACCTAAAGGGATTAGATTTTGGTGTTTCAATGTTGAATTGGCGAAAAAGAAAACAAAAAAGCTGCAGGCTACTGGCGGCACCCTCAGATGACATAGGCGGAACCCAAATTAGGGTACCATCTGGTCCGTTGGGCAAATTCTGGGTTACCCAGAATTTGTACTAGCGGAACCCAAATTTGGGATCCGCCGGATCCGCCAGGGCTGAAACAGTTCACAGTCCGCGTTTTTGACCCGCGAAACGATTTTCAAAATTTTCGAAAACTCCTAAAATCAAAGAGATACTTCATTTCTGGTTAGGCAATGCAAAAATTAGACACCTAAACACACATATCATAGGAGTTTGACCTTGAGGTCGAGAATTTCACCATACTTAGTGAAAATATCATAACCATGAAAATTTGACAACTTGCCAAAAGTTGTCTTCCTGCAACATTGTTAGTTGAAACATGTTCCAAAGTGTATCAAACATTGTACTAACACACAAATACATCACAAAGATTGTTTAAACTACCAAATTGTTCCAATAGAACCTTGTGCCAAACACTCCTAACACACCCGCACTCATTGACGGTCCATCTTCTTCTTCATCTTCCCGAGGAATCTCCTGATGTTTTTGAACATCCCCTTTGTTTGCTTGAACTCCTCCGACTCATTTGGAATATCCGGAAGTTGGGAAAGGTATTCTAGAGGTGGGAGCCTAGAGTTTGGCAAATTGTCATCTTCACTCATTGAGGAAGAAGATGATGAGGTAGGAGGATGTGGACGTTTTCCTTGGGCTTTGTAAACTCTCTTATCACTAAGTGGAACAAAGGTGTGTGGAATGAGAGTGTAGTCAAGATGAAGACCATTTGAAGTTGGTGGAATGGGTGAGATGAACCTAAAGAGACGGGTCAAGAGCATTCCATATGGCATAGCCGTTGTGCCATGCACGGGAATGTCGGCCATTCTCTTGGCCATGTAGTAGGCAAGATTGAAGGGTTGCCTAACGGACAATGAGTAGAGCATGTAGCAAAGGCAAAGGTTGATATGGTCACGGTTCCCTATTGTGCTAATGACATTGGCTCTAAGGACTTCCTCCCATTTCTTGAATTAGGGTTTAAGTTCGTTCATTTCCATTCCATATGGGTCCTTATCGACCTCATTCCCCGAACGGGTTCTCCTAGTGGTGGTGGTCCTAACAAAGAGATGGTCACGGAGAACGTCTTTTGAGACAAGAGGTGTGTCATAAGGGTGGATACGGTCTTGAAGGTTGTCAAGAGTTGAGAGGGAGTGCAAGTCGGAATAGAGGCAAGTACCATGGTTTGGAACACCTAAGATTTGAGCAAACTCCTCAAGAGTGAAGGAGTATTGGTGGCCGCTAACCCTAAAGTGGATAGACATATGACCATAATCATCCGTTGAGAGGACGCATGATGCATAGAACTCTAGAATGAATCTAGGACAAGTAGGCTCGTCGATATTCAAAAGACACTCAAAGTTGATTGTGGAAAAATCGGCGTAAAGGTTTGTGCCTTCTAGGAAAGATGGGTCTATGGTTCTACCCTCATGGACATAGTGTTTTTCTAGGGCTTTGAAAGCGTTTACTTGATTTGCGGTAAGGTCTTTGGTTTTGTGGTGTTTTGGTAGGTACTTAATGGTGTCCTTGTGGTCGTAGTGGGTTAGAGGAGGCATGATGATTCCTAGAACAACAAAAATTTCACATTTTAGTTTACGTAAACCACTATTATAATGTAGAAGTTCTAGTGTGTGCCTATATGAAAACAATGTGGAGGTGCGGTTATCTTGACTCATTTTGATGCTTCAAAATCGTTTTATGCAAGTTTTGTTATAAAACAAAAGATAACCCAAACGCTCCTAGTTCAATGTAGCTTCGTTTGAATGTACCCGAAAATACATATTGGTTATGTATTCCCTTTAGCATTCAAGAGACATTATGCAAGTGATGTTTTAAAAATAACGTTTTGATTTTGTATTCTCAATGTGAGACGAAAAAAATATTTGTCCTACTTATGAGAAATTTTTGGAAAGATTTGACATGGGGTGTTTTAGCAAACATGTTTATACTAATTAAAGATGGAATTCCTAACCATGGGAAACATGATTAGTTTTATTAAACACCTAATCTAATGCATGAGTTTTTCAAGTTAGTGCATAACCCCAAGTTTTTGTTTTTGTGCAAGAAATAGAATTCCTAGACTCAGATTAGGATTGTAATCATGTTAAGAATACTTACAATGATGATTGATTTGCAATGTAAATGAATGGAGGACCAAGAATTCGTAGGTGTGGATGAGTGGTGAAGTGAATAGTAGCAGCCTTGAAGTGGTGGTATGAAATAATGGGTGTTTGGTTTAATATAAACAAAGAAAATGATTCTGCAGGTCGACGGACACGGCGGAACCCTGGGTTGGGTTCCGTCCGTTATGGCTGAGGGTTCCGCCGAACCTGCTGAGAAAAATGGTTTTGGATTTGTTTTGATTTTTGTGATTTTTGTCTAATGTCCAGAACTAAAATGTAGGTTCCATGAGTCCTAAGCCTAGCCTAAGAAGATTAAAAGGTTCACGTTTAAGAGGTTTTGTGAGAATGTCGGCTATGTTATCTTCGGAAGAAACTTTCTCAATTGAGATATTTCCTTTTTGGACGTTGTCACGAAGGAAATGATGACGGATTTCAATATGTTTGGTACGAGCATGTTGAACCGGGTTTTTGCTAAGATCAATGGCACCTTTGTTGTCACAAAGAATTGTGATGTTGTTGAGTTGAATTCCGTAGTCGACAAGAGCTTGCTTCATCCAAAGAGCTTGTTGACATGCCTTTCCGGCCGAAACGTACTCGACTTCCGTTGTTGAGATAGCAAGAGCCGTTGCTTCTTAGAGAACCATGAGGTGAGACAATGTCCAACAAAAGTACAAATACCACTTGTGCTTTTTCTATCGACATAGTCACCGGCATGATCCGAGTCGGCATACACTATGGTGTCTATTCCCGTTCCTTTGGGATACCATAAACCTAAATGTGTAGTGCCCTTAATATACCTAAAAATCCTTTTAACGGCTTCGAGATGGGTAGTTTTAGGATCTTCTTGAAAACGAGCACATAGACAAACACTAAACATAATGTCGGGTCTACTAGCCGTTAGGTAAAGTAGACTACCAATCATACCTCTATATTTAGTGCTATCTACGAATTCACTTTCCTCATCCTTGGTGAGTTTAGTTTCCGTGGACATGGGAGTTTTGATAGGTTTCGAATCTTCTAGTCCAAATTTCTTAAGCATGTCCTTAATATATTTAGATTGGTTAAAGAAGATACCATCTTCTAGTTGTTTGATTTGGAGTCCTAAGAAAAAGTTGAGTTCTCCCATCATACTCATTTCAAACTCGTCATGCATGATTTTTGAGAAATCCACACATAGTCCTTGACAAGTTGATCCGAATATAATGTCATCAACATAGATTTGGACTATGATAATATGTGAATCTTTCTTCTTAGTGAAGAGAGTATTATCAACTAAGCCTGTGGTATACTTATGTTCAACTAGGAATGTTTTAAGTCAATCATATCATGCTTTTGGAGCTTGCTTAAGTCCGTAAAGAGCCTTTTTAAGTTTGTAAACATGATTTGGTTTTTCAAAATCGATGAAGCCCGGTGGTTGAGCAACATACACTTCTTCATTAATGACTCCGTTTAGAAATGCACTTTTGACGTCCATTTGAAAGAGTTTAAAATTATGTGCACACGCATAAGCAAGTAATATTCTAATTGACTCGAGCCTAGCTACCGGAGCAAAAGTTTCATCATAATCAATGCCTTCTTGTTGATTATATCCTTGTGCTACTAGCCTAGCTTTGTTTCTAGACACAATTCCATTTTCATCCATTTTATTACGAAAGACCCATTTTGTTCCAATTATTGTTTGACTATTTGGTTGAGGAACTAATGTCCATACATCATTCCTAACAAATTGGTTTAATTTTTCTTGCATTGCAATTACCCAAGATTCATCTTTAATGGCTTCATTAATGTTTTTCGGTTCAATGGTCGACACGAAACAAAAGTAGTTGCTTTCATTTTGAACTTTTGATCTAAGTGTTCTTTCGTTAATGTTGCCTATGACACCGTCTAATGGATGACTTTTAGATTCTTTGACATTGACAAGTTCTTTGTTTAATAGTTCATCTTCCTTGTCATTACCTAAGATTTCTTGACATTCAATTGCTTGGCTTTCAACTAAGTCATCATCTACCAAAGGTGATGTCTTAGAGGGAGGTGGACTTTCGTCAAATGTTTAACGATTCCTCGACTCTTAAGGTTTCTTTGTTCAAAACAATGTAAGCTTTACTATTTTGTGAATATCCAAGAAATACACCTTCATAAGACTTTGGGTCAAATTTGGTGAGATAATCCTTGGTGTTAAGAATGAAACATTTACTCCCAAACACTCTAAAGTATCCTAATGTAGGCTTTTTACCTCTATAAAGTTCATAAGGAGTTTTATTCAAAAATCGTCTAATTAGGACTCGATTAAGAATCTATGTTGATGTGTCAATGGCATTACACCAAAATTTTTGTGGAATAGTTTGTTCATTAAGCATTGTTCTACTCATCTCTTGCAATGTCTAGTTTTTACGTTCTAGTACACCATTAGATTGAGGAGTACGTGGAGCCGAAAAGTTATGAGTAATTCCATTTTTATCACAGAAGTTTCCAAATTGAAATTCATTATCAAATTCACGACCGTGATCCGTTCTAATAGACACTATATTAGACCCTACTTGATTTTGAATTTTCTTACTTAGAATCTCAAATTCATCAAAAGCTTCATTTTTACTTTTCAAAAACTTTGTCCAAGTATAACGTGAGTAATCATCTACTATGACCAAAGTATAGAAATTACCTCCATAACTTTGTATAGCGGATGGACCAAATAAATCCATATGCAAAAGTTCTAGACACCTAGATGTAGACACCATGTTTTTAGCCTTGTGGCTACTATGGACTTGTTTACCGACTTTGCAAGCATCACAAAAGTGTTGGTCATATTTAAACTTGGGTAGGTTTCGAACTAAGTCTTTGGAGGAGAGGTTTTGGATTAGTCTCATATTAGCATGTCCTAAACGTCTATGCCATAAAGTTGAAGATTCATCTAATGAGGTAAGACAAAGTTTGTCTCTAGATGTTGAATCCAACTTCATGACGTATACGTTGTTCTTAAGGACACCTTTGGCTATGGTTATACCATCTTTAAGAATTTTACTACCGTTTTCACTAAAAAGGACATTATACTTATTATGACAAAGTTGACTAATACTAAGAAGATTAAATCCTAAGTTATCAACATGAGCAACATCATCTATAGAAAGGGAGTCATGAGAGATTGTACCTTTTCCGATGATTTTGCTCTTAGCATTACTACCAAACGTAATGTTGGGAATTATACTAACAGTTACCACGGCTAGTGAAGATGTTACAACTGCTGAAGAATGTACTTGCAGTGGAAACTCATTACCACTGCAAGAACATATATTACCACTGCTAAGTTGATAACTGTTAGAGAAACGCTTAGAGATAAATATAGAATAGATCTTGTGTGTATCTTATTCTATTAGCATTATACTTATCTTGTAGAAGAGGACTCCTTGCTGTATAAAAGGAGATCCTAGGTTATAGTTAGAATATATCTTTCTAATACGTTTTTCCTAGAGCTTCAAGGTGTAACCCTAGTGATATCATAGATCACTCGTATTATTATCATTAATAATATTGGAGCTATTCGTTTGTTATATACATTGTTCTCACATACATACAACTGTTTCATTCACAATCAATCTTCTAAGTATCATTAAGTAGATTCCGCATACTTAGTGGTATCACTCAAAGTATCAATATTAACACAAGTTCAAGGTGTTCACGATCCAACAAGTGGTATCAGAGCAAGGTTTTGATATTTTGATTTAGAAGACCCTATTGCAGACTCAAAAGAAACAATGGAGACAGAAACAAGCCAATCAAACATTGCTGCAAAGCTTCCTAAGCTTAAGATAAATGACTTTGAGATGTGGAGGCTTATGATAGAACAATTCTTTATGGTTCAAGACTACACATTATGGGAGATCATTATGTGTGGAAATTCATTCAAACCTGGTACAACTGTAGAGCAGGTTGGTGACAAGACAGTAACAAAAGTTAACACTGGTCCTGTCACTAATGAAGAAAGAAGTCAACTGAAGAATGATTTGAAGGCTAGAGGTTTGTTATTGATGGCTCTACCCAGAGAACAAGTTCTGGCTTTTAGCAAATACAAGTCTGCAAAGACTCTTTTTGATGAGATCTGTGAAGTGTTTGGTGGTAATGATTCCACCAAGAAGACTCAAAAGACTTTACTGAAGTAGACTTATGAAAACTTTGGTTCAACAAGTAATGAATCCCTTGATTGCATCTTCACAAGGCTACAAAAGATTGTTACTCAACTCACTGCTTTTGGAATTGAGGTGGAAAAGGAAGACCTCAATCTTAAATTCCTTAGAAGCCTACCTTCTGAGTTTGACACCAATTGTCACAACTCGTAAATTCTGGTCTTTTCCCGAACTTTCACATTTACTATTCATCGGTTACTATTCATCGATCACTATTCATCATTTTACTATTCATCATTTTTTAGGTCAGTTTGATATTCTGAGAAGCGTTTTAAAATTTTACTATTCATAAAATACTATTCACCTCCGGAGAAAATTTGTCATTTATACGTGGGTTGCGTCATTTTTGTAAACGTACGATTATCAACCTAATAAACGTTATCCTATAAGCTATTATTTTGAATAATTGATCCGACAATCCCAACTATGGTCCTAACACATTTTTATACTCATAATAATAATATAAAAATTATATTATTAATTTGCCCGGTATTCTGGAAATTTATTTAACTTATATCGTACGCCTAATTTATTTACGACGGTTTTCGTAAAAACTAAACAATAATCACCCGAACACTCAATATTTATACCCAACATATTTTCACAATTTTTATAACTTTATTATGTCCCAATTAACTTCATCATATTTTACTTCAACTCGTCACGGTTTATTTTTAGTTAACTCGGTACCCGGTATTACCTAAAACTAATAATATCTACCTAAACTACACCAAAGTCCACCAAAGTCTTACACACTCCAACCCCCCTCCATTTTCAGCCCCCCCCCCCCCCCCCCCCCCCTAATCCTCCTTAATATGTGGATCTTGTCCACTACACCAATAATACAAATAATATACATACAAGAAAACTAGATATTTTATCTCATTTTGCAACTAGCCAAGAAAACTTCTCATCTCTTTTCTCTCTATATGGTACACGACCAAGAACAACATCAAACAAGGATCCATCATTTTTCCAAGATCAAGTATTAATCTAGTCCCTTTTGTTGTCCTTGTTTGGGTTTTGTGATAAAAACTCAAGGTTTCTTAGGTTTTGCTCATCTAAGCTCACTAATCTTTCTTGTAAGTTGTCAAACTCTTTCCCATAATTTATTCATGTTATCTTTGTGATCATATGTTTTCCATTCAAGATCTACATGCATATGTTAGTTATACCACTCATTTATATATATATATATATATATATATATATATATATATATATATATATATATATATATATATATATATATATATAACTTTTGATCCTTAGAAATAGATTATAATTAGGTCCTTGTAAGATCCACTTGGTTTATGATGTTTAGGAACCCATGACACCCTAAGAAGGTGTATGGTAAGATTAGACTAGATTTGTGGTGATTGAAAGTGGTTTGGTTGGATTAGAAACTAGTTTGGAACATTAAAAATGGATTTTAAACATATATAAAAACCTACTGTCCTTAAAATGAAAACGTGGCCAACTCAGTGGGTTTGGGGTAACTTTTGACCAAATATTTAGAAAATACATTCCGAGACGGAACTATGGCCGAAAACGGGGATGAAAACGAGTTAATAACGAAGGAGATACGCCAAAAACGAGTTTAACGACGAAAACTATATTTTCTGAAAACTGCATGCTGTTTGGCATTTTTAGACGGACAAATAGAGGCGTTAGACGTAACCTAGAGGAGCCGAGCTATTGAAAATATATTAGTATATACTAAAACGAATCCGTGGATATAAAGAACGAGTAAAATGAACTTAAAACGACAAAGTTATACATGTTTTTAAATCGTCAAAACTATATATATATTTAGTCACTACTAGAAATAATATAACTACGTACTAAATGAGATATTTTCTAGATTTCTTAATTCAAGGAGTTTATTTTTAACTAACGAAATACGTACGACCCAAGGTTTATTTATGCGACTACTAGACGATATCTTAAGGTTTTCAAAACGAGGAATATAACACTAACGTTTTTATATACGATATATTACGACAAGTTTTTATAAGCCTAGTTGGACTTATTTTTCCTAAGTATGGAAAAATACTTTACTTTGACAATAACTAGTATTTTCAAGTTACGAGTGGTATAGGTATCATGTGCATGTGCATTCATTACATCCTTTCATGATCTAAGTAGATCACTATCATTCATATTAGGTTGCGGTTAGAGATCGAACCTCATTTCTGTGTATCCACTTTTGTCATCGTAGCTATTCGCACCAGGTGAGTCATAGCCCCACTTTACTCTTTATACTTGTTTTAACTCTTTGGGGGAGATACATGCTCAACTACTTGCTTATTAGTATAAATACTCAAAACATACTTTCTTGATACTCAAAACATTTATTCTTGATTGTTTTATACTTGATTTCATACATACGTGATTGTGCTATACTTAACTGCGTTATACTAAACTGTGATTGTGTATTCTTGAGCAACTTATACTTTGGGAAATGGCACCCAGTAATCTTTTATACTTTGGGAAATGGCACCCATGTGAGACTTCCAATGGCCCCAGATTAAGTTGCTGGGCACAACCATGGAGACTTATATACTTCCAATGGCCCCAGATTAAGTTGCTGGGCACAACCATGGAAATATACATACAAACGTGAGGTCTTCGGAGATGAAGTGTAGACTCACGACTAATTGCTTAACTGTTGTGATAAACTTATACATATTTTACTCATACTATATATTGTAGCAGTGGGTTGTAAACACACAGGTTACAAGGCTCTTATGGCGGGACTTGTAACTGAGTGGATTTACGATGCCTTTGCTGGGAAACCTTCATACATATGCATAAACTTTATTTGTTAAACAACTCTATGAACTCACCAACCTCGTGTTGACACTTTAGCATGTATTTTCAGGTTTTAACCTATGGCACACTACTGGAGGTTTTGGCAGGGCATGGCATGGTCATAGAAGACTCTGATTATTTATATAGGGACCGTTTTAAACTACTTTTAAGGGCCTACTTCCGCATTACTTTTAACGATGTAAATTCAATATTTTTGGTTAAACGATTTTATTTTAAATAAGTAAAGTGAAAACCATTTTTGAACTTGTGTTGTAATACCAATTGAGTTACACCCCAGCTACACGTATGCTTCCGCTGGACCCGATTTTGGGGGTGTGACACCAATGTTGCTGTATGGGAAGATAAGCCAGATCTAGAGACCATGAAGCTTAATGATGTGTACAATAACTTCAAAGTTATTGAACAAAGATTAAAGAAAGCTGGCAAATTAAGAACAAGTTCTGCAAGTGTAGCACTCATATCATCATCAATTAATGATAGTTCAGATGAAGAAAGTGATAGTGATGATGATAGTGGTAACATGATTGTTTCCACTAGTAGTAGAAGTGTTTCCACTAGGAGCTCAAAGAAACAGATTGCAGGACTAAGTGATGCTACTTTCTATGCCTTTATATCAAGCCAAGTGGGTGGTTCAATTCTCAATCATGAGGATTTGGATCAAATTGATGAAGATGATATGGAGGAGATGGACATTAAATAGCAGATGGCATTACTAAGCTTAAGATCAAAGAAGTTCTGGAAGAAGACTGGGAGAAAGATAAATATAAGTGGCAATGAGACTATAGTATTCGACAAAAAGAAGGCGGAGTGCTATAATTGTCATAAGATGGGGCACTTTGCAAGAGAATGTAGAAAACCAAGGAAATCTGTTAACAAGTCAACTTGGTACAAGAAGGACAAGAACAAAGAACCTACAACTGAAGATCCAAAGGTGCTGTTGGCTATTGATGGAGTGAGCTTTGATTGGAGCTTTATGACTTAGGATGGAGAAGATGATTCAGAATCTGCAATGCTTGCTACTGAGCATGCACTCATGGCTTTCTCTGACACTGAGGTACATACTGATAATGCTTGTTCTAAAAACTGTAAGGCCTTAAAAGAGTTAGAGACCTCAAAAACACAATATGATGCACTGATGCTAGATTTACATCATACTAATTATAACTTAGCAAATCATAAAAGAGGTCTAGGTGTTTTAGAAAAACAGATAGAGCATTATAGGGCAAATGAATCTAAGTTCAGTGATGACATTGCTGTTTTAAAAAGAGACTTAGATTTTTATGTTGAAGTGAATAAAGCTCTTAGGGAAGAGATTGAAAAAGTTAAGAAGGCTAGTGAGAACATTCAGATAACTAATCAAACACTAGACCACCAAACTAAGAGCATTAGCAAAATTTGGGAAGCCCAAGTTGTGAGCAAAGCTAAATCAGGTCTTGGATACAAATCTGTTCCACCACCTCTAAGAGGTGTTCCAGCACCTCCTGGCATTGACCTAGCTCACACAGGTTTAGAAGAATTTCAGGATCTACCTATGACCTATGGACCAAAATTTGTTAAACCAGTTGAAACTGAAAAGGTTCAGGTTGAGGTTGAGACTTTTGATAGTGCTAGTGACTCATCTCTTAAAGATGAATGTTTAAATGTTGAGTCTAAATCTAGTGTTCCTAAAAATGTTAGAGTAGAGGAAAGAAAAAGTATTCCTGAAGTAGTCAAAGAGAAGCCTAGGACACAGTCAAATTACACTAGGCCTACTACTAGATATGCAGAGATGTACAGGGATAGGTCTAAATCTCCTAGAGGGAACATGAGAAGTTGGAATCATGTTAAAACTAGGCAGTTTGGTAGTGATTTTGTGTTCAACAATAAGGCCTGTCATATTTGTGGTAGCTTTGATCACCTTTCTTATACTTGTAACTACCACATGGGAAGAAGGGAAGTTTTTGGGAATACTAGGGTGAATGGACATAATGCTAACCACTTTACTCACCCAAACCCTCTAAGCAAGATGGTTCCCAGGTCTGTTTTGCTTACCACTGGCATTAAACCTATTTCCACTGCTAGACCAGCAGTTGCCACTGCCAGTAGTAAAAACAGAGTTTATCCTAAGTCCCCTGTCACTACTTTTGTTAAATCTTATCAAACAGGGAAAAAGACTCAATTTGAAAAGAATGATCACAAGAAACACATGTGGAGACCCAAATTTACTAATCCAGCAGTTTCCACTGCTAGGCCTGCAGTTACCACTGCAAGACAAAATGTTTCCACTGGTGTCTATGTGAATAAGAAAAGGGTAAACATGGGAAATGCTGTTAAGGCCTCAGCTCGTTGGGAATGGAAACCAAAAGGAACAACAACCTCAAACAATCCCAATGGTGTATCAATGACCTTTGATAGATACAATTATATTGATACACGAGGCAGATCCAAGTCATTTGTGGCTTGGGTCCCCAAAAGGAACTAATTCCTTTATGTTGAGTGCAGGAACAGTCAAAGACTACTAATGATTATGAATGACTTGATAATACTCTCTGAGTCTTACAGTGACTCACTAATATGTTTGCAAGTTGTTTGGTATATGTCTGTTCTGCAAATGTTAAGAGATTGCAAGTAGTGTGTTAAAGTCACCAAGAGCTGTAGCCAAGGGAATGTGGTCAAATAAGCTGAACATGGTTTCTACTGCAAAGATAATAATGCTGAAGGTCTTACAAAATTGATTAATTAAAGAAGATCTTTTCAGTCATTCAAAGACACAAGTTACAGCTTACATTCAATGTTCCAACTGAATTACAAAGACCATTCCTAAACATTTGGCTAATTGAGTACTACTAGCTTCTATCAATTATTACATAATACTTGAGGCTATGACAAGTACAATGAAGAAGCTGAAGATGAAAATGGAAAAAGAAGAGAAGGAAGACTGTGAAGATGCTCAAGTACCAAGTCAAGAAAATACTCAAGAACTTTGTTCCTTGGCAACATTCCTCAATCATCTACTTCTGCTTCTCCTTTCCCTTACGTATAATCTGAGCCTTCTTGCTCTGTCCAATATGTTCTTGATGCAGAAGACCAGGTTCTGGAGCAGGAAGATCCAACACCAAATTTGGTGATGTTGGGAGAGATGGATCTCTCTTACTTGATCTTGGTTGGGATTTCTCTGGTGTGGAAGGAGGAAGAAAGGTTGGTTCTTCATTTTCTTCTTCTGAAGATTCTTCATCAGAGGTACAGATGAAGGGAGAGACAAGTTCTCTCTCAGCAGGATTAGGAACATGGCTTGATTCACCCTTCCTATGTGCATTCCATTGTCTTTCTTGTGCACCCCATCGTTTCTCCATCTCTCGCTCATAGTCAGAATCTTCAAGCCCCCATGGATATGGTGGTACATCTTCTTCTGATGTTGGAGAAGAAGAGTGTTGATCAGAGGTTTCAGGGTTTGATGACATGGTTTTGGAAGAGAATTGGGTTGATTGGGAAATTAGGGGTTGAAAGATTATTTGGGGTAAATTGGTGACTGAGATGTGGTGTTTGGAGGTGATTAAATAAGCCAAGGTTAGGTGTTATGCTAATTAATGAAGGTTATTTACTTCCATCTGTTTTGGTTGGTTGGAGAAGTAACTGTTGTTTGACTTTTGAGAAGATATTTTTGTAAATAGTAACTTAGTTAAAAAGTTACTTGGGTTAACTAATATTGGTTAAGTTTGGTCCTTATTCTTTGAACACAGCCAAACCCAGTATTGATTAAGGTGAATGGAGTTATAAGATGTGTATCTTAAGATACATAACAAATGGTTATTGATTCACCATGTCTTATCAACATAAGAATCAACTAGTCCTGAGCAAACGGCTACATGTAAAGACACAACAAATCCGTTCATGGTTGATAGTTTACCAAAAACTAGGTTATCAACTCACCATACATCCTTGTGATCAAGAGTTGGCTAGTTCATAGCAAACGGCTCATGGTAAAGACATGTCAAATCCGTTGATAGCTGATAGTTTGCTAAAAACTATGATAAGAGCAGCTAATTTTAAATGTTTTACTTTCCACTGCTCTTCGAAATTTTGTTGATTTTTACCACTGCAAGTTCACCGTTTCCACTGACAGCGTAAATTTTACCACTGGTGAACTAGCCGTTACAACTGTGTGTCAGTAATCTTATTTTTACTAGTCGTTGCAAATATAACTGTCTTTCCTTATTAATAGGGTAAAATTTTTGGGAATTATCTACTTACCAAACTTTATTTATTCTTTTCTAAAGATAAATCTTTCTATAGATAATTCACCATACGCGTTTTTCTCAAAACCCTATTAGTATAAATTGATCATTATACGGCTTGCTTTTTATTCTCGATTACTAACACTTTTATCTCTCAAATCGCAAAATCATGGTGACTCTCAAGTTTGCAGATGAACACAACCAAGTGGCTTACCTACAAAAGTCAAACGACAAGAGTGGACCCGTTTTTCATCAGATTGTGGATTTCCTAAACAGAACTCATATAAGGTATGCCTTAACTATGAATCCCACAATCTTTGTTTCTCAAATCAAACAGTTTTGGAACTCTGTGGAGTCCATAACACTTAAACAGGGGGACACACATGAATCTGTGGAAGCTCTTAGAGCCACAGTGGATTGGGTAATTATTGATGTTACTGAGTCATCTTTGAGGAGAATTCTCCAATTGGATGATCTCAATGGTATCATCACATTACCTAATTCTGAAATTTTTCAACATATTGCTTCTATGGGGTATGATACATCTGATCAAAAAGTTACTTTTAGAAAAGGATGTTTTTGTCCCCATTGGAGATTTTTGATACATACTCTGTTGCATTGCCTTAGTCCTAAGCAAACTTCTTATGAACAATTTCCATCTACCATGGCTTATCCTTTGGTATGTTTGGCAACTGATAGGACTTTCAATTTTTCAAAGTTTATATTTAATAACATGAAAGGCAATGTAAAGAGTCCATATAAATTTTTAATGTATCCAAGATTTGTGCAAGCAGTGTTAAATGAGTTTCAACTGCAACATCACAATAGAGTTTATGAACCTTCCTGTCTTAAGCCTAAAGTTTTTCAAAACATGAGTAAGGCCTCATATCTTTGGAATGGGGAGGTTCATCCACTTTTTCCTCAAATGCTTGCTAAAATTGCTCAAGTACAGGGTGAAGATGCAACAATCCCAGTTGTATCCCATCACACACCCACTATTTCTGTTCCACAAATTCAACATATCCCTGCTGTAACTCACACATATGAAAGGAGGCAAAAACAGCCAACTCCTTCCATGACAACATTGCATGTTGCTGACCCTTATGGTTTAGGAACAAGCAGTGGTGGTTCAAGGCTTCAATCTAGTCCAACTAGAGAAGAGCCTGAATCAATGCCTTATGATTCACCTCTCCCAACAGGTAACACAGTTGGAAGTGTTGAAGGCAGTGTGACACTCACTGAATTGATGGAACTATGTACCAAATTAGTCAAACAGGTTCAAACTCTGGAGAAAGATCTGGCACAGACCAAAGAACAACATGCCACAGAGTTGAATCTATTGAAGGCTGAGATTCAAAAGTTGCAGAATGAAGTTGAGACTCTCAAGAAGCAAAGACATGTTCAAGTTGTGGTTTCTTCTCCATTATCATCACCTCATGATGCCCTTTCTGCAGGTTCTGGTTATGGTTTGGGAACTTCTTCCAAACAGGGGAGGAGTACTAATTTTGGTGATATGTTTGCTGAGCTCAATGATTCTGAAAATGCTCAAGCAAAAGATGATGTAGCTGAGATTGAGGGGAGGAAATTGGATTTTGAAGATATGGTTGTTGATACTGGTTTTAACTCTGAAGATGTTCTTGGAACTGCTCAACCAATTGACACTGAAGCAGAACAAGTTACCACTGATCAAATAATTTCCACTGTAAGTGAAAACGTTACCACTGATGTTCCATTAATTACCACTGCAGAGGAAGAAGCTGCCAGAAAAAGATCAGTCAAAGGTAAAGCAATTGTGATTGGTTCAGAACAAGAGCATACAAGAAAGATTTCCAAGAAAGATCAAGCTCAAATTGATTTTGATGCAAGATTGGCAGAACAATTTGAAGCTGCAGAGATTGAACATAAGAAAAAGCAAAAGGAGGATGAAGTTGCTGGTTTTATGGAAGCACAGAGGTTAGATAAACTTGAAGCAGTAATGGCACAACCACTCTCAGTGATTCCACCAACTATCTTACATGAGAAACCTCCTATGTTCTCATATGTGCCAACAGATGAAGAGATTGAACATATGATTAAACATGATCCAGTTGTAAAGAAGAAAGCTATTGAGCTTGTTGCAAACAAGACTTTGATAGAAGAACAAAGAACAGCTCAATTGGCTGATTTCATTCAAATGAAGAATCAACAAGCACTGGATGAGGTTATTGGAAAAGTCAGAAAAGGTCAAAAGAAACAGAGACAACCTACAAAGGCACAGATCATTCATGAGATGAAAGTATTTTGCTGCCATATTGGAACTTGGAAGATGGCTGATTTCAAAGGTATGTCTCATGAAAGAATTGAAGGTATCTACTACAGAATTAAAAGGCAAGATAGTACCTTCAGACCTATTGATTTTGAAGAAGTTGAAAGATTTAAACAAAGTAAAAGGAAAGCTTCAACAGTTGAAGATCATGTCACAAAAAGAGTGAAAGTTCCTCAAGAGAAAGAATCTAAATCTGAGAAATGTGCAGAAGATCTACAAAGTGCAATTATCATTGTTGAAGAAGAAGATTTCTACCCAGATCCTTTACAAACAAAACATCCAATTATTGATTGGGAAGTGTACACAGCAAAGACTTTTGCTTCCACTTGGAAGATTATAAGACTGGGAGGAGAATCTTCATCATTCATTCAGTTTGAAGATCTTCTTAAAGCATGTGATAGAGATGATCTTGATACTCTTTGGAAGCTTGTTAATGAAAGATTCAAGGCTGATACTCTCAAGGATATGAAAGAAATGCAGCTCTGGGTTGACTTAAGAAGACTATATGAACCAGATCTTAATGATAAGTATTGGAAGTTTGATTCATCAAACTTGAATACTACATGCACATATTTTGATAAATGTGAGGTTCATCATGTTTCTACAACAGATAAAGTGGGTGTGTTTATGTTTGCTGAGAAGGAATATCCACTTAGAGCTACAACTCTTTCTGCAATGTTGAAATCAAAGTTAAGAGTTTATGCAGATAATGAAAAGATTAGAGCTTTGATTAAGAAGATTCAAGATCAATATGCAAGAGCTGATAAAGTGTTGAGAAAAACAAGATAAGTGTTTGGAAGAATTCCCATATCCTCAGGATTACTGTATACTTGAAGAAACTTGTTGATTTACCTATAAATCATAAGTTTAGGGGAGGATTGTTGGGAATTATACTAACAGTTACCACGGCTAGTGAAGATGTTACAACTGCTGAAGAATGTACTTGTAGTGGAAACTCATTACCACTGCAAGAACATATATTACCACTGCTAAGTTGATAACTGTTAGAGAAACGCTTAGAGATAAATATAGAATAGATCTTGTGTATATCTTATTCTATTAGCATTATACTTATCTTGTAGAAGAGGACTCCTTGCTGTATAAAAGGAGATCCTAGGTTATAGTTAGAATATATCTTTCTAATACGTTTTTCCTAGAGCTTCAAGGTGTAACCCTAGTGATATCATAGATCACTCGTATTATTATCATTAATAATATTGGAGCTATTCGTTTGTTATATACATTGTTCTCACATACATACAACTGTTTCATTCACAATCAATCTTCTAAGTATCATTAAGTAGATTCCGCATACTTAGTGGTATCACTCAAAGTATCAATATTAACACAAGTTCAAGGTGTTCACGATCCAACACGTAACATTACCTCTATCACATTTGTGATATGTTGAGAAGAGGCTTTTATTACCCGTCATGTGCCTTGAACAACCGCTATCTTTAATCCATTCATCCGGTTCCAAACAAACTTTGAGGCACACCTATTTTATGAAAAACACTCAAACATTTGGTCCCCAATTTCTCATGGGTCCATTTTGGTTAAGCATGCCATTAATTTGTTCCAAGTATGACAATAGAGCATAAGGGTTCCATGGCATGTGGTTTTGAGTTTGGTAATGTCTAGGAGTGTTTTGGTTCCAAACATGTGGGTAGTTTGGTCGAGCGTTGAAGTTGCTCTTTGGAAAGGGACGTTTGGGAATAGGAGTCTTAGGTCTTGATTGAGTAGTTTTAGCTCTAAATACATTTTTACTAAATCCTACTTCAGTTTTAAACACAGGTTTTGTTCCATTTTTGTATGTAACTTTAACAAATTTTGAACGATCCGAAGTGGATGGAGTTACTGCTGCAGCAGACCTGGCGGAACCTTCGAGACCAACGGGCGGAACCCTATTTTGGGTTCCGTCTGATCCGCAGGTTGCTGTAACAGTTTTGTTTGTTTCATGTGCATTCTTTTCTTGTTTCGTTTGACCCTTAACGGTTTCCACTTTCCTGAACCCTAGACCTGTTTTATCAAAGGGTGACTTTTGAAGTTTCATAATTTCATCCGCACACGAAATGCTCTTATCGAACTTTTTGAACTTTGTGGTTTGTTTGATTAGATCATTTTGAGTAATTTTAAGTTTCTCAACTTCAAGTTTAAGTTCTTCACATGATTTGCATGATGTGTCAATACCTTTACCCTTTTCTAATCTTTTAGCTTTTTCTTTTAACTTATAAACTTCATTTTCTAAAAACTCCTTTTTAGTTTTCAAAAATTTATTTTTGTTTATGATTTTTAAGCTTAACTCACAAAGTTTGTTATATTCATTTTGTAAAGTATCATCATCAATAGAGGAGTAAGATGAGTCGGAGAATACCTCATTTGAGTTGTGAGCCATGAGAGCAATATCATCATTCTTTGGCTCATCATCATCTCCTTCATAGTCACTCCAAGCACCACCCACAAAAGCTTGTTGAGGTTTGCTCTTGGGTGGTTTTGGACAATCTCCTACAAAATGACTTGTGTCTCCACACCTATAACATTTTCTTTCAACTTTTCCTTTCCGATCATCACGATCTTTCCGGAAGGTTTTCTTGTCATCTTTAGGTTCCCTTACAAACTTCCCTCGCCTACGAAAGAACTTCTTGAAGTCTCTCACGGCCATAGCATATTCCTCATCATCACTATCCGAAGTAGATTCTTCATCATCACTTGATTGGACTCTAGCTTTCAAGGCAATGGACTTACCTTTTTCTTTCTTGCCTCTAACTAGTTCTGAATCTTTTTCCATTACCATTTCGTGAACTTTGAGGTTTCCAATTAGCTCATCAAGTGACATGCTTGAAAGATCTTTGGATTCTTCAATTGCCGTCACTTTTGCTCTCCACTTCAGATGGAGTGCTCTAAGAAATTTCATGACAAAGTTCTTACTACAAAAAGATTCGTCATGTGCTTTAAGTAAAGTGATAATGGTATTAAATCTAGCAAAAGCATTATCAATAATCTCATCTTCGGAAATAACAAATTGTTCATATTGTTGAACAAGAAGATCAATTTTGTTATCTTTAACTTGTGAGTTTCCTTGATGAGTGACAATTAAAGATTGCCAAATATCTTTGGCGGTTTTACACAAAAAGACTCTTTCATATTCTTTCTTAGGTAAAGCATTATAAAGCATCATTTTAGCTTCATTATTTTTACCTATTAATTTCTTTTGATCATCATCTTTGATGTTAGTAACTACGTTATCACCATCAATAATTATATACCACAAATCTATATCTTTAGATTTCACGTAAGTTTCAAAACGGTTTTTCCAATATATAAAACCATTTGCTTCAAAGAGTGGTGGTCTTTGCATAGATTGTCCTTCTTTGTAATTTTCAAAATCCATGGATCGTTTCAAGTTTTAAAACACAATATATTTTAAAAGCTTGAGTAACGTAGCTCTTGATGCCAATTGTGGAAAACTAGAAGGGGGGTTGAATAGTTTACCGATTAAAATCTTTTTAACTTGTTAAGTTAGCTTTGAAACTTTCCGTTTGATCAAAGATATATGCACAAACATAATATATAACAAGTAAGTAAATGAAAGAAACGATCAAACCACAACACGAGTATTTATTGTGGTTCGGCTACAAGGACTCTTTTTCCTTGCCCTACGTCCACGCCCCGAGTATCCAACTCGAGAGTTTCTTTCACTAGTCAACAAGCTCCTTTCACCGGCGGAGAAAACCTTACACGTCGCTTATACTTTTACCGACACAAAGCTAAATGTCGAGTTCTTTTACAAGGGCACAACCACTCCCGTTAGTTCTTTTACTAGGGTACAACAACTCCCAACACTCTTTGTATTTTGAGGACTAAAATACTAACCACTCACTACAGAATATACGCAAACAAATGAAGTGTAAACAACACGAGTTTACACAATACTAAGCTACCAAGTCTTGCAACGTTGTGTTGGAAACTTGTAACTTTTCACGACCTTGTGAGCTTCTTTGCTACAAAGAGAAACTTCACATTAACAATGTTAAGAGGTTAGAAGAAAAGATGAGTGTGTGTGTAAAATATGATCTCAAGAGGTTAGCCAAAAATCAAGTTATGGCTTGGTATTTATAGCACACCACACTGCATGCTTGGCGGATCAGGCGGAACCCTCAGATGGGTTCCGCCCGTGTACCCCCAGGGTACCGCCGGGTCTGCAGTAGGTTTTTGCAATAACTCTTCAAACCAAACAAGGTCTTGTCTCATAACTCCTAGCAACCAAACAATGTCACATCACTTAAATCAAGTCAAACATGAAACTTGTAAGCAACATCAAAGCAAGTCAAACACATTTCTTTCCATAAATGCATAATGACAAAACTTGCCATAAATGTGATGTGACTATTTCTAATTTAAGAAATAAAATTGTGTTGTGTTTTATGAAATGTAAAATGTAGCAAAAGTCTAGTTTATGCAAGTCTTAAAAACTAAGATTATGTTTTGCTTAGAAACTAAAGTTTACATTTTGTCGTTAACAAAACTTAGCGAAGATCGTAAAATATAAATAACGTTTTTAGGCGATATTTGTATTAACACAATTCATTCAATATGTCTATGTGTTGTTTGAATATATCTTATGCTTGTCTTGATTTTAACATGCTAGGCTAGATCTATCATGTGTTTGCTTAGATGTAATGAAACCTAGATGTTGATTATAGGTTGATTGCTTGTTTATAGTTGTAATGGATGAATGATTTCAATGTTAGGCTTAAGAAAACTGGCAGATCTCCATTGTGTAACTTGCTTGAACGTCTTAAGAAACATGAACCGATGTGTACTAGGTTTTATTGGTTGTATTTAATGCATGAGTGAATTCTAATGATCCCATGTTAGGAGCTTCTTAGCCGGCTTCGACATAGGAGTGAAGTAGGAGCTTATAGGATTGGGGAAGTAAGTACACCATCCCATGAATGGTATTAAGGAATACAATCCGTCATCCACGCAACTGTAACAAGTAATTAACCTGTAAAAGATATCTAGGGAGTAGTGAAACCTAAGTAAACACAGTTATCCCATTTATTGCTCACACCACTAGTGTAATTTAGTTTATTTTCATTTTTAGTATTTTATTTTGATTGCATCTTAGTAATTGGGTTAGTTGACTAGCAACTAATTCCGCCCAACTCCTTCACAACCGAGATTTTCATTTGCTTTTATAAAAACTAAAAAATATAAAAAGAATCATCCCTCATCTCTAGACCTAGTCTTTAGGTTTTCTAATCCTAGCGACACTATTCCCAAGTTGAACGATCAATCCCCCGGTACTTGTCACTATACTATACTACAACGATCAGGTACACTGCCTGGTGGGGGTTGTATGCTTCTCGAGATCCCTCGAGAGGTAAAGCCTGGTGCAATCCCTACGCATCAAGTTTTTGGCGCCGCTGCGGGGGAAATAGTTGTTGTCTAGTTTAGAATTTCTTTTTATTAGGTCTACTTGCTAGATTCCTTTCTAGTAAGATTTTATTTTTATTTTTAGGTTTTCTTTAGTCTTTCTTTTCTTTGTGTCTTTGTTTGTAAAAACCTTTCCATTGACTATTCCGTTACCCATTATGGAGAACGCGAATCCACCATACTACCAACCACGAAATTCACCCACTCCAAATGACATCCTGATGTTTAAACAACATGAGGATGAACCTATCTACGATGCATGGCCTCGTTTTAAATATTTACTCCAAAAAGTCCCTCATCATAATTTCGATATGTGGTCCCAAATTGAAATATTTTACCATCGTGTCGACCACTATACCAAAATGGACATTGACCATGCCGCAGATGGGGACCTTTGGGGATTAAGTGTTAATGAAGCATGGGAAACCATAGAGAATTGTGCCATACTTGCCAAAAATATGGATAACCCAAAAAACATTGTTACGGATCAATTGATAGCAAGTTTAAGGGAACAAGCAAGAAGATTGTTTGGGGATAAGCGTATAGATGAGATAACTGGGTGCACGAAGTGGTTTGATTTCACCACAATACAAGTTGAGCACATTGGTAATCTTGATAAGATGGATGATACAGTTGAAAATCTAAGCCCACCAAGTACCCCACAAGTCCTACCATCATTTGAGGCATACACACCGCTCGTGACTTATTCGGATGAAGTAGAAAAGACTTTTGGAACCCTAATTGAGGTAGAACCTTTGAACCAAACACAACTAGAGGATATAGGTTTGAATACTTATAATGATAACTGATTGTACAATATTTTGCACTACCAGGCCTTCGATGGTGATCAAAGGAAAATGAGGGGTGTTGTGATTGCGCCAAGCTTGGATATAACCTAAAATAAGAAATACTAAGACACTACGTTAAGTGATTGTGCAGGGGTTGGACCCTGCGAGCCACCTCCGGCGTGTGAATGAGTGATTGGTATGAGAGTTTAAGTATATGCGTAGTAAAGTAAGGTGAGATAGATTGCATACAAGATTTGTCCTAGTCCAGGACTATTTATAGGTGAAGAAAATGGTCCTGGAGAGTGGTCACACGTTTGATAGAGATCATGGGGGCGTCCCATGATTTGTGGTAACCGCTAGGGGTTAGTGCCCCACTCCTCCTGATTTAGCGGGGGAGCTAAAGAGAAAGAGGAGACGTGGGTAAGACTTGGTCTTACCAATATGTGGACTTGGCATTGTTCCGTCCTTGAAACTTATCGAGAGATACCCTGAAGGGCTTGATCCTTCGATTGGCAAATTCCTACTTGGTAACTAGATCATTGATGATTAGTTTTACGCCAAATAAAGTTTAAGGAGGCTAGCCAGAGCCTTCGATTATGTAGGTTACGATTACACTCGAAGGGGTGTCCTTTGAGCTAATCGGAGGGTACATCATCAAGCCCCCCAGTTGAAAGTCAGATATGCACACAAGAATATGTGGCTTACAACTCTATCGTAATGTAAAATAACCACGTTAGCTCGTTGGATCCTGCAGAAGAAAATTAACGTCGCCAAATATGCATTAAATGCGCTTAAATACTCTCTAACTAACTCAAGTTATATCACCACTTGCCAAGCCTTGGTAATCCCATACGTCTTCTCAATGCTTTAAACCCAATTTGAAATCCGGATATATCAAAATATCAGGGACACGTGTACGGTGAATATCAAAAAGAAAAGCGATATAAATTCGTTTCAACCAAACCTTAAATCACTTTTTCACTGCGCCCAAAATCATTTTTCTCACTACGTGCGATCAAAACACACATAGTAACATCTGTCATTAGCTCTTGCAAGAAAAAAGGTAAATTTCTTCCTTGTTATATTATATTGTATCGTAGAAGTATTAGTCTTCGTTAAACAATATGGCAAAAAAATAACAAATTTGTGATCAAAGAACAGAAATGTACTTTATCAAAAGATGAATTACGTGCTTTTCTTGAAGATTATCCCATACCAAAAGAATTTAAGATTATGCTCCCTAGTAAAAATCAAACGATATTTGATGCTCCTCATGGATATGTAGGTCTGTACACCCATGCCTTTAAGTTGTCAAACTTTAGAATACTAATCCACCCTTTGATTTTAGAGTTTATGCAGTACTACCAAGTACACATCTCTAGGTTCAATCCCTTTGGTCTGGCTAAGTTGACGACATTCATTGTGATGTGTAAAGCTTATGGGTATGAGCCTACACTAACAGTGCTTAGGGGGTTTACAAACTTGTATCCGGGTGGGGATTGGTTAACTTTGGCAAAAAGAGGTGATCCTGATGTTCCAACCATATTGTTAAAGACCTTTACGAATATAACGGACTGGAAAGGGAGTTTCTTTTACATACAAGATACAATTGTACCTCCAGAGTACCCTGCTTTGGTGAATGAAGCATACAGGTTTGATAAGAAACGTTTCAACGATGAGTTACCTTATACTGTTCGAAGGAATCCATTGTACCAGCATCTTGTTCGCCATCCAGTGAATGTTCAGTCTTTCCCCGAGCCCATTCTGTACATGGCTGGTATTGTTGACCATTGGGAGGGTTCCCCTATGAAGCCTGAAATTTTTTGTGATGGAAAAAGTATGTATACTCTTTATTTAAATAAATTTGAACAACTTATCTGATGATATTTATCTATTTTCCTTCGTGTTGCAAGAATGTCTTTCCGAAATTTCGTTGTTGCCGATGGTGCTAAAGAGACGAGCTTCCTTCCAAGGAATCCTGAGGACGTCAGCTATGGGGTTGGTTCACCCTCCGTGTCAGTTAATAATCAAGAGGATGATGCAAAGATGGTTGAGCCCCTAGCTTCCCTGCAGCCTTCCAAGCCAGACAAAAAATCGAAGCCTATGGTTACAGAGGAGACTTCTCAGTTGGTGGAGAATGTTGCTGAGTCCGATGACCCTCTTTTCGAGGATGATTAGGTGACTATTATTGGCTCCTCTTCTGGCATAGCTGACAGGGTTCGAAACAGGAAAGGTACGAGTGCCAAGCCTGTAAAGCCTACTCCCAAGAGGAAATTAATTTTGCCAACACCTCCCTCCAGGAACACCAGGCAGAAAGGTCAGATTATTACCAAGAAAGCTGCTGAAGCGTTGGATGAAGATATCCATGGTAAGTATATGTGTTATTGATTTGACAGGGATATGTGTATACGTCTTCTAATTGATTGTATATTCCTTAGGTCTTCCGAATACCAAAGAGCTTCCTGATGCTTCTGCTTGCCATCGCCTTGCTTTGCATATTACCCCTCCCAGCTGGAAGTCTGTGCTAACCAACATGCCTATTGAGGAGTTGTGTGATCTACACGACAAAAGCTATACGAGGCAGGCTGTTCTGGACAATCATCTCAATTCTCGAACAAGGGAAGTGATACAAACCCTTACTTCTGCTAGGGAGAAGAGGGATGAGATTCTGGCAAGAGAGAAAAAGAAAGATCAGGAGTTTGCAAAGGTTCAAGCTAAGTGTGAAGAAGCTTTGAGGGATATTGAGCAGAATCCCCTTGTGCAAGACCTTTGTTCTGTCATTGCAGGTTTGGAGAAAGATCTGAACAAAGCGAAGACAGAATGTAAGAGGCTTTGGAAGGAGGAGGCGAAGGTTGTAGGCTATAAGGAAGAGATTGCTGAGCTTGAGATCAAATGTGGGAACCTTGAGAAGGAGAGGACGAAACTGGGTGAGTTAGAGATTAAGCTTCATGAAGATCTTGATGGCCTTAAGCGCAAATGTAATGCGCTCAAAAGAGATAGGGCTGTTGTAGTCTCGAAGGTTATTCCATACATAGCCATGGAGTTATATCACAGTGATGAGGTAGGGAAATTGATAGGTGACGTTGTCAATGCCGCCATCTATCATGGGAAATGCACTACTTTAGAGGAAATTGCTGCAACTGGAAAGCCGGTGGACTTATCTGAGGTAACCTATTACCGTGCCACTCATAGAGCAGAATATGATAATGCAAGCAACCTCCTCGCAACTGCAGAGTACCCCTTCCTTGTTGATGCTACCAAGGATCCAATGGCTTCAGTTGAGACACTTCTTTCAAAGAAGCCGTGTAGGGTGAAGCCATCATCTGTGAGCAAAAAGAATACTCCTGCGAAGCCTGCATCTGTGAAAGCAACTTCTGAGAAGCCCTCATCCCCAAAGGTATCCATTGAGAAGCCTCAGTCTCCTGATAAAAGTTCTGCTGTGCAGCCTCCTTCTCTGAAGGCTGATTTGACAAGAGAATCTTCCCTCAGCAAAGCCAGTCCTGAGGTATCTCAAGTTCAACAAGAGAAATCCAAGTCTCCTGGTAAGTGAAGGCTGCAGTGTTTGCAGTGATTTGATTCCAAGGGTGGTGTATACCCTTTTAAAACAATGATTATGCTCTTTGGCCTATGGCCATATGTTCTGAACAATTTATGTTTTTGTTGCACGTAAACAATTATCATCTTTTGAGCAGCATCTATGCTGCGTACTAAATGTTAATGGGTGTATTTCCCATCTTTGTTTATGTATGATTTTCTCTTCCTCGTTTACTTAAATAAACGTTATTATACATCCCAAAGCTTAGAATAACAAAGCCTTATTGTGTGTATTTTGAACCAAGGTTTTATAGCAATCGTATAATTTAATTGTTGACAGAGGGTTGCGACCCGCTCTGTTTTCATCCTTTAAGTGCGAAGGGCTTTGCATACCCTAAGACTATGTATGAAAGTTAATGTGAATTTTGGATGTTTTAGTTGCTTACAAGACATAAGTATCTTGTGCCATCCTTCGAACATTGAACTAGTAATTACTTGGCTGAGTAAATCTTTGTTTGCAAGATGTAACAAAAAGATTCAAGGGAAGCATGCGATATCATTAAGTGGGTAGGGGAGGATTACATCATTTGTACAAATGAATACTAAGACGCCTACCATTAATGCTTCTTTCCCAACAAGAGAAAACTTGAATACATAATAGAAAAATTTGCAAGTCTTGACTTACATAAGATGTGGCAAGCCGTTCGTATGCTGACAGAGGATTGCTGATGATGAAACTGTCACTACGTTTGAATAAAACTCGTTCCACGCATGCTTCTGTGTAGCCTGCGATTCTGTGTGTAGCGGGTTTGTTATTTTGTCGAAGCCTGTTGGTCCATTCCGGATTCGAGATGCTCTTGATTGTGTGGAATCAAATGAATCTTTGAATCATTTATGTGGTGTTCCTTTTGTTTGGCTCGAGAAACTTTTTTGTTGGAGGACATACTTGATTCGCATGTTTCAGCTGGTTCGTTACTTTGTCCTTCGAAAGGATCATTTTCCCCGTATTCTATGTTATATTCCTCCAGCTCCTTAGCCCATTTTACCATTCCCCTTGTCCTGTCAGGGTTTAGAAGCAACCTTTCGAATGGCTTATCTGTAAGTACTCTGATGGTATGATCCTTGAAATATTTTCGGAGACGTCTTGTGGCATCGATCAAAGCTAGGATTAGCTTTTCTGATGCCGCATAGCCTCGTTCCACATATGGTAAGGCTCTACTCACAAAATATATCGGTATTTGTAGATGTCTTCTTTCCGCGAAAAGCATGGCACCAATCTCGTCAGGGGACATTGCTATATGTAGGAACAACACCTCTCCTCTGGTTAGGGGTGCAACTGTTGGTATGATTTCCATGCAATTCTTCCATCTTTGGAAGGATGTTTCGGCTTCCTTATTCCATTGATATGATAAGTCATTGATGACTTCATTGTGAACCTTGTAGATAGATGAAGATCTATTAACACCCTTCGACAGAAATGCTTTTAATGTTTCCAAGTTACTTCTTAGATCTTGAGTCCCCCTTCGAGTTTGCAATTCTGATGAGGTCTCTTCATTGGTTGGCTTGGTTTTAATTGTTTGTTTTACGAATGGGTGTTCGTTTGATTCTTCTTTTTCAATGCCAAAGGAACACATCACTGGGTTTAACTTTAGGTTGATCTTTCTTAGTTGTATGAGGGTCTCTTCTACATCATGAAGGAGATATTCTTTTGTCCTACTCTGGGTGATTAAGTATTCGCCGTGAATTTTCAGGTTCCTCCCTATCTGTTTTTCGAAGACCCTTTAGATCAGCCTATTGTAAGTGGCTTCGATGTTTCGTAAACCGAAGGGCATATGCGTGAAGCAGTAGGAGTTTCCTTCTACATGAAAGGACGTTTTTCTTCGTCCTCTTTTGCCATCTTTATCTGGTGGCATCCCATGTTTGTATTAAGGAAGCATTCCCAATGAACTCCAGGTGTCGGTTGCTTTTCTCCTTCTGGCAAATAGCTTTCTTTTCGGCAAGCTTTGTTGATGTCTCTAAAGTCAACCTCTAGTAACTTTTTTCCATTTCTTCGCTGGGCTACCGTTGGATTAGTAACCCATCTTGGGTTTTCTACCCTTTGAAGTATTCCTGCAGCTGTGAGTTTGTTGACCTCGTACTTAATTGATGCCCTGTGTTCGGGTGTCACTTGGTGGGGCTTCTACTTGACTGGTTTGACGTGTTTGAGCTCGTTTAGTTTGTGCTCCATGCTAAAGGGTTTGCCGTTGATTGTGAGCAACCTTGGAACTCCTATTGTCTTTGAATATTTTCCTACAAACACATCTTCATATGCTTCGAGTAATTTTTTCAATGTTTCCCTGAAAGTTGTAGGGAGCCGTTTCCCTATTTCCACCTTTCGTACTAGATAGTACTCATCTAGTGATGCATGCCTTTTGGGATCAGAGTATTCTATGTCATTCCTCGTATGCCGTTGATTATCTTCTCCCTTGTCCTTGTGGGCTTCCTGGTATTTTTCTTCGTGATAGCTAGAGAAAATAGTACCAATACCATTAGCTGTTTGGAATTTCACTGTTGCATGCACCGTAGAGACCACGATTCCCATTTTTTGCATGGCAGTTCGTCCGAATATCATGTTGTAGGGTGACTTCGATCTTACGATGACAAAATTGAGGATTTCTGTTCTTGCGAGCCTTCCACTTCCGAGTGTTACCTCCAGAGGTATTTCTCCTAAAGGCCATGATCGTTCCCCTGAGAAACCTATCAAGGGCATTTTTGATTCTACCCGTTTGGATGTAGGGCTGAGCTCTTTGAAGCAATGCTCGTAGATTACCTCGCAAACACTCCCGCATTCCATATAAATTTTGTTCACCTCCATATTCGTGACTATGGCCTTAATGATCACTGGATCCTTCGTAGGAAAATCTCCTGTTTCGGATGGGAACGTTATTTCTTTTGCCTCGTGAGCTTCTCTCTCAGGAATCTTTCTTTTCAATCTGGAGGAATCCCATCGAACCATTAGGATAGGAGCTTCTTGAGGAGTATTATCCTTTCCTAATTGCGTATCGGTGGTTTTCTCTTTGCTCTTTCTTATCCCTTTCACCAGATGTGTTAATTGCCCGGATTTTACTGCCTCTTCTATCTGCTGTTTCAGTTCTCGACAGCCGTTTGTTTCGTGACCAACGTATTCATGGAAGTGGGAATATTTAGTGGTATCTCTGTTCATGCTTTTCCCCATTATGCGAGGGGGTGGTTCGAAGGCTTTGGCAGCCTTTTCTGTGGCTAAAATCTCCCTTGGAGACTTCGTGAGATTTCTAATAGACCATGGTTTGGACCCTTGTTTTAAGGGGTAAACCTATTATGGTTTTTATGTTTGTTCTTCGACCCTTCCCATGAAGACGATTTTATTCCTTTATTGCTCTCCACTGGAGCTCCATTGGTGGATACCTCTTTGGCTTCTATCCATGTATATGTTTTTCCATCAGGCCTTTGTATGTTATCGGAAGATCTGTAGATAAGAATTCCACAAGAGTCCGGTTGCGTAGGCCATGGACGAAACCAGAAATACGTTGCTCTTCGTGTAAGCCTAGAATCTGCAGGGTTTCGTCAGTGTATCTAGTGACAAAGTTTCTTGTGCTTTCGTTCTCCTTCTGCTTAATGTTGTGCACTGTGAGGTGCGTTCTTGTGAATTTCTTATGTTGGCTGAAGTGAGATCGAAACTTAGCCTTCAAATCATCAAGGTTGATAATGCTTCCTAGCTTCTGCCCATTCCACCAAATACGTGCTGAATCTTGGAGGGTATATGTGAACATGTGACAGGCTACTGGCATGGCCCATTTCTGCATTCTTATAGCTCCTTCAAATAAATGTAGGAAATTATCTGGGTCCCCCTTCCCATCGTAAGTGCCTATATGTGAAGGCATCTTTAAACCATCCGGCAAGGGATAATCTTCGATCCATCTCATGAAGGGTGTAGTAGGGCCCACGGGCTCAGCATATGGATGGGCATACTGTGGTACGTTCATCGGAACATTATGGTAAGGATTAATAGGAGGGGGTACTCCCAAAGAAGGCTGATTAACATAGAAAGGATGAGGCGTACTCGTGTTTGGCGTGTAACCAGTATACATGGTATACGGGGGTATACCATGGAAGGATTATAGGGCATAACAGTTTGTGAGGGATACTGATTTCCAGGTTGCCCATTGATATGGGGATAAAGAATCGGAGGGTAGCTCTGGACCGAGAATTGAGGATGCAGGCCAATGGGGGGAAGACTCCCTCCTGTGTTGACTGAGTCAAGGTTACCCGCCACACCAGACGCGTGGGATGGCTGTAGAGGGATTCCTCCTTCGGTCCTTCCTAAGTGAGCTTCTAATAACGGGGGTAGGTTTGCCTCCGTGTTCTCCCTCTGTCGACTTCTCCCGTTAGAGCCTTCGGCGACAGTTCCTTCCTTCCTCGTGGGTGTTCTCTCGAGAACTCCTTTGAAGCCTACGCTTCTTCCTTCAACCCTTCTACTTGCAGGTGACCCAATGCGCATGATAGGGTGGTGAGCCCTATGGATTGAAGGTCTCGGTTCCATTTCGATCTCCTCATCATGCTCATCGCTGGAATATTCTAACTCCCTACGCATCTCCGTATTTCTGATTTGTCTCCTTCGAGCCCTTAGCAAGGACTCTAACTCTTCATAATTAGCGTCGACAAAAGCGGGGCTAATGATGAGTTCTGGGTTGGCCGAAGTGGATGCATGGTGATTGGGCGTTATTTCAGGATGAGATCCTGTAGTAAAGGTGGAGACCGTGATTGGCGGCAGGTTGTTGGCGTCTGTTACGGGTAAAGGGGTTAAGGACGAGAAACCCGGTGGGGGTGTAACTTCTCGTTCTGAATTCATGCCGGAATAATAGCGAGTGTATTTGACTTGGTTATTTTGCTTGGAAATAACGGGACTAATTGTAGCGTGTCCTACGGATGGCGCCATTGATTGTACAATATTTTGCACTACCAGGCCTTCGATGGTGATCAAAGGAAAATGAGGGGTGTTGTGATTGCGCCAAGCTTGGATATAACCTGAAATAAGAAATACTAAGACACTACCTTAAGTGATTGCGCAGGGGGTTGGACCCTGTGAACCACCTCCGGCGTGTGAATGAGTGATTGGTATGAGAGTTTAAGTATATGCGTAGTAAAGTAAGGTGAGATAGATTGCATACCAGATTTGTCCTCGTCCAGGACTATTTATAGGTGAAGAAAACGGTCCTGGAGAGTGGTCACACGTTTGATAGAGATCATGGGGGCGTCCCATGATTTGTGGTAACCGCTAGGGGTTAGTGCCCCACTCCTCCTGATTTAGCGGGGGAGCTAAAGAGAAAGAGGAGACGTGGGTAAGACTTGGTCTTACCAATATGTGGACTTGGCATTGTTCCGTCCTTGAAACTTATCGAGAGATACCCTGAAGGGCTTGATCCTTCGATTGGCGAATTCCCACTTGGTAACTAGATCATTGATGATTAGTTTTATGCCAAATAAAGTTTAAGGAGGCTAGCCAGAGCCTTCGATTATGTAGGTTACGATTACACTCGAAGGGGCGTCCTTCGAGCTAATCGGAGGGTACATCATCAATAACCTTACTCTTAGTTCTAGGGAAGTTCCTAGTTTTGATGAACCGGAGCCTCAACCAAAACCGTTACCTAATATTCCATCCTTGGATGTCAATTTAGGAATTGAGATAGGTTCCGATCTACCCATCAAACCATATAGTCCGGGTAGTCTTAGGATAAAGGTAGTGGACTCTAAGCCTTGTAGAGAGGAAACCAATATAGGAGTGGAAAATGACCTTACATGCTTACATCACCCATTTATGAGTGAATATAAAAAACATTATGGGTTTAAACCAGGTTTATTAGGTCAAGATGGATCCCCAACTAGTAATCTCTTGAAGTTGATTGAAAATGATCCCTTTCTTGGAGAAAATATTAATCCACCCATTAACCCGATTGAATTAGGTAAGGTTATGATGATAGGAGCACACCCCTTTGAGCATATAATTCATCCACCACTCTTTCCTCACGAGGCATACTATTACCAAGTTGGTGTGTATCGCTATTATCACCCACACTTAATCCTAAGTGTAGGGAAAACCTCTCTTATTTCCGTTAAATAAGGGTAGAGTCAGGCTCGTGACTCGAACAAAAACAAGCGCTTCTTGGGAGGCAACCCATGTTTTGTGTGATTTTTATTTTGTTTGTTTGTTATTTGCTTCCGTATGCATACTTTATTTTTATTGTTGGTAGATCATGTTTCAAAACTAAAATGGTGAAAATACTTTATTTTGTTGTTTGGCCTAGTCTTAACTTCATCCAAAGGTATTTCACAAAAGATAAGTGTAAGGGGAAACCGCAAATATGTTTTTAAGAAACAAAAACCGATCATGAATCTCCACAATATTAAGTGAACATGTATATTCGTATTTGTTAGAGTCAAATGCTTGTATCGAGTCATAATGATGTTTTGCAGGATTTTCCAGGAAGTAGGACAACGTTTTTCCAGAAATTTTCCGGAAACTTAACATAAGAATTTCTGCAGGTCACTTCTGATGGCGTCAGGAAGAAATTCCTGACGGCGTCACGTGTAAAAATCTGGAAATTTTACCAGTTTTGTTTTTCTAACGGAGTCTTAGAGTTTCTGTTAATTCTTTAGTTTTATAATCTCCAGGAGATCTGCAAACATCATTCCACAAGCATTATATCTTACTTTGCCTTTTAGGATTTGTTAGCATATATAGATTGCCGCTGATTTTACGCGAGGTTGCCTTGTCTGTTTTCTCAGGTTTTACAGGTTATATATGACAAGAAGATGATTTATATTCTGGAAGGGAAGCTTTGATTGTTCATTTTCTTGGAGGAAGATCTAACCTGGCCACCTTAATATCCATACCGAGCGAATCAGGGGAGTATTTGATTTCATTCTTTTTACTTGTTTCACTCTTACATTCTTTACTTGAACATTGGGGACAATGTTCATTCTAAGTGTAAGGGGAGAGTAAAATGATGATACCTTACAGATACACTTTCGCTTGAGTTTGTTTGTTTGATGGTAGATGTGTAATAAAACTATGAGAAATACTTGTTAGTGTAATTTTAGCGCCAAATTTCAAATTTTTTACAACATTTAGGATTGAAACTTTAGCCATAGCAAGCGTCTCATGGATAGGAGATCGTATGACTAGCAGAAAACCGTACCATTCAGAAAAATTTTCCACCCACATATGTGAGGTTCACCTTTAGATTTGACAGGAAAAGTGATGAGTGTCTAAATACTCATCATTTTAAACTAATCTGAACTGCCAAAACATCCAAAAACACTCAAATATGCATCATAATACTGAAAATATCTTAGAAGTGTGTTTTATATGTTTTTTTTGGGTAAAAGGGCTTTACCCTGGCAAAATGCATTAACCAACAAACGTTTAAGTACAACGGATGAGAGTGAATCTCTCATCTCGGCCCGTTACATGGGCAACAAACATGCTACAAACAGCAAAAACCAAACAACTAATCATAAGAAAGACAAACCAATCTTATGACCTACCAAACTAAAAAAAACATTACTTTCTACCACGACCTTGGAGATTAATATCATACATGTCACAAAATTCAGCCAAGTGTCCCGGAAGATCATAAACTTGAGCAGCATAATCATCATCTATGAAATCTTCAAAATCAAAGCCGCCACCTCCTGAAGTATGATAACTAGAAGTCACCGGCTCCAAAACCTCATCATCATCACTATCCGAACAAACCACAGCCCCTACCTTAGTAAATGGGTTATTTAACTTAGTAGCAGCAACCGAAGGAGTAGAAGAAGAACTAGGCTTATTACTACCAATTGAATCAGATCCTACCTTGTCCGCTACCTTATTACTACCACTTGAACATTCCAAATCAGCCTCACCACTAGAAATACCACTTGATGCACCACTCACATGAGGTCCTACCTTTTCCGCAACCGTATTACTAACACAAGGACGTTCCAAATCAGCCTCACCACTAGGGATACCATTTGATGCACTAGGAACATCATTAACATCAGAATCATGCACATCAAGAACCCCAAACTGATTAGACGTAGGCACAGACGAACCACTTGCATTAGCTACTTTAGAAGAAGTGGCATCTTGAGTTTTATTCTTAACAACATATACTTTCTTTTTAGGAGCTAGTGTAGGCCCCTTGCTCAAATTAATACCACTTGACAACTTCTTACCTTTACCTTTAGCCTTCTGATTATGAACTTCCTTAAAACCATCATCGGTCTCTTCGAACGAAGTAGTGGGACCAGCAACATTAGTAGAACAGACCGGCTCCTTGACACATTTTGGACAACCATTACGATCATGCCCAAAAACTTTACACAATGAACAGTGAGGAGGCTTCCATTCATACTCAACCTTGATGCATGCAGAAATAATACCACTATCATCCTTCTTTGGTATAGCCATAGTAACCTCATGCTTTAATTCAGAATCGGAAGATATTTCCACTAACGCACGAGCATAGCTAATACGGCCCCGTGAATCAAAACACATTGAGCTTGTAAACGCATCCAACATAATAGGTTTACCAACCTGAGTAGCAATCAAGCTCAAGCCGTCTTCCGAATAAGCAAGCAATGGCACATTGTGCAATTTAATCCACACGGGCAGTTTAGTAACCTCACTCTTAGTCAGCGACACATCAGGAGTCCATTTAGTAAGAATCAAAGGAGAACTACGAATTATCCAAGGACCCCGTTGCATCACATTATCAACACCCTCTTTTGAATCAAATTTAAAGAGGAAAACCCCATCATCATTCTTCATCAGTTTCTTTAAACCAAACTTACCCCACGTATTAGTGACATAGTTTTGAACCAACGGGAATGCAATATTCTTGCCAACAAAGAAACCAACAAGAGTATTATCATAACGGTTCAAAACACCCTCCATAGCAGCCTTTGGAAGTAAAGTATCATGGTTCTCAATACGCACCTCATTAACCAAAGACCGAAAATTAACCTTCCTAGTTACCCTTTCCGGATTCACCACATTAGAAAACGAAGTAGGACCACTCATATTAGCACTTGTGTTTGATCCGCCCCCATTAGAACTGTCACCCACGTTATAAGTATTGGGCACTTTATCAGAACTAGCCTTGAAAACCTCCTCCACACTAGTATACTTCTGGGTTTTCATAGCCTCACTAAATGACGTATTAGGACTAGTAACATTATTGGCATTCGAACCACCCGAAGTATTCAAAGAGGAAGACGCCATGTTAGCAATATCACTATCAAGTTTCTTCATGGCATCATCAAAATGCTTGTGCGCGTTAGCAATTAATTGCTCCACGTCAGGCTGCGTTTCAACCACACTAGGCCGTACCGTATCATCCAAATCAACCTTATCATTAACCTTAATCCCCACATCAGCCCCTTGTGCCACATCTCCAACACTAGTGTCAACCGTAACCCCACTAATCCCAACCGAATCAGTAGAAGAATCACCAAGTGAAACCGGCTTCACTTGTTTATCAATCATGCTAGGTTGTGTTGTAGCACCCGAAGTACTCACGTGATCATTAATACCCTCTGGTCTTGATGTGCTTTGAGGATTAACGACCCTCATAGCTTGCCTAGGCTGAGTAACACCGGCGTCCTCAACCTCATCTCCTTTCAAGCGTTTCATACGAGCAGCTAACACTCCTACATCAACACTAGGAATGTTAGCAACCTTCTTAGCAATCTTAGGACTTAAAAAACCCCTATTCATCTCTCAAATCCAGCAGCAAAACAACCAACAAACAATAATCAAACAAGCAGCAAGCATGCGACCCGAATAAAGAAGATAAAACCCTAATCGATAACGATTAGGGTTTATAGCGATAATAACCAAAAAACTAGCCTCCCACCATGATAATCGTCGAACAGTAATGATATAAATTGAGAACAATCGACTATAAATAAAGAAACAAAACCGACTAGATCAAAGTCGGCTAATAAATCCAAGCGATTACAAGAAACCCTAATAAATCGATCCAATAGAACCGACAATAGCTTTCTTGTGTTTTTTATATGTTTCAAATGCAAAATAATCAAAAACAAGTGAAAAACGTACAAAGTTTGCATAATTGGCAGTTTCAGTCCCTCAAGTTTCAAAAATTATCAAAACTAGTCCCTGGTTATTCTAAAAATATGAAAAAGTCACCAAAGGTCCTTTTTAATCACAAATTACATATTTAGTCCTTTGGTGTAAAATTTCACAAAATTACAAGTTTAGTCCATGTACTTTGCAAAATTGACATAAATGGTCCCTGCGATGTTAAAAATTTGAGAAAATCAACTTTTGTCCTTATGCTACTAATATTTTGCAGGAATGGTCCTTTGGTGGCAAGTTTAGTGAAATGACATATTTAGTTCCTGAAGTTTGGTGAATTGGCAACTTTGGTCCTCGGGGTTTCAAAATTTGGAAAATCACATTTATGGTCCTTGGTTTATCATATGTTGCAAGAATAGTCCTCATGAATACTATGGAAACATTACACAATAGGTCCCTTCACTTTCACGAAATTACAATATTGGTCCTTGTGTTTTGCTAGCCATAAAACCAAACGGATCCTTTGTTTTTATTTAACCCAACAAAACCAAATCCATGCCACACAAACAACCCACCCTTTACCCCTTCCTATTCCTAGGCCCAAAATACACCATCCCAAACCACCCCTAAATTATAAAACGGGGTCAACTCCCCAGTCAAACCCACCCTTTTACCCTTCCACCCCGCCTAAACCACCACCACTATCCTTCTCCCTCACAGAACTAAACCACCCTGGTATTTCCATCACCACTTGACCTCTGTCTTACCCACAACCTTACCCATCCATTACACTTCCCAATAGCATTAAATGCCACCCCCTCTTATACACGCTATCACAGACCCCCAATTGGTCAAACTATAACACCCCGTAAAAATTTTCCTACGATTAACACGTTACCATAACATAGATTAACCATTTTTACCCGTAACAATTTTTTTTTTTATATACTTTGTCAATTACAACGTTATTCACTCTTACCTTGACACGACATTTACACCTAAACCTTAATAACCTAGATACCATACATAATTTAAAACATTGATACTTAATAAGTATACGTTTCAATAATTAACAAATACAATTTAAATAAATCTCGAGCCTATTAAAATTCCCATGTGTACTCGCTAATAATATTGGACCTCTAAGAACCATGAACGACAATTATTATCGACTTTCAAATATAATTACTATACTAGAATATTGATCAAGTTAAGGCACCTTACAAGTTTCATCTCAACTTAACACAAATAGCATTTTATTTCAATACCACTTCGTATAAATTCTAATAAACCACTAACTTTCTGTAACGAATTTAAATCCTCATTTTAAGGCCCTTCTGGTCCGAACCAGGAAAAGTGTAAAACACGAAAGTTGTCCGAAATAATGTTTTACGTCTAGACACGCGAGATTTTTTAACAAAAAATGTAATTCGTGGCTGCTATCCATGGAATACGAATCTGGCCAAAGTAAACCTTAAAAACCATTTTGCCAAACTTACAAAAACGTGTCATAAACTTCCCTAGCACCTCACAAGCCACCCAATGACTTATAACCTGACTCAAATGCAGTGAAATGTCAGGAATGATTTGATACTCTCTCTTACACAATCCCTTGTTGGTTACTCTTGATTGGTGGACATTTTGGTGCCACACCTTAAAACCGAGACAACACATCAACCATTGGCATCATTCGCTTGTCCTAAACCCTCACAAGTCTTCTATAACTTCCCATGCAAACTCATTTGATCACACACAATCATACGTACCAAAGACATAGTTTACGTGAAGTTTACAAGCTAAGTTGGGACGAGAAGTTGGCAAGGCATAAGAACCATAGAAGTGATCCAAGAGAACCATTCTTTGCTCGTCTTGAACCTTGCTGAGCCGTGAACCATATTACATTGAACCTTGTACCTAGCTTGATCCATACGTACCCTTAATCCCCACCAAATCGTGGTGAGGTGAGAAAAACACAAAGCCTCTCTATTTTATTTCATTATATTTATCAATTTTACACGTTTACTTATATCTTTTATTTCATAAATATTAAACGTAACATATATATGTTTTTCCTTCTTTTCATTTTTGACCACACTAAAAATCGAGTATGATAATAATTTTGAGCTAATAATAACGTACACTTAAATTATATCACACGTTCCATGTATACCTTGACCCATTCGAATAAGCACAAAAACACTTAGAATATTTCTAAGTGTTGAAACTATTTTCAAAATGAAGTTTGCTCGATCACTTTGGTCTCGTAAATAAATATTTAGACACGTGACATATTATTTTTAAGGCTCGACCTCATTTTTGACATGACCAACAATTGAGAAACACTTTTTATTCGACCTATTGACCTCGTATGAACTGTTTTTCTAGAGCCAAAGTAAATCGACCTCTAAGCTATTTTTCAGAAATATTTTATAACTTTTGGGCCTTAAAGCCCGTTAAGCTGTTAACAAGCTTACTGCATAAGCTGACCGTATAAGCTTATTTGTAATGTTTTTGTAACATAAAAACAAGCCCGAGACCAGGCCCAAACCTCTCGTAAGTCCTTTGGATCACAAAACGTTAACGGGCCTTTAAATGAGCTCGTTAAGCCCATATAGTGAAAAATAAGCTTTTTAAGGGAATAAGATGTTCTAATAAGCTCTTTTGAACATTCTGAACTTATTGAAATAATAAAAATGATAAACTTTGACTTTGGCGAAATTTGGACTAGATTTGCAAAATTTCTTAAACCGGGGACTAAAAATGCAAGAGTTGTAAACTTTGGGTCAAAACTGTAAATCTGAGTTTTCTGAGTTAAAAACAGTAAATACTGAAACTTGGAGTTATAAAATGTAATTGTTGATATTATTTGGACTTAAATTGAAATGATCGTTAACTTTGGACTAACGGTATAAAGTTTGACCGTTAGGACTAAAAATGGAATTTTGGTGAAACTTAAAGGATCTTTCCGTAATATTATTTTATAAAAATAATATTAATGTCTTATATATAAATGTGAGTATAATTGATGTAAAACTTGATAAGTTAAATGTACGTTATATTATTTGCGACTATAATTAAATTAACGGTAACGACGTTACGTTATTTGTTACCTTTTGAACTTTTATTGTGACATATCGTTTTCACGCTTTGATTTATTCATGATGATTTTCCATCGCACATCGATTATCGATCATTACACTCACAAGTTATATGTATATATAACTTTGTTCTTGAACTTCAAACATTTAAACGAACACGAGTTTTAATAACAAACTGAATGACTAATATTCGCGATAAAACCAGATTTAGACTATCAACTGAAACTTGCATTATCTTTTAGGTTGTGTTGAGTGAAGCCGTTTCCTTGCTTTGTTGAGACTACGATACCACTGTACTACTAAAGTGAGTCATAGCCCCTACTCTTACTTGTTTTACAATGATTTATAAACATTTTCGGGGGAGATACATGCCTAACTATTGTTTTATACTTTTACAAGTACTCGTTAACTATTTACATATTACTGTGATTTCATAGTCCACTCTCTTTAACTATTTTTCCGTGGGGAAGATACATGCTTAAAACTCGAACACAAGTCTTTTATACCGGGTATTGAAATACCGTCAGGCCAATGTTATTTGCTTAAGTTACTATTGCCAAAAGTCCCTCGATCATGAACCTTAATCACTTGAAGGGTGAACGTAAATAAATGTGGATAGTACTATTAGTGATTGACAATCCTCGTTTGGTTGTTAGAGAAAACACCAGGCGCACTTTATTGTTCTTATTATAGGTTATTGGCAAATACCTATCTTGAGGGCCTACTACTTACCGTCATAACTTGAGATTATGATTGGCTGTTAATCGTTGAGTATCATGAGCTTAAGGCAATAACAGGAACATTGAATTAAACTTATTGATTGTATGTGATTACAATACATTCTTAACTTGTGATTCGAAACTCGTGTTAATGGACTTATAAACCAATTACTATTTTTGATGTTGACCCGGTAAAGGGCAAACCAACGGATTGATTTGTATTAAATTGATAAGGAAATCACTCTTTTTCTAATTAACAATTTAAACTATAAACTCTATGAACTCACCAACCTTTGTGTTGACACTTTTTAGCATGTGTTTATCTCAGGTAACTAAACAAGAAGGAACTTGAAGGCACGGAGTGGGCTTGTAACCCGGCATGGGCTTAAAAAAAAAAAAACATTTTGACATATTTTAAATAAACTTGTTGTTTAAATTATGAAACATCTTGATGTCTCGAATATTTGGTATTTTGAATGAATTAAACTTTAAAGCGTCACTTTTGTGTCGTTTTCTATGATTGTGACAAAGATCCTCGAAGTAACACCCAAAAAGTCTTCCGCTGACATTTTAAAGTCTTCCGCTGACGTGACGATTTTGGGGGTGTTACAGATTGGTATTCAGAGCCACGGTTATAGAGAACCAGATGTTTTTAAACATTGGACTATAACCACACTTTAACTGGATCATTTTTACAAAATACCACTTCATGCCCTCCGTGCCTACATTCCAACATCTGGTAGAAAAGTTACTTCTCATTATTTCTTACTTATATAACTTGATATATGCTTACATGTTACGATTATGCTAATAACTATGTTTACTAATCGGGATTATTACAAATACCGTGTCTGTAACAATTCGCAATTTCAGGATAACTTTTATTCCCGAAAATTTCACTATTCACTTTTTACTATTCACTTTTTACTATTCACTTTTCACTATTCATCTCAGAAATTTTTATTTCATATTCTCGTAAGTTAAACTATTTTAACGATAATCCGAGAGTTTGACGCTCGTCGGATCATTTCTGCAAAAATCACAAAGCCGTGTCCGAGATTTACTTTTAGGTTTAAACGTCCTTCTAGCATCCCGATATGTCCATAAAACATTATAAACAATAGAAATATGATTTTCTCTCATTTTAGGACAATTCCAAAAGTTTCGGATTTTTACGTTTTTCAGTTCAGCGTTTTACGCGAATTGCGCGTTTTAGACCCGTGTTTCCAGTTTTTAGCAGGGTTTTCGCACCCGATAGAACCTACCACTCATTTTATATTTTATTATGGACCATTTTAACAAGTTTAGTCATTCCTATAAGTTTCATATTTTTAGGATACCCGGTTTTACGTTTTGAGGCTTAACAGCTTACGGTTAGCAACCTACGGAGTCAAAACTAGCTCTATACCTAGGATAATATCAACCAAGGTCCAACCCTTGCTCCCTAAGCCTTCCAAACCGACTTAGGGGGGGGGGGAGTCACCACACATGTGTCTTAAAATTACAAAAGTGCCCTTAGATCACTACATATTCACAACTTGGTCTCCAAGTTTACCAAGAAAATATCCTAAACATGTAACCTCCTCAAGACCCTATTTAAGCCCCCTCCTCCTCTCCTATTTCGTTCACCATCATAACACACACAAACACCATCTCCTAGCTAATTTACTCCAAGTTATATACAAGATTCAAGAGCTATAACAACATAGAAACCCTAGTTTAGTCTTGATTCATCAAACAACTTACAAACCTTAGAAACTCTTGGTGATTCTCTTGAGTTTAGATCCACTCAATTCACCTAGACCTTCATCACAAATCATTCAAGAATACAAGATTAGCAAGAGTGGTTAAATATTGGAAGCATGGCTATGGTTGGAAAGGGTTAGGAAGATTAAGTAGTAATTCTTGGTTTTGATCTTGGTTCTAGTTAGTTTCCTCACAAGTTGTAAGCAAACCCTTATACACTTTCTTGTTCAATATCATTTCATGCTTATTATGTTTCTTTCATGCTATATATGGTCTTTGTATTGTGTTCATGATGTTTAAAAGTGGATAAAACAAGTATTGATATACATATGTTAACTTATGACAAGCAAACAAGCAAACTAGTGATTTTTATGGAAAACCACGACCACAATAGTATAACTTTGATATTTGACACCTACTTACTATTAAAGAGGACTTAACAAGGAAAACATAGCAATTTGAATCACCCAAAACGAGTATACGAGTCAAAAGTTATGACCATTTGAAGTTAGCGAAACCAAAACGGCAAATCTGCCTAAATTGCATTCTGATCAAATTATGGTTTTGAAAGTCCCACTTCTGGTCCGATTCATCAAAAAGTTAAAACACGAAAGTTGTCCGGAACGACGTTTTCGTTCAGGAATAAAGAAGCTCGAGACCTGAAAATGCTTTCTGAGTGATAATGTTCTTCAAATTCTTAACAGCCCATTTTTAGACCAAAGTCACTATATTATAGTTATGAATTACTAAGACCAAGAGGTCTAATGACCTAAAGCCGAGACCACAACCATGGCTAAAGCCAAGGTTGAGTCTCAAGACCATGGTAACAATGACCAAGGTCACGGCAAAGCCACGGCTAAAGACCATATAACTATTAAAGATCAAAGCTTATATATATATATGTTATCGAATACTACAATAGTAGGGAGCCTCATGTGAGGAGTTCATTGAGTAAGCCGTCGAGATGAGTTGTGGATTTACGAGTTAAAGTGTCCTGGCTCCTCGAACGTTTACTCCATGACTTCTGAATTATGTCGGCCCGAACGGTAGTAAGAGATTTACAACCTATACATGTTTCATAGACCACTTATATTCAAAGACTTACACTATATACTAAGTACTACATCATGAACATTATGCAAGACATATATAGGCAATTCGTCGTATTCTTAGACGTTACTCCAAACCTAAGTCGCAACGTTCTATTATAGGCTGCTCTTAGAGACTTTCGCGATTCGACTACCATTTTCATTTCTCATTACATAGACTTAAGGTGAGTCATAGCCCCTACTCTTTTCGTACTTGTTTTAACTCTTGGGGGGGATACATGCTCAACTACTTGCTTACTTGTACAAATACTCAAAACATTTATACTTGATTGTTTTATACTTGATTGTCTTATACTTGATGGCATTATACTTGATTTCATACATACATGACTGTCTTTTATCTTTGGGAAGTGGCTCCCAGTAAACTTATATCTTTGGGAAGTGGCTCCCAGTTTTCTTTGGGAAGTGGCTCCCAGTTGTCCTTGGGAATTGGCTCCCAAAGTGAGGTCTTCGGAGATGAAGTATAGACTCACTTCTAATTGCTTAAATTGTCTTGATGAACTTATACATGTCTTATTCATGCTATATATGTTAGCAGTGGGTTGTGAACACACAGGTTACAAGTCTCTTATGGCGGGACTTGTAACTGAGTGGATTCACGATGCCTTTGCTGTGTGATCATTCTTTAAGGCTTTTTCAACTGTTTTAAGACAAACTCTATGAACTCACCAACCATTGTGTTGACACTTTAGCATGTTTATCTCAGGTTAGTAAGGCGATAGCTAGTGCATGGAACTTAGAGTCAAGCTGCATATTCTGAAGACTTACGCTTTTATCATTTACCATTCAAAACATTTGTATACATTTATGTATCATACTTTGGAATCTCATGTTTGTAACTTTGAATTCATTAATCGAATGGTAACTTTTCAAAACGTCTCATTTAGAGTTCGTTTTCTATAACTTGTACTTTGTATTATGAAGTAGCACCCCTGTGACACAGTCTTCCGCTGCGGTATTTTGGGGGTGTTACAGATTGGTACCAGAGCCTTGGTTATAGAGAACTAGGTTGCATTTAGTGCCTAGACTATAACTGCTATATACGTTGGGACCTTCCTCTTTATTTGCCTTTCACACAATACATACACTTATGCTTTTTGGTTAGAGGTTTGCTTAGTTCCACGCTGTTAGATGATGTGACTTTAGTATTATAAGGAGCCCCAGAGATTCGTCGAGTCATTAAAAACATGGAGCTCAGTAATAACTATTTAGTTAACTTAATCTTGTGTTTGATGAGACACAAGATTTGAGTTAAATAATATTATTGCTTAGCTTTAGGGATTTGATGATTGGATTATCTTACCATCTGCCTCAGAAGGCGGATTTTGTGTCGGAAATTCTTAAGTAGGATGTTTTAGAATCTCCTTATTTAAATGGATTGGGACGCCTCTTCAGTTAAATAAAGAAATTGTAAATCACCGAACCATAAGTTTATGAGACCTTACTTACATAAATTTGGACGCTTCTTTATGTAAGTAATGTGTTATAAATAAGTGGGCTTAATTGTAGCCGATACAACTCCTTAACCAGAACCTTAGACAAATCAAAGTGAACACCACTATATTGGAAATTCCGAATTCTCTTAGACACACCGTAACTAGTTAACATCAACAGAACTTCGGGGCGAAGTTCTCCTTAAGGGGTAGAGACTGTAACAATTCGCAATTTCAGGATAACTTTTATTCCCGAAAATTTCACTATTCACTTTTTACTATTCACTTTTTACTATTCACTTTTCACTATTCATCTCAGAAATTTTTATTTCATATTCTCGTAAGTTAAACTATTTTAACGATAATCCGAGAGTTTGACGCTCGTCGGATCATTTCTGCAAAAATCACAAAGCCGTGTCCGAGATTTACTTTTAGGTTTAAACGTCCTTCTAGCATCCCGATATGTCCATAAAACATTATAAACAATAGAAATATGATTTTCTCTCATTTTAGGACAATTCCAAAAGTTTCGGATTTTTACGTTTTTCAGTTCAGCGTTTTACGCGAATTGCGCGTTTTAGACCCGTGTTTCCAGTTTTTAGCAGGGTTTTCGCACCCGATAGAACCTACCACTCATTTTATATTTTATTATGGACCATTTTAACAAGTTTAGTCATTCCTATAAGTTTCATATTTTTAGGATACCCGGTTTTACGTTTTGAGGCTTAACAGCTTACGGTTAGCAACCTACGGAGTCAAAACTAGCTCTATACCTAGGATAATATCAACCAAGGTCCAACCCTTGCTCCCTAAGCCTTCCAAACCGACTTAGGGGGGGGGGGAGTCACCACACATGTGTCTTAAAATTACAAAAGTGCCCTTAGATCACTACATATTCACAACTTGGTCTCCAAGTTTACCAAGAAAATATCCTAAACATGTAACCTCCTCAAGACCCTATTTAAGCCCCCTCCTCCTCTCCTATTTCGTTCACCATCATAACACACACAAACACCATCTCCTAGCTAATTTACTCCAAGTTATATACAAGATTCAAGAGCTATAACAACATAGAAACCCTAGTTTAGTCTTGATTCATCAAACAACTTACAAACCTTAGAAACTCTTGGTGATTCTCTTGAGTTTAGATCCACTCAATTCACCTAGACCTTCATCACAAATCATTCAAGAATACAAGATTAGCAAGAGTGGTTAAATATTGGAAGCATGGCTATGGTTGGAAAGGGTTAGGAAGATTAAGTAGTAATTCTTGGTTTTGATCTTGGTTCTAGTTAGTTTCCTCACAAGTTGTAAGCAAACCCTTATACACTTTCTTGTTCAATATCATTTCATGCTTATTATGTTTCTTTCATGCTATATATGGTCTGTGTATTGTGTTCATGATGTTTAAAAGTGGATAAAACAAGTATTGATATACATATGTTAACTTATGACAAGCAAACAAGCAAACTAGTGATTTTTATGGAAAACCACGACCACAATAGTATAACTTTGATATTTGACACCTACTTACTATTAAAGAGGACTTAACAAGGAAAACATAGCAATTTGAATCACCCAAAACGAGTATACGAGTCAAAAGTTATGACCATTTGAAGTTAGCGAAACCAAAACGGCAAATCTGCCTAAATTGCATTCTGATCAAATTATGGTTTTGAAAGTCCCACTTCTGGTCCGATTCATCAAAAAGTTAAAACACGAAAGTTGTCCAGAACGACGTTTTCGTTCAGGAACAAAGAAGCTCGAGACCTGAAAATGCTTTCTGAGTGATAATGTTCTTCAAATTCTTAACAGCCCATTTTTAGACCAAAGTCACTATATTATAGTTATGAATTACTAAGACCAAGAGGTCTAATGACCTAAAGCCGAGACCACAACCATGGCTAAAGCCAAGGTTGAGTCTCAAGACCATGGTAACAATGACCAAGGTCACGGCAAAGCCACGGCTAAAGACCATATAACTATTAAAGATCAAAGCTTATATATATATATGTTATCGAATACTACAATAGTAGGGAGCCTCATGTGAGGAGTTCATTGAGTAAGCCGTCGAGATGAGTTGTGGATTTACGAGTTAAAGTGTCCTGGCTCCTCGAACGTTTACTCCATGACTTCTGAATTATGTCGGCCCGAACGGTAGTAAGAGATTTACAACCTATACATGTTTCATAGACCACTTATATTCAAAGACTTACACTATATACTAAGTACTACATCATGAACATTATGCAAGACATATATAGGCAATTCGTCGTATTCTTAGACGTTACTCCAAACCTAAGTCGCAACGTTCTATTATAGGCTGCTCTTAGAGACTTTCGCGATTCGGCTACCATTTTCATTTCTCATTACATAGACTTAAGGTGAGTCATAGCCCCTACTCTTTTCGTACTTGTTTTAACTCTTGGGGGGGATACATGCTCAACTACTTGCTTACTTGTACAAATACTCAAAACATTTATACTTGATTGTTTTATACTTGATTGTCTTATACTTGATGGCATTATACTTGATTTCATACATACATGACTGTCTTTTATCTTTGGGAAGTGGCTCCCAGTAAACTTATATCTTTGGGAAGTGGCTCCCAGTTTTCTTTGGGAAGTGGCTCCCAGTTGTCCTTGGGAATTGGCTCCCAAAGTGAGGTCTTCGGAGATGAAGTATAGACTCACTTCTAATTGCTTAAATTGTCTTGATGAACTTATACATGTCTTATTCATGCTATATATGTTAGCAGTGGGTTGTGAACACACAGGTTACAAGTCTCTTATGGCGGGACTTGTAACTGAGTGGATTCACGATGCCTTTGCTGTGTGATCATTCTTTAAGGCTTTTTCAACTGTTTTAAGACAAACTCTATGAACTCACCAACCATTGTGTTGACACTTTAGCATGTTTATCTCAGGTTAGTAAGGCGATAGCTAGTGCATGGAACTTAGAGTCAAGCTCCATATTCTGAAGACTTACGCTTTTATCATTTACCATTCAAAACATTTGTATACATTTATGTATCATACTTTGGAATCTCATGTTTGTAACTTTGAATTCATTAATCGAATGGTAACTTTTCAAAACGTCTCATTTAGAGTTCGTTTTCTATAACTTGTACTTTGTATTATGAAGTAGCACCCCTGTGACACAGTCTTCCGCTGCGGTATTTTGGGGGTGTTACAGTGTCTTCATATTTCCATCTGCTAGACTATTATGTGACTTTTAAATAGTTTATGGTACAACTACACTCTAGTATATTAATATATATATTTATATGCTCCCCCAACTATTTTGTGTACTATGCAAATCCTCTTTAATTATCTTGCTTTCATCTTTATAGATGCTTACGACATACTCTTTTCGTACTCTCGGAAAATCCGCACATAAATTATTTTGTCAAATAGTTAAAATCTTAAAATGATTTACAACGTCTTAATTTGAATGGATTGGGACGCCCTTTTGTTCAAATCAAGAAATTATAAATCATTGAACCATAAGTTTATATTTCCTTAGTTACATAGTTTGGGACGCTTCTCTATGTAAATAACGAAATATAGGTTTAATTACTTCTGAGTTAACAGGCATATGAAACCACGAACCCCTAAATCTCACTAGAAACCACGAATATTGATACACAACGATATGACTAACATCGATAATGCTAAGATCATTAGGTAAACCTTGACGTCACTAAACGATGTATCCTCCCAGCTGATAAAAATACCATGTGCACTCACTTCTCCCCAAACTAAATTTCTATCCACAAAAACTGATAATTCAAGAAATTTCTCTACCCTCTTCCTTTTTGTAAAAACCTATATCAACAAAACTCTTTTGTTTAACGGGTAGGTTACCCGCACAGATTTTTGTAACTATTAATTTATCTAAACGTAATAGAATAAAATTCTCACCCAAAGTATGACGAATCTTTTCCAATTAATCAATCCTTCGATGGTCAAATTTTCATCAAAAACTCAACCAAATTGCTACACTCAACTATAACTAAAAATCGTATTTATTTAAGTATTCGAAGCCAAATAAACTCTACATATAGTTTTAGTCATAATTTATTGAAAACCCACCGTTGTAAACTTGACTACAATCAAATGAACCGACTCTAAATATTCTTAACACATGATAACATTCTATATAACGATGCATAAGCAATAAATACGAGCGAAAAATCAACATAAACCATGGCATCAGAAAACGAAGAAAATTTTATTCATACACTAGAGGTTACATGGAAACACAACAAACCTTATTTCAACATTCCAACCACTACACTACGACACTATTCCTCACTTCCAAAACTTGTCAATGAAGATCGCTAGAACCACGAATGGTGCAAGAAACATTAAGATCCCAACCAACATAGCTCGATCTTCGTTCGGAACATACATTAGAAAGATAGCGGTAACAATGGCATACATGATTGCAAGGTTGGTGATGAAGTGAGGCATGTCGACGAGAAGAAAGGGAAAAGAAAAGTTAGGTAAAAAGGAGTGTAATAATGGGTTATTTAAAGAGAATAAGAATTGAGTACTGTACACCACTGTGGTAAAATACTATTTACACCTTAAATAATACTGCCAAATAACAACTATAATTTTGGACTAAAGTTTCCCCAAGTTTTTCTTCTACAATCATACTAGGATTGGTTATCATCAAGTAAAAAGCTAATGTAGTAGTAGATACGTTATGCTAGAAAGTACAATTAGGAAGCTAATAATAAATACGTTATTTGTTCACCTTTTCCACTCACCTTTACGGCTACCTTATCTTAGAATCCCGGGACGGGATTCCGTTTAACGGGTAGGTAATATAACACCCCGTAAAAATTTTCCTACGATTAACACATTACCATAACATAGATTAACCATTTTTACCCGTAACAATTTTTTTTTTATATACTTTGTCAATTACAACGTTATTCACTCTTACCTTGACACGACATTTACACCTAAACCTTAATAACCTAGATACCATACATAATTTAAAACATTGATACTTAATAAGTATACGTTTCAATAATTAACAAATACAATTTAAATAAATCCCGAGCCTATTAAAATTCCCATGTGTACTCGCTAATAATATTGGACCTCTAAGAACCATGAACGACAATTATTATCGACTTTCAAATATAATTACTATACTAGAATATTGATCAAGTTAAGGCACCTTACAAGTTTCATCTCAACTTAACACAAATAGCATTTTATTTCAATACCACTTCGTATAAATTCTAATAAACCACTAACTTTCTGTAACGAATTTAAATCCTCATTTTAAGGCCCTTCTGGTCCGAACCAGGAAAAGTGTAAAACACGAAAGTTGTCCGAAATAATGTTTTACGTCTAGACACGCGAGATTTTTTAACAAAAAATGTAATTCGTGGCTGCTATCCATGGAATACGAATCTGGCCAAAGTAAACCTTAAAAACCATTTTGCCAAACTTACAAAAACGTGTCATAAACTTCCCTAGCACCTCACAAGCCACCCAATGACTTATAACCTGACTCAAATGCAGTGAAATGTCAGGAATGATTTGATACTCTCTCTTACACAATCCCTTGTTGGTTACTCTTGATTGGTGGACATTTTGGTGCCACACCTTAAAACCGAGACAACACATCAACCATTGGCATCATTCGCTTGTCCTAAACCCTCACAAGTCTTCTATAACTTCCCATGCAAACTCATTTGATCACACACAATCATACGTACCAAAGACATAGTTTACGTGAAGTTTACAAGCTAAGTTGGGACGAGAAGTTGGCAAGGCATAAGAACCATAGAAGTGATCCAAGAGAACCATTCTTTGCTCGTCTTGAACCTTGCTGAGCCGTGAACCATATTACATTGAACCTTGTACCTAGCTTGATCCATACGTACCCTTAATCCCCACCAAATCGTGGTGAGGTGAGAAAAACACAAAGCCTCTCTATTTTATTTCATTATATTTATCAATTTTACACGTTTACTTATATCTTTTATTTCATAAATATTAAACGTAACATATATATGTTTTTCCTTCTTTTCATTTTTGACCACACTAAAAATCGAGTATGATAATAATTTTGAGCTAATAATAACGTACACTTAAATTATATCACACGTTCCATGTATACCTTGACCCATTCGAATAAGCACAAAAACACTTAGAATATTTCTAAGTGTTGAAACTATTTTCAAAATGAAGTTTGCTCGATCACTTTGGTCTCGTAAATAAATATTTAGACACGTGACATATTATTTTTAAGGCTCGACCTCATTTTTGACATGACCAACAATTGAGAAACACTTTTTATTCGACCTATTGACCTCGTATGAACTGTTTTTCTAGAGCCAAAGTAAATCGACCTCTAAGCTATTTTTCAGAAATCTTTTATAACTTTTGGGCCTTAAAGCCCGTTAAGCTGTTAACAAGCTTACTGCATAAGCTGACCGTATAAGCTTATTTGTAATGTTTTTGTAACATAAAAACAAGCCCGAGACCAGGCCCAAACCTCTCGTAAGTCCTTTGGATCACAAAACGTTAACGGGCCTTTAAATGAGCTCGTTAAGCCCATATAGTGAAAAATAAGCTTTTTAAGGGAATAAGATGTTCTAATAAGCTCTTTTGAACATTCTGAACTTATTGAAATAATAAAAATGATAAACTTTGACTTTGGCGAAATTTGGACTAGATTTGCAAAATTTCTTAAACCGGGGACTAAAAATGCAAGAGTTGTAAACTTTGGGTCAAAACTGTAAATCTGAGTTTTCTGAGTTAAAAACAGTAAATACTGAAACTTGGAGTTATAAAATGTAATTGTTGATATTATTTGGACTTAAATTGAAATGATCGTTAACTTTGGACTAACGGTATAAAGTTTGACCGTTAGGACTAAAAATGGAATTTTGGTGAAACTTAAAGGATCTTTCCGTAATATTATTTTATAAAAATAATATTAATGTCTTATATATAAATGTGAGTATAATTGATGTAAAACTTGATAAGTTAAATGTACGTTATATTATTTGCGACTATAATTAAATTAACGGTAACGACGTTACGTTATTTGTTACCTTTTGAACTTTTATTGTGACATATCGTTTTCACGCTTTGATTTATTCATGATGATTTTCCATCGCACATCGATTATCGATCATTACACTCACAAGTTATATGTATATATAACTTTGTTCTTGAACTTCAAACATTTAAACGAACACGAGTTTTAATAACAAACTGAATGACTAATATTCGCGATAAAACCAGATTTAGACTATCAACTGAAACTTGCATTATCTTTTAGGTTGTGTTGAGTGAAGCCGTTTCCTTGCTTTGTTGAGACTACGATACCACTGTACTACTAAAGTGAGTCATAGCCCCTACTCTTACTTGTTTTACAATGATTTATAAACATTTTCGGGGGAGATACATGCCTAACTATTGTTTTATACTTTTACAAGTACTCGTTAACTATTTACATATTACTGTGATTTCATAGTCCACTCTCTTTAACTATTTTTCCGTGGGGAAGATACATGCTTAAAACTCGAACACAAGTCTTTTATACCGGGTATTGAAATACCGTCAGGCCAATGTTATTTGCTTAAGTTACTATTGCCAAAAGTCCCTCGATCATGAACCTTAATCACTTGAAGGGTGAACGTAAATAAATGTGGATAGTACTATTAGTGATTGACAATCCTCGTTTGGTTGTTAGAGAAAACACCAGGCGCACTTTATTGTTCTTATTATAGGTTATTGGCAAATACCTATCTTGAGGGCCTACTACTTACCGTCATAACTTGAGATTATGATTGGCTGTTAATCGTTGAGTATCATGAGATTAAGGCAATAACAGGAACATTGAATTAAACTTATTGATTGTATGTGATTACAATACATTCTTAACTTGTGATTCGAAACTCGTGTTAATGGACTTATAAACCAATTACTATTTTTGATGTTGACCCGGTAAAGGGCAAACCAACGGATTGATTTGTATTAAATTGATAAGGAAATCACTCTTTTTCTAATTAACAATTTAAACTATAAACTCTATGAACTCACCAACCTTTGTGTTGACACTTTTTAGCATGTGTTTATCTCAGGTAACTAAACAAGAAGGAACTTGAAGGCACGGAGTGGGCTTGTAACCCGGCATGGGCTTAAAAAAAAAAAACATTTTGACATATTTTAAATAAACTTGTTGTTTAAATTATGAAACATCTTGATGTCTCGAATATTTGGTATTTTGAATGAATTAAACTTTAAAGCGTCACTTTTGTGTCGTTTTCTATGATTGTGACAAAGATCCTCGAAGTAACACCCAAAAAGTCTTCCGCTGACATTTTTAAGTCTTCCGCTGACGTGACGATTTTGGGGGTGTTACAGATTGGTATTCAGAGCCACGGTTATAGAGAACCAAATGTTTTTAAACATTGGACTATAACCACACTTTAACTGGACCATTTTTACAAAATACCACTTCATGCCCTCCGTGCCTACATTCCAACATCTGGTAGAAAAGTTACTTCTCATTATTTCTTACTTATATAACTTGATATATGCTTACATGTTACGATTATGCTAATAACTATGTTTACTAATCGGGATTATTACAAATACCGTGTCTTCATATTTCCATCTGCTAGACTATTATGTGACTTTTAAATAGTTTATGGTACAACTACACTCTAGTATATTAATATATATATTTATATGCTCCCCCAACTATTTTGTGTACTATGCAAATCCTCTTTAATTATCTTGCTTTCATCTTTATAGATGCTTACGACATACTCTTTTCGTACTCTCGGAAAATCCGCACATAAATTATTTTGTCAAATAGTTAAAATCTTAAAATGATTTACAACGTCTTAATTTGAATGGATTGGGACGCCCTTTTGTTCAAATCAAGAAATTATAAATCATTGAACCATAAGTTTATATTTCCTTAGTTACATAGTTTGGGACGCTTCTCTATGTAAATAACGAAATATAGGTTTAATTACTTCTGAGTTAACAGGCATATGAAACCACGAACCCCTAAATCTCACTAGAAACCACGAATATTGATACACAACGATATGACTAACATCGATAATGCTAAGATCATTAGGTAAACCTTGACGTCACTAAACGATGTATCCTCCCAGCTGATAAAAATACCATGTGCACTCACTTCTCCCCAAACTAAATTTCTATCCACAAAAACTGATAATTCAAGAAATTTCTCTACCCTCTTCCTTTTTGTAAAAACCTATATCAACAAAACTCTTTTGTTTAACGGGTAGGTTACCCGCACAGATTTTTGTAACTATTAATTTATCTAAACGTAATAGAATAAAATTCTCACCCAAAGTATGACGAATCTTTTCCAATTAATCAATCCTTCGATGGTCAAATTTTCATCAAAAACTCAACCAAATTGCTACACTCAACTATAACTAAAAATCGTATTTATTTAAGTATTCGAAGCCAAATAAACTCTACATATAGTTTTAGTCATAATTTATTGAAAACCCACCGTTGTAAACTTGACTACAATCAAATGAACCGACTCTAAATATTCTTAACACATGATAACATTCTATATAACGATGCATAAGCAATAAATACGAGCGAAAAATCAACATAAACCATGGCATCAGAAAACGAAGAAAATTTTATTCATACACTAGAGGTTACATGGAAACACAACAAACCTTATTTCAACATTCCAACCACTACACTACGACACTATTCCTCACTTCCAAAACTTGTCAATGAAGATCGCTAGAACCACGAATGGTGCAAGAAACATTAAGATCCCAACCAACATAGCTCGATCTTCGTTCGGAACATACATTAGAAAGATAGCGGTAACAATGGCATACATGATTGCAAGGTTGGTGATGAAGTGAGGCATGTCGACGAGAAGAAAGGGAAAAGAAAAGTTAGGTAAAAAGGAGTGTAATAATGGGTTATTTAAAGAGAATAAGAATTGAGTACTGTACACCACTGTGGTAAAATACTGTTTACACCTTAAATAATACTGCCAAATAACAACTATAATTTTGGACTAAAGTTTCCCCAAGTTTTTCTTCTACAATCATACTAGGATTGGTTATCATCAAGTAAAAAGCTAATGTAGTAGTAGATACGTTATGCTAGAAAGTACAATTAGGAAGCTAATAATAAATACGTTATTTGTTCACCTTTTCCACTCACCTTTACGGCTACCTTATCTTAGAATCCCGGGACGGGATTCCGTTTAACGGGTAGGTAATATAACACCCCGTAAAAATTTTCCTACGATTAACACATTACCATAACATAGATTAACCATTTTTACCCGTAACAATTTTTTTTTTATATACTTTGTCAATTACAACGTTATTCACTCTTACCTTGACACGACATTTACACCTAAACCTTAATAACCTAGATACCATACATAATTTAAAACATTGATACTTAATAAGTATACGTTTCAATAATTAACAAATACAATTTAAATAAATCCCGAGCCTATTAAAATTCCCATGTGTACTCGCTAATAATATTGGACCTCTAAGAACCATGAACGACAATTATTATCGACTTTCAAATATAATTACTATACTAGAATATTGATCAAGTTAAGGCACCTTACAAGTTTCATCTCAACTTAACACAAATAGCATTTTATTTCAATACCACTTCGTATAAATTCTAATAAACCACTAACTTTCTGTAACGAATTTAAATCCTCATTTTAAGGCCCTTCTGGTCCGAACCAGGAAAAGTGTAAAACACGAAAGTTGTCCGAAATAATGTTTTACGTCTAGACACGCGAGATTTTTTAACAAAAAATGTAATTCGTGGTTGCTATCCATGGAATACGAATCTGGCCAAAGTAAACCTTAAAAACCATTTTGCCAAACTTACAAAAACGTGTCATAAACTTCCCTAGCACCTCACAAGCCACCCAATGACTTATAACCTGACTCAAATGCAGTGAAATGTCAGGAATGATTTGATACTCTCTCTTACACAATCCCTTGTTGGTTACTCTTGATTGGTGGACATTTTGGTGCCACACCTTAAAACCGAGACAACACATCAACCATTGGCATCATTCGCTTGTCCTAAACCCTCACAAGTCTTCTATAACTTCCCATGCAAACTCATTTGATCACACACAATCATACGTACCAAAGACATAGTTTACGTGAAGTTTACAAGCTAAGTTGGGACGAGAAGTTGGCAAGGCATAAGAACCATAGAAGTGATCCAAGAGAACCATTCTTTGCTCGTCTTGAACCTTGCTGAGCCGTGAACCATATTACATTGAACCTTGTACCTAGCTTGATCCATACGTACCCTTATTCCCCACCAAATCGTGGTGAGGTGAGAAAAACACAAAGCCTCTCTATTTTATTTCATTATATTTATCAATTTTACACGTTTACTTATATCTTTTATTTCATAAATATTAAACGTAACATATATATGTTTTTCCTTCTTTTCATTTTTGACCACACTAAAAATCGAGTATGATAATAATTTTGAGCTAATAATAACGTACACTTAAATTATATCACACGTTCCATGTATACCTTGACCCATTCGAATAAGCACAAAAACACTTAGAATATTTCTAAGTGTTGAAACTATTTTCAAAATGAAGTTTGCTCGATCACTTTGGTCTCGTAAATAAATATTTAGACACGTGACATATTATTTTTAAGGCTCGACCTCATTTTTGACATGACCAACAATTGAGAAACACTTTTTATTCGACCTATTGACCTCGTATGAACTGTTTTTCTAGAGCCAAAGTAAATCGACCTCTAAGCTATTTTTCAGAAATCTTTTATAACTTTTGGGCCTTAAAGCCCGTTAAGCTGTTAACAAGCTTACTGCATAAGCTGACCGTATAAGCTTATTTGTAATGTTTTTGTAACATAAAAACAAGCCCGAGACCAGGCCCAAACCTCTCGTAAGTCCTTTGGATCACAAAACGTTAACGGGCCTTTAAATGAGCTCGTTAAGCCCATATAGTGAAAAATAAGCTTTTTAAGGGAATAAGATGTTCTAATAAGCTCTTTTGAACATTCTGAACTTATTGAAATAATAAAAATGATAAACTTTGACTTTGGCGAAATTTGGACTAGATTTGCAAAATTTCTTAAACCGGGGACTAAAAATGCAAGAGTTGTAAACTTTGGGTCAAAACTGTAAATCTGAGTTTTCTGAGTTAAAAACAGTAAATACTGAAACTTGGAGTTATAAAATGTAATTGTTGATATTATTTGGACTTAAATTGAAATGATCGTTAACTTTGGACTAACGGTATAAAGTTTGACCGTTAGGACTAAAAATGGAATTTTGGTGAAACTTAAAGGATCTTTCCGTAATATTATTTTATAAAAATAATATTAATGTCTTATATATAAATGTGAGTATAATTGATGTAAAACTTGATAAGTTAAATGTACGTTATATTATTTGCGACTATAATTAAATTAACGGTAACGACGTTACGTTATTTGTTACCTTTTGAACTTTTATTGTGACATATCGTTTTCACGCTTTGATTTATTCATGATGATTTTCCATCGCACATCGATTATCGATCATTACACTCACAAGTTATATGTATATATAACTTTGTTCTTGAACTTCAAACATTTAAACGAACACGAGTTTTAATAACAAACTGAATGACTAATATTCGCGATAAAACCAGATTTAGACTATCAACTGAAACTTGCATTATCTTTTAGGTTGTGTTGAGTGAAGCCGTTTCCTTGCTTTGTTGAGACTACGATACCACTGTACTACTAAAGTGAGTCATAGCCCCTACTCTTACTTGTTTTACAATGATTTATAAACATTTTCGGGGGAGATACATGCCTAACTATTGTTTTATACTTTTACAAGTACTCGTTAACTATTTACATATTACTGTGATTTCATAGTCCACTCTCTTTAACTATTTTTCCGTGGGGAAGATACATGCTTAAAACTCGAACACAAGTCTTTTATACCGGGTATTGAAATACCGTCAGGCCAATGTTATTTGCTTAAGTTACTATTGCCAAAAGTCCCTCGATCATGAACCTTAATCACTTGAAGGGTGAACGTAAATAAATGTGGATAGTACTATTAGTGATTGACAATCCTCGTTTGGTTGTTAGAGAAAACACCAGGCGCACTTTATTGTTCTTATTATAGGTTATTGGCAAATACCTATCTTGAGGGCCTACTACTTACCGTCATAACTTGAGATTATGATTGGCTGTTAATCGTTGAGTATCATGAGCTTAAGGCAATAACAGGAACATTGAATTAAACTTATTGATTGTATGTGATTACAATACATTCTTAACTTGTGATTCGAAACTCGTGTTAATGGACTTATAAACCAATTACTATTTTTGATGTTGACCCGGTAAAGGGCAAACCAACGGATTGATTTGTATTAAATTGATAAGGAAATCACTCTTTTTCTAATTAACAATTTAAACTATAAACTCTATGAACTCACCAACCTTTGTGTTGACACTTTTTAGCATGTGTTTATCTCAGGTAACTAAACAAGAAGGAACTTGAAGGCACGGAGTGGGCTTGTAACCCGGCATGGGCTTAAAAAAAAAAACATTTTGACATATTTTAAATAAACTTGTTGTTTAAATTATGAAACATCTTGATGTCTCGAATATTTGGTATTTTGAATGAATTAATCTTTAAAGCGTCACTTTTGTGTCGTTTTCTATGATTGTGACAAAGATCCTCGAAGTAACACCCAAAAAGTCTTCCGCTGACATTTTTAAGTCTTCCGCTGACGTGACGATTTTGGGGGTGTTACACAAACCGTTTTCTCCCGCCAAAACTTAATTGATGGCCAGGATCGATTTCACTCATCCAATGGTGGTGGGAAAATTTTTGTGGGGCCCACAAGACATAATTGGATGCTATAAAAGCAAGGAAGAAGGCAGAAGATAGAGTAGTAGATTAATTAGAGGAGAATAGTGTAATCGTAGTGTAATTTTATTATTTGTTGTAATCCTTAGTTAAAATCAGTTGTACTACCCTAAAAAGTTCTCTCTCTCCCTTTGGCGATTTTCCAGCCGCCACCTCCATATTTTCCGGCCAAACCATCTCCTACACACGCCTCTCTACCATTCTTGGTATGCAATCGTGTTTAGGGTTGTGTTTTTATTGAGAGGTGGCGTGCTGCAGAAACCCTAACTTTTCCAAATCGTTTTACTCACTTTTGGTGAATCGTTTTTTAGGGTTTCAATCGCTATTTGGTTTTTATTCGCACCCTTGATTCTGTTTATCATAAGTCGGTTGTTTAATCGATTTTATCTGGTATGATTTGGGTGGACCTGTTCATTCAATTTAAAAACCTCTTTGGGGGTATATGTGGTCGACTGTTTGGGTTATTCTATGCTTAACGATATACTAAACCCTTTTAGGGTTCGGTATCTTTTGCTGCTGGGCGTGATTGGGTTGTTTCTTTGCTTGGATGTTCTTAGCAGATGTACATAATTTGTTTGTGGGTTAAGAGAGATGGAAGTAATGTAAGTTAAGTTTGAGGGAATCTTATTCAAAAACCCTACTTTCACAGATCTGTATGCGTTTGATCTATTCTTCGATCGTGTGATTGTTCTTTGATGTTAGGGTTTTTAACCCTTGTCGCTGGTCTTTACATTCATTATACCAGATCTGGTTTAATCAGACCTGGACGTATTACAAGACCTGCTGTTATTGACTTGGAAGTTAGGGTTTTGAAAACCCTATATGGTCGTTGTTGCTATTGGGTCCTTGAGGAGAGTTCTTAATCTGCTATTAATTTAGTGGTGCCCTCGTTTCTCATTAGACCTGGTGTCGATTGTTTATTAGGGTTTTGGAAACCCTATGATTGTTTGTACATTGCTGCTACTGTTGGCGCTGCGTGATGGTGGTGGTAGTATACTTGGTAGTCATCGGTTTAAGTGTAAGTATGGCATGATCTGATCGTTATTGGGTTGGTGGTTTTGCTGTTATGGTATGTTACAATCCTAATACTATGTGATGATGCTGTTCATTATCATGGTTCGATCAGTTAATGTTCATTATGGGGTGTTATTCTGTACGTTAGGGTCGGGTGATACCCTATGGCTCGTCTATGGCAGCCTCTAGCCACTTTGGTTTTCATTCAGATTCAAGTTGGTGTGGCGTTCATTGTGTTGCCATAGGGTTCGTGTGGCAAACATCGATCACATGGTTCCTGTTTGTGACTCATGGATTTCCGTTTGCTGATTATTCTGAAACCATGGTGTCAAACCATGGGTATTAGGATTCAACTGGAAGTTAACTGGAAGTTAGGGTTTTATGAACCCTATTATCTGCGTTTGTCAACTGGATGTGGTTTCATGAACCTTGTTTTTACATTTAGATTGTCATTTAAATGTAATTGGTTTTTCTGCGTTTAGCAGTTGTTTAGCTTAGTTACATTTGTAGAGTCAAATCGCCTATGTAACGGGCTGAGGGCATGGGATTCACCCATGTCAATTGTACTTCATTGTTTTTGGCGTAATATATTTACCGGGGTTTAAACCCTTTTACCCAAAAAAAAATCAGTTGTACTGAAGTTATTTAATGTAATCTTAACTGTTTTAAACCTTTAATTACATCCTTGTTCAGCAAATCCGTATTTAGCAATTTTTAAGTGAAATTGACAATTTCACTTCTTATTGTTATCTGTTGTAGTTATAGACTCTAAATTGCTCACATAAGCTCCTGACAAGGCTTTATAAGCTTTTAGAAACTTAAAATAGCTTTAGTCTTTAAAATAAAAAAATCCAAAAAGAAATCAAGAAAAACAAAGAAAAATAAAGAAGAAATCAGTTTGTGAGAGAAGAAGATTGGAGCAGGTTAATTGTAGATTGATTGGGTATTAAAAGCTTATTGGGAAGCTAATAGGTGTAATCTAAGCCTTTGTTCTCAGTTCTCCATTGAATTCCATCTTTATAAGCTTTTTCATCCATTTTTGGCATTCTTCTGTTCATTACTTATTATCTGCTTATTTGCATTTAAGTATACTTATTTGGTATGAACTAGTATTTATATTGTTTAAAACAACTAGTTTGTTCATTAAGATATTAAGTTACTTGATGCGTGGGAATCGCAACAGGCTTTACCTCTCGAGGGATCTCGAGAAGCTTACAACCCCCACCAGGCAGTGTACCTGATCGTTGTAGTATAGTATAGTGACAAGTACCAGGGGATTGATCGTTCAGCTTAGGAATAGTGTCGCTAGGATTAGAAAACCTAATTACTAGTTCTAGAGGTGAGGGATGATTATTTTTGTATTTTTATGTTTTTATGAAAGCAAGTAAAATCTCGGATTTTGGAAGAGTGGGCGGAATTAGTTGCTATTCAACTAACCCAAAACTAATATATAATCAAAATAAAATACTGAAAATGAAATTAAACTAATTATTACAAGGTTGTGAGCAGTAATTGGAGAAATTGTGTTTACTTAGACTTCACTACTCCCTAGATATCTTTTACACGTTAATTACTTGTTATAATTGTATGGATGACGGATTGTATTCCTTAATACCATTCATGGGGTGGCATACATAACTCCCCAATTCTATGAGCTCTTATCTCCTCCTACACCATGACCCAGCACAACTATAGGGATTGTAAACAGTGGCTCATGCATTAAATACAACCAATAAAGACCTAGTACGCCTCGGTTCATGTTTCTTAAGACGTTCAAGCATGTTACCATTTGGAGATCTGCCAGTTTTCTTAAGCCTAACATATAAAATCATTCATCCAAGACAAGAATAAACAAGTAATCAACACATAATCAACATCTAGGTTTCATTAGCTCTAAGCAAACACAAAAGAGATCTAGCCTAGCATAATGGAATTGAGACAAGAACAAGATATAGACAACCAACACATAGACATATTGATTGAATTAGAAGAACACTTATCTCAATTACAATGCAAGGTATCAAGGGTTTGGAACCCTTGAAAAACCTGTAAAAGATGCACCAAATTCGTCTTTAGGGTTTCACCAAAACTTCTCTCTCTTTTAATGTAAAAACTAGAAAACTATATATAGGAAAACTGGGCTGACGGCGTCAAGACAACATTGTGGTGCCGTCACCTCGCCGCCAAATACTTCCTCGAACGGCCTTGATCTACTTATGACGGCCTGTGTGACGCCGTCACCAACCACGGTATTTTATTCTTGGCACTTTGACGCCGTCAGGATGACTTTTGACGCCGTCATCAACTACGGTATTTTATTCTTGATGTCTGACGCCGTCAGGGTATAACTCTTGACGCCGTCACCTAGTGTTTTAAGCATGGAAAATTGATACTTTGCCGTTTTCTTCACTTTTATGCTCCAAAAACGTCCAAAATGGCTTCTTTTCCAGAATTCACTCTCCAAGTACCTAAAATCACAAAAGGAACGATTTAGGGCAATATTTGATCAAATAAAGTCGGATTCGGGCTTAAATGACCCCCTAAAAACGGATCATTTTTCGCCTCATCATATACCCTTACACTTGAGATTTGCTTGTCCTCAAGCAAATGAGCTTTTATTCTACTCAAAAGACAAGTTAGGGGTCATTTAACACTAATATAAAAGTAATTACAACAAATAATCGTTCCACTAAAGACCAATAGACAAGCACGGAGGTCATACACAAGCACCTCACAAATAGTGTTTAGATACTCACATCTCTCGGGTGTAATAAAGTAATATAACATTATGGAAATGGAAGATATCTCTCACTACCTGTCATAGCAAAATAGATTACCATAGGCTTGGGAAAGGATCAAACCTCCACCACATGGCGTAAGCACCTAGGATAAACTATCAAAGAGGTCTTTTAAAGGGTTGTAACGTTAGGTATAGGGATATGAATTACACGGTTTTGTTGGATAAAGGAAGTTTTACTGGTGGCGAGTTAACAATCTTGGTTAATTACATGTACAAGATGGCGTTGCTAAGCCAAGACTAGACTCGACTTAAGCTAATAAATGAAAAATAACAAAAATATAAAATGAACATAGAATGAAAACGGGATGGTAGTCCGTATGTTTTTTTTTTTTTTTTTTTTTTTTTTTTTTTTTTTTTTTGCATACACTCTTACCCTACCATCCAAAATAATACATCATAGGGGTTGAACATTCCCCTTACACTTGAATCTTTACATACTTTACAATTAACTAATCTAATGATTCGAATTAAGAAAATCAAAACACTTGGAGCACTTTTAAGATTAACGTACATATGTGGGTAATAAATGATGTTCATCCCCATTACTCCATAAAATAAGTACTTACCCATGAGTCCCAATCGTCCCAAAACAATATGTACAAGGATATGACTCGACTTAGCAACCATGTAATCAATTAGAAAGTTAACTTAGGGTTTAACAAATAACAATAATGCACTAAAAATGAGCGCATACACGGAAGGCTAAGGCGATTTGGTTGTACATTTAAGTGGGGAGTAACAAATTCTTCCTTTAAGTAAGATGCTTAAAGTTAGAAACGAAAAGATAGGCTCGGAGGGGTGTACTAGGGGTTTCGTGTACTAAAAATGAGTACAACGCTAAGGGTGTGGGAAAAATTAGTTGACTTAACTAGCCAAATAATATGACTTAAATGGTCAAGTAATTATGATACGGGTTTAACACAAGGGTAATCCTAATGCCTCTTATCATGTAGTAAATCCTACCACACGAATGTAGTCTCACTAGCGGTCTCGGGATGCATCACTAACGCAAGTTCTAGAATCTAAATGCTACCGGTACACTCATAAGCACTAATAATGAATGCTTTTCCTATCAAATCTAAAGGCGAACCTCACATTTTTGGGTGGAAAATTTTTCTGAATATACGGTTATGTGCTAGTCATACAATCTCCTATCCATGAGACGCTTGCTATGGCTAAAGTTTCACTCCTAAATGTTGTAAAAAATTTTAAATTTGACGCTAAAATTACACTAACAAGTATTTCTCATAGTTTTATTACACATCTACTATCAAACAAAACAAACTCAAGCGAAAGTGCATATGTAAGGTATCATCTTTTTACCCTCCCCTTACACTTAAGATGAACATTGTCCCCAATGTTCAAGTAAAGAATGTAAAAGTGAAAAAGTAAAGAGAATGAAATCAAATACTCCCCTGATTCGCTCGGTATGGATTATAGGTTGGCCAGGTTAGATCTTCCTTCAAGAAAACGAACAATCAAAGCTTCCCTTCTAGAATATAAATCATCTTCTTGTCGAACATAACCTGTAGATCCTGACAAAAATAGACAAGACAACCTTGCGTAAAATCGACGGCATCCTATATAAGTTACTAAATCCTAGAAAACAAAGTAAGATATAATGCTTGTGGAATGAAGTTTGCAGATTTCCTGGAGATTATAAAACTTAATAATTCACAAAAACCATAAGACTCCGTTAGAAAAACAAAACTGGTAAAATTTCCAGATTTTTGACTCCTGACGCCGTCAAGAGTAATACTCTGACGCCGTCAGAATGGACCTGCAGAAATTCTTATGTTAAGTTTCCGGAAAATTTCTGGAAAAACTTGGTCCTACTTCCTGGAAAATTCTGTAAAACTTCATTGTGACTCAATACAAGCATTTGACTCTAACAAATACGAATATACATGCTCATTTAATATTGCGGAGAATCATGATCGGTTTGTTTCTTAAAAACATATTTGGGGTTTCCCCTTACACTTATCTTTTGCAAAAATACTTTTAGGTTGGAGTTAAGACTAGGCCAAACAACATAGTAAAGTATTTCCACATTTTATTTGAGAAACATGATCAACCAACAATAAAAATAAAACATGCATACGGAAGCAAATAACAATCAAACAAATAAAATCACACAAACATGGGTTGCCTCCCAAGAAGCGCTTTTCTTTATTTACGAGTCTTGTAGCTAGACTCAAAGTCATGGGCTACTACGTGATCTCATCATCAAACGTCACATCCTCCTCGCTAATCATTTCATTGTTATTTTCTTGGTAGTGTTTTACGCGTTGTATGTTAACCGTGAATTCCCTACCTTCATCATCAATTAACACTACCACTCCAAATTTAGAAGAATTCTTTACCGTGAACGGCCCATACCATCTAGACTTAAGTTTTCCCGGGAATAATCTCAACCGAGAATTGTACAATAGGACCTTGTCTCCTTCTGAAAATTCTTTGGGTTTCTTAATTCTTTGGTCATGCCATCTTTTAGCTCTTTCTTTATATGTGATGGAGGATTCGTAGGCTTCTAGTCTAAGCTCATCAAGCTCGTGTAATTGCAAAAACCTATTATTCCCAGCAGTTGTGTAATCTAAGTTGCATGCCTTAAGCGCCTAATAAGCCTTGTGTTCTAATTCTACCGGTAAGTGACATGCCTTACCATACACCATGCGGAATGGGGTCGTTCCAATAGGTGTTTTGTAAGCAGTTCGGAATGCCCATAAGGCTTCGTCGAGTTTGAATGACCAGTCCTTTCTGTTTTGACTAACCGTTTTTTCAAGTATTCTTTTAATAGCTCTATTGGTGTTTTCGACTTGGCCATTGGTCTGTGGATGATAGGCGGTGGAGAATCGATGGGGTACTCCATACCTCTTCATGACCTTTTCCATTTGTGCATTGCAAAAATGTGTCCCCCTATCACTGATGAGAGCTTTCGGAATCCCGAATCTTGCGAAAAGCTTTTTCAGGAAATGAATGACTACTCTTGCATCATTGGTCCTAAGGGCTTGTGCCTCAACCCATTTGGAAACATAGTCAATGGCGACTAAGATGTACTCGTTTCCCCCTGAGGATGGAAAAGGTCCCATGAAGTCAATCCCCCAAACATCGAATACCTCACAAACTTGTATAAAGTTCTGAGGTGCCTCATCCCTATGTGATATATTTCCTGCTCGTTGACATGCATCGCACGCCTGCACCATTTCTTTTACATCACGGAAAATTGTGGGCCAATAGAATCCTGCATCGAGAATCTTTCGGGCGGTAACGTTTATCCCATGATGCCCTCCGGAGGGACCGGAGTGACATTCCCTCATAATTTTTACTGCCTCATTCGCAGAAACACAACGCCTTATAATGTGGTCAGGACACCTTCGGAATAAAAAGGGTTCATCCCAGAGGTAGTATTTTAGCTGGGAAAAGAACCTCTTCCTCTCGTACTTAGTCAGGTGTTCAGGAACAAGTCTACATCTACTTGCGAAGTAATTGGCAAAGTCGGCGTACCATGGCTCCGAATCAATCATTGACATCAGTTGTTCGTCAGGAAACGAATCCCTAATCTCACTTCTATCGTGCTTATCCAAGGGGTTTTCAAGACGAGATAGATGATCTGCGGCTAGATTCTCTGCCCCCCTCTTATCGCGAATCTCAACATCGAATTCTTATAACAACAAGATCCACCGAATTAGTCGCGGCTTGGCATCCTGTTTCGCAAACAGATATCGAAGAGCTGAGTGATCAGTGAAGACAACTGTCTTTGAAAGAACAAGATATTGTCGGAATTTGTCGAATGCAAACACCACGGCTAGTAATTCTTTTTCGGTGGTGGAGTAGTTCTCTTGAGCGGGATTCATGGTTTTGCTAACGTTGTAAATGGGTTGAAAAAGCTTGTCACGTCGTTGACCCAATACAGCCCCGACAGCGAAGTCGCTAGCGTCACACATGATTTCAAATGGTAACTCCCAGTTGGGTGTGATCATGATTGGAGCTTGAGTGAGTTCCCTTTTCAAGAGATCGAAAGCATCTTTGCATTCTTGGGAAAAATCGAATGGAGCATCCTTCACAAGCAATTGAGTCATTGGCCGGGCAATTTTGGAGAAGTCTTTGATGAATCTCCGATAAAATCCGGCGTGCCCCAAAAAGCTGCGTATTGCCTTAACAGTCGTGGGGTATGGTAACTTAGATATAGCTTCAACTTTAGCTTGGTCCACCTCTATTCCGTTCCTAGAGATCTTATGTCCTAACACAATTCCTTCCTTTACCATGAAATGACACTTCTCCCAATTTAACACCAAGTTGGTTTCCTCACAACGTTTAAGCATCTTTTCTAAATTAGCAAGACAGCGGTCGAAGGAGTTTCCGAAGACTGAAAAGTCATCCATGAACACTTCCATGCTGTCTTCCATGAGTTCGTGAAAGATTGCGGTCATGCAACGTTGGAAAGTGGCGGGGGCATTACATAGCCCAAAAGGCATCCTTTTGTAGGCAAATGTTCCATAGCGGCAAGTAAACGTGGTCTTTTCTTGGTCCTCGGGTGCTATGGGGATTTGAAAATATCCAGAGAATCCATCCAAGAAGTAATAGTACTTGTGCCCAGATAATCTCTCTAACATCTGATCAATGAATGGTAAGGGAAAGTGATCTTTCCTCGTGGCATCGTTGAGCTTTTGATAGTCAATGCACACCCGCCATCCAGTGACAGTCCTCTGGGGCACCATCTCGCCCCTGTCATTTTTTACTACAGTCATTCCACCCTTTTTAGGTACTACCTGCACAGGACTGACCCAGGGGCTATCCGAGATCGGGTAAATCAATCCTGCATCTAAAAGTTTTATGACTTCTTTCTTCACTACTTCTTTAATGTTAGGGTTCACGCGCCTCTGGGGTTGCACGGTAGGTTTATAATCTTCTTCTATGAGAATCATATGTGTGCAAAAAGTCGAGTCAATCCCCTTAATGTCGGCTACACTCCATGCAAGCACCCCCTTGTATTTCTTTAGGACCTCTAAGAGTTTAACTTTTTGTTCATGTTCCAAGGAGGAGTTTATGATTACCGGGAGTTGACTTTCTCCCTGAAGAAAGGCATATTCCAAATGATTAGGGCGCTCTTTAAGATCTACGTCAGGGGGCTCGATAATAGAAGGTTTGAGCTTGTTTTCGGGCTTTCGGAGCTCGAGATGCTCCGTTGCCTCTTGTCTAGGGTAGAAGGATACTGCATTAACATCCTCCGTCTTTTCCACCTCTAGCAAAGGCAGAAAACTTTCGTCCCGTAGCCAGCCTTCATCGATTTGTTCATCGATGCAACTATCAATGACATCTGTGAGTTCATCTACTTCCCCGATAAAGTAGAGCCGGTTGGCTGCTTCGAGGGAGAGGTCCATAGAATCCTTAATGTCGAAGGTTGTGCTATCGTCTCCCACTCGTAAGGTCAATTTGCCATCGTAGACATCAATGACTGCACGAGCGGTAGCAAGAAATGGTCTACCTAAGATGATAGGTACCAAGTCATCCTCCTCCATATCCAGGATAACGAAGTCGACAGGGAATTTGAATTTCCCAACTTTGACTTGCACATTCTCGCATATCCCTACGGGGTACTTGACTGATCTATCGGCTAGCTGGATGTTCATACGGGTAGGCTTCAATCCAGAATATCCTAGTTTACGGAACATAGAGTGAGGCATGAGATTGATACTCGCTCCCAAATCGGCAAGAGCATTCTTGATTGATAGAGGTCCTATGGAGCAGGGCAAGGTGAAACTGCCCGGATCGTCTACCTTCTTTGGTAACCCTCGATGGGTTACCACTGAGCATTCTTCCCCCAGGGTCACAAGACCCTCGAGTTTCTTCCTGTTAGCGAGAAGCTTTTTGAAGTATGTGCTATACTTTGGCATGTGATAGCAAGCATCAAGGAGAGGTATGGTGACAACTGAGTCTTTCAGGTATGACAAGAACCTCTTGTTATCATTCTCAGTTTTCTGGTTTCTCAATCGGGACGGAAATGGGATTCTTACGGGTTGGCTAGGCAAGGCCGATGGGGAAGGGATCGTTACGGGCGGTTGGTCTGGGGTGCCACTGCCGACATCCTGCTCCTCCTCCTCAGGTTTGTCAGGATCGAGGGAGTCGGGGGACGAGTTTGGGTAAGGAGGGTCCTTGGTTGTCGTTCCAGCTCGTGTGGTTATCGCGAGCATGGGGTCCTTTTTTCTTTCTAATGGCGTTTGGAGGTGATCTAGGGCTGAGTTAAGCTTGTTGAAAAATTCTCCAATACCCTCCTGCTGCTCGTCGAAAAGCTCATTAAGCCCTTTCATTTTCAAGTCTTTTTCTTGAGTGAAGTGACCAAGGTCACTTTCGAAATTGCTCCTAATTTTGAATTCAGGGCCTTCCTCCCCTTCTTTTCTCCTTACCAGATTTCCCCAAAGGGTGTAATCGTCATTTTGGTAGAAAGGCAAAAGGGAGGGATCAGCATAAATGTCCCCTCCTGACAAGCACGCATGTTCAGTTGTGGCTGCTCCTCCGCATTCCTCTACCTCATGCGGGCCTCCACAGTAATCGCAGACCAAGTAAGGATTCGACAGCAGTTTAGGTAGTTGCGATCCAGCTAGGTAATCCACTCTTTTGTGAACTTTGTTCAACCGATCCGAGGTGATCTCAGAAATGCTGACAGTCGACTCAGTTTCATCCCAAGTGTCATCCTGGTCTTGAGCATATTCTTCAATCCTATCCCATCCTTCCTCGGCACTAAGATTGGCCAATCTTCCTTTCCTAGATTGGTTAATTCCGTTCCGGTCATTAGAAGAGATATTTTCGTAAAAGATTTGGACCAAGAGCCAAAGTTCAATGCCATGATGTGGAACTTGTCTTATTAAATCTTTGAATCTAGTCCACGATTTATGGAAGGGTTCATCCTTCCCCTTTCGGAAACGAAGGATCCTATCTCTAAATGCTGAGGTTTTTCCAGGTGGAAAGAACTTCTCATAGAACTTGGATATGAGTTGCTCCCATGTGAAGATAGATTCGGAAGGGAGTTTGTCATACTATTCTTGGGCTTTTTCGTATAAGGTGAAAGGAAAGAATCGCAATCGGGATGTGTTTCTAGTAGCCCCATCCGTATGGATGGTGTCCACTATTTTTAGGAAGTCCTTGATGTGTTGGATTGGATTTTCCTCATCAAGTCCGTGGAACTTACACACACTTTTGACAAGCCAAACATCATTAGCATGTAAGACCTCGTTGGTGTGTTCGTTTGGGTAAACAATGGCATTGGAGAAGCCACGAGGAGTTGGGGAAGAGTAGTCCTTGAGACGCTTAGGAGGAGGTATTATAGGGGTACTCATCTCGTTGTGGGAGCTAGGGGTTGTGATGTGATTTTCTGAATTCTCCTCAGAAAGAGGTGCATCAAAGTTGATAGCAATGCTGGATGGTTCAGGGGTTGAGTGAGTTCGTCTTAACCTACACATTTCTCTTTCGGGTTCTGCATAAGGCAAGACAAGGTCTCTAGTGGTACTACGACTCCTAGTGATCCTAAGGTTGGAGAATTCATTGCTTGCCATGATGGCGGACGGTGAAGAGTCACGAACAAAGGAACGAAGAAATAAGATAGACTAAAGAAAACCTAAAAATAAAAATAAAAATCTTACTAGAAAGGAATCTAGCAAGTAGACCTAATAAAAAGAAATCCTAACCTAGACAATAACTATTCCCCGGGCTGCGGCGCCAAAAACTTGATGCATGGGAATCGCAACAGGCTTTACCTCTCGAGGGATCTCGAGAAGCTTACAACCCCCACCAGGCAGTGTACCTGATCGTTGTAGTATAGTATAGTGACAAGTACCGGGGGATTGATCGTTCAGCTTAGGAATAGTGTCGCTAGGATTGGAAAACCTAATTACTAGTTCTAGAGGTGAGGGATGATTATTTTTGTATTTTTATGTTTTTATGAAAGCAAGTAAAATCTCGGGTTTTGGAAGAGTGGGCGGAATTAGTTGCTATTCAACTAACCCAAAACTAATATATAATCAAAATAAAATACTGAAAATGAAATTAAACTAATTATTACAAGGTTGTGAGCAGTAATTGGAGAAATTGTGTTTACTTAGACTTCACTACTCCCTAGATATCTTTTACACGTTAATTACTTGTTATAATTGTATGGATGACGGATTGTATTCCTTAATACCATTCATGGGGTGGCATACATAACTCCCCAATTCTATGAGCTCTTATCTCCTCCTACACCATGACCCAGCACAACTATAGGGATTGTAAACAGTGGCTCATGCATTAAATACAACCAATAAAGACCTAGTACGCCTCGGTTCATGTTTCTTAAGACGTTCAAGCATGTTACCATTTGGAGATCTGCCAGTTTTCTTAAGCCTAACATATAAAATCATTCATCCAAGACAAGAATAAACAAGTAATCAACACATAATCAACATCTAGGTTTCATTAGATCTAAGCAAACACAAAAGAGATCTAGCCTAGCATAATGGAATTGAGACAAGAACAAGATATAGACAACCAACACATAGACATATTGATTGAATTAGAAGAACACTTATCTCAATTACAATGCAAGGTATCAAGGGTTTGGAACCCTTGAAAAACCTGTAAAAGATGCACCAAATTCGTCTTTAGGGTTTCACCAAAACTTCTCTCCTTTTTAATGTAAAAACTAGAAAACTATATATAGGAAAACTGGGCTGACGGCGTCAAGACAACATTGTGACGTCGTCACCTCGCTGCCAAATACTTTCTCGGACGGCCTTGATCTACTTATGACGGCCTGTGTGACGCCGTCACCAACCACGGTATTTTATTCTTGGCACTTTGACGCCGTCAGGATGACTTTTGACGCCGTCATCAACTACGGTATTTTATTCTTGATGTCTGACGCCGTCAGGGTATAACTCTTGACGCCGTCACCTAGTGTTTCCAGCATGGAAAATTGATACTTTGCCGTTTTCTTCACTTTTATGCTCCAAAAACGTCCAAAATGGCTTCTTTTCCAGAATTCACTCTCCAAGTACCTAAAATCACAAAAGGAACGATTTAGGGCAATATTTGATCAAATAAAGTCGGATTCGGGCTTAAATGACCCCCTAAAAACGGATCATTTTTCGCCTCATCATTACTTAATTAAGAGTTTTAACAGGTTAAATAGCATAGTTGTAACATGTGAGTTTCATGCTGATATGATTGATGTTCTGTACTTTTATGATCTCATTTCATCAAGATCCTTTGAAAATTTCACTTCAATCATCTATAAGGAATGTTTGGTTTAAGTTTGTCTTGGTGTTAGAATCTGTTTTATGTGTTGTTATTTTGGTTTGTACATGTCCCTTTAGGTTCTAATAGGTCACTTCAGTTATAAAACAAAAGTGTTGTTCTTGAAAAAGTCAAAATCCACCTCTATTACCTCAACAGTTAACTGTTGAGGTTTTGTGATCTCAAGTCTCACTTATTTCCATTTAAAAGTTATTGTACTAGCTTAATTTAGTCCCATTGTAGTTTATAAACACGTTTGTAATCAGTAGAGAGCAATCAAAGTTCAAATAAGTCAAATTTCTAGTTTTTCATGAAAAGTCAATTTGCATATTTTCATTTTTCTCCAATCTAGCAAGATTTTTATAGAATTTTGTTATGTGTTTTGGACTTTGAGCTTTTGAGGTTTAGCAGTCTACCACCTCATCTACAAGGTCCTTGCATTCTTTGATTTTTGCCAATTTTCTAGTGGACCCCACCTTAGATCAAACACACTTGCAGGGGAGCTGTGTGCCCTATGCATCAGCAGACTCAGTCCACCACCAGCACTTTGGTGGTGGTTTCAAACCTCCTCAGTGGGCCCCACTATCCCCAATTTATTCCTTTCAACCCCCCCTGGTAGGCTTCAAATATTGACCAATCATTTGACCTAAGGCCTAGTGGACCCCACTTGGAATCAAACCCAAATGTTTTCCCATTTTCTGAGTAAAACCAAATTTCAAAGTGCTTATTTTGTAGCTTATTTGCTTATTCTGTGGTACTCCAGTACTTATTTTAGCTTAATCATGTCCCAATAACTTATTGGAACCTGAATCATCCATTGTGGGTCCCACTCAAGCTCATTTGAGCTTATTTCTTTGTTTGGTCAAACAAAGTCAACTGTGAAGTTAATAAGCTCTCACAGTGCTTATTATTAAGTTCTAAAAGAGTTGTTTTTACAAAAGTTAGTTGTTTTTAGATATAAAATAGTTTTGTAAAAGAAAAATTCAGAAAAAGACAAATTTAAAATAAGTGATAGTTTCTATTTAATATAATTTAAATTTTAATTTTAATTTTTAGATTTTTATTAAGTACTTTGTATTTTTATATTTTTATTAATTACCTATTACCTTAAAGTAATTTTAGTAATTTTCTCAGATTTTTATTTTGTCATTTAGTATTTATTAGAATTAATATTAGTTTTATTTATAATTAATTAATAATTAAGTGTTAAATAGCATAATTAGTTTTTACAAAGTAACACCTAGTTTTTATATTTTTCCTAGCTTTTAAATGTTATAAAATAATTTTAGGAATTTTTCCATAATTTTCTAAGTCATTTAAGTATTATTAGTAATTTAAAATAATTTATTTAGTTTAATTAATATAATTAGTTTTTAATTAATAAAAAACTCATAAAAAGACAAAAATATTTATTTTTATTTTTTATACTTTCTTCAAGTTCATTTTGAGGTTTAAAAATTATTTTTGCAAGTTTTTAGTTTAATTTGTAGTGTTTATCATTTTTAGCTTTATTTAAATTAGGTTTAATTTACTTTTTAAATAGTTTTAATTAATTAAATAGTATTTAAATATTAAAGTAATCATTTTTATAATTTCATTTTCATTTTAACTTTTCTTTTAATTTTAAGTTTGTAAAGTTTCATTTTTACCCCCTGTAGTTTATTTTCCTTAAAACTCACCTTTTTCTCAGCACGCAGTCGTCTCTGACTTTTAATTTGGTTTACGTTTATACGTTTTTGTTTCCCGTGATTGTTAATACTGTTATTCCTAATCATTCCAGTAGTATAAACAAACCCAAATCATTATCTGGTTACTTCCCATTCAATTCACCCGATCACAAACCCGTTTTTGATACCATCCACACCTCGTCAGGACATAACGACCCGGGGAAACACTGTATTCCACGGAAGCATTGGTTTAGGTTGTTTGACTATTATGGTTGACCATTCACAAGTGGTTAACTAATAATTATCTGACCGTTTCACACCAATCAAAATTTGTCGCCGCTGCCGGGGAGGTTGTGTGCGTATTTTAAACGGTTTTACGTATCAGTGATTCTGGATACACGCTCATTGTATATTTATCCATCCCTTGTTCATATTTTCTTATTATAAAAACAAAACTGTTCCTGAAAACATTTTAAATCAGTTTTCAACGAACACAAAAACACAAAAAGATTTTCTTTCTTATAAAATGTTTATCAAAAATCCCAAAAATATCCATCCTTACCCTCTTACCTTTTTGATTATACATTTCTTACCCTCCAAAACCCTTTGATTCTTTCTATGTCTTATCCTCACCATCTTGATTGTCAATGGTGTGGAGGTCCTTATAATGGTGGTAATTGTCCCAGTTGTAGCATGGTAGAGTCAGGAAACGGGTCTGTCTATAACTGAAATCCCTATTCCTACCAGGATACAACTGATTCATTCCATCAGCTTCCACACCATGAGATTCAGCAGTTTTACTGTTGTAAGTACTGTGGTGGTTCACACTACAGTTCTGATTGTCAATCAGGAAACACGCTTGTCTATGAGCAGTTTTCTAATGACAATTACGACTCACAGGCACATCAGTTCAACTGTTGTGAGTACTGTGGAGGTCCACACTTTAGCTCTGATTGTCAAACAAGGAATCCATTTCCTTGTAACAATTACGACTATTCGTTTCAAGACCCACCTCCACAGTGCCAAATGATTCAAGCAACTCCTCACATCCAGCAAGACCCTTGTATAGAGGTTCTTGAGAAACTTAAAGATCTTAAGGAGGAGTTGGCTAATATTTCTCTTTTCCATGATCCAAGTTCTTCTTGTGTATATTGTGGGGGTCCTCACAATGATGATGAATGTCAACCTTCCGGTTTTGACACATCCACACCCCCACAGTTTCCACTCATTCAAAATTCTCGTGATAAATCTATCGCAGAATTACTTGCTAAAGAACGTGATTCTGGAAAAAGCATGGAAGAATTACTTGCTGAGCAAAGAGCAGCCAAAATACGTGCCAATCTTCGCTATGCTGCTCTTTATGATGACGATGATGAGAGTGATGATGATGATAACATTGTTATCATTCAAAAAGATTCATCGAGTTCTTCAGTTGTGATTCATTCCATGGAAAATCAGGGAGATAAGAATACAGAGAAGTTACTAACAAATGAACAAATGGAACTTGTAAAATCAATAACTGCTAGTCCTTCTCAACTCCCTCAGTCTGTTGTTATCACACCCGAAGTTTACACTCACTCTCTAAACATGGGGGATGAGCATCTTAGCACTGTTCCTAATAAGGAATCGGACGAATTAATAAAGTCTAGTGTTGAGATCCTTGTCCCAATCCCGAGAGAGTCACAGGGGACTTGTGATCAAGTGTGTGATATTCCTTCTATCCCTGATAATCCAAATGATCAAATGGAGAATGTCTCTGATTCCAGTGATGATTGTTTATCTTATGGAGATATTGAGTATGTTGATGCATCCCTTCCCCACTCTAATGTTGACTTTCTTCTCGGGGAGTTCACCGATGAACTCACTAACACCAGTCCACTTCCATCAGGAAGTAATGATCTCTTTGATTTCAAAGATGATCTGGAAGAAGTCGAAGCTTTCCTTGCCCTAGATAGTTCAACTTCGTATGAAGTTGATGATAACTATCTTGATCCTGAGGGGGACATTCTTTTTCTAGAAAGTTTGTTAAACGAAGATCCATCTCCCCCTCTTCCACCCAAACAACTTCATAATAAGGAAATCAAATCAGTTGAGGAAACTGACAAAATTCCTGAGATCAAGCTTAAGGGCTTGCCTCCTCCACTTGAATATGCATTTCTTGAGGAGGAAGTTCTTATCTTAATTGCTATTCAGATCTGTCTTCTTTCCTTCACCTACCAGGTGATTTCTCCTCCTCTTCACTCCTTCGGGAATGAAGACACTATCTTTGACCCCGGCATTCTCATTTATAAATTTTGAGCCAGGGTCTATGTATCTCATCGGTGTGGAACTTTCACGTGCTTCAAATGTTTATCCAAACATCTTGAATGAAAGTCCGATGGAGATTGTTTCTTCCACATCATGCTTCCCCAAGGACAAATGAATTCGGGGTCGAGTCAAGCTAGCGACTCGGTAAACAAAAACAGTAGCATGCATACGGGGTTTTCACCCTAAGTGAGGGGGCGTTGCCCCTGCTGTTGTTACCATGTATATAATCTCTAAAAAAAATGTATATATATATATATATATATATATATATATATATATATATATATATATATATATATATAAAATAAAGTGAAAAATGTTATTTCCATATTTAGCTTGTAATATTGCCCTTTTACATTCAAAGAGTCGGCATAATAGCCGGGACTTTGAATATTGAGGACAATATTTAATTCTAAGTGTGGGGGGGAAATTCTAGCGAATTTTATCACATTATATCTTCTAGTACCCCCGTTTTGGCAAAAATTCAAAATTTTTTCACTTGAGCTTCAAAATTTTTGTGGTTATCAGTCCGCCATGTCTAAACGACAAAAGGATTGGCTAATCCAGGAGCAAACGGCTCTTGGTAAAGATATCTCAAATCCTTTGATGGCTTGCAATTTGCCCAAAATTGTATGGTACCTCAACTCGTTATATCCCATAAAGCGAATGAGTTGGCTAGCCCGCAAGATTATGGCTTGTAGTAAAGGCCGTGGAAAATCCATAATTGGTAATCAGCTCACCAAGATGTTGACTTAGTCCATTAAGAGTTGGCTAGTCCGGAAGCAAACGGCTTTTGGTAAAGACTAATCAAATCCGTTGACAGCTGGTGGTTTGCTCAAAATCACACGGTTATTAGGTGTACCACAGTTCTTACATCTGGCTACTCCAGAAGTGATGGATTTTGGTAAAGAGTTTTCAAATCCATTAAGTTTTTCTCAAAAGATTGCTAGGGACTAGCAATGTTTTAGTGTGGGGGATTGATGAGTGTTTAAATACTCATCATTTTATACTAATCTGAAGTGCCAAAACATCTAAAAGTACTCAAATATGCATCATAATACTGAAAATATCTTAGAAGTGTGTTTTATATGTTTCAAATGCAAAATAATCAAAAACAGATGAAAAATGTACAAAGTTTGCATAATTGGCAGTTTCATTCCCTCAAGTTTCAAAAATTGTCAAAACTAGTCCCTGGTTATTCTAAAAATATGAAAAAGTCACCAAAGGTCCTTTTTAATCACAAATTACATATTTAGTTCTTTGGTGTAAAGTTTCACAAAATTACAAGTTTAGTCCCTGTACTTTGCAAAATTGACATAAATGGTCCCTGGGATGTTAAAACTTTAAGAAAATCAACTTTTGTCCTTATGCTACTAATTTTTTGCAGGAATGGTCCTTTGGTCGCAAGTTTGGTGAAATGACATATTTAGTCCCTGAAGTTTGGTGAATTGGCAACTTTGGTCCTCGGGGTTTCAAAATTTGGAAAATCACATTTATGGTCCTTGGTTTATCATATGTTGCAAGAATAGTCCTCATGAATACTATGGAAACATTACACAATAGGTCCCTTCACTTTCACGAAATTACAATATTGGTCCTTGTGTTTTGCTAGCCACAAACCCAAACGGATCATTTGTTTTTATGTAACCCAACAAAACAAAAATCCATACCACACAAACAGCCCACCCTTTACCCCTTCCTATTCCTAGGCCCAAAATACACCAGCCCAAACCACCCCTAAATAATAAAACGGGGTCAACTCCCCAGTCAAACCCACCCTTTTACCCTTCCACCCCGCCTAAACCACCACCACTATCCTTCTCCCTCACAGAACCAAACCACCCTGGTATTTCCATCACCACTTGACCTCTGTCTCACCCACAACCTTATCCATCCATTACACTTCCCAATAGCATTAAATGTCACCCCCTCCTATACACGCTATCACAGACCCCCAATTGGTCAAACCGTTTTTTCCCGCCAAAACTTAATTGATGGCCAGGATCGATTTCACTCATTTAATGGTGGTGGGAAAGTTTCTGTGGGACCCACAAGACATAATTGGATGCTATAAAAGCAAGGAAGAAGGCAGAAGATAGAGTAGCAGATTAATTAGAGGGAATAGTGTAATCGTAGTGTAATTTTATTATTTGTTGTAATCCTTAGTTAAAATCAGTTGTACTCAAGTTATTTAATGTAATCTTAACTGTTTTAAACCTTTAATTACATCCTTGTTCAGCAAAGCGGTATTTAGCAATTTTTAAGTGAAATTGACAATTTCACTTCTTATTGTTATCTGTTGTAGTTATAGACTCTAAATTGCTCACATAAGCTCCTGACAAGGCTTTATAAGCTTTTAGAAACTTAAAATAGCTTTAGTCTTTAAAATAAAAAAATCCAAAAAGAAATCAAGAAAAACAAAGAAAAATAAAGAAGAAATCAGTTTGTGAAAGAAGAAGATTGGTGCTGGTTAATTGTAGATTGATTGGGTATTAAAAGCTTATTGGGAAGCTAATAGGTGTATTCTAAGCCTTTGTTCTCAGTTCTCCATTGAATTCCATCTTTGTAAGCTTTTTCATCCATTTTTGGCATTCTTCTGTTCATTACTTATTATCTGCTTATTTGCATTTAATTATACTTATTTGGTATGAATTAGTATTTTTATTGTTTAAAACAACTAGTTTGTTCATTAAGATATTAAGTTACTTAATTAAGAGTTTTAACAGGTTAAATAGCATAGTTGTAACATGTGAGTTTCATGCTGATACGATTGATGTTATGTACTTCTATGATCTCATTACATTGTATCATAAGCTATAAAAACAGTATTGAGCTCTATTTCATCAAGATCCTTTGAAAATTTCATTTCAGTCATCTATAAGGAGTGTTTGGTTTAAGTTTGTCTTGGTGTTAGAATCTGTTTTATGTGTTGTTTTTTTGGTTTGTACATGTCCCTTTAGGTTCTAATAGGTCACTTCATTTATAAAACATAAGTGTTGTTCTTGAAAAAGTCAAAATCCACCTCCATTACCTCAACAGTTAACTGTTGAGGTTTTGTGATCTCAAGTCTCACTCATTTCCATTTAGAAGTTATTGTACTAGCTTAATTTAGTCCCATTGTAGTTTATAAACATGTTTGTAATCAGTAGAGAGCAATCAAAGTCCAAATAAGTCAAATTCATAGTTTTTCATGAAAAGCCAATTTGCATATTTTCATTTTTCTCCAATCTAGCAAGATTTTTATAGAATTTTGTAATGTGTTTTGGACTTTGAGCTATTGAGGTTTAGCAGTCTACCACCTCACCTACAAGGTCCTGGCATTCTTTGATTTTTGCCAATTTTCTAGTGGGCCCCACCTTAGATCAAACACACTTGCAGGGGAGCTGTGTGCCCTGTGCATCAGCAGACTCAGTCCACCACCACCACTTTGGTGGTGGTTTCTGGCCTCCTTAGTGGGCCCCACTACCCCCAATTTGTTCCTTTCACCCCCTCCCCCCCGCCCCGGTAGGCTTCAAGTATTGACCAATCATTTGACCTAAGGCCTAGTGGACCCCACTTGGAATCAACCCCAAATTTTGTCCCATTTTCTGAGTAAAACCAAATTTCAAAGTGCTTATTTTGTAGCTTATTTGCTTATTCTGTGGTACTCCAGTACTTATTTTAGCTTAATCATGTTCCAATAACTTATTGGAACCTGAATCATCCGTTGTGGGTCCCACTCAAGCTCATTTGAGCTTATTTCTTTGTTTGGTCAAACAAAGTCAACTATGAAGCTAATAAGCTCTCACAGTGCTTATTATTAAGTTCTAAAATAGTTGTTTTTACAAAAGTTAGTTGTTTTTAGATATAAAATAGTTTTTTAAAAGAAAAATTCAGAAAAAGACAAATTTAAAATAAGTGATAGTTTCTATTTAATATAATTTAAATTTTAATTTTCATTTTTAGATTTTTATTAAGTACTTTGTATTTTTATATTTTTATTAATTACCTTTTACCTTAAAGTAGTTTTAGTAATTTTCTCAGATTTTTATTTTGTCATTTAGTATTTATTAGAATTAATATTAGTTTTATTTATAATTAATTAATAATTAAGTGTTAAATAGCATAATTAGTTTTTACAAAGTAACACCTAGTTTTTATATTTTTCCTATCTTTTAAATGTTATAAAATAATTTTAGGAATTTTTCCATAATTTTCTAAGTCATTTAAGTATTATTAGTGATTTAAAATAGTTTATTTAGTTTAATTAATATAATTAGTTTTTAATTAATAAAAAACTCATAAAAAGACAAAAATATTTATTTTTATTTTTTATACTTTCTTCAAGTTCATTTTGAGGTTTAGAAATTATTTTTGCAAGTTTTTAGTTTAATTTGTAGTGTTTATCATTTTTAGCTTTATTTAAATTAGGTTTAATTTACTTTTTAAATAGTTTTAATTAATTAAATAATATTTAAATATTAAAGTAATCATTTTAATAATTTCATTTTCATTTTAACTTTTCTTTTAATTTTAAGTTTTTAAAAGTTTCATTTTTACCCCCTGTAGTTTATTTTCCTTAAAACTCACCTTTTTCTCAGCACGCAGTCGTGTCTGACTTTTAATTTGGTTTACGTTTATACGTTTCTGTTTCCCGTGATTGTTAATACTGTTATTCCTAATCATTCCAGTAGTGTAAACAAACCCAAATCATTATCTGGTTACTTCCCAATCAATTCACCCGATCATAAACCCGTTTTTGATACCATCCACACCTCGTCGGGACATAACGATCCGGGGAAACACTGTATTCCACGGAAGCCTTGGTTTAGGCTGTTTGACTATTATGGTTGACCATTCACAAGTGGTTGACCATTCACAAGTGGTTGACTAATAATTATCTGACCGTTTCACACCAATCAAAAAGCATTTACTATTAGTGCTTATGAGTGTACCGGTAGCATTTAGATTCTAGAACTTGCGTTAGTGATGCATCCCGAGATCGCTAGTGAGACTACATTCGTGTAGTAGGATTTATAACTTGATAAGAGGCATTAGGATCACCCTTGTGTTAAACCCGTATCATAATTACTTGACCATTTAAGTCATATTACTTGGCTAGTAAAGTCAATTAATTTTTCCCACACCCTTAGCGTTGTACTCATTTTTAGTACACGAAACCCCTAGTACACCCCTCCGAGCCTATCTTTTCGTTTCTACCTTTAAGCATCTTACTTAAAGGAAGAATTTGTTACACCCCACTTAAATGTACAACCAAATCGCCTTAGCCTTCCATGTATGCACTCATCTTTAGTGCATTATTGTTATTTGTTTAAACCCTTAGTTAATTATCTAATTGGTTACATGGTTGCTAAGTCGAGTCATATCCTTGTACATATTGTTTTGGGACGATTGGGACTCATGGGTAAAGTACTTATTTTATGGAGTAATGGGGAAGAACATCAATTTTTACCCCCATATGTGCGTTAATCTAAAAAGTACTTCAAGTGTTTTGATTTTCTTAATTCGAGTCATTAGATTAGTTTATTGTAAAGTATGTAAAAATTCAAGTGTAAGGGGAATTTTCAATCCCTATGATGTATTTTTACCATCCCTTTTCATTCTATATTCATTTTATGTTTTTGTTACTTTTGATTTATTAGCTTAAGACGAGTCTAGCCTTGGCTTAGCAACGCCACATTGTACATGTAATTGACCAAGATTGTTAACTCGCCACCAGTAAAGACTGCCTATATCCAACAAAACCGTGTATTCCATATCCCTACACCTAACGTTACAACCCTTTTAAAAGACCTCTTTGATAGTTTATCCTAGGTGCTTACGCCATGTGGTGGAGGTTTGATCCTTTCCCAAGCCTATGGTAATCTATTTTGCTATGACAGGTAGTGAGAGATGTTTTCCATTTCCATAATGTGATATTACTTTATTACACCCGAGAGATGTGAGTATCCAAACACTATTTGTGAGGTGCTAGTATATGACCTCCGTGCTTGTCTTTGGTCTTTAGTGAAATGATTATTTGTTGTAATTACTTTTATATTAGTGTTAAATGACCCCTAACTTTTATTTTGATTAGAATAAAAGCGTATTTGCTTGAGGACAAGCAAATCTCAAGTGTAAGGGTATATGATGAGGCGAAAAATAAACCGATTTTAGGGGGTCATTTAAGCCCAGAATTGAATTTATTTGATCAAATATTGCCCTAAATCGCTCCTTTTGTGATTTTAGGTAATTTGGAAGTGAATTTTGGAAAAGGAAGCATTTTGGACGTTTTTGGAGCACAAAAGTGAAGAATACGGCAAAGACTTAATTTTCCATGCCGAGAATAGTACCTGACGGCGTCAAGAAGGAAATTTTGACGGCGTCAGGAGTAAAATCCATGACGACCCAGATAAAACCTGAAGGCGTCAAAAGAAGGGTGTCAAGAACAATTTTGGTGACGGCCTGCAATTGGAATACACATGACGGCTTCCAAACCAGATCTGGGCAGTCCGAGAATTTATTTGGCGGCGAGATGACAGCGTCAGAAATTTACTCTTGACGCCGTCACCTCACAAAATCTATATATACTTTTCTATTTTTCATTCATAGAGAGGAACTTGTGTGGAGAATACTAGGGTCGAACCTAATAAACCCTAGGTCGTTTGTAACAGTATTTTCAAGGGTTTTCACCCCTTGAAACCTTTCATGTTCAATTAAGATAAGTCCTCTTTCAATTCATTCAATATGTCTATGTGTTGTTTGAATATATCTTATGTTTGTCTTGATTTTAACATGCTAGGCTAGATCTATCATGTGTTTGCTTAGATGTAATGAAACCTAGATGTTGATTATAGGTTGATTGCTTGTTTATAGTTGTAATGGATGAATGATTTCAATGTTAGGCTTAAGAAAACTGGCAGATCTCCATTGTGTAACTTGCTTGAACGTCTTAAGAAACATGAACCGATGTGTACTAGGTTTTATTGGTTGTATTTAATGCATGAGTGAATTCTAATGATCCCATGTTACGAGCTTCTTAGCCGGCTCGACATAGGAGTGAAGTAGGAGCTTATAGGATTGGGGAAGTAAGTACGCTACTGCATGAATGGTACTAAGGAATACAATCCGTCATCCAGGCAACTGTAACAAGTAATTAACCTGTAAAAGATATCTAGGGAGTAGTGAAACCTAAGTAAACACAATTCTCCCATATATTCCTCACACCACTAGTATAATTTATTTTATTTTCATTTTTAGTATTTTATTTTGATTGCATCTTAGTAATTGGGTTAGTTGACTAGCAGCTAATTCCGCCCAACTCCTTCAAAACCGAGATTTTTATTTGCTTTTATAAAAACTAAAAAATACAAAAAGAATCATCCCTCATCTCTAGACCTAGTCTTTAGGTTTTCTAATCCTAGCGACACTATTCCCAAGTTGAACGATCAATCCCCCGGTACTTGTCACTATACTATACTACAACGATCGAGAGGTAAAGCCTGGTGCAATCCCTACGCATCAACACCACCCCATCACCACCACCTCAATGCTCATCTCCTAGTGCACCAAATGCACCTTCCAAAACACCATCAACAAATGGAACCTCTACTTCCTCCATACCATCCAGTTCATCCATAAATGACTACATAAACACCTACTTGTCTCCTCCACCAATAGTTCAACCACCACAACCTACCAATGAAAACACAACTCTTGCATTAACCCTCTCATTATCACCATTAACACCTCTTGATGTACACTCCTCATCATCCCCTATCAATCCACCAACCTATAACCCCGTCCCATGGAGCTTACTTGAAGCTCATGGAGACACTTGCCTTTGTTGCATCCACAACCGAACAATTATGTTCGGACTAAGAGATGAGATACAATACATGTTTTCACACATTGAAAACTTGTTGCATCAACCATCAACAACAAACACATCTCCTCCCCCACCATCAACAAACACTCCTCCACCATCACCATCTCCATGTTCACCATCAATTCCACCCAATTAAACATGCTTGGTACTTTGCAAATAATATTGTTTTAAACCATTTTGGATGGCAAGCTATAGAGCGGACCTTCATGTTAGAGCTTTGGTTTATTTTAGTTGTGATTGTAAGCCTTCAAGGCTTTTATTATTTGCACTTCTTGTTGATGTAATGCTTGTTGTAGCATCTTAATTCTATTTATGATTATGGTTATGTTTAGTATCTATTCTTGCATGCTATATATATATATATATATATGTTGCTTTTCCACTAAATATTTTTTGCAAGAATTCCATATCTCGATGTCTTTATGACCTCATAACGAGGGGGAGTGTACTTCGAGGGGGAGCTACAATAAAATCGGGATAACCTTTTTGATGCTAACAAAAAGGGGGAGAATTGATATAAACTCACAATAATACTTGTATATATACTAATTTTCGATTAATGAGTTTAGATTTTGTAATCATCAAAAAGGGGGAGATTGTTGACATAAATAATGCATAAAAACGTTATTTATATTTTTCGATATCTCTATGTTTTGACGATCATAAAATGTAAAATCATCAAACGTAAGATTACTACGCAAACAAGTATTAAGCTAGTTTATATCATTATATCCAATTTAATCACTTAAGGTATGGATAAACAAGTGTTTAATACATCTCATGATCAAAGGGGTATTTAACTAATTAATACAAAGTTTATTTAATTATATAAATATATTATATATTTTTGAAAAACACTTTTGGTAATAAAGAAAAATATTTTAATCATACTAAATATATGAATTCAAATTTTTAACCAAAATCAGTTAGCTTTTCACCAAATAAACTCTCCCCACTAAAAGACAAGTTTTCTGGCCATTACAGCTGGGCGGCCCCCTTAATTATAAGGGGCGGTCCCCTTAAAATTAAGGGGACCGGCCATGATTTAATGGGACCGGCCAGGCTCCTGTGTCAGAAACTGTCAGAATTTTTCTCCTATAAATACCACCTTAATTCTGGAATTTTCACTCACCTTTTACACGAAATTTTCAGATCTCAAACTCTCTAAACATCTTTCAAAACCCTTTGATCATTAGAATACTAATCCTTGTTTGAAGTGATTCAATCCCTTGTCATCCATCCTCATCCAAAGTGCAAAAGAAGAACACTCCTTCTACAACTAAGTTCAAGAAGTATTGAAAAGTAGTTGTGCATAGTGTGTATATTATTTGTGAAGTTGTGTTGTGCTTGTAATTAGTAGTTTAGAAGAATTAGAAGTTGTGTAGGTAGAAGAAGTTGTTTAGTAGTGAAGTAGTGTAGTTGTGAAGAAGATAGGTGTGAAGTAGATTGATGTGAAGAAGATTGGTGTGAAGAAGAAAGGTGTGAAGAAAATAGGTGTGAAGTAGATTGGTGTGAAGAAGTTGTGTAGAAGTTGTGACGAAGTTGTGGTGTGTAAATTGGTGTGTAAGGTTTTCTCCGTCATAAGGGAGTTTGTTGACATAGTGAAGAAAACTCTCGAGTAGGTGACTCGGGGAGTGGAGTAGGAACAAGGAAGGTGACCTTGTAGCCGAACCACTATAAATCCTTGTATTGTAGTTTGATCTCTCCAACTCTTTTCATTACTTACTTATTTACCTACACTATATTAGCTTAGTTTGTTAGTTACTATATAATTGTTCATATAGTGCAAGTATTGAGATCACATAAACTAGAATCGAAGTTTCTAAAAACAAACTTGTTTTCATAAATTTTAAAACGGACGTAAAACTATTCAACCCCTGATCGAGGCTAAACCGTCAGATATAATTGACCAAGGTCAACTAGTCAAAAACAGCTTATCCCAATGCTCCGTGGATAGTATAGTGTGTCCCCGGGTCGTTAAATTCCCAGCGAGATTGAAATGGTGTTATTTGAAATCGTTTATGAGTGAGTGGCACTGAGGACAGTAGCCCAGATGATATGGAATTGATTTTGCTACTGTTATTTTGGTATTTGTACACAGATATAATATTCACAAAAATTAGATATACAAGTATATGCACAAATTCACAATTAAGATTCACGCAATCAGACTAGAAAATTGGGATTTGGTAATTAACAAACTACAGGGGGTACTTTTGAAACTTTTGAAAACTTAAAACTAAAAGGAAATTAAAAATGAAAATGAGATTATAAAAGTGATTATTTTACTATTTAAATAATATTTAATTAATAAAACTAATTAAAAAACTAATAATTATAAATATTACAAATTAAACTAAAAATTTGCAAAAACAATTTATAAACTTAAATTAGAACTTGAAGAAAGTATAAAAAATAAAAATAAATATTTTTGTCTTTTTATGGATTTTTTATTAATTAAAAACTATTTAACTTAATTAAACTAATTAAATTAATTTAAATTACAATTAATACTAAATTAACTTAGAAAATTATAAGAAAATTTATAAAATTACTTAACCATCACAGGAATCCTACAAAATTATAAAAACTTCTAAAAATTATGTTTAAGGCTAATCCACTAATTAATTACCTTTTAATCAACTTAAATCTAATTTAAATAATTAAAATAAGAAAAATGGAAAATGAACAGTAGAAACTAAAAATATATTTTCTAAAAGTCTTAACTAATTTATAAAACTTAGAAAAATTATAAAAACCTATTGTTGTTACTAAAATTTTAAGAAAACTAATTAATAACTAATATTACTTATTTAATTAATTAAACTAGTTTTAAATCTAATAAATAGTAAACAGATTAAGAAAAATCTAAGAAAATTATTTTAACTACTTAAAGGTACTAGAAAATTTACAAAATTATGTAAATGGACAAGTGCTTAAAAATAAGCTGAAAAGAAAATTGAAAAAGATAGTTTCTATTAAGTAGAAGCTATCACTAAATTTAAAGTTGGTTTTTGTTGGTTTTTCTTTTGACAGCTAAAACTTAGATGAAAATAAGCAACTTTTGTAAAACAACTTTTTATCATGCTTAAAAATAAGCAGTATGCACCCCCTTTTGGTTAGACAGTTGACTTATGTTGACTGATTGGGCAAATTAGCACAAATGACTAGAGGTGGGGCCCACAATGGTGAGACTTGATTCAAATAAGCTAAGTAAACTCAGATAAGCCAGAAACAACACGCAATGGTCTCAAATAAGCTGTTTGGAACCAAATAAGCACTTGCACAATTTGAAACTGAGCACAGATTGGGGACAGACTTAATGGTGGATTCCAGGTGAGGTCCACTTAATTCTAGGTCAAACAAATGGTCAAGCCTTGTTCCATGGTAGGAGGGGGGTTGGGAAAAACCAAATGGAACCATTGGGGCCCACTGGGTTGGTCTAAAACAGCCACCAAAGTGGTGGTGGTGAGATGGTTAGCTGTGCACAGGGCAACTTGCAGCCCTGCAAGTGACTTTGGGATCAGCTAGGACTCTCCACAAAAATCTTAAAAATACAACAAAGATGGGATACTGAAGCTAAGGTGGTAAAATAAGATCCCTAAAAAGCACAAGTTCTGAAACCTTTTACAAAATTCACAACAAATCCTTGAAATTTTGGAAAAACTGAGTAACTTGCAAATTGACTTTTTGAGGAAAACAAAAGGTTTGACTTATTTGGATTTTGGGCTTAATTTAATGACTGGAACTAAGGTAATAAGCTAATATTAAGATGAATTAACACAAAACAAATACTTTTAAACTAGTTTGAAGGACTTATGGATGCCAAATCCCACACAATGAACTGTGTGGGTTGAATTTTTTTAGATTTTTACTTTTAACCAAAAGGCACTTGGATTTTATGACTTAAGTGACAACTGTGGATCTAATGTAGACTACTGAAACAAGGTACAAGGTCTCAAAACACCCACTACTCTCAGAACTATGCAATGCCAAACACCCCTCTATGCTTAACTGTTTTGTGATTTTCAAATCATTTAGGTGCTAGGGTGTATGATCTTGATCCCAAACTACTAATTATGACTAATTGAACTTATTTAAGCACTTAGAAACAGATCACAGTTGCAATTACACAGGTTTATTGTAACACCCCCAATTCATGGACGCAGCGGAATTCGAACTGGGTGTTACTTGACGGCACAATAGACACAATAATAGAAAACGAACTCCAATTGAGTCGTTTTAAAAGATTTATCATTCAAATTGTATAAATATCAGAGATACAAAATGAGGTCCCAATTGGTTCCATGTTTACAATGTATAATAAATGAGTTTTGAATGATAATAAAATTTATAGCCCTCTTGAGTATCCGTGCCCTTTCCGTGCCATCCTTGATCGTCATGAACCTGAAATACATGCTTGAGAGGTCAACACAAAGGTTGAGTGGAATTCGTAGAGTTTAGTTAAATCGTTTGAACACAATAATCGTAATGTGAGGTAATTAATCACACATTCATAGTTAGAAAACAAAATCGTTATTTATTTCACTAAGCTCATACAACCAAAGCGTTAACATCGAACCAACAAAATTGGCATTATAGAAGCCCTATCAAGGTACTTTTGCCGTTATACCGCTAAATCTCAAATATAGTGCATTTGTGTGAACTCATCGTTGTTCAACACAAATGGGATTCGTCAATCCCAATAGATCTATTCACAATATTCGCGCTCACTTAAGGTAGTGACTAATGGTTCATGATATAGGGACTTCGAACATGGCAATCGTTACTTAGTGATAATAAAACATCGTCGGGTAGCATACAGTAGAAAGCATCGTGTTCGAGTAGAAAAATAATAGCATGTATTCCCCCCATGGGTTTGTAAAATAGTTAAACAATAGAAAGTGGGGCTACGAACTCACCTTAAGTTATGTAGTGAGTAGTGAATGTGATGGTCGAATCGCGAAGGTTTCTACGAGCAACCTATAATAGAATGTCGCGACTTAGGATCGGAGTAAAGAATATGAAGTAGTGCCTATATATATATCTTTCATTTAGTCCATGATGTGGTATGATGTATAATGTAAGTCTTTGAAAGAAATGATTCATGAAACATGTATGTTTTGTATATCGTTTACTACCGTTCGGGCCGACATAATTCAGAAGTCATGTTAGTAAGCGTTCGAGGAGCCAGGACACTTTAACTCGTAAATCCACAACTCAACTCGACGGCTTACATAATGAACTCCTCACATGAGGCTCCCTACTATTGTAGTAGTTGATGAAATATATAGATATAAGTTTTGATCCGAAAAGTTACATGTCCGATATTTGAATAAACTTAGGAAAGTTTATTAGTACAGGAAGATTGTTATTAGGGGTAGTTTCATAAGTCTTGAATGACCATTTTCTCTTGGTAAAATTTCATGGTTCCCTTTTAAGTGAAGTAGATCCAAATTGCTTGTTCAAGTTATCGCCTAATTCATTGTTTCATGTTTACGCCTATGTAAGTTGGTATGGTCATTTCGTCATGGCCTAGCCATGACCTTTGGTCCTTGTTCCAAGGTCATGAGACACAACCTTGGCTCTAGCCATGGTTGTGGTCTTGATTATAGGTCATAAGACCTCTTGTTCCCTTCAAAGTATAACTATAATCTAGTGACTTTCGCCTAAAAATGGGCTGTTTAGAATTTGAAGAATTTTATCACACGGAAAGCATTTTTAGGTCTCGAGCTTCTTTTTTCCTGAACGAAAACGTCGTTTCGGACAACTTTCGTGTTTTAACTTTTTGATGAATCGGACCAGAAGTGGGACTTTCAAAACCTAAATTTGATCAGGAAGCTATTTGGCAGTTTTGCCGGAAATCTTTGGTAATTTCAAATCGCCATAACTTTTGACTCGTATACTCGTTTTGGGTGGTTCAAATTGCTATGGTTTCCTTGTTAAGTCCTCTACTGTAATTTGTAATGATCCAATATCATAATTTTACCATTTTGGTCATGGTTTTCCAAGAAAGTCACTAGTTTACTTGTTTTAGTAACTTATCTTGTCAATCAATAACAATAACTTGTTTTGCTCACTTTTATACATCATGGACATAACTACAAGACATAATATAGCAAGAATAACATGTAAATAACATGAACATGATTATTTAACAAGAATCAAGTTAGGGTTTGGCCCACAACTTTTGGCTTTCAAACATGAAAGGAAGTTAACATGTAAGGATAGGACATTGATAGACTTGCTTCAACCCACTTCTTCATGCAATCTTTCTACTCTTGTAATCTTGAAAGATGGATGATGAAGGTTGAGGTGAATTGAGTGGATTTAAACTCAAGAGAAATCACCAAGTATATTAGGGATTGGAAGAGTTTTGGTGAATGATAACCTATCTAGGGTTTCTACCTTGAAGAATCACTTGAACCTTGCTAGAAATTAGAAGGAAATAAAGCTAAGGATGGATGGTTATGGTGGTTGGGGATGCACGGCATAACAAGGATGGGAGGGAGTATTTATAGTCCAAAATAGGAAGCTTACTAGGAAAGTGTTACAACTTGGTGACCAAGTTGTAAATAAGTGTTGATTTTAGGGGTAAATTCATAAGTTTGAGCCACCTAGTGTGAAACCCCCCTCCTAGGGCGGTTCACATGGATAAGGGAGGGTGAGGTGTGCCTTGGATGATATTATCCAAGATACTAGATGAGTTTTGACTCCGGGAAATGCCAATCGTAAATAATTAAGCCTCAAAACGTAAAACCGGGTGTCGTAAAATTATGGAATTTGAAAGTATTGTTAAACATGTCCATATAGTCCATAATAAAATATAAAATGAGTGGTAGGTTCTATCGGGTGCTAAAACCCTGCTAAAAACTGGAAACACGGGTCTAAAACGCGTAATTCGCGTAAAACGCTGAATATTGCGTAAAATTGAGAAAAGTAAAATGTTACTTTTCTAATGTGATAAAAATGATTTAAAATGACTTATAATGTCTAGACTGGGCTCAGTCTAGTGTCGGTTGGTATTAAATGTCTTTTAGACATCAAACCGTAAGCCTAAAAATCACGAAATGACTTATAACATCAAGGGATCATTTTTGGTCAATGGAGGAGGGAAAGAATATGTTGACTTTTTCTAATAAGTTGAAAACTCAAAAAGTCTTAGAAACGCGTTTTGTGGTCTCACGGTTAATCGCCCAAATGGTTAAGCGTGCTCATGCGAGAGTAGTACAGGCATGGGTGACCTGCCGGGAAGTCTTTGGTCATGTTTTTCTCAGTCACGATTAATTCTCAAATAAATCATGAGTGTGTCAAACATTTTTCTGATGTGGGGTCACCTGACGGGGTCGAATTTCGTTGTGCGTAGAATTTCTGATTGACGTTTTACCCTAAAACTTGTAATTCCTTAATAACTTTCACGAAAATGAGCTTATGAAAGTTAAACTTTTAATTTGTCATGGAAATGATTTATCATTTGAGAATATCAAATAAAAATCAACTTTCGGAAAAGTTTCGGAAAAGAAATGAATAGTAAAAGTGAATAGTGAAATTTTCCGGGAAAAGTAATTAACCTGAAATTGTGAATTGTTACATTTATCACCTAAACTACTTTGATAGTTAAATATGGAATTTTAAGTAACTATATATTCTAACAAGCAAATGATGAATATTAAGCTAAAAACTACTTAAACAACAATCAAATAACACATGTAAACACAGAAAGGCAACAATCAAGCAATCAATAAGAACTAATAGATACTAAAATTTTTAGAGGAAAAATTAAATAAGCTATTTCTTACAAGACACCCCTAGCATGAACAAGGAGTTTTCCTAATGATGCCTATCTTTAGATAGGCTCATCCAATCCCAAGCTTGCTAATCCATGATCCTCAATACCTGAAATTCAGATTAGAAACAAGACAGTTGACTATGGTAGACCTTTTTTAGCTTTATGATTATCTTCTATTAGTACTGGATTTTAGGGTCTCTAAAAGCTTTAATTAGCTTTATGGGATCCTAAATGAGCTTAAGAGTCCACAATTCAAACACAAACACTAACAGATTATGATTTAAATTAGTGACTAGAAATTGAAATTTGCATAAACAAAAAGGATTAAAGAAACTTGCTTATATTGCTTTGAAAAGAGTAATAGTACACTGAATTAACAAATAACACTGCTTAAAAGCTTTCAATTACACTACAATTGCATACTAGACTTATACGACTACTTTTTAACTAAAAAACTAGACAGACTCTCTTCTTGCTTCTATCTTCCTTTTATAGATGCCCATTAGGGTTCCTTGGATATCTCTGAACCTTTCCCATTTGATCTTGGCTATTGAATTTCTCTGAGATGATCTCAACCTTTGAATTAGGTTTTGGCGCCAAAATCGGATAAGGGTGCTTGGACTATTATACCAACTGGAGGGGGGTGGCACTTATTGTGGTGTGATAGTTAGGTAAAGTGGGTTGGTTTTGGGTGGTGGAACACGTGGGAGAGGGTGGCTGATGATGGGACGGCCAAGTGGGGTTGTGGGGGAGGGAAGCTGGGGAGATGGTGGTCGTTTGACCATGTTTGACTGAGGTCAAACATTTGACCCTGGGTTATTAGTATTAAGGGTGGTGTGGGCTGGTGTGTTTTGGGCCCAAGCAAAAAGGGAATGGGTGGGCTGGACTAGGATTTATTTTGGGTGTTTAATAAGGGTCCGGTTTGGTTTATGATTTCACAAGGACCTATTTTGCAATTTACCGAAAGTTGAGGGTTGGGTTTTGGCATTTTTTCAAATTGTTCCCAAGGGTGTATTTTGCCAAACTATGGATAGTGTAAGGTCCTGGCATGATTTTTCCATTTAATTTCCACCAGGGACTAAAATTGCCAAACTTTCAAACTTCAGGGACCATTTGTGTAATTTTCACCAAACTTTACACCAAGGACCAATCCTGCCATAAAAGGTTAGTGCAAGGACAAAATTTGTTTTTCTCAAAGTTTTTAATATCCCAGGGACCATTTTTGACAATTTTTAAAGTTCAGGGACTAAATTTGACATTTTGTGAAACTTTTCACCAAAGGACTAATTATGTCACTTTTTGATTTAAAAGGACCTTTGGTGACTTTTTCAAGTTTTTAGAACAACTAGGGACTAGATTTGACAACTTTTGAAACTTGAGGGACTGAAACTGCCAATTTTGCAAACTTTGAGCGTTTTTTATCTGTTTTTGATATTTTTCTATTTGAAACATGTAAAACACTTTCCTGGGATATTTTTACTATTTTGATTCAATATTGAGTGTTTTTAGATATTTTGGCAGCTCAGAAAAAGTAAAATGATGAGTATTTACACACTCATCAATCTCCCACACTAAAACATTGCTAGTCCCTAGCAATCTTTTGAGAAAAACTTGATGGATTTGAAAATCTCTTTACCAAAAGCCATCACTTCTGGAGTAGCCAGGTGTAAGAACTGTGGCACACCTGATAACCGTGTGATTTTGAGCAAATCACCACTGTCAACGAATATGATTAGTCTTTACCAAAAGCCGTTTGCTTCTGGACTAGCCAGCATCTTGATGGACTAAGTCAACATCTTGGTGAGTTGGTTACCAATTATGGATTTTCCACGGCCTTTACCAATAGCCATAATCTTGTGGGCTAGCCAACTCATTCGCTTTATGGGATATGGGGAGTTAAGGAACCATACAATTTTTGGCAAATTGCAAGCCATCAACGGGTTTGAGATGTCTTTACCAAGAGCCGTTTGCTCCTGGACTAGCCAATCCATTTGTCATTTAGACTTTGGCGGACTGATTACCACAAAAATTTTGAAAAAAGTGAAAAAATTTTGAAAAATTTAGGCCTAAAAATGGGGGTACTTAGAAACTTTTGTGATAAAAATTCGTAAGAATTCCCCCCCCCCCACCCACACTAGAATTGAATATTGTCCTCAATATTCAAAGTCCCGGCTATTATGCCGAATCTCTTAACGGAAAAAGCTAAGATTCGAATCTAACTGTGGAAATATTGATTTTATTTTTCACTTTATTTATCTGTACATATAAACATTTTTCATATATATATATATATATATATATATATATATATATATATATATATATATATATATATATATATTTTAAGACTTGAGACTTATATACATATTTACTTTTCAAACGGTGGGGGACGGCCACTCCCCCACACTAGGGTGGTAGAAAGTAGAAAGAAGTCAGAAATACGGGTGAAAACCCATATATGTTGCTAATTTTTGTTCACATGGTCACTAGCTTGACTCGATCTCCGAATTCATTGGTCCATGGGGAAAGTTTGGAGATCCGGGACAACCATGGGTGGTATGTCCTCTCCAAAATAATGTTTCAAACGATGACCATTCACTTTGAAGTTGGGACCTTCGGGTTGAGATAACTCAACAGTCCCGTATGGATATACTTTCGCAATAGTGAATGGTCCAGTCCATCGAGTTTTTAATTTCCCCGAGAAGATCTTTAATCTTGAGTTGAAAAGAAGGACTCTGTCACCGACGTTGAAAACGCGGTCCTTAATCTTAGAGTCGTGAATCTTCTTTGTCTTTTCTTTGTTGATCAAAGAGTTCTCGTAGGCTTGATCACGAAGTTCGTTTAATTCATTGAGTTGAACCTTACGGTGATCACCCGCTTTATGAAGATCATAGTTTGCATGTTTCAAGGCCCAGTAGGCTTTGTGCTCGAGCTCGATCGGTAAATGACACGCCTTCCTGTATACAAGCTTGTATGGAGTACACCCGATGGGTGTTTTGTAAGCTGTACGAAAGGCCCAGAGTGCATCATCTAGTTTATCCGACCAGGAAGCACGATTTTCACCTACTGTCCTTTCAAGAATCCGTTTTATACCACGGTTGGAAATCTCCACCTGCCTACTTGTTTGGGGGTGATACGCGGTAGAAAGACGATGAGTAACACCGTACTTAAGCATGACTTTTGCAAATTGATCATTGCAAAAGTGAGTACCGCGATCACTAATGATGGCACGTGGAGTTCCAAAACGAGCAAAGAGGGATTTCAGGAATTTCACAACCACTTGGGCATCGTTAGTGGGTAAGGCCTTAGCCTCAACCCATTTTGACAAATAGTCAACAGCCACGAGAATATACTTGTTTCCACGAGAAGATGGGAATGGCCCAATAAAATCAATGCCCCAGACGTCAAAGATTTCACAAACTTGAATGGCATTTTGTGGCATTTCGTTCTTTTGTGAAATGTTCCCGTGACGCTGACAAGCATCACAGGCTTTGACTAACTCGTGGGCATCCTTATAGATCGTGGGCCAATAGAAACCGGAATCAAACACCTTTTTGGCGGTGTAGTTAGGACTATGGTGGCCCCCGGTGGGTCCAGCATGGCAAGCCTTGAGAATATCAGCGGCTTCCTGTCCGTATACACATCGCCTGATGACTTGATCGGCACAGATTTTGAAGAGGAAGGGGTCGTCCCAGAAGTAATGTTTGACGTCTTTGAAAACTTTGTTTTTCTGTTGGGATGTCATCCCCTTCACGATGAAGTTACCCGCATGGTAATTTGCAAAATCGGCAAACCATGGGGTAGTAGAGTCACCACGAAAAGCAACCGCATTGAGTGTCTCAAGAGGGAATGATTCATTTATTTCTTGTTTCTCGGACACATCTTGATGAGGGTTTTCTAATCGTGAGAGATGATCAGCAGCAAGGTTCTCGGCTCCTTTCTTATCACGGATAATGATATCGAATTCTTGGAGGAGGAGAAGTCTCGGCTTTGCATCTTGCTTTGCAAATAGGTACTTCAAAGCCGAGTGATCCGTATACACTACGCATTTGGTCAAGATTAAGTATGGCCGGAATTTCTCAAAGGCATACACCACAGCCAGGAGTTCTTTTTTAGTGGTGGTGTAATGACTCTGAGCCTCAGTCATAGTTTTACTTGCGTAGTGTATAGTCTGAAAGTATTTTGCTTTACGTTGCCCCAAGACCGCACCTATGGCAAAATCACTAGCATCGCACATAAGCTCAAAAGGTAGGTCCCAATCGGGGGCAACAAGAATCGGTGCCTCGGTAAGCTTTTTCTTTAATGTTTCAAAAGCTTTGATGCACTCAGGAGAGAAGATGAAAGGATCATCCTTCTCGAGGAGATGGGTCATAGGCCGGGCAATCTTAGAAAAATCTTTGATAAACCTACGGTAGAAGCCGGCATGACCCAAAAAGCTCCTAACACCTTTAACGGTGGTGGGATGAGGTAATTTAGCAATGACATCGATTTTGGCTTTGTCAACCTCAATCCCGTTTTTTGAAATTTTATGGCCGAGGACTATGCCCTCTTTAACCATAAAGTGACTTTTCTCCCAGTTGAGACTTAAATTTGTTTCCTTACAACGTTTAAGCATCTGTTAATCCCCAATGACTGAAAAGTCATCCATGAATACCTCCATGGTTTTCCCGATCATGTCGGAAAAGATAGACATCATGCACCTCTGGAACGTGCCTGGAGCATTACATAAGCCGAAAGGCATACGTCTGTAAGCAAAAGTTCCGTAGGGGCATGTGAAGGTAGTCTTCTCTTGATCCTGGGGATCAATGAGGATTTGGAAGTAACCCGAAAAACCATCGAGGAAGCAGTAGTATTCATTCCCCGCAAGTCTTTCAAGCATCTGGTCCATAAAAGGGAGAGGAAAATGGTCTTTACGGGTGGCTTCATTTAACTTTCGATAGTCAATACATACTCGCCAACCCGTGACCAAACGAGTTGGAATCAACTCGTTATCCTCGTTGGTGACAACGGTAATGCCACCCTTTTTAGGAACACAATGAATTGGGCTAACCCAAGGACTGTCAGATATAGGGTAAATCAATCCCGCATCAAGAAGTTTAAGAACCTCTTGTTTAATAACTTCGTGGATTTTGGGATTTACCCTTCTCTGTTGTTGCACTGCTGGCTTAAAGTCATCCTCCATTAAGATTTTATGAGTACAAAAGTTCGGGCTTATGCCCTTAATGTCGGAGAGTTTCCAAGCGATTACTTGTTTATGTGACTTAAGAACCTTTAGGAGTGCTGCCTTTTCCTCATCTTTTAAGTCTTTAGCAATAATGACAGGCACTTTATCATCACCCTCCAGAAATGCATATTCTAGATGAGGAGGCAAGTCCTTGAGCTCAACCTCGGGAAAGTCTTCAGTTTTTTCAACATTTTTGACTTCCGCTTTATGAAGTATTTTTGGAGACGGAGAGGGTGAAGTATCGTCATTTAACAATCTTTCAAGGAGAATAATGTCCCCCTCCGGGTCAAGATAGTTTTCATCAACCCCATCTAGGATTGAACTATCCTGAACAAGAAAAGCCTCGAGCTCTTCCAGAAGGAAGTCACCTCCCTCAAACGGAGTGAGGGAAGGGGAAGAGTCGGAAATGATAGGATCAGTAGAAGGAGTGGTACTGCCACTTGCTGAGAAACCAAGGACTTCTTGAGAAGACTCCTCAGACGCAACATCGATGATGTCAATTCGGTTAACCGTTTCAGCGTCATAGTTGGAGGAGTATCTTGAAGTCTGATCAAGATTGAATGTGATGGCTTCACCATCAACACGTAGAGTGGTTTCTTCTTCGAATACATAGATTAAAGCATGACCCGTTCTTAAGAATCCCCTCCCGAGAATGAGAGGAACTCTTGTGTCAGCATCGAAATCAACAATCACGAAATCTGCTGGAAAATGGAACTTTCCTACTTTCACGAAGATATCTTCGGCAATGCCGAGAGGACGAGATATGGTACGGTCTGCAAGCTCGAGTGTCATGCAGGTCGGAGTGAGAGCAGGAAGTGAGAGTCTTTTCCAGACTATGTAAGGCATCAGGTTAATGCTTGCACCAAGATCGGCCAAGGCAAAGCATTCAACCATCCCAGGGAAAACACAAGGAATGAGAAATTTCCCGGGATCTCCAAGCTTTTCGGGAAGCTTTTTCAAGAGCACTGCTGAACAATGCTCATTAAGAGGAGTTTTTGCCATCTCACAGAGTTTTTCTTTGTTGCTTATCAGATTTTTGATTGTCGAGGCAAACTTAGGCATGAGAAGAAGAGCATCCGCGAAGCTAATATCAAAGTGTAATTCTTGGAAAATTTGATAAAATTTTTCCATTTGACGGTTAGCTTTTTCGCGGTTCTTTTGATCATTCAAACGTGAAGGATATGGAATTGAAGGCTTAGGATCATTCTTTGGGATTTCATCAGAACTCACAGGAGGATCAAATACAACTTTCGACTTATGAGTCGGGACCAGGACAACTTGAGGGTGGACGTTGTTGATACCTCCATTATTAGTAGGAAGTACCTTGTCCTTGGTAACCTCAGGCTCACGTTCCGCTACCTTAGGAAGAGAAGAAGAGGTAGAGGGAATCGAGGGTCCATTGTATGATACCCCACTTCGGGTGGTGATCGCTTTGACATCGCCCCTCGGGTTAGCGATCGTGTTGCTCGGTAGTGTACCCGGGCCCGAGGGTCGATCATTTAAAGACTTCTGAAGCTCAGAGATCTTGCTGATCAATAACCGATTCGTTTCCTCTTGTGCTTTCATGAATTATTTTAGCACTTCTTCTGAGGAAGACGAGGGTGGAACAATGTTTTGAGGAGGATTTTAAACACGGTTGTTTTGAAAATTCCCTTGATTTTGATTGTTGTTACCCTGAAAATTGTTTCTCTGATTGAAATTACCCTGATTGTAATTTCCTTGATTTTGGTTTCTTTGAAAATTTCCTTGAAAACCTTGGTTTTGATTGCCATTTTGAAAATTGTTTTGATTAAACTGGCCTTGATTTTGATTCGGGTTTTGGAAATTTGGGTTTTGACCTTGGTTAAAATTCTGATTCGAGTTACGGTTTTGATTTTGGTTAAAACCGGGAGGTCCGAGAAAATTGTTGGAACGATAGCTTAAGAGATTACGGTCCCCTTGCGGTTGGTAAGAATTACCCCCGTGTTATAGGAACCGTGAGCAGCATATACGTTCTCTTGAGGAAAGCCAGCAGTAGCTGGACACTCGGAATACAGATGAGGGCCCCTACAAGTTTCACAACTTCGGACCACGGCTTACACTTGTTGATTTTGAACCTGTTTTTGCATCGTTTGGTTCATTCTCAACACAGCCGTAGAAATATCATCCATCTTTTTGGTAAGAGCAATTATTTCAGGAGATGATGATGAAGGAGTAACTGAATGACATGACGCATCCCTCTCCGCAGAGGAATCCCAAAAGTTATGGTGGGCAGTCATGTTCTCAATTAAGTCATAGCACTCTTCGGGACGCCTTTTCATAAAGGTCCCACCAGCAGCAGCATTGAGAATATCCCAGTGCCTCAATGTCCGACCATTATAGAAGGTATCTATGATGGTAACTTGCAACATATTGTGGTTAGGGCACCGATCAATAGCTAGCTTATAACGTTCCCAAGCCTCAAAAAGAGTCTCATCGAGACGTTGCCGGAAGTTGCTGATATCATTTCGTAACTTGGTAACCATGGAAGGTGGAAAATATTTTGCTAAAATCTTGGTTACCATCTCATCAAAGGTACGAATAGAATTCTTTGGGAGTCGGTCAAACCAGCAGTGGCATGATGAGTGAGAGAATAGGGGAAAAGGTACAGCCGGAGGGCATCATCGGTGACACCATGTTGTTTCATGCTTTGGGTGACCGTGAGATATTTGTCAAGATTCTTGTTAGCATCGTCATCCGGTAATCCATGAAATTTACACGAATTCTGGACTTGTTGGATCATGTGGTGCTTGAGGCCAAAGTCCGTAGCCTCAATAGTGAGTGGTGCAATAGGCCCACCCCGCCCTTGCATGGTAGGCTGGCACAGCTCCTCCATCATTCGGAGATCGGGAGCTGGCACATCCCTGGGAGGGTCAGGGGGTGGTAATGGTGGTGGTGGCATATCAGCCTTCTCGGTTTTTGGTTCTTGTGTATCAGTACGTAGCTCGGGTACGTCTTTCTGATGTTTACGTTTTGTTTGAAACCGAGTGCGCATGCACTAAAAACAATTTTTCAAAACACGATCGAGGCAAAACCACAGTGAACTTAAACCAATGATCACAAGTGAATGGCTTCTTTGAAAAAGGTACACCACTCACAGGGATATAGAGGCAAGTTTTAATCTTAAATTTGGGAACTTATTATGTCCACACCCCCAGTTGGTAGGTGTTCAGCCTTGGTTTGCGGTGGTAAGATTTTATGTATTTATTACTTTGAAAAACTACTTTAGGCTTATGGGTGTGTGTGCAGAAAACTTGGGAAATATTTTTGGAACTGATTTGTTAACCGAAATCGTTCTTTTAAGATTACTCGCAGGCTGGCGAGAGGAAAGAACGGATTCCTCTTCAGTTCGCAATTTAATGTCAGAACTTACCTTAAACCAACTGTTTCAGGTTGTAATCTTAAAGAAAACGAAGTAATTTAACTTCACAGTTTGTTTTGTTGTTCTTGATTTTTTTTTGGTGTTTTTAACACTTTAGGAAAAGTGTTAATGAACGTTTTTGATATGATTATGTTTTTACAAAAACTTTTTACAAATTTGTGTGAAATTTGTACAGGGAGGGTTTTGAAAACCACTAAACTTAAAACGATTTTAAAACACGCAACACCGCCCCGGCAGCGACGCCAAAATTTGATCGAGGCTAAACCGTCAAATATAATTGACCAAGGTCAACTAGTCAAAAACAGCTTATCCCAATGCTCCGTGGATAGTATAGTGTGTCCCCATGTCGTTAAATTCCCAGCGAGATTGAAATGGTGTTATTTGAAATCGTTTATGAGTGAGTGACACTGAGGACAGTAGCCCAGATGATATGAATTGATTTTGCTACTGTTATTTTCGTATTTGTACACAGATATAATATTCACAAAAATCAGATATACAAGTATATGCACAAATTCACAATTAAGATTCACGCAACCAGACTGGAAAAGTGGGATTTGGTAATTAACAAACTACAGGGGGTACTTTTGAAAACATAAAATTAAAAATAAATTAAAAATGAAAATGAAATTATAAAAGTGATTATTTTACTATTTAAATAATATTTAATTAATAAAACTAATTAAAATCTAATTTAAATTAACTAATAATTATAAATATTACAAATTAAACTAAAAATTTGCAAAAACAATTTCTAAACTTAAATTAGAACTTGAAGAAAGTATAAAAAATAAAAATAAATATTTTTGTCTTTTTATGGATTTTTTATTAATTAAAAACTATTTAACTTAATTAAACTAATTTAAATTACAATTAATACTAAATTAACTTAGAAAATTATAAGAAAATTTTTAAAATTGCTTCACCATCACAGGAATCCTACAAAATTATAAAAACTTCTAAAAATTATGTTTAAGGCTAATCCACTTATTAATTACCTTTTAATCAACTTAAATCTAATTTAAATAATTAAAATAAGAAAAATGGAAAATGAACAGTAGAAACTAAAAATATATTTTCTAAAAGTCTTAACTAATTTATAAAACTTAGAAAAATTATAAGAACCTACTGTTGTTACTAAAATTTTAAGAAAACTAATTAATAACTAATATTACTTATTTAATTAATTAAACTAGTTTTAAGTCTAATAAATAGTAAACAGATTAAGAAAAATCTAAGAAACTTATTTTAACTACTTAAAGGTACTAGAAAATTTACAAGATTATGAAAATGGACAAGTGCTTAAAAATAAGCTGAAAAGAAAATTGAAAAAGATAGTTTCTATTAAACAAAAGCTATCACTAAATTTAAAGTTGGTTTTATTTGGTTTTTCTTTTTGACAGCTAAAACTTAAATGAAAATAAGCAACTTTTGTAAAACAACTTTTTATAATGCTTAAAAATAAGCTGTATGCACCCCCTTTTGGTTAGACAGTTGACTTATGTTGACTGAGTGGGCAAATTAGCACAAATGACTAGAGGTGGGGCCCACAATGGTGAGACTTGATTCAAATAAGCTAAGAAAACTCAGATAAGCCAGAAACAACAAGCAATGGTCTCAAATAAGCTGTTTGGAACCAAATAAGCACTTGCACAATTGGAAACTGAGCACAGATTGGGGACAGACTTAATGGTGGATTCCAGGTGGGGTCCACTTGATTCTAGGTCAAACAAATGGTCAAGCCTTGTTTCCTGGTAGGAGGGGGTTGGGAAAAACCAAATGGAATCACTGGGGCCTACTGGGTTGGTCTAAAACAGCCACCAAAGTGGTGGTGGTGAGATGGTTAGCTGTGTACAGGGCAACTTGCAGCCCTGCAAGTGACTTTGGGATCAGCTAGGGCTCTCCACAAAAATCTTAAAAATACAACAAAGATGGGATACTGAAGCTGAGGTGGTAAACTAAGATCCCTAAAAAGCACAAGTTCTGAAACCTTTTACAAAATTCACAACAAATCCTTGAAATTTTGGAAAAACTGAGTAACTTGCAAATTGACTTTTTGAGGAAAACAAAAGGTTTAACTTATTTGGATTTTGGGCTTAATTTAATGACTGGAACTAAGGTAATAAGCTAATATTAAGCTGAATTAACATAAAACAATTACTTTTAAACTAGTTTAAAGGACTTATGGATGCCAAATCCCACACAGTGAACTGTGTGGGTTGAATTTTTTTAGATTTTGACTTTTAACCAAAAGGCACTTGGATTTTATGACTTAAGTGACAATTGTGGATCTAATGTAGACTACTGAAACAAGGTACAAGGTCTCAAAACACCCACTACTCTCAGAACTATGCAATGCCAAACACCCCTCTATGCTTAACTGTTTTGTGATTTTCAAATCATTTAGGTGCTAGGGTGTATGATCTTGATCCCAAACTACTAATTATGACTAATTGAACTTATTTAAGCACTTAGAAACAAATCACAGTTGCAATTACACAGGTTTATCACCTAAACTATTTTGACAGTTAAATATGGAATTTTAAGTAACTATATATTCTAACAAGCAAGTGATGAATATTAAGCTAAAAACTACTTAAACAACAATCAAATAACATAGGTAAACACAGAAAGGCAACAATCAAGAAATCAATAAGAACTAATAGATACTAAAATTTTTAGAGGAAAAATTAAATAAGCAATTTCTTACAAGACACCCCTAGTATGAACAAGGAATTTTCCTAATGATGCCTATCTTTAGATAGGCTGTTCCAATCCCAAGCTTGCTAATCCATGATCCTCAATACCTGAAATTCAGATTAGAAACAAGACAGTTGACTATGGTTGACCTTTTTTAGCTTTTTGATTATCTTCTATTAGTACTGGATTTTAGGGTCTCTAAAAGCTTTAATTAGCTTTATGGGATCCTAAATGAGCTTAAGAGTCCACAATTCAAACACAAACACTAACAGATTATGATTTAAATTAGTGACTAGAAATTGAAATTTGCATAAATAAAAAGGATTAAAGAAACTTGTTTATATTTCTTTGAAAAGAGTAATAGTACACTGAATTAACTAATAACACTGCTTAAAAGCTTTCAATTACACTACAATTGCATACTAGACTTATACGACTACTTTTTAACTAAAAAACTAGACAGACTCTCTTCTTGCTTCTATCTTCCTTTTATAGATGCCCATTAGAGTTCCTTGGATATCTCTGAACCTTTCCCATTTGATCTTGGTGATTGAATTTCTCTGATATGATCTCAACCTTTGAATTAGGTTTTGGCGCCAAAATCGGATAAGGGTGCTTGGACTGTTATACCAACTGGGGGGGGGGGTATTTATTGTGGTGTGATAGTTAGGTAAAGTGAGTTGGTTTTGGGCGGTGGAACACGTGGGAGAGGGTGGCTGATGATGGGTAGGCCAAGTGGGGTTGTGGGGGAGGGAAGCAGGGGAGACGGTGGTCGTTTGACCATGTTTGACTGAGGTCAAACATTTGACCCTGGGTTATTAGTATTAAGGGTGGTGTGGGCTGGTGTGTTTTGGGCCCAAGCAAAAAGGGAATGGGTGGGCTGGACTATGGGATTGGACTAGGATTTATTTTGGGTGTTTAATAAGGGTCCGATTTGGTTTATGATTTCACAAGGACCTATTTTGCAATTTACTGAAAGTTGAGGGTTGGGTTTTGGCATTTTTCCAAATTGTTCCCAAGGGTGTAATTTGCCAAACTATGGATAGTGTAAGGTCCTGGCATGATTTTTCCATTTAATTTCCACCAGGGACTAAAATTGCCAAACTTTCAAACTTCAGGGACCATTTGTGTAATTTTCACTAAACTTTCCACCAAGGACCAATCCTGCCATAAAAGGTTAGTGCAAGGACAAAATTTGTTTTTCTCAAAGTTTTTAATATACCAGGGACCATTTTTGACAATTTTCAAAGTTCATGGACTAAACTTGACATTTTGTGAAACTTTTCACCAAAGGACTAATTATGTCACTTTTTGATTTAAAAGGACCTTTGGTTTCTTTTTCAAGTTTTTAGAACAACTAGGGACTAGATTTGACAACTTTTGAAAGTTGAGGGACTGAAACTGCCAATTTTGCAAACTTTGTGCGTTTTTCATCTGTTTTTGATATTTTTGTATTTGAAACATGTAAAACACTTTCCTGGGATATTTTACTATTTTGATTCAATATTGAGTGTTTTTAGATGTTTTGGCAGCTCAGAAAAGGTAAAAATGATGAGTATTTACACACTCATCAACCCCCCCTTCTAGTTTTCCACACGGGACGTGTGACAGATATAAATCAGCTCGAAACAATAGTCACACTATAGATATACATATGTGACAAATATATGTCACACAATTGAAAAGTGTGACCAAAATAGATATATGGTCACATGAGGTAATTGTGTATGTGGCTAAATTATATAGTCAAGTTTGTCACACATTATTTAAACGTGACTGCTATTCTTTGCTGAATATTTAGCCACATAGCGTTTGAAATGTGTGACAACAGAAAAGTAAGTTTGAAACGTTAGTCATGAAATGCGTTTAAGAGTGACAAATATATGTTACACACTTGAAGAGTGTGACCAAATGTCATATATGGTCACACTAAACCATAGAAACATGATTAAGTGTAACTAAAATTGGATACATATGGTCACGTAAGTTAATATGTGTGTCTAAAGTATAGTGTGTGTTTGTTTGCCAAATCCTAATGGGTATTGTATGTGACCAATACATTCAAAATAGTCACATTGTGAAATATTCATGTGACTATTATTTATAGCAAAATGTGAAGTCAGTTATCATTAACCTTGATATTAGTCACATTGAGTATTTGTGTGACTAAATTAAAGATGCTATATATATGGTCACATGAAGTATTTATTTAGGTGGCTAAATCATAGTGTCATATTTTGTCACACATTATTTAAATGTATTCACAATTCGATACATATGGTCACACATTCCTAATAACTTATGTATACGTACTCTATCTAGTTTGAGTCTAATTTGATATTCACTGCATGAATTGAGTTCAGACTATTAGTCATTTGCCCCTTTACAATGCTCCTAGTTATACTTAGAACTGTTAAGTATATTTAGATGTTGGGATCATTTTGCATATGTTATGGCTTTTATTTTCTTTGTTTCTAGACTAACATTTTGCAGGAAAAGCAAAGAAAAAGTTGTTCAAATTGGAATTTGGGTGAATGCTAGTAACTCTGAACTTAATGCTGCTAATGCTAGTAACTCGAAACTTAATGCTGCTAGACAGAACTTAATGCTGCTAGCCCGTTAGTGCTCTCACGTGCGTTGCACGTCAGGGTATTTTCGTCATTTCACTATTCTCGCTATAACACATTAACACACTTCAGCTACCTCCCTTTCACGAAAATCGACGAGGATATTTTCTGCAAATAACAAAACTAAGTCGTGTTTAACACAACAAAATCACACTCACATAAACGCTCTATCTTCTTTCAACCTAATATCTCAAACAATACAGTCGGTGCTTAGCAGTCGTGATTCTTCAAAAAACACACGTACTAGGTAACAACATTTACTGATTTTTACTTCATTCAAATGGTATTTTGCATTGTTTTATAACCTTAATCATTAATGCAGTAACCATGTTTGGTAATCAATTTATTTGCGCTGTGGACAATCCTGATGTTTCGGATGAGTTTGTAAGGTAACACCATTATTGACAAGCTGTTATTTCTCTAAGAAACTAGTTTAATTACTCCTACCCATAATTATAGTCCACTGTTGACTTTTGAAGTCTTTAGTTTTCAACTTTGACCTTAAATATTTTTATTTGTGTTATATATTACTTGATGCAAAATATATGAATAGATTAAGTTTTGAACGTATTTTCCATTGGTATAATTTTTATCAACTATTATATAACACAAATAAAAATATATAATGTCACAACTCGTAATTTCAAGTCCTTTTTCAAACGTCGAAATTTCATTATTCTTCTTAGAAAGTTACTATTCACCGATCACTATTCATCATTTTCGGAGTTAGCTTGAGATTCCGAGAAGTGTTCAAAAATTTTACTATTCATATGACACTATTCATTCCCGGAGAGAAATCACTATTCACGATTGTCGTTCACCATTTCGTAAATCTAGTTTGCGGGTATTCAAATTCGCGTAACCAGTTAGGTTTAGCTGCGAATTTATGCATCATCAGTAGGGACACGTCATATAGACTGGAGTAGTCTACATATCATTAGTAACATCATCAGCACTTTAGGCCCTACTCGGATATGCATTATTTCAATTTACGTATGCTTAATTTGTAATTAACGTTACCACTCAGTTTTACTACTAATATATACCCGATACTTCCGTCTACGATCCTAATATATTTTCATACTCATTATAATAATATAAAATTTAAATTATTAATTTATCCGGTGTTTTGAGACCTATTGCTATATTTTCCGGTAAACGCCTAAAATTTCGGCGGATCACGATATTTCAACACGACAAATATTTTAACACCAAATTCTCATCAGGAATGTAATTTTATAATTTTTATAACGTCGTCACATTTTATTTGGTAAGGTTAAACTTTATTTCTAGCAAACTTGGTACCCGGTAACCCGTAAAACTAATAATATCTAACATTATCCACCAAATATGTTACAAAATTTCCATATTTTCTTCCCCCTTCATCCCTTGCCGTCCCCTCATCACTCCAATCTCTTACACATTGAAAATTTTCACTAACTTCATTTAATAGCTAGTCCTTTTGTCCCATTTTATATCAAACAATAATATATGTTTCCAAAATATCAAGTAAACATTTCATTTGCTAAGAAAAATCTCATCTCTTTCTCTCTTGCTCAAAACCCATGACCACACCACAAGGACCAAGAAGAATCCATAGTTTTTCAAGAATCAAGTGTTAAAACAAGTCTTAGTATTAATCTAGTTAAGGTTTTGAAATAAAAACCTCAAGATTATTAAGTTTTTAGCTCCAAAACTCATCAAATCATCAAGTAAGCTTCTATAACATCTTTCTAATCTTTTTATACTTTCATTTTGTTATATTTTCAAGTTATATTAGTAACTAGTTATGCAAATATTCATGTTAAACATACCACTTATTACTCATTTTCTTTATAAACATAGATCTATAATTTTATTAGCAATCTCATGAGATCCAACATTTTTGGTGAAGACTAGGAACCCATGACACCCTAAGAAGGTGTATGGTAGGATTGAGTATTTGTGGAGTTGATTTGGAGTAGTTTGGTAAAGATTTGAACAAGTTATACACTAGGAAACCAAGTTTTGAACAATATAAATACCTACTGTCCCTATTTTGAAAACGTGGTAAACTCAGTAGCTTGGGGTTACTTTTGGACCAAAGATTTAGAAAATACATTCTAAGAGGAAACAATGGCCGAAAGTTTGGATAAAAACGAGTTATAACGAAGGAGATATGATTTTTCGAAGTTTAACGACTAAAAGTTATTTTCAGAAATATAGTGTGCTGTTGGGTAACTTTTGTTGGGCAAAATGAGACATTTAACGTAACCTAGATAAGCCGGACTACTAAAAATATGTTAGTATGTTGCCCCACGATTCCGGGGATATAAAGAACGTAGAAAACGAGTTCCTAACGACCAAGATATACATGTTTGAAACCCGACAAAACTTATAATAAATTGACAGCTTTTGGTAATAAAAGTTGCTAAGTGTTGAAAACTATATTTTTCAAGTAACGACATTGAAAGCCATATTTCTTAACCGCCGAGACCCGTATGGTCAAAAGTTAAATGACATGACTTCTAGACATTGTTGCAAGGTTTTCAAAAACGCCGAGTTTCATCACTAACACTTAACGTACGATATTTTTTTTGACTATTTTTGCGAGGCCAAATTGGGCATATTTTCAAGTAATGAAAATATTATTTTACGACGAAAATACTATATTTACCGATAAAACACCAAACGAGGATCGTGGAGTACCGTTTCAACATATTTACATGAAAAGTGTTTATTAAGTTAACGAGACGTCAAAAATGTATTTTTTGACGATAAACCTTATTTTCAAGTTTCACGAGTGGTATCGATAACATACGTATTTGCATGTGTAGCATCATTTCATTTCTTACATTAGACCATATCATTCATATTAGGTTGTGGTTAGAGATCGTGCCTCATTTTCAGTGTATCCACTTTTGTCATCGTAGCCATCGCACCAGGTGAGTCATAGCCCCTACTCTTTCAATTGTTTTGGTAAACTCTTTGGGGGAGAATACATGCTCGTTTTCATCTAAATGTATACTTGATTTAATTGATTATGCTACATGTTTAGTCAGACATTTATTTGTTCCAGTTATGGATTCGTTACTCAATCGAATGTAGTGTATATTCATTTGCATCATACTTAATCATTTTTACCTTTGGACCCAAGCCTTTTCCACAATTATGCACACTTAACCGAATGAACCGGCTTTACCACTATGTACATACATGACTGAATGAACGGGTCACAGAACCGAATGTACGGGTCACATAACCAAATGTACGGGTAACATAACCGAATGAATTGGTCACGTAGCCAAATGTATTGGTCGAATTTCACTTATCTTTGAACTTTGGTCCACATATCACTTGATAGGAATCTAATAAGTAGACCTAATAAAAATCAAATTCAACCTAAACAATAACTATTCCCCGGCAGCGGCGCCAAAAACTTGGTAGCGTAGGGATTGCACCAGGCTTTACCTCTCGAGGGATCTAGAGAAGCTTACAACCCCCACCAGGCAGTGCACCTGATCGTTGTAGTATAGTATAGTGACAAGTACCGGGGGATTGATCGTTCAACTCAGGAATAGTGTCGTTTGGATTGAAATTGATCTAACTAGGTCTAAAGGTGAAGGATGATTCTTTTTGTGTTTTTATATTTTATGAAGAGCAAGTAAAAATCTCGGGTATTGAGAGAGTGGGCGGAATTAGTTTCTAATCAACTAACCCAAAAGCTACTAATTAAACTAATAAACAAGAAAATAAACTAAAGTTCTGCCAGATAAGTGAAGCATGTCTACCTATGATATGTTACTCCTTGCTAGCTATCCAATTCTACCTATTGAATTGTTACACCTTGTTTTAATTGACGGGTTGTATTCCCTAATACCATTCATGGGGTGGCGTACTTACTTCCCCAATCCTATAAGCTCCTACTTCACTCCTATGTCGGGCCGGCTAAGAAGATCCTAACATGGGATCACTAGAATTCGCTCATGCATTAAATACAACCATAAAAACCTAGTACACATTGGTTCATGTTTCTTAAGACGTTCAAGCATGTTACCCTATGGAAGTCTGCCAGTTTTCTTAAGCCTAACATTGATGAGACATTCAATCAAAAAAAGAATCAATAGGAAACAATAATTATAAACTAAACCAACTAGATCTATTGAAGTTGTCATGCCTTAATTGATAGAGATAGACACACACATCAACAAGCCCCTCATTGATGGAGATAGACACAAACATCAACAAGAAATCAATGAGATCTAATCAATTATACACAAGTTTCACACAATCATAAGTAGACACAAGGTGAATTAGCAAAACATCATCAAAGAAGAGCAATCAACAATGATAATGGAAAACATAATTAAGATAGAATCAACAAACCAATACATGACGTTTATGGAGTGATTGAAACCCTCTAAGTTGCTGGAAAAACACCTACCTAAACCCAGGAATCGACCTTAGGGTTTAGGGCTTACAAAAAGGGAAGTTATGATGTTATATTTATAGGCTATTTTTTGCCCAGCCCGATCATGACGGTGTCAGCCAAACCTTGACGGCGTCATGAACAATCTTTCTTCACCAAATCGTAGATCTTTTCGTCCTGATCGTTTTCTTTTTTGAATCGCTCAAATCTAAGTTCGTATGCAAAAGTTATGGCCAAAACGGTGTCACCTACCGCGCACGCAAGTTGTGACTATTTACACGTGACGGCCTACGTGACGCCTTCATGAAGTTTCTGGGCCATCACCAACATACGTGACGGCCTTGGTGACGCTGTCAGGTACTGTTCCAGTAAGGAAAATTGAGACTTTGCCGTTTTCTTCACTTTTATGTTCCAAAAACGTCCGAATTGCTTCCTTTTCCAGATTTCACTCCCAAAGTAGCTAAAATCACAAAAGGAACAATTTAGGGTAATATTTGATCAAATAAATTCAATTCCGGGCTTAAATGACCCCCTAAAAGTGGTTCATTTTTCGCCTCATCATATACCCATACACTTGAGATTTGCTTGCCCTTAAGCAAATGCGCTTTTATTCTAATCAAAATACAAGTTAGGGTTCATTTAACACTAATATAAAAGTAATCACAACAAATAATCGTTCCACTAAAGACCAAAGACAAGCACGGAGGTCATATACTAGCACCTCACAAATAGTGTTTAGATACTCACATCTCTCGGGTGTAATAAAGTATATATCACATTATGGAAATGTAAAACATCTCTCACTACCTGTCATAGCAAAATAGATTACCATAGGCTTGGGAAAGGATCAAACCTCCACCACATGGTGTAAGCACCTAGGATAAACTATCAAAGAGGTCTTTTAAAGGGTTGTAACGTTAGGTGTAGGGATATGGAATACACGGTTTTGTTGGATATAGGCAGTCTTTATTGGTGGCGAGTTAACAATCTTGGTTAATTACATGTACAATGTGGCATTGCTAAGCCAAGACTAGACTCGACTTAAGCAAATAAATGAAAAATAACAAAAACATAAAATAAACATAGAATGAAACGGGATGGTAGTCCGTATGTTTTTTCTCTTTTCTTTTTCTATTTTTTTTCTTTTTCTTGATTCTTTCGATTTTTTTTTTTTTTTTTTTTACTTTGCATACATTCTTACCCTACCATCCAAAATAATACATCATAGGGAATGTAAATTACCCTTACACTTGAATTTTTACATACTTTACAATAAACTAATCTAATGACTCGAATTAAGATAATCAAAACACTTGGAGTACTTTTAAGATTAACGGACATATGGGGGTAATATATGATGTTCTTCCCCATTACTCCATAAAATATGTACTTTACCCATGAGTCCCAATCATCCCAAAACAATATGTACAAGGATATGACTCGACTTAGTAACCATGTAATCAATTAGATAGTTAACTTAGGGTTTAACAAATAACAATAATGCACTAAAAATGAGCGCATACACGGAAGGCTAAGGCGATTTGGGTGTACATTTAAGTGGGGTGTAACAAATTCTTCCTTTAAGTAAGATGCTTAAAGTTAGAAATGAAAAGATAGGCTCGGAGGGGTGTACTAGGGGTTTCGTGTACTAAAAATGAGTACAACGCTAAGGGTGTGGGAGAAATTAATTGACTTAACTAGCCAAGTAATATGACTTAAATGGTCAAGTAATTATAATACGGGTTTAACACAAGGGTGATCCTAATGCCTCTTATCATGTAGTAAATCCTACTACACGAATGTAGTCTCACTAGCGGTCTCGGGATGCATCACTAACGCAAGTTCTAGAATCTAAATGCTACCGGTACACTCATAAGCACTAATAGTAAATGCTTTTCCTATCAAATCTAAAGGCGAACCTCACATATTTGGGTGGAAAATTTTTATGAATGATACGGTTATGTGCTAGTCATACAATCTCCTATCCATGAGATGCTTGCTATGGCTAAAGTTTCACTCCTAAATGTTGTAAAAATTTTAAATTTGGCGCTAAAATTGCACTAACAAGTATTTCTCATAGTTTTACTACACATCTACTATCAAACAAACAAACTCAAGCGAAAGTGTATCTGTAAGGTATCATCATTTTACCCTCCCCTTACACTTAGGATGAACATTGTCCCCAATGTTCAAGTAAGGAATGTTAAAGTGAAATAAGTAAAAAGAATGAAATCAAATACTCCCCTGATTCGCTCGGTATGGATAATAAGGTGGCCAGGTTAGATCTTTCTCCAAGAAAATGAACAATCAAAGCTTCCCTTCCAGAGTATGAATCATCTTCTTGTCATACATAACCTGTTAAACCTGAGAAAACAAACACAAAAACCCAAAGCATCAATCCAAACAAAGAAAACTCACAACTAGATGTAATTCCAGACTTAGGAATAGAAACAAAACAATTAAAGATATAATGCTTGTGGAATGACTGTTTGCAGATTTCCTGGAGTTTATAAAACTAAAGAATTAACAAAAACTTTAAGACTCCGGTATAAACAAAACTAGCAAAATTTCCAGAATTTTACACGTGACGCCGTCAAGAGGAAACTCATGACGCCGTCAGAAGTGTCCTGCATAAATTCTTATGTTAAGTTTCCGAAAAATTTCTGGAAAAACTTCGTCCTACTTCCTGGAAAATCCTACAAAACATCATTATGACTCGATACAAGCATTTGACTCTAAAAAATAATAATACACATGTCCATTTAATATTGCTGTGGTTCATGCTCAATTTCGTTCTTATAAACAAATTTGGATCTCCCTTACACTTATCTTTTGCAAAATACCTTTATATGCAATTAAGACGAAGTTAAAAACAAAATAAAGCATTTTCACAATTTACTTTGAAACATGAGCCACAAACAATAAAAATAAAACATGTATACGAAAACAAATAAAATCAAACAAACAAGCAAACAAACAAATAAAAACACACGAAACATAGGTTGCCTCCCAAGAAGCGTTTGTTTTAATTCGAGTCACGAGCCTGACTCTACCCTTATTTAACTGAAATAGGGGAGGTTTTCCCTACACTTAGGATCAAGTGTGGGTGAAAGTAGCGATACACACCCTTAAGGTGTGAATATGCCACGTGAGGTGAAGGGGGGGGGGGTGAGTGAATGGCTTCCTTCATCATAAAACTACCCGGATAATATTGGTTGATGGGTGGGTCGGTTCCTCTTTTGTCTCCTAGAAATATATCCAAGGATAGAAAGTTGTGTAAAGGTTGAGTTTCTGGTTCATCAACATTAGGAAATTCCCTAGAACTAGGAGTAAGGTTATAACTACAAGTATTCAAACCTATATCCTCTAGTGGTGCCTGGTCCAAGGGTTCTACCTCCAACGGAATTCCTAAAGTTTCTTCTACTTCTTCTGGGTAAGTCACGGGCGGTGTGTGTGCCTCAAATGATGGTTGAGTATTTTTTGGGCTTATGTTATTGACCTCATCATTCCATATGTCAAGATCACCTATATCCTTAGGCAGTGATAATAACGAACCTAGTTCTTCATCTAACTTATGGTTTATTGATACGGCTCTATCCATAATTCCTTGGCAAACTAGGTCGCTTTTTCTATTAGCCTCACTAAAACGAGATCCTAAACATGGAGGTTGTTCATAAGAATCTATCCTAGGTGAAGGCTCATATGATTCATTGGTGTCTCTAAATGAGGTATTTTGCACTTCTTGGTGTTCTAGCCACTCAACCATATATTGCAATCTTAGAAGTCTAAGTGAAGTGTCCATTTGAAGCAAATTACATACAAAATCACAAAGAAAAGATAGACTACGAGAAAGCTACAAAGTAAAAGGAAAAAAATCTCACTTGATAGGAATCTAATAAGTAGACCTAATAAAAATCAAATTCAACCTAAACAATAACTATTCCCCGGCAGCGGCGCCAAAAACTTGGTAGCGTAGGGATTGCACCAGGCTTTACCTCTCGAGGGATCTCGAGAAGCTTACAACCCCACCAGGCAGTGTACCTGATTGTTGTAGTATAGTATAGTGACAAGTACCAGGGGAATGAATGTTCAACTCAGGAATAGTGTCGCTAGGATTGAAATTGATCTAACTAGGTCTAAAGGTGAGGGATGATTCTTTTTGTGTTTTTATATTTTATGAAAAGCAAGTAAAAATCTCGGGTATTGGGAGAGTGGGCTGAATTAGTTGCTAATCAACTAACCCAAAAGCTACTAATTAAACTAATAAACAAGAAAATAAACTAAGGTTCTACAAGATAAGTAAAGCATGTCTACCTATGATATGTTACTCCTTGCTAGCTATCCAATTCTACCTATTGAATTGTTACACCTTGTTTTAATTGACGGGTTGTATTCCTTAATACCATTCACGGGGTGGCGTACTTACTTCCCCAATCCTATAAGCTCCTACTTCACTCCTATGTCGAGCCGGCTAAGAAGCTCCTAACATGGGATCACTAGAATGCGCTCATGCATTAAATACAACAATAAAAACCTAGTACACATCGGTTCATGTTTCTTAAGACGTTCAGGCATGTTACCCTATGGAAGTCTGCTAGTTTTCTTAAGCCTAACATTGATGAGACATTCAATCAAAACAAGAATTAATAGGAAACAAGAATTATAAACTAAACCAACTAGATCTCTTGAAGTTGTCACGCCTTAATTGATGGAGATAGACACATACATCAACAAGCCCCTCATTGATGGAGATGGACATAAACATCAACAAGAAATCAATGAGATCTAATCAATTATACACAAGTTTCACACAATCATAAGTAGACACAAGGTGAATTAGCAAAACATCATCAAAGAAGAGTAATCAACAATGATAATGGAAAATATAATTAAGATAGAATCAACAAACCAATACATGACATTTATGGAGTGATTGAAACCCTCTAAGTTGCTGGAAAAACACCTACCTAAACCATGGAATCGACCTTAGGGTTTAGGGCTTACAAAAAGTGAAGTTCTGATGTTATATTTATAGGCTATTTTCTGCCCAGCCCGATCATGACGGTGTCAGCCAAACCTTGACGGCGTCATGAACTATATTTCTTCACCAAATCGTAGACCTTTTCGTCCCGATCGTTTTATTTTTTGAATCGCTCAAATCTAAGTTCGTATGCAAAAGTTATGGCCAAAACGGTGTCAGCTACCGCGGGCGCAAGTTGTGATTATTTACACGTGACGGCCTACGTGACGCCTTCATGAAGTTTCTGGGCCGTCACCAACACACGTGACGGCCTTGGTGACGCCGTCAGGTACTGTTCCAGTAAGGAAAATTGAGACTTTTCCGTTTTCTTCACTTTTATGCTCCAAAAACGTCCGAATTGCTTCCTTTTCCAGATTTCACTCCCAAAGTACCTAAAATCACAAAAGGAACGATTTAGGGTAATATTTGATAAAATCAATTCAATTCCGGGCTTAAATGATCCCCTAAACGTGGTTCATTTTTCGCCTCATCATATACCCTTACACTTGAGATTTGCTTGTCCTCAAGCAAATGCGCTTTTATTCTAATCAAAATACAAGTTAGGGGTCATTTAACACTAATATAAAAGTAATTACAACAAATAATCGTTCCACTAAAGACCAAAGACAAGCACGGAGGTCATATACTAGCACCTCACAAATAGTGTTTAGATACTCACATCTCTCGGGTGTAATAAAGTATATATCACATTATGTAAATGGAAAACATCTCTCACTACCTGTCATAGCAAAATAGATTACCATAGGCTTGGGAAAGGATCAAACCTCCACCACATGGCGTAAGCACCTTGGATAAACTATTAAAGAGGTCTTTTAAAGGGTTGTAACATTAGGTGTAGGGATATGGAATACACGGTTTTGTTGGATATAGGCTGTCTTTATTGGTGGCGAGTTAACAATCTTAGTTAATTATATGTACAATGTGGCGTTGCTAAGCCAAGACTAGACTCGACTTAAGCTATTAAATGAAAAATAACAAAAACATAGAATGAAACGGGATGGTAGTCCGTATGTTTTTTCTCTTTTTGTTTTCTATTTTTTTTTCTTTTTCTTGATTCTTTCGATTTTTTTTTATTTTTTTTTTATTTTTTTTTATTTTTTATTTTGCATACATTCTTACGCTACCATCCAAAATAATACATCATAGGGAATGTAAATTCCCTTTACACTTGAATTTTTAAATACTTTACAGTAAACTAATCTAATGACTCGAATTAAGATAATCAAAACACTTGGAGTACTTTTAAGATTAACGCACATTGGGGTAATATATGATGTTCTTCCCCATTACTCCATAAAATATGTACATTACCCATGAGTCCCAGTGGTCCCAAAACAATATGTACAAGGATATGACTCGACTTAGCAACCATGTAATCAATTAGATAGTTAACTTAGGGTTTAACAAATAACAATAATGCACTAAAAATGAGCGCATACACGGAAGGCTAAGGCGATTTGGGTGTACATTTAAGTGGGGTGTAACAAATTCTTCCTTTAAGTAAGATGCTCAAAGTTAGAAAAGAACAGATAGGCTCGGAGGGGTGTACTAGGGGTTTCGTGTACTAAAAATGAGTACAACGCTAAGGGTGTGGGGGAAATTAATTGACTTAACTAGCCAAGTAATATGACTTAAATGGTCAAGTAATTATAATACGGGTTTAACACAAGGGTGATCCTAATGCCTCTTATCATGTAGTAAATCCTACTACACGAATGTAGTCTCACTAGCAGTCTCGGGATGCATCACTAACGCAAGTTCTAGAATCTAAATGCTACCGGTACACTCATAAGCACTAATAGTAAATGCTTTTCCTATCAAATCTAAAGGCGAACCTCACATATTTGGGTGGAAAATTTTTCTGAATGATACGGTTATGTGCTAGTCATACAATCTCCTATCCATGAGACGCTTGCTATGGCTAAAGTTTCACTCCTAAATGTTGTAAAAAATTTTAAATTTGGCGCTAAAATTGCACTAACAAGTATTTCTCGTAGTTTTATTACACATCTACTATCAAACAAACAAACTCAAGTGAAAGTGTATCTGTAAGATATCATCATTTTACCCTCCCCTTACACTTAGGATGAACATTGTCCCCAATGTTCAAGTAAAGAATGTAAAAGTGAAATAAGTAAAAAGAATGAAATCAAATACTCCCCTGATTCGCTCGGTATGGATAATAAGGTGGCCAGGTTAGATCTTCCTCCAAGAAAATGAACAATCAAAGCTTCCCTTCCAGAGTATGAATCATCTTCTTGTCATACATAACCTGTTAAACCTGAGAAAACAAACACAAAAACCCAAAGCATCAATCCGAACAAAGAAAACTCACAACTAGATGTAATTCCAGACTTAGGAATAGAAACAAAACAATTAAAGATATGATGCTTGTGGAATGAATGTTTGCAGATTTCCTAGAGTTTATAAAACTAAAGAATTAACAAAAACTTTAAGACTCCGGTATAAACAAAACTAGCAAAATTTCCAGAATTTTACACGTGACGCCGTCAAGAGGAAACTCATGACGCCGTCAGAAGTGTCCTGCAGAAATTCTTATGTTAAGTTTCCGGAAAATTTCTGGAAAAACTTCGTCCTACTTCCTGGAAAATCCTACAAAACATCATTATGACTCGATACAAGCATTTAACTCTAACAAGTACTAATACACATGTCCATTTAATATTGTTGTGGTTCATGCTCAATTTTGTTCTTATAAACAAATTTGGATCTCCCTTACACTTATCTTTTGTAAAATACCTTTATTTGCAATTAAGACGAAGTTAAAAACAAAATAAAGCATTTTCACAATTTACTTTGAAACATGAGCCACAAACAATAAAAATAAAACATGCATACGGAAACAAATAAAATCAAACAAACAAACAAACAAACAAATAAAAACACACAAAACATGGGTTGCCTCCCAAGAAGCGCTTGTTTTTATTCGAGTCACGAGCCTAACTCTACCCTTATTTAACGGAAATAGGGGAGGTTTTCCCTACACTTAGGATCAAGTGTGGGTGAAAGTAGTGATACACACCCTTAGGGTGTGAATATGCCACGTGAGGTGAAGGGGGTGAGTGAATGACTTCCTTCATCATAAAACTACCCGGATAATATTGGTTGATGGGTGGGTCGGTTCCTCTTTTGTCTCCTAGAAATATATCAAAGGATGGAAAGTTGTGTAAAGGTTGAGGTTCCGGTTCATCAACATTAGGAAATTCCCTAGAACTAGGAGTAAGGTTATAACTACAAGTATTCAAACCTATATCCTCTAGTGGTGCCTGGTCCAAGGGTTCTACCTCCATCGGAATTCCTAAAGTTTCTTCTACTTCTTCCGGGTAAGTCACGGGCGGTGTGTGTGCCTCAAATGATGGTTGTGTATTTTGTGGGCTTATGTTATTGACCTCATCATTCCATATGTCAAGATCACCTATATCCTTAGGTAGTGATAATAACAAACCTAGTGCTTCATCCAACTTATGGTTTATTGATACGGCTCTATCCATAATTCCTTGGCAAATTAGGTCGCTTTTTCCATTAGCCTCACTAAAACGAGATCCTAAACATGGAGGCTGTTCATAAGAATCTATCCTAGGTGAAGGCTCATATGATTCATAGGTGTCTCTAAATGAGGTATTTTGCACTTCTTGGTGTTCTAGCCACTCAACCATATATTGCAATCTTAGAAGTCTAAGTGAAGTGTCCATTTGAAGCAAATTACATACAAAATCACAAAGAAAAGATAGACTATGAGAAAGCTACAAAGTAAAAGGAAAAAAATCTCACTTAATAGGAATCTAATGAGTAGACCTAATAAAAATCAAATTCAACCTAAACAATAACTATTCCCCGGCAGCGGCACCAAAAACTTTGTAGCTGTAACCACTCGTAAATTTTCACTTAAATTATATTTATTCTTATCCATTTTTCCATGTCAATTTTTTTTTAAAACGTTATCACAATAACCAACTAAGGTCACATAACTCATATTCTAAATAAACAAGTTCATTTGTGTTTGTTTTGAATAAATATCTTTATATGTCAAGTATAAAAGTTTTCAACTTTTATTTACCACTTTACGATTTTTCGTTAATGTATAATTATTAAACGTTCAAACTAAATGTTAGCCATTTAGAGTTTTAACGAAACTTTTTCGGTTATTAAATAACTATTAACTTCTATTTATTAAATATTAAACTTTATATTTTTATTTCACCAGATTTGAAATCTCGTGACTAAAGGACTTAACGCTAGTAATTTACGGAATCAAACTACACTCTCTAAACTTTAAAAGTATAATAAATCTAAAGAATGTCATAAAAACTTCTATCCATTTCCTAAGGCCACGTAAACTATATACATGTTACAAATACATTAAACTATAATGTATGTCTCATAATTATGCAACACTATCAATTTCAAAATACCATACATGTTCTATTTTCTATCATGCATGTAAAATCATGCATGGTTTTTATACATATACGTGTACTACTCTTCTCCATATAACCCTCTTGAAGCAACCACGTCACCTATATTTTTAACAAAGGAATCAAATAACACAAGTCTTACAAGTGGTCTCTTTTTATCCATCAAATATGTTGAACTAAGTTTATGGTTTCTAAATGATGCACCATTCGAATTCCCCCTCACTCTCACATGAACCAGGCAAACTTCAAAGAACTACCTCATCTCTTGGTCAATGATATCAAGCTTTCGATGTGATTCGGTATTGAACATGTGTATTAGGATGCACCCTTCGAACCTAGGAATAATAAGACATAAACACATGAACCTTAAGTGGACACATCACCTTGTCATTCCCTTAGCACCCCTCTCCATGTGGTTTTCTTGCAACCATTCGAACCATGTGGCCGGTTCTAAAATTTCTTCCTATAAATAAAAACCAAACTAATTAGGACATGGATACTTGTAAACTCCCTAGCACTAGAACCCTTACTTGGCCTCCTAAACCTCCACACCACCCTTTCTCTAGAAGGTTAACCTTAAATCAAAGTGAGTAGTTAGATTACTTGGCTAGGGAAAAATCCACATTCTCCCTCACTCCCTCACGTTACAAATGGCTGGAAATAGGCTTAAACACATCTCCCATATCTCCTTAGGGTAAGCATGATAATATAGCACATCTCTAGAAGACCCATGATGCTAGGCCTATAAATAGCGAGCCATAGAGTGGTTTTTGTTAGAGTTTAACAATTAATAAGCACGTATTGCGGAAGCTAGGATCAAGTATAACACATAAATATTAACTAAAACATAAATAGTAAACGTACCCGATGCACTTCAAATTAACCTTGATTCTTGTACAAATAGATCAATGATAAACCCCTTACCGTTTTGTTTATCGATCTTTTGATAATTACTAAAGTAAGTAATTACCTCGTTCTTGTACACACAAACTACCAACGAATAAAGGTTTGATGCAAGTAAACAAAACACTTATATTTTTGCTTATGAAAAATCGATCCAAGAACCCTTGGGGAGGGGAGAACCGATCGGCCACAAGAAGAAAGAAAGAAACAAGGATTTTAGGGTTAGTGTGTGTGCACAAAAGATGTGAAACCCTAATCCTTGGCCTTGTATATATACTAGATGAATCTTGGAGCAAAAGTAAAGCATGGGTCGACCCTAGGGAATGGGCTTCGACCGGCCATGCACCCAAGAGGGTGTTTCTAGATCTTTCTTGACTCCCAAGTTACACTCTAGTCCTTATCTTTCATTACTAATGATAGTTAGTCCATACGGTTAATAACTAACGACCATTTAGTCCTTTAAGTGTTTATAAATATATATATTCAATACATTTAATATATATATATTTATTTTACATTATTCTTGTTTGTAAAGTGTGCAATCCCGAGGTCTCGGGTTCGATACTAGACATTTACTTATTAATGTTTATACGTAACATTTAACAGCTCCCACTCGTATATTCATTAATAGTAAAATGACATTGGTTAGCGTCTTGCAACACTCCAATGCCCCTAGTTCAATCCGAGCTAGGTTTCCTGGAAAAACCTTTAATGATTCATCATTATAATTATCCTTTCATTACTAATACCGCATTAATAAAGATGTGAGTTCCTTTATTAAATTTCTGTTTCTTTTTTCTTTATGATTGAACAAAATTACCAAAACATCTGAACGTATTCCAGATAGACTTTGGGCATGGCCATGCAAACATTTTGTCAACCCTACGAGGGGCCCAGCAGTATTAAACTTCTAAACAAATCAGAAGGAATAAATTCTTTCTTGACTACAAGAATAACCCATGAACTTTGCAACACTTCTGAAAACAACCCTTATGACTCCCTGTTACGGTGAGTGGTAGATTGCTTCACAAGAATGCACTACATCCATGACACTTATCTGGTATCTCAAGTCTGAGGATAACTTTAAATATGATTCTCACATTAAATATTAAATCATATTGTTGGGATAAGTCAAATATTCAATTCATCGAATATCATGTGAAATTGGTATGACTACGCATCAATATACTTTCAAGTATATCCTAAACCAATACTCAAATTTGTCTTAGTTTAATGATATTCCCATATCAATAATCGACAATGGACAATTTAGAATAATAACTTATTCATGGATCTTAAACATGCAAATATAGGATATATTATTAAGACAATGAATAAATAAACATAAAACATATTTTATTTCATTAAAATAATAATTGTACATTACATCCTTTATCCAAACACTAATCACAAATGGGCATGAAACTTTCAGCTAATCTAAGTCCTACACCTTCAGCATGCTTGTAAAGCTTGGTGCCAGGTAGAGGCTTTGTTAATTGATCTGCTAAGTTATCATCTGTGTGAACTTTGAGCATTTCGATTTCGCCTATTTCGACTTGTTCTCGAACATAGTGATGCTTAATCGGGAAATGTCTGGTGCCTTTCATGATTCCAGGCTCATTGGCAAATGTAATTGCAGTTGAATTGTCACAATACATTTTAATAGGTCGTTGAATCGAAGGCATAACTCCTAGCCCTGAAATAAACCTCCTAATCCAAACAGCTTCCATTGCAGCTTCTGAAGCAGCTATATACTCACTTTCTGTAGCAGACATCGCTAGTACACTCTGCTTTCTGCTCCTCCAATCCACATCTCCTCCATTAATGACAAAGACATAACCCGTCTGAGACTTCGTATCATCCTTATCACCTTTCCAAGAAGCATCGCAGTAACCTGTAACATCAAGTTCTGCCGATGGATTTCCCCCATAAACCAAGAACATATCCTTAGTAGCCCTAAGGTACTTAAGAATATTCTTAACAGCTGTCCAGTGAGCTTCACCTGGATTCTGCTGATATCGACTGGTTAAATTCTGTGCAAATGCCACATCAGGTCTTGTACTTTTTACCGCATACATTATAGATCCCATAGCCGAAGCATAAGGGACTCTCTTCATGCGTTGCACCTCTGCAGGTGTTGAAGCACAAACCTTGTTGCTCAAGCCATGTTGTTCTTGCATCGGCAAATATCCTTTCTTGGAATTTTGCATACTGAATCTCTTCAGTATTTTATCAATGTAAGCACTTTGGCTTAATCCAATTAATCGCTGAGATCTATCTCTATATATCTTGATTCCCAGAATAAATGCAGCTTCCCCTAAATCTTTCATAGAAAAACACTTTCCAAGATATGCCTTAACCTTTTGCAAACTTGGAATGTCGTTTCCCATGATCAATATGTCATCAACATATAATATAAGGAAAATTACATTACTCCCACTAACTTTGTGATATACACATGGCTCATCAAGATTTTGAGTGAATCCATTCTTTTTAATTTCGCCATCAAATCTCTTATTCCATTGTCGTGATGCTTGCTTTAATCCATAAATAGATCTTTTAAGCTTGCATACACGATTTGGGAATTCTGGATTTACATACCCCTCAGGCTGCGCCATATAGATGTCTTCATCTAGGCGACCATTTAAGAAGGCGGTTTTTACATCCATTTGCCAAATCTCATAGTCATAGTAAGCGGCCATGGCTATAAGAATCCTAATTGCCCTTAGCTACAGGAGAAAAGGTCTCCTCATAGTCAACACCAAAAGTTTGAGTATAGCCTTTAGCTACACAACGGGCCTTATAGGTGTGTACAACGCCATCCATGTCAGTCTTTTTCTTGTAGAGCCATTTACTCCCAACTAGTTTGGCACCCGGAGGTAGGTCTACTTCTTCCTAGACATCATTGTCTTCCATGGATTGCATTTCCCCATCCATAGCTTCTTTCCATTTGGCCTTTTCAGGACCATTCATGACAGCTTTATAACTTGTAGGCTCATCAAGATCACCCAGTATATTCTCATCACTCTCTACATTAAGACATAGACGAGTAGGAGCTTTTACTGGTCTTGTTGACCTACGAATGGGAATCACTTCAACTTCAGGTGGAGGACCTAAACTTTCAGGTTCTACCGGAAGTTGGTTAGTGTTTTCAGAAGGTTCTACATCTTCTTGACCGTCTTCCAGATCTTATACTCTCCCACTGAATTCTTGAGATATGAGCTCCCTTTCAAGGAAGTCTCCATACCTTGCAACAAATACTTTGTTTTCAGGTAGGTAATAAAAGTAGTATCCCATAGTTTCCTTAGGGTATCCTACGAAGATGCACTTCACAGATCTTTGTTGGAGTTTGTCTGCTGAGTCACGTTTAACATACGCCTCACAACCCCAGACCTTAAGATAAGACAGGTTTGGAGCTTTTCCAGTCCATACCTCATATGGTGTCTTATCAACCTTCTTTGTTGGAACCATATTTAGAATGCGAACAGCAGATTCTAAGGCATAATCCTAAAACGAGAAAGGAAGATTTGTTAGATTATACATAGATCGTATCATGTCTTGCAATGTACGATTCCTTCTCTCAGATACACCATTTTGTTGTGGAGTATATGGAGAAGTAAGGTGCTGGACAATTCCCTCCTTTGCTAAATAATCTATGAACTCCTGACTCAGGTATTCACCACCTCTATCGGATCGAAGAGCTTTAATCTTCTTTCCAAGTTGCAACTCTACTTCTGCTTTAAACACTTTGAATGTTTCAAATACCTCATGCTTATGTTTAAGTAAATAAACATAACCATAACGGCTGTAATCATCCGTGAATGTTAAGAAGTAGCTAGCACCTCTCCTTGACACAAGTCTAAGTGGTCCACACACATCTGTGTGAATAAGACCAAGTAGATCATTAGCCCTTTCAATCCTATTTTTAAAGGGTTTCTTAGTCATCTTCCCAGCAATTCAAGATTCGCATTTATCAAATGATTCATCATTGATCTTATTTAAAAGCCCATCATGTTGCAGCTTTTTCATGCGATCTTTGCCAATGTGAGCAAGCCGACAATGCCAAAGATAAGATGAACCCAGACCTTTCTTGATTCTCTTATTGTTGATGCTATACATTGAATTATTTGTAACAAAAGCATTATCATTATCATTCATATCAATTTCAAATACACCATTCACAGCAATAGCATTAAAATAAAAAACATCATTTAAAGAAACTGAAATTCCATTGCTAGAAATAGTATGATGAAAACCAAGGTTTAACAAACATGAAAATGAAATTACACCTCTAACAATTGACGGTGCATAATGACAATTATTTAAAGATAGTTGATGCGTGGGAATCGCAACAGGCTTTACCTCTCGAGGGATCTCGAGAAGCTTACAACCCCCACCAGGCAGTGTACCTGATCGTTATAGTATAGTATAGTGACAAGTACCGGGGGATTGATTGTTCAGCTTAGGAATAGTGTCGCTAGGATTAGAAAGCCTAAATACTAGTTCTAAAGGTGAGGGATGATTATTTTTGTGTTTTTATATTTTTATGAAAGCAAGTAAAATCTCGGGTTTTGGAAGATTGGGTGGAATTAGTTGCTATTCAACTAACCCAATACTAAGATGTAATCAAAATAAAATACTAAAAATAAAAATAAACTAATTTATACTAAGGTTGTGAGCAGTAATTGGAGAAAATGTGTTTACTTAGATTTCACTACTCCCTAGATATCTTTTACACGTTAATTACTTGTTATAATTGCATGGATGACGGATCGTATTCCTTAATACCATTCATGGGGTGGCACACATAACTCCCCAATTCTATGAGCTCTTATCTCCTCCTACACCATGCCCAGCACAACTATAGGGATTGTAAACAGTGGCTCATGCATTAAATACAACCAATAAAGACCTAGTGCGCCTCGGTTCATGTTTCTTAAGACGTTCAAGCATGTTACCATTTGGAGATCTGCCAGTTTTCTTAAGCCTAACATATAAATCATTCATCCAAGACAAGAATAAACAAGTAATCAACACATAATCAATATCTAGGTTTCATTAGATCTAAGCAAACACAAGATAGATCTAGCCTAGCATGATAGAATTAAGACAAGAACATGATATAGACAACCAACACATAGACATATTGATTGAATTAGAAGAACACTTATCTTGATTAATCATGCAAGGTATCAAGGGGTTGGACCCCTTGAAAAACCTGTAAAGTTACACCAAAATCGTACTTAGGGTTTCTCCCAAAACTTCTCTTTTTTAATGTGTGAAAATTAGAAAACTATATATAGAAAAACAGGTCTGACGGCGTCAAGACAAACAATGTGACGCCGTCACCTCGCCGCCAAAACTCTCCTCGGACTGCCTAGATCCACTTCTAACGCCGTCAAGACATATATACTTCCAGGCCGTCACGACTCTTTTACTCTTGACGCCCTTCCTACGTGACGCCGTCAAATCCGTTCTGGGTCGTCATGGAAATTCATGAGATTTGCTCTTGACGCCGTCAAGGTGTTGCTCTTGACGCCGTCACCTACTGTTCCCAGCATGGAAAATTAAGACTTTGGCGTTTTCTTCACTTTTATGCTCCAAAAACGTCCGAATTGCTTCCTTTTCCAGATTTCTCTCCCAAAGTACCTAAAATCACAAAAGGAACGATTTAGGGCAATATTTGATCAAATAAAATCAATTCCGGGCTTAAATGACCCCCTAAAAGTGGTTCATTTTTTGCCTCATCAATAGTACTAAGCCCGAAGGCAACACTAAATTAAAAACTCCTATAGCTTCAACTCCTGCATGCGCTCCGTTACCAACGTGCAAGAATTGTTGTCCATAGGCCAGCTTTCTCTCAACTCTAAACCCCTGCAAGGTATTGCAAATATGAATGCCACATCCCGTATCATATACCCATGAATTCAATTTAGGAGTAAGAGTGAATAATTCAATCATAAAGAACGCACCTGAAGTACTGGCTTTACCAGCTTCATTCCCCTGCTTCTTCTGTCGCAAGTCATGAATGTATAGTGGGCAATTGCGCTTCCAATGGCCCTTTTCATGACAGTGGTGACAAGCCTGATCCTTCTTGTTTGGAGGATTTGTCTTGTTCTGCTTAGGCTGATGCTGTTTCATCTTTGGTTGTGGTTGATAGGCCATGACCTGCTTGCCTTTATCACCTTTACCTTTGCCTTTGTTCACATGCGATTTCTTCTGGATTCTCCCCCCATGAATTGCCAACACTTGTGGGGTAGGAGCCTTGACCTTGGCTGGTAGACTTTTCTCATAATCAACAAGCAATGCGAGTAATTCTGAGACTGTCTTCCCCGAGCAATGCATGTTGTAATTCTGCACAAAACCAGCAAAATCCCTGTTAAGGGACCTGTTGATCAAGTGCACTTGCACATTGTCGGGGTAACCAAAACCAATTCTGTGAAGTTGATCAAACGAATCTTTCATCTCATCCACATAATCGGCTACTGGTTTACCATCACCATGCTTGCAGTTGTGTAGCTTGTCGAGTTCATCATACAATTCAACTGCAGGTGGCTTCTCATAAGACTGCCTGAGGTTATCAAGCATATTCTTAGGAAACGAGTACTCATACTTCTTTTGTAATTGAGCACTCATGGTAGTGAGCATTAAACAAGCAACCTCATTATACTTAGCATTAGTCACCTTCCATGCTGCCTTTGCTTCTTGTGTTGCAGTAGCAGCAGGTTCAGCAGGGCATTCCTCGGTCACATAGTCTAGCTTACCAGACACCCTCAAGACAATTCTGAGCGAACGATGCCAGTCATTGAAATTCTTTCCAGTCAGTTTTTCTCTCTCAAGATGACTCTTGAAAGCAGAAATCACAGTTTGGTTATCGGGTTGAGCCATATCGACAGATAAAGTTCAAATATTAGTATTTTCGATAATCAATATCTTCAAGAAAAATAAAATACCCAAGGCTATATTCATATAACCAACTAATTTTATTGAAAATATAGGATCCAACTTTACATAGATTCCACCACACCAGTTGATCTGCTAGTGGTGAAAGTATAAAAGTTGGTAATCTGTCGAACAATAATTGGCAAACAAGATTTCCAATTCCTAGATCATTATGGGATTTACATCAAATTGATTCATCAATTTTCCTTGTAAGCATGTTTCATCCCATCTCATGCCTTAAGTTCTAGGTCTCACACACAACTTAATTAAGTCGTCTACCTTAGAAACTGTAAAATTACAATTATGGTCTCACGCGTTAAAAGAATTTTACCTTGTTATAGTAATTTAGCCTAGGTCTCACGTTTACTAAATTAAAATTCCAAGTGTTCCTTATAGATAGATGGCATGTAACTTAAATTATTAAGGGTATTAATTTTGATATGTCAATCAAAATATGTACAAAGATGCATGCACTCATGTTTATAACATAAGTTTTCATAAAACTTTTTATATCCAATTCGTGAAATTAATACACAAAGTTTTACTTGAGGTTTATGCCAAAACCCTAAGATGACTTTCTACAATCATGATTTTAAAAGTAATTCGTTTAAGACATATTCAAGATTGTGATAACCAAGGCAGACTCTAAGGCTCTTTTCTAAGCCTTCAAATCACGGTTATGAATATCATCTTAAAAGACTTAATTTTAAAAGCATACTTGTATAAAACATCAATCAAGCAAAAGTTTATGGATTCAATCTCAAAATTATGTAATAAAGTGTAAATTTTTGCTAGTCTCGCCTGGGAGCTGATTACCGTGCGAATCGGACCACTAGCGGCTCTTAAGACCTTGCAAGATTCTTACTTTATCACATTAGGGTTTCACCATTATTAGTCCGTATTATTTTCTTTTATAAAAACAACCCTTTTATTGCTTACAACAAGTCCAACTAATAACAATAAAACAAGTATCAAAGAAAATAAGAACAACCAATATTAAATAAGTGAAACAATTAGCCACATGCAATCCGTATTAGAAAAGATCCTAATAAAATCAATTCTAGGTATAATTATGCATGCAATCAACTAAGGCCTTCTCCTCTTAATGGAAGAGAGCCACATACATTGACGAATCAATTGCGTAGGCCAAAGCTAATTAACACACCACATAGCATATAAAATTGATTTTAATATGTATTAGAGTCTTCCCCAATTTAAGATCTATATTAAACATGTGATAAAAAAAAAACAAGATCCATGACGAACATGCATGTAAGTCACGGATTAAAACCTAACAATTAGCACATAGGTCACAAGATACGTTCAATTAACCGGTTAATGACCTAGGGTTTCTAGTGATTACACATAATCCAAGAAAACCACAAAACCCTAATTAGGGTTTCATGCGAAAATCGACCCCCCCCCCAAAATTAGGGTTAGGGTTTCGAAATTTTTGGAAAAAATAGGTAAAAACCTAGATCAAAAAAAACATGTATCTAAAACAATTAAAGATCCGGTTTTTATTACGTTTTAGTAATCAATTACATGTTATACATGGCTCGTGATGCCACTGTTAGAGTTTAACAATTAATAAGCACGTATTGCGGAAGCTAGGATCAAGTATAACACATAAATATTAACTAAAACATAAATAGTAAACGTACCCGATGCACTTCAAATTAACCTTGATTCTTGTACAAATAGATCAATGATAAACCCCTTACCGTTTTGTTTATCGATCTCTTGATAAAAAGTAAGTAATTACCTCGTTCTTGTACACACAAACTACCAACGAATAAAGGTTTGATGCAAGTAAACAAAACACTTATATTTTTGCTTATGAAAAATCGATCTAAGAACCCTTGGGGAGGGGAGAACCGATCGGCCACAAGAAGAAAGAAAGAAACAAGGATTTTAGGGTTAGTGTGTGTGCACAAAAGATGTGAAACCCTAATCCTTGGCCTTGTATATATACTAGATGAATCTTGGAGCACAAGTAGAGCATGGGTCGACCCTAGGGAATGGGCTTCGACCGGCCATGCACCCAAGAGGGTGTTTCTAGATCTTTCTTGACTCCCAAGTTACACTCTAGTCCTTATCTTTCGTTACTAATGATAGTTAGTCCATACGGTTAATAACTAACGACCATTTAGTCCTTTAAGTGCTTATAAACATATATATTCAATACATTTAATATATATATATATATATATATATATATATATATATATATATATATATATATATATATATATATATATATATATATATTACATTATTCTTGTTTGTAAAGTGTGCAATCCCGAGGTCTCGGGTTCGATACTAGACATTTACTTATTAATGTTTATACGTAACATTTAACAGTTTTTCACTCACAATCTGCTCGAAACACACAAGGCAACCCACACCTAGCTTCTAACTGATCCTATATGCCAAGAAGAATTCTAAGGGAAGCCAAGAAAGTGTAGTAGCAGCCTGGATAAAAGAAAGAGTAGTTTCAAAGATCATTTTGTCCAAAACCTCTCTATAATCGAATACATCAAAGTAAGTTCTCACAACCCCCATTCTAATTTCCCTTACAATTCTAATATCATGTACTTATTGTGGTAATCTAACACTAGCGAGAAACAAAGCCAAAAACTGATTTTTCTTTTCTTTCTTCTTTCTGTTATAACGAGACAAACAAACACCCTCTCTATTATACTCTAAATTGTATGAGCATATATAAACTTAAAAAACAGTTAGGAGAAATAAAAACAAGAATCTAGGCTTTTGAATCACCTAAAGCGGACAAACGAGTCAAAAGTTATGTCGATTTGAAGTTATATAAAAACTAAAATACCTATTGTTACAGCAGGCAGAATCACACAAAACGAGGTCTTTCTGGTCCGTTTCGTCAAAAACTTAAAACATGAAAGTTCTCCGGAACGACGTTTTCTTCAAAACTTCTTTAGACTTCGAGTCATAAAAACGCATAATAAATGGTGCTTTTAATTAATTTCAGAATAGATTTAAAAACAAAGGCAGCAGCAGACATGGAGTTTTAGTCCCAAATTTCGTGTATCAAACATGGTTCTAAAACTCTAGTTTTCGACATGGTTAAAGTACACTAGAAGGTCTAAACGTAGGAAAAAGAATCAGCCATTTTCATTGAGAAACGAGGGAGAACGGGGCATGTAAAATTTGGTATTTTCTGTGTCGAGTTAAACCATGGGTCGCGAGTTTCTAAGTCGTGGTTTCGATTCAGGCCATAACATTTTACAAGAATACTCTTAAAACTCTTATAAATAATTTAGAAAAGGAGTCGTAAAAAGTTTCGAGGTAAAACACGAGATATAAATTGTTTTTGGATAAAAAGGATGTCGAATGAACACAAGGGTTGCTTTTGCCAAAACTCTATAAGATTTCTATGGTTGGACTTGCTTTGCGATCGGGGAGTCCCTCAGGGGTCAAAAGTGTCAATTTTGAAACTTTAGGGTATAAAGTGTCAATTGACCAAAGTTCAAGGGTAAAAGTTGCCATTTTTATATAGTTCAAGGGTAAAATTTGTCAACTTTAGAAACATGAGGGTCTAAAATGAAAATATTGTAAACCCTAATTAATTATTTAATATTATTATTATTATTATTATTATTATTATTATTATTATTATTATTATTATTATTATTATTATTATTATTATTATTAGGGTTTGGAAAGTAAACCTAAAACATGTTTTGTACCGTAACTAACAAACGAGTATCCATTTAACGAACGGACGGAACCAAATCTTACAGATAAGAAAATATAATAAAATAATACTTTTGAAACTACATATTGGTTCAATAAAATATTTAACCATTAAACTAAAACGAAACGAACATTTAAAAACTAATATAATTAGAAACAATTACTGAGAACTTAATCTAATAACTCAGGTTTCAAGCCGGAGACGTTTATCAACTTCATTTAACTTTGTTTTCCATCCAGAATGCCCAGGTGAGTTCACAGTCCCACTTTTCATACGTTTTTCCAAACTTGTGGGGAGATACATGCTACAAACTGAACACAAGTATTTTCTGTATGCTATCCTGATTTATATTGCCTAAGTTCCCACTGCCGCTTTTCTTGATAAAAGTCCCTCATATCCTGAACCATTAATCACTTGCGAGTGAACGCGAATATGGTAAATAGTTCTATTGGAAGTTGACGGCCCATTTGTACTAGCCGGATAAATAGCTATAAGCTAGCCGGATTGATAGACAGATGTACTATATTTGAGTTGCATAGGAGCCTGACAAACTCCTACCTGAGGGCATTATTACTTTCACTCGGCAATGTTCCAGCAGTTAACGTTTGCGTTCATGAGGCTTAGTGCAATATATTGACTTATTATTACTCAACTTGTGTTCAAATAACTTTACTTAAACACTGTGAATTCACTCAACCTTTGTGTTGACGTTTTTAGCATGTTTATCTCAGGTCCATGACAATCAAGGATGGCATGAAAGAGCATGGATACGGAAGGAAGGCTAAAATTTTATTATTCTTTGATAAAGTATTTAACAAATTGTAAAACTACTGGGACCTCATTTTGTAAACTCTGATATTTGAATAATAAAATTTCTAAAACAACTCAATTAGAGATTGTTTTCCTATTTTTATAACTGTTGTGCCATCGAGTAACACCCAGCTTTAATTCTGCTGCGTATCCCAAATTTGGGGGTGTTACAGTAGCGTGGGGATTGCACCAGGCTTTACCTATCGAGGGATCTCGAGAAGCTTACAACTCCCACCAGGCAGTGTAGCTGATCGTTGTAGTATAGTATAGTGACAAGTACCAGGGGATTGATCGTTCAACTCAGGAATAGTGTCGTTAGGATTGAAATTGATCTAACTAGGTCTAAAGGTGAGGGATGATTCTTTTTGTGTTTTTATATTTTATGAAAAGCAAGTAAAAATCTCGGGTATTGGGAGAGTGGGCGGAATTAGTTGCTAATCAACTAACCCAAAAGCTACTAATTAAACTAATAAACAAGAAAATAAACTAAGGTTCTACAAGATAAGTGAAGCATGTCTACCTCTGATATGTTACTCCTTGCTAGCTATCCAATTCTACCTATTGAATTGTTACACCTTGTTTTAATTGACGGGTTGTATTCCTTAATACCATTCATGGGGTGGCGTACTTACTTCCCCAATCCTATAAGCTCCTACTTCACTCCTATATCGAGCCGGCTAAGAAGCTCCTAACATGGGATCACTAGAATTCGCTCATACATTAAATACAACCATAAAAACCTAGTACACATCGGTTCATGTTTTTTAAGACGTTCAAGCATGTTACCCTATGGAAGTCTGCCAGTTTTCTTAAGCCTAACATTGATGAGACATTCAATCAAAACAAGAATCAATAGGAAACAAGAATTATAAACTAAACCAACTAGATCTATTGAAGTTGCCACGCCTTAATTGATGGAGATAGACACACACATCAACAAGCCCCTCATTGATGGAGATAGACACAAACATCAACAAGAAATCAATGAGATCTAATCAATTATACACAAGTTTCACACAATCATAAGTAGACACAAGGTGAATTAGTAAAACATCATCAAAGAAGAGCAATCAACAATGATAATGGAAAACATAATTAAGATAGAATCAATAAACCAATACATGACGTTTATGGAGTGATTGAAACCCTCTAAGTTGCTGGAAAAACACCTACCTAAACCCAGGAATCGACCTTAGGGTTTAGGGCTTACAAAAAGTGAAGTTATGATGTTATATTTATAGGCTATTTTCGTCCCGATCGTTTTCTTTTTTGAATCGCTCAAATTTGAGTTCGTATGCAAAAGTTATGGCCAAAATGGTGTCAGCTACCGCGCGCGCAAGTTGTGACTATTTACACGTGACGGCCTACGTGACGCTTTCATGAAGTTTCTGGGCCGTCAACAACACACGTGACGGCCTTGGTGACGCCGTCAGGTACTGTTCCAGCATGGAAAATTGAGACTTTGCCGTTTTCATCACTTTTATGCTCCAAAAACGTCCGAATTGCTTCCTTTTCCAGATTTCACTCCCAAAGTACCTAAAATCACAAAAGGAACGATTTAGGGTAATATTTGATCAAATAAATTCAATTCCGGGCTTAAATGACCCCCTAAAAGTGGTTCATTTTTCGCCTCATCAGGTCGTAAACACACAGGTTACAAGTCTCTTATGGCGGGACTTGGAACATAGTGGATTTACGATGCCTTTGCTGGGAAAACTTCATTCATATGCATAACAATTCTTTTTTACAAGACTCTATGAACTCACCAACCTCGTGTTGACACTTTAGCATGTATTTTCAAGTATTAAGAAATGGCACGCTACTGGAGGTTTTGGCAGGGCATGGCTTGGTCATAGAAGACTCTGATTATTCATTTGGGGACCGTTTTTAACTATTTTAAAGGCCTACTTCCGCACTACTTTTAACAATGTAAATTCAACACTCTTGGTTAAATGATTTTATTCTAAATGATTGAAGTGAAAACCATTTTTGAACTTGTGTTGTAATACCATTTTTGAACTTGTGTTGGGATCATAGTTTTCACTATTTTATCAAGTCTCGGTCATTTGTAATAATGATAGGTTGCTTAACTATTATTTACTTTCATTTACTAAATGTATTAAGTTTACTAGGCTTAAGGTATGTAACCCATGAGCCTCAAAGCCCACGAAATGATGAAAGGAAGGAGAGGGAGTGTTGCCCTAGCTCCTTCCCTATATATAGAAGCCTTAGGTCATTTGTAAACTTGGTTGGTTAATTCATAATTCTAAGAAAACTCTTTCATTTCTATTTCTCATATTGTCTTAATCAACCATCTCTCACTCTCATCTCTTTTCTATCATTCTTATACTTGTGTTTACATAAAGTGTGACCTTACAAGTGGTATCATTCGCCGGAAGAAGGTGTAGTTTTGTTGTTTTCATTGAATTCCATCTTAAACTTGTTTTTAAAAATCGATTTTTTGTTAAAATTTTTGCACTTTCTTGTTTGTTTCTTGGTTTTTAGCACATCTTTGCTTACAAACTTGTTCTACAAATCAAAACAAACAAAAAGTTCCAAACTTTTGTCTCAAAAATCGATTTAGGATTGTTGTACTATTTTTTCGAAATCTTTCGTAGTTTTGAAAAAGTTTATAAAGTTTTCAACTTTCTTAAAGATCTCATCATTTTATACTTAAAAGTACAAGAATGTTGAAATAAAAACGAGTTTTTGGTTAACTTTCTTTGAAAACAAATTCTGCCACAATTTCGCAATCTTCTACATACACAGTTTCGAGATCTCTTGAAAAGTGCTCTATATCGACTTCGTTTTGTGGACTCAGTATTTTCTTTCTTGTACAAGGAAGAAAGTTACTTCGACTTTTGGATAAGTTTCGAAATTGTATAATTTCGAAATTTGGCTTTTGAGTTTGTGTTCTCGAAAATATCATAATTTTCGAAATCACATATTTCTTTCGCAAACTCTTGCAATCTCGAAAACATCTTCAGTTTTTTTTTTTTTTTTCGAAATTTCAAAATTTTCGAAAATATCTTAAGTTTCGAAATCACTGATTTTTTCGAGAACTAATTTTTCGCAATCAGCAAAAGTTTCGAAATCACTGATTTTTCGAGAAGTAATTTTTTGCAATCAGCATAAGTTTCGCAATTACTATTTTTTTCGAGAACTCAAAATTTTCGAGAATTGGCATTACACCTATACCTTCTATAAGATCCATAATTACACAAGTTTCTTTATAAAAATTTTCTTTCTAAATCTCACCTTACTATCTTTTTGGCGGGAAAATTTGAGTAAAATTTAATTTTTACAGGAGATTAAACGTTCAATTTTTACGTAAAATTCAAATTTTGGTTTTAACAGTGAAAATTTTGGCCCAAAATTCAAATTTTTAGGCCAAAATTCAAATTTTTTCGGCAAAATTTGGCGGCAAAATTTTTTAAACTAAAATTTTTCCTGTGACATTAGAACAACATTGCACAGTGATTTTAAAATTTTGGAACTGAAAATTTTTCAAATTAATTTTGGTGGGAAAATCTGAAATCACTATTTCGACCTTGAGTGTGACATTTTGGGTTGATTATTTCGATTACGTCGCAACAATCAAGGGGGAGAGAAATGTCGTTTTCAATGTCTCAAGTACCTTCTACCAACTACCTTCCTCACCAATATTCTCATCAGCAACAGTATCTTCAACAACAAAGTCACAGCTCCCTCATTCGTCATGTTCTGCTCTTTGGCAATGAATCAAGGCCTCCGATGTTGCTACCAGGAACGTATACTGTTTGGAAACGGAGATTTTTACAATGGCTCACAGATCATCCTGCTTCAGATCTCGTGCTTAATTCCATTCAAGATGGTCCATACAAAATAATATTTCTTGTTGACTCAACAGGGATCATGAGGCTACAAACTACTGCAGACTTGAATGCTAATGAACTCGCTCAGTACGATGCTGACCATCAGGCTGCATGGTCCATGTCATTAGCCCTTCCCAATTCAATTTACATGAATATGGACTTTCAAGACAGTGCTTATGAAATGTGGAAATATCTTGAAGCTTTGCATCGTAAAGAAGAATTTCATCACATCAGAATGAAGCAAATTCTTGAATCTTGTTTAAGCATGAATCCACTGAAGACCATTCTCCCTGCTCCACCATCTCCAGACGTTGACCATGGATCACTAATCTACACTCCAAATGGTCTCTTCTTCAATCCTCCGAATGCACCTGAGCCTTTCTTCATTCCTCAGTACCATCCTGCTACACTACATAATAATGTGCAATCTCTTCTGCAAAATCTAGTGAAGCTTTGTCAAGTATCTACAGAGAAAGGCAAAGGCGTAATGACGTCTAGTTCTGAATGGTTAAACACAATGGAAGATACTAATGATGAAGAAGATCTTATCGAACCAAGCATGGCATTCTTGGCATATACGGAAAATATTGCAGATGAGGAAGCTCATGATTATGAATCAACCTCACTCTCTGACGATAATGTTGAATACAATGCCACACTTAGTCAAATGGAAGTTGAAGGGGGTAATCTCAATGCAGTTTTGCAAAGTGTCATGGGAGATATTCCATCTGATGATGAATATGCAGATTTGGAATCCAATACAGCAGATCTGGAAGCCGATACAGCAGATGTGATGTTAATGGCAAACATGCAGGAATTTCACATGAATAATACTGGCTCAGAGTATGAGTCTGATGATTCTGTAGATCCAGTTGTGAGATTAAACAAAGAGAAAATGTATCAATCAAGGTCTCAAATGCATGAACGAAGTCACAACTCCATCATCTCAGACTTCATACAATTTACGAGTCAGGCTTTATCAAATTCCCGAAATTCCCGAAATCGAGCTGTCAAGCAAGGTGAAAGAGTTGTGATACAAGGAAGTATTACTCAAAGGCTGGTTGGGAATGGTGAGAATACTGCAAATGTAGTTAATGTAGGCAATGAGGTTAAAATATTGGAAGATAATTCGGGTGTCATGGATGATACTGAACCAGTATACGACATAAATGCTTCTGATGACTCTAAAGACCCATTTGAGAGAAAGATGACTGAAGCTGAGAAAAGAGCCAGCAATTCTACTGAAAATTGCTTAGCTCATTTTGAATCAGTTAAGACTCAATGCAAGATTCTCTCAGATGCATGGTTTCCTACGGGGGGTACCTTTAATGCATTCTTCGGAACTGGAATGGATCGTCTAACCTTCCAAAGGAAACTCCGAGAAAACATTGTTCAATTTGAAAAGCAAATTGAACAGGGAAGCGATTGCATGGCAGGATTTAGAGCGCTCAAGGCTCAGTTCAAAGTGTTCATGGCATTGCATTTTAAAGCTCTCATACACTATAAATATGAAAGCAATGTATGGAGAGAGAACATCACAAGTATGGAGGTTGAAGATTTTAGAGATCAACTTGTTTCACGTCTAAACCGCTTAGAATTTATGCTTAATGAAAGATCACTTCATCTGAGTGCTATCAAAGAACAGAAGATGCAGATTCAAGAAGAGCAAGTTCATAAAGTTGATACATTGGAAGATAATTTGGTTGCCATGGAATGCAAAGGGACAGAATCAGAAGTGCAGGATGACAACAGCAGATTGAGGAATGATAAAGATGCAGATTGTGCAGAGATCAGACCCTTCTGTGACTCAGAGCCCAACTTTGACAAAGGACAGATGGATGAGGAAGATATCATACCCATCTATGACAAAGAACCAAACTTTGAAAAGGAGCAAATGGCTGAGGTACAATCTACTGTTGATCGTATTATGCCTGCAAATGAGAAACAACAATCTGAGCAACCTAACTTCAGTAATGTAGGAGAGGTTGACCAGGATGTTGTACAATGCCTTGACAAACGTTCTGAGTCTGAGTCTTTACATGATAATCTAATGACTGAAACATCAAATCAAACTCTTGAGTCTGAAAACCTTCTTCTCAAAAAGACCATTGCCCAGTGTCATAAAAATTTTTCAAAACTAGAGGCACATTGCATCTCACTTGAACTTCAAATGCAAAACGAATCTCTAAATTCGGGCAACAATGGTCAATTTTTGAATGAACAAAGAAAACGTGTGGATACATTAGTTAAAGAAAATGAGCTTTTAAAAGGTCAAATTCAAGAAAAAGTGTTTGCACATGCTGCATTACAAAACAAATTAAGAAGACTGACTGGCCAGAGTGTGGATACTAAGTTTGCAAAACCATCAATCTTGGGGAAACCGCCTTCTCAAACAATCAGAAAACAAGCAGTGGTTAGACAACCTACTGCATTTAAATCTGAACGATCTAAATTTTCAAAACCTCGGTTTGCCTCCCAAGTTGTTGAGAAAAACAATTTGACAAAACCAGTCACTTCACATTCTTGGCCTAAGGAAAATGCATATGTGTCTGCCAAATCTCAACACGTGATTATACCTGGTTCATCTAGGATTAGTTCGAAAACAGTGTCTAAAACGAGCAATAAAAGTAAAGAGTTTTATGGCAAATATGACATGTACAAGAACTATGATCTAGAAAAGGCTAGGAAAAAGGTGCTACTTCAAAAGGATGGAATTCTAGGTTCAAAACCTCGTGTGATGCCTTCCACTGTAGTGCAAAACACTGCCAGTAGTAGCACACCAAAACCTAGGAGTTCTCAACAAACTAATAGGAATTGGCTAGCATCTAAGAGTAGTTGCGTAAATAATCTTGTTGTTTGTACTTTAAAATATCTTCAAAAAGGAAATTCACTTGAAAAGGCTCAATCGACTAAGACAAACAAATCCGTTGAACCAAAAGTCATAAGTCAGAAACCTAAGAAGTGGATCAACATAGGACGTAGGTTTTCTCTAAGAAGTGATACTCCCACATTTCATTCAACTGCATCTAAAAGGAAAACATCTCCTAGATCTAACACTAGGTGGGTACCCACGGGTAGAATTTTCAAATCAATTGGTTTTAGGTGGATTCCTACAGGAAAGATTTTAGACATTTGCACCAAAACTAATGTGATCTCCACAACTTCTACCTCTGAGACTAGAATGAAAATCATTGATATAGTGTGTTCGAGTGTCAAGAAGATAATTGACACTACATCTTTATGCTTCTAACATCCGGAACCCAATTACACTTGGGGATCCATGTTCTCTATTTTGTCTATTCTTTCTTCTTTTTAGATATAACAGGATTGGCTTCTGAGCACAACAACTTAGGACCCGTAATCAACCATTTTAAAAGCACTTCAGCAATGGCTTCTGAGTACAACAGCTTAGGACCCGTAATCAACCGTTTAAAGCACTTCAGCTATGGCTTCTGAGCACAACAGCTTAGGACCCGCATCCAACCGTCTAAACTTTTTGGAATCTTCGGCTGAACCATTGTCACTCTCTCATAAAGAAGTGGAAACCTCGTTTGCTCCATTGTTTGATGATACGATTGAAAACCGTCCTTCTGAGGCCTCACCAATTTCCGCTGCACATCTTGATCACCATCAAGTACCTAATTCACCTCAACTAACAACAACAACTGTTGGGAGAGACGGTCCTCCAATTGCATCTCCAACAACCACAACACAAACCGGGTCCTACTCACGACAATCAGCTGGAGACTCCATACCTACATCAGTTCCACAAACCGCAGAGCATGACCCAGAGGTGTTCTTTTACCCGTTTGCAATGGCTCATCTCATTACTGACATTGCTGAGTCGTCTACACGCAATTTGGATCCTGCTCACATGAGAGATAATTACCAATATCACCCTTCGACACAACATTGAAATTAAATGGATTTGGAAAAACATGCTGGATGCAGAAGGCACAGTGTTTCGCAACTAATCTCGTTTAGTTACAAAGGGATACAGTCAATGAAGTAGGATTGTACATCACTGTCATCAACAAAAGCTTTGAATATAGCCATGTCTGCTTTCTATGCTCACGTCCATTGGATGAGAACTTAGCTCATGGACTACGGCTATGTGTTTGACTAGATCTCAATGTACTGCGACACAAAGTGATTTTGCAATCTCATGCAACACCATTCATCATTCCAAAGCCCAACAAATTGCTCTCCGCTACCTTTTCATCTAAGAGCATGTCGAAAAGGGTACAATTGCAATGCTCACGTCAATTGTAATTCCAAAGTCTAAACATTTTTTCGGCAAGAATTCCAATTTAACCATGTTTAGACTTCAAATGGAAAAGTAGTTAACCTTTAATGAGTAAAGTTCACAAAAGTCTTAAACTTAGGTAAAAGGACATTGCATGAAAAAATAAAACAGGCTCGCATCAATGTTTTCACAAATGTTCTCAAAAGTTTCACACATAATCAGACTAACAATTTTTTTATCCTCGATTTCTTTTCAATTATGAGTTTCTAATTTCTTCATTGTTGTTATCTAATCGTTCCCTAAATGTTTCAAATGTTTTCAACAGTCAAAAAGGCATAATCAGAAACTAGGGTTCAAGTAATTATCGATCGGGGCATTTTATTTTATGTGTTTAGTCTAATTAATCATTTCATATAGCTTTAGAGAACACTAAAGAATGCTCGATTGGTGTGTTTGCTCGATTAGAAACAACATAGGTTTGGAATCATGTGATTTAGGGTTTAAGATGTCGATGTCTTTGTTGCTACTACTAGGGCGTTTGTTTATTTAATATTCTTGCATGATGATACTAACATGTGTGCAAAGTCTCAAATCATAACCCCTAACCATTATCATAATTGGAAAATCTCGAGTCATTGGATGAGTTAATCTGTGATCTTGTGTGATAATTAGAGAATTCTGAGCATTTTGGTAGATTTAGAACGAGCTTCTTGATTCATCTGTATACTTGTTTGTGCCTTATGCATTTTCTCTGTGTGCAAGTACATGTCATCCCATTGAAAGTCAAAATTTCAACATTCGACAAAATGTTTCTTATGGAACATATTTTGAGGTCAAATGGCAAAATGTGTTTAAAGGCTAAACTGGTAAATGGATTCAAAATGGTGAAAAACAAATTTTTCCAAACTCTACACTCTTGTTTTACACCGGTAAAAGCAAGTGTGAAGACCAAAGCAAAGTTGTTCAAAACCTTTCAAATTTTCAAAATCTGGAATGCTTTGGCTTCAATAAAAGAATGTCTCTGATTTGAACATACCAAATACCGGAAGTTTTCCATCCATCACAAAATCAAAACTTCAAAAAGAACCCATGAGGTTCAACTTTAGATGGAAATCTTTTTCAGATTTTTTAAAACTCAAAAGAGAGACTCCGGGTCTCAAACAACTTTCAACAGTAAAAGTGTTTTGAATTTCAAGCATTCTTTGTTGTATAATACTTGATTGTGTTTTCTAAAACCTTGAGCAGAATCATCTCACGAATTTTCAAAAAGTATTTCTTAAATACGATTCTAAATTCTGCTCAAGAAGACTATCTCTCGAATAATGTTCATTATTTGAGGGGGAGTGTGTTGTTTAATAGAAAACTAATTTTGTATAAAAACAACGACTTGTGCACTCATTTCAGTGTACAACTCGGGTTTCAGAGAAAGGAGAGTGCCTTGCTAAACCATTCATTAAAACCAAACGTTCACTTTTCCTTGAAAACCAAAAAGAAGTTCTCATGCTAAGCTTAACTAAAACTTCTTAATCTTGAGCAGAATTTATTCAAATTTTTTCAAAAGGTTTTTCAAAACTTTTCAAAATTTTACTCACGATTTTTTTTCAAATCTTTACTTCCCAATTCGCTCCAAAGTTTAAAAATGTCTAAACATATGCTCGTTTTGAGGGGGAGTATTTTGAAATCAAAATGCTTTGTCGAAATCATGCTTTATGGCTTGTGCACACATATCAGTGTACAACCCGCACTTGTAATGAAAGGACCCTGAGGTACGCTTCAGTGCCTCAATCCTTATATAAGGAGCGAAGGCTTCTTACTTTTGAGTAGAATTAATCAAACATTTTCTGATTTTCATAATTCTACTCAAAAGACAAGTATTTCACCTCAATAAGTATTCACTTGTTGAGGGGGAGCACTTGAAAACTCATAGTTCTCAAAATCAAAGAAGTTCTTGTTGATTTCTCCCCATAAGACTCAAAAGGCATATTTTAATCAAATGTTTCTCAAAAACAACATCTTATATGCTATTTTTGAGGGGGAGAAAAGTGAAAGTGATTAAAATATGAAAGTTAAATATTGCTTAAATGTCAAACCTCATGCGACCTAGACTCAGATTCACCCCGGAATTGACGGAACATAAAGTTAGTAAATTCGAAAAGACTTTTCCTCGACGGGTAATAACATCAAGTTAGTTACTAGAGCTAGTTGTCACCTAAAAGCCGACAATGGAACTCTTTAACTAGCCACGTAAGCGTGTCTCGAAAAGGATTTGTCTTAGTAGAAATGTACCATTTCGAGAAACTTTCTGTAGACTTGACCAGGCCGGGTAATAACTTCAAGCTAGTCTAACTAGTGATGTAAGTGTGTCTCGAATCGGTCTTGTTCACTGAAAGTGGATCAATTCAAAGTGCTCGCTCCTCCCGCATGTGCAAATTTATTTAATACATATGAGCACATGTGAAGGGGGAGCCCTTCATAAGAAAAACATAAAACTCTCAAAGTGTTAAACAAAATGTTTGATAAACACAAACACTTTGAGAGATTTTCAAAGGTTTCAATGGCAATTATAGGATAGTCATGGAGTTATAAGGTGACTAAGGTTAGGAAATAACCGTCCTATGATCCGCCTAAGCCGGAGGGATCTACCCAAGGACAACACCAATAGTTAGAACTAGAAGTCCTTAGGTATGATACGAAAAAAGGAGTAAAGAATGAAAGGAGAAAGAAGGTGTTGAAGAATTAAAAAGAAAAGTAAAGAAAAGGGTGAAAAGAAATAGCCCTCCATATGTTCAACCTTATGGCAGACACCGGGTTCAACTCATATGCTACTGGTTGTTGCTAAGGCAACACCGGTATTGAAGATAAAGTCGTCATGGACCCAGTGACGCAATGCACTAAACCTTCTTAACCACTCAAGTTCTCTTAAAAGAACTTGTTTCATTCTCACAGGGAACCAGTGTAATCTATCGACTTATCTCTTAGAGATAGTTGATATTGAAGCAGGAGACCCCTCCCTAGTCTCCTTATAGGAAACCTAAGTGAGCACTTATCGAGTCTAGAGCCATGAGATACATCAAAAATCTCTTAGGAACACTTAGTATTTCTACAACTGGTGTTCTACATCAATGGACACCAGCTGTAAATTATCGAGTCCTTCGCAGATCTTAGCAATCTGCCGAGAACGTTTATGAGAGAATTTACATAAGTATTTCTCAATGATTGAACGGAAATCCTGCCAGGGTCAACATCAAACAGCCCTGACAGCAGGTCACTTTGGTAACTCCTCGTGGGTTACGCTTAGTGTTTGCGGTCGTTTCTTAGCGATCTACAGTCGTGGAGTGATCCCCAGCGACTCACCCAGTCATTGAGCTACTTAGTAGGTCTCGTAAGCTCCTTCGGGAGTATCTGACATGGGAACGGCCTTGATAAGGGTTAGAAGGAGTCTTCACAATATGTTGTTGACGATCTCTAATTCCTTATCTGTAAGTACCGGATGTTTTATTGCTAACTGTTTACATGCAGGGTTACATCATTTCCATGGCGACAGATTCCACATGCTCATACATGCATCTTGAAGTCATCAAAAGCTCTCTCAAAAGATCAAAGCAACACAAAGTTCAAAGAAAGATTCTACGCCAAAAGGGAAGAATCTACAAAGTATAAAGACTAAAGATCTTAAGTGAAAGAAAGGGACTACGTGCATGTATAAGTCAGAATTCAAAGATATATGAGCATGTTGGAATGGCCGACGACCACCACAGACGCAGAAGTGACACATGGCAGATAACTTCATAAGATGATCACTACCTCATCAACAAAGATCAAAGGACAATGAACGATTTTGAAGACGTCTAAAGCCTTGAAAGTCAAAGATTAAGATGAAGACGTCAAGCAACCGTGATGACCGACCCTTAGGGGGAGATTGTTGGGATCATTACATTTAGAACAAAGAACGATGAATGATTTAGTCAAGTCTCGGTCATTACATTTTGTAATAAGATGATCACAACTACATCAACTAAGAACAAAGAACGATGAATGATTAGAAGACGTCTAGAGCTTTGAATGTCAAAGATCAAGACGAAGACGTCAAGCAACCTTGATGACCGACCCTTAGGGGGAGATTGTTGGGATCATAGTTTTCACTATTTTATCAAGTCTCGGTCATTTGTAATAATGATAGGTTGCTTAACTATTATTTACTTTCATTTACTAAATGTATTAAGTTTACTAGGCGTAAGGTATGTAACCCATGGGCCTCAAAGCCCGCGAAATGATGAAAGGAAGGAGAGGGAGTGTTGCCCTAGCTCCTTCCCTATATATAGAAGCCTTAGGTCATTTGTAAACTTGGTTGGTTAATTCATAATTCTAAGAAAACTCTTTCATTTCTATTTCTCATATTGTCTTAATCAACCATCTCTCACTCTCATCTCTTTTCTATCATTCTTATACTTGTGTTTACATAAAGTGTGACCTTACACTTCCGCTGGACCCGATTTTGGGGGTGTGACATATAAGGTCAAATTTGCCAAATGAAGACTTAAAAAGTCACACATTAAGTGTCCACTATGACTTTTTCAAGTCTTTTTTCTTCAACTTTGACTTCAAATTTTTTTTGTCCGTGTTATATAGTACTTGATGCAAGATATATTGTTGGCATGAATATTACGATATTTAATCTAAACATCTTCTTCATGTTTTGATGATGACAAAGATGTAAGTTACAACATATAACGTAAAGTGCTTAAGTTACTTCTGATCACAATTCTTCTATGCATTCTTACGTCAACAAGCCTCGACATCTCAACGTCTCAAGTATGCTTCAACTATCACTTAAGGTATGGATTTAATTATATAAACATATTATATATTTTTGAAAAACACTTTTGGTAATAAAGAAAAATGTTTTAATCATACTAAATATATGATTTCAAACTTTTAGCCAAAATTAGTTTGTTTTTCACCAAATAAACTTTCCCCACTAAAAGACAGAAAATCTGGCCGTTTCAGTAGGGCGGCCCCCTTAATTATAAGGGGCGGTCCCCTTAATTTTAAGGGGACCGGCTCACAATTAAGGGGACCGGCCACGCTCCCCTGTCAGATTTGGTCAGAAATTTTTCCCTATAAATACCACCTCAAACCTGGAATTTTTCTCACCTTTTGCACAATAATTTTCAGATCCAATTCTCTCTAAACATCCTTCTAAAACCCTTTGATCATAAGATCATTAATCTTTGTTTCAAGTGATCCAATTTCTCATCACTCAAAGTGCAAGAGAAGAATTCTCCCTATCATAAAGCCAAAGATGTATTAGAATCTAGTTAGTGCTTATGTGAAGTTGTGAGTTATGTATATGTAATAAGTAGAGCAAGATGATCTTACTTAGTAGTGATTCAATGAGTGAGTAAGAAGTAGTGGAAGGAAGTAGTAGTGTGAAAAAGACATGTAGTTGTGAAGATGTAGGTGTGTGATTAAGTAGTGGAGTTTAGAAGAAGTTGTGATGAAGTTGAGAAGTCGTGAAGACGTGAAGAAGTTGTGAAGCCGTGAAGAAGTTTAGAAGAAGTTGTGATGAAGTCATGAAGTTGTGAATTGATTGAAGTGTGTTGTGAGATTGGTTATAGCTACTATTAGAACTCGTCATTTAGCTTAGTGTCGTTAAATGGTGTAAGCAAAAGTTGTGTACGGTTTTCTCCACCAAGAGGGAGCTTGTTGAGTAGTGAAGAAAACTCTTGAGTAGGTGACTCGGGGAGTGGAGTAGGAACAAGGAAGGTGTCCTTGTAGCCGAACCACTATAAATCATCGTGTCCGGTTTGCATTTCCTTTCTCTTATCTCTTATCATTTGTTCTTGCATTTATCGCTTTACTTTTATGCTTGCCTACATGTCTTAGTTGTTGCTTATATAGTTGTGATGATTGATTGTGTTGAACATAGTAGTCAATATTGTGATTGTGTGTATAATTGCATGATATGGTCAAATAGATTATTATTCACACTTCTCATATTAAGTTTAACTTGATAGATAATTTGATACAAAACGTTTTAAGATTTTAAAAGGAAAATGTATTCACATTAAGATCGACCAAAGCTTCATTCATAAAACTAAGCTTTTCCAAAAGCTTACATATATAATTGATCATATTGATTATATGTTGTTTTCATACTAAACTCTAATTGAAGTTTTCCAAACAAACAATTTAATAAATTTGAATCAATATTTTGAAACAAAGTTTTTATAAAATGAAAAAGAAGGGGAAACTATTCAACCCCCCTTCTAGTTTTCCACAATTGGTATCAGAGACACGTCGCTCAAATTTTCAAAACAAATGGTTTTAAAAATTGAGTACGATCCATGTATCGAATTACCCATTAAGGAGGATTTAATATAAAAAGTGTTTTGTTGATTAACGTGTATTAGTTTTGATATTATATACACTAATTATACTAGCTCGAGATAAGAATTATGCTTAAAACAAGTGTTATATGTTCGTTCTTAAAATCAGAAAGTTACACACCTTTCCACAAAGTCAGAAAACAATTTTTAACAAAAATTGCATTTTTGCGTATCAGATGGGCGGCCCCTTTAATTGTCTTGGCGGCCCCCTTAAATACTGGGCGGCCCCTTAAATTTAAGGGGTCCGCCTGTCTGTTCGATAGTTTTTCAGAAACTTTGAAAAATCATATAAAATTAACCGTAACTCCGTAGAAGTCGTGCCACCCGGCGTTTTAAAGGTAATTGAGTCTACTTACATTTAAAAATACTTAAAAGTAACCATTACAAACTTAAATAAGTCAGAAAGTTAAAATACTACACGAAGGTCAAAAATTTAAGTCTTGTTTTAACGTAAAACTTGTATTTTACCTTTTCCTTCGAGTCGAGCATTCCTTGTCGATATATCTTTGAAAAATTAAGTATTTATGTTTTCAAAATATTGATCTTAATTGAATTTTAAAATGGATAGGAAACTATTTTATTTTCAAATAAAATCGAGCTAAGTAAACATTGGTATATATAATACACAAAACGACGACAAGTGTTTTATGTGCTATGTGAACTCATTTGTGATTTTACTTTGTTAATCGCTGCTATTTGTAATTTAGCTATTTGAATATCTTAGCATATGTGCCTTGTACTCTATTAGTTTATAGCTAGTTTTCTGGCTTATACTTAACTAGATCTTATGCTAGATTTCTTGCGTTAGGATTGCAATATTATGCTTGCATTGCATATAGGTATAGATGGCTTAATGTTACTCAAACATCTTGTAAATAAGTTAAATCTAATCACCTAAATATTTCAAACAATTTAATCTATTCTTAACAACACACTTAAATATTTTCAACAAATTACCTTGTTTTACCTTAAGTTGTTTAATAAGAGAAATTGAATCTTTGTAAAACATTAGTAGTAATACAAAAGAAAAAGTATTTTCAAAATCTAAAGTGTGTTCATTATAAGTAACAATGAAGAGTCTTTCACATAAACAAAACTTACAACAATCATGAAGTGACGGATGTGTGTGCGAATAGTTAGGCTAAAACATCCAAGTATCAAAGATGGAAGAAGTATCATCGATGGATGCAAAGACACCACTTTCAAGTATGAAAATAAACTTGTTCTGGTGTTTCATCCATCGATGATTCATCTTTGCTCTTTGCCAAAATACAGAAACAATTATCAAGTATAATTTGTAGGTTCGATGCTTGAATTTAGCGTCTTCGTCTTCCAGCATGTTGGTAGGTTAGAGATTCAAGGCTGAATAATATGTTGTTGTTGGCTAGGGTAGAAAGGATGGTAGTTCATTGCATTGTTAATATAAATTTTATATGATTTCAATCATGCACAATTAGCTCTCTAATGTCGTAGAATCTACATAATTAATATGTATGTTCGTCACATCTAAGGGAGCAATATGAATGATAGTAAGAATCTATTTTCTAATAACTTAAAGCTCAATGATTAGGGCGCTCTATATAGCGTTGTAGATGGTTCCATTGCTTAATTTGGAAAACGTCTACTACCGTTTGTGTGGTTATTAGACGGTACTGCAACGTTAGATAGATCTGGCTTGATCATTGAGACGTCTTCAATGCAATAATGATATAGTGTTTACTGTTCATGACATGCCACACTCCATTATCGCATTCAAGATGAGTGATGTTACTTAGACTCTATTCTTTACTCAACATTTGTAGATTGTTTGTATTACTTTGAGTCTGAATTTCAACATACCTTTCCATTCTAACTTCCCATACTGTTTCTTTTGTTTTTTCAACAATCTAGCAATGCGGCTGGTGTAGTCCTTTGCTCAAAGGGAGTTGAAACGACAAAAGGAGCAGTAGTGGGAAGTTAGAAGGGTTACGTATGTTGGTTTATTGCATTCCATTCTTTTTTATGATCTAAAACCAACCATCCACCAGGTAATGTGGCCATTGGAGTTCCAAGAACAAAGGTTGTTTCAAACACACCCTGAATTGCAACATTATCTTTTATTTCATTTACACTATATATATATATATATATTTTTTTAATTTTAATGTATTTTTTTTCTTCAGAAATCATTAAAATTGACAGCAGTGACTTAAGTTCATTTCACATATCAAGCAGTTCTGAAGGTCCTCCAAATACATGGACAGACTACTTTCCAAAGGGATATTCTGGATCAGGCACAAAAAGGAAGATGCTAGGAAGGTTAAAACTCCAGAAAAGAAACAGAAAAGACTGCCAAAGAGCTTTTTGATGAAAGGGTTCAGGTGCTAGGCCTGCCCAATGCTAAGACTTGTGAAGACAAGGCTATAAAACCATGGGAACCAAAAATGCCCAAAGTTTGTTCAAAAGGGAAGGGTAAAAAGAAAATGTATTAGTTGAGTTAGGAAGTAATTTGAATAAACCTTGTAATCCTTTTGTACTACTTTATTTGACTTTATGAATAAACATGTTTTAATCCTTTTAGATTAGTAAAGTTTTAGAATGTGTACCTTTTGTTACCAGTATTTTATAATTTTTCATTTCAAGTTTTATTGGAATATGTTTAATTTTAATTCCCGTACTTTGTCATTGCTAAATTTTCTCATTAACTGTTACAATATTTTGATTGTTGTGTTCATTAATAAGAACTTGGGATATATTTTGTATCATGTTAATCAAAAGTTACCAAAATCAAAAGGTTCTGTTGCTAAGAAAACGTTACTGCAGGTGGGTTTGTACTGCTAGATATGAGAGTGCAGGGGTGGATTGGTTACATTTACACTTAAGGGTTTAAATCCCCAATTAACTAGTTATAAGGCCGTATAAGCCGCTTTCGTACAATAATGTCAACCTACATAGTTTACTACATAACATTGTCTACGGATAAACCCATATGGTTCATCCTACATTAACTAATTACATACCATTGTCTAGTGACAAACCCACTTGGTTTATCATACATCAGATACTTACAAAAAAGTTTATCCAACTTACAAAAACTTTCAAACATTGTTTCACCCATCAACAAACATAAAAGCATCAACAACCATCAAACCATCAACACACATCAAACCTTAAGACTCTTTGGGACCAGTTTGTGTCATCTGTTAAAAAGAAGCGGACCCTTGCAGCTGCACCAAAGCCGGCTTCCTGTCTCAACTCCCTGAAACCAGAGCATGAAACAATAACCAGCTTCCTCCTCACCTTCCCTCGACCAGGTACCACCACTGTTCTCTCACGTACTTGGAACACTTTATGTATCATTTGGTGCTTCACAACAGCGACAGAGTACCCATACAAGTTGTACTTGTGCACAATTTTTGATGGTATAGTCTGTTACAAAATGTACAAAGTTACAACTGCTATAGATTGATAGTTGTTTAGTTTGTAATCTCATTGAAATTGTAGCATAATTACAATTTGACAAATTATCAAAGTTTTCAAGACACTTACTAGTCGTCCATTTCTCCAGAAGCATGCAGTCAGTGGTCGGTAGAATGCCCTATCTTTTTGGTCGTGGACAGTGTGAAACGACCATCTGCACATCCAGTTCATCCGTCCGGCTTCAAATCTGAATTTAATAATACAAATGACTAATTTATAGATAATCCAAAATGTTACAAAGATATCATATACTTGATGAAGTTAAAGCTAATAAAGGAAAAAATACCATAGTCATGTGGTTGGTGACACAAGGCATTCATGGCAATATTGGTGTTGTATGTCTCTATAGTTGTGATGGCCCCTCCATCAGGTTCAAACAACATCACATTAAATTCCTGGCCTGGGTAAACCTGAGTAAAAACCATCCACTGACCAGCCTTCAAATTCAAGTCTCGAGCGAGTGTCACCCAACAACCGCCATAGAAGAAGGACTGGACGTATCGACCATAGAGATGATCACTGGCCACCCTAACATTGTAGTCAGTCGTGTCAGTGGAAACCATGACCGAATCAGTAGGGGTTGGACCATCCAAATATCTTAGAAAGTCTTCCTCCAACGACTGCATAAGCAGAGATGTGTCTGTCACAGGCATTAAACATCTCCAAAATGGGGCACTCTCGGGTTCATAATTGTGAAACTCCAACCTATCCTCACCATAGCAAGTTACATAAAACACATCCTCACCCTCTTCAACAAAATGTATGTACTCAACAGCAGAATAGGAGATGTTGTGAATGACAAAATCATTCCACCTTGCTCCCTCAACAACACACTTAAATTGTAAGACTCTCCTTACACGAACTTTCCATCTAACCCCCCCCCCCCACAGTTAACTGAGAAAATAAAACCATTGCCAGTATAGGAACCTCCTAGAACATAATCATTATGCAGTTCCTGTATATGAAAATAAAGTATACAAATGAAAACGCAACTAAAAACTTAATCCATTCATATATGTGGAAAACTAGAAGGGGGTTGAATAGTTTTCCCTTCTTTTTCATTTTATAAAAACTTTGTTTCAAAATGTTGATTCAAATTTATTAAATTGTTTGTTTGGAAAACTTCAATTAGAGTTTAGTATTAAAACAACATATAATCAATATGATCAATTATATATGTAAGCTTTTGGAAAAGCTTAGTTTTATGAATGAAGCTTTGGTCAATCTTAATGTGAATACGTTTTCCTTTTAAAATCTTAAAACATTTTGTATCAAATTATCTATCAAGTTAAACTTAATATGAGAAGTGTGAATAATAATCTATTTGACCATATCATGCAATTATATACACAATCACAATATTAACTACTATGTTCAACACAATCAATCATCACAACTATATAAGCAACAACTAAGACATGTAGGCAAGCATAGAAGTAAAGCGATAAATGCAAGAACAAATGATAAGAGATAAGAGAAAGGAAATGCAAACCGGACACGATGATTTATAGTGGTTCTGCTACAAGGACACCTTCCTTGTTCCTACTTCACTCCACGAGTCACCTACTCGAGAGTTTTCTTCACTACTCAACAAGCTCCCTTTTGGCGGAGAAAACCCTACACAACTTTTGCTTACACCATTTAACGACACTAAGCTAAATGTCGAGTTCTAATAGTAGCTAGAACCAATCTCACAACACAACTTCGATCACTTCACAACTTCTACACAACTTCATGACTTCACGACTTCATCAAAACTTCTTCTAAACTTCTTCACGGCTTCACAACTTCTTCACGTCTTTACGACTTCACAACTTCATCACAACTTCTTCTAAACTCCACCACTTAATCACACACCTACATCTTCACAACTACATGTCTTCTCCACACTACTACTTCCTTCCACTACTTCTTACTCACTCATTGAATCACTAATAAGTTAGATCATCTTGATCTACTTATTACATATACATAACTCAAAACTTCACATAAGCACTAACTAGATCCTAATACATATTTGGCTTTATGATAGGGATAATTCTTCTCTTGCACTTTGAGTGGTGAGAAATTGGATCACTTGAAACAAAGATTAATGATCTTATGATCAAAGGGTTTTAGAAGGATGTTTAGAGAGAATTGGATCTGAAAATTTTTGTGCAAAAGGTGAGAAAAATTCCAGGTTTGAGGTGGTATTTATAGGGAAAAATTTCTGACCAAATCTGACAGGGGAGCGTGGCCGGTCCCCTTAATTGTGTGCCGGTCCCCTTAAAATTAAGGGGACCGCCCCATATAATTAAGGGGGCCGCCCTACTGAAACGGCCAGATTTTCTGTCTTTTAGTGGGGAAAGTTTATTTGGTGAAAAACTAACTAATTTTGGTTAAAAGTTTGAAATCATATATTTAGTATGATTAAAACATTTTTCTTTATTACCAAAAGTGTTTTTCAAAAATATATAATATGTTTATATAATTAAATAAACATTGTATTAGTTAATTAAATACCCCTTCGATCATAAGATGTATTAAACACTTGTTTATCCATACCTTAAGTGATAGTTGAAGCATACTTGAGACGTTGAGATGTCGAGGCTTGTTGACGTAAGAATGCATAGAAGAATTGTGATCACAAGTAACTTAAGCACTTTACGTTATATGTTGTAACTTACATCTTTTTCATCATCAAAACATGAAGAAGATGTTTAGATTAAATATCGTAATATTCATGCCAACAATCTCCTCATTTTTGATGATGACAAACTATGTAAATTATAACTTATAGTAAAATGTATAAGTTACTTGTTTACACTTCTTCTCCCCCTTTTGTCGAAGAAAAAAGGTGGACTCTAAGACGAGACTTCTACTATGCTTGAACTCTTGAGATAGAATGTAAAAGGCGAGCTTGCATCATCGTAAGTGAAGCCTTGATCCTATCAACCTCAATGCTCCCCCTTGGTGTATGCTCAAAACTTGTTTTGGCTACCAAAGAATCGAGCGGTGAAGTAATCCTTCAAAACAAAGTTAGTAGACAAGTGCACATATATATAATGATGATAATAAATATATGCATGAAACTGATAGGGGAACAATATATGGACATATTAGGTATATGCACTAAAAGTATGACACATGCAATTATTGTTTTAAAAACAACAACCTAAATTAAAAAAAAAATAAATAGAACCTAATGCAAAGATTAGAACCTAGGAAAATGTAGGAGAATAAGGAGGGATGATCGTGAATGTAAAGGGAAGGTGATGACAAAGGGTTGACAATTATGGTTTAGATTAATATATCGTTCGACAAGGGTGGATGATAGTGAATCATGGGATTTTTAGGTGTTTTGTTGATGGTGGTGGAGGTGTTGTGTTTGTTGTTGGTGGTAGAGGATGCAACAAGTTTTCAATGTGAGAAAACATGTATTGTATCTCATCACTTAGTCCGAACACAATTGTTCGGTTGTGGATGCAACAAAGGCAAGTGTCTCCATGAGCTTCAAGTAAGCTCCATGGGACGGGGTTATAGGTTGGTGGATTGATAGGAAATGATGAGAATGGTATGGAGGAGGTAGAGGTTCCTTGAGTTGATGGTGTTTTGGATGGTGCATTGGGAGCACTAGGAGATGAACATAGAAGTGGTGGTGATGGAGTGTTGGTGTAATCTTGAGTCGTCCTAGTGAGTAGATAATGAATCCAATTGAGATGTTCATTGAGAACAAAGGTTTGTTTTTCAAGGTAGGTGCAACAAATGCAATTTATGATATGGTTTTCAAGATGGATCAAATTGTTTGATGGAGATGAATTGGTGGAGGTAGGTTGTTGATCCAAATTGCGTTGAATAAGATGCAACGCAAGAAGAGCATTAAGCTCATGAGCTTCTTTGAGCTCTTCAACGAACTTTTCATGTTCGGAGGAAGGTGATGATGGTGGAGTTGGATTGTGATTAGGGATTGAGGTTTGGTCATGAAACTTATGATTCATGTTTGGATGAGATTGATGGTTATTGTTTTGATATTGAGTATGATCCTCAAAAGGGTCATTTGGTAGAATTGAGTGAGATGAATGTGGAAGTTTATTAGTGAGGGTGATAGTTAGGTTGTCTTGTTGAGCTAAAATAATGGTTTCATTTGGGTGATCATGAAAGCATGATGAAGGTATGGATGAAAGTGATTCATCATGTATGGATGGTAGTTTGGATGTTGTATGTGGGGTGATAACAATGATGTTAGGTTTGTTGGGAGATGACATGATGGGTTGAATGATGATTTTGATTATGTGTTTATGGAAGGATAGTAGGTGTTGGATTGGTTAGACAAAATGTGTTGGTTTAGGAGGTATTAATGAGGAGTGATTTAGGAGGTATGATATTGATTCTTGGTTTCTTTGAGGACATGGAAATAGTGGATGACTCAAGATTGGTAGTACAAAGGATGACTCGGTTTTGGGTGTGAGGTAGAAGGATATATGTGAGTGAGTGTGATTTCCCTTCCCATTAAATTCATGCTCATTCGGATATATTATGAGTCTAATATGACCTATCGGATTATGACACTAAGGTTCTCATGAAATGAGGGTGTAGGATCTAAAGGTAAGAAAAATATACCTAGATGAATGATACATATAGATTAAACCATGTAAAGGCATACAATCAAATCACATATGAGCAAATAATCATCTAGAAATAACATATATGCGATATGCCATACATCTAGGAATGAAAGCATCTAATGAGAAGCAAAGTTCATAAAAGTAAACTAGCATTAGGTATATTTAGGAAGAGCAATTTAATCAAGTTGGAGAATGAGTATGAGACTATTACTAGTGGTGCTCAATTCAGGCTAAACACGACCATTTTTACGGGTTACACGCACCCAACTTCTCACATAGAAGCAATTCAACTGTTAGGTTAAATTGAATTTCTAGTCAATAGATTCTCCAGTAGTCATTCTCTTTTTAGAAGAAATTGAGTTCCTAAATTTACCTATCGAAGAGTACCAAATATGAAGTTTGCTTGATTCACTAATACTTGGCTTAATGTGACTCAAACATCATGTTTTTATGAAGGTAAGTCTACATGATATATTTTACTCACTATCCCAATAGAGATGTGTTAAATGTTTAGATAAGAGTAAACGCAAAGTTTTAATCTTTTGTTCATGATTAACCGGTTATTTGGTTTTGATGGCATATTACTTGATTTAATAAATGTGCTTGATTTAAGAACGCACCTTAGCATATCTTGAAAAATGAATCACATTATGATTATTTATCTTAAATGAGATTGTGATTCACAAATGATATCAAAACTATACATTTATAAATTCTAAAGCAAATATTATTTTCTATGATTTTTGTCAATGTTATATATATCATAATTTTAACTAGTATTTGAAACAAAATGAATTTTACTTGTTTATGCATTGTGACAAGTTATTTTTCAATTTTAATAACTTAAATTATTTCAAAAAGAAAAGTGTAGTGCATTATCTTGTATCACAACCATTCATGCTACAAAGAAAATGAAGTACATATAATATATAGTGTGTATTGTTCTTAAATGTGTATTTTAGCTTGAAGTGATGATTTTAAGTAGTGTGAGCAAAGTTTACATATGTTGTTGGTTTGCTCATGTTTGGTTTTTCGGATATGACACATTTATCCATTGCTTTGCAATGTAAATTACTTGAATATTTCGGATGAAACATCCAAGTCGTCAATCCTACTTCATTGTATATTTAATGCATGTGTTAAACATGTTATTCTAATATTTGGAACACAACTATTAGACAAGTAGATTCAATATGACATTGTCAACACAAGTGTGAGTTATGATCCAATGCATATTCTTTTCATCTACAAAGGATGTAAATATTTTCATATCAATCTTAGTGTGATTGAGTATGTAGATTCAAGACTATATCCTTTGTTAAAAATTGATGTAATCTTGAAACTAAGCAAATAACAATCCAATTTCTTTTTTTTTTTTTTTTTTTTTTTTGGTAAAGGGGAGTAATCCTGCACCCGGTAAAATACATTAATCAAAAACGTCAGATGGAGTAGTTGGATGGCTAACAAGAACTCAGTCAATTATCTTGCATGGATTTTGGTTTATTTCATCCCTAAGGAGGGCCTGCTGAGGACTATTAGGTTTTGGAGTAATGCCGATATCTATGGGTTTGATTGCTTTGACTGTTTTCCTCTGTGGTTTCCCTTGGTTTTGTTTGGTTTCTGGATATTAGCCGATTTTTTGATTGTATGGTTTGGGTATGGGTTTAGTTGGAATATCTTTCTGTTCTTTACTTTGGTTAGGGTATTCTTTGATTCTTGGTGGGGGTATGGGGTGGTTTGTGTTAGCAGGAGTTGCAATTTATTTGATTTTATCTTTTGGTACTCTAACGCGTATTTACCTTGTACTCTTTTTCCTTGCTCAAAGTTTTCCCACAGGGTTTTTATTTGGCAAGGTTTTTTAACGAGACAAGGTGTTTGGATGATTGATGGTTTTGATGATTCATCCATTTCCAGATCTGAGGTTCAAGCTATGCAGACCTGGATGCTTCATTTGGCTATTCTGTCTGGTGTTATTATGCTGAGGATCTTTCCTTTTCCAGGCAAGAGTATTTTGAGGCCTGATGTTGAAGTTTACAAGTACTGAATATCTTATATGTTCATGGTGATTGATGCTGCATTGATGTTTTGGTTATCTGTTTATATATGGTTATTACACTTGTGGTTTCTGCTGCACTTGGTCCTTTTTGTATTTCAGTTTATCCCCTGATTTCATGTTTAGTCTTTGCTTTCTATGGATTGCTTGTGAATGGTGATGTTTGGAGCTCTTTTGGTTGATTCCTTTGGAGTTTCCCATGTATTCAGAGTTCACAAGTAGTTCTAGATCAAGCTTTCTCTATTCTGAATTTGATCTCAGGGGGTTGCTTTATGGTTATGGACTTGTTAGTTTGGTCATTTGTTTCCTTTGTATTTGCAGCTTAGTTGTTATTAGTTTGGACTTTGTCTATTGTTATTTGGTTTCTTATTTCTAGGCAAGAAAGATTTGAGATAGGGGTTGTCCTATTCTTTTTCTTTTCTTGTGCTTTGTTTGTAAATAACTTCCATTTTATTTAATATATTTTACCTTTTTTCAAAAAAAAAAAAAAAAAAAACGTTTAAGTACAATGGAAGAGAGTGAGTCTCTCATCGAAGTCCCTAAGGACACTACCACTACCACTATATAAGAATGACAGACCATTCTTATAACTACCAGATCTAAATACAAATAACGATGACTAGCAATAAAATACAATACATCACAACTCAAATAAAACTGAAGTCTCCTTAGTCATCCTAGCGATCCAGATCATGAACATGCGAACTTCCAGCTTCAACCAATTGCGTCTTCTATTAGTATTATGCAAAGCATAATCTAATAACCTAATAAAAGTGACTTCCGTAGCAAATAAATTTGAAGCATAAACATGGTCTAAGCGACCCAACCTCCAGCATATCCGAGCTTGAACCAATCTTCCAACAAATCCGAGTGACTCACAAGAAGACTACCATGATCAAGTCAATGCAAATTACCATAGCACATGCTAACCCACAAAACAGGTCGAGAATGAAACTGTATTAGACCCATACGAAAGCAACAAAGGGTTAACAAATACAAACGACCAATACCAAATCAATCCGTACACAACACCACCAATTCGAGCAGCCAAGAAAAATGAGACAGGAATCACTTGAAAGCTCTCAAACCATAGCATTTTGTGTACACAATCATAGGGCTGAAAATGCCCTAACGTAGCATTTGTCCCATGTCATGACCATAGCAGAATAATCCCCACGTAAAAACATATTATTAGCAAAAAGTATCAATAATGGTATAATCTTACCAAATATTTTCCATGCAATCAGCTAACCACAAAACTTCCAGCAATTCAAACAGCAGCCAATACCATAATCATGCGCTCAACGGGTGCAAATCAAACAAAAAAACTATGGCTTGATTCAAACACCATCGTATACAAGTAGCAGCAATGAAAGCATCACATCCAAGATGAAAGCGTAAAGCAGCCATGCAATCAGACCATAATGTAACACTAATAGGGTGTACAAAACCCTAACTTCCAGCAAAAACCAAACCTAGGGTTACGAAACCCTAACTTAAATAATGCACATCCCAATCGATCGGCAGGTATATGATCAAAACAATGAAGCAGTAATAGACACCCACCATCCCGATCGATCAATAACAATCGTCTCTCTCTCTTAAACCCACGTACCAGATACATCAACAATCAAAAGATCGACTTACAAATAGCAAATGGACAAAGCAGTCCAACAAGCATCACACTTCCAGCATCACACATCCAGCAGCATCACGACCAATAAGAAGAATATACGAAACCCTAATAATTAGGGTTTCATAAATCATAAAGCACAACAGCCCCCAAAAACAAAGAGACTCATGAACAAATAAGTAACGAAACCCATATAGCATTAAATCATGAATCCTGGAAAACGAACCAACAAGGATAATAAACCCAAAAGATAGAACTGTGTCGCGTAGAGGGATTTATTACACCAAGTCGAAACCCATACTTGCATGCAAAATAATTGGATCAATATAAAACAATAAAGCAAGAAGCGAATATAACCATTCCAACACCGACCCATGATAAATATAAAGTATAATATAGTGGGTAGCATGCAAACACACAAGAGGCAGAAATCCTAATCCAATATTGAATATATAAATCAACCCCACCGACCCATGATAAGATGGACCAGTAGGTAGATGAATAACTCGCTTATATGAAAAAAAAAACGATGTAGGAATTGAGGATTCGATAAATAGGCGGCGATAAAGTAATATAAACAATAAATCAAGCAACCCCACAACCCACACAAATCACTTCTTAGGGTATTTGGAGTATATTAATTAATTTGTGATCTTATCAGCTTTTTGAGATTTGGGATCAAAACCCTAGATCCGAGTGAGTTGCAACTGTGAGTGTGAGAGAGAAAGAGAGGATTATGTTGAAGTTTTCGAAGTGTGTTTGATAAGAAAGAGAGGATGAAAACCCTAGATCCGAGTGAGTTGCAACTGTGAGTGTGAGAGAGAAAGAGAGGATTATGTTGAAGTGTTCGAAGTGTGTTTGATAAGAAAGAGAGGATCAAAACCCTAGATACGAGTGAATGTGTGTTTGATACTCTTGGTAGGGGTAATTTATTTATATTATACTAGACGAGTACCCGTGCATAGCAACGTGATTTTATAGCGGCAAATAGTTTTAGTGATAGAAAAAGTTTATGGGTTATAAACGAAAAATAATAAACGTTTGAGGATTTGGGGATTAAACATAATGTATTGAAACCCGGTTCGACCTGGGTGGTTGAACCGGTAGAACCGTTCTGGTCAAAAAATGGGTCAATTTAAACCGGGTAACCCCGACGGATTGGGTCAAAAACGGGTTTAATTAATCCAGGTCAACCCGACGGATTTGAAGTGTCCAGGGTCAACCCGTGCATAGCAATGGGATTTTATAGCGACATATAGTTTTAGTGATAAAAAAAGTTTATGGGTTATAAACGAAAAATAATAAAAGTTTGAAGATTTGAGAATTAAACATAATGTTTTGAAATCCGGTTCGACACGGGTGGTTCAACCGGTTGAACCGTTCCGGTCGAAAAATTGATCAATTTAAACCGGGTCAACTTGCTAGGTTGGGTCAAAAACGGGTCAAATTAAACCGGTTCAACCCGTCGGGTTTGAAGCGTCCCGGGTTAACCCGGTTTGTGATTTGTATTAATTGTTTTAATTGGTTGTATTTAATTGGGTAGATACGTTTTTAATTGGTTGTAAAATGTGAATAAATCATTGTACTTTTAAGTAATGGGGTGTTTTAATAAGAGTATTAATTATATTTCATAATTTCCGTTAATAAGATTTTTCAACATTTCACATTACTTGACTTTTCACTTTTCACTTTTCCACTTTGACCATTTTTCCTTTATATGTAGTAAAGATACGGCTCGGTTCGGTTAACCATGGATATCTAAAAGTAAAAACCGAAACCAAATGCTTGGTTTGTCGGTTTCTCGGGTTATTTGAACCAAGGTTTTCAAGATCAGGATCCTACCCAGGTTCGTTTTCGTCTTTGCAAGATCGTGATCGTAAGATCGGATCAGGATCTTAAGATCTTTTGGGTAAAGGGGAGTAATCCTGCACCCGGTAAAATACATTAATCAAAAACGTTTAAGTACAATGGAAGAGAGTGAGTCTCTCATCGAAGTCCCTAAGGACACTACCACTACCACTATATAAGAATGACATGCCATTCTTATAACTACCAGATCTAAATACAACTAACGATGACAAGTAATAAAAATACAATACATCACAACTCAAATAAAATTGAAGTCTTCTTAGTCATCCTAGCGATCCAGATCATAAACATGCGAACTTCCAGCTTCAACAAATTGCGTCTTCTATTAGTATTATGCAAAGCATAATCTAATAACCTAATAAGAGTGACTTTCGTAGCAAATAAATTCGAAGCATAAACATGGTCTAAACGACCTAACCTCCAGCATATCTTCCAGCATATAAGAACTTGAACCCAATCTTCCAACGGATCCGAGAAAAACTTATGAAGAAAACCAATGATCAAGTTACAATGCAACAACCAATATGACACGATATTGAATACACATGAGCTGCCAAAAGCAACCAAGATTAGAATGAAAACCATTGGTATCAAAATCTGCCATATAACTTCAAAATGCATAAAACCATTAGCATTGATCACAAGATTACGTAAAATTGGCCTCAACTTTGAACGGATTCCAAAGCTTGCCAACCCCGCCACTATAACAAATAAGATAAAAAATTCAGCAGGTCTTGGATCGAACATAAACAAGCACCCAGCTCCAACGACAACCATACCGGAAACACAACTCCTAGTATACCTAATAATGATCCATAAAATAATAGGCAAATCAGCAGGATCATCACTGTTAACGCTGGAACACAAGACCAAGCACTATGACAAGAATAGCGTACCACTAAGCTGCCCAAATGCAACCAATATAAGAATGCTAATCCGAATGTAACATATTTGTCATAGACTATGAACGAGGAACAACACCATCAATACCACAGCAGCCAATAAAGGAGCAGATCGTGGCTTGAAACCATGGGATTATAGACAAGGGTATACGAAACCCTAACAACCCCCAAATAACCATAAAAGAATCATCTCTCCTAAAACCCACATACACATGCTTACATGTAAGAACCTGATTAAAATCATCAATCAACAAACCCCAAAGCGGATTACCCTTCATTGGAACGACCAGATTCAGCATCATAAACCATAAAAAGAATCGAAACCCTAAAAGGGTTTCATAAGCATGATCGCACAGTAACATCCCACCCAACATATGGATCAACCAGAAACATGATCATACTAAACATGTCAATCCACACATCACCAACAGATCGTAAATCACACATAGAATCTATGAACACCAAACGATCTAATGGAAACAAAACCCTAAAAACGATACAACAAATCGTTAGGGTTTTAAATAACACAAAACCCAAACTGCACACTTAAAGACGAAACCCTAATAGGGTATCGAATAGAATGAAACATGTTAACCAGAAGATTGATTAACCAATGCGCAGCAAGGAGTAGATCGACCCTTAAATAATAATAATAGAACCGACATAACCACATAAGGATCAATAACCAAACCCCAAAAGAACGGATCTGATTAATAAACCAACCACAAGGATCGACTTAAGAACCGACAATAAAAACGATTTAGGGTTTAGTAATAAGGAGGCGAAATCAGAAAGTTATAGAATAAAACCAAAGGCACACCCCATCCTAGAAGACAACTACCCTTAAAACCGATTGCATATCATTCCTAAGAACAATAGAGAGGCGGAATCAGTGGCAGTTTTGTGATCGGAATAGAGAGGATAGGGTGGCCGGATTTCGCCCCTAGGGGAGAGAGAACTAGGGTTTGGATCTTAAGATCCTACTATATAAGATCCGGATCGTTTTTAGGGGGTCATTTAAGCCCGAATCCGACTTTATTTGATCAAATATTGCCCTAAATCGTTCCTTTTGTGATTTTAGGTGTTTGGAGAGTGAATTCTGGAAAAGAAGCTATTTTGGACGTTTTTGGAGCATAAAAGTGAAGAAAACGGCTAAGTACCTAATTTGCATGCTGAAAATACAAGGTGACGGCGTCAAGACCAACATCTTGACGGCGTCAGACATGAAGAATTAAACTCCGAAGGTGGTGACGGCGTCAGAATTAAAAACGTTTTTGCTTTTTTAATTCTGACGCCGTCACCACCTTCGGAGTTTAATTCCCCGGTTCACACAAAACATGGGCGGAATTAGTTGCTATTCAACCAATTAAAAACGTAGCTTCTTAAGATCCTACTATGTAAGATCCGGATCGTTTTTGCTTTGTAGTATCGTAAAATCGTAAGATCCTAAGATCAGGATCGGGATCCTGACAACCATGATTTAAACACCCCTAATGCTAATTGGTAGGGGGTTAATTATAGGGGGTGAACAATGGTAAATGTAATGAAAAAATATGCTTTGGTAAAGCATAATGCAAGGACGTGTGAAAACGAAAAAGTCGTACAAAAATGTATGAGAACATAGTAAACGTTTCATAATGTTTTAATACGGAGGAAAATGTTCATAAAAGCTTGAATTGTATTTGAAGTTATTAAAGGCGGTCATGCATATGGGTTGCACCGGCTTGGTAGGTGTTTAGTGTGAAGGTTATATGAATTGTATTTGAAGTTATTAAAGGCGGTCATGCATATGGGTTGCACCGGCTTGGTAAAAGTATACCGTTTGTCACAAACACTAAGAAGAAAGTATTCAGGGACCTCTCAATCATGTTACCCAGGATAGAGAAAGTTTGAACTCGGCTTGAGCTTGACTCGAAAAGCTCAATTTATTTTGTTTTCTTACGCAAATTAAAATTCAAATATATATAACCTAAGAATTGAAAACTCAACAATAACTCAAGTCGAACTTATATAAGGTTAAGCTCAACTCATTAAACATTTCGAGTTCATTTTATATATATAGGATTAAGTTTGATAGTAGTGGTGGACCCCTCGGTATGAAAGATTCATACCTTACTCTTTTGAGGTATATAGAGTATGGAGGATTTCTATCATTCATTACCATAGTTGTGGGCCCTCTCACCTTAAACAAACACATTTAATCACTTTCATAGTGATAGTGTCATTACCATAGGCGCATACCAAACGCACCCTAAGGTATTTCATGTGAGTATAAAACTAGTTGGTTTATAAATAAAATATCTTTACTACATATAATGGAAAAATGGTCAACAATTGAAAAATGGTCAATAATGGTCAAATGAGAGAGAAAAGTGAAATATAATTAATACTTTTATTAAAACACCTCATTACTTAAAAGTACAATGATTTATTCACATTGTACAACCAATTAAAACACAAATCGGGTTGACCCGGGACGCTCCAAAACCCGGTGGGTTGACCCGGTTTAATTTGACCCATTTCCGACCCAACCTATCAAGTTGACCCAATTTAAATCGACCCATTTTTCGACCGGAACGGTTCAACCGGTTGAACCACCCGGGTCGATCCGGGTTTCAAAACATTATCTATTACTTAAAAGTACAATGATTTATTTACATTGAACAACCAATTAAAAACAAATCTATCAAATTAAATACAACCAAATAAAACACAAATCAGGTTGACCCGGAACTCTTCAAACCCGACGGGTTGACCCAGTTTAATTTGACCCGTTTTGGACCCAACCTAGCAAGTTGACCAGGTTTAAATCAACTCATTTTTCATCCGGAACGGTTCAACCGGTTTTCAAAACATTATCCATTACTTAAAAGTACAATGATTTATTTACATTGTACAACCAATTAAAAACAAATATATCTAATTAAATACAACCAAAAAAAACACAAACCGGGTTGACCCGGGACTCTTCAAACCCGGCGGGTTGACCCAGTTTAATTTGACCCATTTTCGTCCCAATCTAGCAAGTTGACCAGGTTTAAATCGACTCATTTTTCACCCAGAACGGTTCAACCGGTTGAACCACCCGGGTCGAACCAGGTTTCAAAACATTATCCATTACTTAAAAGTACAATGATTTATTTACATTGTACAACCAATTAAAAACAAATCTATCAAATTAAATACAACCAAATAAAACACAAACCGGGTTGACCTGGGACTCTTCAAACCTGGCAGGTTGACCCAGTTTAATTTGACCCGTTTTCGACCAAACCTAGCAAGTTGACCAGGTTTAAATCGACTCATTTTCACCCGGAACAGTTCAACCGGTTGAACCACCCGGGTCGAACCGGGTTTCAAAACATTATGTTTAATTCCCAAATCTTCAAACTTTTATTATTTTTCGTTTATAACCAATAATTTTTTTTATCAACAAATATCTACCGTAATAAAAAATCTCGTTGCTATGAACGGGTACTCGTCCAGTATAAATTAAATTAGATTTCCCTCTCACATTTTCAGTTGTCTCGCTCTAAGTTTTCTCCAAAAATCAAAATTATCCCCTCAATCCAACAATTTGAAAACCAAAGAAAATAAACCACCATAATAATCCCCAAATCAATTCCCCATTAGATTTCCCTCTCACATTTTCAGTTGTCCCGCTCTAAATTTTCTCCAAAAAAATCAAATTATCCCTCCATACATCAATTTGAAAACCGAACAAAATAAACAACAATCATAATCCTCAAATCAATTCCCCCCCCCCCCACAACAAAACCAATTATCCCCAAATCAGTTAATCCACAAAAAACCACACACCTTGAATCAATTATTCCACATATTGCCGGTTTACAAACCTACAACACCAGGAAAAAACACTAGATCATACATAAAGATGATTAAATACACCTCACAAAAATACCAGATCTGGGAGAAACCAAACACACGCCACCAAGGTTTGAGTTTTATTGGTAGGATTTATCTTTTGATTTTGTTCCTTTTTTGGGGTTTTTAATCTCGTTGATTTTGGGGGTTTTAATTAACTGTTATGTTTTCTTGAAATTAGGGTTCAATTCGTTTCATCCTTTAAGAAAGAATCATTAATGGAATGCGCTACCTGAAGCTCGGGGTATATGCTAACTCGGCAGATTGATACCAGTGGTGCTTGAAGTGAAACAATCATTATCATTAACGGAATGCGCTACCTAAAGATACAACATATTAATTTTTGGTTAGTTGTTTTATTTGTTAAAGAAAAGTATATAGTAATATTGTGAATACCTTTGGCAGGTCAAGACAGATGGCGGTCTAAATGCTTGAATTCGGCTTCCTTTGTGGCAAAAGCCAATCCTCTAAATCGTGCCCCCCATAAATGAAAGAGTGAACTTCACCATGCACTTTGCAATATGTTGTCAAACATTTTAGCACTACTTGAAGATGGTGGAAAGGGTAACTGGCCTCCACCTGGTGTACACCCGACACTTAACTTATGGTATGAAGCAGTTGCACGCATAAAAGTGCAACTCATTCATTGGACAGATAAATATAGCAAAAATATAGCTGTAAGTAAATGACCGTATATTTTTATAATATAGAGTTTGCACTGCTTCTTTGCATAACCTTACTTGGTTCTCCTCATATGTTGAAATTATAACATTTGCTTCTTGTTTCACCATGTTAGGTTGCTTATGCTTTGTTTACTTTGCTTCTCTGTCTTGGTTATCCTATCGTATTTCTCAATAACTTTTATCCTCATATGGAGAAACTTTACAAGCAACTTCGGGTAACATTAATTAGTTTAACTCGTTGTCTAGAGATACATTTGAATAGCACTATTTACAACCTTGTTTTGACCTTTTTCTATCATTGTGCTTCATTGGCAGCTCATGACATTGGCCATTATGTTCCAAAAGCAAAAGCTGCAATTGAGTCCATATTGAGGTCATGCAATCGAGCTTATAGTCAGGCTATCTTCACGTCTTCAACAGCCCACATATGGACTACTTTATCTGGCAGTGTGGAGATGATGTTCGAGTACTTGGCCGTCCCTGTTGTGAAAGGGAAAAATAGTGAGCTGGAGAAGTTTGCTGGTGGGCTTTATACTACTAGTGTGGAGGTATCTGTATGTAATATAGATTGATCTATAAATGTATTATAGATTGACCTATAAATGTATTATAGATTGACCTATAAACGTAATCCATGCTTCAGGAAGTTGAGAAGGATGTGAACGCTAAGACAAAAGGGGATGTTGGAGCTGCAAAGACACTTTGTTCTCCATTTGACCAGCTTGAACTGCATGAAGGTATTTTTTAATTAGAGGGCTTTTCTAATTCTGTTTGCGATACACGTTAAATTCATACAGATTAATAACACTAAACTGTCTGCTCGTTTTGTTCTACAACTGCAGCAAAATTGGTATTTGAAAGCAGATGACACATCAGACCGCTTTTCCGTCAGCTCTTGGTAAATTTATTCTTATCTCTTAAATGCAAGCACATGCACATACACATACAAATCAAACACAGTCATCGATGGCAAGAAAGGATATTTTATGTGCTTCTAACTTTTGTCTTTTCTACTTAAAAGAGACGGAGAATATCCAGATGATGAGATTAGTACAAAAGTTATTGCTGCTAGTGAAAGTTAGTACTGCTAGTATAAAGTGTGGACTGCTCAGAGATTAAGATTGCTCGACATTAATACTGCTAATGTATTAGTTACAACTGCTAGTTATAAGTTAGTAGTGTTGTTCCATATAGTTAGTATTGCTTGTATAGTATGCTATGTATTAGTTATTTATGAAAAATATCAGTGTCATAGGAAAGTATTGTAAGCCGACTAGGACTCCATGGTGTATAAAAGGAGGTCCTAGGGTATAGAGTTATATACAAATTTTATATTTACAGCTTTATTGTATTTGAATTTGTTTTGAAATATATTTGTATTTGTTTTGATATATATTGATTTCTTGAATGTGACTAAAAGATGTATATAGTCACACTTATTATCAGTTTTGGTCACTATTTGCTTTATTCGTTGTGTGACTAAAGTTACAAAAGGCCACACAAACATAAAATTCACGTGGCCATTGGATGATCTATAGTCACACAAAATACACATTTCGTCACTTTAAACAGCATACGGCCACACTTATTAACACTTTTGGCCACTGTTTCCTAAATTATACGTGACTATATACCCAAACAAACATGCTTTGTGTGACTAAATATTACAAAAGGCCACACAAACATAAAATTCACGTGGCCATTGGATGATCAATAGTCACACAAAATACACATGGATGAACAACAAACAGCATATGGTCACACTTATTAACACTTTTGGCCACTGTTTGCTTAATGGTATGTGACTAAATACCTAAAACAAACATGCTTTGTGTGACTAAATATTACAAAAGGACACACAAACATAAAATTCATGTGGCCATTCGATGATCAATAGTCACACAAAATACACATTTCTTCACTTTAAACAACATATGGTCACACTTATTAACACTTTTGGCCACTGTTTGCTTAATGGTGTGTGACTAAATACCCAAAACAACCATGCTTTGTGTGACTAAATATTATAGAAGGCCACACAAACATAAAATTCACGTGGCCATTGGATGATCTATAGTCACACAAAATACACATTTCTTCACTTTAAACAGCATATGGTCACACTTATTAACACTTTTGGCGACTTTGTGTTAAATTGTATGTGACTAACTCTAGAAAACCAACACCCATTGTGTGACTAAATCATAACAAACGTCACATTTATTGTATATTCATGTGGCCACAGGATGGGAAATAGTCACACAAAATACACATTTACTTGAATATATCATCTCAAATGTCACATATATTATATATTTATGTGGCTAAAGGCTGAAAAATAGTTACTCTCAAAAAACATTCGCTTGACTATAAAGTGTTTACGGTCACTGATAATGACTAATCCAACAAAACTTGTGTCTAATTTGTCACAGATATTCGGGGTTTTGGTCACGCTTTTTCAATGGAAAAGGCCACGAACTCAACAATGTGACCATATGCTACCTACGGTGGCGGGACCTATGGTGACACACAACGAAAAAAACGTGTGTGATTATAGGCATATCGTCACACATTTTTGGTGTGACCAATACAACTTTTTGTACCAGTGCAACTTCACATGGATCTCTTTGGACCCATCAGTCCAATGTCAATCCATCATGAGAAGTATACTCTGGTCATCATGGATGAATACTCAATATACACTTGGGTATATTTTCTAACCAAAAAGAGTCAGGCTGCTGAAATAATCATGTCCTTCATCAGGAAGATTGAAAACCCAAATGACATCAGGGTCAAACAAATCAGGACTAATAATGGGACTGAATTAAAATATAATGACCTTGAATGTTTCTGTGATGAGAAGGGTATATCTCAAAACTTTTCTTCTCCTTACACCCCAGAACAAAATGGAGTTGCAGAAACAAAGAACAGAACCCTCATTGAGGCTGCTAGCCAATGCTTAATGGATCTGCTCTCTCCAAACACCTTTGGACTGAGGCAGTAAGAACAGCCTGTTATACACAAAACAGGTCCATCATTGTTAAGAGACATAGCAAAACTCCCTATGAGTTATTTAAAGGAAGAATTCCTGACATCATCCATTTCCATGTGTTTGGATGTCCTGTGTTTATCCATAATCATAAAGATCATCTTGGAAAGTTTGATACAAAAGCTAATGATGGGTACTTTCTAGGGTATTCCCTTGTCTCAAAAGCCTTCAGGGTATTCCACACAAGGAGACAACAAACTGAGGAAACCTTCGATGTCACATTTGATGAAAGTACTGAAGCTGTTAGAATTTCAAATTCCTCAGTGGAAGAAATTGGTATTGATTACTCATCGAGATATCCTCCTGATGAGTATCACCCTGAGAGTAATCTCTCCACACAATACCAAGCTGATGTAGATGTCTCATATTACATCAATCCATACAACCTACCTCAACCCACCATCAGTGAGTTCATAGAAACTCAACAAGTCTCTAATGAGACTACTACCACCACTGAACCAATTGTTTAGAATACCACAACTCAAGCTAATCACACTGAGGTAACTGAAAATCTCAATCTTGAGGAATCTCAGGCTCCGGTATCTGAACCCACTCCATCTTTACATCAGGCCTCTACAAGTTCCTATTCCTATCCAAGACCTCAGGATAGCTGGACTAAGTCCAAATCAAAAGAACTTGTCAACATCATTGGTGAGCCCACTCAAGGCATGCTTACAAGGAGCATGGCTGCCAAACTTAAGGCGGCCTCAGCCAATGTATGTCTCTATGTTGATTTTCTCTCAGAAATAGAGCCTAAAAATGTTAAAGAAGCCTTTAAATATGAAAGTTGGGTTCAGGCCATGAGAGATGAGCTAGAATAGTTTGATAGAAATGATGTCATGACCTTAGTTGAATGTCCTCAGGGTGTGTTCATCTTTGAAATGAAATGGGTCTTCAAAAGTAAGATGGATGAGTCTGGAATAGTAATCAAAAACAAGGCAAGACTTGTTGCAAAAGGATATAATCAACAAGGTATTGACTATGAGGAAACCTTTGCACCTGTTGCTAGAATGGAAGCCATCAGGATCTTTCTTGCATATGCAACATACATGAACTTTAAATTCTACCAAATGGATGTAAAAAGTGCATTCCTAAATGGTAAAATTAAAGAAGATGTATATGTGCAACAACCTCCTGGCTTTGAAAGTAGTGAGTTTCCCAACCATGTCTACAAACTAAACAAAGCTCTCTATGGACTAAAACAAGCTCCCAGGGCATGGTATGAATCCCTTTCAGCCTTCCTGATCCAAAACAAGTTTGTCAGAGGTAAAATTGACAATACATTGTTCACCTATAGGACAAAAGAAGATGTGATTTTAGTCCAAGTATATGCGGATGACATCATATTTGGCTCAACAAGCTACAAACTTTGTAAGAAGTTTGAAAAACTAATGACAAAGAAGTTTGAAATGAGTATGATGGGTGAAATCACTTACTTTCTTGGACTACAAATCAAACAAACTGAGAAAGGCATTTCCATCGGTCAAGAAAAGTACACTAGGAACCTACTCAAAAAGTATGACCTCAGTGACCGTGCCTCAGTGAAAGCACCAATGGTACCTCCTAACAACCTAGGTCCTGACCTTGCCGGAAAATCAGTTAATCCTACTCTTTTTAGAGGTATGATTTGGTCACTGATGTATCTTCTTTCCTCAAGGCCTGATATTCAATTCTCAGTCTGTTTGTGTGCAAGATATCAGTCTGACCGAAAATAATTTCATCTTACTGCTGTCAAAAGGATTCTGAGATACCTTAAAGGCACTTCCAATCTTGGACTTTATTATCCCAAATGTTCAGGGTTTGATCTTAAAGGATACTCAGACTCTGATTATGCAGGATGCAACATGGACAGAAAAAGTACTTCAGGCTCCTGCCAATTTCTTGGAGGAAAGTTAGTCTGTTGGAGTGCTAAAAAGCAACAATCTGTTGCAATGCCCTCAGCAGAAGCTGAATATGTTGGTGCTGCAGGATGTTGTGCAAATGTGTTGTGGATGAAAAGTCAGCTCAGTGACTATGGTATTGATTGGTCCCTAACGGTCAACTAAGTTGAGCAGGTGATGGTCAACCAAGTCAAACGTCTAAAACCAACTAACCAAGGAGTACAGTGTATTCCCGGGTCGTTATGTCCCAGCGAGGTAAGCAATTGTATTCAAAAACGTTTTAAGTGATCGGGTGATTTAACAGGAGGATCAGGATTTTGTTTATTATGATTAAACTATGAGATTATGATTGAAAATGACTTATAAACACTATTGGAACAATTATTGATGATCAGATATCTAAAAACGTAAGTGAAACCTAAAAACGCGCGTCTGAATTTAAAATAAACGCGAACGCGCAAAATAAAAAGTGAAACGTGAGCAAATAAAGTCCTACGAACGTGAAAATTATATTTTTACAATCCTAATGTTATAAGAAAACTTTTAGACAAAGAAAAATAATTTTTACACTATTTAATTAATTACTATTAATTAATTACTAATTAGTAATTACTTTTTAATTAACTAAATTACACTAATTATTAATTAATTATGAAAATTACCTAGAAAAATGAAAATTAAATTTAGAAAAATCTAAAATATTATAAAACTAATTTTAAAACAGAAAACCTATTTTTTCTACTTTTTAATTATTTATTATTAATTAAAACTAATTATTTAATTAATTTAAACCAAATTTAATTATAGAAAAAATACTAAATGACCAAGGAAAAATCTGAAAAAAATCCCAAAATTATTTTAACTAAAAAGGAACCTGAGAAAAATTTAAAAATGAAAAGTGCTTATAAATAAGCAGAAAAATAAGCCAAAGGGGTTAAATAGAAGCTATCACTTTAATTATTTTTTCTTTTCCTTAATTTTCTTTTACAAAACTAATTTACAACTAAAATTAAGCACTTTTTGTGAAGGGACTTTCTTTGAAACTTGGAAATAAGATGTGTGCAAGTGAATAAGCCAAACAGTTGGCTTTTTGGCTCAATTTGTTAGAATAAGCTTAAAATAAGCTGTAAGGCAGAAGCCAAGGACAAATCAGGAAGCGAGTAAGCTAAATATACTCAGGTTAAACTAAAACAACAATAAAAGCTCACTAGAACAGCTTATTAATTCAATTAAGCTAATCCATTATACCCACAGACCATAATCCACAGGCCAAATGAGGCTTTTGCAGCCTGTTGTGGGGCCCACAGGAGTGACTTAAGGACCAAGTGAGATGGTGATCTAAAAAGACTGCTAGGAGGGGTTTCTAAAACACCCAAGATCAAGCAATGAGTTCAAAGATTGAGCTTATGGTTGCCTTGGGAAGGTGGGTTGGCTAGGCTGACCTCAGGGTAAGGTTCTGAGGTAGGCAGTGATCAAACAATCATACAAGTAAAAGTTAAGGACAAAAACAGGCATATACCAACTTATTACACTCAAACAAATTAGAAACAACAACAAGAACAACAATTATTAACACTAACAACAAGATTTACAGCAGGATCAAACAAGAATGATAGTGAACAAATAAAGTAGTAGCTAAGCAAGGAACCAATAGGCTCAACAAATGAAACCAATCCAAACACAAGTAAGCAAGCCCAGGCAAATTACAACAAACCAATAATCAACAATGCTGAGATCAAGGCTAAATGGTGAATCATGAAAATAGCAAACTCAGGTAACTGAGTTCCACTCAGAGTAAATAGTAGTCCAAGGGTCACCTTTGAGATGCAAAATAAGCTTGAGAATAAGCTCTGATGAGAAAATCAAACTGAGATATGTAAAAACACCCAAACAAACTTCTCAAATCAACAATTATCCAATACTAAACTCAATTGGTTAACTAGAGGTGGACTTGGGAAAAAGTGTGGTCTGACAAGCCCATGGTGCAGGGGAGGTGACTTCCCCTGCAGGTCATTTGAGACCCCAAATAAGCTAGTAAAAATAATTTCTAAAAATCAAATGATGGTGGATTCTTTTAATTATGGTGAGGGACTATAACCTCAAGAAATTTCAGGTCCCAACTCAATACACAAAATTCATGAAAAATCTCACTAAAAGTGAGATTTCTAAACTACCAAGAACTTTGACTTTTTATGCTAGACCCTAAAGTTGACTTTGGTGAATTTTCAATGAACAAATCTTATTGAAACTGTTATGTGAGGGTAAAAGGAGATGGATTCCAACAGGCTTAACAACATTTGAACCAAACTAAAGATCGTACAGATCCATTTTGTTGACAGTTAAGCAATGAAGTGGAGCAAAAGAGATTTTTTACTTTTCTCTGAAAGACCAATTGATTTTTTGATTCAAATGTTCTAATATAACTTAAATGGGGATGTTCCCACTAAAAACAAACACTGAAACAAGGCAAATAGCAGTGTAAGCCACTATGCCAAACACCCTAGTTTCCAACAGATTTTATGATTTAGAAGACAAATGAAGTTTAGACATTATGAAACTGCTTTTCAGTGGCAACTTATGATCCAACAAGTCTAAATAAGCATGAAAATGCATGCTAACATCACAGACACCAAAGATTACAAAAGAATACTCATATGGCAGTCCAAGTTGAAATTTTGAACAACTATCCAAACTAATAAACAAACCACAGATTTTTCAATATAATATCACTACCTAATTCAGAAATAGCAAAAGGAAACAAACAATAGCAGATTATAAGCTATGATAAACAAAACATGAAAAATTGGAAATAGGCTCACAATGTTGTATCCCAGCTGAATCACCAAGAACTAAGTAACCACTTATATGACTCCCATGAGTCTCTATTCCCCATTCTCCATTTTCTTAATCACCTCTGCAAAACCTTCTTCTCTTTTCTTGTATTTTATTTTCTTTATTTTTTTTTTTTTTTTTTTTTTTTTTTTTTTTGTATTTTAAGGCAACTGAAATGTAAAATGAAACTTGAATTTCTAAAAATGCAACTTATATTAATGATAAATGAAACACATTACAACTAAAACTTAGTTTAAATTTGAAATTACAATGCTTGAAATAACTAAATTAACTCTAAAAATTCTAACACCCTGCTCAGATGCTTCTCTTCCTTTAAATACTTTCCAATTAGGGTTTCAGAGGGACCCTTGTCTTTTCCCAGCTTCAATTTCAACCATTGGATGATAAATTTTGATCCTAGCAGTTTGAAGTTTTTCGCGCCCAAATTGCCTTTAGCTTTTTCTTGGATATAATTGATGCCAGGGAGATATCTTGGAGGCTTGTGTTTGTTTGATTGTAGGAGGGGGGGTTGAGTGCTGCAGAGGGTGAAGGAGGCTAGGGGTGATGATGGTTTGCTTGGCTGGTAGCAGGTTTGAGTGGGGTGTGAGGTGGAAGGAGGTGATGAGGTGGAGGGGTGGTCAAAGGTCAAGGGTTGACCGGTTGGTTTTATTAAAACGGGAGTGGGGTGGGAGTGGGCTTGGGCGAGTTGGGCCAGGAAAGAGGATTGGGCTAGGGGGTTTTTATTGGAATGGATTTGGTGGGAGTAGTAATATTAAGGGATCCGTTTGGTTTGTAACTTTGGGATTTCACAAGGACTAAACATGTACTTTTCTAAAAAGTGAGGGGCCTGATGTGACAACTTTCTAAATTAATCAAAAGGGGTATTCTTGCCAAGAATAGTATAAGCACCACATTTGATAATTTCTTGTAATTAATCATCAGGGACCATTCCTGCCAATTATGAAACCTCAGGGACCAAACATGTAATTTTCTCAAACTTTTCACCCAAGGACTTGTTTTGAAATTTTTTTAATTCCAAAGGACTTGGGTTGACTTTTCTTTCATTTTAAACCTTCAGGGACTAGTTTTGTCAATTTTTGAAACTTGAGAGACTGAAACTGCCAATTGTGCAAACTTTATTCGTTTTTCATTTGTTTTTAAACATTTTGCATTTAAAACATATAAAAACACTTTTGGGATAATTTATGTGTTTTGATGCGTATCTGAGTGTTTTTTTGGATGTTTCGGCAGTTCAGCTACGATAAAAATGATGAGTATTTGCACACTCATCAATCCCCCACACTAAACTATTGCTAGTCCCTAGTAATCTTTTGCGAAAAACTTAATGGATTTGAAAACTCTTTACCAAAAGCCATCACTTCTGGAGTAGCCAGATGTATCGATTCAAGTAAGAACTATGGTCCACCTGATAACCATGTGATTTTGAGCAAACCACCAGCTATCAACGGATTTCATTTGTCTTTACCAAAAGCCGTTTGCTTCTGGGCTAGCCAACTCTTGAAGGACTAAGTCAACATCTTGGTGAGCTGATTACCAATTATGGTTTTTCCACTGCCTTTACCACAAGCCATAATCTTGTGGACTAGCTAACTTATTCACTTTTTTGGATATGGCGAGTTGATTTACCATACAATTTTGGGCAAATTGCAAGCCATCAACGGATTTGAGATATCTTTACCAAGAGCCGTTTGCTCCTGGATTAGCCAATCCTTTTGTCGTTTAGACACGGCGGACTGATTACCACAAAAATTTTGAAATAAAGTGAAAAATTTTTGAAAAATTTGGGCCAAAATAGGGGTACTTAGAAAGTATTTTGTGATCAAATTCGCTAGAATTCCCCCCCCCCCCACACACTTAGAATTGAATATTGTCCTCAATATTCAAAGTCCCGGCTATTATGCCGACTCTTTGAATGTAAAAAGATAATATTATAAGCTAACTGTGGAAATATCGTTTTGCATTTTTCACTTTATTTATATGTACATACAATCACACGTTTTTTTTTCAAAGATATATACATTTCAAATAGCTGCAGGGGACGGCCACTCCCCCACACTAGGGTGTTAGATAGTAGAAAGAAGTCAGAGACACGGGTGAAAACCCATGTTGTTGCTACTGTTTTTGTTTATCGAATCGCTAGCTTGACTCGATCCCCGAATTTAATTGTCCTTGGGGAAAGTTTGGAGATCCGGGACAACCATGGATGGTATGTCCTCTCCAAAGTAATGTTTTAAACGATGTCCATTCACTTTGAAATTAGGACCGTCATTTTGTGATAATTCGACGGTGCCATAAGGATAAACCTTAACGATAGTAAATGGACCAGTCCATCGGGTTTTGAGCTTTCCCAAGAAGATCTTAAGTCTTGAGTTGAAAAGAAGGACTCGATCACCAACGTTGAAAATGCGGTTTTTGATTTTTAAGTAATGAATCTTCTTTGTCTTTTCTTTGTAGATCAAAGAGTTCTCGTAAGCTTGATCTCGAAGTTCATTTAATTCATTCAGTTGAACTTTTCGATGATCACCCACAGTTTTGAGGTCAAAATTTGCATGCTTGAGGGCCCAATAGGCTTTATGCTCAAGCTCGATCGGTAGATGGCACGCTTTCCCGTACACAAGCTTGTAAGGCGTACACCCGATAGGTGTTTTGTAAGCTGTAAGGAAAGCCCAAAGTGCATCATCTAATTTATCCGACCACGATGCACGATTTTCACCAACGGTTCTTTCCAAAATTCTCTTGAAGCCTCGATTGGAAACTTCTACTTGTCCACTTGTTTGAGGGTGGTACGCAGTAGAAAGACGGTGAGTTACACCATACTTTTGCATGACTTTATCAAATTTGTCTTTGCAAAAATGCGTACCACGATCACTAATTATAGCACATGGAGTTCCAAATCGAGCAAAAAGAGCTTTCAAGTATTTCACAACTACTCGGGCATCATTAGTGGGTAAAGCTTTTGCTTCAACCCATTTTGACAAATAGTCAACAGCCACGAGTATGTACTTGTTTCCATGAGATGATGGAAATGGCCCCATAAAGTTAATACCCCATACGTCAAAGATTTCACAAACTTGGATTGCATTTTGTGGCATTTCATTCTTTTGTGAAATATTCCCGTGACGTTGACAAGCATCACAGGATTTGACCAATTCTTGGGCATCCTTATAAATCAAGGGCCAATAGAAACCGGAGTCAAACACCTTTTTGGCGGTGTAGTTTGGATTGTGGTGGGCCCCGTGGGACCAGCATGGCAAGCCTTGAGAATTTCAGTGGCTTCTTGACCATATACACACCGCCGGATGACTTGATCCGCACAGATTTTGAAAAGGTAGGGGTCGTCCCAGAAATAATGTTTCACATCTTTAAAGAACTTATTCTTTTGTTGGGACGACATCCTTTTCACAATAAAGTTACCCGCAAGGTAGTTTGCAAAATGGGCAAACCATGGGGTAATAGAATCTCCATGAAAGGCAACCGCATTGAGTGTCTCGAGAGGGAAGGTTTCATTAATTTTCTTCTTTTCGAAGACATCTTGATGAGGGTTTTCCAAACGGAGATGATCAGCAGCTAGGTTTTCAGCTCCTTTTTTATCACGAATTATGATATCAAATTCTTGCAGGAGGAGAACCCAACGAAGTAGTCTCGGCTTTGCATCATGTTCTGCAAAGAGGTACTTCAAAGTCGAGTGAACCGTATACACTATGCTTTTGGTCAAGATCAAATATGACCGGAATTTTTCAAAGGCATACACCACAGCTAATAATTCTTTTTCAGTGGTGGTGTAATGACTTTGAGCCTCGGTAATTGTTTTGCTTGCATAGTGTATAGGCTGAAAGTGTTTAGATTTGCGTTGCCCCAAGACTGCCCCTATTGCATAATCACTAGCATCACACATAAGTTCAAAGGGCAAGTCCCAATCGGGGGCAACAAGAATCGGTGCCTCAGTTAGCTTTTTCTTTAAAGTTTCAAAAGCTTCTATGCACTCAGGTGAGAAGATAAAAGGAGCATCCTTTTCGAGGAGATGGGTCATAGGCCGAGCGATTTTGGAAAAATCTTGAATAAACCTACGATAGAAACCGGCATGACCCAAAAAGCTCCTAATACCTTTGACGGTAGTGGGATGAGGTAATTTTGCAATGACATCGATTTTGGCTTTGTCAACCTCAATCCCATTCTTTGAAATTTTATGGTCGAGGACAATGCCCTCTTTGACCATAAAGTGACTCTTCTCCCAAATTAGACATAACTTTGTGTCTTCACAACGTTTGAGCATGTTGTCTAAATTGGAGAGACATGATTGAAACGAATCCCCAATGACCGAAAAATCGTCCATAAAGACCTCCATAGTTTTCCCGATCATGTCAGAAAATATTGACATCATACATATTTGAAACGTGCCCGGAGCATTACATAAACCAAATGGCATATGTTTATAAGCAAAAGTTCCATAGGGGCACGTGAAAGTGGTCTTTTCCTGATCTTGCGGATCAATGGGAATCTGAAAGTAACCCGAGAAACCATCGAGGAAGCAATAGTACTCATTCCCCGCTAATCTCTCGAGCATCTGATCCATAAAGGGCAGAGGAAAATGATCTTTGCGGGTGGCGTCATTTAACTTGCGATAGTCAATACAGACACGCCACCCCGTAACCAAACGATTTGGAATCAACTCATTTTCCTCGTTTGTGACAACAGTAATGCCACCCTTTTTTGGAACACAATGTATTGGGCTAACCCAAGGACTATCCGAGATAGGGTAAATCAATCCGGCATCAAGAAGTTTTAAAACTTCTTGTTTAATGACCTCATTAATTTTTGAATTCACCCTTCTTTGGTGTTGGACTACTGGTTTGAAGTCATCCTCCATTAAAATCTTGTGAGTACAAAATTCAGGGTCAATGCCCGTGATGTCGGAGAGTCTCCAAGCAATTGCTTGTTTATGCGACTTCAAAACCTTTATGAGAGCAGCCTTTTCCTCAACACTTCAATTTTTAGCAATTATGACGGGTAATTTATCATCACCCTCCAGAAATGCATATTCAAGATGAGGCGGCAAGTCCTTAAGCTCAACCACAGGAAAGTCATCAGTTATTTCAACATTTTTTACTTCCTCTTTATGAAGTATTTTTGGAGGAAGAGGGGGAGATGGATCTTCGTTTAATAATTTTTCTAGCAAAAGAATCTCCCCCTCAGGATCAAGATAGTCCTCATCAAATTTACCCGAAATTGAACTATCTTGGGCGAGAAAAGCCTCGACCTCTTCCAAAAGGAAGTCACTTCCCTCAAAAGGAGTGAGAGAAAAGGAAGAGTCGGATATGATAGGCTCAGAAGATGGAGTGGGACTGCCACTCGGTAAGTAACCAAGAAGTTCTTGAGAGTACTCCTCAGACGCAACATCAATGACATCAATTCGGTTAACCGATTCGGCGTCATAATTAGAGAAGTACCTCGAGGTTTGATCTAGGTTAAACGTTACTGCTTCATTACCAACATGAAGAGTTATTTCCTCTTCGTGCACATCGATTAACGCACGACCCGTCCTTAAGAATCCTCTCCCAAGAATGAGAGGAACTCGCGGGTTAGCATCGAAATCAACAATCACAAAATCTGCCGGAAAGTGGAAGTTTCCCACCTTTACAAATACATCCTCGGTAATGCCGAGGGGACGAGATGTTGAGCGGTCTGCAAGCTCAAGAGTCATGCAGGTGGTGGTGAGTTCCGAAAGAGAGAGCTTTTTCCATATTGAATAAGGCATCAAGTTGATGCTTGCACCTAGATCGGCCAAGGCGAAGCACTCAACCATTCCGGGGAAAACACATGGAATGAGGAATTTTCCCGGATCTCCTAGCTTCTCGGGAAGCTGTTTTAAAAGAACTGCAGAGCAGTTTTCATTGAGTGAAGTTCCTGCCATTTCAAATAGTTTCTCCTTATTGTTCAACAAGTTTTTGATTGTCGATGCGAATTTAGGCATCAAAAGGAGAGCATCCGCGAAACTGATATCAAAATGAATATCTCGGAAAATTTGAAAAAACTTTTCCATTTGATGATTGGCTTTTTCGCGGAGCTTCTGGTCTTGTAACCGAAATGGATATGGTAGTGAAGGTTTGGATTTAGGGTTCTCTCCAGGAGTTGTTGATGGTTCAAAGACAACTCCTGGTTTTGGTACGGTTTCTGGTACAACCTGAGGATGGACGTGTGCAGTACTTTGTGTGCTAGTAAATTGCACCTTGTCCTTTGTCACCTCAGGCTCACGTTCTACTACCTTGGGAGGAGAAGAAGAGGTAGTAGGAGCTTTGGGTCCATCATAGGAAACACCACTTCTCGTTGTGATTGCTTTAACATCGCCCCTCAGATTAGCTATCGTATTGCTAGGTAAAGTATTACCTGAGCCCAAGGGTCGATTATTTAAAGACTTCTTAACAAGGTCTGCGATCTGAGTCATCATCACCCTATTCACTTCCTCCTAAGATTTCATGAATTGTCTCAACAACTCCTCATGTGAAGGACCAGTTGGAACAATTGCTTGAGTATGGTTAGGAGGAGCTTGGTTAGGGTAATTCTGAGTAGTTGGAGTGATGGCTTCATTTTGATTGGGAAAGTTTTGAGCCCGGTTATTTTGATTGGAACCGTGGTTTTGAAAATTTCCCTGATGTTGGTTACCATGTCCATGAGAATTGTTTCCCTGATAGTTGTTTTGACCTTGGTTTCGATTGTAGTTTCCTTGATTTTGGAAACCTTGGTTTTGGTTATGATGGAAACCATGGTTTTGGGTCTCATTGACATTTCCTTGGTTTTGGTAACCTTGGTTTGTTCGATTCTGATTTTGGTTCTGGTTACGGTTTTGGACATTAGGGTTTTGATTGAATCCGGGAGGTCCAAGGAAATTGTTAGAACGATAGCTTAGAAGACTGCGGTCCCCTTGCGGTTGGTAGTTATTACCTCCCGAATTATAGGAACCTTGAGCAGCATATACGTCCTCATGAGTGTAACCACTAGTGGTTGGACACTCGGAATATGAATGTGGACCTCCACAAGTTTCACAACTTTGATTAACGGCCTTGTCTTGTTGATTTTGGATACTTTGGTTCATCCTCAACATAGCCGTAGCGAAATCATCCATCTTTTTAGTGAGGATCGCTATTTCAGAAGATGCTGGAGTGACAGACTTACATGACTCTTCCCTCTCAGCTGAGGAATCCCAGAAATTATGATGGGCAGTCATGTTTTCAATGAGATCATAGCACTCTTCGAGGTGCCTTTTCATAAAGGTCCCACCAGCAGCAGCATTGAGAATATCAAGGTGTCTCAATGTCAACCCATTATAGAAAGTATCTATTTGGGTAACGAGCAACATGTTATGGTTAGGACACCGATCAATTAAGAGCTTATAGCGTTCCCATGCCTCAAATAGAGACTCTTCGGGATGCTGACGAAAGTTACTAATGTCATTTCGTAACTTGGAAACCATGGATGGTGGAAAGTATTTGGCTAAAAAATTATTCACCATTTCTTTAAAAGTGTGAATCGAGTTCTTAGGAAGTCGATCAAACCATGCAGTGGCATGATGGGTTAGAGAATAGGGGAAAAGAGATAGACGAAGGGCATCATCGGAGACACCATTCTGTTTCATGCTTTGGGTGACGGTAAGAAATTTATCAAGATGCTTGTTTGCTTCGTCACCAGGTAAGCCATGATATTGGCACGAATTATGGACTTGTTGTATCATGTGATGCTTAAGTCCAAAATCAGTGGCAGCAATGTTAAGAGGGGCAATGGGGCCGCCTCTTCCGAGCATTGTGGGTTGACACAACTCCTCCATCGTTCGGAGATCAGGAGCTGCATCATCTATGATGGGTGGTTCTTGATTACCGTCCATTTTCGGAACTGGATCCTCAACAATAGGACGTAACTCAGTTACGTTTTTCAGTTGACGATTTCGTTTTGATTGTGAACGAGTGCGCATGCACTAACACAAAATTTCAATAAAACAAGATCGAGGCAAATCAACAGTGAACTTAAACCAATAATCACAAATGAATGGCTTCTTTAAGAAAGGTACACCACTCACAAGGATACAAAGGCAAGTTTTTATCTTTGGTTTGGGAACTTATTATGTCCACACCCCCAGTTGGTAGGTGTTCTGCCTTGGTTTGCGACGGTTTATTTTTATGTATTTTATTATTCACAAGAAATAGATGAATGTTTTTGGGTTTTTGTGTATGAGTTAAAAACTTTTGGACAATATTTTTGGTATCGCTTCGTTTACCAAAATCGTATCTCTTTAAGAATCACCTTAAAAGAAACACGATATAGAAAACGTAACGATTTGTTTTGTTTGTTTTTGATTTTTTTGGTGTTGTTAACACTTTAGGAAAAGTGTTAATGACATTTTTGTTTTATGATTAAGATTTACAAAAAAGTGGTGGTGTTTATACAGTGACGAGTGAAAAACCACTAATCTCTAAAAAACGTCTTGAATACGCAGCTACCTCCCCGGCAGCGGCGCCAAAGTTTGATTGGTCCCTAACGGTCAACTAAGTTGAACAGGTGATGGTCAACCAAGTCAAACGTCTAAAACCAACTAACCAAGGAGTACAGTGTATTCCCGGGTCGTTACGTCCCAGCGAGGTAAGCAATTGTATTAAAAAACGTTTTAAGTGATCGGGTGATTTAACAGGAGGATCAGGAATTTGCTTATTATGATTAAACTACAAGATTATGATTGAAAATGACTTATAAACAGTATTGGAACAATTACTGATGATCAGATATCTAAAAACGTAAGTGAAACCTAAAAACGCGCGTCTGAATTTAAAATAAACGCGAACGCTCAAAATAAAAAGTGAAACGTGAGCAAATAAAGTCCTACGAACGTGAAAATTATATTTTTACAATCCTAATGTTATAAGAAAATTTTTAGAAAAAGAAAAATAATTTTTACACTATTTAATTAATTACTATTAATTAATTACTAATTATTAATTACTTTTTAATTAACTAAATTACACTAATTATTAATTAATTATGAAAATTACCTAGAAAAATGAAAATTAAATTTAGAAAAATCTAAAATATTATAAAACTAATTTTAAAACACAAAACCTATTTTTTCTAGGTTTTAATTATTTATTATTAATTAAAACTAATTATTTAATTAATTTAAACTAAATTTAATTATAAAAAAAATACTAAATGACAAGGGAAAAATCTGAAAAAATTCCCAAAATTATTTTAACTAAAAAGGAACCAGAGAAAAATTTAAAAATGAAAAGTGCTTAAAAATAAGCAGAAAAATAAGCCAAAGGGGTTAAATAGAAGCTATCACTTTAATTATTTTTGTCTTTTTCTTAATTTTCTTTTACAAAACTGATTTACAACTAAAATTAAGCACATTTTGTGAAGGGACTTTCTTTGAAACATGGAAATAAGCTGTGTGCAAGTGAATAAGCCAAACAGTTGGCTTTTTGGCTAAATTTGTTAGAATAAACTTAAAATAAGCTGTAAGGCAGAAGCCAAGGACAAATCAGGAAGCAAGTAAGCTAAATATACTCAGGTTAAACTAAAACAACAATAAAAGCTCACTGGAACAGCTTATTAATTCAATTAAGCTAATCCATTATACCCACAGACCATAATCCACAGGCCAAATGAGGCTTTTGCAGCCTGTTGTGGGGCCCACAGGAGTGACTTAAGGACCAAGTGAGATGGTGATCTAAAAAGACTGCTAGGAGGGTTTCTAAAACACCCAATATCAAGCAATGAGCTCAAAGATTGAGCTTATGGTTGCCTTGGGAAGGTGGATTGGCTAGGCTAACCTTAGGGTAAGGTTCTGAGGTAGGCAGTGATCAAACAATCATACAAGTAAAAGTTAAGGACAAAAACATGCATATACCAACTTATTACACTCAAACAAATTAGAAACAACAACAAGAACAACAATTATTAACACTAACAACAAGACTAACAGCAGGATCAAACAAGAATGATAGTGAACAAATAAAGTAGTAGCTAAGCAAGGAACCAATAGGCTCAACAAATGAAACCAATCCAAACACAAGTAAGCAAGCCTAGGCAAATTACAACAAACCAATAATCAACAATGCTGAGATCAAGGCTAAATGGTGAATCATGAAAATAGCAAACTCAGGTAACTGAGTTGCACTCAGAGTAAATAGTGGTCCAAGGGTCACCTTTGAGATGCAAAATAAGCTTGAGAATAAGCTCTGATGAGCAAATCAAACTGAGATATGTAAAAACACCCAAACAAACTTATAAAATCAACAATTATCCAATACTAAACTTAATTGGTTAACTAGAGGTGGACTTGGAAAAAAGTGTGGTCTTACAAGCCCATGGTGCAGGGGAGGTGACTTCCCCTGCAGGTCAGTTGAGACCCCAAATAAGCTAGTAAAAATAATTTCTAAAAATCAAATGATGGTGGATTCTTGTAGTTAAGGTGAGGGACTATAACCTCAAGAAATTTCAGGTCCCAACTCAATACACAAAATTCATGAAAAATCTCACTAAAAGTAAGATTTCTAAACTACCAAGAACTTTGACTTTTTATGCTAGACCCTAAAGTTGACTTTGGTAAATTCTCAATGAACAAATCTTATTGAAACTGTTATGTGAGGGTAAAATGAGATGGATTATAACAGGATTAACAACATTTGAACCAAACTAAAGATCGTACAGATCCATTTTGTTGACAGTTAAGCAATGAAGTGGAGCAAAAGAGATTTTTTACTTTTCTCTGAAAGACCAAATGATTTTTTATTCAAATGTTCTAATATAACTTAAATGGGGATGTTCCCACTAAAAACAAACACTGAAACAAGGCAAATAGCAGTGTAAGCCACTATGCCAAACACCCTAGTTTCCAACAGATTTTATGATTTAGAAGACAAATGAAGTTTAGACATTATGAAACTGCTTTTCAGTGGCAACTTATGATCCAACAAGTCTAAATAAGCTTGAAAATGCATGCTAACACCACAGACACCAAAGATTACAGAAGAATACTCATATGGCAGTCCAAGTTGAAATTTTGAACAACTATCCAAACTAATAAATAAACCAAAGATTTTACAGTATAATATCACTACCTAATTCAGAAATAGCAAAAGGAAACAAACAATAGCAGATTATAAGCTATGATAAACAGAACATGAAAAATTGGAAATAGGCTCACAATGTTGCATCCCAGCTGAATCACCAAGAACAAAGTAACCACTTATATGACTCCCATGAGTCTCTATTCCCCATTCTCCATTTTCTGAATCACCTCTTCACAACCTTCTTCTCTTTTCTTGTATTTTATTTTTTATTTTATATATATATATATATATATATATATATATATATATATATATATATATATATATATATATATATATATATATATATATATTTTTGTATTTTTAAGGCAACTGAAATGTAAAATGAAACTTTAATTTCTGAAAATGCAACTTATATTAATGATAAATGAAACACATTACAACTGAAACTTAGTTTAAATTTGAAATTACAATGCTTGAAATAACTAAATTAACTCTAAAAATTCTAACACCCAGCTCAGCTGCTTCTCTTCCTTTAAATACTTTCCAATTAGGGTTTCAGAGGGACCCTTGTCTTTTCCCAGCTTCAATTTCCACCATTGGATGATAAATTTTGATCCTAGCCGTTTGAAGTTTTTCGCTCCCAAATTGCCTTTGGCTTTTTCTTGGATATAATTGATGCCAGGGAGATATCTTGGAAGCTTGTGTTTGTTTGAGTGTAGGAGGGGGGGGTTGAGTGCTGCAGAGGGTGAAGGAGGCTAGGGGTGATGATGGTTTGCTTGGCTGGTAGCAGGTTTGAGTGGGGTGTGAGGTGGAAGGAGGTGATGAGGTGGAGGGGTGGTCAAAGGTCAAGCGTTGACCGGTTGGTTTTATTAAAACGGGAGTGGGCTTGGAGGAGTTGGGCCTGGAAAGAGGATTGGGCTAGGGGGTTTTTATTGGATTGGATTTGGTGGGAGTAATAATATTAAGGGATCCGTTTGGTTTGTAACTTTGGGATTTCACAAGGACTAAACATGTACTTTTCTGAAAAATGAGGGGCCTGATGTGACAACTTTCTAAATTAATCAAAAGGGGTATTCTTGCCAAGGTTGAATAGTATAAGGACCACATTTGATAATTTCTTGTAATTAATCACCAGGGACCATTTCTGATAATTATGAAACCTCAGGGACCAAACATGTAATTTTCTCAAACTTTTCACCCAAGGACTTGTTTTGACAATTTTTAAATTCCAAAGGACTTGGGTTGACTTTTCTTTCATTTTAAACCTTCAGGGACTAGTTTTGTCAATTTTTGAAACTTGAGGGACTGAAACTGCCAATTGTGCAAACTTTGTTCGTTTTTCATTTGTTTTTAAACATTTTGCATTTAAAACATATAAAATACATTTTTGGGGTAATTTCTGTGTTTTGATGTATTTCTGAGTGTTTTTTTGGATGTTTTGGCAATTCAGATACGATAAAAATGATGAGTATTTACACACTCATCAGGTATTCATTACAAAATGGTACCCATCTTTTGTGACAACACAAGTGCAATAGCCATTTCAAACAACCCTGTGCTTTATCAAAGAACAAAACACATTGATATCAGATATCATTTTATCAGGGATCATATCATGAAAGGTGATATAGAATTACACTTCATTCCTACTGAGTATCAGTTAGTTGATATCTTCACAAAACCCTTGGATGAACCTACTTTCACCAGACTGAAAGCAGAACTAGGCATGTAAGATATTGATAACCAGGTCACTGATTAAGATATCCTAACATGGTGTATATTCCTTATCCTATCTCTGATAATCAACCTTCCTCAGTGAAACCTTTCAACAACAAAAAATACAAAGTCACATGGATTCTCATATAGTGAAAGACTCACTGAATCGAGATATTCACACTGAATGAATTCTCATTCAAGGGGGGCTCATAACATTTAATGATGCAATTTAATTCATAACTAAATGCTCTAAGTATCTAGTTAGTAAATGTCTTAGGTTGGTAACTGAATTTTCTATTTAATACAGGAATATATGTCTCTGCCTCACTGGCATCCAAACCTTGAGCCCCCACTTACATATCAACATCCCACTAGGCATTAAATGCCTTCCCTTACAAATAATATCTCTTGATATTTCTGTGACATCATGCCTGCAAAAGTGCATCTTGTGCAGGCTCCTTGCACTGTTCACCTCGATAGTTGCGAAAAACTTGGGAAAGTGGAGTTGTGGCATTTAATGCGGATCCTAAAGTGGTTATTCATTTTGATTTTCAAAATCCCTAACCAATGGTATTCCTCACCCTCTATAAATACCTCTTTCAAAACACACAAAACACACACACAAAATTTTCTTAAATAAACTCTGCAGAAATTCTCCTTTGCAAAGCTGTGTGTAAACTTTTACATCATAAAACAAAAGCTTTTTCAAATCATTATTTCTTGGTTAAGAAGATTAACAACAAGAAATCCTTTCTGTTTGCAATCTCCTTGATAACAATATCATTCATTTCACGAACAGAAAACGAGTTGGACTCAACTTGTGGATCATCTGGTGAGTGATATTCTGCCATTAAACTTTTAAAATCTTTTGACCTAAAAATGGCAGATGACCAAGGATTTGAGCTTGCACCTTAATGGGCAAAATCAACTCTGGCTGATGTACAACTCAAAACCAGCAATGTTGTAGGCAATTTTAACTACCCAAAAAATGTCCCTGCCTACAAAGAAATCGTAAAGTTTTTGTATAACTGCCCTTTGAAAACTGCCTCCACCTCCACACCCTACTTCCAGTACCACAACTTCCTCAGGGAGTTTTGGGGTACTGCTTAGGCCTATGACACGACACCCTCCACTGAAGAGAACGAACTTAGGCCTCTCAAGGAATTTCTCATAAGTTTCTCTGTTTTAAATTGGAAAAGAAAATTTGTCCTGGATTTCAAAACTTTTTCCTCTGCAACAGGACTTGATTATAATAATGGAACGTATGTTGCACACCCTGACCCAAACGATGTTAAATCAGGGTTAGAAAAAATTGCTTTGGATCCAAAATATTTGGACAAGACCCCTGTCACCAAGAGCTCCTTTGCCATGGCTTGGAAGATCCTGTTCACTTTTGTGATTCAGGTTCTTGGTGGGAACCATTCATCCACTGAGTAGATTAACTCTGTTCAGATGATGATGGCTTACTGCCTGATGACAGGGGTCACTGTCAACATTGGAGAGATCATTTATGGTGATCTTGTAACCAAGCTACTGAATAAGACTAGGTTACACTATGTGTCGTATCCTATGTTTATTTCATGTTCTCTTCAAAGGTTATTGGGTTGTGACTACACTCAGGACGTTCATTTATGTTCTTTACCAGCCGTCCTGAGTCCTTAAAACTTTTCAAAGGACCCATCCTCAGTGTCCAACATTGAATTGACGGCCCATATGGTTACCATAAACAACCGGAGGGACTCAGTGTACCCACCTTCCCCTCCTAAGAGGACAGGGAAGTCTCAGACTGTGCCAAAGACCAAACCAAAGGCACAGGGCCCCGGGGCTTCAGGGACACAGGCTTCTAAGCCAAAAAGAAAACCCACGTCTGATACAGCCACCCATGACCAGGTTCCACCACCTTCAGGGACAACGAAGGGCACTGACAAATCACAGTCAGGGTCCTTGGTCCACACGACTACTCCCAAAGATCCAGAGGGGAACATACAACCCGCTGGTAAGGGAGCGCCTTCCACTTTTCCCGCTAACGTCTCTGGTACATCACAACCAAGGTCTCAGGGAGTGGCGGCCCCTAAATCTTTGACAGACCAGCACCAGTCTGTTAGAACGGGGGGCCTCAATATTTCACTGATTCCTAAGGATGTCACTGAAGAACACCCGTCAGTGTCTGAAGGAGTCATAGGGGATAAAGACTCAGAGGGATTGAAACCACCCGCTGATATGGAACCTACACCCCCTCACAGAGTTGCCCATACTTCACAAACTGACTCTAGTCACCAAACAGATAAAACCCAGTCTGTTGGATTAAAGGGGTCAGGGAGTGACCATAACCAAGGCAAGTCTTCTTTTGAAGATGAGCCAGCTAACCTGTTCTTGCAGATAGATTCAATGGATACCTTTCAGGCTGTTCTTGACTCAGATGATGGAGATAGTAAAGTCTGTGAGGAAGAGTTCTATGAATCTGGTGATGATATGGAGACTGATGCAACAGCAACTGAACAATCTCTTCAGTCTCCCTTTGATCCTCAAGAAGAAAATGAACCAGAGACTTCCTCTCTTGCAAAACTGGCTAAGTATGATGATTCCAAGCCCCTTACTGAAAGAAAGCTTATGAAATTTCTGAAGAAGGCTTGCAACGTTATTTACAAAGACATCACTGAAGATGTGTTCGACATGCACACTGAGCAGGCCATTCACTACTTCAACCTTAAAGACTCTGTTGAAGCTTTTCATGATAATACCTTGGAACAGGATGCTGATGTTGCATTCTCACTGACAACTCTTAACGGTCACCTCAACAAGTTCAATGACTCACTCAGCCAAATCACCAAGAGCCTTTCCACCATTCAAGAGTCTGTCAAAGATGACCCAGAGCTCACAGGAAAATACTTCGGGCTGCTCAGAACTCTGCTCAATTTGCTGAGCTGGTAGATATGCTGAAGTCTGCCAATCTTTAGGGTCTTCAATATTTAGTGACCTCCATCTGTTCATCATTGAGTCTCATGGAGAAAAACTTGGTTGCTTGGGAGAAGTCTTCCAACTCCTTGGCTTGGAATCTCCTCTTCTCCCTACTCCACTCCTCGAGTACCCAACTTGAGAGTTACTTTCACTAGTTACACTTCATACTTCCACTTGTTACAATACCTTTATTTCTCCCTAAAATGTCAATCTTGCATCATCCCAGTGAAGTCTTCTATCACCCATGTTTAAACAACTCCAAGCTATGTACTCCAATACACCCGAGCCCCTTAGCTCATTGCTCCCCTATGATAATTGCATCCCCTTGTTTATTGACCTTCGTTTCTAGTGAATCCATGGATCAAATTCTTACAAAGGCTTTTTGTTGGTTCGATAAACTTGTGCAACACCATGAATTGTATAAACAAAAGCCTGAGCAAATGGAAATAACTTATGTTTACTATAGATATGTACATGGTTACATGATATTGACCATCATCAACTAATAATACCCATTTATACTATCTCTAGTAATGAAAAATGCTTCTCTTCAAGTTATGAAGAGGTAGATCCCACTTAGAAGAGGAAGTGTGTTCTAGAGGTGGAATCTGTTACATATCACTACTACTAACCCCCTTTTATAGAAAAAGGGAGATACACCGGTAGTAGTTATGATGCGAGATATTGCAACCTCATAAGGAGATTTACTTCACGAGGGATCTTAAGAAGTTGTGCAATCCTCCAGGCAGTGTACCTAATCTTTGTAGTTTAGTATAGGTAAATCTGGGGGATTGATTGTTCTCTAGGGGAATAGTGTTGTTAGGTTGAAGTATATGTCGAGATAAGTCTAAAGGTGAGGGATGATTCTTTTTGTGTTTTTATATTTTTTTTATAAAGCAAGTAAAAATTTCGGTTTTGAAGCTAAGGGCGGAATTAGTTGCTATCCAACTAACCAAAAAACTACTTTTATAAAACTAAAATTAAAATAACAAGAAAAATAAATTGGTGAAATTCTTATAGTGAGACAAACGTGTTTACTTAGATTTCACTACTCCCTAGTTATCTTTTATTGATTTGTTGAATTGTCACGTCCTTGTTTTAGTTGAAGCATTGTATTCCTTAAAATCAATCGTGGTGGTGTGCTACCTTCCCCAACTCTATGAATATTAATTTCACCTAAAACCTTAAAGTCTATTAAAAAATTCTAGGATCATAAACATCAATTCATGCAATAAATACTATAAGAAAAACAAATAGTGCACGCTATGATTATGTTTTCTAAGACGTTCAAGCTAGTTTCATAAAAAGGTCAACCAGTTCACTTAGCCTACCGTGAAGCAATCAACTAAACAATAGACAACAAATCAATAATCAACAACTAGGTTTCATTAGATCTAAGCAACCACAAATAAACTTGAGCTAACATGTTAAAGTGAAGAAAAGATAAACAAAGAATCAAACAATACATAGACATATTGAATGATTAAAAGAATAACTTATCTTCAACAGAACATGGATGAAAAAGGCTGGAAAAGCCCTACAATATCTCTGGAATTCATTTAGGTTTTTGTACCACAAGATGTCACACTTAATGAAAGTAAAACAAAAAGTATATATAGACTTGCAATGCAGACGGCGTCAGCTTATGGGTTCTGACACCGTCAGCCCGCCGTGTTTTGGGTTTCGTCTTGTGCAAGTCGCCTCTCTGACACCATCACTCTTTATACTCTGACGCCGTCGACTTATGTTTGACGCCGTCCATTTATAAGTCTTCTGAACCGTCTCTTGTAATCTTAAAGCGTGAAGCCTTAATTCAAAATACACCTGACGCCGTCAGATGTAAATTGTAGGACCATAGAACTAATCATTTCATTTATAAATCTTGCCTAAATCTAGAGAGAGAAAGTAAGTACAGAGAGAGAGTGGGAGGGAACTCTAGTGTGTGTAAATAAAAAGCCTTGTTATTACTAAGAGCACCAACCTCTTCTATGAAGATTATAAGAGTATTTATAGTGGTTGTCTAGGGCTTCACATATCTTTGACATTATTACATAACTAGCCCTTAGACTTTAAAAAATCATGAAAACATTAGTAAAACTTCATCATAATAATATTCTAAAGCAACCTATTACATAATATTAATGACCGACACTTTCTATAAATAAAATACAATCCTAACAATCTCCCCCTAAGTGTTGGACATCAAAGGTTGTGCGACGTTATCATCTTTGTCTTTTAACTTTAACATTCATAGCTCTGGACGTCTTTAAGAATCATTAGATGAATCATAGTTCCCAGTTCATCATGCTTCATCCAGTATAGATGTAGTGATCCAATGATGTCATCTGCCTTTTGTCACTTCTTTGTCTTTGGTGGTTATGTGCCTTTCTAACATGCTCATACCTCTTTAGTCTTTGTCATACATACATTTGTTGTTCCCGTTCTTTCACTTTGATCTTTATCACTTTACTTTGTAGATTCTTCTTTTTGTCGTAGAATCTTTCTTTGACTGTTGCTATCCTTTGATCTTTGTGAGAACTTTCCTTTGACTTTGTGATGCATGTATGAGCATGTGGAATCCATTGCCATGGAGATGATGTATAGCTGCAGGTAAACAGTTAGCAATAAATCAACCGGTACTTACAGATAAGGAATTAGAGATCATCAACAGCATAGTGTGAAAACTCCTTCTAACCCTTACCATGGCCGTTCCCATTTCGGACACTCCCGAGGGAGCTTACGAGACCTACTAAGTAGGTCAACGAATGGGTGAGTCACTGGGGATCACTCTACGACTGTAGACCATTTAAAACCACCGCGAACACTAAGCGTAACCCATAAAGAATTACTGAAGTGACATGCTGTCAGGGCTGCATTATGTTGACCCTGGTAGGAATTTCCGTTCAATCATTGAGAAAATACATAAGTAAATCCTCTCATAAACGTTCTCGGCAGATTGCTAAGATTTGCATAGGACTCTTAAGTTTACATCTGGCGTTCTTAATGATGAACAACCAGTGTAGAAATATCATGTGTTCCTATGAGATCTTTTGATGAATCTCGGGGCTCTAGACTCAATAAGTGCACATTTGGTTTCCTATGCAGAGATTAGGGAGAGGTCTCCTATTTCAATATCAACCATCTCTAAGAGGCAGGTCGATAGATTATACCGGCTCCCCGTGAGAATGAAACAAGCTCTTTTAAGAGAACTTGAGTGGCTAGAAGGTTAAGTACAGTGCGTCACTGGATCCATGACGTCTTTATCTTCAATACCGGTGTCACCTTAGCAACAACCAGTAGCATACGAATTGAACCCGGTGTCTGCCCTAAGTTTGAACATTTGAAGGGTTATTTCTTTTCACCCTTTTTCATAGCTTTTCTATTTAATTCTTCAACCCCTCTTTCTCCTTTCTCATTTTCTCCTTTTTTCAATTATACCTAAGGACTTCTAATTTTAATCTATTGGATTTGTCCTTGGGTACATCCCTCCGGCTCTGGCGGATCATTGGACATAAACCTAACCATAATCACCTTATTACTCCATGATTATCCTAGATTTATTGATCACTTGCCATAAAACCTTTTGTGAAAATCTCTCAAAGTGTTTATGATTATGAAACATATTTGTTGACACTTTGAGAGTTTTGGTTTCTTTTGAAGGACTCCCCCTTCACATGTGCTCATGAATTTTTAAGAAGTTTGCACATGCGTGCGGAGTTTGCACTTTTTGAATTGATCCACTTTTAGTGAACATGACCGATTCGAGACACATTTACATCACTAGTTAGACTAGCTTGAAATTATTACATGTCCTGGTCAAGTCCAAAGAAAGTCTCTCGATACAGTACATTCTACTCAGACAAGTCCTATTCGAGACACGCTTACATCACTAGTTGGACTAGCTTGAAATTATTACCCGTCTAGGACAAGTCTTTTCGATTACTGACATTTAAACTTCGTCAATTCATTGGTACTTTCTGAGTCGAGCTCTTCTGAGATTCTGTCACAATCTTTAAGCATCTTTGATCACATTTTAATCATGTCTTCTCCCCCTAAAAAAATAGCATATCGTGATATTTTTTATATCAACTGATTAAGAAAAAGCTTTTTGAGAGATAGACAGATTTCATTTTGCATGAATTCGGAACATTTTTGTTATTGAACTCCCCCTTAATGATAGCTTATTTTTTAAAAATCAATTAAGGGTTTGGAGGGAGTTATCTTGAGCACTAATTTTGAGAGATTTTGAGAAATCTTTTGAACAATCTTGAAAAAGTGCTCAAGAATTCTATTTAAAAACGAGTTTTTGTTTAAAGTCTGTTTCGTTTGTTTAGACTCGAACTTTTTGAAAAAGATTTCGTCTTTGAACGTACGAGTCCTTGATTTGAAAATAATCAGAAGTCATCATTTAAGTCCGGGTTTCGTACTGAGGTATACGAAAGCCATAGTGAAGAAGCTTTTGAGAAACGACATGTTTTAGAAAAACATTTTAAAGAACTCCCGTTTAAGCATCTGTACATGTCTGTATCATTGTTAAATGACATTTCTAGAAACGTACAGAATATTGAATTATACGAGAGACATGTCATAAGAAGAATATTTTTGGATTTTTTGATTTTATATTGTTTTTGTATTTTTTGAAAATTTTCTATTTTATTTTGTTTTTGTTGGTTTTTCAAATTTTGTATTTTGTTTTTCCAAAAGTATTTATAGCGAAGCGATTTGGAAAACATTTTTCAAGAAGATTCGAGAAGACGTTCTAGCTCCTTGGGAGTTAGGCTTCGCATGCCAATTTGTCGAACTAAATCGTCAAACCTTTCTTTTGGAAGGGCTTTAGTAAATAGATCGGCAAGTTGGTAATCAGTCTTAACGAAAAATAATTCAATAGTACCCACTTCTACGTGCTCTTTGATGAAATGGTAGCGGACTTTGATATGCTTAGTCTTTGAGTGTTGTACGGGATTGCATGAGATGGCTATAGCACTTTTTGAGTCACAATACATAGGTATTTTGTCAAAAGTAATGCCATAATCTATGAGCTGTGTCCGCATCCAAAGAACTTGGGCACAACAGGCATATAGAGACACATACTCGGCTTTGGCGGTTGATAGCGCAATACAATCCTGTTTCTTTGACGACCAGCTTACTAGCTTTTCACCCAAAAATTGTGCTCCACCTGATGTACTCTTTGCTGTAACTTGATCACCAGCATGGTCTGCCTCTGAAAATGTTGTTAGATTAAACCCCGAATCCTTCGGATACCAAAGTCCCATGTTAATGGTCCTTCGTAGGTACTGAAAGATCCGTTTAACCTCTTTGAGGTGAAGTTCGGTAGGCTTTGCCTGAAACCGTGCTAACAAACAAACAACAAATTGAATATCGGGTCGACTAGCAGTTAGGTACATGAGAGAACCGATCATGCTCCAATATTTCTTCAGATCAATGGGTTTCCTAAACAAATCAGCACCTATTTTTGGTGAAGTGACCATTGGTGTACCAACAGAATCACAGTTTTCCATTCCATGTTTTTTCAAAATCTCTATTGTATATTTAGCTTGATTGATAAAAATACCACGAGGGGATTAATGTATTTGTAAACCAAGAAAGACTTTTAGTTCCCCCATCCTGGAAATTTCAAATTTGCTTTTCATGAGATTTTCAAAATGTTTTGAACGGTTAGGATTGGTTGATCCAAAAATAATGTCGTCCACGTAAATTTGAACGATCAAAATGTCATCTTTGAATTTTTGGTAAACAAGGTGTCATCAACCGTTCCTTTGGTGAAATTATTTTTGAGCAAGAAAGATGATAGTTCGTCATACCATGCTCTTGGAGCTTGTTTTAAACCATAAATGGCTTTCTTAAGCTTGTAGACGTAGTCTGGATGATCTTTGTCGATGAATCCTTCTAGCTGACTCACATACGCTTCTTCTTTCATAATTCCATTTAAGAAGGGTGTCTTAATGTCCATCTGATAGACTGTGATGTTTTTGTGAGCGGCATAGGCTAAGAAAATCCGGACTACTTCAAGTCTGGCTACAGACTCGAATGATTCTTTGAAATTTATCCCTTCTTCTTGTGGATATCATTTTGCCACGAGACAAGCTTTGTTTCGAATTACAGTCATTTCCTCATCCAATTTGTTCTTCCACAACCACTTGAGATCAAGAACAAGTTTATCAAGTGGTCGTTCAACAAGTTCCCAACTATCATGTAACTGGTATTGAAAAATTTCCTCCTGCATCGCTTCTATCCATGGGTTTTCTGCCATTGCTTCCCGAATGTTCTTTGGTTCTTTGAGGCTTATAGAGCAAATGTAGATACACATTTCAGGATCTGTGGCAAGTTGTCTTCTCGTCTGAACTGGCCTTGAAGGTTCACCAATAACGTGTTCAATTGGATGGTCTTTTGTCCATTTGAGTGTAGAAGGGTACCTTGGGCTTAACGTATGTGTGTTAAACGGTTCTTGTAACCGTGAATAAGATTCAGTAGAGTCTGTTGCAAACGGGTTTTCAAATACTTCTTCTTCTTCTAACGTAACATCGTGTGAATTATTTGTTGGTTCTTCTTGAAAATTTGTGTTTTGGTTTTGCTCATCAACTATTGGTAGAACAGTTTCAATAACTGGAGTTGCTAGAGTAGATGTTGATGATGCTGAGGTAGTTGGTGCTTCAGCTTTGATTGTAGTAGATGCATCTTGTGGTGGTGGTGGTGGTTGATGGTTTTGAGCGGGTGCATCGGAATGTTGTTGAGATGCATTTGTCAAAGTTCCACCATAGTATTCATCAAACATTAACTCGAAGAAATTTTCCAGTTCTTGTCCTGATGGTTTTTCGATGTTAGTTGAATGAGCCCCTTGAGGCACGAGTCCTGAACTGATATGTCTAGAAGTCTGCGGGTTTGGTGTAGGTCCTAATCTGTTTTGATTAGAAGCCATCGGGTTAAGAGTGGGTTCTAGAGCGAGTCTCTCAGAAGCCATTTGTGAAATCTCGTCAAACTTCACATTCATCATCTCCATTATCCTTTTTGTTCTTCTATTATACACCCTGAATGCCCTCGAGTTTTCTGAATATCCAATGAAGATTCCAATATCACCCTTAGCTTTCAACTTTCATAGATCTTCTCTGTCGTTCGTCGATAGCACAAAACGTCAAACACGTGAAGGAAAGAGATGTCAGGTTTCCGGTTGTTCACTAGCTTATATGGGGTTTTATTGAATCTTGGATGGATTAGGGATCGGTTTTGAGTAAAACAAGCAGTGGCTACAGCATCAGCACATAAGAATAGTGTTGCACTAGAATATATCAGCATTGTGTGAGCAGCTTCCACAAGTGTTCGATTTCTTATTTCAACTACCCCATTCTGCTGTGGAGTTCTATCAACTGATGTTTGGTGAGTGATTCCTACATCTTCAAAGTAGGTTCTTAACTCCTGATTAGTGAATTCTGTGCCATTTTCTGTTCTTACAATCCTTGCTGGAGCTTGAAGTAGAATTTGAATATGCTTCAGAAAGGTGATGATGATGCCTGGTGCTTCGTCTTTTGATCTCAAAAACTTTACCCAAGTATATCTTGAATAATCGTCAACAATAACAAGAATATACTTCTTTCCATTGATGCTTTCAACTCTCATTGGGCCACATAAGTCCATGTGCAATAAATGTAACCTTACTTCCGAACTAGGTACAGTTTTAGGTTTATATGATGCTCTTTTACTTTTTCCTTGTTCGCATGGTGGACATAGGTGATCCTTGGTGTATTTGAACTTAGGAAATCCGGTGACGATGTTGTCTTTGGCTAACTTGTTGATGGTGTCAAAATTGAGATGTGTCACACCCCCAATTTACCTGACTTGCAGCGGAATGGAATACCTGGGGGTGTCTGTCATAGCACCACAGTTACAGTTACATTGAACGACCTAAAGTGTCGTTTGGAAAATACTTCATTTGATCATTGAAATAAACCAGAGTTTACAATATGAGGTCCCCAAAAGATGTTGCATGTTTATGAAAACAAGTCCTACTAGATCAAACGTTTACATAAGTGCATGAAATAATGGTGAGACGCGTCGACACCACGACTCCATGAAGGTCCAAATGCATGTCACATGAGCTACCTTAATAACCTGAAATACATTGCTAAAACGTCAACACGAATGTTGGTGAATTCCATAGGTTTATAAAATGTAATGTTGTACGGCCACCACAAGTAAAAGTGCATGACAAAAGTCACGTAAAATAGTACAACAGACCTTAAGCTCATGACCCCGAAGCTATGACTGATGAAATTCTATGCCCCTCCCGAATGTTTTACCAGAACATTCCCAAAATGTCAAAATGAAATGCATCCGCTTTTTTTTTTGGGTAAAAGGTCAACGACCCGGTAAATATATTATCCAAAAAACGTTTAAGTACAATGGAATGTGGCTGAAGTACCACATTAACCTCAAGCACAGGCGCTTGATAAACAAGTGTTTATGACAGGCCATAAACACAAACCCAACCTAGCTAATTACAAAGTATCAAACTAGGTATAAAAACAAAACAAAACATGAGATGCGAACATCCCACATCCACCCAGTAGCACGAACCATTGAAGTACATAGGATGAGGGTGATATCCCTCACCTCAGTCCCAAAGGACACTTACAGTACCACGATGCAACATCATTCCAAAGTAGTCCATACTTCCAGCGTCAATAAACCACCCTCATGACCCCTGCTGCAACAATAGTCAATAGAACAATGAGCAGCATCATCTAAGTGTGGTAACAAGCATAAACCATAAACATAGGGTGATACAACCCTAACTTCCAGCATTTGCGAGCCCAAGACCAAGGTAAGAATCAGCAAAAAGGTCATTGGCAGCAGGCACAAAGCATGTAACAACGAATGCAAACCAACCAGGATTGCATGTAATACGAATCATTAACTACTACCGGAGAACATGAATAAACGTGACATTCATAGAACAAGATTTGTCCTCGTCATAAACAACTAGTAGCAGCAACGAACAATCAGCCATAAACACAAAATAGGGTTCAGAAACCCTAACGTACAGCCACCATATGATCTGATTGAAGATCCAATCATAACCAACGTCCTTCTCTCCCATAACCCACTTTATAACACTACCCATATCGATACCAGCAGATTCAATACCCAAACATGGGTATACTTCCAGCAAAAATAAAACAAGACCCTAAGATTAGGGTTTCGTTCAAACCATGAAGCGCCAAACACGATAGGATGTAAAAACCAAAAAAGGTTTTATTATCATTCAGCATAAAACCAACCAACAAAGATCAATCTATAAATAATAAGTCTAAACCGACTTATATCATTCCATGAACAGATCGATATAAAAGAACAAAAAACCCTAACACCGATTGAAAAATAAAAGTAATCATTGAGGGAGAAACCTCAAACGATCACCCATATATATGCGTGAATCGTTTAGGGTTAATAGAATCAAAAAAACGAAACCCTAAATTATAGGTCGATTAAAAACCGACTAAAACAGAAAACGATTAGGGTTAAGTTTTAGGCAGCGATTTCATAAGATATAGAACAATAAGCACGACACAACCCCTCCCAAATAATCACATCCATCAAACCGATTGCATATTATAGAGAATAATAGAGAGGCGGTTTGAAAGGGTGCTTAGATCTGATCGGATAAGGAGGAAAGGTTGGCCGGAAATCGCCCCATAGGGGAGAGAGTTTTATGAAATGCATCCGCTTACTGTTGGTAATAACTACCACGGATGGAGGCGTCACCCTCGATAGATATATCCACTCACTCTCGCTTACCGGCAAATTAACGGTTTATGATAATAAATAGGGGACTTTAACTGGTTGGTAAGACAACTTAAGCAATGTACATATGTTTTGGTACTCAGGCTCGTACTAAAAGGATTGATGCAACGTATTCCCCCGTGGGATTTGAAATCAAAATATTGTATTGAAAACGGGGCTATGAAAACTCACCTGATATGATGGTACCATGAACATGTAATGAGCTGAAAAACAAGGCGCGCACACTAGCCGCAACCTAATATGAATGATGAACGATCTACTTTAGATCATGAAATGATGTTATGAATGTCCATGCACATGTTTCCAATACCACTCTACTCTTTGAAAAATACTTGTTGTTATAAAAAATATACATTTTCCAAGACTTAGGAAAATAAGGCAACTAGAAAAATAAAACAAGTTAAAATGTATATATATATATATATATATATATATATATATATATATATATATATATATATATATATATATATATATATATATATATATATATCGTATGTATCAATGTTAGTGTTGAAATCCTCGGTTTGAAATCCTTGATATAACGCCTTGTAGTAATGAAAATGTACTTGTAATCACTAATACTTCATTAGTTAGGAATTTGGGTACTTGGTTTTATTTCTAGAAATCTAGAGTTACTACGTAGTTTTAGTGTTATTTTTGGTCTAAAAGCTGTCAAAACAATATGAGTTTTGCCGATATTGAAACGTGAATATCTTTGTCGTTATAAGTCCGTTTTACTTGTTCTTTATATCCACGGTTACGTCTTAGTAAGTAGTAATATATTTTGGAAAACCTGGCTCCTCCGGGTTACGTCTAAAGCCTCTTTTTGACCGACGAAAAACGTCCAACAGCATGTATTTTCAGAAAATATACTTTTCGTCAATAAACTTGCAAAAATCATAACTTCTTCGTTATAAACTCTTTTTAATCCGTTCTTTCGCCTACGGATTCGTTTTTGAAAGTATTTTCTAAAAATTTTGCCAAAGTTTACTTTATGTTTACTGATTTTCCTGGATTTACAAAAATGGGAGAGAATGTTTATATACTTGTTACAAATCCATTTTTCATGTCCAAAACTAGTTTCTACTTCAACCAAATCTCTTGCAAACACCACAAAGCTATACTAATCCTACCATACACCTTCTTAGGGTGCCGTGGGTTCCTAATCACTACTAATCATGTTAATTTAACAAAGGAACACCTAAATCAAAATCTAGGGTTTGTATGTTCAAAAAGCTAACAAAAATAATGTGGTATAGCTAACTTGTACATGAAAACCATAAGATACAAGTATTAATTGGATGAAATCATGAAAATAAATTTGATAACTCACTTTGAAATAATAGGTGATTAGATGATGAGAAATCTTGTGTTACTTGAGTTTATATTGCAAGAATCTTGATTAGGATGATAAAACGAACAACTTTTATGCTTTGATCTTTGAAAAATAATGGATTTTGGTCTTGGTATGAATTTGGGTCGTGGGTTTTGATGGAAGAGATGAGGTTTTGGTGTTTTGATTCCAAGAAATTATATGAGTTATGTTTTAGAGGTTTGTAAAGATATTTATGTAAGGTTTATAGTATAATAAGATTTCATATATGCATGAGGTCAAGGGGGGGTTCATGGCTGATTTTCAAAGGGTTCATAAGCCATAATATGGACTTTGATTTATTTAGGATAGTTAGTGGATGATTTGTAGTATAAGTATTGGTTTTTAGGTGTTAAATTTAGGTAATCGTAGTTAGTTTTTAGTTATCATTGAGTACCGGGTTTGCGGGATATAAATTTTAACGAAGTTAACCGGGACTTAATAAAGTCATAAAAATGTTAAAAATATGTTGGGTACAAGTACTGAGTGTTCGGGTGATTATTGTTTAGTTTTCACAAAAACCGTCGTAATATTTATAAACTTACGTTATAATTAAAATAAATTTCCAAAATACTGGGTAAATGACTGTAATAACTTTTATGATGAAATAATGGATATAAAAATATGTCGGGACCATTGTGGGAATATTTAGATATATTCGTCGTGTTTATTAATCGTGTGTTAACGTTTATTATAAATAATTATAAGAAAAACGTTAAATGTATCAAATATATAAATTTGAAAATCCTAAGAGCGGTATAACATGTAAATGACCTACTGATGATATGCAGACTATCTCTAGTCCATGTGAAATGTCCTTACTGATAATGCATGAGTTCGCACCTGAACCAATACGGTTATGCGAATTTAAATACCCGTAAACTAAATTTACGTTGAAATGAATAATGCACGTGAATGATGAAATTTCTTCCGGAATGAATAGTGTTCAATGAATAGTAAAATCTCTGAGTGCTTCTCTGAATGTCAAACTGACACCAAAAATGATGAATAGTGTTTTGATGAATAGTGTTTGATGAATAGTGTTTTTCCAAAGTTTGGGAAATGACCTGAAATGGTGAGTTGTGACAGTCTTCCCCTCTAAAAGGAACTTCGTCCCGAAGTTCAGTTTATGTTGGTCTCTAAAAACGTATTGGTGAAAAAGTGATGATATTCGAGAATTCCAGCGAACTCTCATGATAGGAATTCGATTCTGATTCAACTGTTTGACCACACGGTCCATGATTTCTGTTGATTTTCTTACAAGGTCTAAGATTGTCATTTGGGTTGGATCCCTTCCAATGGAATCATGAGTGACTCATCTGAAAGTCATTTCTGGGGATTTGAAAATGTGAAATATGTTTGTGTAATCCTGTTGTTCTCTGACAATGTTCAAGTCTGACGGCCACTAGGCCTACTCTGTCAGAATATTAAATGGTCCAGTGTATATTGGTGTAACTTTCCAAGTTTTCTGAATGATAACATGCCTTTCCTAGGCAGAACTTTCTGCATAACTCTGCAGAACTTTCCAAGTTTTCTGAATGGTTTACAACTTATTGAACTTGTAACTGATTCTTGACTTGTAGGAAATTTCTGGTTATTTCATGAATGCCTACTAGACTAGTGAGTTGAGCTTTTTCCGAGTTTGGCCCATCAATAGATGGTCTGCACTTCTTAATGTTTTAAATGTGATACTGGTAATATATACTGCTGAATTCTGCCAGAACTCAAGTTTGTATGCTAGTTGGTCGATTCTAAAATGAATCTTAGATGGTCCAATATGCTAAAGGTTCAACCTCTCTTGTTATCCAATTTGTATCATGCCAATCCAAGGCAATGTTTTTAACTTAGTTTATCCTCCCACTTGTATCTGGATGGTTTGTTGTTCAGGATACCCAATCCAATGATGTGTGTTATGTACCAACTTAATTTCTGTCAGTTTCTCGCTGTTGGTGTGATAACTATTGTTGTAGATGAATTTGATTTATGTTAAATGATTAGTCCAACCATTTCTAGAGTCAATCACTCATGCTTTGAGCATACTTTCCTATGTTTGAATTGGTCTCTCGCTTTGACCATCAGTCTGAGGATGATAGGTGATGTTTACATCTAATGGGTTTCTGAAGGAAATTCTGAAATGATTACCTGAAGTCCAAGGTGAATCGGTTTCCTTAACAGGAATAACTGAAATGGGTACATTAAACCTTTGTGACTAATTCCACAACGTTCGGTCCTTCGAACTTGGCATTATCTGAAAGGGATAGAATATAGGTAACAATTTGATTCCTTGTGTTTTGTTCCAACGGATGATAAGACATATGTTTTTCTTTGCCTAGTGGGTTTGGTCTCCACTACTGAAGTTCGTGATTAATTTGTGATGTCCTTCCTAATTCCTTCATCACATATTCCAAATATTCTTTATTGTCAAGTCACAAATCCTAAATGCATAAGCAATGTTGTAGGGAAGTTGGTTCTGGAAATTTGTCTCACGATTGTGAGTTTTGGTTGAAATCTTTTTCTGAATAAACGAATTTGGAAAATGGAGCAAATGATTTACTATGTAATATTTTTCTTGATGATTCAAAATTTCAGTAGTTATGAAATAGAAAAATGTTTTCAAACATGTTGTGATTAAGACTGCTTACCAAAGTTTGATGTCTATGTATATTTCTCATTGTACAATAGTGTTGCTAAAGATTGACCAAAAAGGATCGTACTTGTGCAAAATAGGAATTTCAGAAATCATTTTTCCACAAGGTATGTGATTTATGTAAACGCATCAACTTTATTTAAAAGTGAAAATACTAACAAGGATAAAATGGTAAAATGGGAAATGTTCGCTTAAATGCATAGATGTCTAACATTTAGTTCCTGAGGTTGGATAATGCCTATTGGTGGTTATCAGGCATAACTACAAGCATAGGTATTTAGACTAACTTAAGTCCTGAAATAGTTTATCATTGTAATTGGCAAGGCGAACGTATCACTTGATGTTGTGTCGATGAATGTCTATTCTGTTTTCCCATGTAGATGAGGAGATATGTTCTGGTTTGATCCCTTTCTTGGTATGAAGGTGAGGTTATCGGAAATTTCTAGTGACATAATGCCTTAGGGGAATCTACATCGATATTCTTGATTCAAACAATTGTCCTTTGTGAAAACTTACTGCAGGAAAGTTTATGTATGGATGAGGCCATGTTTAAATGAAATACTCTACAGTCTCAATTAGAAGCTTGGTTTATTTCTATTGTGTTGTCCTGCGGACATTTATATTGAGTCCAATCCTGTAGCTCAGTCTAGCTAGTACCCTTAAATGATAGAATTTGAAAACTAAGTCAGAGATGGTGATTCGGATGGTCTCGCAGTATCTTAGGATTTGTTGTTGAGTTATGAATTCTCTCACTATATACTTCTAGTCCTGGTTAGTAGTTCTGAAATCCTTTCTTTGCTTCTATTATATAGAGGAATCCTGCATGTAATTGATATGGAAAGTCTCTCTTAGGGAAGTCAATGGGAAAATCCAACTTAATGGCTAAGTGGGTGACAGGTGGGGTAAGTATCCAGGGATAGTTCGGCAAAAGGGATGTTTATGGAAGAGTTCCTTTGTTTACAAAACTTTTAAATGAAGATTGTTATTAACAATCCTTTAAAAAGGTAATTATTTCCTTCATGGCATAATCCTTCCTGAATTTTACATAGGTGATCAGGCTATGTACAATTGAGGACTAATGATTCGATGTTAGATTTTGTCAAAATATCATAACTTTTCTCAAAAGTTTTAGATGGTGTTCAACTCATTGTTATTAAAATGGTATCCTGATATTTTCTTTCAAATAACATGAAAATTGCCTCGCGTAATAATAGTAAATACTTGGTGTAATGACAGAAAATCAATTTATAGGATGGTAATAAAATAGCTTACTTCAGAAATTTTTTTGTAAAACAGTTTCCCCATATGATAGTAAAATAGCTTGAATGGTGTATTGGATACGTGGGTGAATCTTGTCGAATGGTAATAGTCTACTAATTCATCAAAAACGAAATCAGCCTAATCCCTGATAAGACAATGCTAAAATGTTGCGAAACGATTGAAGTCTGAGCAATTAGGATAGAAAATGGAGTAAACGATGGTTATGATTATCACAGAGGTAACAAAGGATAGATACTACATTGGATAGAAAAGTGCTTAATACAACTAGGTTATGTCATCGTACCAACGGTAAGTACAAAAGGAAAGATACAACCCTACAGGGCTCGAACTACGGTTTATATATTGAAACAAGGCTCCTTCTGCTGAAGCATTGTTGTTATCCTTGATGTTGCTAATATCCTGACGGTTCTATTTCAACAGCTCACGCTATTCCTCAAGCGATTTAGTCTTGATTCCATGTTCCTGATTTTTCCTTGTTCCTTAGCTCCGGGCAGTCATTCTTGAAATGCCCTAAGTTTCCACATTTGAAGCAACTCCCTGGGGTCTTCTAATTTGTGAGTTTCCTACAGTCTTCAGTCCAATGACCCCGCTTCTTGCACACACCACACGTTTTACTGCAATGATCTCGGTGATGTTGATTACACAGGTTGCAGTAAGGTAACTTTCCAATATACCTTCTCTTTGTGTACGGTTCTGCAGCAAAGGCTCTATTCACTTCTTGTCCTTTGGGTGATTGTTGAGCAGCATTGCAACCTAGATTGTTGTTCCACTTCCTTTTATTGTCACTATTCTTTCCTGATGTATCGGCGTGAACTATGAGTTCCTTTGCTCGTAATTCACTTCCTACACAAAATGTTATACTCATCATCCTTCTTAGTTTCTCCCAAGAGTGTGAGTAGGCAGCATCAACTCCCACCATCTTAATATGTTTGGTCCACCATTCCTGGGCATGATCCTGAAAAGTGCATGTGGCGAACTTAACCTTGTCTTCCTTACGACAGTCGCCACATTGAAATATTGTTTCTATTTCTTCAAACCATTTGAGAAATTCCTTTGTGTCTCTAGTTCTGCTAAATGAGGGAGGATTGCACCCCATAAATTCCACGTGAGTAAGTTCCTTAGTGAGGGCGGTGGCTATGTTCTTGGCAATGACTTGTCCAACAGCAGCTTGCATCATGCTTGGAGTGGTTTGCTGAAATCTCTCTTCATCAAATCATAAGAGACCATGAGGATCTATAGGTAATAGAATTTATCATATTCACAACACCTGAATATAATACATGAAAATCTCGGTCTACGTGAACCGATATCACAAATAGCACAACCCTTTTCTTACATAGTAGAGTCACACTTGATATTTTTGTTTGTACAACAATCAAAAGACAACAAGTTCTTTAGACTATGTTCCACACTTTCTGTGGCTAGGATAATGGTAAAAGCTAGTGAGGATATAAGTCTGGTCTAGGGACTTCCTGGTGTCCCTCTGAGTGAAATCAGGTTTGTGGCATCCTAAGGTCGAGATAGTCCTGAAGTGGTGTCTGAATTTGTACATCTATCAAATCTTAGATAATGTAGGTTCTGAACCATTCCTGAAGAATCTGCGGATGTTCCTGTTGAGTCCGTGATATTGGTATTATCTACTAGATGTTATCTAGTTCATGGCAAGTGGGAATGGAAAAGGAAAACGACAATGATGGTACTAATGAATGGAATACTACCCTCTTTCGCACTACCTCGCGACATCTAAGAGGTAAAACTAAAGTACGCACTGTGTGACGACCAATAGTGTAATAAGTAACTGATGGTGGTGGTAGTACCTGAGTAGTGAGTGCTCTACTAGTGATGGAAAGAAACATACTATCTTCCTTGCAATAAACATCCTAATAAGTCCATTAAGATTAAGTCTGAATACTCTACCAAAAGGCATTCTATGTATGGGCTGAATGATAGGAAAACCCTGTTCCTATGGCAAATCAATAGTGCTAATGATGGTGTAAGTGAAACTGGTGGTATAATGGTAGTGGAAGATGACAAGGCATCTTCAATGTCGGAATCCGATAAAAGGATGTCAGGGTGAGTATCTGAAGACATGTCACTTGTGAACCAGGTCAATAAAATGATATATATATATATATATATATATATATATATATATATATATATACACAAATATAAGTATAAATAACTCGCACAGGGTATGCATGAAACAACATGTATCATGATTATGCACTTATGATGAAATGATGAGATGCTATGATGATGCGGTTATAGTCTAGGGTCCAAGATACATCCTAGTTCACTATAACCTTAGCTCTGATGCCAATCTGTCACACCCCCAATTTACCTGACTTGCAGCAGAATGGAATACCTGGGGGTGTCTGTCATAGCACCACAGTTACAGTTATATTGAACGACCTAAAGTGTCGTTTGGAAAATACTTCGTTTGATCATTGAAATAAACCAGAGTTTACAATATGAGGTCCCCAAAAGATGTTGCATGTTTATGAAAATAAGTCCTACTAGATCAAACGTTTACATAAGTGCATGAAATAATGGTGAGACGCGTCGACACCGCGACTCCATGAAGGTCCAAATGCATGTCACATGAGCTACCATAATAACCTGAAATACATTGCTAAAACGTCAACACGAATGTTGGTGAATTCCATAGGTTTATAAAATGTAATGTTGTACGGCCACCACAAGTAAAAGTGCATGACAAAAGTCACGTAAAATAGTACAACAGACCTTAAGCTAATGACCCCGAAGCTATGACTGATGAAATTCTATGCCCCTCCCGAATGTTTTACCAGAACATTCCCAAAATGTCAAAATGATATGCATCCACTTACTGTTGGTAATAACTACCACGGATGGAGGCGTCACCCTTGATAGATCTATCCACTCACTCTCGCTTACCCGCAAATTAACGGTTCATGATAATAAATAGGGGACTTTAACTGGTTGGTAAGGCAACTTAAGCAATGTACATATGTTTTGGTACTTGGGCTCGTACTAAAAGGATTGATGCAATGTATTCCCCCGTGGGATTTGAAATCAAAATATTGTATTGAAAACGGGGCTATGAAAACTCACCTGATATGATGGTACCATGAACATGTAATGAGCTGAAAAACAAGGTGCGAACACTAGCCGCAACCTAATATGAATGACGAACGATCTACTTTAGATCATGAAATGATGTTATGAATGTCCATGCACATGTTTCCTATACCACTCTACTCTTTGAAAAATACTTGTTGTTATCAAAAATATACATTTTCCAAGACTTAGGAAAATAAGGCAACAAGAAAAATAAAACTAGTTGAAATGTGTATATATATATATAGATCGTATGTATCAATGTTAGTGTTGAAATCCTCGGTTTGAAATCCTTGATATATCGCCTTGTAGTAATGAAAATGTACTTGTAATCACTAATACTTCATTAGTTATGAATTTGGATACTTGGTTTTATTTCTAGAAATCTAGAGTTACTACGTAGTTTTAGTGTTATTTTTGGTCTGAAAGCTGTCAAAACAATATGAGTTTTGCCGATATTGAAACGTGAATATCTTTGTCGTTATAAGTCCGTTTTACTTGTTCTTTATATCCACGGTTACGTCTTAGTAAGTAGTAATATATTTTGGAAAACTTGGCTCCTCAGGGTTACGTCTAAAGCCTCTTTTTGACCGACGAAAAACGTCCAACAGCATGTATTTTCAGAAAATATACTTTTCGTCAGTAAACTTGCAAAAATCATAACTTCTTCGTTATAAAATCTTTTTAAACCGTTCTTTCGCCTACGGATTCGTTTTTGAAAGTATTTTCTAAAAATTTTGCCAAAGTTTACTATATGTTTACTGATTTTCTTGGATTTACAAAAATGGGACAGAATGTTTATATACTTGTTACAAATCCATTTTTCATGTCCAAAACTAGTTTCTACTTCAACCAAATCTCTTGCAAACACCACAAAGCTATACTAATCCTACCATACACCTTCTTAGGGTGCCATGGGTTCCTAATCACTACTAATCATGTTAATTTAACAAAGGAACACCTAAATCAAAATCTAGGGTTTGTATGTTCAAAAAGTTAACAAAAATAATGTCGTATAGCTAACTTGTACATGAAATTAAGCATGAAAACCATAAGATACAAGTATTAATTGGATGAAATCATGAAAATAAATTTGATAACTCACTTTGAAATAATAGGTGATTAGATGATGAGAAATCTTGTGTTACTTGAGTTTATATTGCAAGAATCTTGATTAGGATGATAAAATGAACAACTTTTATGCTTTGATCTTTGAAAAATAATGGATTTTGGTCTTGGTATGAATTTGGGTCGTGGGTTTTGATGGAAGAGATGAGGTTTTGGTGTTTTGATTTCAAGAAATTATATGAGTTATGTTTTAGAGGTTTGTAAAGATATTTATGTAAGGTTTATAGTATAATAAGATTTCATATATGCATGAGGTCAAGGGGGGGTTCATGGCTGATTTTCAAAGGGTTCATAAGCCATAATATGGACTTTGATTTATTTAGGATAGTTAGTGGATGATTTGTAGTATAAGTATAGGTTTTTAGGTGTTAAATTTAGGTAATCGTAGTTAGTTTTTAGTTATCATTGAGTACCGGGTTTGCGAGAAATAAATTTTAACGAAGTTAACCGGGACTTAATAAAGTCATAAAAATGTTAAAAATATGTTGGGTACAAGTACTGAGTGTTCGGGTGATTATTGTTTAGTTTTCACGAAAACCGTCGTAATACTTATAAACTTACGTTGTAATTAAAATAAATTTACAAAATACTGGGTAAATGAATGTAATAACTTTTATGATGAAATAATGGATATAAAAATATGTCGGGACCATTGTGGGAATATTTAGATATATTCGTCGTGTTTATTAACCGTGTGTTAACGTTTATTATAAATAATTACGAGGTTGGCAGCGGACGCCGCGTTGCCGGCGTGCCTGTTTATTTTCTCAATAGTTTTTTGAATTCAAGAGGCATTCATCTGCAACATGGCCTACCTGGTACCATACTTTGTAGCTTTCGCATTCCGACGCGAAGCAGCACATACATTTTGCAATGGGTCTACTGGACCTGCAAAAAATGAGTAAATCTAAAAGTTTTGGCAAAACAAATAACGATGCGAAATACATCAGCACACCCGATGGGACTCGAACCCACAATCGCCTGATTAGAAGTCAGGTGCCTTATCCATTAGGCCACAGGTGCTTTTTCAAGTTGAATAAATCTACTAACGACATTTATTTTAAAAAGTAAAGTGGCATATTTAGTCAGCCACAAAACAGATCTTACCAATTCCTTTTGCTTAGGAGAAACACGACAACATATGATTGAAGCGCAATAAATGAGGGTCAGATTTCTGTATATCTGTAGCAGTACCAAAAAGATGACAATGGCTGCAATAAAACATATCTGTTTGTGTATATAGTGATTCTACACCATTTGGCATCTGTACATACGGTGTGGTTTGCTGATAAAGGTGTGTGCTTGTCCTTCTCTTGTGTCCTCTGTCGTGCCAAAGGCGCTATTTTCTGAGCCGTTGTCTGCCACTCTTACCCGTTGCCAACACTTTTAGTTACCACAAAAGCTGCACAACATAAACCGCAAGTTAACTACACATAAAAATCCACTTAAGTTCACTTTTCACAAAAAACACATATAAGTTTTAGATGCTTAACTTGCTTGACAGTTTACACCAAATAGTGTCACCACACATACTGTTTACAACACATAACATGTGAATTTATAAAGTTTCAAAATACTTGGTTGGATTGTCATAACATAAATATTTACTGGTAAATTTGTGAAAAAGACCATCGCCGTTGCAATTATCCGATTATTCGCCATTTCTAAAATATTGTCTGATATTTAGTTACATATGGCAAAAGTATTTCGTAAATGATATCCGAATGTGAATTTCATTAAGCAAAAGCTCACAGATGTATAGATGACGTACAAACCTGAACAACATATTTCCACACTGATCTTGTGGTAGCATGCTTACACTGGCAAGGATTTCATCACTCACCTTGCTTTGAGCTTTCAGATCCTCACAGTGGTCAAGCCTCCTCTAAAATATGAGAAATATAAAATTAGTTAATTAATTTCTCAAAAAGAAATACTCCATTTAACCCGTAAAAACTCAAACCTCACGCAAAATATGAAACATTTCTTTTTCTATTAGATTACGTGTATGATGCAACAACTATACGGATGGGTCTAAAGAGTCACAACTCGATCAAAGAAAGTTGTAATAAAGAACTAAATATGCTCTTCCGAGACGCATTCAATACACTTCTAAATGACATGGTTCCCATTTTCTCACAGTTAATCCTAAACTGTTTACTAATCTTACATGGTAACCGTAATCAGACTCACTATAGCTAGTAAAAAGTTATCATTTGGAACCTGAAACCACATTAATCAAATAATCATTCTCGAATCCACGACAAAACTTTGTACAATCAAAATGATATGAGCAGAGGCTAAAGTATTATCTGTTCTTTGACTTTGTATGTGGTAAGAACTAAGAACACATATTACAAAACATAAGAGATACAGAACATATAACGATATAGAGTTTATCAAAAGCTATCAAAGTGAACCAACCCTTGAATGTCCTTGTTGTGTAAAGTTTTCTAGTCTTTGCAATCCAGACATATAGCCACAGGCATGACTTACTCCGGTCAGCGTTTGAATTCTACTCTAATAAGTTCAAGGAAGACTAAAAAAGGTTTTTGTATGAGAACTTACATGCAACCTGTACCACATCCATGATTCCATGGTCTACCAGATTCCTCAAACGCCATCATGTAATGGCCACCTTTTTTGATATTTGATGATAATGACAGGTCACGTGCCCTGTCTTCAACAATTTGTTGTAAACCTTAAACTCTCTTATCAAAAGTCACGATGCCATCATGTGATCTAGCCACGAAATCCTACAAAGGCATGTTTTAACAGAAAAAACATGTAAATTTGAAGTGGCAAATTGGGTGGGTTGACAGGTCGAGTAACCACCCAAACAGGTAAACTTCAATCCTGTTACTGGTGCAAGAAGCGTCGATGAAAGACAACAATATTTAAAAAGTTTTTATAAGAAATGGAATGTGTAAACTTTAATAAATCCTCTTCTCTTTCTCTTTTTTTTTTATTTCTTTATTTTTTATAGCTCTGCATATTGATATTCCAATAACCTTCTATTTTAAAACACTCACACAGCCTAGTTCGCACTTTAAATTTCAATAGTCTAATTCAAAAAGTGAGTAGCTTTACCTGAATTCCCTTGTTCAGTTATCGGGCCTGAAGAACCTGACCATCCATCTGATATTTTTATCCTACGGGATCAGCAGGGTCTACAAACTGAGAAAACCCAAACCCTCCTGGTTCCTGAAAAAAATACTTATAATTAATAAGATAGAAAAGTAAAAAGTAGTAATCTCATGTTAGTTTATTAACAATTGCTTAAAAATTTTGAATCAAATAAATCAAGGACCGTTTTTTTCGAAAAGATTCTCAAGTAGCCCGTGATAATTTTAGTTGTTTGCCCTATACATCTTTGGCTTGGTTGTGGTCATAAATTTTACCTAGTACATGTAACTAATATTGACCCATCAAATATGATACTCCACGTAATGCACGTTTACACCATCCTAACTTATACACGTTAAACGTTTGTCCAATTCAGGATAACAGAAGTTTTAACAGACTCACAGATCTGGTTTTTCAGGCTCCATCTGAGCCACTTCTGCAAAATCAGTAATCGCGTCATCTGGATAAGGCTCAACCAAACCTGTCGACAACAAATAATGTCGTACCAATTAGATTTTTTTTTTCATCATATTAGACACAACAAATGTGTTACTACATAACAACTATTAGATCATTCTTTGCTATAGGCAAATGGAAGTCAATGTATGTATGCAAAACAAATGTTCATATTCAATTTAAGCATCTAATTATTAACATTATCAAGCATCAAGAACATAAATTTCAATTGAGTTCGTAGAATCTTTACGACCGATCGCTCCCCGTGTATTGACTGGTATTCTATGACAAAATTTTCTAACTGTGTTATTAGCAATAAATTAGGATAATGCAAAAATGTGGAGGGTAATATGTATCTGATTAGCTGCTCTATTTCATTTTTATATTTAAAACAGTAAGGCATCTTTAGAACATATAAAAGTGAGGTGTTATTAGCTTCTAAAGTGAGGTGTATTAGGAGTAACCTTTAATGAACCATAGTTTAATTTAATAGTATTGTTGAAATTCAATTTGGTGCTTGCATAACTACGGAGTGTTTGGATCCGATTATAATAGGAATGCGGAGTGTTTGGTTCATGCTATAATAAGAATAAAATGTGGTTTGAGCAAACTGCAAATGCATTTCTCAAGTGCCTATACATTATGACAGTACAAAATTTTTTATTGCTTATTCTTTTTTCTTATTTTATGTTTTTTTATTTTTTATTTTTTGGAGTAGATGTATTATACCAGGTGGATTGGTCAACATTAAAGTGGCAGTTATGTGGGCCTTTGTGAATGAAACTAAGGTTGGCTTACGTGATGATGACAGCTAATAGGGTTGATAAATTGTCCGTGTGGTAAGCGATGGTGTAACGCTGTCGGCACCTCCGCTTTAACTGTGTTACCCGCACAATCAGCCTCCCCTTTTATACGATGGCTCGACTACTTCCGCAACCTTCAAAACCTTTACTCTGATGATTATATTCCATTTTATGACGCACCCCTGTATTGAAAGATTGAATCTATATAAGATCACATTAAAACTGCATACTCATAAACATCTATTTCTCTTTTTCTTAGGCACTTGATAATTCATCAAAGACAGTATGTATCGTAATAATTGGTTGTAACATTTAAAATTAAAACGGGTGAACCTTAGAATTTTTTTTTTGTTCAGGTTACCTAAGAAAAGCAAGTTGCAACGCAGATGTGGGCAATTCTAGGTGCTGGTGGCACTATAGTATCTGTTGTTGCAGGCGCCCTCTTCACGAACTTGGGGTCTTTCCGTGGCAAGCCCAATGAACAATTATGCCTTTTTTACTATTGCTTGCATTGAACTACTAAATGACCATTTAGATGATGAACTAATATATTGTGAAACTATAATATGGCGGACACGATCATCTGCAAGTAACACAATAAACGTAAACAAACAGGGCACAACAGTACAGAGCTTTTTAATTTACGAAACAAAAGTAAGATATGGTCATTAGTCGTTACCACTTCTTATGTCCGGCACTAAAGGCATGTGTGGGTCTTCAAATGAATCCTGATCACGCGATTCAACGGAAACCTATCAAATATAAAATTAGTTAGCAAATCTACCTGGACTTTGCAAATCTACATGTGTCACGACTGCAATTACAAAGCTAGAATTCACAACTGCAATTTCAAAGTAGAGAATAAACTAATTCTCACACGTTCGCAAATAAATGGTGCAGCAACATACCATAGATCATTCAAATACAACATAAGAATGTTATACGCACCCTTTTACCATTTTCACAAACATAGAAATATGGCTATGTGATAAATTGCCTGAACTAAAACCGCTTTACGCACATCAGTCTGTGAATATTTTGATAAAAATATGCAAGGCTTGTGTTGCAAATAAGTTGTAACGTTACAACCTTCAAACAGATTATGTATAAACCTTACCTTTCTTTGTAGAACTGCAAAGCATCAATTTGTGGTAGGTAAGTCAACCCCGGTAACTTCATTCCAAAGAGGCACTTCGCCTGCATAACTTAAAAAGATTATATAACGAAAAAGATACATAACTATCAGGATGAGAAACAGGGCAAACAACTAAAATTTACCCTATACAATAAAAATTTACTCCTAATTTTGGCTATCACACTCATCCGAAAGAGGGCAAACAACTAAAATTTATAAATAAACCCGAAATTAGCAAAAAACCCCAAATTATAAAAAACCCCTAATTATAAGAAAACCCTAAATTAAAAGTTAACTGTATATCAAAATCGAAAACCTAAAACTGATAACTAACCTGAACATGCGATTTAGCAAAAACCCTCTAATTATAAAAAACCCTAACTATAACAAAATACTAAATTAAAAGTTAACTGTATATAAAAATCGAAAACCTAAAACCGATAACTAACCTGAACACGCGATTTATAATGCTCTTCTTTGTAATATTCATCCGTACCTGAACATCCTCAACCTACGTTTGATCCGTACCTAGTGGTGTGCGTGTGTGTGATTGATATTAGGTGGTGTGCGTGTGTGTGATTGATATTATGAGAAACCGGGCTAAAGTGGGGAGGCAGCTGGTGTATCTGGGCTACGTGAACTGGGCCAAAAAAGGGCGGGAAAACAAAGGGTGAAAACGGCGTCGTTTGGCTGCTGTTTTAATATATACTTTTAATAAGAAAAACGTTAAATGTATCAAATATATAAATTTGAAAATCCTAAGAGTGGTATAACATGTAAATGACCTACTGATGATATGCAGACTATCTCTAGTCCATGTGAAATGTCCTTACTGATAATGCATGAATTCGCACCTGAACCAATACGGTTACGCGAATTTAAATACCCGTAAACTAAATTTACGATGAAATGAATAATGCACGTGAATGATGAAATTTCTTCCGGAATGAATAGTGTTCAATGAATAGTAAAATCTCTGAGTGCTTCTCGGAATGTCAAACTGACACCAAAAATGATGAATAGTAAAACGATGAATAGTGTTTTGATGAATAGTGTTTGATCAATTTGAACAACTTTCAATTTTCCATTATGGAGAATGAATTCTCTACCCGTTGGTTTCCATACACAATGCTCAAAATAGTTCCTAGGCATTCGGCTACTAGTGGTAGACCTAAAGCGTGCAACTAATCTTTCAATTGATCTAGATCTAGCACTAGTTCCTTTTGGAACGTTCTTCTGTTCAGGCGTAACATTCACATTCTTATAAACACATTCATCATGAACATAATTAGTTAAACATTTTTTGCATATCAAACAAACAGAGTTACTACATGCATTAGAACCAGTACTCTCGACATTACATTCAGATGAAACATGTCTCTTATTACAAAGCGATAAATTCCTAGGGTGTTCTTCTACTTCTTCAACTTTATTCTTGCTACTACTCGTAGAGTCAGGCGAGACTCTATTGTTCCTTGTATTGCTCCTAGGCTTTAGTCTGCTGCTCCTAGAGGTGCTTTCTAATCTTGTAGAAGGTAAGGCACACGCATTAGGATTTATATTGTTGTCCTGAGAAGTTGATGTAGCATTCCTAGACTCTTTAGGATTATCTTTTATGCTCTTTTCGTTTGTTCCATATGTTTTAGATGTGGAGGCAGACGCAATAGTGGGACTAATCCTAAAAAGGCCAGGTGCTATCACGTTTGATGTTTCGACAACCGCTTTTCCTTTATCAACAATCTTTTCATTTTCACTTTTCTTGGGAAAGGGTGTTGGAGTGACTGGTTTTTTCAAATCCTTTTTCTCATCGACTTTTGGAGCAAACCGTGAAATTGACATTTTTGGTTTTTGAACCGTGTTTGAAACATTTGGCTTCTCCGAAGTCGATGGTTTTGCAAACTTAGTTTCCTCACCCTTCCCTTTTTGATTTTCAAGCTGAGCCCTCAAAAGATCATTTTGCTCTTTCATGTTCTTGAAGGCACGCTCATACGACAGTTAGCATTTTTGCATTCTTCTCTTTTTCAATCAAGTTGTTTAAAACATGACACATTTTCTTTTTCAAGCTTTATAAGAGCATTTTCATATTTGGAAACAATTTTAGAGGTCTCAGCTCATAGTCGTTCATCGTCTTGAACAGAATATGTTTGTAAACACTAGTACAAAAAGTTCTATTGGTCACGCATGGTCGATTTTGAAATGTCACACTGTAACATTTATACGTGACTAAATGTACCAGAATAAAATGAACAGTCACACTTGATCAGACTTGTGTGACCATTTCAGAATTCTATTGTCACACATTTGAATATTTATGTGACTAGAGGTAACTGGAAAAAAAAATTTGGATTATTTAGTCACTTTTAATTCGAGACGTGTGACAGATACAAATGAGCTCGAAACATTAGTCACACTATAGATATACATATGTGACAAATATATGTCACACAATTTAAAAGTGTGACCAAAATAGATATATGGTCACATGAGGTAATTGTGTATGTGGCTAAATTATATAGTCAAGTTTGTCACACATTATTTAAATGTGACTGCTATTCTTTGATGAATATTTAGCCACATAGCGTTTGAAATGTGTGACAACGGAAAAGTAAGTTTGAAGCGTTAGTCACGAAATGCGTTTAAGAGTGACAAATATATGTCACACACTTGAAGAGTGTGACCAAATGTCATATATGGTCACACTAAACCATAGAAACATGATTAAGTGTAACTAAAATTCGATACATATGATCACGTAAGTTAATATGTGTGTCTAAAGTTTAGTGTGTGCTTGTTTGCCAAATCCTAATGGGTATTATATGTGACCAATACATTCAAAATAGTCAAGTTGTGAAATATTCATGTGACTATTATTTATAGCAAAATATGAAGTCAGTTATCATTAACCTTGATATTAGTCACATTGAGTTTTTGTGTGACTAAATTAAAGATGCTATATATATGGTCACATGAAGTACTTATTTAGGTGGCTAAATCATAGTGTCATATTTTGCCACACATTATTTAAATGTAGTCACAATTCGATACATATGGTCACACATTTCTGATAACTTATGTATATGTACTCTATCTAGCTAGTTTGAGTCTAATTTGATATTCACTGCATGAATTGAGTTCAGACTATTAGTCATGACTCTTCATTTGCCCCATTACAATGCTCCTAGTTATACTTAGAACTGTTAAGTATATTTAGATGTTGGGATGATTGTGCATATGTTATGGCTTGTATTTTCTTTGTTTCTAGACTAACATTTTGCAGGAAAAGCAAAGAAAAAGTTGTTTGGATTGGAATATGGGTGAATGCTAGTAACTTCGAACTTAATGCTGCTAGCTCGTTAGTGCCCTCACGTGCGATGCACGTCAGGGTATTTTCGTCTCCTCATTGTTCCCGCAATAACACATTAACACACTTCAGCTACCTCCCTTTCACGAAAATCGACGAGGATATTTTTTGCAAATAACAAAACTAAGTTGTGTTTAACACAACAAAATCACACTCACATAAACTCTTTATCTTCATTCAACCTAATATCTCAAACAATACAGTCGGTGCTTAGCAGTCGTGATTTTTCAAAAAACACACGTACCAGGTAACCACATTTACTGATTTTTACTTCATTCAAACGGTATTTTGCATTGTTTTATAACCTTAATAGTTAATGCAGTAACCATGTTTGGTAATCAATTTATTTTCGTTGTGGACCATCCTGATGTTTTGGATGAGTTTTTAAGTTAACACCATTATTGACAAGCTGTTATTTCTCTAAGAAACTAGTTTAATTACTCCTTCCCATAATTATAGTCCACTGTTGACTTTTGATGTCTTTAGTGTTCAACTTTGACCTTAAATATTTTTATTTGTGTTATATATTACTTGATGCAAAATATATGAATGGATTAAGTTTTGAATGTATTTTCCATTGGTATAATTTTAATCAACTATTATATAACACAAATAAAAATATATAAGGTCAAATTTGCCAAATGAAGACTTAAAAAGTCACACATTAAGTGTCCACTATGACTTTTTCAAGTCTTTTTTCTTCAACTTTGACTTCAAATTTTTTTGTCCATGTTATATAGTACTTGATGCAAGATATATGAATGGATTAAGTTTTTAGTTGTGTTTTCATTTGTATACTTTATTTTCATATACAGGAACTGCATAATGATTATGTTCTAGGAGGTTCCTATACTGCCAATGGTTTTATTTTCTTAGTTAACTGTGGGGGGTTAGATGGAAAGTTCGTGTAAGGAGAGTCTCACAATTTAAGTGTGTTGTTGAGGGAGCAAGGTGGAATGATTTTGTCATTCACAACATCTCCTGTTCTACTGTTGAGTACATACATTTTGTTGAAGAGGGTGAGGATGTGTTTTATGTAACTTGCTATGGTGAGAATGGGTTGGAGTTTCACAATTATGAACCCGAGAGTACCCCATTTTGGAGATTTTTAGTGCTTGTGACAGACACATCTCTGCTTATGCAGTCATTGGAGGAAGACTTTCTGAGATATCTGGATGGTCCAACCCCTACTGATTCCGTCGTGATTTCCACTAACACGAGTGACTACAATGTTAGGGTGGCCAGTGATCATCTAAATGGTCGATATGTCCACTCCTTCTTATATGGCGGTGGTTGGGTGACACTCGCTCGAGACTTGAATTTGAAGGCTGGTCAATGGATGGTTTTTACTCAGGTTTACCCGGGCCAGGAATTTAATGTGATGTTGTTTGAACCTGATGGAGGGGCCATCACAACTGTGGAGACATACAGCACCAATATTGCCATGAATGCCTTGTGTCACCAACCACATGACTATGGTATTTTTTCCTTTATTAGCTTTAACTACATCAAGTATATGATATCTTTGTAACATTTTGGATTATCTATAACTTACTCATTTTGTAATATTAAATTCAGATTTTGAAGCCGGACGGATGAACTGGATGCGAGATGGTCGTTTCACACTGTCCACGACCAAGAAGATAGGGCATTCTACCGACCACTGACTGCATGCTTCTGGAGAAATGGACAACTAGTAAGTGTCTTGAAAACTTTGATAATTTGCCAAATAGTAATTATGCTATAATTTCAATGAGATTACAAACTAAACAACTATCAATCTACAGCAGTTGTAACTTTGTACATTTTGTAACAGACTATACCATCAAAAATTGTGCACAAGTACAACTTGTATGGGTACTCTATCACTGTTGGGAAGCTCTAAATGATACAGAAAGTGTTCCAAGTACATGAGAGAACAGTGGTGGTACCTGGTCGAGGGAGGTGAGGAGGAAGGTGTTTATTGTTTCATGCTCTGGTTTCAGGGAGTTGAGACCGGAAGCCGGCTTTGGTGCAGCTGCAAGGGTCCGCTTTTTTTTAACAGATGACACAAACTGGTCCCAAAGAGTCTTAATGTTTAATGTGTGTTGATGGTTTGATGGTTGTTGATGGTTTTATGTTTGCTGATGGGTGAAACAATGTTTGAAAGTTTTTGTAAGTTGGATAAACTTTTTTGTAAGTATCTGATGTATGATAAACCAAATAGGTTTGTCACTAGACAATGGTATGTAATTAGCTAATGTAGGATGAACCATATGGGTTTATCCGTAGACAATGTGTTAGGAATACAAATATTCCTGTAAAAGTCTCGGTCACCTAATGATTGTAATAGCATTAAGTTAGCTCGTAGTTAGGTTATTTATTAGTTAATTAGTTTTAGTTTAAGTAACACCGTGGAAGAAGGACGGGTCTTCACCCACTGTATGCCTGATCCACAGCCCGGGAGTGGGCGTTATGTTATAAGTATAAATACCCCTCTCCACATGTGGAAAGGGTTGAACCTTCCTCTCTACTCAATCTAATATTTTCTCTTTTTCTCTCAAGGTTCCTTTCTTTCTTTCTTTCCTCTCCTCCTCCTCAATTCTAACGTCTCACTAATCACAAGATAAACATGTTTCACATATAGTTAGTTTTCTACAATTGGTATCAAGAGCCAAGGTTTCATCTTAGGGCCTTGTAGAATCAAATTTGATAATGTTTTGAGTGGTTTTGTGAGTTTGGAGTCACTTTCCTCGAAAACATCTTGGTTTAATCTATCTAGTGTTGTTATACATGTTTGTGGTGTACTTTTATGTTCATTAGTGGTTGTAGAACATTGTAGGTCAGTTTGTGTTACCATATCATTAAGCTATTTGAAATTTGGAGTTGGTTATGGGCGGATTTCTATGTTGCGTTTATGTCCACTGCTTCATTGCTTGGTTGCGGTTAAGTTCTGAAATCTGCGGTTAGCCTGCTGCGTTTACTATTTCGAGAATACAAACAAAACGCAATGAAAGTGACAGTTTTGGATTTTTGTCTCTGCGAGTAGATCCTGTGGTTAAGTCATCTGCAGCTAGCTTATTGCGTTTAGGTTCTGCGGTTAAATGCTCTGCGTTTAGTTCACTGAGGATAGTTCTCTGCGGTTAAGTGTATTGCGTTTAACTCATTGCGGTTAGATTTCTGCTACTGTGGTTCAAAGTACTGCGGTTAGATTACTCATTGTGATTAACTCATTGCGGTTAAGTGTATTGTGGTTAAGTGTATTGCGGTTAGATTTATGCGGTTAGGTCTTGTGGTTAGCATATCTTGCGGTTATCCCTTCACATGTGATTTCCTCCTTGCAATCTTCAAATGAAAGGACCAGTATCGTATGTTGACTCTAGTGGACAATCATGCTCGGATTTTCAAGGGAATGAGTCTCCTCAGTCATGCAAATTGCCTGAACTGGCAAGAGAATGTCACATTGAATGCTTTCATACACTTCAGTCACATCTTTCTATGCTGCTTGAGGGCAATGGATTCGTAATGGGTTTTGAACGTGCATTCATGACACTTTTCGGTCAAGATGTTCAAACATTCATAGACATTATGATCTTGAATTTGGATCAATTACGACAACAATTGGTCAGAAAAGAAACATCTAACGAGGGATCCTCTGCTGCCCTAGGAGTGCTCAGCAAACAACTGCATAACTTCTTCGACTCCAAATACTCCATGGTCTATGATTACGACAGTCAGATGACTATGAAGTGCTTCGCTGAACACACAAAGATTGATGTTGATCACTATAGAGATATGCTACGTCAATACCTGGACAAGGTTAAAGAGTACATCGAGAGACAGCCAATACTTGAACTTGGAGATGATGACAAGGCCGAGTCTCATGTTGAACAAGCATGTGATAGTTTGGGGTCGGGTTTAACAGTGGATGCAAAGTAGGTCAACACTGATGTCACACCCCCAGAAATCGGGTCCAGCGGAAGCATACATGTAGCTGGGGTGTAACTCAATTGGTATTACAACACAAGTTCAAAAATGGTTTTCACTTGACTCATTTAGAATAAAATAGCTTAATCAAAAATGTTGAATTTACATTTTTAAAAGTAGTGCGGAAGTAAGCCCTTTAAATAGTTTAAAACGGTCCCCATAAGAATATCAGAGTCTTCTATGACCATGCCATGCCCTGCCAAAACCTCCAGTAGCGTGCCATTGCTTAAAACCTGAAAATACATGCTAAAACGTCAGCATAAAGCTGGTGAGTTCATAGGTTTAATAAACAAGTATTTTCCGTAAACAAGTGTTTTCCCGCAAAGGCATCGTAAATCCACTGTCAAATATAGTATGAGTAAGACATGTGTGCTTAAAAGAATGTTTCCACAGCAAAACGCATAAATAGTTTAACAAACAAAGTTTCATAGCACCAGTTTAGGAAAGAATATTGATTGCACTAAGTTCAAGGCACCGAAAAGGTTTTCTAGCTATATGCAGGAGGTTACGCTCCCAAGAACTTCTAGGTAATCAAACATACCTAGGATATTGTGGGTAATCAAACATGCCCAAGAACTTCTAGGTAATCAAACATACCTAGGATATTGTAGGTAATCAAACATACCCAAGAACTTCTAGGTAATCAAACATACCTAGGATATTGTAGGTAATCAAACATACCCAAGAACTTCTAGGTAATCAAACATACCTAGGATATTGTAGGTAATCAAACATACCCAAGAACTTCTAGGTAATCAAACATACCTAGGATATTGTAGGTAATCAAACATACCCAAGAACTTCTAGGTAATCAAACATACCTAGGATATTGTAGCTACCGGTCCTTAACTTAGGCAATATTTGGCAATCAGTAAATAGTTTAAATTTATGCACTCATGTCCATGAGTAAATAGCAAGTAGGTAGTAAGTGAATAATATTGTACTCGGATAATCAACAAGTATTTAGATAAAGCTGAAAATATTTGAGTAATCAACTATGTAAAGCGAGTAATGCGTTTTAGTAAAACGAGCATTGAATTCAAATAGTAAGGAGCATGTATCTTCCCCCAAAACAGTTGTAAAACAAGTAAAAGTAGGGGTTATGAACTCACCTGGTGCAATAGCTACAATGACAACAAGGAATACACGAAATGAGGCACGATCTCTAATCGCAACCTAATAGGAATGATATGATCTAATGTAAGAAATGAAATAATGCTACACATGCAAATACGTATGTTATCGATACCACTCATTAGTTTTGAAAATAACGTTTATCGTCGACAAATACGTTTTTGACGTCTCGTTAGGTTAATAACCACTTTTCATTGTAAATATGTTGAAACGGTACTCCACGATCCTTGTTTGGTGATCTATCGGCAAATATAAGGTTTTCGTCGCAAAAATAACCTTTTTATTAGTTGAAAACATGCCCAAAATGGCCTCGCAAAACAAGTCGCGAAATGTTGTACGTTAAGAGTTAGTGATGAAACTCGGCGTTTTTGAAAACCTTGTAACAATATCTAAAAGTCGTGTCATTTAACTTTTGGCGATACGGGTCTCGATCGATGAGAAAATCGACTCTCATTGTTGTTACTTGAAAGTATTATGTTCAACACTTAGAAAATTTTATTATAGTAAAAGCTGTCAAAATATATAGTTTATCGGGCATATAGATGAGATCGTAGTTTATTCGTTACAAGTCTATTCAACGAACGGCCAAATGATTTGAAAAGCTTGTTGGAAGATCTCGATTTTACTTAACTACGGCTCGGACTCAAACTAATCCGATCATAAAGAAAAACAGCCGTGAAAGTGGTGTCTCGCAAAGACAGTTTTGCGGCAAAAATGGTAATACAAAAGCTGATGGAAAAATATATGTATCGTCGGATTTCAAACACTTGTATCTTTTTCGTTATAAGCCCGTTTTCTATGTTCTTTATATCCCCGCGAAGGTAATCAAGTATACTAATATATTTTTGATAGGTCGGGATGGCTAGATCAAGTTTTAGGCCTCGAAACAGTCCAAGAAAATCGTGGGACAGCAAGGTATTTTTCAGAAAATAGTTTTCGTCGTTAAAATTGAAAATATCATAACTTCTTCGTCGTAACTCGGATTTTATCCCCGTTTTCGGCCATAGTTTCGTCTCGGAATGTATTTTCTAAATCTTTGGTCCAACGTTACCCAAAACCCACTGATCTTTCCAGATTTTACAAAAATGGACAGAACCTCATATATAGTTTGGAAAATCAACTTTTCTAGTTCAAGACTTGTTTAGATCTTACCCAAACTATCTCAAATCAACTCCACAAGTACCCAATCCTACCATACACCTTCTTAGGGTGTCATGGGTTCCTAAACATCACCAATCTTGGTGGATCTCATGAGATTACTAGTAAAAATTGTAGATCTATGTTTATAACCAAAAATAAACAATAAGTGGTATGGATCATAGTATATTTGCATGTTTTTGTTACTAGATCAAGAAAATATATGAAGTAGATGTTTAAAAGAGTAAGAAAGATTGTTGGTAACTTACTTTGAAGATTGGGTGATTTTTGAGCAAGAAAACTTAATAATCTTGAGGTTTTTATTTCAAAACCCAAACAAGATCAATACTATGACTTGTTAAACACCTTGATCTTGAAAAGTTGATGGATCCCTCTTGGTGTTCTTGGCTTGGCCGATCATACACAAAAGGGAGGAGAGAAGAGAGTGTTTTGCTAGGTGTTTTGATTTGTTAGAATGAAAAATGGTAATTGATGGAAGTATATATATACTTGGTTAATTTCAAGTAATTATGGTGGCAAGATCCATGAAACAAGGAAGCATAGGGTGGCTAGGGGGGGGGGGGGCGGCACAAGAGTAAAACAAGGGTTATGTTTTGTGGACTCATTAATAATCTTGTCTAGGTGCAAGTATTGGTTGGTTTTGAGATGTATTAGGTGTTATCGGGTACCGAGTTATCTAAAAATAAATCATGACGCGATGAAATAAAATACGACGAAGTTGTAAAAATTGTAAAATATTATTCCTTGCAAGAATCGGGTGTTAAAATAATTATTGAATTGAAATAGCGCAAACCGACGGAGTTATAAGCTCCGACCGTAAGGTATAGCCATTGATTTCAAAACACCGGGTAAAATAATAATATAATTTTTTTTTATATTATTATAATGAGTATGAAAACATATTAGGATCATAGTCGGGAGTATTGGGTATACGTTCGTAGTAAAAACTGAGTGGTAACGTTAATTACAAATTAAGCATACGTAAATGAAAATAATGCATATCCGTGTAGGGCCTAAAGTACTGATGATGTTACTGAGGATATATATAGACTACTCCAGTCTATATGAAATGTCATAAATGAAGGATGCATGAATTCGCAGCTAAACCTAACTGGTTACGCGAATTTGAAGACTCGTAAACTCAGTTTACGAAAAGACGAACGACAATCGTGAATAGTGATTTCCTTCCGGAAATGAATAGTGTCACATGAATAGTAAAATTTCTGAACGCTTCTCGGAATCACAAACTGACTCCGAAAACGATGAATAGTAAAATGATGAATAGTGACCGGTGAATAGTAAATGGTGAATAGTAACCGATGAATAGTAAAATTGTCGAGATTTGGAAAATGACCTGAAATTACGAGTTGTGACATTCTCACCCCCTTAAAAGGAACTTCGTCCCGAAGTTCAGTTTGTGTTGGTCTCTAGAGTGGTATTGGTTAAAAGATGATGATATAATCGTGTAAGCTACTGAGCTCTAACAAGGTTCAAGTCTGACGGCCACTAGGCCTACTCTGTCAGAATTCGTAAATAGTTCAGTGTATATCGAGTTTAACTTTATGAAGTTTTCTGAATGGTATTATGCCTTTCCTAGGCAGAACTTTCCACACAATCATGCCACGAACTTGAAATTCTAGTGGTTTACCGCTTATCGAACTTGTAATTGATTCTTGATTTGTAGGAAATTCCTGGTTATTTCATGAATGCTTACGGGACTAGTGAGTTGTGCTTTTCCAAGTTTTGACCCGTCAATGGATGTTGGCACTTCGACCATAGAGTGCTTCGAATGGTGTAGTCTCTAAGCTCGTGTGATAACTATGGTTGCAACTGAATTTGATTTATGGCAAATGGTTAATCCAACCATTTCTAGTGTTATTCACACCCGATTTGGGCATATCTCCCTAGGTTTGAATCAATCTCAAATTCTGACCATTGGTCTACAGATGATAGGTGGTGTGGTTCCAAAGAGATCTTAATGAAATCATTAGGAGTTGAGGTGAATCAAATTCCTTTATTAGGAATAATTGAAATGAGTATCATGAATCTTGTTTTGAAAGTCTTACAGGGTTAAATCAGTAAAAGGGTGTTGTTGAAAATAATAGATTAGGATAAGGTTGTGATCCTTCGCAGGATGTCAGGAATTGAGTCTTTCTCCACCTACGGTGCTTAGTCTCCGTTACTAAGATTTTCCCCAAGTTATAGGTCATCAACTCACAAACTCCTAAAGGTATAAGTGAGGTAATATAGTGATTGATTTTCAAAGTTTGTTTTGAGATTGTGTTTTGTTCATAAACCTTTCCTGAATAAATGAATCTACAAGTTTAAGCAAACAGCTTTTTAGGTAACATCCTTCTTGATGTTTCAAAATTTAGTAGTTATGCAATATGGGAAAATTTTCAACATAAGGTGGATAATATAGTTTACCAAAGATCGATGTTTGAAATTTTGTAATATTCAATAGTTTTGTAAAAGATTAGCCAAAAGGAATTTGCTTGTCAAAATAAGAGCATCAGAAAAGTATTTCTTACAAGATATATGTTTTTGTATAACGGTAGTTTGGAGAAAATCCATTTTAAAGTGAAAGTATTAAGAGGATAAAATAGCCAGGTAGGTATGTCTGCACAAATGCATAGGTGTCTAACATGTTCGAATAAAGTCTATTGGTGAGGACATGTTCAATTTATAGTCTTGGTTAAAAGGTTGGATTTATCTCTATGGTGTGGCTTAGTGAGCACTCGTATCGAAACAAATCCTGTAATTCAGTCAAACCAATACTTTCTAGATGGTAGAATTTTTGGTGATCAGGCCAGTGATAGTGGTTCGAATGGTTTTGTGATATCTTGCGGTTTCTATTGAGTTTTGAATGGTCTTACTGTACCGAGGTATCCTCCTCATAGAAGGTATGGAAAGTCTTTCCTAGGGAGGTCATTGATAATATCCACTTATCAATATAGGGAGTAGTGAGGGATGAGTGACATCGGAATCTATAGAGTGTCACCTAATTCTTTGTATATATGGGGGTGGGGAAAAGAAATGATAGTGATGGTGAGAAGGGAAGAGACTGTGACAACTGCAACAAAATGAGATTGTGACAAAAGAAAATACTGTGATATGAGTGTATTGTGCATAAATATGAAAGTTCATGAAATAAAATGACTAGCTGACATGCTTCCAATCGGTGGTTTACGAAGTGATGAAAAGTATGAAGGTTCCAATAACGAGAGTATACACACACATGAATGAAACATTTGGAAATGAGTTGAGAATTCAATCCAGACATAATCTTATTATAACCATTCTCAGTGTTGCAAAATTCACTTCTGAGTCAGACATAGGTGGTCAGCCTATATCTCACTATCCCGGGTCGAATATAGATGACCAGTCTATATTCCACCGAGGTTCAATGAATTTTAAAATACTCAGCTCAGTTATACTAATACCATGTCCTTCACAAGTACCAAGACGTTCTGAAAGACAAAAGCAGGTGACCAAACTCGAGGTCAAATGATGAAACTATGCAAGGAAAAACATAACGCGGTGAAATATATGATACATGAACATGCTTATATGAAAGATAGTTATAGTAATCAACTATGATAAATGAATATAGTATATCAGATAATGAGACACAAATCTCATCACCTAAGTCAGCAACAAACTACAAATGAGGCATCATCTTGGCAGGCAGGCACGTGACGGTCATAGGGTTAAGTTTTCGTAAAAGTAGCTATAGTCTAGGTTTTAAAAACACTTAGTTCGCTATAGCCAAAGCTCTGATACCAATCTGTCACACCCCCAGAAATCGGGTCCAGCGGAAGCATACATGTAGCTGGGGTGTAACTCAATTGGTATTACAACACAAGTTTAAAAATGGTTTTCACTTGACTCATTTAGAATAAAATAGCTTAATCAAAAATGTTGAATTTACATTTTTAAAAGTAGTGCGGAAGTAAGCCCTTTAAATAGTTTAAAACGGTCCCCATAAGAATATCAGAGTCTTCTATGACCATGCCATGCCCTGCCAAAACCTCCAGTAGCGTGCCATTGCTTAAAACCTGAAAATACATGCTAAAACGTCAGCATAAAGCTGGTGAGTTCATAGGTTTAATAAACAAGTATTTTCCGTAAACAAGTGTTTTCCCGCAAAGGCATCGTAAATCCACTGTCAAATATAGTATGAGTAAGACATGTGTGCTTAAAAGAATGTTTCCACAGCAAAACGCATAAATAGTTTAACAAACAAAGTTTCATAGCACCAGTTTAGGAAAGAATATTGATTGCACTAAGTTCAAGGCACCGAAAAGGTTTTCTAGCTATATGCAGGAGGTTACGCTCCCAAGAACTTCTAGGTAATCAAACATACCTAGGATATTGTGGGTAATCAAACATGCCCAAGAACTTCTAGGTAATCAAACATACCTAGGATATTGTAGGTAATCAAACATACCCAAGAACTTCTAGGTAATCAAACATACCTAGGATATTGTAGGTAATCAAACATACCCAAGAACTTCTAGGTAATCAAACATACCTAGGATATTGTAGGTAATCAAACATACCCAAGAACTTCTAGGTAATCAAACATACCTAGGATATTGTAGGTAATCAAACATACCCAAGAACTTCTAGGTAATCAAACATACCTAGGATATTGTAGCTACCGGTCCTTAACTTAGGCAATATTTGGCAATCAGTAAATAGTTTAAATTTATGCACTCATGTCCATGAGTAAATAGCAAGTAGGTAGTAAGTGAATAATATTGTACTCGGATAATCAACAAGTATTTAGATAAAGCTGAAAATATTTGAGTAATCAACTATGTAAAGCGAGTAATGCGTTTTAGTAAAACGAGCATTGAATTCAAATAGTAAGGAGCATGTATCTTCCCCCAAAACAGTTGTAAAACAAGTAAAAGTAGGGGTTATGAACTCACCTGGTGCAATAGCTACAATGACAACAAGGAATACACGAAATGAGGCACGATCTCTAATCGCAACCTAATAGGAATGATATGATCTAATGTAAGAAATGAAATAATGCTACACATGCAAATACGTATGTTATCGATACCACTCATTAGTTTTGAAAATAACGTTTATCGTCGACAAATACGTTTTTGACGTCTCGTTAGGTTAATAACCACTTTTCATTGTAAATATGTTGAAACGGTACTCCACGATCCTTGTTTGGTGATCTATCGGCAAATATAAGGTTTTCGTCGCAAAAATAACCTTTTTATTAGTTGAAAACATGCCCAAAATGGCCTCGCAAAACAAGTCGCGAAATGTTGTACGTTAAGAGTTAGTGATGAAACTCGGCGTTTTTGAAAACCTTGTAACAATATCTAAAAGTCGTGTCATTTAACTTTTGGCGATACGGGTCTCGATCGATGAGAAAATCGACTCTCATTGTTGTTACTTGAAAGTATTATGTTCAACACTTAGAAAATTTTATTATAGTAAAAGCTGTCAAAATATATAGTTTATCGGGCATATAGATGAGATCGTAGTTTATTCGTTACAAGTCTATTCAACGAACGGCCAAATGATTTGAAAAGCTTGTTGGAAGATCTCGATTTTACTTAACTACGGCTCGGACTCAAACTAATCCGATCATAAAGAAAAACAGCCGTGAAAGTGGTGTCTCGCAAAGACAGTTTTGCGGCAAAAATGGTAATACAAAAGCTGATGGAAAAATATATGTATCGTCGGATTTCAAACACTTGTATCTTTTTCGTTATAAGCCCGTTTTCTATGTTCTTTATATCCCCGCGAAGGTAATCAAGTATACTAATATATTTTTGATAGGTCGGGATGGCTAGATCAAGTTTTAGGCCTCGAAACAGTCCAAGAAAATCGTGGGACAGCAAGGTATTTTTCAGAAAATAGTTTTCGTCGTTAAAATTGAAAATATCATAACTTCTTCGTCGTAACTCGGATTTTATCCCCGTTTTCGGCCATAGTTTCGTCTCGGAATGTATTTTCTAAATCTTTGGTCCAACGTTACCCAAAACCCACTGATCTTTCCAGATTTTACAAAAATGGACAGAACCTCATATATAGTTTGGAAAATCAACTTTTCTAGTTCAAGACTTGTTTAGATCTTACCCAAACTATCTCAAATCAACTCCACAAGTACCCAATCCTACCATACACCTTCTTAGGGTGTCATGGGTTCCTAAACATCACCAATCTTGGTGGATCTCATGAGATTACTAGTAAAAATTGTAGATCTATGTTTATAACCAAAAATAAACAATAAGTGGTATGGATCATAGTATATTTGCATGTTTTTGTTACTAGATCAAGAAAATATATGAAGTAGATGTTTAAAAGAGTAAGAAAGATTGTTGGTAACTTACTTTGAAGATTGGGTGATTTTTGAGCAAGAAAACTTAATAATCTTGAGGTTTTTATTTCAAAACCCAAACAAGATCAATACTATGACTTGTTAAACACCTTGATCTTGAAAAGTTGATGGATCCCTCTTGGTGTTCTTGGCTTGGCCGATCATACACAAAAGGGAGGAGAGAAGAGAGTGTTTTGCTAGGTGTTTTGATTTGTTAGAATGAAAAATGGTAATTGATGGAAGTATATATATACTTGGTTAATTTCAAGTAATTATGGTGGCAAGATCCATGAAACAAGGAAGCATAGGGTGGCTAGGGGGGGGGGGGGGCGGCACAAGAGTAAAACAAGGGTTATGTTTTGTGGACTCATTAATAATCTTGTCTAGGTGCAAGTATTGGTTGGTTTTGAGATGTATTAGGTGTTATCGGGTACCGAGTTATCTAAAAATAAATCATGACGCGATGAAATAAAATACGACGAAGTTGTAAAAATTGTAAAATATTATTCCTTGCAAGAATCGGGTGTTAAAATAATTATTGAATTGAAATAGCGCAAACCGACGGAGTTATAAGCTCCGACCGTAAGGTATAGCCATTGATTTCAAAACACCGGGTAAAATAATAATATAATTTTTTTTTATATTATTATAATGAGTATGAAAACATATTAGGATCATAGTCGGGAGTATTGGGTATACGTTCGTAGTAAAAACTGAGTGGTAACGTTAATTACAAATTAAGCATACGTAAATGAAAATAATGCATATCCGTGTAGGGCCTAAAGTACTGATGATGTTACTGAGGATATATATAGACTACTCCAGTCTATATGAAATATCATAAATGAAGGATGCATGAATTCGCAGCTAAACCTAACTGGTTACGCGAATTTGAAGACTCGTAAACTCAGTTTACGAAAAGACGAACGACAATCGTGAATAGTGATTTCCTTCCGGAAATGAATAGTGTCACATGAATAGTAAAATTTCTGAACGCTTCTCGGAATCACAAACTGACTCCGAAAACGATGAATAGTAAAATGATGAATAGTGACCGGTGAATAGTAAATGGTGAATAGTAACCGATGAATAGTAAAATTGTCGAGATTTGGAAAATGACCTGAAATTACGAGTTGTGACAACTGAACTCATGGATTCAGAAAAGGATGAGAGAGTCACTTCTGCTGAATTAGTGACCCCGGCTATGGTGAACATACCCACACCAAACTCAAGCAATGAGGTATCGTCAATTGATCTATACAATACGCCATCAAATGTAAGTCATCATACAGATCAAAGCAATCTCAGTTATAACACAAATTTGTTGAGACAGGCTGACAGTGCATTACCCTTAACTAATTCAATAAATATGTGTTATAAAGGGGGAGAAAATGATCTGTATGATGTCTTCAAAAATGATCTGTTTGATGAAAACCCTTGTCTCAAAGTTGAGTTTTCTAAGACACTGGACCAGAACATGGTTGATAAAGAGACATTTAATCAACTTCAAAAACGGTTTTCACAATTACAAAAACATTGCATTGAACTTGAAATTGAAATACAACGTAAAGAAGAATGCTTTCAAAACTGCAAACCGTGTCTAAATCCTGAATTGCCTGATCTTAGTGATTATTTTATGATCAACAATCTGAAAACCCAGCTGCATGACAAGGACTCAACTATCAACTGTCTTAAAAATCAGATCAAGATGTATGAGCAACGTAATGACGCCAAATGGAAATACAATGCGTATGAAACTAATTGCAAATTTGCTAAATTACGTGTTGAAAATGAGAATCTTAAGGTGAAATGTAATAAACTGTATGAGTCACTCAAACAGATAAATGCTGAGAACACCAATCTGACCACTTCACAACTTGCTAACAACGATGATTTCTCTGCTCAAAGTCTGACGTCATGTTCTAAAACTCCTAGTGAGCACACAGTGCCAAGTGATGTTTCAAAGAGTCAAATGAGCCTCAATTTTTCAAAACCATCTATCTTGGGAAAACCTGTCTTGAAAAATGTTGGTTATCAAACTCCCATTAGACAACCAATGAATTTTAGTTCTGAAAGACCTAAATTCTCGAATACACGATGTGTTTCTCAAGTGGATAAAAAATGTGATTTGACTAAGTCTGTAAGGCCAAAACCCACAACTCATAAATTAAATGGTCTTAAACCTGTTAAACCTTTGAGACATCGACCAAGGAAATATGACCATAGAACTACTCATCACAAGAATGTCACCATGCATGAAACTACTTACAAGCTTAGATCTTCTTGGTTATGGATACCAACTGGTAGGACATTCGTGATGAATGGTCACAAATGGTCACATGTGTGCACCATTGACACAGGTGTTACAAAGGGATTACACAACAGGTCCACTAAAACCTGCGTGTGGCATCCAATGACACTGACATCTCCCGCGACTAGAGACATGTCTGCTCCCATGTGAGTCGACATCATGTGGACTCCTGACTACTTAGTTTCAGGACTCGGGTTTCACTGTTCACCCACTAACACATTCACTGTTTATACCCAATGTCAGTAGTTTGTGTCACACCCCCAGAATCGGGTCCAGCGGAAGCATACATGTAGCTGGGGTGTAACTCAATTGGTATTACAACACAAGTTCAAAAATGGTTTTCACTTCAATCATTTAGAATAAAATAGTCAAATCAAAAATATTGATTTTACATTGTTAAAAGTAGTGCGGAAGTAGGCCATTAAAATAGTTAAAAACGGTCCCCAAATGAATAATCAGAGTCTTCTATGACCATGCCATGCCCTGCCAAAACCTCCAGTAGCGTGTCATTTCTTAAAACCTGAAAATACATGCTAAAGTGTCAACACGAGGTTGGTGAGTTCATAGAGTTTTGTGAAAAAGAATGTAATGCACATGTATGAAGGTATCCCAGCAAAGGCATCGTAAATCCACTCAGTTACAAGTCCCGCCATAAGAGACTTGTAACCTGTGTGTTTACGACCCACTGCCAAATGTAATATGTATACGTGAACAAATGTAATACTTGTATCCAAATTCCATGATAAATACAGCAAACGGCTATATAAATAATTTAGTCCATGGGGCCATATGATAAATCAGTCAAGTGGGAAAATCTGTAATAAGGTTGATGCAAAAGCATCGTAATTCAGTAATAAAGTTGATGTAAAAACATCGTAATTCAGTAATAAAGTTGATGTAAAAACCATCAGTATATAACTTTAATCGTATGTACAATAGCTCAAGTATAAAGTAAAGTAATAAGTTTTTCAGTCATAAAACTACATTGTCTCTTAAGCTCATGACCCCGAAGCTAGACGTACTAAATCCTGCCCCATATGAATGTTTACCAGACACTCAATAAATTAGAAATGAAATGCATCTGTAATTCTGTTGGAGCAACCCAAACACAGATGGAGGAGTCACCCTCAATAGATCTATTCACTCACTCTCGCTTGGAACTTAATTAACGGTCCATGATAATAAAGGGGACTTGTCGTGACGTGGTAAATAAGACAACTTAAGCAATGTAAGGAATTTATTACTTTGGCATTGTACAAAAATAATTAAAGCAGTGTATTCTTTTCCAGAAGTAATTCAAATTGTATAGAAGTATAAAACAAGTATTCAAGCATGTATCTCCCCCAAAGAGTTTATAAAGCCATTAAATAAGTAAAAGTGGGGCTATGACTCACCTGAAGCTGATGTTACTGTGATGAAGTGAAATGAACAACAATGAACGGTAAGCTGCCGCAACCTAATATGACTGATATGAACGATCTAATTTAGATCATGAAATGATGTTATGAATGTCCATGCACATGTTTTCTATACCACTCTACTCTTTGGAAAAATACTTGTTGTTATAAAAAATATACATTTCCAAGACTTAGGAAAAATATGGCTATTAGAAAAATAAAGCTAGTTGCAATATATATACTTATATATATATATATCGTATGTATCAATGTTCGTGTTGAAATCCTCGGTTTGAAATCCTTGAAATAACGCCTTGTAGTAATGAAAATATACTTGTAATCACTAATACATCATTAGTTATGAAATTGGGTACTTGGTTAATATTTCTAGAAAATCTAGAATTTAGTACTACGTAGTGTTAATATTATTATTTCTAAAAGCTGCCAATTATAGAGGATTTTTGCCGATATTGAAACGTGAATATCTTTGTCGTTATAAGTCCGTTTTACTTGTTCTTTATATCCACGGTTACGTCTTAGTATGTAGTAATATATTTTGGAAAACTTAGCTCCTCCGGGTTACGTCTAAAGTCTCTTTTTGACTGACGAAAAACGTCCATCAGCATGTATTTTTCCGGAAAATAGTTTTCGTCGTTAATATTGAAAAATTCATATCTCCTTCGTTATAAACTCTTTTTAATCCGTTCTTTCGCCTACGGCTTCGTTTTTGAAAGTATTTTCTAAAAAGTTTGCCAAAGTTTACTTTATGTTTACTGATTTTCCTGGATTTACAAAAGTGGGACAGTAGGTTTATATAGTTGTTACAAACCCATTTTTCATGTCCAAAACTAGTTTCTACTTCAATCAAATCTCTTGCAAAACACCACAAAACTATACTAAGCCTACCATACACCTTCTTAGGGTGCCATGGGTTCCTAATGACTAGTAATCAAGTTAATTTTACAAAGGAACACCTAAATCACAATCTAGGGTTTGTATGTTCAAAAAGTATACAAAATAAAGTGGTATAACTAGTTTGTGCATGAAATTAAGCATGAATACTATGAGATACATATGTTAATTAGATGAAAACATGAAAATAATTTTGAATACTCACTTTGAAATAATAGGTGGTGAGATGATGAGAAACCTTGGATTACTTATGTTTATGATGCAAGAATCTTGATTAGACTAACAAAATGAACAACTTTGATGCTTTAAACTTTTGAAAAACTCCACTTGATCATGGTTTATGGTGAAAGTCGTGGTTTTGGTGATGGGGATGAAGATGAGAGCCTTTTTGATCTTTGAAATGTTAAGAGTTTATGTTATTCTGGTTTATGTAATTAAGTAGCAACTTATAATGTATTATAAACATACATAAATGCCTTAGGTTAGAAAACTTTGTACATTTTGCCTAGGAGAGGACTTATGGGGCTGATTTCATGTGGATGAGGGGGGGGGGGGGGGGTAGGGGTACTTGGGATTTATTTAGAAAACTAGTGAAGAATTTGGTGTAATGTAGTGTTTTTAGTTATAATCGGGTACCGGGTTTGATAGAAATAAATGTTAACAAAGTTAACCGGGTCAAAATAAAGTCATAAGAATGATAAAAATATGTTGGGTACAATTACTGAGTGTTCGGGTGATTATTGTTTAGTTTTCACAAAAACCGTCGTAATATTCATAAGCTTACGTTATAAATAAAATAAATTTCCAAAATACTGGGTAATTGAATGTAATAACTTTTATGATGATAAAATGGATATAAAAATATGTCGGGACCATTGTGGGAATATTTAGATATATTCGTCGTGTATAAACCGTGTGTTAACGTTTATTTATAAATAATTATAAGAAAAACGTTAAATGTATCAAATATATAAATTTGAAAATCCTAAGAGTGGTATAACATGAAAATGCTGTTATGATGATATGAAGACTATCCCTAGTCCGTATGCAGTGTCCTTAACACTAATGAAATGAATTCGCACCTAAACCAATCCGGTTACGCGAATTTGAATACCCGTAAACTAAATTTACGATGAAATGAATAATGCACGTGAATGATGAAATCTTTTCCGGTAATGAATAGTGTTCAATGAATAGTAAAATTTTTGAATGCTTCTCGGAATGTCAAACTGACACCAAAAATGATGAATAGTGTTTTGATGAATAGTGTTTGATGAATAGTGTTTGATGAATAGTGTTTTTTCAAAGTTCGGGAAATGACCTGAAATGGTGAGTTGTGACAGTCTTCCCCTCTAAAAGGAACTTCGTCCCGAAGTTCAGTTTATATTGGTTTCTGAAAACATATTGGTGAAAAGTGATGATATTCGAGAATTCCAGCGAACTCTAACGATAGGAATTCGACTTTTGTGATTTCTACTTGTTCTCCTGCAAGGTTTATGTTTGACTTTGAGTTGTATTCCTTTCCAAATGGGATTATGAGTGACTAATCTGAAAAGATGGTAATACATGGTTGTGTAGTCCTGTTGTTCTCTAACAAGGCTCAAGTCTGATGGCCACTAGGCCTACTCTGTTTGAAATATTACATGGTCCAGTGTATATCGGGTTTAACTTTCCAAGTTTTCTGAATGTATCATGCCTTTCCTAGGCAGAACTTTCTGTATAACTCTGCTTACCAACTTGAAGTTTTAATGGTTTACAACTTTATCGAACTTGTAACTGATTCTTGATTTGTAGGAAGTTCCTGGTTATTTCATGAATACTTACTGGCCTAGTGAGTTGGGCTTTTCCAAATTTTGATCCGTCAATGAATGTTGGCACTTCGACCATAGAGTGCCTCAAATGGTGTAGTCTCTACGCTCGTGCGATAACTATGGTTGCAACTGAATTTGATTTATGGTAATTGGTTAGTCCAACCATTTTTTGAGTCAATCACTCATGCTCTAAGCATATCCCCCTATGTTTGAATCGTTCTCTAATTCTGACCATTGGTCTGCAGATGATAGGTGGTGTGATTCCAAAGAAATCTTAATGTAATCGCTAGGTGTTTGAGGTGAATTAAATTCCTCTATTAGAAATAATTGAAATGGATATCATGAATCTTGTAGAAAACTTACAAGGTTAAGTCCGTCAAAGGGGTGTTGTTGAAAATAATAGATTAGGATAAGGTGGTGATCCTCCGCAGGATGTCATGAATCGAGTCTTTCTCCACCTACGATGCTTAGTCTCCATTACTAAGGTTTTCCCCAAGCTCTATGTCATTAAATCACCAAATCCTAAATGTATAAGTAATGTAATATAGTGATTGATTTACCAAAGATCGATGTTTAAAATTTCTTATCATCCAGTAGTTTGTAAAAGATTAACCAAAAGGAATTTGCTTGTCAAAATAAGTGCCTCAGAAAAGTATTTCTTACAAGATATATGTTTTGCATAACTGTAGTTTGGAGAAAAATCCATGTAAAAGTGAAAGTATGAAGAGGATAAAATAGCCAGGTAGGTATGTCTGCACAAATGTATAAATGTCTAATATGTTTGGATAAAGTCTATCGGTGAGGACATGTTCAATCTATAGTCTCAGTTAAGAGGTTGGATTTATCTCTATGGTGTGGCTTAGTGAGCACTCGTATCGAAAATAATCCTGTAATTCAGTCAAGCCAATACTTTCTAGATGATAGAATTTTTTTGTGATCGGGCCAGTGATAGTGGTTCGAATGGTTTTGCGATATCCTGAGATTTCTGTTGAGTTTTGAATGGTCTTAATGTACCGAGAGATTCTCCTTATAGATGGTATGGAAAGTCTTTCCTAGGGAGGTCATTGATAATATCCACTTATCAATATTGGGAGTAGTGAGTGATGAGTGGCATAGGAAACTATACAGTGTCAGCTAATTCTATATATATATGGGGATGGGAAAGGAAATGATATTGATGGTGAGAAGGGAAGAGACTGTGACAACTGCGGCAAAATGATGTTGTGATAAAAGAAAATACCGTGATGTAAGTGTATAATGCATAGACGTGAATGTTCATGAGATTAAATGACCAGTTGACGTGCTTCCAAGCGGCAGTTCACGAAGTGATGAAAAGTATGAATGTTCTGACAACGAGGGTATACACACACATGAATGAAACATTTGGAAATTGAGTTGATAATTTATTCCAGACAAAATTATATTATAACTATTCTCAGTGTTGCAAAATTCATCTCTGAGTCAGACATAGGTGGTCAGCCTATATCTCACTATCCCGGGTTGAATATAAATGACCAGTCTATATTCCACCGAGGTTCCATGAATTTTGAAATACTCAGCTCAGTTATACTAATACCATGTCCTTCACAAATACCAAGACATTCTGAAAGACCAAAGCAAGTGACCAAACACGAGGTCAAATGATGAAACTATGCAAGGAAAAACATAATGCGGTGACATATATGATACATGAGCATGCTTATATGAAAGACAATTATAGTACTATAATAAATGAATATAATATATCAGATAATGAGACACAAATCTCATCACCTATGTCAGCAACTAACCACAAATGAGGCTTCAGCTTGGCAGGCAGGCACGTGACGGTCATAGGGTTAAGTTTTCGTAAAAGTAGCTATAGTCTAGGTTTTAAAAACACTTAGTTCGCTATAGCCAAAGCTCTGATGCCAATATGTCACACCCCCAGAATCGGGTCCAGCGGAAGCATACATGTAGCTGGGGTGTAACTCAATTAGTATTACAACACAAGTTCAAAAATGGTTTTCACTTCAATCATTTAGAATAAAATAGTCAAATCAAAAATATTGATTTTACATTGTTAAAAGTAGTGCGGAAGTAGGCCATTAAAATAGTTAAAAACGGTCCCCAAATGAATAATCAGAGTCTTCTATGACCATGCCATGCCCTGCCAAAACCTCCAGTAGCGTGCCATTTCTTAAAACCTGAAAATACATGCTAAAGTGTCAACACGAGGTTGGTGAGTTCATAGAGTTTTGTGAAAAAGAATGTAATGCACATGTATGAAGGTATCCCAGCAAAGGCATCGTAAATCCACTCAGTTACAAGTCCCGCCATAAGAGACTTGTAACCTGTGTGTTTACGACCCACTGCCAAATGTAATATGTATACGTGAACAAATGTAATACTTGTATCCAAATTCCATGATAAATATAGCAAACGGCTATATAAATAATTTAGTCCATGAGGCCATATGATAAATCAGTCAAGTGGGAAAATCTGTAATAAGGTTGATGCAAAAGCATCGTAATTCAGTAATAAAGTTGATGTAAAAACATCGTAATTCAGTAATAAAGTTGATGTAAAAACCATCAGTATATAACCTTTTCTACACGTCCTCTCTACCTTCTAATCTATTATTGGGTATGCAATACGTGTATGGGATGCGTTTTCTACTATATATGGAGTGGCGGCTGGTCGTTTTTCTGTTATTCTTTATGAAATCTCCATATTAACCCTAATCATTTTCTTATTCAGTCGGTTTGTTAATCGATTATTCATTGGGATTAGGTTTATTTATTTTACTGTTTAACCCTAAACGATCTCTAAATGCTAATCTTGAATCGTTGAAGGTTTTTTCCCTAAAACGATAACATCTTTTGTAATCGTTTTTTTAGGGTTTCATCTGGTTTGGTTGCGATCGTATATACTTCCAAGGTTTTATCTTGTTTCGATCTTCTTGCTGCTGATTCATATACCACGTTTCTTTTGGGCTTATTATTCTGCTGGTATATGGTCGTTTGGTGCCTAACGATCTACAAAACCCTAAGCTTTTAGGGTTTCGTTCTTTATGGATCTGGTTGCTCTATTGATTGTCAACCTAGGCAAGGGGTTGTTTGGTGATTATTGGTTCTTGACATGATGGCTGTTATTGTTTAAGTGGGTTTGAGAGAGATGGAAGTTTTTATGCACCTATTTGGCAGTTTGTTCTATGATTGTATTCGTTTGTAGTCTGCCATGGAGGGGTGCAGTGTTACTTGGTGCTAGGGTTCGTGACGACCCTATTGGGAGTTCTTGGTTCGTATATCTAAGGACCAGCTGCTGTTGTGATTGAACCCTATCATTGGTCTGCTATACGACAAGAGTGGGTTGTTTCTTGTGGAGTTAGGGTTTCGTAATCTTCAAAGCTGATTGGATTTGTTTGTTACTGTTGCTGCTGCAGTGGTGTTTGAGATTTCAACGAGGGTTCGTTAACCTTATGTATTGGTCTATGCTTGGTTATGATACATTGTTTTTCATTCATGCTAGAGTTTCATCCGTGGAGCTTTTAGTACGTGAGGTATTTGGATCATGTCGTAGTAGTTGTAATTGGAAGTTAAGTTTTGGGGACTCTTGTTCAAAACCCTATTCATACGATGCCATGTATTTTCATTCGTTTGTTATTGAGCATGGCTGGTAGGATCGATCTACATTCTATGGATTTCTAATTCTTTTTGGATCAAGGCGTTTGTTTGCTGGAAGTTAGGGCTTTGACCCTATGAGAGAGAGATGGGGATGACATGTTCGTATATCACATGGACTAGTTGCTGTTGTGACTGATTCTTATTCTTGGTCTATTATACGAAGGTTTTGGTTGTTTTTCTGGGGTTTATTACCCATGGATTGTAACTTGATCATTGGAAGTCTTCATGTGTGTTCACTCGTATTTGTTGGAAGATTAGTTCAAGTTCGGATATGCTGTAAGGTTGGGTCGCTTAGACCATGTTTATGCTTCAAGTTTGATTAGCTACGGTATTCACTCTTATTAGGTTATTAGATTATGCTTTTTGCATAATACTAATAGAAGACGCTATTGGTTGAAGCTGGAAGTTCTCACAAATCTATTTGCCATAAATTTTACTCTTATCAGGTTATTAGATTATGGTTCTTGCATAATACTAATAGAAGGCGCAAAGGATTTGTTTGGAATATGCACTTGGAAGGCGGGGAAACTTGGTTCGGGTTTCTTCATGTTTAAGATCTGGAGAGCTAGGATGACTAAGAAGACTTAAATTTTATTTAAGTTGTGATGTATTGTATTTTTATTGCTAGTCATGGTTAGTTGTATTTAGATCTGGTTGTTATGAGAATGGCCTGTCATTATTATATAGTGGTAGTGGTAGTGTCCTTAGGGACTCCGATGAGAGATTCACTCTCATCCATTGTACTTCAACGTTTTTTTTGAGTAATAATTTACCAGGGTGGAACCCTTTTACCCAAAAAAAAAAAAAAAAAAAAAAAAAAAAAAAAAAAAAAAAAAAACTTTAATCGTATGTACAATATCCCAAGTATAAAGTAAAGTAATAAGTTTTTCAGTCATAAAACTACATTGTCTCTTAAGCTCATGACCACGAAGCTAGACGTACTAAATCCTGCCCCATATGAATGTTTACCAGACACTCAATAAATTAGAAATGAAATGCATCTGTAATTCTGTTGGAGCAACCCAAACACAGATGAAGGAGTCACCCTCAATAGATCTATTCACTCACTCTCGCTTGGAACTTAATTAACGGTCCATGATAATAAAGGGGACTTGTCGTGACGTGGTAAATAAGACAACTTAAGCAATGTAAGGAATTTATTACTTTGGCATTGTACAAAAATAATTAAAGCAGTGTATTCTTTTCCAGAAGTAATTCAAATCGTATAGAAGTATAAAACAAGTATTCAAGCATGTATCTCCCCCAAAGAGTTTATAAAGCCATTAAATAAGTAAAAGTGGGGCTATGACTCACCTGAAGCTGATGTTACTGTGATGAAGTGAAATGAACAACAATGAACGGTAAGCTGCCGCAACCTAATATGAATGATATGAACGATCTAATTTAGATCATGAAATGATGTTATGAATGTCCATGCACATGTTTTCTATACCACTCTACTCTTTGGAAAAATACTTGTTGTTATCAAAAATATACATTTCCAAGACTTAGGAAAAATATGGCTATTAGAAAAATAAAGCTAGTTGCAATATATATACTTATATATATCGTATGTATCAATGTTCGTGTTGAAATCCTCGGTTTGAAATCCTTGAAATAACGCCGTGTAGTAATGAAAATATACTTGTAATCACTAATACATCAATAGTTATGAAATTGGGTACTTGGTTAATATTTCTAGAAAATCTAGAATTTAGTACTACGTAGTGTTAATATTATTATTTCTAAAAGCTGCCAATTATAGAGGATTTTTGCCGATATTGAAACGTGAATATCTTTGTCGTTATAAGTCCGTTTTACTTGTTCTTTATATCCACGGTTACGTCTTAGTATGTAGTAATATATTTTGGAAAACTTGACTCCTCCGGGTTACGTCTAAAGTCTCTTTTTGACCGACGAAAAACGTCCATCAGCATGTATTTTTCCGGAAAATAGTTTTCGTCGTTAATATTGAAAAATTCATATCTCCTTCGTTATAAACTCTTTTTAATCCGTTCTTTCGCCTACGGCTTCGTTTTTGAAAGTATTTTCTAAAAAGTTTGCCAAAGTTTACTTTATGTTTACTGATTTTCCTGGATTTACAAAAGTGGGACAGTAGGTTTATATAGTTGTTACAAACCCATTTTTCATGTCCAAAACTAGTTTCTACTTCAATCAAATCTCTTGCAAAACACCACAAAACTATACTAAGCCTACCATACACCTTCTTAGGGTGCCATGGGTTCCTAATGACTAGTAATCAAGTTAATTTTACAAAGGAACACCTAAATCACAATCTAGGGTTTGTATGTTCAAAAAGTATACAAAATAAAGTGGTATAACTAGTTTGTGCATGAAATTAAGCATGAATACTATGAGATACATATGTTAATTAGATGAAAACATGAAAATAATTTTGAATACTCACTTTGAAATAATAGGTGGTGAGATGATGAGAAACCTTGGATTACTTATGTTTATGATGCAAGAATCTTGATTAGACTAACAAAATGAACAACTTTGATGCTTTAAACTTTTGAAAAACTCCACTTGATCATGGTTTATGGTGAAAGTCGTGGTTTTGGGGATGGGGATGAAGATGAGAGCCTTTTTGATCTTTGAAATGTTAAGAGTTTATGTTATTGTGGTTTATGTAATTAAGTAGCAACTTATAATGTATTATAAGCATACATAAATGCCTTAGGTTAGAAAACTTTGTACATTTTGCCTAGGAGAGGACTTATGGGGCTGATTTCATGTGGATGAGGGGGGGGGGGGTAGGGGTACTTGGGATTTATTTAGAAAACTAGTGAAGAATTTGGTGTAATGTAGTGTTTTTAGTTATAATCGGGTACCGGGTTTGATAGAAATAAGTGTTAACAAAGTTAACCGGGTCAAAATAAAGTCATAAGAATGATAAAAATATGTTGGGTACAATTACTGAGTGTTCGGGTGATTATTGTTTAGTTTTCACGAAAACCGTCGTAATATTCATAAGCTTACGTTATAAATAAAATAAATTTCCAAAATACTGGGTAATTGAATGTAATAACTTTTATGATGATAAAATGGATATAAAAATATGTCGGGACCATTGTGGGAATATTTAGATATATTCGTCGTGTATAAACCGTGTGTTAACGTTTATTTATAAATAATTATAAGAAAAACGTTAAATGTATCAAATATATAAATTTGAAAATCCTAAGAGTGGTATAACATGAAAATGCTGTTATGATGATATGCAGACTATCCCTAGTCCGTATGCAGTGTCCTTAACACTAATGAAATGAATTCGCACCTAAACCAATCCGGTTACGCGAATATGAATACCCGTAAACTAAATTTACGATGAAATGAATAATGCACGTGAATGATGAAATCTTTTCCGGTAATGAATAGTGTTCGGTGAATAGTAAAATTTCTGAATGCTTCTCGGAATGTCAAACTGACACCAAAAATGATGAATAGTAAATTGATGAATAGTGTTTGATGAATAGTGTTTTTTCAAATGACCTGAAATGACCTGAAATGGTGAGTTGTGACAGTTTGTGTACATATTGTGTGTTTGTTTTACATTTATTATATTTTTCAGGTTATCTTTCTGTGTATATTCTTTTACTTCACATTGTATCTATATGCTTGCTCTATGTAGTCTGCTGCATCTCATATCTAGCATCATGGTATTTTATGTTCGTCTTGTAGACTTCCTCATCACTTGGGCATCTCTCATAACTACAGGGACCAATCTTGTGCACTTGCATTATTCTCTTATATGTTATAGTGTAGTACAGGGACTAGATGTGTCATTATGCAAAATGTGTCTCATCTCATATTTAAGAAATTCTATTTCTTGCGATTAAAAAAGGATAACCACAACACATCTTGCTATTAACTCATCTCTACTCGTGTGTTGCGTTTAAGTCTTGATTGTGTTCCCTGTTTGCTCGATTGTTGGTATGTCATGTGTTTTATCTTCACATTTGCTATTACCTTCCATGTTTTCATTCTCTCATGCGTTGCGTTATTTTAGGTGGATACACGCGGTGCTCACTATCTCGTGTAAAAGAATTTGTGTCTAATAGGTTAGATCATACTTGCTTTATTATACATGTAATTGTTCATTTACTGCGTGTATGTGTGATTCACGGTCATGAGTATGAGATCTTGGGTGTGTTGGTTTTGCGGTTAGGACGGAAATACCATGTGTAGTACTTTTGATGTTAGGAAGGAAAAAGTAGAGTTAGTTACTTAGGAGGATGGATCTCATTGTAATTTACGGTGTCTATTGTTTGATCTGTTAGATGTTACGGAGTGTGGAGAGAGTTCCTGATTGCGGTTAGACTAAGTTCTTGATTGCGGTTAGATTAAATTCTTAATTGCGATTAGTTTATGATTCTTGATTGCGATTAGATTAATTTCTTGACTGCGGTTAGATCAAGTTCTTGATTGCGGTTAACTTATAATCGTGACTGCGGTTATTGTGAATCCTTGATTGCGTTTATCTTAACCTAATTGCGAGTTTCCCTCTAAGTGTGGCTGCTATCAATTTAACCTTGCGTTTCTCTGAACTTGCGGTTAACCTTCTCTGTGATTAAAATGGTTGCATGTAATTATTACTGTGACTGCGGTTTGTTAAATCTGCGGTTACCTATACTTGCGGTTAACTTGATGTGCGTTGACCATGTGTTGCGGTTCAATTGGTTGCGGTTAACTTGACTTGTTGCGGTTAACTTAGTTTGCGATTATAACTTTGCGGTTAAAATTTGAGTCTGCATTTAATTGAGTTTGCGTTTAAGTGCTCTGCGTTTAACTCTAACTGGGGACTTTCTTGACTCACTCTGTCTAACATTTATTAGTTGTGGTCAGCTTGTGTGTTTATGTATGGGTGTCTAATTCTTATACATGGCTTGGTGTGTTTGACACTCATTCTTATTTGTCCAAACTGCTATTCTATGTGTTGAATGATTCCCTTGAGTGCTTATTACTAGCCGAACATAACCCTTGGCCCTGTTCCTATTGCCTTACCATTTAATTTTGGGGTTTCTCTTGCTGCTAACACTCACTATCACATATGGTCTCTTTCTGTGGTGATGTTTGTCAAATGCAGCTCCTATGGCAGAACCTATTGTCGAAGAACCATTGGCTCCACCTGTTCGTTCTGATGATGACATTTTTCCTTTCAACAAGTGGGTACCCATTGGGAAAAGCAACTGCTATGTTAAGACGGATAGACCTCAGAATCATCCCATATTCAGAGTTGCACTAGACATACTGAAAAACACCACCTTCTTCAATGCCTTTACCGCATCCTCCTCAATCCCCTCCATCTACATCCAACAGTTCTGGAACACTATGTGCCTTGACAGAACAACCAACATGTACAAGTGTCAGCTGGATGAGCATTGGGTGAACATCACCATGGAAACACTTGGTAGTGCTCTGCAGATATTACCAACGGGTGATAATGTTGAATATACTCCCCCACCTACTCCAGCTACTCTTATTGATTTCGTCAATGAACTTGGATATCCCACTCAAGTATCTACACTTTCCACTATCATCACACATGACCTCTATCAACCATGGAGAGCAGTTGCAAGCCTAATCAATTTGTGTCTGACTGGAAAAACATCAGGATATGAAAGACTTAGAGCTCCATCTCTACAAATTCTCTGGGGTGTTGTCAACAGTGTGAACATCAATTTTGCTGAACGTATCTGGGAGGAATTTAGTCAGTCCATTCACTCTTTCTTGGTCGACAAGGCTAACCTTGAAGCACACAAAGACGGAAAGAAAAGATCAGCCAAGCTTTTGATCCCAAGCATTCGGTTTACTAAGCTGATCATACTTAGCCTTCAGCGATCTCTAAAATTTCACCCCAGAGAAGAATCCCCTCTTCATCAACCTACTGACGAACATCCACTTGGGTTCCTCAAATATGATTCTAAGAGCACTGGCGAGATCATATTCGGCATGGACATTCCCACTGCCCTTCTTACCCGTGATATACTGACTGCTCAATATTATGAGGAATATCGTAAACTTCTGAAGTCAAGTCGGGATGCACCCCCTAATGAGCCAGCCGTATCCACTAAGTCTGCAAGATCTGCATCTAAGAAACGCAAAGGTGGTAATACCTCGGCTGCATCCTCTGAAGGCTCTAAAAGAGTTAAGAAGACCACTGGAGGTAAAAGAACCAGCTCAAAAACTAAATCTCCAAGTGCTGAAGACCCCAATGCTGCACCTTGCTCCACTCAGTTGCCTCTCACTGAAGAAGAAATGGTACAAATGGCAACTGCTGAAAGCTTGAAGGAAGCATATATGCCACCGGTTCCACCAGTCAGTGGGGTCAACATTAGAGAACCTCAATCTGATAAAGCTTCACAGATCCAGCACGTGACTGGTAAAGGCAAGGATGTTGCCAAAGAAGAACAAGCGGCACACACCCTATTGAAAATATCATCTCCTGCCTCCAAATCAACCAGCTCCAAGTATATCCTCAAAAGACGCTCACCAACATCCTCATCTGCTAAGCTTTCTTCTGAAAATGTCTCCTCACCAAGTCTTGGGCAACCCGCTAAATCAAGCAGTTCTGAGACTGACACCAGTTCTGCTCCCAAAGGTGATGAACTACACCTCTCTACACAAGATGTAACCAGCCATCAACCTGTACAGGATAAACCTACTGAGTCTGTTCCCCCGGTCGATCCACTCAATGACGAGTTTGTCTATACTGCATATCCGGATATTCAAGGTAACCTCAAATTGAAAACTGATGATCCTAAGCTCGAGGTGGTACCTGACAGCCCCACTGGTACGCTATCATCGTACAAGAATCTGGATACTTATGCCGATCAATTCCTCATGGATAAGCCAGATGATGCTGAAGGTGAAAAGTCTAGTGATGAGCATGGAGAAGTTGTGTCAATGGTAGATGTGCCTATTGTGCAAGACAACTCCACCATTCCTACCAAGTCTGCACCAACGTCTACTGCTGGTCCCAACAACGATGACATCCCACAAGCTGATGACACACAAGAGAAACCGTCTGCATCTGCCGCTCCTGCTAGCACTGAGAAGAAGTTAGATCTGGACACTTTAGCTGCTTTGACTGCCGATGTTGTTCAAGAAAATCTTGCCATTCGTGAGAAGTTGTACAAGCATGCCTCTTTGATTCAAACCCTAGTAAACCTTAATCTGCCACAAACAATTACTAATCATGGCAGCATATTATACAAGTTGGAGCATCTTGATCTTGAACTACAAGTATCTCAGGCTATCAACGAACAGGTAGCTGAAGCTGTCAGTATTGCTCTCGAAGCCCCTCTCAGGTCCTGGTTCAAAGACCTACCTATCAATGACATGAAGATCATTCTGCAGCACAGTATGTATCAACAGGTAAACACACAGGACACAATGCTCACGTACAGCTGTATAAGGCATTGGAGGCCTCAATTCAACAAGATGATGTTGAGGAACACGCCCGGGACATGGAAATTGAACGTAAAAGAAAACAGCGACGTCAGGGTCACCCCAAGCCACCATCTGGATCACCTCCTCAACCACCTCCACCTCCTCCACCTGCTAGGGCATCTGGTCCATCAGGAACTCCTTCACTACCTGGTGGGTCGCAAGCTCCTAGCAGATCATCACAACCCACCTCATCACCATCTCAAAAACATTAGACTGACAAGTCAACCAAGTCAGCTCCGTCTAAACAGGCAAAACAAGTTAAGTATGCTGCTTGGACTACTTTTGATGCTGGTGCAACCTCCATTGCATCTCATGCCCCTGACGATCATGTCGTTAATGAAGCTTCTGTCACTTCACAACACGATGATTCTTCCGATGACGAAGATGATGATGCTTCTACAACACACATTCTTGGAAGACTGTGGTGGAAATCATTCACCAGAACTGACACCAATGATCCACCGCAAGTTCCCTTAACCAAGGATGACAAAGAGACATGGTGGAAACCAGATGACAACAAACCGCAATCACCTGAGCCCGACTGGACGATTCCTTCCTCTGACTTGCCAACCAATGAGAGTAACTGGATCAACGCAATCACCACCAGTTTTCTTCCACCCTCTGAAGATTCCCTACTTTCCCAAACTGGTGATATGGGAACATTCATCGCATGGTTCTGCAAGAAACGGGGTCTCTCAAGGCTCACTCAGAAGGACCTGGAAGGCCCTGCCTTCAACATTGTCAAAGCTTTTCATCAGGATGTTAATCATCTACAATACCAGATGGAAGAGTGCCACAAGATGTTCAATGACATTGTGGATGAAGGAATAATGAAGTATAATTACAACACTTCACTTCCCTTGGGTGGCCCTCTAAGAAATGTCACTATCCAAGCTGAATTCTTCTTCAACAAAGACCTTGAATATCTTAAGCTTGGGATTAGACAATGCAAATCAGCTTTGTCCATCACAAAGATGAAAGCTGCCCATTATTCTAACATCGGGTTGGAACAGCTAGTCCCCGACAGTATGTGGAGTACTCAAGAATGCGACTACAACATCTCGGCATCTCTGGGCATTTCACACTGGTGGTTGAAGAAGCAACAGTTCTACATAGATCGGTTTCAAACTCCAGGTGACCGAAAGTCAGTTCGCTCACCACTTCAAATCATTAGTGTGGTTAAAGTTCAAATACATCCCATCTATAGATATGACTACCTCAAGAGCATTACACTCAGACGAGCAGACTTCAAGGACTATACCATATCCGAAGGGGACTTCAAACACCTACGCCCTAATGATTTCGAAGATTTGTATCTACTCCATCTTCAAGGAAAGCTGCATCATCTACCATCACGTGAAATGAAGTCTCTTGTGTTTGCTGTACTTCACTGGATCCGGGGCATCGTCATCAGGAAACGGGTCGAAGACTCTTTCAGCTTAGTATCGAAAGCTATCAATCCCAGCTCAACCTCACAAGACCCCTATGGAATGTTAATAGTCTGGAACGGGTTGCTGACTTTACAGTCATTGAATCTCCTCTGGCAACGGTATTTCGAGACAAATACAATGTGCACATGGTGTTGCGCTTCAATGAAATACACAAGTTCAGCGACGGTACCTTGCGTATGGTCGAAGAGGCACTGGACTTCAGAGTGAAAGAATACCACGTTTATGCCCAGGGAATTAGACGTTACACCAATCACTGGACTGCAAATGAGTTAACCCGAAACAAGAGGTGTTTGGCTGGCATCCGCAAGAGATTAAAGATACGAAGAATCTTCCGAAGCCTGGAGTGCTACGTTGGTGGCAGAGTTCGTGAAGGGGACTACCGTCTTCTCCAACGTACTGAGTAATAAGATCAGTAATGGGGTTCAGTGTCATAATTATGTGTGTTGGTTGGAATGTTTGTTTTGTACTGTCATTAGTTTGTGGCCCTCCTTGTGTATCCTTATAAACATTTCTCTTGCCTTTTGCATATCCTATCTCGCATAGTGTACATACTTCTGTATATATAAATAGAAAAATATAAAACCATAAAAATCTGAAAAATCATATAAAATACAAAAATATTCTTCTCACGACATGTCTCTTGTGTAATCAATATTATGTACGCTTCTAGAAATATCATTCAATAATGACACGGAATCATACATATGCTTGAGCAAGAGTTTTTCGGTTTCAAATAATGTTTTTCTAAAACATGTCGTTTCTCAAAACATTCTTAAAATATGGCTTGCAGTCATTTCAGGCTGTAACCCGCGCGTAAGCTTATGGCTTGTGGTCATTTCAGGCTACAACCCGGTCTTCAAAAATATGGTTTGCTATTACTTCAGATAGCAACCCGTTTTTAAAAATAGGGAAAACAAGTCGCCAAAAAGACGGTTGTTCCTTTTACCGGGTGAAGTTCACCTGGGCATGGATTACTTTATATCCATGTTTCCTCGATCTAATGTACATCTCAGTGCATTATTTCTTGATAAGGAAGAGAAATCTTCTTTTTATCGCCAAATACTTTCCCTTCTATGATTTTTCCAGAAAGTATTTGTGCAAAACTTGGTGGTACCATGAGATTTTGATTAAAAATCAAATTGAAAGTAAATTTTGATAAAATTTTTCACTCAATCAATGACGTAATATTTTATGAAAATATTTCAGTTTTAACATCCGTCATTGATTGAGGGGGAGAGTGATTTCTCAAAATTTTATGTATCATTAAAACTCCCCACACTTTGTACAAAAATCTTGCAACAATATACTTTGTGGTTATGTGTCAGAATGAGAAATTTTTAAAGGGTTTTCGTTAAAAACTTCGAATCTTTTGTAAACTCTTCAAATCTGACACATAACAACCTCCCTCACAGATTGAGGAGGAGCAAGAAAAATTTCCTTTTATCAGAAAATATTAAAATTGACCGCATGTCTCTCCCAAAAGCTTTCTAACTTATTTAAATAAAGTGAGATCAAAAATCTCGAAAGATTTGAAATTTTTGATCGGGGGAGAGAATGTGATTTAAATATGAAATCTGATATTCAAAATGTGATCTTTTGGACTCAATGTGCTCCCACATATGTGCTAAACTCTTTCGAATATCGATGCACATATTGAGGGGGAGCAAAAGGCGTTTGTGGAAGTTATACCAAAGACCGACCATTTATCTTTATGCATGGAGTTATAAGGTTGGTTAAGGTTAGGTATGAATTCCCATGATCCACCAGAACTGGAAGGATCTTCCCAGGGACAATCCATAGATAGATTAGAAGTCCTTAGGAATGATTATGAAAAAAGGAGTAAAGTGAGAAAGGGAAGAGTGCGGACTGAGATAGAGCTAGGACTGGAACAAGCCCAACAAGGTTCTAGTGGTGAAGTCTCGGTAAGCACTGAAGGGGTTGAAGAATGAAAAAGAAATGAAATGAGAAAGGGTGAAAAGAAATAGCCCTCCATACATTCAACCTTAGGGCAGAAACCGGGTTCAATCCATAATCTACTGGCCGTTACTAAAGTAACACTGGTATTGAAGACAAGACGTCATGGACCCAGTGACGTACTGCACCAAACTTCCCAACCACTCAAGTTCTCTTAAAAGAGCTTGTTTCATTCTCACGGGGAACCCTGTGCAATGTATCGACCGCTCATTGCGAGCTATGTTGATACCTAAAATAGGAGACGCCTCCCCAGTCTCCAGGAGCGGATCAAAACGCACTATTGAGTCTAGAGCCATGAGATCATCCATAAATCTCAATAGGACACATTCCAAATATGCTTATTGTTTCACACAATGTGGAAAATAAGATAAAATATTTAGAGTCCTACGCATTATCCTTGTGGTATTGCCAGAACATCCGAGTGATATGAAAATATTCACAATGAAGATGGAAATCCTTCTAGAGCGAACATCACTCAAGCTCTTGGTAGGTGACATGTGAGATCCATCTTGGATCAATGATCAAGTGACAACTGGAAAGCAACGATGGTGCGATTCAAAATCGAATCAAACTTGTTCCAGGATATGGATTGACGGATACTTTTGCTAAAACCTTTCAATGTGCTCACAAACTAATTTCTCGAGCACATTGATTGTGTAAAATCTTTCAAACAAAAGTATTTTTTGATGGAAATAAGATTCAAAGTATAAAACTCTCGTCGTGTCTCAAAAATGTTTATCATATGACACGCGAGTGATTTCTATAAATCAATTTCTCATCAATCCGTGAATATCTATTCACCGATTCACTCTATCATGCTGTCTGCTTTGAGACGTTCTGGTATGAGAACATGCTTAGTATGAAGATTCCAAAGTGGATTCTTTGGAAAATTCATTACTACAAGTTGGAAATTCCTGTCAAGGAGAGTCTTCTTTAAAAGAGACTCTACCTGATCACAGGTCGGTTTTCACAAAATCGGAGGGTAGTCTGTCCTCGCAGAACGAATGACACAGCCATATTCGTTCTCTATCTTTATTGCTAACTGTTTTATTTCAGGGACACATATAAAGATGGTGTTGATAGCTCCTATTTCCAGCAGAATTGGGTCAATCCATACCTCATGCTCACACATCCTCCACAATATCAATAAAGATGAGAGATTTGCTACAACAAATGTTGAGAGACTACTAACAACGTTTCCGCAACTCTGATGAAAAAGTCTCCTGATCCACAACTCCAATGCAACGTCTCCAGATACAGAAGGGTGTGAGCATGATGGTCCTTAGTCACTACATCACATGAAGGCAATACAACTATGGATGAGCTTGGAGATTTACTTTGGCTGATGATCTCAAAGGAAGCTCAAAGATCACATATCTCAAAGGAATTTAAGTCACAAGTTCACTTGCTTGAAGTACAAAGTGTGAAGAAAAATGAAGAATCAGATCCTACGAGCTACAAAGACAAAAGAATGCTTAAAGACCAAAGATCTTAACTTCAAAGGTGACCTCGCTTAGGGGGAGATTATTAGGAATACAAATATTCCTGTAAAAGTCTCGGTCACCTAATGATTGTAATAGCATTAAGTTAGCTCGTAGTTAGGTTATTTATTAGTTAATTAGTTTTAGTTTAAGTAACACCGTGGAAGAAGGACGGGTCTTCACCCACTGTATGCCTGATCCACAGCCCGGGAGTGGGCGTTATGTTGTAAGTATAAATACCCCTCTCCACATGTGGAGAGGGTTGAACCTTCCACTCTACTCAATCTAATATTTTCTCTTTTTCTCTCAAGGTTCCTTTCTTTCTTTCTTTCCTCTCCTCCTCCTCCTCAATTCTAACGTCTCACTAATCACAAGATAAACATGTTTCACATATAGTTAGTATTCTACACAATGTTATGTAGTAAACTATGTAGGTTGACATTATTGTACGAAAGCGGCTTATACGGCCTTATAACTAGTTAATTGGGGATTTAAACCCTTAAGTGTAAATGTTACCAATCCACCCCTGCACTCTCATATCTAGCAGTACAAACCCACCTGCAGTAACGTTTTCTTAGCAGCAGAAACTTTTGATTTTGATAAATTTTGATTAACATGATACAAAATATATCCCAAGTTCTTGTTAATGAACACAACAATCATAATATTGTAACAATTAAGTGTAAATGTTACCAATCCACCCTTGCACTCTCATATCTAGCAGTACAAACCCACCTGCAGTAACGTTTTCTTAGCAACAGAAACTTCTGATTTTGATAACTTTTGATTAACATGATACAAAATATATCCCAAGTTCTTGTTAATAAACACAACAATCAAAATATTGTAACAATTAATGAGAAAATTTAGCAATGACAAAGTACGGGAATTAAAATTAAACATATTCCATTAATACTTGAAATGAAAAATTACAAAATACTGGTAACAAAAGGTACACATTCTTAAATTTTACTAATCTAAAAGGATTACAACATGTTTATTCATAAAGTCAAATAAAGTAGTACAAAAGGATTACAATGTTTATTCAAATTACTTCCTAACTCAACTAATACATTTTCTTTTTACCCTTCCCTTTTGAACAAACTTTGGGCATTTTTGGTTCCCATGGTTTAATAGCCTTGTCTTCACAAGTCTTAGCATTGGGCAGGCCTAGCACCTAAACCCTCTCATCAAAAAGCTCTTTGGCAGTCTTTTTTGGAGTTTCAACCTTCCTAGCATCTTTCTTTTTGTGCCTGATCCAGAATATCCCTTTGGAAAGTAGTCTGCCCATGTATTTGGAGGACCTTCAGAACTGCTTGATATGTGAAATGAACTTGAGTCACTGCTGTCAATTTTAATGATTTTTGCAAAAAAAATAAAAATTATAAAAAGGGGTTAAACTAGGATTTGTGATTTGAGATACACATGGAAACGAGTATAAAAAGGGGATATGGGAAAACCAAACTACCTATGTTTAATGCAGGAAAGGATTGATGTTTCCCACTGGTGGCTTGAACCTTTTCAACATCTTCGGGCCAATCATGATCCATTGGGACGAGCGTTTGCCAGGGATCAATGCTTATATATAACTCTTGACAGAACTATATACATATTAGTCGCCAACAAAGACTAGTCACAATGGAACATGATTGACTTGAAGAAATCTGCAAAATTTCATGATTGACCTGATCCAAATATCCCTTCGGAAAGCAGTCTGACCATGGATTTGCTGCAAAAAGATTAAAAAATATATTAAAATTTTAAAAAATATAGTGTAAATGAAATAAAAGATAATGTTGCAATTCAGGGTGTGTTTGAAACAACCTTTGTTCTTGGAACTCCAATGGCCACATTACCTAGTGGATGGTTGGTTTTAGATCATAAAAAATAATGGAATGCGATAAACTAACATACGTAACCCTTCTAACTTCCCACTACTGCTCCTTTTGTCGTTTCAACTCCCATTGAGCAAAGGACTACACCAGTCGCATTGCTAGATTGTTGAAAAAACAAAAGAAACAATATGGGAAGTTATAATGGAAAGGTATGTTGAAATTCCAGACTCAAAGTAATACAAACAATCTACAAATGTTGAGTAAAAAATAGAGTCTAAGTAACATCACTCATCTTGAATGCGATAATGGAATGTGGCATGTCATGAACAGTACACACTATATCATTATTGCATTGATCAGGACAGATCTATCTAACGTTGCAGTACCGTCTAATAACCACACAAATGGTAGTAGACGTTTTCCAAATTAAGCAATGGAACCATCTACAACGCTATATAAAGTGCCCTAATCATTGAGCTTTAAGTTATTAGAAAACAGGTTCTTACTATCATTTATATTGCTCCCTTAGATGTGACGAACATACATATTAATTATGTAGATTCTACGACATTAGAGAGCTAATTGTGCATGAATGAAATCATATAAAATTTATGTTAACAATGCAATGAACTACCATCCTTTCTACCCTAGCCGACAACAACATATTATTCAGCCTTGAATCTCTAACCTACCAACATGCTGGAAGACGAAGACGCTAAATTCAAGCATCGAACCTACAAATTATACTTGATAATTGTTTCTGTATTTTGGCAAGAGCAAAGTTGAATCATCGATGGATGAAACACCAGAACAAGTTTATGTTCATACTTGAAAGTGGTGTCTTTGCATCCATCGATGATACTTCTTCCATCTTTGATACTTCTTCCATCTTTGATACTTGGATATTTTAGCCTAACTATTCGCACACACATCCGTCACTTTTCTTCCTTATTCTCTCAATACAAATGCAACATAATTCTTATATCAGATAGTCAACCTAAGCCTAAGATAAAATAAGCTAATCCAAGCAAACATTAATTTCTCTTTTGCTCTAATTATTCGCAAAAACAACACAGCATGTTCTTCCTTATTCTATCAATACAAATGCAACGCAATTCTTATAACAGATAATCAACCTAAGCCTAAGAATAAATAGCTCTAAGGGGGTATGTAGGACCTAAGATACTACAACTTTATCACAAATATAGAAGATTAGTAGAAGAAAGATGGTGACTTGGTGAGAGTATATGTATTTCGTATATAGATAGAGAGATAAGAAATATGAGAGCTTTTATTAAGAGAAACACACACAAATACACACACAAGCACACACCTCAAATGACTCATTTGAGGTGTTTATATAGTTCTTAACATGAGATGCCCTATGGGCTTTCTATGGGCTTGGGCTTGGACTTGGTTACATGGTTGGATAACTAGGCTTATGAAACATAGCATATAACATATTAGCTTGCCAAGTCCAAGGCCCAATGACTAAACTATTACTAATCTTAACAAACGACACAAAGTTACAATATGAGAATGACCATCACTTCATAATACATAATTTTTAATGCTAACAATCTCCCCCTAAGGGGTGGTCATTCGAATGATGCTCCACGTGAGTGGGTCTTCCGTGTTCTTTGTCTTTAACTTTGTGTGTCGTTGTAGAATAGTCTTTAGTCTTTGTTCCTTCATGCTTTGTGATCTTTGATAACTGATTTTCATCGTTCTTTGTTCCTTTGTGATGTGGAGTTATCTGCCTTTCGTCACTTCTACGTCTGTGGTGGTTGTTTGCCATTCCAACATGCTCATACATCTTTGGACTTTGATATTCATAAGCACGTAGTTCCCTTTCTTTCACTTTGATCTTTAGTCTTTATACTTTGTAGATTCTTCTTTTTGGCGTAGAATCTTTCTCTGAACTTTGTGTTGTATAGATCTTTGAGGGAGCTTTCTTTAACTTCCAGATGTATGTATGAGCACGTGGAATCTGTCGCCATGGAGATGAAGTGTCCCTGCATATAAACAGTTAGCAATAAAACATCCGGTACTTACAGATAAGAATTAGAGATCGTCAACAGCATAGTGTGAAGACTCCTTCTAACCCTTACCAAGGCCGTTCCCATGTCAGATACTCTCGAGAGAGCTTACAAGACCTACTAAGTAGCTCAATGACTGGGTGAGTCGCTGGGGATCACTCCACGACTGTAGACCGTTTGAAACCACCGCGAACACTAAGCGTAACCCATAAAGAATTACCGAAGTGACCTGCTGTCAGGGCTGTTTGATGTTGACCCTGGCAGGAGTTTCCATTCAATCATTGAGAAACACAAAAGTGAATCCTCTCATAAATGTTCTGGCAGATTGCTAAGATCTGCGTAGGACTCTAAAGTTTACATCTGGCGTCCTTAATGTTGAACAACCAGTGTAGAAATATCATGTGTTCCTATGAGATCTTTGATGAATCTCGGGGCTCTAGACTCGATAAGTGCACATTTGGTTTCCTATGCGGAGATTAGGGAGAGGTCTCCTGCTTCAATATCAACCATCTCTAAGAGACAGGTCGATAGATTACACCGGTTCCCCGTGAGAATGAAACAAGCTCTTTTAAGAGAACTTGAGTGGTTAAGAAGGTTTAGTGCAGTGCGTCACTGGGTCCATGACATCTTTGTCTTCAATACCGGTGTCACCTTAGTAACTACCAGTAGCATACGAATTGTACCCGGTGTCTGCCCTAAGGTTGAACATTTGGAGGGCTATTTCTTTTCACCCTTTTTCATAACTTTTCTTTTTAATTCTTCAACCCCTTCTTTCTCCTTTCTCATTTTCTCCTTTTTTCAATCATACCTAAGGACTTCTAATTCTAATCTATTGGAATTGTCCTTGGGTAGATCCCTCTGGCTCTGGCGGATCATAGGACGGTTTTTCCTAACCTTAGTCACCTTATAACTCCATGACTATCCTATTGTTGATCACATGCCATAAAACCTTTTGTGAAAATCTCTCAAAGTGTTTATGATAATAAAACACATTTTGTTGACACTTCGAGAGTTTTGCATTTCTTTTGAAGGACTCCCCCTTCACATGTGCTCATGTAATTTTTAAGAAATTTGCACATGCGAGAGGAGTTTGCACTTTTGAATTGATCCACTTTCAGTGAACATGACCGATTCGAGACACGCTTACATCACTAGTTAGACTAGCTTGAAATTATTACCCGTCCTGGTCAAGTCCAAAGAAAGTCTCTCGATATGGTACACTCTACTCAGACAAGTCCTATTCGAGACACGCTTACATCACTAGTTGGACTAGCTTGAAATTATTACCCGTCCAGGACAAGTCTTTTCGATTACTGACATTTTAAGCTTCGTCAATTCATTGGTTATATCTGAGTCGAGCTCTTCTGAGATTCAGTCACATTCTTTAAACATCTTTGATCACATTTTAATCATGTCTTCTCCCCCTCAAAAATAGCATATCGTGATAATTTTTTATATCAATTGATTAATAAAAGGCTTTTTGGAGAGAAAGACAGATTTGCATGAATTTGGAACATTTTTGTTTTTGAACTCCCCCTTAATGATAGTATATTTAAAATTACTTAAGGGTTTTGAGGGAGTTATCTTGAGCACTAATTTTGAGAGATTGTGAGAAATCTTTTGAACAATCTTGAAAAAGTGCTCAAGAATTTTGGTTTGAAAACGAGTTTATGCTTGAAATCTTTTTCGTTTGTTTAGACTCGAACTTTTTGAAAAAGAGTTCGTCATTGAACGTACGAGTCCTTGATTTGAAAATAATCAGAAGTCATCATTGAAGTCTGGGTTTCGTACTGAAGTATACGAAAGCCATCGTGAAGAAAATTTTGAGAAACGACATGTTTTAGAAAAACATTAAAAAGAACTCTCGCTCAAGCATCTGTACATGTCCGTATCATTGTTGAATGACATTTCTAGAAACGTACAAAATATTGATTTATACGAGAGACCTGTCGTGAGAAGAATATTTTTGGATTTTTTGATTTTATATTGTTTTTGTATTTTTTTGAAAATTTTCTATTTTTGTATTTTGTTTTTGTTGGTTTTTCAAATTTTGTATTTTGTTTTTTCAAAAATATTTATAGCGAAACGATTTTGAAAACATTTTTCAAGAAGATTCGAGAAGACGTTCTAGCTCCTCAGGAGTTAGGCTTCGCATGCCAATTCGTCGAACTAAATAGTCAAACCTTTCTTTTGGAAGGGCTTTAGTAAATAGATCGGCGAGTTGGTAATCAGTCTTAACGAAAAATAATTCAACAGTACCCTCTTCCACGTGTTCTTTGATGAAATGGTAGCGGACTTTGATATGCTTCGTCTTAGAGTGATGTACGGGATTGCACGAGATGGCTATGGCACTTTTTGAGTCACAATACATAGGTATTCGGTCAAAAGTAAAGCCATAATCTGTGAGCTGTGTCCGCATCCATAGAACTTGGGCACAACACGCAGATAGAGACACATACTCGGCTTCGGCGGTTGATAGCGCAGTACAATCCTGTTTCTTTGAAGACCAGCTTACAAGCTTTTCACCCAAAAATTGTGCTCCACCTGATGTACTCTTTGCTGTAACTTGATCACCAGCATGGTCTGCATCTGAAAATGCTGTTAGATTAAACTCCGAATCCTTCGGATACCAAAGTCCCATGTTAATGGTGCTTCGTAGGTACCGAAAGATCCGTTTAACCTCTTTGAGGTGAAGTTCGGTAGGCTTTGCCTGAAACCGTGCTAATAAACATACAGCAAATTGAATATCTGGTCGACTAGCAGTTAGGTACATGAGAGAAGCGATCATGCTCCGATATTTCTTCGAATCGATGGGTTTTCCAAACAAATCAGCACCTATTTTTGGTGAAGAGACCATTGGTGTACCAACAGAATCACAATTTTCCATTCCATGTTTTTTCAAAATCTCTATTGTATATTTAGCTTGATTGATAAAAATACCACGAGGGGATTGATGTATTTGTAAACCAAGAAAGAATTTTAGTTCCCCCATCATGGACATTTCAAATTTGCTTTTCATGAGATTTTCAAAATGTTTTGAATGGTTAGGATTGGTTGATCCAAAAATAATGTCGTCCACGTAAATTTGAACGATCAAAATGTCATATTTGAATTTTTTGATAAACAAGGTGTCATCAACCGTTCCTTTTGTGAAATTGTTTTTGAGCAAGAAAGATGATAGTTCTTCATACCACGCTCTTGGAGCTTGTTTTAAACCATAAATTGCTTTCTTAAGCTTGTAGACGTAGTCTGGATGATCTTTGTCGATGAATCCCTCTGGCTGACTCACATACACTTCTTCTTTCAGAGTTCCATTCAAGAAAGCTGTCTTAATATCCATCTGATAGACTGTGATGTTTTTCTGAGCGGCATAGGCTAAGAAAATCCGGACTGCTTCAAGTCTAGCTACAGGCGCGAATGATTCTTCGAAATCTATCCCTTCTTCTTGTGGATATCCTTTAGCCACGAGACGAGCTTTGTTGCGAATGACAGTCATTTCTTCATCCAGTTTGTTCTTCCACAACCACTTGAGATCAAGAACACGTTTATCAAGTGGTCGTTCAACAAGTTCCCAATTGTCATGTAACAGGTATTGAAGAAATTCCTCCTGCATCGCTTCAATCCATGGGTTTTCTGCCATTGCTTCCCGAATGTTCTTAGGTACTTTGGTGCTTATTGAGCAAATGTAAATGCACAATTCGAGATCGGTGGCAAGTTGTCTCCTTGTCTGAACTGGCTTTGAAGGATCACCAATAACATGTACTAACGGATGGTCTTTTGTCCATTGAAACGTAGAAGGGTACCTTTGGTTGAACGAGTGTGTGTTAGATGGTTCTTGTAACCTTGAAGAAGATTCAGCAGAGTCTGATGCAAACGGGTTTTCAAATACTTCTTCTTCTTCTTCTTCTTCTAACGCAACATCGTTTGAATTATTTGTAGGTTCTTCTTGAAAATTTGTGTTTTGGTTTTGCTCATCAACGTTTGGTAGAACAGTTTCAAGTACTGGAGTTGCTTGAGTAGATGTAGATGATGTTGATGTAGTTGATGCTTCAGCTTCGATTGTGGTAGATGCATCCTGTAGTGGTGGTGGTGGTTGATGGTTTTGAGCGGGTGCAGCAGAATGTTGTGGAGATGCATTTGTCAAAGTTCCACCATAGTATTCATCAAACATTAACTCGAAGAAATTTTCCAGTTCTTGTTCTGAAGGTTTATCCGTGTTTGTTGACTGAGCTCCTTGAGGTACGAGTCCTGAACTGATGTGTCCAGAAGTCTGATGGTTTGGTGCGGGTCCTAATCCGTTTTGATTAGAAGCCATCGGATTAAGCGCGGGTTCTAGAGCGTATCTCTCAGAAGCCATTTGTGAAATCTCGTCAAACTTCACATTCATCGTCTCCATTATCTTTTTCGTTCTTCTATTATACACCCTGAATGCCCTCGAGTTTTCTGAATATCCAATGAAGATTCCAATATCACCCTTAGCTTTTAACTTCCCTAAATCTTCTCTGTCATTCGTCAGATAGCACAAAGCGCCAAACACGTGAAGGTAAGAGATGTCAGGTTTACGGTTGTTCACTAGCTCATATGGGGTTTTATTGAATCTCGGATAGACTAGGGATCGGTTTTGAGTAAAACAAGCAGTGGCTACAGCATCAGCCCATAAGAATAGTGGTGCACTAGAAAAAATCAGCATTGTGCGAGCAGCTTCCACAAGAGTTCGGTTTCTTCTTTCAACTACCCCATTCTGCTGTGGAGTTCTAACAACTGATGTTTGGTGTGTGATTCCAACATCTTCAAGGTAAGTTCTTAACTCCTGATTTGTAAATTCTGTGCCATTGTCTATTCTTATAATCCTTACTGGAGCTTGAAGTAGAACTTGAATGCGCTTCAGAAAGGTGATGATGATGCCTGGTGCTTCGTCTTTTGATCTCAAAAACTTTACCCAAGTATATCTTGAATAATCATCAACAATAACGAGAATATACTTCTTCCCATTAATGCTTTCAACTCTCATTGGGCCACATAAGTCCATGTGCAACATATGTAACCTTGCTTCCGAACTAGGTACGGTTTTGGGTTTATATGATGCTCTTTTACTTTTTCCTTGTTCGCATGATGGACATAGGTGTTCCTTGGTGTATTTGAACTTAGGAAGACCGGTGACGATGTTGTCTTTGGCTAACTTATTGATGGTGTCAAAATTGAGATGGGATAAACGTCTATGCCACAGCCAGGACTTAGTTTCGGTTGCCCGTGTCATAAGACAAATTGGTGATGTAGAAGCCATTTGGTTGATGTCGATAGCGTACAAGTTTGTACCACGATTACCAGTTAAGAGATCATCACCAACCAAATTTCTAATAAAAACCGTGTTTCTCCTGAATGCAACTTCTAAATCTGCATCACAAAACTGCCCGACTGAAAACAAGTTGTGTCCCAACCCTTCGACGTAGTAAACTCGAGTGATTAAAAAATTCTCAAACCGAAGATCTCCATAACCCTGAATAGCTGCTACATGATCATTTCCAAATCGTACAGTTCCCATGAATTTCCAGATGAAATTGATCAGCAGCTTTAAATTCTCGGTCATGTGCTTGGAGCAACCCGAGTCGACGATCCAAAGACATATTTCGATAACCTGCCAAGAACAGAAGAGTTTGTATTTGGAAACCGTGTTGAATTTGGTTCCATGGGGTTAGGAGTAAAAGCAGAATCACACTCATAGACAGTTGCTACTTGTTTAGCTTGAGTTATTTCTAATTTACCGTCCTTAAGAGTGAACTCTCTACCCGTCGGAATCCACATACAAAACTTAAGATAGTTCCTAGGCATTCGACTGATAGTGGTAGTCCTAAATCGTGCAACTAATCTTTCTATAGATCTGGATCTAGCACTAGGTCGTTTTGGAACATTCTTCTGTTCAGGCGTAACATTCACATTCTTAGAAACACATTCATCATGAACATCATTAATTAAACATTTCTTGCATATTAAACAAACAGAGTCATTACATGCATTAGAAACAGTACGTTCGACATTACATTCAGATGAAACATGTCTCTTATTAAAAAGCGATAAATTCCTAGGGTGTTCTTCTACTTCTTCAACTTTATTCTTGCTACTACTCGTAGAGACAGGCGAGACTCTATTGTTCCTTGTATTGCTCCTAGGCTTTAGTCTGCTGCTCCTAGAGGTGCTTTCTAATCCTGTAGAAGGTAAGGCACACACATTAGGATTTATATTGTTGTCCTTTTTAGCATCCCTAGATTCTTTAGAATTAGCCTTTATGCACTTGTCATTTGTCTTAGATGTTGAGGCAGACGCACTAGTGGGACTAATCCTAAAAAGGCCAGGTGCTATCACTATTGGTGTTTCGACAACCGCTTTTCCTTTATCAACAATCTTTTCATTTTCACTTTTCTTGGGCAAGGGTGTTGGAGTGACTGGTTTTGTCAAATCCTTTTTCTCATCGACTTTTGGAGCAAACCGTGCAATTGACATTTTTGGTTTTTGAACTGTGTTTTAAACATTTGGTTTCTCCGAAGTCAATGGTTTTGCAAACTTAGTTTCCTCACCCTTTCCTTTTTGATTTTCAAGCTGAGCCCTCAAAAGATCATTTTGCTCTTTCATTTTCTTTAAGTCACGCTCATATGACAATTTGTCATACTTGCATTCTTCCTTTTTCCGATCAAGTTGTTTAAAATATGACACATTTTCTTTTTCAAGCTTTATAAGAGCATTTTCATATTTTGAAACAATTGCAGAGGACTCAACTCTTAGTCGTTCATCGTCTTGAACAGAATATGTTTGTAAAATGATGGACATAATGTCAGTGGTCATAACAGCTTCGAAGAGAGAATCATTTAGGTTTTCCAAAACAATCATGTTTTCACGAATATCATTAGCTTCGGTTACCAGGGATTTGTGGTCCTTGACAAAGTCGGCCGTTTCTTTTAAGAAAACTTGTTCAAAATTTTTTACACTCGCGCTGATGTTATTCAGTGGAATAGTAATTTCGTTTTGAAACACCTTTTTCTGTTCGATGTGAAAACTAGAATGCCAGTTGTTAATATCGATGGAAGTTTTAGATTTAACAATGTTTTGAAGTTCTTGAATTCTCTTTTTAACGTCATCCAGAATTTCTCTAGCCTCACTTGTATTAAAAGTGTTGTTAGAGGAAATTTGTTCCAGTTTTGAAAGAGACTTGGAAACAACTTTCTTTTTAGACAAGAATTTCGCAAATGGTCGTTTTATGGAAAACGCAGATGGTTCTGTTTGAGGAACAAAAGTGATTCCCGAAAGTTTGTTCAATTTGTTGTAATCAATGGGTTTCAAATCCTTTTGTTTCATTTTATTTATGCTCTCTTCGACATGTTCAATCGTTAGCACAGAATCCCGAACGACGGGAGGATCATGTTTGGAATAAATCACATTACCATTGTACAAAACATTCTGTTCTTTCTGAGCTTTCTTGAGATTACAAGGGGTGTTGTTACCAAGAGCCATTTTATGTTTCGTATGGTAAATCGGATTAATTTGATTTGAAATCATTTTCATGGTTTGACTCGACTGACCCGACTTAACCACTAATTCCTCTAAATGAGTAATCATGTGTTCTGACTCTACGATTTCTTCCAAAAGTTTGTCTTCTTTCTATGCAAAATCCTTTTTCAACTCATCCATTTCTTTTTCAAGATTGGAATAAGCTGTTTTTTGTTTAGAAAGTTAGTTTTGTAAATCAGAAATTTCCGTGTTTAAAGATTTTATCTTTTTGAAAGAATTAACATCAAGTGTGTCAAACTTGAGTTGCAATTGTTGTTTCTCAGAAACGGAATTTTGATAACCAGTTTCTAATTCAGACAATCTTTTGTTATGAAATTCAAAAGCTTTAACGGTGGATTTGTAACTCTCAAGCTCAGCGGTCAATTTAACATTCGCGGCCTTAACATCGCGATTGACCTTTTGCACATTCTCAATTTCAATACGACAATTATTCAATAATGATTCAAATAAAGCACGTGTTTCCTTATCATTCTCAGCATGCTGTGAAACGAAGCCTCCATTATGATTCACATCTGGAGTTGCGGAAGGAGTATTGCTACTACTTGGCGTGTCCAGGTATGTATCATAAGTGGTTGCTTGCTTCTCAAAATGCTGTTCCTCATGAGGAGACATATCAAATATATCATTATTGTGACATGTGTTGAAGTTAGATACCTCAGATGGTGCATTGGTGTCATAAACAGGAAGTGTGTCAGAATCCGTGTCATACTTAGCTTCCTGAAGATTCGCCATGAATATACAGTTCGCATCGATATCTTCTCTATCTTCCATGTCATCCATAAGAGCCATAAAGTCATTCTCCTCTGCATTCAACTGAAATCCTGCCTCTGCCTTTTGTGCCAACATCACTGCTTTCTGCAAGTACGCTAGATCTTTCTTGTTTGGCTTAGTAGGACAGTTCCTTGCCATATGACCTACACCTTGGTAGTCGAAACACTTTACCGGATTACCCTGATTCATATTTCCCAAATTCCCAACTACTGGAGCTGCAACATTTCTATTATGATTACCCATTGCCTGATTACCAACATTCTGACCCCTCTGATTTCCAACAAACTGACCCAACTGATTCCCTGCATTCTGACCATACTGATTCCCTGCATACTGACCTGCATTCTGCATATTCTGATTGCCCATATTAAATCCCGTAGCATATCCTTGCTGATTCCCATAAACTCCAACCATTTGGCCTCCGTTACCCATATTGAAACTCGGCTGAGCGATCTGCCTGTTGCGAGTATTCGATGAAATCCTTTGGTTGTTGTTTGTTGGTGTAGAATAGCGTCCTTGGAATTCCTTTGACAGAAAAGCAAACGCTTGAGTCAATGCTGCAGCAGCTTCATCATTGTCAGTGAATTCAGGTTCTTGGAATTGTGGGTATGTCTGTTGTGGAATAACTTCTTGTTGTTGTGGGTAGAATTGTTGTTGGTAGACCGGTGTTGGTTGTTGAATGCATGATGGTTGCATGTAGTTGTGAATGGATGATGATGGTTGTTGAGTGTTCACTTGTAAAGGTGTTGGTGTATTAGCAATTAGGGCGAGAGGATCATGATTCTTTGCCAATCTTTCTTTCCTAACTTCATTAGCCTCAGCTTGGTTTTGCTTCAGAAAGTCATAGAGTTGATCATAATTCACCTGATGTAAGTCCTTTGTCTGATTAACAATTGTAACATAACGACCCCATTCTTCTGGAAGGTTATTGACGAATTTGATGTTTGTTGCAATTGTTCGAGGTGTCAACTTGTTTCTGATTAACTCATTCATCAACGTGCAAAACCTTGTGTAGTATGACTCAATCTGTTCACCTTTAGTGGATGTGAAGTTCTCCCATTCAGTAAGAAGTTTGTTCTCAACGTCTTGTTGTCCAATCTCTGTTCCATGACAAATCCTTCTAACACATTCCCACATAGCATGAGCAGTTTCACAGCTGTCGACCGCAGCAAAGATCTCCCGTGGTAATCCAAGTTGGATTAAATGCATTGCCATATCATCAGCTTTGATCTGTGCCTTGTCTTCATCAGTGTAATCTTCTTCTATTTGTAAACGCATGTATGGTTCAGTAGGATTTGTTGAGTTTGGATTACCGGCAATTTGAACTTGTCTTGGCTGAAATGGACCATTCTTAATGGAGTTGAGCATGAGGTTACCATCAGTCTTAGTTTTGATGTAACGAAGCATGCGGCTTGTCCATGGGAGATATCCACCTTTTTCAAGCATAGGAGGTCGGTTTTCCGCACCGGCTGCATGAATATCTTGCTGAGATGCCATTTGATGAAGTGTAGATGGATAAAGTTGATTCTTGGATCGTTCCAATGAAATAGGAGTAGAGTTTAGAGTGAGTTGATGCAAGTTTTTATGGGAAAATTTTGACTAAAAACTTTAAAACCTCAATACCTTTTCTCGGAGCGTTTTTAGGCCTCGAAACTTCGCCTAAATCGATAAATCATTTAGCGTGTCGTTCTCCTCTGTCTGACGGTCGTTTTGACAGCTGATTCGTCGAAAACGGAGTTACGGTTCAAAAGTTATGGCCGTTTGAAGTTTGGTCGTCAGAAACCTCACTTTTGTCAAAATTCTCGAAACTTTGCTTGTGTTCTCGAAATTATGGATTTGCGAAACTTCTGTGATCTCAAAACTTTGTGGATTGCGAAACTTTGAAGATTGCGAAACTTCTGAAGATTGCGAAACTCTGAAGATTGCGAAATTCTGAAGATTGCGAAACTCTGAAGATTGCGAAATTCTGAAGATTGCAAAATTTTGGTTTGCGAAACTTTGGTTTGTGAGACTGAGGGGATTTCGAAACTTTTAGTAGTTTGCGAAACTTAGTAGTTTGCGAAAAAGTGTTTTCTCGAAAACAGGTTTTCGAAAATACAATCTCACAAAGAGAATTTCGAAATAATCCAATTTCGAAATTTAGCCAAAAGTCGAAGTATTTTCTTTCTTATACAAGAGAGAAAGTACCGAGTATCCAACTATGATCACGAAAGGAGCCGATTCTTGTGTTCTCGAAAACAATCAGGATTTCGAAAATAGTTACATAAGATTTCGAAATAGTGGCAGTTTTTTGATTATGCAAAAAGCACTCCCAAATGAAGTTTGTAATCCAAGATTCTTGTACTTCTAGGCTTAAAAACACCAAAACTTGAAGAAAGTTCCAAACTTGATGATTTTTATGAAACTTTTTCGAGATCTAGAAAACAAGTACAGAAACCAAATCGAATTTTTTAAGCTTGAAATTTTCAAAAAGGTTGAAACTTTCTTGTTAGAAAAGGTTTATAACACTAGTTTGTAATCAAAAAAGTGTTAAAAACCAAGAAAAACAAGAAAAGTAAGAACTTTTCTAAAAAAAAACGTGAAATATAAGCTTAAAAAAAACGAAACACACAAACTCAAAACCCTCCTAAATCATTGTTAGGCGATTGATACCACTTGTAGGACCTAAGATACTACAACTTTATCACAAATATAGAAGATTAGTAGAAGAAAGATGGTAACTTGGTGAGAGTATATGTATTTCGTATATAGATAGAGAGATAAGAAATATGAGAGCTTTTATTAAGAAAAACACACACAAATACACACACAAGCACACACCTCAAATGACTCATTTGAGGTGTTTATATAGTTCTTAACATGAGATGCCCTATGGGCTTTCTATGGGCTTGGGCTTGGACTTGGTTACATGGTTGGATAACTAGGCTTATGAAACATAGCATATAACATATTAGCTTGCCAAGTCCAAGGCCCAATGACTAAACTATTACTAATCTTAACAAATGACACAAAGTTACAATATGAGAATGACCATCACTTCATAATACATAATTTTTAATGCTAACAGGGTATTTGGACTATATTAATTAATTTGTGATCTTATCAGCTTTTTGAGATTTAGGATCAAAACCCTAGATCCGAGTGAGTTGCAACTGTGAGTGTGAGAGAGAAAGAGAGGATTATGTTCAAGTGTTCGAAGTGTGTTTGATAAGAAAGAGAGGATCAAAACCCTAGATCCAAGTGAGTTGCAACTGTGAGTGTGAGAGAGAAAGAGAGGATTATGTTCAAGTGTTCGAAGTGTGTTTGATAAGAAAGAGAGGATCAAAACCCTAGATCCGAGTGAAGTGTGTTTGAAACCCGGTTCGACTCGGGTGGTTCAACCGGTTGAACCGTTCCGGGTGAAAAATGAGTCGATTTAAACCTGGTCAACTTGCTAGGTTAGGTCGAAAACGTGTCAAATTAAACTGGGTCAACCCGCCGGGTTTGAAGAGTCCTGGGTCAACCCGGTTTGTGTTTATTTGGTTGTACTTAATTTGATAGATATGATTTTAATTGGTTGTACAATGTGAATAAATCATTGTACTTTTAAGTAATGGATAATGTTTTGAAACCCGGTTCGACCCGGGTGGTTCAACTGGTTTAACCGTTCTGGTCGAAAAATGGGTTGATTTAAACTGGGTCAACTTGCTAGGTTGGGTCGAAAAAGGGTCAAATTAAACCAGTTCAACCCGTCGGGTTTGAAGCGCCCCGGGTTAATCCGGTATGTGATTTGTATTAATTCTTTTAATTGGTTGTATTTAATTTGGTAGATACGTTTTTAATTGGTTGTAAAAACCGAAACCAAATGCTTGGTTTGTCGTTTTCTCGGGTTTTACAAATTTACAAATTATTATATATCATAAACACAAAAGTATTATATATCATAGTTTTGTAATATCATTTTCTTAAGATCCTATGGTCAAAATCGAGATCCTATAAGATCTTAAGCTTTCAAAGATCCTATGTAAGATCCGGATCGTTTTTGCTTTGTAGTATCGTAAAATCGTAGTGCTGGGCTCCTCGGTATGAAAGATTCATACCTTACTCTTTTGAGGTATATAGAATATGGAGGATTTCTATTATTCATTACAATAGTTGTGGGCCCTCTCATATTAAACAAACAGATCTACCAAATTACTTAAAAGTACAATGATTTACTCACATTGTACAACCAATTAAAAACAGATCTACCAAATTAATGTAACACCCCTAAAATACCGCAGCGGAAGACTGTGTCACAGGGGTGCTACTTCATAATACAAAGTACAAGTTATAGAAAACGAACTCTAAATGAGACGTTTTGAAAAGTTACCATTCGATTAATGAATTCAAAGTTACAAACATGAGATTCCAAAGTATGATACATAAATGTATACAAAATGTTGAATGGTAAATGATAAAAGCATAAGTCTTCAGAATATGCAGCTTGACTCTAAGTTCCACGCACTAGCTATCGCCTTACTAACCTGAGATAAACATGCTAAAGTGTCAACACAATGGTTGGTGAGTTCATAGAGTTTGTCTTAAAACAGTTGAAAAGTCTTAAAAGAATATTCACACAGCAAAGGCATCGTGAATCCACTCAGTTGCAGGTCCCACCATAAGAGACTTGCAACCTGTGTGTTCACAACCCACTGCTAATATATAGTATAATAAAGACATGTATAAGTTCATCAAGACAATTAAGCAATTAGTAGTGAGTCTCTAATTCATCTCCGAAGACCTCACTTTTATGATGTATCCAAACATTCGCAAATGTTAGGATGTATCAAAGACAACTGGGAGCCACTTCCCAAAGTTTACTGGGAGCCACTTCCCAAAGATATAAGTTTACTGGGAGCCACTTCCCAAAGATAAAAGACAGTCATGTATGTATGAAATCGAGTATAATGCCATCAAGTATAAGACAATCAAGTATAAAACAATCAAGTATAAATGTTTTGAGTATTTGTACAAGTAAGCAAGTAGTTGAGCATGTATCCCCCCCAAGAGTTAAAACAAGTACGAAAAGAGTAGGGGCTATGACTCACCTTAAGTCTATGTAATGAGAAATGAAAGTGGTAGTCGAATCGCGAAAGTCTCTAAGAGCAGCCTATAATAGAACGTTGCGACTTAGGTTTGAAGTGATGTCTAAGATACGAAGAATTGCCTATATATGTCTTGCATAATGTTCATGATGTAGTACTTTAGTATAATGTGTAAGTCTTTGAATATAAATGGCTTATGAAACATGTATAGGTTGTACATCTCTTACTACCGTTCGAGCCGACATAATTCAGAAGTCATGGAGTAAACGTTCGAGGAGCCAGGACACTTTAACTCGTAAATCCACAACTCGTCTCGACGGCTTACTCAATGAACTCCTCACATGAGGCTCCCTACTATTGTAGTATTTGATAACATATATATATATATAAGCTTTGATCTTTAAAAGTTATATGGTCTTTAGCCGTGGCTTTGCCGTGACCTTGGTCATTGTTACCATGGTCTTGAGACTCAACCTTGGCTTTAGCCATGGTTGTGGTCTTGGCTTTAGGTCATTAGACCTCTTGGTCTTAGTAAAACATAACTATTATATAGTGACTTTGGTCTAAAAATGGGTTGTTAAGAATTTGAAGAAAATTATCACTCAGAAAGCGTTTTCAGGTCTCGAGCTTCTTTGTTCCTGAACGAAAACGTCGTTCCGGACAACTTTCGTGTTTTAACTTTTTGATGAATCAGAGCAGAAGTGGGACTTTCAAAATCAAAATTTGATCAGAATGCTATTTAGGCAGTTTTGCCGTTTTGGTTTCGCTAACTTCAAATGGTCATAACTTTTGACTCGTGTACTCGTTTTGGGTGATTCAAATTGCTATGTTTTCCTTGTTAAGTCATATTTAACAGTAAGTAAGTGTCAAATATCAAAGTTATACTATTTTGGTCGTGGTTCTCCATAAAAATCACTAGTTTGCTTGTTTACTTGTCATAAGTTAACATATGTATACCAATACTTGTTTTATCCATTTTTAAACATCATGAACACAATAACAAGAACATATATAGCATGAAAGAAACATAATAAACATGAAATGATATTGAGCAAGAAAGTGTAATAGGGTTTGCTTACAACTTTTGGCTTTCACTTAAGAAAGGAAGTCAAGTATAGAGCTAGGACACTAAACCTAAGCTTGTAAACCCTTCACCATAACTCTTGTAACCCTTGCTAGCCTTGATCTAACCCTTGTGAAAACCACTTAACTTCAGCCCTAGTAACCTTGTGTAGCTCCTAATTCAACCATGGAATCACCAAACAAACTTAAGAACTAGGTAGAGAATACTAAGACCTTGAACTTTGTAGTGTAACTTGTATATTGAAGATCAAAGGATCATGGTGCTATGATTAAAGGGTGTGGCGTTTGATTTATGAAGAAAGAATGGAATGAGCTCTCTATTTATAGCATGAAGAGGAGGTTAGGAAGGTGTCTAGGAAAGTTCATTGAGGAGGTTAGTTTTTAGGATATTTTTGCTAAACTTGGAGACAAAGTTGTAAATAAGTATTGATCTAATGGCTAAAGTCATGAGATCATGCCACAAGTGTGAATCCTCCCCCCCCCCCCCTAGGTCGTACATATAGAGATAAGGGTGACTAGATGAAAAAACTTGGTATTATCCTACTTATGTAGCTAGTTTTGGACCCGTAAATTGCTAACCGTAAGTTATTAAGTCACGAAACGTAAAACCAGGTATCCTAAAAATATGAAACTTATAAATATGGTTAAACATGTCAATATAGTCCATAATAAAATATAAAATGAGTGGTAGGTTCTATCGGGTGCGAAAACCCTGCTAAAAAACTGGAAACACGGGTCTAAAACGCGCAATTCGCGTAAAACGCTGAACTGAAAAACGTAAAATTCCAAAACTTTTGGAATTGTCCTAAAATGATAGAAAATCATTTTTCTATTGTTTATAATGTTTTATGGATATATCGGGATGCTGGAAGGACGTTTAAACCTAAAAGTAAATCTCGGACACGGCTTTGTGATTTTTGCAGAAATGATCCGACGAGCGTCAAACTCTCGGATTATCGTTAAAATAGTTTAACTTACGAGAATATGAAATAAAAATTTCTGAGATGAATAGTGAAAAGTGAATAGTGAAATTTTCGGGAATAAAAGGTAACCTGAAATTGCGAATTGTTACAGTCTGTACCCCTTAAGGAGAACTTCGTCCCGAAGTTCAGTTGATGTTAACTACTTATGATGTGTCTAAGATAATTCGGGATCTCTAAAATAGTGGTGTTCACTCTGATTCGTCTAAGGTTCTGGTTAAGGAGTCGTATCGGCTACAATTAAGCCCACTTATTTATAACACATTACTTACATAAAGAAGCGTCCAAATTTATGTAAGTAAGGTCTCATAAACTTATAGTTCGGTGATTTACAATTTCTTTATTTAACTGAAGAGGCGTCCCAATCCATTTAAATAAGGAGATTCTAAATCATCCTACTTAAGAATTTCCGACACAAAATCCGCCTTCTGAGGCCGATAGTAAGATAATCAAGTCATCAAATCCCTAAAGCTAAGCAATAATATTATTTAACTCAAATCTTGTGTCTAATCAAACAAGAACTGTCACAAGATCAAGTTAACTAATTAGTTATTACTGAGCTCCATGTTTTTAATGACTCGACGAACCTCTGGGGCTCCTTATAATACTAAAGTCACATCATCTAACAGCGTGGAACTAAACCAACAACTACCAAAAAGCATATGTGTATGTATTGTGTGTAAGGCAAATAAAGAGGAAGGTCCCAACGTATATAGCAGTTATAGTCTAGGCACTAAATGCAACCTAGTTCTCTATAACCAAGGCTCTGGTACCAATCTGTAACACCCCTAAAATACCGCAGTGGAAGACTGTGTCACAGGGGTGCTACTTCATAATACAAAGTACAAGTTATAGAAAACGAACTCTAAATGAGACGTTTTGAAAAGTTACCATTCGATTAATGAATTCAAAGTTACAAACATGAGATTCCAAAGTATGATACATAAATGTATACAAAATGTTGAATGGTAAATGATAAAAGCGTAAGTCTTCAGAATATGCAGCTTGACTCTAAGTTCCACGCACTAGCTATCGCCTTACTAACCTGAGATAAACATGCTAAAGTGTCAACACAATGGTTGGTGAGTTCATAGAGTTTGTCTTAAAACAGTTGAAAAGTCTTAAAAGAATATTCGCACAGCAAAGGCATCGTGAATCCACTCAGTTGCAGGTCCCACCATAAGAGACTTGCAACCTGTGTGTTCACAACCCACTGCTAATATATAGTATAATAAAGACATGTATAAGTTCATCAAGACAATTAAGCAATTAGTAGTGAGTCTCTACTTCATCTCCGAAGACCTCACTTTTATGATGTATCCAAACATTCGCAAATGTTAGGATGTATCAAAGACAACTGGGAGCCACTTCCCAAAGTTTACTGGGAGCCACTTCCCAAAGATATAAGTTTACTGGGAGCCACTTCCCAAAGATAAAAGACAGTCATGTATGTATGAAATCGAGTATAATGCCATCAAGTATAAGACAATCAAGTATAAAACAATCAAGTATAAATGTTTTGAGTATTTGTACAAGTAAGCAAGTAGTTGAGCATGTATCCCCCCCAAGAGTTAAAACAAGTACGAAAAGAGTAGGGGCTATGACTCACCTTAAGTCTATGTAATGAGAAATGAAAGTGGTAGTCGAATCGCGAAAGTCTCTAAGAGCAGCCTATAATAGAACGTTGCGACTTAGGTTTGAAGTGATGTCTAAGATACGAAGAATTGCCTATATATGTCTTGCATAATGTTCATGATGTAGTACTTTAGTATAATGTGTAAGTCTTTGAATATAAATGGCTTATGAAACATGTATAGGTTGTACATCTCTTACTACCGTTCGAGCCGACATAATTCAGAAGTCATGGAGTAAACGTTCGAGGAGCCAGGACACTTTAACTCGTAAATCCACAACTCATCTCGACGGCTTACTCAATGAACTCCTCACATGAGGCTCCCTACTATTGTAGTATTTGATAACATATATATATATATATAAGCTTTCATCTTTAAAAGTTATATGGTCTTTAGCCGTGGCTTTGCCGTGACCTTGGTCATTGTTACCATGGTCTTGAGACTCAACCTTGGCTTTAGCCATGGTTGTGGTCTTGGCTTTAGGTCATTAGACCTCTTGGTCTTAGTAAAACATAACTATTATATAGTGACTTTGGTCTAAAAATGGGTTGTTAAGAATTTGAAGAAAATTATCACTCAGAAAGCGTTTTCAGGTCTCGAGCTTCTTTGTTCCTGAACGAAAACGTCGTTCCGGACAACTTTCATGTTTTAACTTTTTGATGAATCGGAGCAGAAGTGGGACTTTCAAAATCAAAATTTGATCAGAATGCTATTTAGGCAGTTTTGCCATTTTGGTTTCGCTAACTTCAAATGGTCATAACTTTTGACTCGTGTACTCGTTTTGGGTGATTCAAATTGCTATGTTTTCCTTGTTAAGTCCTATTTAACAGTAAGTAAGTGTCAAATATCAAAGTTATACTATTTTGGTCGTGGTTCTCCATAAAAATCACTAGTTTGCTTGTTTACTTGTCATAAGTTAACATATGTATACCAATACTTGTTTTATCCATTTTTAAACATCATGAACACAATAACAAGAACATATATAGCATGAAAGAAACATAATAAACATGAAATGATATTGAGCAAGAAAGTGTAATAGGGTTTGCTTACAACTTTTGGCTTTCACTTAAGAAAGGAAGTCAAGTATAGAACTAGGACACTAAACCTAAGCTTGTAAACCCTTCACCATAACTCTTGTAACCCTTGCTAGCCTTGATCTAACCCTTGTGAAAACCACTTAACTTCAGCCCTAGTAACCTTGTGTAGCTCCTAATTCAACCATGGAATCACCAAACAAACTTAAGAACTAGGTAGAGAATACTAAGACCTTGAACTTTGTAGTGTAACTTGTATATTGAAGATCAAAGGATCATGGTGCTATGATTAAAGGGTGTGGCGTTTGATTTATGAAGAAAGAATGGAATGAGCTCTCTATTTATAGCATGAAGAGGAGGTTAGGAAGGTGTCTAGGAAAGTTCATTGAGGAGGTTAGTTTTTAGGATATTTTTGCTAAACTTGGAGACAAAGTTGTAAATAAGTATTGATCTAATGGCTAAAGTCATGAGATCATGCCACAAGTGTGAATCCTCCCCCCCCCCCCCCCCAAGTCGTACATATAGAGATAAGGGTGACTAGATGAAAAAAACTTGGTATTATCCTACTTATGTAGCTAGTTTTGGACCCGTAAATTGCTAACCGTAAGTTATTAAGTCACGAAACGTAAAACCGGGTATCCTAAAAATATGAAACTTATAAATATTGTTAAACATGTCAATATAGTCCATAATAAAATATAAAATGAGTGGTAGGTTCTATCGGGTGCGAAAACCCTGCTAAAAAACTGGAAACACGGGTCTAAAACGCGCAATTCGCGTAAAACGCTGAACTGAAAAACGTAAAATTCCAAAACTTTTGGAATTGTCCTAAAATGATAGAAAATCATTTTTCTATTGTTTATAATGTTTTATGGATATATCGGGATGCTGGAAGGATGTTTAAACCTAAAAGTAAGTCTTGGACACGGCTTTGTGATTTTTGCAGAAATGATCCGACGAGCGTCAAACTCTCGGATTATCGTTAAAATAGTTTAACTTACGAGAATATGAAATAAAAATTTCTGAGATGAATAGTGAAAAGTGAATAGTAAAAAGTGAATAGTGAAATTTTCGGGAATAAAAGGTAACCTGAAATTGCGAATTGTTACAGTCTGTACCCCTTAAGGAGAACTTCGTCCCGAAGTTCAGTTGATGTTAACTACTTATGATGTGTCTAAGATAATTCGGGATCTCTAAAATAGTGGTGTTCACTCTGATTCGTCTAAGGTTCTGGTTAAGGAGTCGTATCGGCTACAATTAAGCCCACTTATTTATAACACATTACTTACATAAAGAAGCGTCCAAATTTATGTAAGTAAGGTCTCATAAACTTATAGTTCGGTGATTTACAATTTCTTTATTTAACTGAAGAGGCGTCCCAATCCATTTAAATAAGGAGATTCTAAATCATCCTACTTAAGAATTTCCGACACAAAATCCGCCTTCTGAGGCCGATAGTAAGATAATCAAGTCATCAAATCCCTAAAGCTAAGCAATAATATTATTTAACTCAAATCTTGTGTCTAATCAAACAAGAACTGTCACAAGATCAAGTTAACTAATTAGTTATTACTGAGCTCCATGTTTTTAATGACTCGACGAATCTCTGGGGCTCCTTATAATACTAAAGTCACATCATCTAACAGCGTGGAACTAATCCAACAACTACCAAAAAGCATATGTGTATGTATTGTGTGTAAGGCAAATAAAGAGGAAGGTCCCAACGTATATAGCAGTTATAGTCTAGGCACTAAATGCCACCTAGTTCTCTATAACCAAGGCTCTGGTACCAATCTGTAACACCCCCAAAATACCGCAGCGGAAGACTGTGTCACAGGGGTGCTACTTCATAATACAAAGTACAAGTTATAGAAAACGAACTCTAAATGAGACGTTTTGAAAAGTTACCATTCGATTAATGAATTCAAAGTTACAAACATGAGATTCCAAAGTATGATACATAAATGTATACAAAATGTTGAATGGTAAATGATAAAAGCGTAAGTCTTCAGAATATGCAGCTTGACTCTAAGTTCCACGCACTAGCTATCGCCTTACTAACCTGAGATAAACATGCTAAAGTGTCAACACAATGGTTGGTGAGTTCATAGAGTTTGTCTTAAAACAGTTGAAAAGTCTTAAAAGAATATTCGCACAGCAAAGGCATCGTGAATCCACTCAGTTGCAGGTCCCACCATAAGAGACTTGCAACCTGTGTGTTCACAACCCACTGCTAATATATAGTATAATAAAGACATGTATAAGTTCATCAAGACAATTAAGCAATTAGTAGTGAGTCTCTACTTCATCTCCGAAGACCTCACTTTTATGATGTATCCAAACATTCGCAAATGTTAGGATGTATCAAAGACAACTGGGAGCCACTTCCCAAAGTTTACTGGGAGCCACTTCCCAAAGATATAAGTTTACTGGGAGCCACTTCCCAAAGATAAAAGACAGTCATGTATGTATGAAATCGAGTATAATGCCATCAAGTATAAGACAATCAAGTATAAAACAATCAAGTATAAATGTTTTGAGTATTTGTACAAGTAAGCAAGTAGTTGAGCATGTATCCCCCCCAAGAGTTAAAACAAGTACGAAAAGAGTAGGGGCTATGACTCACCTTAAGTCTATGTAATGAGAAATGAAAGTGGTAGTCGAATCGCGAAAGTCTCTAAGAGCAGCCTATAATAGAACGTTGCGACTTAGGTTTGAAGTGATGTCTAAGATACGAAGAATTGCCTATATATGTCTTGCATAATGTTCATGATGTAGTACTTTAGTATAATGTGTAAGTCTTTGAATATAAATGGCTTATGAAACATGTATAGGTTGTACATCTCTTACTACCGTTCGAGCCGACATAATTCAGAAGTCATGGAGTAAACGTTCGAGGAGCCAGGACACTTTAACTCGTAAATCCACAACTCATCTCGACGGCTTACTCAATGAACTCCTCACATGAGGCTCCCTACTATTGTAGTATTTGATAACATATATATATATATAAGCTTTCATCTTTAAAAGTTATATGGTCTTTAGCCGTGGCTTTGTCGTGACCTTGGTCATTGTTACCATGGTCTTGAGACTCAACCTTGGCTTTAGCCATGGTTGTGGTCTTGGCTTTAGGTCATTAGACCTCTTGGTCTTAGTAAAACATAACTATTATATAGTGACTTTGGTCTAAAAATGGGTTGTTAAGAATTTGAAGAAAATTATCACTCAGAAAGCGTTTTCAGGTCTCGAGCTTCTTTGTTCCTGAACGAAAACGTCGTTCCGGACAACTTTCATGTTTTAACTTTTTGATGAATTGGAGCAGAAGTGGGACTTTCAAAATCAAAATTTGATCAGAATGCTATTTAGGCAGTTTTGCCGTTTTGGTTTCGCTAACTTCAAATGGTCATAACTTTTGACTCGTGTACTCGTTTTGGGTGATTCAAATTGCTATGTTTTCCTTGTTAAGTCCTATTTAACAGTAAGTAAGTGTCAAATATCAAAGTTATACTATTTTGGTCGTGGTTCTCCATAAAAATCACTAGTTTGCTTGTTTACTTGTCATAAGTTAACATATGTATACCAATACTTGTTTTATCCATTTTTAAACATCATGAACACAATAACAAGAACATATATAGCATGAAAGAAACATAATAAACATGAAATGATATTGAGCAAGAAAGTGTAATAGGGTTTGCTTACAACTTTTGGCTTTCACTTAAGAAAGGAAGTCAAGTATAGAACTAGGACACTAAACCTAAGCTTGTAAACCCTTCACCATAACTCTTGTAACCCTTGCTAGCCTTGATCTACCCCTTGTGAAAACCACTTAACTTCAGCCCTAGTAACCTTGTGTAGCTCCTAATTCAACCATGGAATCACCAAACAAACTTAAGAACTAGGTAGAGAATACTAAGACCTTGAACTTTGTAGTGTAACTTGTATATTGAAGATCAAAGGATCATGGTGCTATGATTAAAGTGTGTGGCGTTTGATTTATGAAGAAAGAATGGAATGAGCTCTCTATTTATAGCATGAAGAGGAGGTTAGGAAGGTGTCTAGGAAAGTTCATTGAGGAGGTTAGTTTTTAGGATATTTTTGCTAAACTTGGAGACAAAGTTGTAAATAAGTATTGATCTAATGGCTAAAGTCATGAGATCATGCCACAAGTGTGAATCCCCCCCCCCCCCTAAGTCGTACATATAGAGATAAGGGTGACTAGATGAAAAAACTTGGTATTATCCTACTTATGTAGCTAGTTTTGGACCCGTAAATTGCTAACCGTAAGTTATTAAGTCACGAAACGTAAAACCAGGTATCCTAAAAATATGAAACTTATAAATATTGTTAAACATGTCAATATAGTCCATAATAAAATATAAAATGAGTGGTAGGTTCTATCGGGTGCGAAAACCCTGCTAAAAAACTGGAAACACGGGTCTAAAACGCGCAATTCGCGTAAAACGCTGAACTGAAAAACGTAAAATTCCAAAACTTTTGGAATTGTCCTAAAATGATAGAAAATCATTTTTCTATTGTTTATAATGTTTTATGGATATATCGGGATGCTGGAAGGACGTTTAAACCTAAAAGTAAGTCTCGGACACGGCTTTGTGATTTTTGCAGAAATGATCCGACGAGCGTCAAACTCTCGGATTATCGTTAAAATAGTTTAACTTACGAGAATATGAAATAAAAATTTCTGAGATGAATAGTGAAAAGTGAATAGTGAAATTTTCGGGAACAAAAGGTAACCTGAAATTGCGAATTGTTACAATTAAATACAACCAATTAAAACACAAACCGGGTTGACCCGGGACGCTTCAAACCCGGCGGGTTGACCCGGTTTAATTTGACCCATTTCCGACCCAACCTAGCAAGTTGACCCAGTTTAAATCGACCCATTTTTCGACCGGAACGGTTCAACCGGTTGAACCACCCGGGTCGAACCGGGTTTCAAAACATTATCCGTTACTTAAAAGTACAATGATTTACTCACATTGTACAACCAATTAAAAACAGGTCTATCAAATTAAGTACAACCAAATAAACACAAACCGGGTTGACCCGGGACTCTTCAAACCCGGCGGGTTGACCCAGTTTAATTAGACCCATTTTCGACCCAACCTAGCAAGTTAACCAGGTTTAAATCGACTCATTTTTCACCCGGAATGGTTCAACCGGTTGTCACACCCCCAGATTTGGGTCGCAGCGGAATGGAACCCGAGGGCGCAACTTTCATGGCAATCAAAGTACAAGGAAATAAAGAATGACCTCTAAGTGAGTCATTTTAAAACAAGCGTTTGATTTAACATAAAGTTTTACAAAACATCAGAGTTCACGTTCAAAACGCAAAACCAAACACTAGTTAAAGTAAAGACATCTTCATCATGATGTGCATCCATAACGTGACTCTAGCGTGGTCCATACATACTTATGCAAACTTCATTTAGTTACCTGAAAATACACGCTAAAACGTCAACATAATTGTTGGTGAGTTCATAGGTTTAAGTAAACAAGTATTTAGCGGAACACAAGATTTTCAGTGGAGATAACCATTATAACAAATACAATGTTAACTCAAAAATAAAATACAATGCCATGAGCTCATGACCCCGAAGCTCGACGTAATCACATGAAATCAATCATAATAATGCCCCTAGTAAGTGTTTGCCAGACACTCGGAAATAATCCGAATGATATGCGTCCGTTTAACAGGTTGGCGCGACCAACTCGGACGGGGTGTCAACCCAAATAGATCTATCCACAGCATTCGCGCTTACACGCATGTAATTAACGGTTCATGATAAAGGGGACTTTTGTGGCAGTAATCGGTAACTCAGGCAATGTAACAGTTTTATACTCATGTCCGCAATAAAATAAAGCAATGTATTTCCACCCCAAGTATTTGAAATCAAGTATTAAAAGTGTACAAGTGGGGCTATGACTCACCTTAGCAAAAGCAAATCCGATAGACAAAGTAGTAGGAAATAAGGTCCGGTAACTCTAAACGCAACCTAGATAGTACATATGCCTTAGATTCGAAAACAAGGTTAAGCATGCAAGTCATACACTATATTATCACTTGTACATGTTGTTGAAATTTTTATCGTCAAAAATGTAGGTAATCAAAGTGATTTCGTATTTAAGTTATCCACCATTTTAGAAAACGTAGCTTGTAAATCTCACGACCAAATATTAGTCGTCTTGTAAATGTATATTTTGAAAAACTCTAACGCACCTACTAAGTATACACTATGTCCTACCATTTATATGTACGTCATTTTAGCCAAAATACACTCTAAAGTGTCTAAAAATCCATTTTATATATTCTAACAGCTTTTCTAATAGCAAATAATAAGCCGTCAAAATTTATTATTTCGTTGTAACTTCTTTGGACTATAACTTTTGCGTCGTAACTCCGTTTTTCAAGTTCTATATATTCCCGCGAAGGTAATCAAGTATACTTTTGATTTTTCAAGGTCTCGGCTAGTCTAAATGTCATTTAACCTCAGTTTTCCTAGCTCAAAAATTCGGGACAGAAACCATTTTTCAGAAAAATATAGTTTTCGTCGTAAATCTTGAAAATAGCATATCTTTTTCGTTATAAGGCCGTTTCAACCCATTCAAGCGGCTATGTTTTCGTTGTTAAGTCTAGTTTCTATATTTCTAGCCCAATATAGTCGCCAAAGTGCTGATTTTTCTGTGAAGGGTCGGAGGGGACAGATTTGACATCTAAAATGCCAAACTATATTTACCAAATCCTTTTTGTCATCCTACTTATTTAACAACATCTCCAAAAATAATACTAGTTCATCCATCATCATCTCCACTAGAAATTAATGATCTAAACCTAAACTTAGCAATAGTCAAGAGTCCAAGTAAAAGATCATCAAGGATGCTTAAAACTACAAGTTTACTAACATCTAGATATATAATGTTTTCATCTTCAACTTCTTTTAGAGATTTTTACTAACAAATTTTCTTGTGATCAAAACTTGTACAAAATATATTTTCTTGCTAAAAGATCAAGGTGGATGTAAAATGTTTCAACATGTACCAAGTGATACTAAGTATATATACTAGACAAGCATAAAAAAATCATGAAGTATTAGTAGTGTAAAAAAAAAATCACTTACAAAGGTGATTAGTGAGATGAGGGTTGTAAAACACTAGTGTGACCCCAAGATTAGTACTCCAAACCCTTGTTAATCTACCCTAAGTACTCTTGAAAGTGCCAAACAAGCTCTCCTTCTTCCTTGCTCCTTAGGGTGGATCGAATGGGATGTAAGAGTGGGAGATAAGTGTGTTTTCTTTTTAACTAAAATGAAGAACTTGTTTTAGGTGTACATATATATAGCCCTATGGTCAAAGGTGGTCAAAAATATCTTTGCATGGTCCTTGTGGTCTTGCCGAATTTTAAGGAAAAAGGAGGGGGCAAATGGGTTGCTCTAGCCACCAAAATTAATTGCATGTCTCACCTAATAACAAGTTTGAAATTTTAATAGATTTTGTTGTGCTAGTTTTATACATTGTAGGGGGGGGGGGGCGGCTCATATGTCTAGGATAGGAAGAAAATGGTTTTTATTTGTATAAAATGTATATATTGAATGTATTGGGTAGTAAAAATATGTATTGGGTATTAGTTTGGTAGTTAACGGAAGTTATACGTAATTAAACGTAAGATATAAAGAATTTATCTTGGACATCGAAAAATATTTTTAGGACTTTGGTAATAGTTTTGGAAGTATAAAAATACCCTAAAAATAATTGTTGAGAAAGTCGGGTATGTCAAGTGTTACATTCTTGAATAAAAATTAACGTTATGTAGGATTTAAAAACCGTAAGTATTTAAAGAATAGAAATTCGTTTTATAGAATAAAATGGTGAACTGGGGAAGGAGCAAGGTACCGGAGCGTTGTGGATTAAAATTAACCTAAGTCCTAGAGTACTTAGAATTTAATTAGAAATTCGCGTCGGTTCAATTAAAAGGCTCATGTAAAAATGTTTCAAATCAAACGTCAAGAATTTAAATTCTAGTTTAGAAATTAGTATTGACCTGGGAAATAGCGGGTTGTGACATTCTACCCCCCTAAAAAGGGAATCTCGTCCGCGAGATTCAGTCAGCGTTGGTCATTGGAGTGTTTTTGGTGAAGAGGTGGGGGTACTTCTGACGAATCTGGTCTTCTCGTTCCCAAGTGAACTCAGGACCTCGTTGAGAATTCCAGCGAACTTTGACGATAGGAATTCGGCTATGTTTCAACTGTTTGACATCACGGTCCATAATCTCGACCGGTTCTTCGATAAAGTTAAGCTTGTCATCAAGCTGAATCTCTTCTAGCGGAATGATGAGGGATTCGTCGGCTAAGTACTTCTTGAGATTAGAAACATGAAATGTATTATGCACACTGCTGAGCTCCGGCGGAAGCTCAAGTCTGTAGGCCACTGGACCGACTCTAGCTAGAATCTTGAATGGTCCAATGAACCTGGGGCTTAACTTCCCGCGTTTTCCAAATCGTATAACGCCTTTCCAAGGCGATACCTTTAACATTACCATGTCGCCAACATTGAACTCCAAAGGCTTACGTCTCACATCGGCGTAACTCTTTTGACGATCTCTAGCAGCCTTTAATCTGTTCCGAATCTGAAAAATCTTCTCGGTTGTTTCGTGAACAATGTCCGGACCGGTGAGTTGAGCATCTCCGACTTCGGCCCAACAGATAGGTGATCGACATTTTCTACCGTATAATGCTTCGAATGGAGCGGCCTTTATGCTCGTGTGATAACTATTGTTGTAGGAAAACTCGATCAATGGCAAATGATCATCCCAACTATCCCCGAAATCGATCACACAGGCACGAAGCATGTCTTCTAGTGTTTGGATGGTTCTCTCACTCTGACCATCGGTTTGCGGATGATAGGCCGTGCTCATGTCAAGACGGGATCCAAAGGAATCATTAAGTAATTCCCAAAATCTTGAAGTGAATCGACTATCTCGATCTGAAATAATCGAAACTGGTACACCATGTCTAGATACAATTTCCTTGATGTAAATTCTGGCTAACTTCTCCATCTTATAGGTTTCCTTAATAGGTATGAAATGAGCTGACTTGGTGAGACGATCCACGATCACCCAAATTGCATCGTGACCGCTCGGAGTTTTAGGAAGTTTAGTGATGAAATCCATGGTGATACGCTCCCATTTCCATTGTGGGAGCTCGGGTTGTTGTAGTAAACCCGACGGTTTCTGGTATTCGGCCTTAACCTTGGAACAAGTAAGACATTTGCTGACATAAGTGGCAATGTCAGCCTTCATGTTCGGCCACCAATAAAGCTTCTTAAGGTCCTGATACATCTTATCGGAACCTGGGTGTATGGAATACTTTGACTTGTGGGATTCGTGCATGATCAAATCTCGCAAACCACCAAAATGTGGTATCCAACTTCTTTCTTTTAAACATAGCGTCCCATCTTCTCTTTTTGTAAAGCCATTCTTACTCTCTGGCATACCGTAGATATTTTCCTTAGGTCGATTTTCTGCTTTAAGGGCTTCAGTCTGGGCCTCAAGAATTTTGGATGGGAGTGGTGAACAAATTGTCATGCCCAGTGATCTTACTCTTAGAGGTTTAAGTCGCTCTTTTCTACTAAGAGCATCTGCTACAACATTTGCTTTGCCTGGGTGGTATCGAATTTCACAATCATAATCGCTGAGCAACTCTAACCAACGACGTTGCCTCATATTAAGCTCTTTCTGATCTAAGATATGTTGGAGACTTTTGTGATCCGTGTACACCGTACACTTAGTGCCATAGAGATAATGTCTCCAAATCTTTAGTGCAAAGACAACTGCTCCTAACTCCAAGTCATGAGTGGTATAATTCTTCTCATGCACCTTGAGTTGTCGAGAAGCGTAAGCTATGACTTTTTCTTTCTGCATTAATACAGCTCCAAGCCCTTTATACGAAGCATCACAATAGACTACAAAATTTTCCATTCCTTCGGGCAATGCCAAAATCGGCGCACTACAAAGTTTTTGTTTCAACAACTGGAAGGCGAATTCTTGTTTCTCTCCCCATTCGTACTTCTGGTTCTTCTGTGTCAATTTGGTCAAAGGACTAGCTATCTTAGAGAAACCTTCGATGAATCTTCTATAATACCCAGCAAGACCTAGAAATTGGCGAATCTCGGTGGGAGTCTTAGGGGTTTCCCAATCTTTGATAGCCTCGATCTTAGCGGGATCGACATGCAGTCCTTGACTATCAATTACGTGTCCTAAAAATTGTACTTTCCGAATCCAAAAATCGCACTTGGAAAACTTCGCATACAACTTCTCATTCTTGAGCAATTTTAAAATAGCCTTGAGGTGTTCTTCATGCTCTTCTTTGCTTTTAGAGTAGATTAGTATGTCGTCAATGAACACAATTACAAATTTGTCCAAATACGGCTTGCACACGCGATTCATGAGATCCATAAATACTGCCGGCGCATTAGTTAATCCAAACGGCATCACTTGGAACTCGTAGTGACCATAACGAGTCCTGAAGGCCGTCTTCGGGATATCTTCTTCCCGAACTCTAAGCTGATGATAACCCGACCTCAAATCAATCTTTGAGTAAAATTTTGAGCCTTGCAACTGATCGAACAAATCATCGATTCTTGGAAGTGGGTAACGGTTCTTCACTGTTAACTTGTTTAGCTCACGATAATCTATACACATTCGGAAAGACCCATCCTTCTTCTTTACAAATAAAACAGGTGCTCCCCAAGGCGAGGAACTTGGTCTGATGAATCCCTTGTCTAATAGTTCTTGTAACTGATTAGACAACTCTTGCAACTCAGATGGTGCTAGTCGGTAGGGTGCTCTAGCTACTGGTGCAGCTCCAGGAATCAGATCAATCTGAAACTCAACTTGTCGGGTAGGTGGTAATCCCGGCAATTCCTCAGGAAAGACCTCCGGGAAATCTCGGACAATTGGTACATCTTCCAATCGTTTCTCATCCGATTTCTTTTCGGTTATGTGTGCTAGAAAAGCGTAACATCCTTTCTTTATGTACTTTTCGGTCTTAATACATGATATTATACTCAATCGAGTTCCACTTCGTTCACCACGAATAACCAAGGTTTCACCATTATAAGGAAGATGAACAACCTTTTCATTGCAAATAATTCTCGCGTGATGTTTGGATAGCCAATCCATTCCAATTATGACGTCAAAACTACCAAGTTCAACAGGGATAAGGTCGATATGAAACGGATGGTTTAGGAAGTTAAAGGTACAACCGCGGATTATGGTGTCAGAGTCAACTATATCACCGTTAGCTAATTCGATTCTATAGATAGTGTCTAGAGTGGTTGGTGTGATGTTAAGTAAAGGAGCAAAAGTAGTAGACACAAAACTTCTATCGGCACCCGAATCAAATAAAACTGAAGCATAATGATTATTGAGAAGGAACGTACCCGTAACAACGTTCGGGTCCTCTCTAGCTTCCCTTCCTCGGAGATTGTAGACTCTTCCCCGAGCTCCATTATTCTGAGTCTCCGCACCCTTGTTCTTATCCTTTGGGCAATTATTCTTGTAATGTCCCGTTTCTCCGCATCCGAAACATGTACCAGGAATCCTCTGATTTGTTGCGGGAGTAGGAATTCTGCAGTCCTTGGTCATGTGACCCATCTTTTTGCAGTTACCACATATTGGAGGGCATGGACCTGGATTGTGGTGACGTTGGCAATTGTCACATTTAGGAAGAGTTCCGCCATATCCCTTTTTCTCAGCTGGGCCTGTTGCATAAGCCTTAACCACTTCTTGTTTCTTGTTTGGTTGTGGTGTAGCATTTCCTTCCTGAGTTGTATTCCATTTCCTCTTGTTGTTTCGATTGTTGTAGCGATTGTTGTAGTTGTTGCGGTTACTAGTATTGCCATCTCGAGCAGCCCTTGCTCGAACAACTTGGTCCATTAAATTGTGAGACATTCGAATTGCCTCATCCAGAGTACTTGGCTTAGAAGATGTGACATTTCCCTGAATATTAGGCGGAAGTCCCCAGATGTACCTTTCAATCCTTTTCCGTGTAGTGGAAACCATCTCAGGACAAAGAGTAGACAATTCATGGTGTCGCTTAGTATAAGCAGCAATGTCAACTCCTTTCACAGCTAAGTTCCAAAATTCAACTTCCATCTTTTGAACTTCATTTCTTGGACAATACTCGGCCATCATCATTTCCTTAAAATCAGCCCATGGTGTTTCAAAAGCAGTATCAATTCCCACTGATTGGGCATAAGAATTCCACCACGATAAGGCACCGTCCAGCAAGGTACCTGTAGCATATGCCACCTTACAGTCCTCTGCGCACTTACTCGTACGAAAAACCGATTCCAACTTCTCGAACCATCTTACCAAACCAACGGCTCCTTCAGTGCCACTAAAAGTCTGTGGCTTGCAAGCCGAAAATTCCCTGTAAGTACATCCACGAGCTGCAGGTTCAACTCTAGTCGCAATTCCACTAGCTTCCCCGCCATTGCCACTGTTGCGATTAGTTTCGTATTCAGCCATAGCAGCAGCAACTTGTTCAGCAACTCGTTGAGCAACAAGTCGATCAATGGCTGCGGCACTCATGTTTTGTTTCTTTGGTGGCATTGTTCTTCTAATCACAAGAAATAACAATGGTTAGTGTCCATAAGTAACAAAAGTCATCACAAGCGTATACATATAGCCATGACGTATACAAACCACAATAGGAGCAACCACAAGGATAGAAGTAATTCATAACAAGAATGAATCACGACGGGAACAACAATCAACCATAATAAATCACCATAGCCATAATATATTCACATCATGAGTAGATACAACCATGAAAATGATAGAAATATATCGCGACAAGGATAAATCATGATAAAAGTATACTGTGATAAGAGTCAACCATAGACATAATCCTAATATGCGTAGATCAACCACAACATATCCGAATAATACATGGAAAATCTCGGCTAACATAGGCCGATATCATCATATAGCATCATACCATAAGTCTACATAACTTGTTACGGTTTTGTACAACATACAAAATATCACAAGCGTCTTTAGTCATGCCACACACCCCGTGGCTAGGATATGGATACAAAAGCTACATAAGATACTAGTCTAGTCTAGCTACCACCTAGTGGAACACCCAAGCGACTCTGGAGCTCTCTGATCTGCCTGGTCAAGCTAGCTATGATGTCATCAGTCAGTCCCTGGCGGGTCTGGGAATCCTCAACAGTCTGCTCCAAAGTGGTAATCCGAGTACGACTCAAGAGCTGCTGATCCGTGAGACGTCCCCTCATGTGACGCTCATGCTGGATACTCTCACGAAGCTCTAAGATCTCATCTCTCCTGCGAGCATCTCGCTCCTCCAACTCAACAATACGTGCCGTAGCAATCTCTAGTCGGTCTCTAAGTGCCTCTCGCTCATCATGGGCATCTGCAGCTGAGGAATACTGATCCTCCTGATGCTGTGCGAGCTGACTCTGTAAATCTGCAACCTGCTCAAGAGTCTGGTCCAGAGTAGTCCCTAATCCAGCGACAGTCTGTTGGATGTCACCTCGACCAACCAACAAGAGTGCAACATCCCCCTCTAAGTCATAGATACGACCCAAAGGGAAATCATGGAGACGATCACAGACTCGGTCAAGTCGGTCCTCATGACGAACCAACCTAGCAATCAATAGAGGGATAGTATGATGAATAGGCTCTCGAGTGACCGGAAGGACTCGGGCACCAGCCATAGATGAGCTCTCACCTAACTCATAGGTACTAGGTGTACCCTCCTCATACCTCCAATCACTAAGAGTATCTGGAATGAATGACCACATGCGCGCGTCGACTCTACGACGTGCCTTGGGTCGATCAGATGCCTCAGCAGCAGCCTGGACGTAAGGGTCCGATGGTGAGGGTAGTATGGTGAAAGACCTCTTACGAGGTGGTAGAACAGTGTCTGGAATAGCTCCGGATGATGGTGATAGTGGAACAGTAGTAGTCTGACGGTAGGTGAAGACTGGTGGTGTAACATAAGAGGGTAACATATATGGAGGTGGTCGGAAGGATGAAGCAGGTAATGGTGCAACATCATCAGGTGATAGCCACTGCTGAGTCTCTAGGTACTGGTCATATGTCAGTGGTCCGTAGACAGGAGATGGTGATGGGACAGCTGTAGTCTGAGGGGTAGTAGAGAAAGGTAATGGTAATGAAGATGGTGTAATCGATGGTGATGGGAGAGTAGAGGTAACTGGTACTGATGGTGGAGTAGGTGCAGTCTCGTCATCCTCAAATGGCTCAGTCTCTGCGGAGACGTCGCCAGAGGGTGTGAGGGATGGAATAGCAGGTGATACTGGAACGGTAGGGGATGATGAGGTATCCTCAATGTCCGAGTCTGAGGGAATGATAATGGGATTAGTGGATGAGGACATGTCGCTGTGACCAGGTCAATAATAAAAAAAATACATACGTATGAGTATAAGTATAGTATAAGTACAAGTATAAGTAATTTGTATAAAATGAGTAAATGAAAGCATGTATAGTAATCGCCTACGCACATCATGATGTAGTGAAGTGTCGTGACCTAGTGGTTATAGTCTAGGGTCAATGATGCATCCTAGTTCTCTATAACCTTGGCTCTGGTACCAATCTGTCACACCCCCAGATTTGGGTCGCAGCGGAATGGAACCCGAGGGCGCAACTTTCATGGCAATCAAAGTACAAGGAAATAAAGAATGACCTCTAAGTGAGTCATTTTAAAACAAGCGTTTGATTTAACATAAAGTTTTACAAAACATCAGAGTTCACGTTCAAAACGCAAAACCAAACACTAGTTAAAGTAAAGACATCTTCATCATGATGTGCATCCATAACGTGACTCTAGCGTGGTCCATACATACTTATGCAAACTTCATTTAGTTACCTGAAAATACACGCTAAAACGTCAACATAATTGTTGGTGAGTTCATAGGTTTAAGTAAACAAGTATTTAGCGGAACACAAGATTTTCAGTGGAGATAACCATTATAACAAATACAATGTTAACTCAAAAATAAAATACAATGCCATGAGCTCATGACCCCGAAGCTCGACGTAATCACATGAAATCAATCATAATAATGCCCCTAGTAAGTGTTTGCCAGACACTCGGAAATAATCCGAATGATATGCGTCCGTTTAACAGGTTGGCGCGACCAACTCGGACGGGGTGTCAACCCAAATAGATCTATCCACAGCATTCGCGCTTACACGCATGTAATTAACGGTTCATGATAAAGGGGACTTTTGTGGCAGTAATCGGTAACTCAGGCAATGTAACAGTTTTATACTCATGTCCGCAATAAAATAAAGCAATGTATTTCCACCCCAAGTATTTGAAATCAAGTATTAAAAGTGTACAAGTGGGGCTATGACTCACCTTAGCAAAAGCAAATCCGATAGACAAAGTAGTAGGAAATAAGGTCCGGTAACTCTAAACGCAACCTAGATAGTACATATGCCTTAGATTCGAAAACAAGGTTAAGCATGCAAGTCATACACTATATTATCACTTGTACATGTTGTTGAAATTTTTATCGTCAAAAATGTAGGTAATCAAAGTGATTTCGTATTTAAGTTATCCACCATTTTAGAAAACGTAGCTTGTAAATCTCACGACCAAATATTAGTCGTCTTGTAAATGTATATTTTGAAAAACTCTAACGCACCTACTAAGTATACACTATGTCCTACCATTTATATGTACGTCATTTTAGCCAAAATACACTCTAAAGTGTCTAAAAATCCATTTTATATATTCTAACAGCTTTTCTAATAGCAAATAATAAGCCGTCAAAATTTATTATTTCGTTGTAACTTCTTTGGACTATAACTTTTGCGTCGTAACTCCGTTTTTCAAGTTCTATATATTCCCGCGAAGGTAATCAAGTATACTTTTGATTTTTCAAGGTCTCGGCTAGTCTAAATGTCATTTAACCTCAGTTTTCCTAGCTCAAAAATTCGGGACAGAAACCATTTTTCAGAAAAATATAGTTTTCGTCGTAAATCTTGAAAATAGCATATCTTTTTCGTTATAAGGCCGTTTCAACCCATTCAAGCGGCTATGTTTTCGTTGTTAAGTCTAGTTTCTATATTTCTAGCCCAATATAGTCGCCAAAGTGCTGATTTTTCTGTGAAGGGTCGGAGGGGACAGATTTGACATCTAAAATGCCAAACTATATTTACCAAATCCTTTTTGTCATCCTACTTATTTAACAACATCTCCAAAAATAATACTAGTTCATCCATCATCATCTCCACTAGAAATTAATGATCTAAACCTAAACTTAGCAATAGTCAAGAGTCCAAGTAAAAGATCATCAAGGATGCTTAAAACTACAAGTTTACTAACATCTAGATATATAATGTTTTCATCTTCAACTTCTTTTAGAGATTTTTACTAACAAATTTTCTTGTGATCAAAACTTGTACAAAATATATTTTCTTGCTAAAAGATCAAGGTGGATGTAAAATGTTTCAACATGTACCAAGTGATACTAAGTATATATACTAGACAAGCATAAAAAAATCATGAAGTATTAGTAGTGTAAAAAAAAAATCACTTACAAAGGTGATTAGTGAGATGAGGGTTGTAAAACACTAGTGTGACCCCAAGATTAGTACTCCAAACCCTTGTTAATCTACCCTAAGTACTCTTGAAAGTGCCAAACAAGCTCTCCTTCTTCCTTGCTCCTTAGGGTGGATCGAATGGGATGTAAGAGTGGGAGATAAGTGTGTTTTCTTTTTAACTAAAATGAAGAACTTGTTTTAGGTGTACATATATATAGCCCTATGGTCAAAGGTGGTCAAAAATATCTTTGCATGGTCCTTGTGGTCTTGCCGAATTTTAAGGAAAAAGGAGGGGGCAAATGGGTTGCTCTAGCCACCAAAATTAATTGCATGTCTCACCTAATAACAAGTTTGAAATTTTAATAGATTTTGTTGTGCTAGTTTTATACATTGTAGGGGGGGGGGGGCGGCTCATATGTCTAGGATAGGAAGAAAATGGTTTTTATTTGTATAAAATGTATATATTGAATGTATTGGGTAGTAAAAATATGTATTGGGTATTAGTTTGGTAGTTAACGGAAGTTATACGTAATTAAACGTAAGATATAAAGAATTTATCTTGGACATCGAAAAATATTTTTAGGACTTTGGTAATAGTTTTGGAAGTATAAAAATACCCTAAAAATAATTGTTGAGAAAGTCGGGTATGTCAAGTGTTACATTCTTGAATAAAAATTAACGTTATGTAGGATTTAAAAACCGTAAGTATTTAAAGAATAGAAATTCGTTTTATAGAATAAAATGGTGAACTGGGGAAGGAGCAAGGTACCGGAGCGTTGTGGATTAAAATTAACCTAAGTCCTAGAGTACTTAGAATTTAATTAGAAATTCGCGTCGGTTCAATTAAAAGGCTCATGTAAAAATGTTTCAAATCAAACGTCAAGAATTTAAATTCTAGTTTAGAAATTAGTATTGACCTGGGAAATAGCGGGTTGTGACACCGGTTGAACCACCCGAGTAGAACCGGGTTTCAAAACATTATGTTTAATTCCCAAATCTTCAAACTTTTATTATTTTTCGTTTATAACCTATAATTTTTTTATCAATAAACTATCTACCGCTATAAAAAATCTCGTTGCTATGACAAAATTGTACAAAAATGTACGAAAACGTAGTAAACGTTTCATAACGTTTTAATACAGAGGAAAACATTCAGAAAAGCTAAGAACATATGAAAACGAGCGAAAGTTGCCGAAAACATTCAAAATGGATGAAATCGGTCGAAAAGGGTCGCAATCGGTCGTAGACGGACTAAAACGGACTAAATCCATCGAAATCTGCCAAAAATTGTCAACGTCGGTCGAAAACTAGCGACATCAATCAAAATCGATTGGAAACGGTCAAAAAGGGACGAAAAACGTTACAAACGGATGAAAACGTTAAAAAAATACAAAACGTATAAAATGTTGTATAGTATTTGTATTCGTTTACAAAATCCAATGCACATGACCCATGACCCATGTTAATTACCCATTGTCGATCACCAATCATGTATTGGTCGATAACATATATGACATGTCACTACAACCCAATATTAATGCACATGACCCATTACTGATACGTGGGAATCGCACCAGGCTTTACCTCTCAAGGGATCTTGAGAAGCTTACAACCCCTACCAGGCAGTGTACCTGATCGTTGTAGTATAGTATAGTGACAAGTACCGGGGGATTGATCGTTCAGCTAGGAATAGTGTCGCTAGGATTAGAAAACCTAAATACTAGTTCTAAAGATGAGGGATGATTATTTTTGTATTTTTATATTTTTTTAGAAAGCAAGTAAAAATCTCGGGTTTGAAGAATTTGGGCGGAATTAGTTGTTAGTCAACTAACCCAATACTAAAGATGCAATCAAAATAAAATACTAAAAATGAAAATAAACTAAATTAACTAAGGTTGTGAGCAATAAGTGGAGAAATTGTGTTTACTTAGATTTCACTACTTCTTAGATATCTTTTACACGTTAATTACTTGTTATAGTTGCGTGGATGACGGATTGTATTCCTTAATACCATTCATGGGGTGGCGCACTTAATTCCCCAATCCTATGAGTGCCTACTTCACTCCTATGTCGAGCCGGCTAAGAAGCTCCTAACATGGGATCATTAGAATTTACTCATGCATTAAATACAACCAATAAAACCTAGTGCACGTCAGTTCATGTTTATTAAGACGTTCAAGCATGTTACCAATTGGAGATCTGCCAATTTTCTTAAGCCTAACATCGAAATCATTCATCCAATACAACCATAAACAAGTAATCAACACATAATTAACATCCAGGTTTCATTAGATCTAAGCAAACACAAGATAGATCTAGCCTAGCATGATAGAATTAAGACAAGAACAAGATATAGACAACCAACACATAGAATATTGATTGAATTAAAAGATCACTTATCTCAATTACACATGAAAGGGTTCAAGGGCTGAAAACCCTTGAAAAACCTGTAAAGTTCGTACTAAGTTCGGCCTTAGGGTTTCTCCAAAACTTCCCCCTTTTTATGAATGAAAATTAGAAAACTATATATAGGAAATTGAGGCTGACGGCGTCAAGACAAAATTGGTGATGCCGTCATCTCGCCGCCAAAAGAATTCTCGGACTGCCTTGATCTACTTCTGACGCCGTCACGTTATAATGTTTTCCAGGCCGTCACGTATTTTACTCTTGACGCTCTACCATGTGACGCCTTCAATTCTGTACTGGGCCGTCATGAAATTACTCTTGACGCCATCAGGATTTTCTTCTTGACACCATCACCTACTGTTCCCAGCAAGGAAAATTAAGACTTTGGCGTTTTCTTCACTTTTATGCTCCAAAAACGTCCGAATTGCTTCCTTTTCCAGATTTCTCTCCTAAAGTACCTAAAATCACAAAAGGAACGATTTAGGGCAATATTTGATCAAATAAATTCAATTCCGGGCTTAAATGACCCCCTAAAAATGGTTCATTTTTCGCCTCATCATATACCCTTACACTTGAGATTTGCTTGTCCTCAAGCAAATGCGCTTTTAGTCTAATCAAAATACAAGTTATGGGTCATTTAACACTAATATAAAAGTAATTACAACAAATAATCGTTCCACTAAAGACCAAAGACAAGCACGGAGGTCATACACTAGCACCTCACAAATAGTGTTTAGATACTCACATCTCTCGGGTGTAATAAAGTATAAATTACAATATGGAAACGGAAGATATCTCTCACTACCTGTCATAGCAAAGTAGATTACCATTGGCTTGGGAAAGGATCAAACCTCCACCACATGGCGTAAGCATCTAGGATAAACTATCGAAGAGGTCTTTTAAAGGGTTGTAACGTTAGGTGTAGGGATATGAAATACACGGTTTTGTTGGATAAAGGAAGTTTTTACTGGTGGCGAGTTAACAATCTTGATTAATTACATATACAATATGGCGTTGCTAAGCCAAGACTGGACTCGACTTAAGCTAATAAATGAAAAATAACAAAAATATAAAATGAACATAGAATGAAAAGGGATGGTAGTCCGTATGTTTTTTTTCTCTTTTTTCTATTTCTATTTTTTTTCTTTTTTTTCTTTTTTTTTTTTGCATACACTCTTACCCTACCATCCAAAATAATACATCATAGGGAATGAACATTCCCCTTACACTTGAATTTTTACATACTTTACAATAAACTAATCTAATGACTCGAATCAAGAAAATCAAAACACTTGGAGTACTTTTAAGATTAACGTACATATGGGGGTAATAAATGATGTTCTTCCCCATTACTCCATAAATAAGTACTTTACCCATGAGTCCCAATCGTCCCAAAACAATATGTACAAGGATATGACTCGACTTAGCAACCATGTAATCAATTAGATAATTAACTTAGGGTTTAACAAATAACAATAATGCACTAAAAATGAGCGCATACACGGAAGGCTAAGGCGATTTGGTTGTATATTTAAGTGGGGTGTAACAAATTCTTCCTTTAAGTAAGATGCTTAAAGTTAGAAATGAAAAGATAGGCTCGGAGGGGTGTACTAGGGGTTTCGTGTACTAAAAATGAGTACAACGCTAAGGTGTGGGAAAAATTAGTTGACTTAACTAGCCAAGTAATATGACTTAAATGGTCAAGTAATTATAATACGGGTTTAACACAAGGGAGATCCTAATGCCTCTTATCATGTAGTAAATCCTACTACACGAATGTAGTCTCACTAGCGGTCTCGGGATACATCACTAACGCAAGTTCTAGAATCTAAATGCTACCGGTACACTCATAAGCACTAATAGTAAATGCTTTTCCTATCAAATCTAAAGGTGAACCTCACATATTTGGGTGGAAAATTTTTCTGAATATACGGTTATGTGCTAGTCATACAATCTCCTATCCATGAGACGCTTGCTATGGCTAAAGTTTCACTCCTAAATGTTGTAAAAAATTTTAAATTTGGCGCTAAAATTGCACTAACAAGTGTTTCTCATAGTTTTCTTACACATCTACCATTAAACAAAACAAACTCAAGCGAAAGTGCATATGTAAGGTATCATCTTTTTACCCTCCCCTTAGACTTAGGATGAAAATTGTCCCCAATGTTCAAGTAAAGAATGTAAAAGTGAAAAAGTAAAAAGAATGAAATCAAACACTCCCCTAATTCGCTCGGTATGGATAATAAGGTGACCAGGTTAGATCTTCCTCCAAGAAAATGAACAATCAAAGCTTCCCTTCCAGAATATAAATCATCTTCTTGTCATACATAACCTGTAAATCCTGAAAAAAACAAACAAGACAACCTGGCATAAAATCGGCGGCAATCTATATAAGTTACTAAATCCTAGAAAACAAAATAAGATATAATGCTTGTAGAATGAAGTTTGCAGATTTCCTGGAGAATATAAAACTTAACAATTCACAAAAATTTTAAGACTCCGTTAGAAAAACAAAACCGGTAAAATTTCTAGATTTTTACACGTGACGCCGTCAAGAGTAATCTCATGACGCCGTCAGAAGTGATCTGCAGAAATTCTTTTGTTATGTTTCCGGAAAATTTCTGGAAAAACTTGGTCCTACTTCCTGGAAAATCCTGCAAAACTTCATTATGACTCAATACAAGCATTTGACTCTAACAAGTACTAATACACATGTCCATTTAATATTGTTGTGGTTCATGCTCAATTTCGTTCTTATAAACAAATTTGGATCTCCCTTACACTTATCTTTTGCAAAATACCTTTATATGCAATTAAGACGAAGTTAAAAACAAAATAAAGCATTTTCACAATTTACTTTTAAACATGAGCCACAAACAATAAAAATAGAACATGCATACGGAAACAAATGAAATCAAACAAACAAACAAACAAATAAAAACACACAAAACATGGGTTGCCTCCCAAGAAGCGCTTGTTTTTGTTCGAGTCACGAGCCTGACTCTACCCTTATTTAACGGAAATAGGAGAGGTTCTCCCTACACTTAGGATTAAGTGTGGGTGAAAGTAGCGATACACACCCTTAGGGTGTGAATATGCCACGTGAGGTGAAGGGGGTGAGTGAATGGCTTCCTTCATCCTAAAACTACCCGGATAATATTGGTTGATGGGTGGGTCGTTTCCTCTTTTGTCTCCTAGAAATATATCTAAGGATGGAAAGGAGTGTAAAGATTGAGGCTCCGGTTCATCAACACTAGGAAATTCCCTAGAACTAGGAGTAAGGTTATCACTACAAGTATTCAAACCTATATCCTCAAGTGGTGTCTGGTCCAAGGGTTCTACCTCCATTGGAATTCCTAAAGTTTCTTCTACTTCCTTCGGGTAAGTCACGGGCGGTGTGTGTGCCTCAAATGATGGTTGAGTATTTTGTGGGCTTTTGTTATTGACCTCATCATTCCATGTGTTAATATCACCTATATCCTCAACATATGTTTTATTATAATCTAACCCTAACATTCTCCCAAGTATCTCACGTGCTTCTCTAGGCATCTCAACTTCTATGTCCGAATCAGAAGGATCATCTTCAATATTCTGACTGCTATATACAAATTGCCCAAGAGATTCATCATCTGTTTCTTGAGATTCATCATCATTGATCATAAAACCTAGGTCTTTTTGATCACTGTGATTATGCTCGGCTAAATCCTCCTCAATTGTTTTCTTAGGTAGTGATAATAGCAAACCTAGTGCTTCATCCAACTTTTGATTTGTTGCAATGGCTCTCTCCATAATTTCTTGGCAAACTAGGTCGCATTTCCTATTGGCCTCACTAAAACTAGATCTTAAACATAGAGGTTGTTCATAAGAATCTATCCTAGGTGAAGGCTCATATGATTCATAGCTGTCTCTAAATGAGGTATTTTGAACTCTTTGGTGTGTTAGCCGCTCAACCCTTTCTTATAATCTTAGATGTCTAAGTGTAAAGTCCATTTGAAGCAAATTACAAACAAAATCACAAAGAAAAGATAGACTACGAGAAAGCTAGAAAATAAAAAGAAAAAAGCTCGCTTGATAGGAATCTAATGAATAGACCTAATAAAAATCAAATTCAACCTAAACAATAACTATTCCCCGGGCTGCGGCGCCAAAAACTTGATACGTGGGAATCGCACCAGGCTTTACCTCTCAAGGGATCTTGAAAAGCTTACAACCCGCACCAGGCAGTGTACCTGATCGTTGTAGTATAGTATAGTGACATGTACCGGAGGATTGATCGTTCAGCTAGGAATAGTGTCGCTAGGATTAGAAAACCTAAATACTAGTTCTAAAGATGGGGGATGATTATTTTTGTATTTTTATATTTTTTTTAGAAAGTAAGTAAAAATCTCGGGTTTGAAGAATTTGGGCGGAATTTGTTGTTAGTCAACTAACCCAATACTAAATATGCAATCAAAATAAAATACTAAAAATGAAAATAAAATAAGTGGAGAAATTGTGTTTACTTAGATTTCACTACTCCTTAGATATCTTTTACATGTTAATTACTTGTTATAGTTGTGTGGATGAAGGATTGTATTCCTTAATACCATTCATGGGGTGGCGCACTTAATTCCCCAATCCTATGAGTGCCTACTTCACTCCTATGTCAAGCCGGCTAAGAAGCTCCGAACATGGGATCATTTGAATTTACTCATGCATTAAATACAACCAATAAAACCTAGTGCACGTCAGTTCATGTTTCTTAAGACGTTCAAGCATGTTACCAATTGGAGATCTGCCAGTTTTCTTAAGCCTATTCATCCAATACAACCATAAACAAGTAATCAACACATAATTAACATCCAGGTTTCATTAGATCTAAGCAAACACAAGATAGATCTAGCCTAGCATGGTAGAATTAAGACAAGAACAAGATATAGACAACCAACACATAGACATATTGATTGAATTAAAAGATCACTTATCTCAATTACACATGAAACGGAGAAAAATGGCGACAAAAACTAACGAATCCGATTCTTAACTAATTACACATCCTTTGATTCTTTGCTATCGTGGGTCGGTGGTATTGTTCTTTGATTCTCCTTTTTTTTTTGTTTTGCGCCGACTATTAAGGATTCCAAATTAATATTCATTCCTTATTGCATGGTGGGATACTAAATTTACTAATTGTCCATGATAGTGGGTCGGTGCTAGCAGCGATTATATTCATTGGCTAATCATTGCCTTATCTTAATTATTATCTTGTGTCAATAATGAGTGTCGGTTGAATTAATGATGGGTATTTAATCCCTGGAAAGGGTTTCGTTGATTTATTAATTGGTGTGTCGATTTGGTGGTGATTTTTTTAGGGGTTTTTTCTGTTTCGCTATTGTTGATTATTTGGGTTTCGTTTCTGCTTTTTGCTTACTATTTTGCTTCGTATTTGGTATGGATTCATCTAACAAGTCTACTAAATCCTCAATACGCCCTGATTCCAATCTGATTGCTAATGCTCCTATCTTAAAGTCGATTTTGAAGAATAAGGGTGTTGCTAGGGTTATAACATCGCATGTTACTGAAGTACCATCATTTGAGCAGCATGAGGGTGGTGAGGATGTTTCGTTGGTGTTTGGTATTGCTGCTAAGATTAAGAATGTGGATGGCCAGATGTTGGGTAAAGATGATAAGCTTTTGAATACCAAACGTGTGGTTACTTTCGTTGATCAGGTGGATGTTTTGACTAAGAACGTGGATGTTTCTGCTCATGTGGAGTCGGCTGTGATTGGTATGGCTTCTCATGGTACTAATACTCCTAATTCTGATTCTGTGGTCAATGATAAGATTAATAATGAACGTAAGGTTAGTGAGGATGGCTCACAAGCCCCTAAACTCTCATATGCTTCAATGTTCAAGTCTAAGAATGCGTTTAAATCTGTTAACATATTTGAACTACGTAATGATGATCGTGTTGAAGGGGCTCATGTTACAATTCCGCTTAAGGAAATTAAGGATGTTTCGGCTCGGTTTGCTAACACGCTTTACGGGTATTTTATTGGTAAACGTCTTGGATTGCCTATTGTGGAGAATTATGTGAAGAATACTTGGGCTAAGTATGGGTTAGAACGTGTTATGTTGAATAATGGGTTCTTTTTATTTCAATTTTCCACAAAGGACGGTATGGATCAAATATTAGAATCTGGTCCGTGGTTAATACGATCGGTTCCTATCTTTTTGAACGTATGGACTCCTAATACTACGCTAACTAAGGAAGAGGTAACTTCAGCCCCCTTATGGGTGAAGTTACATAATGTGCCAATTGTTGCTTATACGGAGGTTGGGTTAAGCTTGATTACGACTCAAATTGGTAAACCTATCATGTTGGATTCGTACACTAGTACTATGTGTGTTAAGTCTTGGGGTCGGAATTCATATGCTCGAGCTCTTGTTGAAGTGTCTTCTATTAATGAGTTAATGGATCATGTGGTTGTGGCAATTCCGTTTCCTAATGGTTTAGGCTATTCGTTGGAACGTATTGATATTGAATATGAATGGCAGCCCCCAAGGTGTGGATTGTGCAAAATTTTTGATCATAATGATGCTGCATGTCCCAAGAAGGTTAAACAATCTAGTGTGAAGTCTAATATTGATGAGGAGGGCTTTGTTGAAGCAACTAAGCGTAAGGGTAAGGGTAAGGCGACAACTCATGAGAAGGTTATCGATGGAATTCGTTTTACAAAACCTAAGGTTACATTTAATTACCGTTGGCAGCCGGTCTCGAAAACTAAAGGTGGATCTGATGGAGCGTCGTCTTCTAAGGGTAATGGTAATAATAAGGAACCTACTGTTCCTAAGGAAGGTGTGGAGAATGGTGCTTCATCTTCTAAGGTTCATGGTACTATTAATGAATCGAGAGATAAAAATGTGGAAGCTGGTCTTAATTCATTAAATAATCAGGTTAAATGTAATGATTCAGCCCCTTCTAAGTATATTCATGATGATTTAAGTGATATAGTCACTAAGAATTCTTTTGGAGCACTTAATGATGATGTGACCAGTTCTGAATTTGGATTTGAGGAGGATTCTTCTCATGAGAATAAAGGGGTTCAAGAAGTGGATAGTGATACGGATAATGAGGTTGATGAGTATATTGAATGTGGTAATCGAAACAAGGTCACGAGTAATCGAAAGGAAGCAAGCACTTCCTCTGTTGATGTTCTTCATGTATAGTATCGCTTCATGGAATATAAGGGGAATGAACCAATCCCCTAAACAAAATGAGGTTCGTCAGGTTATTTGTGAAAATCAACTTTCTATTTGTGCTATTTTGGAATCGCATGTCTCTAATTCTCGTCTTCAGGAGTTATGTATGAGGGTGTTTAAAGGTTGGGATTGGACTTCTAATGGTAATTTTTGTAGTAGTGGTTCTCGTATCATTTTGGGTTGGAATGTGGATGCGGTTGATTTGAATGTGGTTGCTATGACTGATCAAGTGATCCATACTTTCATTCGATTTAAGGCTGATAAAAAGGAGTTGTTTTGTTCTTTTATTTATGCTCACAATAAGTATATTAATCGGAGACCCCTATGGGATAATCTTGGTTTACATAATCAGCTGGTTCATAATCGCCCTTGGTGTGTTCTTGGGGATTTCAATTCAGCTCTTAATTTAGAAGATAAGGTTGAGGGTTCTTCGGTTATTGATATTGCTATGCGGGAATTTAAGGAGTGTGTGGATGCTAATGAGTTGGTTGATGTAAACCGTTCAGGGCTGCAATTTACTTGGACTCAAAAGCCGAGAGGTTATGATGGTACTTTGAGGAAGATTGATCGCATAATGGCTAATCTTGGGTTTTTGGATTCGTTTGCTGGTGCTCATGCAATCTTTCAACCGTACCGTGTTTCTGATCACTCCCCGGATATTCTTCATATTCCTACGATGTGTAAGTTTAAACCTAGGCCTTTTAAATTCTCAAATATTCTTGTTCAGAATTCAAGGTTTAAACAGCAAGTTCAAGAGTGTTGGGGTACTTTGGTAAGTGGTTTTCATATGTTTAAAGTGGTTAGTAAATTGAAGGCGCTTAAAAAGCCTTTTCGGAGTATGCTTTTCCGAGAAGGGAATATTCATGAGAATATTACTAAACTTCGTCATGAATTGGATGAGGTTCAACGTGCCCTTGATTTGGATCCTTTTAATGTTGATTTGCGTGAGGAGGAAGCTTGTTATCTAAATGCTTTCAATGAGGTTGTTTTGAAGGAAGAATGTTTTCTCAAGCAAAAGGCTAAGGTTGAATGGCTTCGAGTTGGTGACTCGAATTCTGCATATTTTCATAAGGTTGTTAAGAGTAGGAAAGCTAGGAGTCGGATTGATTCTATTTGTGATGGAAATGGTGTGCATTTGGTGGAGGATCAGATTCCTAATGCTTTTGTATCTTATTTTACATCTTTCCTTGGTCAAGAGGGGCCTATTTTACCATTGGATGATTCAGCTCTTTTCACATCGACTCTTGATCCTAATGTGGCTCTTGATATGGTTCGCGATGTTACGTCTCGTGAGGTCAAAGATGCTATATTTTCTATGGGAGATGATAAGGCGCCGGGTCCAGATGGTTATTCGGCTGCGTTTTTTAAGGGTGCTTGGGATATTATTTCGAATGATGTTACTAAGGCGGTCCAGGAATTTTTTGTTAATGGTAAATTGTTGAAAGAGATTAATCATACTACCATTGCCCTTTTGCCTAAGATCAATTCTCCAACTCGGATAACTGATTTTAGGCCTATTTCATGTTGCAATGTGATTTTCAAGTGTATTAGCAAGATTATTGCCAACCGGATTAAGGAGAGCCTTAGCACTTTGGTTAGTCCGAACCAGTCTGCATTTATTCCAGGTAGACGGATTGCTGATAACATTCTGCTTACTCAGGAGCTTATGCATAATTATCACCTTGATCATGGTCCGTCTAGATGTGCTTTTAAGGTGGATATTCAGAAGGCGTACGATACGGTTAATTGGCAATTTTTGAGGTGTATTCTGGTTCGTTTTGGTTTTCATTCTTGTATGGTTCACTGGATTATGGAATGCGTTTCTACTACGTCGTTTTCTATTAGTGTGAATGGCATCTTGCATGGTTATTTTTAAGGGTAAGCGTGGTCTTAGGCAAGGGGATCCGTTATCGCCTTATCTTTTCACGCTTGTTATGGAGGTGCTTACCCTTATTTTGCGGCGTCGCGTTCGGGATTCTGATCTGTTCACCTTCCATCACAAATGCTCGCAACTTAATTTAATTAATCTTTGTTTTGCTGATGATTTGTTCTTGTTTGCTCATGGTGATGCGCTTTCGGCTGGTGTTATTATGGATTCCTTAGAGGAGTTCAAGGATGTGTCGGGCTTGTCTCCTAGCTTACCCAAGAGTACGGCTTATTTTTGTAATGTTCTCAATCATGTTAAGCTTGCTATTTTGCAGATTCTTCCATTTGTTGAAGGGACGTTGCCTGTGAAATATCTTGGGGTGCCATTGGTTACTGCTAGATTGATATTTAGAGATTGTAAGGAATTGGTGGAGAAGCTTTCTAATCGCATTAATGATTGGAGGAATAAATTCCTCTCCTTTGCTGGTCGACTTTAGCTGATTCAATCTGTTCTGTCTTCTATGCATATTTATTGGGCCTCGGTTTTTATTCTCCCTGCTCGTATTGTGTATGATCTTGAGCAGCTTATGCGGGGTTTCCTTTGGAAAGGTAATTCTAAAGTTGCTTGGGAGGTTGTGTGCTTACCTAAACAGGAGGGTGGGCTTGGGATTCGTAGACTTGAATCTTTTAATACGGCTCTAATTGATGCTCATATTTGGCGTTTGTTCAATTCTATGGATTCTTTATGGGTGAAATGGATTCATACATATAGGCTGCGTGGTCGCAACTTTTGGGATGTTCCATGCCGTGGTAATATGTCTTGGAGTTGGCGGAAGATTCTTCATATTAGGCCTCTTGTTAGGCAATTTTTTTGGTATAATATTAGGAATGGTTTGAAGGTTTCAGCTTGGTTTGATAAGTGGTGTTCGGTTGGTCCTCTCTCTCTTTTTGTGTCTTCGAGGGATATTTATCAGGCTGGTTTCTCTTCAAATTCTTTGGTTCGGGACATTATTTTGGAGGATTCTTGGGCTTGGCCGACTAGGTGGGGAGATCGGTATCCAATGCTTACATCAATTTCAGTTCCTACTTTAAATGATGATATGGATGATCGTTTAGTTTGGAAGACGGGTGATGGTCATGTTAAGTCTTTCTCTGTCTCTTCTGTTTGGGAGAGTATTCGGCCACGTGGTCAGATTGTTGATTGGTTTCCTCTTGTTTGGTTCACGCATCGTATCCCGAGGCATGCTTTTCATTTGTGGTTGGTTTTGAGAAGGAGGCTTCGTACTCAGGATATGCTTCGCTCTAATGATCCCACGAGAGACGCCCTTGTGTGCCCTTTATGCAACACTCAACCAGATTCTCATAATCATCTTTTCTTTGAGTGTTTGTTTTCTTTTCAGGTTTGGGACTCTTTGAAGGTGTTTGCTGGTCTTACGGATATTCCTTCTATTTTAGAGGATGTGGTGCATCACTTGATCCCAATATCTACATCTCGGTCTGTGAGAAGTGTTGTTTCAAAGCTTTTGTTTGCGGCGACTTCTTATTTTATTTGGCAAGAAAGGAACAACAGGATTTTCAAGCAGCAACGTCGGTCTGAAAGTCAATTGATTGAAGTCATTAAATCAACGGTGCGTTTGAAGCTTCTTACGTGTCGTTTCAAAAGGAGGGTGAATGTGCTTAATCTATTGCGTGTTTGGCGGCTGCCTATGACTCTTATGCATTCTTAAATGGCGAGTTCAATTCTTGATGATGCTTTCTTGGTTTGGGAGCGTATGGCTGGTCTTGAATCCTTGGTTGTTGTTTTTGGCGGTTGTTGGTGTTCGTTGGAGATTCGGGTGAGTGCTGTACTCTTTTTCCCTACTCCAAGGTTTTCTCTCTGGGTTTTTACTTGGAAAGGGTTTTAAGGAGGCAGGCTCATCTGGTTCATCAATCTCCCTCAAAGAGATGGGCGGATATATGTGGTCATTCATGTGTCATTAGATGGTTATTTCCGGTTGGTGTATTGGTTATTGTATTTATTTATTGTTTTAACGCTTAGTGGCCTGTCACAAGCGTTTTAGTTGGATGTTCAAGCGTTGCTTGAGGTTAATGTGGTACTTCAGCCACATTCCATTGTACTTAAACGTTTTTTGGTGTAATATAATTTACCGGGTTGAATGCCCTTTACCCAAAAAAAAAAAAAAAAAAAAAAAATTACACATGAAACGGTTCAAGGGCAAAAAACCCTTGAAAAACCTGTAAAGTCCATACTAAGTTCGGCCTTAGGGTTTCTCCAAAACATCCCCCTTTTTATGAATGAAAATTAGAAAACTATATATAGGAAATTGAGGCTGACGGCGTCAAGACAAAATTGGTGACGCCGTCATCTCGCCGCCAAAAGAATTCTCGGACTGCCTTGATATACTTCTGACGCCGTCACGTTATAATGTTTTCCAGGCCGTCACGTATTTTACTCTTGACGCTCTACCATGTGACGCCTTCAATTCTGTACTGGGCCGTCATGAAAATTACTCTTGACGCCGTCAGGATTTTTTTCTTGATGCCGTCACCTACTATTCCCAGCAAGGAAAATTAAGACTTTGGCGTTTTCTTCACTTTTATGCTCCAAAAACGTCCGAATTGCTTCCTTTTCCAGATTTCTCTCCCAAAGTAACTAAAATCACAAAAGGAACGATTTAGGCAATATTTGATCAAATAAATTCAATTTCGGGCTTAAATGACCCCCTAAAAACGGTTCATTTTTCGCCTCATCATATACGCTTACATTTGAGATTTGCTTGTCCTCAAGCAAATGCACTTTTATTCTAATCAAAATACAAGTTAGGGGTCATTTAACACTAATATAAAAGTAATTACAACAAATAATTGTTCCACTAAAGACCAAAGACAAGCACGGAGGTCATACACTAGCACCTCACAAATAGATACTCACATCTCTCGGGTGTAATAAAATATAAATTACAATATGGAAACGGAAGATATCTCTCACTACCTGTCATAGAAAAATAGTTTACCATAGGCTTGGGAAAGGATCAAACCTCCACCACATGGCGTAAGCACCTAGGATAAACTATCAAAGAGGTCTTTTAAAGGGTTGCAATGTTAGGTGTAAGGATATGAAATACACGGTTTTGTTGGATAAAGAAAGTTTTTACTGGTGGCGAGTTAACAATCTTGATTAATTACATATACAATATGGCGTTGCTAAGCCAAGACTAGACTCGACTTAAGCTAATAAATGAAAAATAACAAAAAACATAAAATGAACATAGAATGAAAAGGGATGGTAGTCCGTATGTTTTTTTCTCTTTTTTCTTTTTCTATTTTCTATTTTTTTTTTTTTTTTTTTTTTTTTTTTTTTTTTTTGCATACACTCTTACCCTACCATCCAAAATAATACATCATAGGGAATGAACATTCCCCTTACACTTGAATTTTTACATACTTTACAATAAACTAATCTAATGATTCGAATCAAGAAAATCAAAACACTTGGAGTACTTTTAAGATTAACGTACATATGGGGGTAATAAATGATGTTCTTCCCCATTACTCCATAAATAAGTACTTTACCCATGAGTCCCAATCGTCCCAAAACAATATGTACAAGGATATGACTCGACTTAGCAACCATGTAATCAATTAGACAATTAACTTAGGGTTTAACAAATAACAATAATGCACTAAAAATGAGCGCATACACGGAAGGCTAAGGCGATTTGGTTGTACATTTAAGTGGGGTGTAACAAATTCTTCCTTTAAGTAAGATGCTTAAAGTTAGAAACGAAAAGATAGGCTCGGAGGGGTGTACTAGGGGTTTCGTGTACTAAAAATGAGTACAACGCTAAGGTGTGGGAAAAATTAGTTGACTTGACTAGCCAAGTAATATGACTTAAATGGTCAAGTAATTATAATACGGGTTTAACACAAGGGTGATCCTAATGCCTCTTATCATGTAGTAAATCCTACTACACGAATGTAGTCTCACTAGCGGTCTCGGGATGCATCACTAACGCAAGTTCTAGAATCTAAATGCTACCGGTACACTCATAAGCACTAATAGTAAATGCTTTTCTTATCAAATCTAAAGGCGAACCTCACATATTTGGGTGGAAAATTTTTCTGAATATATGGTTATGTGCTAGTCATAAAATCTCTTATCCATGAGACGCTTGCTATGGCTAAAGTTTCACTCCTAAATGTTGTAAAAAATTTTAAATTTGGAGCCAAAATTACACTAACAAGTGTTTCTCATAGTTTTATTACACATCTACCATTAAACAAAACAAACTCAAGCGAAAGTGCATATGTAAGGTATCATCTTTTTACCCTCCCCTTACACTTAGGATGAACATTGTCCCCAATGTTCAAGTAAAGAATGTAAAAGTGAAAAAGTAAAAAGAATGAAATCAAATACTACCCTGATTCGCTCGGTATGGATAATAAGGTGGCCAGGTTAGATCTTCCTCCAAGAAAATGAACAATCAAAGCTTCCCTTCCAGAATATAAATCATCTTCTTGTCATACATAACCTGTAAATCCTGAAAAAAACAAACAAGACAACCTCGCATAAAATCGGCGGCAATCTATATAAGTTACCAAATTCTAGAAAACAAAATAAGATATAATGCTTGTGGAATGAAGTTTGCAGATTTCTTGGAGATTATAAAACTTAACAATTCACAAAAACTTTAAGACTCCGTTAGAAAAACAAAACCGGTAAAATTTCCAGATTTTTACACGTGACGCCGTCAAGAGTAATCTCATGACGTCGTCAGAAGTGATCTGCAGAAATTCTTATGTTAAGTTTCCGGAAAATTTCTGGAAAAACTTGGTCCTACTTCCTGAAAAATCCTGCAAAACTTCATTATGACTCAATACAAGCATTTGACTCTAACAAGTACTAATACACATGTCCATTTAATATTGTTGTGGTTCATGCTCAATTTTGTTCTTATAAACAAATTTGGATCTCCCTTACAATTATCTTTTGCAAAATACCTTTATATGCAATTAAGACGAAGTTAAAAACAAAATAAAGCATTTTCACAATTTACTTTGAAACATGATCCACAAACAACAAAAATAGAACATGCATACGGAAACAAATGAAATCAAACAAACAAACAAACAAATAAAAACACACAAAACATGGGTTGCCTCCCAAGAAGCGCTTGTTTTTGTTCGAGTTACGAGCCTGACTCTACCCTTATTTAACAGAAATAGGGGAGGTTCTCCCTACATTTAGGATTAAGTGTGAGTGAAAGTAGCGATACACACCCTTAGGGTGTGAATATGCCACGTGAGGTGAAGGGGGTGAGTGAATGCTTTCCTTCATCCTAAAACTACCCGGATAATATTGGTTGATGGGTGGGTCGTTTCCTCTTTTGTCTCCTAGAAATATATCTAAGGATGGAAAAGTGTGTAAAGATTGAGGCTCCGGTTCATCAACACTAGGAAATTCCCTAGAACTAGGAGTAAGGTTATCACTACAAGTATTCAAACCTATATCCTCAAGTGGTGTCTGGTCCAAGGGTTCTACCTCCATTGGAATTCCTAAAGTTTCTTCTACTTCCTCCGGGTAAGTCACGGGCGGTGTGTGTGCCTCAAATGATGGTTGAGTATTTTGTGGGCTTTTGTTATTGACCTCATCATTCCATGTGTTAATATCACCTATATCCTCAACATATATTTTATTATAATCTAACCCTAACATTTTCCCAAGTATCTCACGTGCTTCTCTAGGCATCTCAACTTCTATGTCCGAATCATAAGGATCATCTTCAATATTCTGACTGCTATATACAAATTGCCCAAGAGATTCATCATCTGTTTCTTGAGATTCATCATCATCGATCATAAAACCTAGGTCTTTTTGATCAATGTGATCATGCTCGGCTAAATCCTACTCAATTGTTTTCTTAGGTAGTGATAATAGCAAACCTAGTGCTTCATCCAACTTATGATTTGTTACAATGGCTCTCTCCATAATTCCTTGGCAAACTAGGTCACATTTCCTATTGGCCTTACTAAAACTAGATCTTAAACATAGAGGTTGTTCATAAGAATCTATCCTAGGTGAAGGCTCATATGATTTATAGGTGTCTCTAAATGAGGTATTTTGAACTCTTTGGTGTGTTAGCCGCTCAACCCTATCTTGTAATCTTAGAAGTCTAAGTGTAAAGTCCATTTGAAGCAAATTACAAACAAAATCACAAAGAAAAGATAGACTACGAGAAAGCTACAAAATAAAAAGAAAAAAGCTCACTTGATAGGAATCTAATGAATAGACCTAATAAAAATCAAATTCAACCTAAACAATAACTATTCCCCGGGCTGCGGCGCCAAAAACTTGATACATGGGAATCGCACCAGGCTTTACCTCTCAAGGGATCTTGAGAAGCTTACAACCCCCACCAGGCAGTGTACCTGATCGTTGTAGTATAGTATAGTGACAAGTACCGGGGGATTGATCGTTCAGCTAGGAATAGTGTCGCTAGGATTAGAAAACCTAAATACTAGTTCTAAAGATGAGGGATGATTATTTTTGTATTTTTATATTTTTTTAGAAAGCAAGTAAAAATCTCGGGTTTAAAGAATTTGGGCGGAATTAGTTGTTAGTCAACTAACTCAATACTAAAGATGCAATCAAAATAAAATACTAAAAATGAAAATAAACTAAATTAACTATGGTTGTGAGCAATAAGTGGAGAAATTGTGTTTACTTAGATTTCACTACTCCTTAGATATCTTTTACACGTTAATTACTTGTTATAGTTGCGTGGATGACGGATTGTATTTCTTAATACCATTCATGGGGTGGTGCACTTAATTCCCCAATCCTATGAGTGCCTACTTCACTCCTATGTCGAGCCGGCTAAGAAGCTCCTAACATGGGATCATTAGAATTTACTCATGCATTAAATACAACCAATAAAACCTAGTGCACGTCAGTTCATGTTTCTTAAGACGTTCAAGAATGTTACCAATTGGAGATATGCCAGTTTTCTTAAGCCTAACATCGAAATCATTCATCCAATACAACCATAAACAAGTAATCAACACATAATTAACATCTAGGTTTCATTAGATCTAAGCAAACACAAGATAGATCTAGCCTAGCATGATAGAATTAAGACAAGAACAAGATATAGACAACCAACACATAGACATATTGATTGAATTAAAAGATCACTTATCTCAATTACACATGAAAGGGTTTAAGGGCTGAAAACCCTTGAAAAACCTGTAAAGTTCGTACTAAGTTCGGCCTTAGGGTTTCTCCAAAACTTCCCCCTTTTTATGCATGAAAATTAGAAAACTATATATAGGAAATTGAGGCTAATGGCGTCAAGACAAAATTGGTGACGCCGTCATCTCGCCGCCAAAAGAATTCTCGGACTGCCTTGATCTACTTCTGACGCCGTCACGTTATGATGTTTTCCAGGCCGTCACGTATTTTACTCTTGACGCTCTACCATGTGACGCCTTCAATTTTGTACCGGGCCGTCATGAAAATTACTCTTGACGCCGTCAGGATTTTCTTGTTGACGCCGTCACCTACTGTTCCCAGCAAGAAAAATTAAGACTTTGGCGTTTTCTTCACTTTTATGCTCCAAAAACGTCCAAATTGCTTCCTTTTCCAGATTTCTCTCCCAAAGTACCTAAAATCACAAAAGAAACGATTTAGGGCAATATTTGATCAAATAAATTCAATCCCGGGCTTAAATGACCCCCTAAAAACGGTTCATTTTTCGCCTCCTCAATTGCCCATGTTAATTACCCCATGATCAATAGTCATGGATGTGACGACCAGTGATAACCTAATGCATATGACCCATATAATGTTAAATACCCATTATTGAATGTGACCAATGATAATCTAATGCATATGACCCATGACCCATGTGAATTATAGCCACTATCACCGGTCATGCATGAACTTGGTTTGAGCTTGATCACTCAAAAAGCTCTGTTTTGTAAAGGTATGTTGTCTTACACAAATTAAAATAAAAATATAATCGCTCGTTTTTTGCTTACAAGGATCGGGTTTCTATACGATCTTAAGCTTTCAAAGATCCTACATAAGATACGGATCATTTTTGCTTTGCAGTATCGCAAAATCGTAAGATCCTAAGATCAGGATCGGGATCCTGACAACCATGCTCGATACATTTATAATTAACTATTTACACTTAGTACGCTTACATTCAAAATATATATGTATATATATATATATATATATATATATATATATATATATATATATATATATATATATATATATATATATATATATATATATATATATATATAACATATGCTATATCACTTACAAGCTCGAAAACTCAACAATAACTCGAGTCGAACTTTTATAAGGTCGGCTCATTTCCGCCTCTTATGAAAGCAAAAAATTAAGATAATTCATGTGTTAAATTTATATGTAATATTTTACATGTCCCCTCACTTAATTGCCTAAAATAAAATTTCCCTTTTAACTTTTCCAAAGATCCCGCCTAAATTTTTTCCCCAAATTTAAATTGCCCCTCCACTTAATTTCATTGAACCTACCAATGTTTTTCAACACTCCATCCCAAATATATATCCACCAAAACTAGATCTGGTCTTCTTCTATCTCCTCAACACTCTCCTCACCAAAACACACACATACAGTGTGCGCAAGTCTGGTGATGATAGGACAGGCGTATGAACAATACGAGAGATTTACAGGGTCACCTGGTAAGGTTTTAAATGTAAACTTATGATATTTCATGTCTAAAATCTTACCATGTCTTTTTAATTCTCTCATGTAGCATAAATGTTTCGATTCCTGGATTTGGGGTCTCAATTACAATGGCGGTGATGGTTGCGACTGATAATATATGGCGGTGGCGGTATTCAGCTCACTATTACAAATAAAAGGTGCAGAATCGATTGTAAGAAAGCCAAGAATTGGAAAAAGACCAAGATCTGACTATAAAAAAAATATAGCTGTTTCTAATCAAGTAATTACGTTGGTCTATTTGATTTTTTCAGCTTATCTTTTCCATTTTTAGTTGGGTGGTTGGGACAAAGTTACTTGTACCTTTGTAACCATTCCTAGAGTTTAATCTATACCTTATTTTACATAATCAGGGCTATCAGTTTTGGACTTAAAACGACAATAAAGGTTACTTTGAGATCAAGAAGGTCCGCCCGGGTCAGTATAATTTATATGCTTGGGTTCCTGGGTTCCTGGGTACATCGTTGATTATATGCTTGGGTTCTTGTTTCTTTACAGCACCTTACGATTTTGTTTCATATGCTCATAGTTAGAGGTGGCAAAATAGCTAGGCAGGTTAGGTAATATAGTTCAAAACTTCAAATTTTGGTAGGGTGGGAGTCAGGTTGGATTGGCCCAATTGTGATACACTTATACGTCCAAAGACTCCGAACTTTGTGATTTTGTTTTTAAATAGTTAATGTCAAATATATACAACTCTTTAAATATACATTAGATATAGTAAGTTTTATACCATATAAAATCTACTTCATATGAAAATACATTGGATCTGAAAAAAGTAAGAGCATAGGTAATTGATCTTTTTTATGCGTTTTGCCCTCTTTTACTTTCACTTTATTCGAGGAAAATACCATATACCTTGTTTGTGCAGATAGTTGGACCAGTGGCGCATCAAGTGACTCAAAACCACCAAAGCAGATAGTTGAATAAGTGGCGAATCAAGCGACTCAAAACCACCAAAACAGCATATAGTTGAACTAGTGGCGCTTGACAAACTGGATGCACATGACAAAAGACAAGGCAATAGTGTCTCTATGTCAAATGTCAAGAAATAGATGCACCCGTCAACAATATATATAACCACATACTTTTTAAAGAGGACGGTTTTCTAGCATCTAATCAAGAACTTTATTCCGGTATGCTCATCTACTTCTGTCATGTTGTGTGCTTTGACATGTTCTAGTTCTGCTCTCATCCTGATGTGGTTATTGTTGATATGCAGCAGCCTACATTTTCAAGGCTTTTATATCCAGATGATGAGATTAGATCAATGGAGAAAAAATTGTAAGTTTAACTGCAAATTTTATTATTATGTTCATTGTTTTGGATTAAAAGTTTTCATGATGTTGTTTGAATTACTGCTGCTCATGTTTGTGTTAATATTGCTTAGATGGATTTAGTGCTGCTCATGAACTTCAAAGAAAATGTGCTAAGTATTTACTACTGCTAGTACAAAAGTTACTACTGCTAGTGACAGTTGGTACTGCTCAGAGATCAAGACGGCTCGAAGTTGCTAGCTAGTTGCTTCTGGAAAAGATTATAGATACTAAATTAGGAAACTATTGTAATCCGACTAGGACTCCTTGGTGTATAAAAGGATGGCCAATTTTATATTTGGTTCAGTTATATACATTCCAATTTTATTGTATTTGAATTTGTTTTGATATATATTGATCTTTTAAATGTGACTAAAAGATGCATATAGTCACACTTTTGTCACTGTTTTCTTAATTCGTTGTGTGACTAAATATTACAAAAGGCCACATAAACATAAAATTTATGTGACCATTGGATAATCAATAGTCACACAAAATACACATTTCTTCACTTTAAACAACATATGGTCACACTTATTAACACTTTTGGCCACTGTTTGCTTAATGGTATGTGACTAAATACCCAAAACAAACATGCTTTGAGTGACTAAATATTACAAAAGGCCACACAAATGCAAACGTAAACTTCATGTGGCCATTGGATGATCTATAGTCACACAAAATACACATTTCTTCACTTTAAACAACATACGGCCACACTTATTAACACTTTTGGCCACTGTTTCCTAAATTGTATGTGACTATATACCCAAAACAAACATGCTTTGTGTGACTAAATATTACAAAAGGCCACACAAACATAAAACTCATGTGGCCATTGGATGATCAATAGTCACACAAAATTCACATTTCTTCACTTTAAACAGCATATGGTCACACTTATTAACACTTTTGGCCACTGTTTCCTAAATTGTATGTGACTATATACCCAAAACAAACATGCTTTGTGTGACTAAATATTACAAAAGGCCACACAAACATAAAATTCACGTGGCCATTGGATGATCAATAGTCACACAAAATACACATTTCTTCACTTTAAACAGCATATGGTCACACTTATTCACACTTTTGGCCACTTTGTGTTAAATTGTATGTGACTAACTCTAAAAAAATAACACCCGTTGTGTGACTAAATCATCACAAACGTCACATTTATTGTATATTCATGTGGCCATTGGATTATCAATAGTCACACAAAATACACATTTACTTGAATATATCATCTCAAATGTCACGTATATTATATATTTATGTGGCCAAAGGACGAACAATAGTCACTCTCAAAAAACATTCGTGTGACTATAAGGTGTTTATGGTCACTGATAATGACTAATCCAACAAAACTTGTGCCTAATTTGTCACACGTATTCGGGGTTTTGGTCACTCTTTTTGGATGGAAAAGGCCACGAACTCATCAATGTGACCATATGCCACCTACGGTGGCGGCACTTTTAGTGACACACAATGAAAATAACGTGTGTGACTATAAGCATATCGTCACACATTTTTGGCGTGACCAATACAACTTTTTGTACCAGTGAAAATGATGGACATAATATCGGTAGACAGAACTGCTTCGAAGAGAGAATCATTTAAGTTTTCCAAAACATTGATTTATCAGGGATTTGTGATCCTTGACGAAGTCAGCTGTTTCTTTCAAAAATGCTTGTTCAAAATGAATTACTCGAGCATGGATGTTATTAATTTGAGGAGCAAATTCACTTTCAAGAATCTTTTTAAGCTGTAAACGAACTGTAGAATTCCAGTTGATCTCATTTAGTCTTTTTTTAGACTCTAAAGTCGTTTTAAGTTGCCCAAGTCTGGTTTTAAGATCATCAAGATAGCCCCTTGCAGCACTTGTGTTAAAAGTGTTGTTTGAGGACATCTGTTCCATGTTTGAAAGCGATTTGGAAGCAACTACCTTTTTAGAAACTATTTTTGAGAATGGTCATTTTATGGAAAACACTGATGGTTCTTTTTGTGGAACAAAAGTAATTCCAGAAAGCTTGTTCAATTTGTTGTAATCAATCGGTTTCAAATCCTTTTGTTTCATTTTAGTAATGATCTCTTCGACAAGTTCCATCGTTTGCACAGAATCCCGAACGACGGGAGGATCATGTTTGGTGTAAATAACATTGCCATGATACAAAACATTCTGTTCTTCTTGAGCTTTCATGAGATTACAAGGATTGTTGTTACCAAGAGCCATTTTGTGTTTCATATGGTAAATCGGAATAGTTTGATTTGAAATCATTTTCATTGTTTGACTTGACTGACCCGACTTAACCACTAATTCTTCTAGATGTGCAATCTTGTGTTCTGACTCTATGATTTCATCCAAAATTTTATCTTCTTTCTTTGCAAAGTCTTTTTCCAACTCATCCCGTTCTTTTTCAAGATTGGCATAAGCTAATTTTTGTTTTGAAAGTTGGTTTGTTAACTATGAAATTTCTTGTTTAAAAGAGTTAATAGTTTTTGTTGAACTTATTTCAAGAGTATCAAACTTGTTTTTCCATTCCCTATCTTTAACAAGTAACTTCTTATAACCAATTTCAAATTCTGACTCGCGTTTTTTTTTTTCAATTTGAAAACTTTTTGAATTTTCCTTGTACCTCTCAAGCTCAGTGGTCAATTTTTCATTCGCGGCCTTAACTTTGGGATTGACCTTTTTAACTTTCTCAATTTCAATACCACAATTGTTCAATAATGATTCAAATAAATCACGTGTTTCCTCATCATTCTCAGCATGCTGTGAAACGAAACCTCCATTATGATTCACATCTGGAGTTGCTGAAGGAGTATTGCTACTACTTGGCGTGTCCAGGTATGTATCATAAGTGGGTGCTAGCTTGTTAGATTGTTGTTCCTCGTGAAGAGACATATCAAATATATCATTATTATGACATGTGTTGAAGTTTGATACCTCAGATGGTGCATTAGTGTCATAAACAAGATGTGTGTCAGAATCCGTGTCATACTTAGCTTCCTGAAGATTCGCCATGAATATGCAGTTCGCATCGATATCCTCTCTATCTTCCATGTCATCCATAAGAGCCATAAAATCATGTTCCTCTGCATTCAACTGAAACCCTACCTTTTCTTTCTGTGCCAACAGCAATGCTTTCTGCAAATACTCTAGATCTTTCTTGTTTGGCTTAGTAGGACAGTTCCTTGCCATATGACCTATACCTTGGCAGTTGAAACACTTTACCGGATTACCCTGATTCACATTTCCATAATTCCCAACAACTGGAGCTGCCACATTCCTATTCTGGTTACCCATTGCCTGATTACCAACATTCTGACCCCTCTGATTTCCAGTAAACTGACCCATCTGATTCCTTGCATACTGACCGTACTGATTCCCTGCATACTGACCCAACTGAATCTGCATATTCTGATTACCCATGTGAAATCCAGTAGCATATCCCTGCTGATTCCCTATAACTCCAACCATTTGGCCTCCATTGCCCATATTGAAACTTGGCTGAGCAATCTGCTTGTTGCGATTGTTCGATGAAATCCTTTGGTTGTTGTTAGTTGGTGTAGAATAGCGTCCTTGGAATGCCTTTGTCATAAAAGTGAATGCTTGTGTCAAGGCTGCAGTAGCTTCATCATTGTCAGTGAATTCTGGTTCTTGGAATTGTGGGTATTGTTGTTGTGGAATAACATGTTGCTATGGGTAGAATTGTTGTTGGTAGACAGGTGTTGGTTGTTGAATGTATGATGGTTGCATGTAGTTGTGAGTGGAAGATGATGATGGTTGTTGTTGTGTGTTCACTGGTAAAGGTGTTGGTGTATTAGCCATTAATGCTAGAGGATCATGCTTTTTAGCAAGTAATTCAGCCCTTACTTCATTAGCTTCATCTTGATTTTGCTTCAAGAAGTCGTACAACTGATCATAAGTCACTTCATGCAAATTCTTTGTCTGATAAACAATAGTGACGTATCTTCCCCATTCTGGTTGTAACTCATTCAGAAAATTGGTGTTGTTCGCAATATTTGTCTGACTGAGGTTGTGTCTCGATAAATCATTCATGATCTTACAAAACCTGTGGTAGTACGACTCTATGGATTCACCAGGAACTGAAGTAAACTTGCGAAGTTCCTTAAGCAATTGTGTTTCCATTTCCTGTTTCCCGATGTCTGTCCCATACATTAACCTCTTGACTCTTTCCCAGACTGCATGAGAGCTTACTTCACTATCAACAATAGCATAAGTAGTTTCAAGTAAACCAAGAACCACGAGATGAAATGCCGGATCATCAGCTGCAATCTGTTGTCCGTCTTCCTAAGTGTACTTAGTCTCATTCTGATCTCTGTAGAATGGTTGTACTGGGGGGTTCCATTTGGATCACCAGGGTCTAGTACTTTTCTTGGTTTGAAGGGTCCTTCCATAATGGATTTGATGAGAAGTTTTCCATTTGGTTTGCTCTTAAGATAGCCCATTGTGAGTATCCACCCTTTGACAGCATGAGAGGTCGGTTTTCGGCACCGGCAGCATGAATATCTTATTGTGTTTCCATGCATTGACTTCTTAGTGAAAAGTTGTTCTTAGGATCTTTTGAAAGATAACAAAGGTTGTTGTTGTAGATTAGATGGTTTTGGTGAAGTTGAAAATTCGTTCACGGTTGATTTTAGTGATTTCGAATTTTCCCTCCAAAAATTGAATTTAAAAATTTAATCTCCCAAAATTTGAAAATCACTATGAAATACAATTCTAAGGTTACCAGAAAAACTTGAGTTTTAAAAATTTTGACGCTAAATTTTACCCAAAAAAATTTGAATTTTGGCCTAAAAATTTGAATTTTGGGTCAAAATTTAAATCTCGCGTAAAAATTGAACGTTTAATCTCCCCTAAAAAATAAATTTTACTCAAAAAATTTGTTTTTACTAACTCGGTAAAGGTTGTTTCTAACTCAGTACAACTTGAAGATCTTACTCGATACAGTTACTATTATTTCTAACTCGGTAAACTTTGAACTGTACTCGGTAACTGCTTGCAAACTCGATAAGATTGTTACTCGGTAAATCTTGTCTAACTCGAAAATGCTCTAACTCGATACTGTCTCTAACTCGATAACCTAATGAAATTTCGGCAGCGTTTCGTTTAGTAAAACCCAAGTGAAATCCTTACTCGATAAACAATAAGGTGATTTAGCAAACTCGCTAAAATGGCTTACTCGCCAAAATGATTAACTCGATACAAAGTATAGAAAACTTGGTAAAACCTAACTCGATGAACAGTAACTAGATAAAACCTAACTTGATAAAACCTAACTCGATAAAACCTGTTCCAAACTCAGTAAAACGCCGGATGAACAGTAACCTGATAAGCCTTCAAACCTCGTTTTTTCCACCAAATCTAACCTAAAACAACCTATATTATCCCTAGGCGATTGATACCACTTGTAGGACCATAGAACTAACCATTTCACTTATGAATCTTGCCTAAATCTAGAGAGAGAAAGTAAGTAGAGAGAGAGAGAGAGAGTGGGAGGGAACTCTAGCGTGTGTAAATAAAAAGCCTTGTTATTACTAAGAGCACCAACCTCTTCTATGAGGATTACAAGAGTATTTATAGTGGTTGTCTAGGGCTTCACATATCTTTGACATTATTACATAACTAGCCCTTAGACTTAATAAAATCATGAAAACATTAGTAAAACTTCATCATAATAATATTCTTTTTTTTTTTGGGTAAAAGGTCAAAAGACCCGTTAAATATATTACTCCAAAAAGCGTTTAAGTACATAGGATATAGGTGAATCCCATATCTCAGCCCGTTACATAGGCGAAAGCTTACATAAGAAGAAACTATCTATTTTCTAAAAGGAAAAGAAACCAATACTCAAATGATAACAAAAGACAATGAAAAATAAATTACTTCCTAAGACCTTGAAGCTTAGTGTCGTACATGGCATTAAAAGCATCCAAATTTCCTGGAAGATCATAAACCTGTTGCGCATAGTCATTGTAATCATATCCATCAAAGTCATATCCATCATAATCATATTCACGTTCATGACCTCCACCAAATAGATTAGCAGACTTATCAAACGTGTTAACAACCTCCTTATCATCACTATTAGACACAACGACATCTCCCACTTTAGAAAATGGGTTAACCCTTTTAGTAGAAGAAGTAGCTGGAGAAGAAAAAGAACTAGGCTTTGAGGTCCCAACCTGTTTCTTTTCATTCGGATCACGCACAAGGGTTTCTTGTGATGTAGTAGCAGTCCTTAAAGACCCATCCTCTTTAGTTTCCTCAATACTTCCAGCCTTCACCTCCAAAGTCACTTCCTTAGTAGGAATACCAAAATCATCCGTATCATCCATATTAAGTGCATCAAACTGATTTGATGTAACAATCTTTGCTCCACTAGTACTCTGCAAATCAGCATTCTTCTTCTTGTTGGCATCCATTTTCTTAGGTTCAGGAGGAGGAGCTTTGGGTCTATATTGCATCTTTTTACCCACACTAGGCTTTGTGGAACCTCCTTTATTATGATCAGATTGACCACCACTATTACTCTTCTTCTTACTAGTCACCATTTTGAAACCATCATTAACACTTGGTGTAGGTTGAGTAGTAGTTGGGACACAATTAGGACAATCAACAAGAGCATGACCAAACACCTTACACTTATCACAACGAGGCGGTTTCCACTTATATTCAACCCTAATTTTCTCAATAGCCGAACCCGTCCCATCAAGCAAAGGTATTTCAACAGTAATGTTATCTCTAAGCACCTTGATTATTCATTTTTGAGTGCGTGTCAAAAATATACACAAAGTAGCCGTGAGTGGAATTTACCAATCAACCTTTAGGAAAAGGAAGACTTGTAAAACCTCGTGAATACAATATATATATGAGATACCGGGTAAGTGATTACCCGGGTCGTGTCCCAACGAGGTGTGAATGGGCAATATCGTGTGAGATTCGAGATTAAAATGCTTGTAAGGAATGGTTTTGATTATTTGGTATTGTGAAATTACGATAAATTACAAATAACGAACGAAAATAAAATAAACGCAACTAAACGAGGAATACAAACAAGGAATGAAAATAAACACTTAAAAACTACCTAAGATGCTACGGGAATCATAATAGGAAGTTAGGGGAACCCTAAACGTAATCTAATTTAAAAACGTAAAAGTTACTTTAAGAAAAACGCGAGTGCGCAAATTAAAATGTGAATTTAGAGCTACGCTAATCCTACGGTTATAAAAATGATTTTTCTAGTTTCCTAATGTTAAAATAAAATTTTGGAAAAAAGAAATTTATTTTTTTGCTTTTTTGATTTTTTATAATGAATTAAAAACTAAAATAATAAAATAAAATATTTAAAAATAGTAAAATTAAAATAAAAAATTAAATTAAATTAAAAAAAAAAGAAAAAACTTGGAAAGTCTATGATACTATGAATAAGCTAGGAAAAATAAAAACTTGGAATAAGCAGTTTTAAATAAGCAGAAATAAGCTAATACAAAAAACTGGAATAAGAATAAGCTAATTAACTAACAATATTACAAATAGATAATACGAGAAGTGCTAACAAGTAATTAAGCATAGCAGAGATGGAATGGGGAGTTGTGCAATGCGACCAAGGTGACCAGGGTTCAAACCCTGCTCACATCAATTTTTGCAAACATTTTTTTTTCTTTTCTTTTACTTTATTTTTACACAAACATATCGAAAACATAAAAACAAATAAATTTTAAAACTACAAAAGTTTATGAAAAGCAGTAATAAGCAATGTGAAAGGGGGTTTGGACAACAAATGGCTAAGCTTAATAAAAAGAAACTTTCAAAACTAATAAGCTAAACAAAACTACAAGAGTTGAACTAGGGGGAATATAAGCTAAGGCTACTACTAGGGAATACTTAAAAAGCTAACTGGGACAGAAAGTAAGCAGTCACAAGTTGGCTTAAGCAACAGCCAACAACAAAAACACAAACTAGCATACTAACTTGCAATTCCATAAGCTATCACAAGGCTCGAATAAGCTAACTTATGAGAATAAAACTTAAAAGCATACTAATTGATACCTAAATAAGCAAAAGGAATAATAATAAGCAGTTGAAAAGGGCTAAAAAGCACTAAGGGAACAAAAGCTATAAAGGGGCTGCAGTGGTGCAAACAGCCTAGGGGCTTACTTTGGGGGCCTAAAAGAGCAGTGAAAAAAATTCATAAAAATCAAGTAAAAATAATAGAATGTGAACAAGCCGATAGACTAATTGTAAACCAATTTTCAGGTCCTAACTCCTAAAAATGAGTGAACTAAAAATCCTACACTAAGGGCTGTTGGGACCTTTTTTTGACAACAATTTGGTGTAAAAATGGGTTAAAAGTGGGTCTTTTGACCCACAAAAGCTTAGGACCAAATTACCCTAGCTAATGCTAACCTAAATGGAGCTAATGCAACTCAAAAATACTACTAGAAAGGACTTAATCCACAGTTCACACTATAAGCTGATAAAAAAAATTTTAAGACTACAAACTTTTAAAAATCACTCAAAGGTTACCAAAGTAGAAAAGAAATGCTAAAGACAACTTATATACTACTACTAACAGTGATTAAAGGTTGAATCAATTAAAATCTTTGGTGAAAAACATGTAAAAGGGGTTGTGCCAAACACTCCTTAAGGGAGTGGCTGATTGGTTTTTTTCAAGAAAGAAAGAAAGTTTGAACTAACTTTTGAAAGCTAAGGCGGAAATAAGATTATTAAAAGTTGAATAAGCATAAAGGACTGATAATAAGCTATTTGGAATAAGCAAAAATAGAAAAGCAGTTTGAAAGTTTGCTACAGTAACTGATTTGAAAAACAGACAAAGACTTGTAAACTTTAATCAATAAGTGCTAACACCTAATAAGCTATTGTTAGCATCGTATTTTATTTATAAAAAGTGTCGGTCATTAACGTATTGTTATAGGTTGCTTTAGAATATCATTATGATGAAGTTTAGGCTTAGTATTCATGCTTTGTGAAAGTCTAAGGGCCATTAGTGTAATAATGTATAAGATAGATGATGCCCTAGACTTCATGTATAAATACTCTTGTAAACCTCATTTGAGAGGTTGGTTCTCTTAGTGGTTCTCTTAGTCATTAACAAGGTTATTATTTCACACACTAGAGTTCCCATCCACTCTCTCTCTCTCTACTTATGTTCTCTCTCTAGATCTAGCCTAGATTCACAAGTGATAAGGTTATTCTATGGTCCTACAAGTGGTATCAGAGCCTAGGGATAATTTTAGGTTGTTCTAGATTGATTTTGGGTGAAAAATCGTGTTTTTGGGCAAAAAAAAAAAAAAAAAAAAAAAAATCTTGGATCTCGTTACTGTTCATCATTTTTTTTCGTGTTTGAAAAAAATTTTCGAGTTTGAAACATTTTATCGAGTTTGGAAAAAGTTTTATCGAGTTTGAAAAATGTTTATCGAGTTTGAAAAACAATTTTCGAGTTAGAAAACTTTTTTCTATCGAGTTTGAAAGTTTTGTCGAGTTAGGATCTTTAATCTTGCGAGTTAGCATCATTTTCTATCGAGATAGGAAAGTCTGTCGAGTTAGAACTTTTCTGACTTACCGAGTTAAGATTCTTACCGAGTTAAGTTTGGGTTCCAGCGAGTTAGCTTCAGTTTTTATCGAGTTACGTTACTTATTGGCGAGTTAGCCTTTTGCCTTATCGTACATCGAGTAAGGTTAATTGTGGCAACAACCTAGGGGAAACTCTGCCCAAGTTAATTCTCTTTACCGAGTTAGGACATCTTAATTTGTCGAGTTAGGGACTCATGGAAATTTCTACCGAGTTAAGTTTATCGAGTTAAGATCTAAAGGAATAGTTACCGAGTTTTGTTACAAGTAAAATCTTACCGAGTTTGACTGAATCACAATACTTATCGAGTTAGCCAAAATCAGAACTCACCAAGTTTGCCAATCCTATCGAGTTAAAAAAAAAAAAAAAAAAAAAAAAAAAAAAAAAAAAAAAAAAAAAATAAAAATTGGCTGGAAAATTTGAGTAAAATTTATTTTTCACACGAGACTAAACGTTCAATTTTTACGCGAGATTCAAAGTTTGATATAACGTTGAAAATTTTGACCGAAAATTCAAATTTTTAGGCCAAAATTCAAAATTTTCGGTAAAATTTGGCGAAAAAATTTTCAAAACTCTAATTTTTCTGGTAACCTTAGAATTGTATTTCTTTGTGATTTTCAAATTTTGAGAAAGAAAATTTTCATACTCAATTTTTGGCGGGAAATTACGTATTCAATAAAATTCAACCGAGAACGTTTTTCATCTTCACCAAACCATCTAATCTACAACAACAACCTTTGTTATCTTTCAAAAGATCCTCAGAACAACGTTTCACTTTGAATTGAATCAATGGCATCTCACCATGACAGTATCACGCGTACTTTGTCCAATGGTTTTGCATCAGTCTTCAATGCATTAAACATCCAACGACACAACAACAATCAACAAGGATATGCTTCGAGTATACAGATGGGGAACCAGATGCAATATGCAGGGCAGTATGTAGGAAATCGGATGGATCAGATTGTGAATCAGAATGTGATTAATCAAAATGGGATTGATTGTTTCATGACTTCGATTCAGAAACCTCCATCAACAAGTCACAGCAAAAACAATGTCAATGCAATGACGAAGGTAGAAAAGATCCAGTATTTGTTGATGCTGGCCAATAAAGAAGAATCAGGAATACCGTTAACTGCTGAGGAACATGAGTTCAGAGCTACAACAAGAATTAATGACAATTCAGTAGATCTTAATAAAACCTACAACTTTATGGCAAATCAGCAGGTAACAACATCAAGCAGTGATTCTGATCTTCCTCCTACTTATGATTCAGATCCATTCCATGAGGTACCAAATAATGGTAATGATCCTAATCCGTTTGCTCGTGAGAAGCCACATTATGTGCCACCTGAACCTAATTACGATACATATGTGGGGGAACAAGTTAATAGCAATGTTAACTATGAAACCCCAGATATGGATCCTAATGGAGTTCAAGTTGCACAAAATAGTGCTAATGATGAGGAAACCCGTGCTTTCTTTGAATCTTTATTGAACAATTGTCGTATTGAAATTGAAAATGTGCAAAAGGTCAATCGCGATGTTAAGGCCGCGAATGTTCAATTGACCGCTGAGCTTGAGAGTTACAAGAAAAACGTTAATGCTTTTGAGTTTCATCACAAAAGATTGTCTGAATTAGAAACTAGTAATCAAAATTCCGTTTCAAGGGAAAAACAATTGCAACTCAAGTTTGATACACTTGATGTTAATTCTTTCAAAAAGATAAAATCTTTAAACGCGTAAATTTCTGATTTACAAAACCAACTTTCTAAACAAAAAACAACTTATACCAATCTTGGAAAAGAAAGGGATGAGTTGAAAAAGGATTTTGCAAAGAAAGAAGACAAACTTTTGGCCGAAATCGTAGAGTCAGAACACATGATTCCACATTTAGAAGAATTAGTGGTTAAGTCGGGTCAGTCAAGTCAAACAATGAAAATGATTTCAAATCAAACTAATCTGATTTACCATACGAAACATAAAGTGGCTCTTGGTAACAACACCCCCAGTAATCTCAAGAAAGCTCAGCAAGAACAGAATGTTTTGTATAATGGTAATGTGATTTACACCAAACATGATCCTCCCGTCGTTCGGGATTCTGTGGAAACGATGGAACTTGTCGATGAGAGCATTACTAAAATGAAACAAAAGGATTTGAAACCCATTGATTACAACAAATTGAACAAACTTTCGGGAATTACTTTTGTTCCACAAACAGAACCATCTGTGTTTTCCATAAAACGACCATTCGCAAAATTCTTTTCTAAAAAGACGGTTGTTTCCAAATCTCTTTCAAAAATAGAACAAATGTCTTCTAACAACACTTTTAATACAAGTGAGGCTAGAGACATTCTCGATGACGTTAAAAAGAGAATTCAAGAACTTCAAAATATTGTTGAATCTAAAACTACCATCAATATTAACAACTGGCATTCTAGTTTTCATATCGAATAGAAAAAGGTGTTTCAAAACGAAATTACTATCCCACTGAATAACATCAGTGCGAGGGTAATTCATTTTGAACAAGCTTTCTTAAAAGAAACGGCCGACTTTGTCAAGGACCACAAATCCCTGGTAAACGAAGCTAATGATACTCGTGAAAACATGAATGTTTTGGAAAGGTTAAATGATTCTCTCTTTGAAGCTGTTATGACTACTGATATCATGTCCATCATTTTACAAACATATTCTGTTCAAGACGATGAAAGACTGAGAGCTGAGACCTCCGCAATTGTTTCAAAATATGAAAATGCTCTTATAAAGCTTGAAAAATAAAATGTGTCATGTTTTAAACAACTTGATCGAAAAAAAGAAGAATGCAAGTATGACAAATTGTCGTATGAGCGTGCCTTCAAGAACATGAAAGAGCAAAATGATCTTTTGAGGGCTCAGCTTGAAAATCATAAAGGGAAGGGTGAGGAAACTAAGTTTGCAAAACCATCGACTTCGGAGAAACCAAATGTTTCAAACACGATTCAAAAACCAAAAATGTCAATTTCACGGTTTGCTCCAAAAGTCGATGAGAAAAAGGATTTGTCAAAACCAGTCACTCCACCACCCTTGCCCAAGGAAAAGGTAATGGAAAAGATTGTTGAAAAACAAAATTTGTTTGTTGAAAGAAACAAAAATGTGATTTCACCTGGCTCTTCTAAGTATAGTACACCAAATAAGACACCAAAAACTGTTAATGAGTCTGTTGGTTCTAATGACATGGTCCTCAATCATCATCTAGAAGAAGCTAGAAAAAAGGCACAACATCGAAAAAACGGAATTTTAGGTGCAAAACCTAGTGTGATGAATTCTACAAGATTCCAAAGCACCGCTAGTAGTAGTAAACCATTACCTAGGAACTTTCAACAAAATACTAGGGATTGGCTTGCATCTAAGAGTAGTGACACAAAAGAGTATGCTAGGAACGTAGAATGCAACACAAAGAATTCCAAATCAAGTGTCATGACACAATCCACTAAGACACCAAATAGAAACAAACCCGTTGATAAGAAGCAAGAGGTTAAGAAACATAGTAGGTGGATACCGAAAGGATGTAGTTTTTCCAAGACTGAGACTTCCGCTGCATCTGATAAGAAAACTACGTCTAGATCTTACCTTAGGTGGATTCCCACGGGAAAAGTTTTTAAAACAGTTGGTCTTAGATGGATTCCCACAGGAAAGATTTTTGATAGTTGCACCAAGACAAATAATAGTGATAATCATCAGGAAAAGGAAGTAGAAACCATTACAACCGTTGATAGTCAACACCCGCAGAGTGATGCTTCATGTACTTCTAACACTGTTATTTGTGAAACCTCTTCGTCTTTGGTTGCAGGTGCTTCAACTATCTCAGAACCCAGTTCTTCAGAGGGTTCAAATTCTGTAAATTCTATAAAATCATTCTTTCAATCTTCTATTTTTGATTTTCCATTTCTTTTATAAAAACAAAAACAAAATACAAAAATATAAAATTTCAAAAAATACAAAAACAATATAAAATCAAAAAATATTCTTCTCACGACATGTCTCTCGTATAAATCAATATTTTGTACGTTTCTAGAAATATCATTCAACAATGATACGGACATGTACAGATGCTTGAACGGGAGTTCTTTTACATGTTTTTTAAAACATGTCATTTCTCAAAAAGTTTCTTCAAGATGGCTTGTAAGTACTTCAGCTTACAACCCGTGCTTCAAAGTGAAATCTTTTCAAAACTTAAGTCCGGGTATAACAACTCAAAAAGATTTCAAAAAAGGACTTAATCGAATGGCTTCTGGACATATCAGTTCAGGACCCGTGCTTCAAAGAAAGGAAAGTGCTTAATCAAAACAAAGATTTCAAATATTTTTCAAGCACTTATCCTAAAATGAGAACCAAACACTTATCTGGCTTGAGTTTTCTTTAGAAAAACTTTCAAAATCTTTAAGCTCAAGACCATGATTGTTGATCTAATGATAAATTAGATTTTCATAATTCTCTTACATTCTGAGCACCACCTTTTCAAGATTTTTCAATAAGATTTTCAAAATCTATCAAAATTGGTGCTCATCATCAAAATGACTTGTGTACACCTTACAGTGCACAACTCAAGTTTTCAAAGAAAGGAAAGTGTTACGCAAAAATGATTTTCATCAACAAAGTGCACTTATCCTAAAAATGGACACTGTTGTACGCCTCAGTGTGACATTCCTATTCAAACAAAGAGAAGTCTTTGTTTTTCAAAAAACCTTGATGCAAAATTCAACAAATCTGAAACTTCTTTCTCTTTCAGAATTTTGCTTCAAGACGACTCCTTCCCTCTAAACGTTAAAAAGTTTAACATTTCTCAAAAACATATGCGAGTTTTGAGGGGGAGTATTTCTAAAACAAAAATAGTTCCGAATTCATGCAACAACAAATCTGTCTATCTCTCCAAAAAGCTTTTTCTTAATCTGTTGATATCAAAAATATCACGATATGCTATTTTTAAGGGGGAGAAGACATGATTAAAATGTGATCAAAGATGTTTAAAGCTTGTGACTGAATCTCATAAGAGCTAGACTCAGAATGTACCAATGAATTGACGAAGCTTAAAATGTCAGTAATCGAAAAGACTTGTCCTGGACGGGTAATAATTTCAAGCTAGTCTAACTAGTGATGTAAGCGTGTCTCGAATAGGACTTGTCTGAGTAGAATGTACCGTATCGAGAGACTTTCTTTGGACTTGACCAGGACGGGTAATAACTTCAAGCTAGTCTAACTAGTGATGTAAGCGTGTCTCGAATCGGTCAAGTTCACTGAAAGTGGATCAATTCAAAAAGTGCAAACTCCTCACGCATGTGCAAATTTCTTAAAAAATTCATGAGCACATGTGAAGGGGGAGTCCTTCATTAGAAACAAAAACTCTCAAAGTGTCAATAAAAATGTGTTTATATTCATAAACACTTTGAGAGATTTTCAATCAAAGGTTTCATGGCAATTATAGGATTCATGGAGTTATAAGGTGACTAAGGTTAGGGAAAACCGTCCTATGATCCGCCAGAGCCGGAGGGATCTACCCAAGGACAATTCCAGTAGATTAGAATTAGAAGTCCTTAGGCATGATTGAAAAAAGGAGAAAATGAGAAAGGAGAAAGAAGGGGTTGAAGAATTAAAAAGAAAAGTTATGAAAAGGGGTGAAAAGAAATAGCCCTCCATATGTTCAACCTTAGGGCAGACACCGGGTTCAATTCATATGCTACTGGTTGTTGCTAAGGTGACACCGGTATTGAAGATAAAGACGTCATGGACCCAGTGACGCATTGCACTAAACCTTCTTAACCACTCTAGTTCTCTTAAAAGAGCTTGTTTCATTCTCACGGGGAACCGGTGTAATCTATCAATCTGTCTCTTAGAGATGATTGATATTGAAGCAGGAGACCTCTCCCTAATCTCCGCATAGGAAACCAAATGTGCACTTATCGAGTCTAGAGCCCCGGGATTCATCAAAGATCTCTTAGGAACACTTAGTATTTCTATAACTGGTGTTCTACATCAATGGACATCAGCTGTAAATTATCGAGTCCTTCGCAGATCTTAGCAATTTGCCGAGAACGTTTATGAGAGAATTTACAAATGTATTTCTCAATGATTGAATGGAAATTCCTGCCAGGGTCAACATCAAACAGCCTTGACAGCAGGTCACTTCGGTAATTCTTTATGGGTTACGCTTAGTGTTCGCGGTGGTTTCAAACGATCTACAGTCGTGGAGTGATCCCCAGCGACTCACCCAGTCATTGAGCTACTTAGTAGGTCTCGTAAGGTCTTTCGGGAGTATCTGATATGGGAACGGCCATGGTAAGGGTTAGAAGGAGTCTTCACACTATGCTGTTGACGATCTCTAATTCCTTATCTGTAAGTACCGGTTGTTTATTGCTAACTGTTTACCTGCAGCTATATATCATCTCCATGGCGAAAGATTCCACATGCTCATACATGCATCAACAAAGTCAAAGGAAAGTTCTCACAAAGATTAAAGGATAGCAACAGTCAAAGAAAGATTCTACGCTAAAAAGAAGAATCTACAAAGTAAAGTGACAAAGATCAAAGTGAAAGAACGAAAACAACAAATGCATGTATCACAAAGACTTAAGACGTATGAGCATGTTGGAATGGTAGACAACCACCACAAACACAGAAGTGACGAAAGGCAGATGACATCATCGGATCACTTCAACAACAATGAAGCATGATGAACTGGAACTATGTTTCATCTAGTGATTCTTAAAGACGTCAAGAGCTATGAATGTTAAAGTTTAAAGGCAAAGATGATGACGTCGCGCAACTTCAATGACCAACACTTAGGGGGAGATTGTTAGCATCGTATTTTATTTATAAAAAGTGTCGGTCATTAACGTATTGTTATAGGTTGCTTTAGAATATCATTATGATGAAGTTTAGGCTTAGTATTCATGCTTTGTAAAAGTCTAAGGGCCATTAGTGTAATAATGTATAAGATAGATGATGCCCTAGAATTCATGTATAAATACTCTTGTAAACCTCATTTGAGAGGTTGGTTCTCTTAGTGGTTCTCTTAGTCATTAACAAGGTTATTATTTCACACACTAGAGTTCCCATCCACTCTCTCTCTCTCTACTTACTTTCTCTCTCTAGATCTAGCCTAGATTCACAAGTGATAAGGTTGTTCTACGGTCCTACAGCTATGGATTGGCTTATAAGCAGTTGCATAACATAACTTGTAAAAAGTTGAAATTGCAAAATGTAAAAACAAGAAGCTGAATAAAACTTGATAATTCTCATTAGTTAAAAAAAACACAGTACAAGGAAAAAGCTAAAAGAAACAAAAAAATTCAAACTAAAATTAAAACCTACTGCTCATTACTACTTCCTAATTGCCTTCAAATGGGCTTACATCATATCTATTTATACTCAATTGAAAGAAAACTAGGGTTCCTGCTCTTGTGTTTTTCTTGTGCACAAATCCCAGCCATCAATTTGTTGTAGAATGATCTCAGCCATAGAAACTGTTTTTGGCGCCTATTTTAGGTTGTGGATTGCTGAGGTAGAGTTGGATACCCGTGAATGGTGTCTTGGAGCAGGTGACAATGGGTGCTTTTGATGGGAGGATTGAGTGTAACAGGAAAAGGAGAGAGGGAGGTTTAACCTGGTGGGTAAAAAGAGGAAGGAAGAAGACAGGGTGTGTTTGACCTGGATGTTTGACCAGGGTTTAATATAACGTGGGGTTGATTGGGCCTTGGGTTTATTTATTTAGGATTGGGCAGGGAACAGTTATGGGTTTGTAATAGTTTGGATTGGATTTGGTAATAGCTATGATTATGGGCTGACTTGGCCCATTAAGTAGGGTCGGTAGGGCCCATAAAATTTGGTTTCGGCTTCGGTTTTCCAATCTCGTTCCAAAATTATATCCCGAGGTTGATTCTGATTCCGTCATAAAAATCCAAAATGCACAGCTATTATCGATCCGATTCAAAAATGCTCGTTTTCACTCTGTTTTCAATCCTTTTTACCTGAAATACACAAATACACGCTCCAAGGATATTTGTGACATTATTTGATCGTTTTTAAGTGTTTTTGGTTGTTTTGACTCGGAAAATAGAAGAAAAGATATGTGTAAAATGACACATATCAAATCCCCCACACTAAACTATCGCTAGTCCCTAGCAATCTTTTATGAAATTTTAATGGATTTGAAGTCCATTTACCAAAAGTCATTACTTCTGGAGTAGCCAAATGTTTCAGTTCAAGTAAAAACTATGGTACACTGATAACCATATGATTTTAAGCAAACCATAAGTTGTCAACGGATTTGATTTGTCTTTACTAGAAGCCGTTTGCTTTTAGACTAGCCAACTCTTGATGGAATCTAGTCATCATCTTGGTGAGTTGATTACCAATTATGGTTTTCCACTGCCTTTACCACAAGCCATAACCTTGCGGGGCTAGCCAACTCTTTACCTTTTAGGATATGATGAGTTGAATACCATACAATTTTTGGCAAATTGTCAACCATAAACGGATTTGATATATCTTTACCAAGAGCCGTTTGCTCCTGGATTAGCCAGTCCTTTTGTGGTTTAGACATGGTGGACTGATAACCATAAAAGTTTGAAATAAAGTGATTTTTTTTAAAATTTTGGCCAAAAACTGGATATTAGAAGGTAAAATGTGATCAAATTTGCTAGAATCCCCCCCCCCCCCACACTTAGAATTGAATATTGTCCTCAATATTCAAAGTCCCGGCTATTATTCCGACTCTTTGAACGTAAAAAGGCAACATTACAAGCTAAATGTGGAAACATCATTTTTTCACTTTATTTATAGATATATATATACATTTTTTTTAAACTTATATACATGGGAACAACAGCATGGGTAACTCCCCCACACTTAGGGTGAAAACCCCATATGCATGCTACTGTTTTTGTTTACCGAGTCGCTAGCTTGACTCGACCCCGAATTCATTGGTTCTTGGGGAAGCAAAATGTGGAAGAGACAATCTCCATCGGACTTTCATTCAAAATATTTTTATAAACATTGAAGTACGTGAAAGTTCCATACCGATGAGATACATCCGACTTGAAATAGTATAAACTATAAGTGGTGATGCCAGGGTCAAAGATGGTATCTTCACTCCCGAATGAGTGAAGAAGAAAGGAAGTCACCATGTTGGTGAAGAAAAGAAAGAAAATCATGATGATAATCATGATAAGATCTTCTTCCTCGAGATCAGGCTCAGTTTCCTGAGTTTGGATTTTATCGGTTAAGCTCTTTGGTTTTGATAACATATCGGGAGGGAGGGTGGAAAAATTTGCCATAGGAATACAAACTCTCATGATTGAGACTCTTTCCCCCCGAGCATGGTTTTTCTTGTCATCCAAGTAATTATACTTCGGAGGAGTCATGATATGAGAAAAGCTGTATTTACTTAGATTTCACTACTCCCTAGTTATAATGGAAAATAAAATTACTACTAATGCAAAATAAAATAAAATAACAGAAAAGTAAATAGGTGAACTTCTTATAATGGGAAAAGTTGTATTTACTTAGATTTCACTACTCCCTAGTTATCTCTTACTGATTAATTGATTTGTTATAGTTGTTTTAATGAAGGTTTGTATTCCTTAATACCATTCATTGGGCTGTGTACGTCCTTCCCCAATCTATAAGCTTCTATCTCTTCCTATCCAGGCATCGTAAACAGTTACTTATGCATTAAATACAACCAATAACATCATAGTACACACCTAATTACGTTTCTTAAGATGTTCAATCCTATTACCGTGTAGGAGTATGGCCAGTAATCAACTACTAGGTTTCATTAGATCTAAGTAAACACAAAGAGAATTACGCTAGCATGTTAAAAGAAAGATAAGATAGACAATCAATCAAACAACACATACAACACATAGACATATTGAATGATTAAAAAGAGAACTTATCTTCAATTGAACATTAAGGAAAATAGGGCTTGGAAACCCTAAAGTTACAGTAAAATTCATCTAGGGTTTTATCTCCCAAAAGTTACACCCCTTATGAATGAAAAATCAAAAAGTATATATAGATATACAACTCTGACGGCGTCAGGCTTTGGCCTCTGGCATCGTCAGAACGCCATGTTTAGGGTTCTCGGATCAGCTAGATCCACTTCTGACGTCGTCCCTTTATAAGGGTTGTGGCCTATCTCTTGTAGAGCCAAACAGGGGCGGCCTTGGTTCTGGAACACCTGACGACGTCAGGTGTTATCCTGACTTTGGTTTCTAGGGCGTCACTTGTAAAAATCCACCTTCATTCCAGTATAAGGTGACGGCGTCAACATGTTAAACCTGATGCCGTCAGGTGTGATTTCCTAACTTCTTGACTTTTTTTGTTTTCTTTATACTTGAGCATAAAAACGTCCAAAATGCTTCATTTTCCAGAATTCATGTCCCAAGTACCTAAAATGACAAAAGAAACGATTTAAGGTAGTATTTGATCATAAAAACATGATTTAGGGTTTAAATGACCCCCTAAAAGTGTAACAAATTTCTCCTTATCAGTTCATAATTTTCTTAGGAGAGTTTGATATTCGGTATTAAAGGATGAGAAGAAAACCGTATGAATTGATTTGTCTAACCAGGGAAGGTGTCGAAAAATCATGGATTGTGATGACTCCATACCATACTTAGATTAATTATATATTTAGACCTGTGTTTGGTTTCGATTCATTTGTGTACAAAATATATTCGGCCCAAACGACCCTTGGACGTGCGATAAAATAGTTTAGGAACAATTGTCGTGTCGTTTTATATTAACCATAAGTTATAGATTATGTAGTTATGTAGTCTCCAATTTCTCGATTCGACATACTTGGGTTATCTTTGCCAAACTTGGAAAATTTCAAATTGTATGGAAATTTAGGAAAGACGGATTTTTTTCGGGTTTTACAACCTTCGTTGACCAAAGTTTCATATGCGGCGCATGTGATAAATACATGCAGCGCACTCTTCAAAGTTAGGAAATGGTTTTCAAATTCATCTAAGTGTAGTCGTACGGCGTATCTGTCTAGAATGATACGGTGTATCTTCCTTCAACTCAGTAGACTTTTCTAACTTGATCCATTTTGCTCCATTTTACGTCCAAAATAGCTAACTTTCACCAAATGCTTGTTTATAACTGAGAATTACAAAAGTAAACGATTAAGTATAAATTCTCATACAGAATATTATAAAACAAGTCAAATACATAGGATAAATGATGGTAATAACACGTACTTATTTGATGTCATGAACGAGGATGCGTAGTTCGTAAAAGCTTGTTCGGGGAGTTTCATGCAATCACGAGTGTCATGGGGACCACTACAATACTCACATGAAGAAGTGATTTTGTTCACTTGGCTTGAAGGTTTGGGAGCTTCGTAAGATTTCATGAGAAACTTGACTTGGTCTTCCAGTTCCATGATCCTACGGTTGGGAATGCTTGAGTCATTCGAAGGCAAGGATATTTCTTTGACCATTTTGCTCAACTCGCGAGGGTCATTCCAACATTCGTTGTCATATAGAGCAAGATCTTCTATGATTCCCCACGATTCTTTCGCATTCTTGTCCCGTAGCTTACCACCAGCCACTTGGTCAATGGTTTGCCTTCTGGATTGGTTGACATGCTTGTAAAAGATTTGAACTTTAAGCCAAAGATCAATGCGATGATGAGAGACTTTTTGGAGTAAGTCCTTGAAATGAGTCTATGCTTCGTAAAGAGTTTCACCTTTGACGTTGTTGGAAAATCAAGATGTCATTCCTTAACTTGGTAGTTCTTCCCGATGGGAAAAATTGAGCGAGGAAACGAGAAGTGAGATCATCCCAAAAGGTGATGGAGAATTGAAAGAGAAGCAAGCGTGTCGTCTCTTCAGTTTCAACATCAAGGTCTATGGAATCTACGATTTTAAGGAAATCCTTGAGATGTTGATTTGTATCTTCGAAACAAAGTCCATGGAATGCACATCCGCTTTGTACCAACCGGATGGTGTCAGATCGCAAGGGAGACACATTGGCTCTTTGGGGGAGCTCAATGGTGTTTCAATAGCCTTGGTGGCTAGGTCAAGAATATTCACCTAAAGTGCAAGTTCTAAGTTTTTCGAGTGGGTCTTGGTGGTTTGGTGGTTCTTGGGGTGGTTATTGTGGCTGGATAATGGGATCGAAGATGCTGTCACTCACCATGATGGCAAATGAGGAGAACTACAAACAAAAGACACGAAGAAAAGATAGACTAACGAAAGCTAATAAAAAGAAAATAAAAATCTCACTTGATAGGAATCTAGTGAGTAGACCTAAACAAGATAGAAATCAAACCTATGCAATAACTATTCCCCAACAACGGCATCAAAAACTTGATGCGAGATATTACAACCTCACAAAGAGTTTTACTTCTCGAGAGATCTCAAGAAGTTTTGCAATCCTCCAGGCAGTGTACCTGATCGTTGTAGTGCAGTATAGGTAAATCCGGAGGATTGATCATTCTCTAGGGGAATAGTGTCGTTAGGTTGAAGTATATGTCGAGATAAGTTTAAATGTGAGGGATAATTATTTTTGTGTTTTTATTTTTTTTTTATAAAGCAAGTAAAAATCTTGGTTTTGAAGGTAAGGGCGGAATTAGTTGCTATCCAACTAACCCAAAAACTACTTTTATAAAACTAAAATTAAAATAACAAGAAAAATAAATTTGTGAACTTCTTATGGTGAGACAAACGTGTTTACTTAGATTTCACTACCCCATAGTTATCTTTTACTGATTTGTTGAATTGTCATGTTCTTGTTTTAGTTGAAGCGTTGTATTACTTAATACCGGTCATGAGGGTGTGCTACATTCCCCAACTCTATGAATATTAATTTCACCTAAAACCTTAAAGTCTATTAAGAAATTCTAGGATCATAAACATCAATTCTGGCAATAAATACAACGAGAAAAACCAATAGTGCACGCTATGATTACGTTTTCTAAGACGTTTAAGCTAGTTACATAAAAGAGGTCAACCAGTTTTCTTAACCTAACATGAAGCAATCAACTAAACAATAGACAACAAATCAATAATCAACAACTAGGTTTCATTAGATCTAAGCAAACACAAATAAACTTAAGCTAGCATGTTAAAGTGAAGAAAAGATAAATAAAGAATCAAACAATATATAAACATATTGAATGATTAAAATAATAACTTATGTTCAATAGAACATGGATGAAAAAGGCTGAAAAAGCCCTACAATATCTCTGGAATTCGTTTAGGGTTTTGTACCACAAGATGTCACACTTAATGAAAATAAAACGAAAAGTATATATAGATCTACAATGCTGACGGCGTCAGCTTATGGGTTATGACGCCGTCAGCCCACCGTGTTTTAGGTTTCGTCTTGTGCAAGTCGCCGCTCTGACGCTGTCACTCTTTATACTCTGACGCCGTCAGCTTATGTCTGACGCCGTCCCTTTATAAGTCATCTGAGCCGTCTGTTGTAATCTTAAAGCGTGAAGCCTTACTTCAAAATACACATGACGTCGTCAGATATAAATACTCAAATTGTTTCTGAAGTGACGTGTATTAATTCTTCTAGCTCCAAAATAACAAGTGACGGCGTCACAATGCAAAGCGTGGCGCCGGCGGGTCTCCTTTTCTGACGGGTTTTCTCGACATTGTCATTTTCTTCACTTTATCATCCAAATACGTCCAAAAAGCTTCGATTTCCAGATTTCACGTCCCAAGTACATAAAATACAAAAAGAAACGATTTGAGACAATATTTGATCATATAAACACGATTTTGAGCTTAAATGACCCCTTAAAAAGGTATCAAATAAATCCTAATCAAGTTACAATAATGGTAATAACTAAACCAGAAGCAAACTGGAAGTAAGGTACACGTGCACTTGTGTGGCTATGGTTGCTTTACTATGCTGACATCTCTGGTACATGCAAGTTGATTTCCTTGCTCTCGATGAATCCTTATCTTCCCAAGGGCTTTTACGCTTTGCTTTAGCTCAAATTACTCCCGCCTAAGCGTCGCTAAGTACTTCAGTCAGCTCCAAGGATACACTTTACAAGTATGTTGAAGAAATACTCTGAGTGTATCTGATATGTGCAACTGGTTCATCTGCATGGCTTAAGATGATAAGTCATTATCAGAGACCTAAGGGCATTTTTCAGTTCTTGAGGTCTTAAGGGTTTTGTCACCTCTCTACCCTTTGTTTTGACTGACTTCGTTATCAAGTTACAAAGTTTTCAATCAGTTATAGACTTTGTCTTTGCAAAGCACGAGTGTTGTAAATGAGAAGTTACACAGCATATCTAATATGTTTATCATTAAATATGTGAACACTCAGTGAACCCCTTTAGACCGATGTTCTTCCATTTTGTAAAGAGAATTTCAAAGAAATGAAATGAAGTCGAGAATAGAAATTCAGAGAACAGAAATCAGTAGATAATTTTGTTCAGTTCTAATGTTTGGTAATAACAGAGACTTGACCCGAGAAATAAATAAATAACTTTTTGTCATATGAAACTCACATATATTTGTTTGTTAATATATATATATATATATATATATATATATATATATATATATATATATATATATATATATATATTCTAAATAAAAAGTCTAAAAACTATATATATTTAAAAAAAAATTATTTTATTTTTTAAAAAATATATTTATTTTAATTTTTTAAATTTATTTTTTATAAAATTAATTAAAAAAATATTTTAAAAAAATATTTTCTAAATAACAATTATATAAAAAATATTTTTTAGTTGTTTTTTATAAAAAAAAAATTGTTTAAAAAGAAAAAACTTATTTTTTTTTTAATTTATTTTAAAAAAATTATTAATTTTTTTTTAAAAATTTATTTTTTATAAAAATCATCTTCAATAAAAATATGTTTTAACAATGTATTTTTTTAACAAAAAATTTAAACAAATTATTTTTTTTTAAATAATCTAATTGACACTAAATACACATGTAAGTTAAAAATGAAAAATAAATATCATAAAAAAATATTACAAAAACTAACCATTTTCATTTCTCCAATTTCCTAACAAAAAATGATGAAAATGAAAACTTTAAAAATTACACTATCAATTCTCTATTAATTCTTTATTTTTTTATTTCTCTCATCTATCAAATAATGAAATTCAATTCATTTCCATTTCTCTTATCTCATTTCTCTTTACCAAACGCATCCAAAGTGTTTCACCTATGAAGGATTCAAAAATTATGATGTTGTTGAACAGGTTTCTAACCAAAATGAGGTTAGTATTATAGTAATATTTTATTTATTTAGTTTCTTTAACCAACTAATTATATATTTTTTTAGTGATTACAGATTTATCTTAATATCGCTCATAATCTTGATCCGTATTTTTTCATTGTTTACAAATGCACACACATTATACGGGATATTTAACAACAATATCATAACTATACATTTTATTGTTAAAAAATCTTGATGTTATGCACCGGTACTCTCCAGTATTGAATCAATGATGAAACAAATGATTTATTCATTCTCGAGCGTTTAAACCTGACGCCGCATAGACCAAGGGTATAATACTTTTCAATATTTAAAGAAAAGTATATAGATAATATTATATTTTGGGTAAAGGGGAGTAATCATGCACCCGGTAAAATACATTAATCAAAAACGTTTAAGTACAATGGAAGAGAGTGAGTCTCTCATCGAAGTCCCTTAGGACACTACCACTACCACTATATAAGAATGACAGGCCATTCTTATAACTACCAGATCTAAATACAACTAACGATGACTAGCAATAAAATACAATACATCACAACTCAAATAAAATTGAAGTCTTCTTAGTCATCCTAGCGATCCAGATCATAAACATGCGAACTTCCAGCTTCAACCAATTGCGTCTTCTATTAGTATTATGCAAAAAACATAATCTAATAACCTAATGAGAGTGACTTCCGTAGCAATTCGAACTTGAAGCATAAACATGGTCTAAGCGACCCAACCTTCCAACATATCTGAACTTGAACCAATCTTCCAACAAATGCGAATGAAACACATGAAGACAACTAACAAGGATCAAACCATATGCACCAACAAAGCCATGCTAAACACTATGACATGCTAAGAGTACCCACAAGCTGCCAAAATGCAACCAAGCTAAACGTGCAAACCAATGGTATCATAAGCAGCCATAGACTATGTCACACCCCCAAGATTGGGTCCAGCGGAAGCATACGTGTAGCTGGGGTGTAACTCAATCGGTAACACAACACAAGTACAAAAATAGTTTTCACTTTAATTAATTAGAATAAAATCGTTTAATCAAAATATTGAATTTACATCGTTAAAAATAGTGCGGAAGTAGGCCCTTAAAAGTAGTTTAAAACGGTCCCCATATAATTAATCAGAGTCTTCTATGACCATGCGATGCCCTGCCAAAACCTCCAGTAGCGTGCCATTAGTTAAAACCTGAAAATACATGCTAAAGTGTCAACACGAGGTTGGTGAGTTCATAGAGTTTGTTTAACAAATAAAGTTTATAGAAAATGATCACACAGCAAAGGCATCGTAAATCCACTCAGTTACAAGTCCCGCCATAAGAGACTTGTAACATGTGTGTTCACAACCCACTGCTAAAATAGTTTAGGTCTAGTAGTCAAGTACCCGTGGTCAATAATAAGTCAAGGCCGCTCCGAACAAGGGAGACTTTATAATGTTGCTCCGAACATGGGAGACTTCAAGTCACTCCACCACCTAGGCGAGATTTATTAGTCACTTTACCGACTTGGCAAAGATTTATTAGTCACTCCACCATGGCGAGATTTATTAGGATGCTCTGAACAGGAGAGACTTTAGCGTTGCTCCGAACATGGGAGACTTTATAGTGTTGCTCCGAACAAGGGAGACTTTAAGTCAAAGTACGTACGGTACATAAGTTCAAAAGTTTAAGTCAAGTTCAAAAGGTCAAAACAAGTTCAATAGTTCCAAACAAGTTATAAGGTCAAATGAGTTCATAATAGTTCAAGGTTCAAAACAATGTTCAAAGAGTCAAGTAATAGTTCAAGTAAAAACGAGCATGTATTCTCCCCCAAAAGTTGACAAAACAATTTAAAAGAGTAGGGGCTATGACTCACCTGGTACGATAGTTACGAAGACAAAAGTGGTTACACAGAAATGAGGTTCGATCTCTAACCGCGACCTATAATGAACGAATGATACGATCTACTTAAATTATGAGGGGATGCGATGAATGTACATGCACATGAAGCCTATACCACTCGTAGTTTGGAAATAAGTGTTGGCGTTGATTTATAGTGTTTCCATAACTTAAGAGAATATGTGCTATTAGAAGTTGTCAAATATATATATATTTCGCCTAGTTTCAAAAGTGTATATCTTGGTCGTTTTAAGCTCGTTTTCTACGTTCTTTATGTCCACGGATTCGTCTTTGTGTATACTAGTATATTTTTGATAACTCGACTCCTCTAAGTTACGTTTAATACCTCTTTTTACCCATTGAAATCTGCCAAACAGCAAGCAGTTTTTGGAAAAAATAGTTTTCGTCGTTAAATTTGCAAAAATCATATCTCCTTCGTTATAAGCTCGTTTTAATCCGTTCTTTCGCCCAAAGTTTCGTTTTTGAATGTATTTTCTAAGTCTTTGGTCAAAACTTAGCCATCATCTACTGATTTTCCCACGAAATTAAAATAGGGACAGTAGGTATATCAAAAGTTTCAAAAACCATTTTCAAGTCTCCAAACTAGTTTCATTCTCCATCAAACCACTTTCAAACACCACAAAGCTAATCTAATCCTACCATACACCTTCTTAGGGTGTCATGGGTTCCTAAACATCATAACTCAAGCTACTCTAACAAGGATCTAACAATAATCTATTTCTAGAGTTCAAAAGTTAGATATATATATAAATTAGTGGTATATACTAACATATGCATGTAAACCTTGTATGAAATAAATATAAACATGGTAGTAACTTGTAAAAATCATAAAAATGAGTTTGTTAACTTACTTGATGGTTTAGAGAGTTTAGATGATGAAAAACCTACTAATCCTTGAGTTTTTATTTCAAAACTCTAACAAGGATGATTATATATACTAGTTTATGACAAGATCTTGTAAAATTTGTTCTCCTTGCTCCTTGAACACCCTAGTTCGAATACACCCCAAGAGAAATGAAGAGAAAAAGTTTGATTGCCTTAGTAAAAATGATTTTTGTGATTAAAATGGATGAAAAGTTTAATTTATACTTAGACAAATGTTTGGTGAGCATTAAATTAAGTTGGTGAGAAAAATGGGGAAGGTTGGGGCTAATTAAGGATCTTGTCCCCAAAAGTGTATGTATTAGTTAGTTTTATGTATGCATTAGGTGTTATCGGGTACCGAGTTAACTAAAAATAAATCGCGACGAGGTAAAATAAAATACGACTAAGTTGTAAAAGTTGTAAAATATTATTCCTGATGAGAATCGGGTGTTAGAAAAATTATTGAATGGAAATAACGCAAACCGACGAAGTAATAAGCTCCGACCGTAAAACGTAACAGTTGATTTGAAAACACCGGGTAATTTAATAATATAATTTTTATATTATTATTATTAGTATAAAAAAAAGTGTTAGGGCCATAGTTGGGATTATCGGATCAATTATTTAAAATAATAGCTCATAAGATAACGTTTATTAAGTAAATAACCGTACGTATACAGAAATGACGCAACCCACGTATAAATGACAAATTTTCTCCGAAGGTGAATAGTGTTTTATGAATAGTAAAATTTTAAAACGCTTCTCAGAATATCAAACTGACCTCAAAAATGATGAATAGTAAAATGATGAATAGTGATCGATGAATAGTAACCGATGAATAGTAAACGTGAAAGTTCGGGAAAAGACCAGAATTTACGAGTTGTGACAGTCTCTACTCCTTAAGGGAACTTCGTCCCGAAGTTCAGTTAACGTTGGTCTCCGAAGTGTTATAAAGGTGAAGATTCATGAGACGAAATGACCAGTTGACGTGTTTTCAGGCGGCGGTTCACAAGGTGAGGAAAAGTATAAGCGTTCTGACAACGAGGGTACACACACACATGAATGAAACATTTGGAAATTGAGTAGAGGATTCAATCTAGACAAAATTTTATTATAACCATTCTCAGTGTTGCAAAATTCATTTCTGAGTCGGATATAGGTAGTCAGCCTATGTCCCACTATCCCGGGTTGAATATAGGTGACTAGTCTATATTCTACCGAGGTTCCATGAATTTTGAAATACTCAGCTCAGTTACAAATACCAAGACGTACAGAAAGACTAAGGCAGGTGACCAAACTCGACGTCAAATGATGAAACTATGCAAGGAGAAACATAACAGGGTGACATATATGATACGTGAACATGCTTATATGAAAGACAATGATAGAAATCAATTAGAATAGATGAACATAATGTACCAGATAATGAGACACAAATCTCATCACCTAAGTCAGCAACAAACCACAAGTGAGGCATCATCTTGGCAGGCAGGCACGTGACGGTCATAGGGTTAAGTTTTTCGTAAAAGTAGCTATAGTCTAGGTTTTAAAAACACTTAGTTCGCTATAGCCAAAGCTCTGATACCAATCTGTCACACCCCCAAGATCGGGTCCAGCGGAAGCATACGTGTAGCTGGGGTGTAACTCAATCGGTAACACAACACAAGTACAAAAATAGTTTTCACTTTAATTAATTAGAATAAAATCGTTTAATCAAAATATTGAATTTACATCGTTAAAAATAGTGCGGAAGTAGGCCCTTAAAAGTAGTTTAAAACGGTCCCCATATAATTAATCAGAGTCTTCTATGACCATGCCATGCCCTGCCAAAACCTCCAGTAGCGTGCCATTAGTTAAAACCTGAAAATACATGCTAAAGTGTCAACACGAGGTTGGTGAGTTCATAGAGTTTGTTTAACAAATAAAGTTTATAGAAAATGATCACACAGCAAAGGCATCGTAAATCCACTCAGTTACAAGTCCCGCCATAAGAGACTTGTAACCTGTGTGTTCACAACCCACTGCTAAAATAGTTTAGGTCTAGTAGTCAAGTACCCGTGGTCAATAATAAGTCAAGGCCGCTCCGAACAAGGGAGACTTTATAATGTTGCTCCGAACATGGGAGACTTCAAGTCACTCCACCACCTAGGCGAGATTTATTAGTCACTTTACCGACTTGGCAAAGATTTATTAGTCACTCCACCATGGCGAGATTTATTAGGATGCTCTGAACAGGAGAGACTTTAGCGTTGCTCCGAACATGGGAGACTTTATAGTGTTGCTCCGAACAAGGGAGACTTTAAGTCAAAGTACGTACGGTACATAAGTTCAAAAGTTTAAGTCAAGTTCAAAAGGTCAAAACAAGTTCAATAGTTCCAAACAAGTTATAAGGTCAAATGAGTTCATAATAGTTCAAGGTTCAAAACAATGTTCAAAGAGTCAAGTAATAGTTCAAGTAAAAACGAGCATGTATTCTCCCCCAAAAGTTGACAAAACAATTTAAAAGAGTAGGGGCTATGACTCACCTGGTACGATAGTTACGAAGACAAAAGTGGTTACACAGAAATGAGGTTCGATCTCTAACCGCGACCTATAATGAACGAATGATACGATCTACTTAAATTATGAGGGGATGCGATGAATGTACATGCACATGAAGCCTATACCACTCGTAGTTTGGAAATAAGTGTTGGCGTTGATTTATAGTGTTTCCATAACTTAAGAGAATATGTGCTATTAGAAGTTGTCAAATATATATATATATTTCGCCTAGTTTCAAAAGTGTATATCTTGGTCGTTTTAAGCTCGTTTTCTACGTTCTTTATGTCCACGGATTCGTCTTTGTGTATACTAGTATATTTTTGATAACTCGACTCCTCTAGGTTACGTTTAATACCTCTTTTTACCCATTGAAATCTGCCAAACAGCAAGCAGTTTTTGGAAAAAATAGTTTTCGTCATTAAATTTGCAAAAATCATATCTCCTTCGTTATAAGCTCGTTTTAATCCGTTCTTTCGCCCAAAGTTTCGTTTTTGAATGTATTTTCTAAGTCTTTGGTCAAAACTTAGCCATCATCTACTGATTTTCCCACGAAATTAAAATAGGGACAGTAGGTATATCAAAAGTTTCAAAAACCATTTTCAAGTCTCCAAACTAGTTTCATTCTCCATCAAACCACTTTCAAACACCACAAAGCTAATCTAATCCTACCATACACCTTCTTAGGGTGTCATGGGTTCCTAAACATCATAACTCAAGCTACTCTAACAAGGATCTAACAATAATCTATTTCTAGAGTTCAAAAGTTAGATATATATATAAATTAGTGGTATATACTAACATATGCATGTAAACCTTGTATGAAATAAATATAAACATGGTAGTAACTTGTAAAAATCATAAAAATGAGTTTGTTAACTTACTTGATGGTTTAGAGAGTTTAGATGATGAAAAACCTACTAATCCTTGAGTTTTTATTTCAAAACTCTAACAAGGATGATTATATATACTAGTTTATGACAAGATCTTGTAAAATTTGTTCTCCTTACTCCTTGAACACCCTAGTTCGAATACACCCCAAGAGAAATGAAGAGAAAAAGTTTGCTTGCCTTAGTAAAAATGATTTTTGTGATTAAAATGGATGAAAAGTTTAATTTATACTTAGACAAATGTTTGGTGAGCATTAAATTAAGTTGGTGAGAAAAATGGGGAAGGTTGGGGCTAATTAAGGATCTTGTCCCCAAAAGTGTATGTATTAGTTAGTTTTATGTATGCATTAGGTGTTATCGGGTACCGAGTTAACTAAAAATAAATCGCGACGAGGTAAAATAAAATACGACTAAGTTGTAAAAGTTGTAAAATATTATTCCTGATGAGAATCGGGTGTTAGAAAAATTATTGAATGGAAATAACGCAAACCGACGAAGTAATAAGCTCCGACCGTAAAACGTAACAGTTGATTTGAAAACACCGGGTAATTTAATAATATAATTTTTATATTATTATTATTAGTATAAAAAAAAAGTGTTAGGGCCATAGTTGGGATTATCGGATCAATTATTTAAAATAATAGCTCATAAGATAACGTTTATTAGGTAAATAACCGTACGTATACAGAAATGACGCAACCCACGTATAAATGACAAATTTTCTCCGAAGGTGAATAGTGTTTTATGAATAGTAAAATTTTAAAACGCTTCTCAGAATATCAAACTGACCTCAAAAATGATGAATAGTAAAATGATGAATAGTGATCGATGAATAGTAACCGATGAATAGTAAACGTGAAAGTTCGGGAAAAGACCAGAATTTACGAGTTGTGACAGACTAACACAAAGGTGACTTGCATACACCATAAACCCAAGCTTCCATAGGAACCAGTAACAGCCATCAATAGGCAGTAAATGACTTTGAACAATGAATATTGATCCCAAAGCTTGACAAACAGTACCAGAAATAAAACGACCAACAAGTATAATAGAATACGAATCAAGTCTTGGATCGTAATATGCCATAAACATAATCATCTCTCTATTCAACCCCACGTACACATGATTAAAGCATGGTAGGACTTGATATATCTAATCAAACAACCACCCCAAGACGGGTAACCATCAAATTAACGACCAGATTCTGCATCATAAACCATATATAAAATCGAAACCCTAAAAAGGGTTTCATAAACATGAACGCATCGTAACACATCAAAACCAATGGATCAACCACTAAAGAAGAAACATGTAACCCAAGTCGATCCAAAAATCACCACCAGATAGTATGTAAAAGATAAAACATGTAGCTCCATACAATCGAACAGAAACCAGAATATATGACTCATTAGAATTCATTAAACCGCCCAAAGAGCAGGATACGAATCCAATAAATCATCATCCAACGAAACCCTAGAAAAAAACGATCCCTTAAAAAGAAATCGATAGGATAAGTTATTAGGGTTTCGTCAACAAGATCGACCCCTTACTAATATGTAAAATCGATTATACAACCGACTTATGATAACCAGATGCAAGGGTGCGAATAAGAAACCCATTAGCGATTAAAACCCTAAAGAATGAATCACCCAAGGTGAGAAAAAACGAGTTGAAAACGTTAGGGTTTCTGCAGCCGCCACCTCTCAAGAAACACACAACCCTAAACACGATTGCATACCATGATTAATGGTAGAGAGGCGTATTAAGGAGATGATTTGGCCGGAAAAAATAGAGGTGGCGGCTGGAAAAATCGCCAAGGGGAGAGAGAGAATTCTAGGGGTTAAAACAAGTTAAATTTTTTTATATAGATAATATTATAACTTTATCATGTAATTGCATTGTATATTTAACATAAGAATTTTTTTATATTCTCTTCACTAAATTCGCTATAAATTATGATCACTAGTATTCTATAATATTTGATTATTTGTTTTTGTTTGCTAACTTTAGTTTGATTTTGAGCACGCTATTAGAGCGCAAGGTGCGATAACATCACAGAGAAAAGTTAATATACATGCAAGTCATACAACATTCTCTAAAAATGTATTAAACCAATCCTAGTCATTTACTTTTTTCATCAAAACAAAAAAGATAAACTTTCAGCATTTAAAAAAAAATCAATATCTCACAAATCGTTAATCGTTACGTAAAACGAATAATGTCATCACGACGAGAATTAAATCATCTTTCTACAGAGGGAAACTTTTATATATTTTCAACGATTTTTTTTTTAATTTTTTTTTTCAGTTACGTCTCAAAAAATCATGTGTGATTTTTCCAGACGTAGCTGAAAAAAAATTAAAAAAAAAATAGTTCGTCGAAAGTATGTGGAAGTGCATGTCTACTGAAAGATAAAGAAAATACTCTTCGTGATAGTGTATTTTTTTTTCACTTAACTATTTACCATTTACAAGATATTTTATTTTTTAAAAAATGTGGAAAGTGGGTTTTTTTTTTTTTTTTTTTTTTTTTTTTTTTTTTTGAAAAATAAGTTGTTAAGATTGGTTCATTGGATCTTTAATAATTTTGGTTTTACAATTATCTCAACTCTAACACTATAACATCTCATTTTTCGTGTCAACTCAACTCCATTTCACCATTCTGATTTTTAACATCAACACATTAAAATATCCTCTCACAAATAACATTTAAAAACTTTTTATTTAGATCCACAATTTTATTTATTTTCCATTTTTTCAAACAAAATAATTCATTAATTAAATAAAGACAAAAATACACTGTTGGTCCCTGAACTTTCCACAAAGCATCGCCATGCACCCTACCTTTCTAAAAACGTCGTGGGGCGTCCAAAATATGGAAAATTTAGGCAGAATGCGTCCCTTGACTAGTTTTGTCTCGGTCAACGCTCATATTTTGGTATATTCCTAAGGGTATAATAGGCAAAATACATTTATCACCACACTATGGTTAAATCAACCATGACATATGACTTTAGGTACCAAGTGTGTACTACACTCTAGTTAATCACCAAGAGTGATATTTTAGTGACCAACTATGAACTTTACTTGGCAACCCGTTTCCCTTTTATGTTATTTGCTTTGGTTATGCATTAGATAAATAGTTTGACTTAAGGAAGTCAAACCGATAGACGTTACAATTTGTGACATTAGATAAATAGGTTCGACTCATGGAAGTCATTACGTGCCATAAACAACAAAAAATTATCAATAAAGGGGGTGTTTGATTTTGCTGTTACAAAATTTATATCAATTGTGTTTGGTTTTCATCATCTTATGGGGCGTTTGGTTTTTGCCGTTACAAACAGTACATAAAAGGGGTGTTTGGTTTGTTATATTCGCTTGTTTCCTCCCACTGTCAACACTAACATCATACAAGATTTTGATAATAAATCAACCATTGTCCATACAATAACATTTAATGATCAAAAGACTTTGCATTTTGGCCCCAAACCACTGTCTTTGGATTTGATGACATAAAGGGGTGTTTGTTTTTGGTCATAAGAACAGTAAACAAAATAGGATACTACAAGAAGATTAAACGAGAAAACATAAAATCATATATGCATAATAGTGGCAATTAGCCTACAAGAATATTAAAATCTTAAAACAAGAACCCAAAATACCCCATTAACCTACCCCTGGAAATAACCTAAATTAAGACCCCATTACACTAATTATTTTCAGCCATTTTCTGAACAAAACCTTCCTGCATACGAATATTAGCATCAGCTTCACCATACATCTTGATCAAACATGCAAGTAGGTCGATTTCAATGGCTTGGGTTTTGCTTAACGCCTCCAAACTGTCAAGCGCCACACCACGCAATCCCAAAGCTTCATTCTCCTGAATCAGCTCCCTACGCTTTGGTATCATCCTCTTCAGATGATCAATAGCGGCACGAATAAGGTTTTAAAAAAAAACTGCTTCAAAAACCACTTGATCAAACCAGAGGCTCATACGATCATGTAATCGTGGTGAATCGGCCACTTCCATGAGTTCATTCAACATTGGAAAATCTTCTTCCATGGGGAAATGTGTGAGGAAAATCTTGTTGATGGGTTTATTAGGTTACACGCTAAAGTTAATACCGTCTCAGTGAAGGGGTTTAATAACAAATTTTATTCCATAGTTGGTCCCTAAGGTTGTCTACATTTTCGTCAACGTAGGTACAAGTACCGCCCAAAATGTGGCGACGTGTTCACAACATGCTACATTGAGTTTACAAGCTTAGTACAGTGTAATTTGAGTAAAATTAAAGGCACCCCATTAAATCCTTACCGACCCATATGAAAGTCAAAACAATATATTTATTACTAAAAAGACTAAACATAAAGAAACAAAATGAATACATGTAACAAATAAAGTATTGTTTATTTCGTGCCTTTGCATATCCAATCACAAGACATACGTATTGTGTAACAATATTTGTGACCACTTTTGGCTAGTTTAATAATGTTTAATGGAATGGCAATTTTGACTTTTGTCTGTAAAAATTGCAAATGCCAAATAACCTCTACCATTTGCACATTTGACTTCCTAAAGTCAAACTTGCCATTGCATTTGGTGAGCAACATAGGCAGTATACAAAGTAAACATTCGAATCACAGGCATATTCACAATGTTAAAAGTAAATAACAACATACTAATACGAAAATAGTTGTCTTAGGGTATTCAACCCATACATAAACTAGAATCAGTAAAAGAAATTTACCCCGGCTGTGGGGGAAGCTCGATGGAGTTTCAACAGCCTCCTTGCCAAATCCCAGTTCAACTTGATGTTTTCATTCTCATCAGGAATCAAATTTCAGTCATGGATATAAATTTTCTTCAGTAAGGGGGAACATGCAACTATGAACCTTATTATGGCTATTTCATTCTTTGTTTTAGGGAAAAAACTGTTGATAATTTAAAGACGAAACAAACAACTAATTCAAACAAACGAATGCGGAAGCTTTATTCAAATACCAAACCAAATTACAAAATCAAATTCAAAGACAAATTCTAATTCAAAGGTACCAAACCCTAATTCAAAAGGTACCAAACTATTATTCAAAAGGTACAAAGAAAACTAATGACATCAATCCCTATTTATAGGCTAAAACTAACCGTCATAGATTAGTTTCCTAATTCTAAACAAACTTGGTGGACAAGTCAAACAAATTACCAATTTTACCAAATAACCCCTAAAGTTTAAGTCACTTTTCTAACAATCTCCACCGTGACTTAAACTCCTCCACCGGCTTCAAATCAATTTCAAAGTTCCAAATGCTAGAGATACTAGCCAAATTCAAATCAAACGATCGATTCCCAAAAACGATCCATAACAAATTCGATCCAAAGCAAATGCCGATGTCTTCAAAACGAACAATCAAATGTTAACCAACAAATCAAACTCGGTTAACCAAACAAAATGAATCAGCTCGAACGATCTTCAACAAAAACAATCAAATTCGAGCAACCAACTTCAAAAGCCCGACGAACGAAGATCCAAATTTTCAAACTAACAAATTCCAAATGATCGAACAAATTTCAAACGACTTGAACCAAGTCTTCAAACACTAAATCGATCTTCAAATTCCAAATACCAAAATTCAAATTCCAATGGTCCACTTATATAATAAGAGTTACGACCCAAATATCAAATTCAAATTCTAATGACCCACTTATTAATAAGTATTACGATCCAACTTCAAACTTATTATCCAAGTATCAAACCAATTCAAGCTAACAAATAACTTGACGAACGGGCTCCAATAATTCAAACGCCCCGAATATTGATACGGATAATAATTCTAATGACCCACTTATTACGATAAGAATTACAGTCCAAATTCCAAATTCAAAACATACGAACTAATCGCAAACGAACCAAAATATTTTGTATCAATCAATTTCTTCAAAAGATTGCATATGGCTTCCGACCAATTCTTCAAATACAAAATCAAAAAACCAAACGACAAAAGTCAAAAGGCCGAAAAATATCCAATAAACAACGACGAATTCAGAAAAGTCCAAATTAATTGATTGATTCTTCAATATCAAATCAAACAATTCATCACCCCAAAATCAGTCGAACTTCAATCCAAACAATTTCAAAACGAACTCTTTTTTTCTTTTTCTTTTTCTTCATCATCTTCAACCTAGCTCTGATACCACTTGTTGATAATTTAAAGACGAAACAAACAACTAATTCAAACAAACGAATGCGGAAGCTTTATTCAAATACCAAACCAAATTACAAAATCAAATTCAAAGACAAATTCTAATTCAAAGGTACCAAACCCTAATTCAAAAGGTACCAAACTATTATTCAAAAGGTACAAAGAAAACTAATGACATCAATCCCTATTTATAGGCTAAAACTAACCGTCATAGATTAGTTTCCTAATTCTAAACAAACTTGGTGGACAAGTCAAACAAATTACCAATTTTACCAAATAACCCCCAAAGTTTAAGTCACTTTTCTAACAAAAATGAAACACCACAGTTTGAAGCTGCCCCGTGGTCATTCTGTTGATGGTTACATCAAATGAATCAATCTCCAAAGGTACATAAGTAAGCGTGTATAAGGCCTGCAAAATGAGAGACTATTCATATGCATAACAATTGGAATTTAATATGATGTCTTTCATACATATGCATTCCACTTACCCTGGTTTCTAGCCTTTGCATAATTGGAGACCCACGAATCATTTGAACGATCAATGAAACCATTGCATTATTCCCAAAATCGACCCTGTATAACTCAAGAGACTTGAGGGATAGAAAGGCCACATGGACATTCATCCGGGAGGTACCTTCTTTCAACAACTACAAAAGGACAAATTTTCTTTAGTTTCAAAGGTAACATTGCATGAATGTTGGAAATTACTTTAACATTATGTAAGTTGAAGTGAAAAAATGAAATAGGTCTTACATTGCAGTCTTGAAAATCCATGGTAAGGGTCTCAAGGAGGAACATTTGACAACTGAAAGATATTGGAAGTTGTTATTGTCATAGGATGGTTCCAAATATCAAATGACAAATTTAACGTCTTCAAATTCCTAAGAATTGCAATATCCCATTGTCTCATTCGTTTGTACTACAACGATCCATTTTTAGAGACTCAAGCAAGGGACAACCAGCAACTAAGTCCCAAACTGTACTACTATGAAAATTGACATTACACAATTCTAAGTTGAGTAGCTTTGGAAAACCCCTAAAACTTGTCATGGTGGGAAAAGTGCAACAATGAAGTTCGAGAAATTTCAAATCCTGACGATAGTAAAGTTGGGTTGGCAAAGTAATTGGCTCACCATACCAGTTTTGAATTGTGACCTCCTCAACTCCGACCCGAGCCGAAAAAAAAAGCCACTCATGAATGTCTTCATAATTCAAGTCGTCTTGTCCAAATAGCATTTTGGGCTCTACGGAGAACACAAACCTTCTTACTGGCCCATTAAGTTGAAGTAAAATCCTAGTAATATACCTCCCATCAAAGGTATTTGTTAAATAGTAAAACAAATTCTCATCAACTATGACATCCGTCAGCAAAGTCCACTTAAACCTCCAGCTTCTGGCTAAACTACCGGTCCTCACCGCATCTTTTAATGGCAATCGGTTTATAATATTAGTGGTCATGTTATCTGGCATGTTGCTGAAATAATCTGCCATATCAGTGATCACATTGTCTTCAAAAGACATTGTAATGTTGGAATTTTAGTTGGGTCTTTGACTTCTGGAAAAGGGTGTCTGGTTTTGGTTTTTGATTTACCGGTGATGGTCTAGATAAGGGTTTGTGTTATTATGGTGTGTAAATGTGTTTGGTTTGTGGGTTAATTGGTTATCGTGTGAATAATAACTAGCATATCAGAAAATATAGGCACAAGTTCCGAAGAATAGTTCTTAGTTGCTCCCTAAACTATCATATGTCATGGTTGATTTAACTATAGTGTGGTGATAAATGTATTTTGCCTATTATATCCTTGGGAATATACCAAAATATGAGCGTTGCCCGAGACAAAACTGGTCAAGGGACGCATTCGGCCTAAATTTCCCATGTTTTGGACGCCCCACGACGTTTTAGAAAGGTAGGGTGCATGGCGATGCTTTGTGGAAAGTTCAAGGACCAACAGTGTATTTTTGTCTTAAATAAATATACAAATCAAATAGACTAAATTTTGCCGTTCGTCCCTAAACTTGTCGTAATTTGCGCGTTTCGTCCTTAAACTTTTTTTTTGGCATTTTCGTCCCTAAACTCTTCAAAAATCGCGCGGTTGGTCTCTAAACTTTTTTTTGACTGACGGACATTATTTCTGGCTGTTAAGTGCCTTATAAAGTTACTTAAATGCCCTTCTCATATAACAAACACACAATTGAAAAAAAAAAACACACACACACATGTGCTGGCAATGTGAAATCCTTAGGGTTCTTCAACATCCCATCTCCTTCAATCTCACACCATAATAACCTAAACCCATTATCATATATATATATATATATATATATATATATATATATATATATATATATATATATATATATATATATATATATATAAACTGTAACATGGGATGATTTATTGCTTATTTTTTCATCAACAGAAAAGGGCATCAACGGAAAAGGGTTGAAACAATTGATGTTAATCAAACTTCTATGTCTGGATTTGCTTCTGGATTAGGTGGGTTTTCAGGGTTTCGTATCCCAACACGAATTCAAGGTGAAGATGAGGAACATGATGGCGTATCAGATAAGCCGTCTTCTACTTCCTTGGATTCTCGTCATTGATTCACATTCATCCTCTCACAAAACAGGTCAAATATGAAATTCCTTAATTTCATGTTTTTTAGGATTGCTTATTCAAAATGCTTAAACTAGTGCTTATTCAAAATGCTAAAACTTGTAATGCTATCGATATTGAGTTATGCTACTTCCTACGAGTTAGTACTGTTAGTTGATGGATAGTACTGGTACAAGATCATTTGTACTGGCAGAGATTTGCATAATACGTCACTTGCAGGAGATATAGAAAATTTGTAATCACTTTTCACTTGCTGGAGATATAGAAAATTTGTAATGCTCTGTAGGAAGTGTAGTGCCCTTACAAACCACCTCCATACCTTTTATGGTTTTGATTGGTTATCTAGTATATACTAGGTTTTGCTGGAGGACTTGACCAGTTAAATAGCTTGCAAAGCCTGCAGATTAGATTACTAGTAAAGTGAATTTTGGTGTGGCGATACACAGAATAATTTCGCATCAGTGACCTAACTGACATTTAGTGTGCGTGATCTTCTTGTTTAGGTGTTAGGTTGCACCTTATTGTCATGATTGATGTGAGCTCCAAGTAAGATGGCTTCAATGATTTAGATAGTACTGTTAGTAAGATGTCTTGTGTTAAAAGATACTCACTATTTTACTCATATACCTGATTTCTCTTACTGCTAAAACATTTATATGTACTACGGAAGTGATTGGGAGGGACTGTGTGAAGAGCATTCTGTGTCAATTGGTTTATGGAATGAAGTTGCTGAGATAGCTTCTGGAAGATTGGAGGATAAGAGTGCTTTAGTTAGAAAATATGCTTTGAGTTTACTTATTACAATGCTGCAACATAACCCATTTGGGCTACAGCTTCGAATAGCTTCATTTGAGGCAACTTTAAAGCAATACACAAAGAAGTTAAATGAACTAGAACCTAAGGTTTCATCAGAAAGTGTTTTGGATGCATCAGCATTGGGTAGCGATGCTGGAAGTGGAAATGAAGATGGCGAAGTAGCTGAAGACCAGGCTGATGTCCCCAAGGAGCAGAACGACAGTTTGACCGACAACTGTATGCCTCAGGAGGATGAGCAGAGTACCCAAATGGACGGTTCGGTACCAGATGTTGGGAATTTGGAGCAAACTAGGACTTTGATTGCATCACTTGAGGCAGGCTTGATATTTTCCAAATGTATATCTGCCACCATGCCAACACTTGTTCAATTAATGGCTTCATCATCGGCAAGTGATGTTGAAAACACCATTTTATTGCTAATGAGATGCAAACAGTTTCAGATTGACGGATCAAAAGCTTCCCTTAGAAAGATGTTGCCACTGGTAATACACTACTACTTCATAGTTTCCTTATTTTGTGAGTCCTTTATACAAAATTTCCCTGCTTGACATACATTTACTTTTTGTACTTGTTAACTGTCCTATTATAACACTGCCAGTTTTCACCTGTGTAGGTATTTTCACAAGATAAATCTATTTATGAAGCTGTAGAAAATGCATTTGTTGCAATTTACATAACAAAGAGTCCAATCGAAACTGCTAAAAATCTTATAACTCTTGCCACCGATTCCAACATTGGGGACCTTGCAGCATTGGAGCTCATTGTTGGCGCATTGGTGTCCAAAGGGGATATCTTTGCCAGTACGGTAGGGTCCTATTTACCAAACTAGTTATACCATTAGTCGTATAAACTTTTCACCAAGTTAGATTTAACCTTTCATATACCAATGATTACATTTCTTTGAGATTAGATGCGAAGAGCATGTAGCTATTTTCACCATTTTCTTTTTTCTTAGTATTTTCTGGTTAGCAATTTTGCTACTAGTGTTATCACTTTCGTTAAAATAGACTCTTGTATGATGCCAGGTTGCAGCATTGTGGGATTGCTTTTGTTTCAAAGTTACTGGAACTAGTGCAGAATGCAGTCGTGGTGCTCTATCTGTATTGTGTATGGCTGCAAAGTCTTCAGCTAACGTTCTTAGTTCTCATCTACAGGACATCATAGATATTGGTTTTGGTAGGTGGGCAAAGGTAGAACCTTTGCTTTCCAGAACAGTTTGTATTGCACTTCAAAGGTTATCTGCGGATGACCAGAAAAATCTGTTGACTAGTCATGGAAGCAGGGTGTTTGGCGTTTTAGACAGCTTGATTACTGGATCTTGGCTTCCAGAACATATATGGTATGCAGCTGCTGAAAAAGCAATTAGTACAATTTATGCTATCCATCCTTCTCCTGAGACTCTAGCAGCTGATTTGGTGATAAAATGTCATAATTCTGTTTTTGGAAGATTCAAAAAGAGAAAGCTCGGAAAGAAAAATTAGCTGCAGAAGGCCACAATGTTGACAGTAATGGTAGGAAATCTGTTGCTGAATCAAAGGTGGGGTGACAACTGGAAACTTGATAAGACACGTATTTGTATTTATTCATGATTTTTTTGGAGTGGTTGCTTGTTTTTCATCCTTTTTCTTGATGTTTTGCAGGAGGATGGTATAAATGCAGAGTTAGGTGTTGCTGCTTCTGAGGAGGCTGTGCTAGACATACTTTCTTAAAGGGCAAAAAAGGAAATTGTTTCTGGTGTTTTGACTGAAAAATACTTGATTGGACTCTGTGCGCCATTTTTGTCTAAACTTTGCAGAAACTTCAGTTTGATGCAGAAGGTGAAATTAATTTTATCATTATTCCCTTTTTGATGTTTTTATGTGATTCATATAGTTGCTGACATGGATTCTGCATCTACTTCAGTATCCCGAATTACAGGCATCGGAAATGCTTGCTTTATGTCGATTGATGATTATTGATGATAACTTCTAGTAGGACTTCTCTTTGCCTCTCTTCCCTCTCCGCCTCCCATTACATCTTCTATAATATATAAATTTTAATCTTACTTGGCAGCGAGGCAAATCTGCAGCTTCTATTCACTGTTGTGGAGAGTGCACCATCAGAAACTGTTCAATCCAATTGTACAATTGCTCTTGGTGATCTAGCAGTTCGATTTCCCAATCTTTTAGAGCCATGGACAGAGAATATGTACGCAAGACTGCATGATCCTTTTAGAAGCATAATAAGCAAGTTAGCTTCTGTGACCTGTGTATTTCCACTATATTCAAAATTTTACTCATCAAATGATTTTTTGTTCTTTTACATCACACTTTAGGGGAAGAAGTTTGCCAAACCAGACTGCTAGAATCTTAGAATGGAAGTTATTTTCCCTGTTGCTTGTCATTTGGTTTCAGATACACTATATTTGCCACACACATGGAAAACCTATCAGAACTAGCAACCATATATCCAAATGTAAAGATTCTTCATTTTGATGTGGAAGTAAAAAACAACCGGTTGGATTTTAAGGTACCAGCTCTATTGTCATAAAGAGTAGTAGGTGATAAGTTTCTATACTCCTTCCAACCCATGATGATTTGTTAAATAGCGTAATTGTTAAGTGTTTTGGTTGTCAAAATAAGATTAGAATTTCTTTGTGGTTCTGTAAATAAGGTTAGATCAGTTTATCTCTCAAAACATGAACCTATGGGAAAAAAAGCTACTGTAATTAAATAGTTAAAGTGGTTAGTACTGCTACAAGATCATTTGTACTGGCAGAGATTTGCATAATACGTCACTTGCAGAGAGTCAGTACTGTGTACCTAGTGAGGTTTGAACATGAAACCTCTCATGAGAACACTACGCCACCTTGGTGGTGGTTTGACGTCTTGATATGGGTAAAGTTGTAGCTTTATTCTGATATGGGTGTTAGGTGCGTGTTGAGATCGTAGGGACAATTGAAAAAAGGTGCTACTTTCGTATGCATTTTGTATGTCAACAATATTAATACTTTTGTGTGAATCAACTTTGTGCTAATACACTACTTAAGATGTATCTTTCCATTTTTGGACATTACGATCATAAGGATAGGAAGTAGAACTTCATAGTCGTAGAATAATATATGGCACTGAAACAAAGGTTTGAGTGCATGGTGTTGCGAAGTGACATTTGCAGTCATCAGTCGTGTTAACGACGACCCTGGTAAGTGCACAAGACAACATCAAGGTCCAAGTAATTAGCATTATGTATCTGTGTACTTTACTATAATTGAAATGATTGATAGAAACTCCTATTTTGCTCCTAGAAGCTAAAAAGGTCTAGGTTACCGATTAGTGTATGAAGTTGAGGACTTGAGGTAACATCGATACTGATATTTACCCTATATGCCAGAACATAAATGTTTAGACTTTGATTATGCTACAGAAACCACGATTGAATCCATAAATAATAACTATAGCATTGTACACAGTGCTCTAGTTACCTCTTTTGAAGTAGATTTTTAATACGTTAACATCATCAAAGTTATGCCCTGAAGTTGGTACCAAAGTTGGACGACTATATGATGTTCATTACATGCGTTTGTAGTTTGTGTATCATCAAAGTCATGCCCTGAGGTTAGTATAGTGGGGGGTTTTTTTTTCTTTTTCTTTTTTTCCCCCCTGGTATGGTGTGTTAGTTAATTTTAGCGGTTGATGGTTATTAACTGTGCAATTGTTATTTGCTTGTTCTTGTCAGAAATGGAGAATGCAATACACGAAGTGGAACAAACATCTATTGGGAACAATTCAAGCATTTCTCATGTAAAGAAACTGTTGTTTAGGCGAATGCTAGTGGGCGTAAATGATGGACGGTTTTTCATGGGTTCATTTTACTGCATGGACAAGCAAGGAAACATTATTCTTCAAGATGATGTGGAGTATCGTAGTACCAAAAGATCTTCTCCTTCCCCAATGGAACAAAGAGGTCTTGGTCTCATATTAATCCCGTTTACTTGTAGAACATCTTGTCATATAGATTGCTCGATTGATGAACAACTCTCATTAATGTCCCTCCAGGCACAAAATTAAGTTTAGCAACAACAGGCTGAGACGTTTTCATTGTTGTTCATGATGTTTTTGTAATAGAATTGTAGTAATATAATGCTAGATTCCTATTTGTGAACAGTGTTTATGTACCAGATAGTCTTCATTTGACTGAATTTAAGATGAAAAGTTTCTTTATGATTCAACATTTTTAAACAGAGGATGGAATACAAATATCAATATTGACGGAAGAATATTATAAACAGTTTCCAATTACAGTAATGATTGGGTAAGTGATTTATCTTCTGAGTAGGCTAAGGGTCAAAATGTGTCCCGGTAAGCAGTTCCATAAACAATTAAGTAAGGTATGGTCTGCACCACTGTATCGATTGGTATTGCAAAGTTAACTCCAGATGACATCCCACTTCCTGCAACAAATTGTACAAAGAATACACAATTAAATCTCTATTTTGACTTTCTGAGGTCAAACTGATCAATTTTTGAATCCAAAATTGAAATGCAGTCAATAAATTTTGTATAAACAGGGATAGTTTCTTACAACATAGGAACTATTCGACTCTGCAATGTAATTTCGTTCAAGGGTTTTGACAAATAACCTTCAAGAACAACAAAAAACCAGAGATAGTTTGGACCAATATAAGTCAACCCTATACCTTTTCGAGTGAAAGTTGCAGTATTAACACCAATAACATTGCCATGGGAATCAAGCAAGGGTCCACCCGAATTTCCTGCACAATACAGTCGCACCAAAAATTTCATACCTAATATTATAACTTCACCATCATTATATTATTACTGTTCTACATTTGGGATGTTTTAATACCCGAATTAATTGCTGCATCTGTTTGAATAGCTCCTCTAATAGCGCCTAAGTTAGGTGATGGTATCTCCCTTCCTAACCCACTGACTGCTCCAATAGTTAATGTGTTCTCATATCTGTAACACCCCCAAAATACCGCAGCGGAAGACTGTGTCATTGGGATGCTACTTCAGGGCACAAAGTACAAGATATAGAAAACGAACTCTAAATGAGACGTTTTTTAAAAGTTACCATTCGAATTGATAAAAGTCATAGTTTACAAAACAAAGATCTCAAAGTAGAATAATACATAAGTTTTTAAAGTATGTCGAATGGTAAACGATAAAAATGAAAGTCTCCAAAAGCATGCCCTAAGACTCTCAGCTCCACACACCTGCTATCGCCTTTCTAACCTGAGATAAACATGCTTAAAAGTGTCAACACAAAGGTTGGTGAGTTCATAGAGTTTGTCTTAATGCAGTTGAAAAAGCTTATAAAGAATGTTCACACAGCAAAGGCATCGTAAATCCACTCAGTTGCAAGTCCCGTCATAAGAGACTTGTAACCTGTGTGTTCACAACCCACTGCTACAATGTATAGTATGAGTAAGATATGTATAAGTTCATAACAACAGTTTAGCAATTAGTAGTGAGTCTACACTTCATCTCCGAAGACCTCACCTAAGTATGTATACTTCCATGGTTGTGCCCAGAACCTTAATCTGGGGCCATAAGAAGTATATATGTTTCCATGGTAGTGCCCAGAACTAAATCTGGGGCCATTGGAAGTATGTATGTATGTATCCATCACAGTTTAGTATAACACAGTTAAGTATAACACAATCGCGTATGTATGACATCAAGTGTAATGTAATCAAGTATAAATGTTATGTGAATCTGTACAAGTAAGCAAGTAGTAGCATGTATCTCCCCCAAAGAATTGATAAAACAATTAAAAAGTAGGGGCTATGACTCACCTCGAAGTAATAGTACAATGCTACGGAATGTTAAGGACAACAATGCACGGTTATCTGCCGCAACCTAAAATGAATGATGAATGATCTCATTTAGATCACCAAATGATGTTATGAATGTCCATGCTCATGTTTCTATACCACTCTAGTCTTTGGTAAAACACTTGTGTTGTCAAAAATATATAATCCAAGAATTTGGAAAAATATTGCTATTAGAAAATATAATAAGCTAGTTATAATATATATATACTTATATATATATATAACGTAAGTTTCCATGTTAGCGTTGAAAAACTCGGGTTGTAATCCTTGAAATGATGAAAACATACTCGTAATAACTAATACTACATTAGTTATAAAGCTCGGTACTTAAAATTATGTCTAGCTTATAAATGTACTTCGTAGTTTTTGCGCCAAATTTATATAAAAGCTGTCAAATATAAAATGGTTTTAGCCGATATTCAAACGTGAATATCTTTGTCGTTTCTTGTCCGTTTTACTTGTTCTTTATGTCCACGGTTACGTCTTAGTATGTAGTAATATATTTTGGAAAGCTCGGCTCCTCCGGGTTAAGTCTAAAGCCTCTTTTTGTACCATGAAAAACGTCCAACAGCAACTATTTTCAGAAAAATACTTTTCGTCAACAATCTTGCAAAAATCATAACTTCTTCGTTATAAGCTCTTTTTAATCCGTTCTTTCGCCTACGGATTCGTTTTTGAAAGTATTTTCTAAAAATTTTGCCAAAGTTTCCTTGGTGTTTACTGATTTTCCAGATTTTTACAAAACGGGACAGCATGTCTAAAATAGGTTCCAAATCATGTTTCCAAGGTTAAAAATCAATTTCTACCATCACCAAACCTCTTGTAAACACCACATGGCTAATCTAATCCTACCATACACCTTCTTAGGGTGCCATGGACTCCTAACCAAGTTATTAGAGCAAGGGGATTCATAACTAAAAAGTTAGGGTTTGTATGTTTCATTTTTGACAAAATAAGTGGTGGTATAGCTAGTTGTACATGGTTTTTAGCATGGAAATCATGTAATACAAGTAAATATAAGATGTTTCATGTAAAAATAAAAATGATAACTTACTTGACAAAATGAGATGATTATAGGATGATTATGCTTGATGTTCTTGTGTTTTTGTTGATTGATTCTTGTTTAGGCATGTAAAAGGAACAAGTTTAGTGTTTTAACTTTTCAAAAATAATGGATCAAGGGTTGGTTTGGTTATGGTCGTGGGTTTTGGGAAGAACAAGGAGAAAAAGATGAGAAGAGTTTTGATCTTTCTAAAAGTGTATATTATGATTCTTGATTTTTGGTTAATGTAAGGTTTTTAAGGTTTAATAGTATTATACTTAGAAATTTAAGGCATAAGGTTAAAGGGGTGTCTCATGGGCCGGTTATGGTGAGCCAGGGGGGGGTTGGGGTACTTGTGATTTAATTAGAAATCTAGTGTAGCGTTAAGTGTTATTCCGTGTTATTCGTTAAAATCGGGTAACGGTTTTAATAGAAATAATTGTTCACGAAGTTAACCGGGACAAAATATAGTCATAATAATGTTAAAAACATATTAAAAATATGTTGGGTACAATTACTGAGTGATCGGGTGATTATTGTTTAGTTTTCACGAAAACCGCCGTTATATTCATACGCGTACGTTATAAATAAAATAAATTTCCAAAATACTGGGTAACTGAATGTTATAAGTTTTATGATGTTAAAATGGATATAAAAATATGTCGGGACCATTGTGGGAATATTTAGATATATTCGTCGTGTATAAACCGGGTGTTAACGTTTACTATAAATACTTATACGTAAAAACGTTAAATGTATCAAATATATAAGTTTGAAAATCCTGAGAGTGGTATAACATGAAAATGTTGTTATGATGATATGCAGACTATCTCCAGTCCGTATGCAGTGTTCTCAACACTAATGAAATGAATTCGCACCTAAACCAATCCGGTTACGCGAATTTGAATACCCGTAAACTAAATTTACGATAAAATGAGTAATGCAAGTGAATGATGAAAACTTTTCCGGAAATGAATAGTGTTTAGTGAATAGTAAATTTCCCAAATGTTTTTCAGAATATCCAAATGACCTCGAAAATGATGAATAGTAAAACGATGAATAGTATTTTGATAAATAGTGATTTATGAATAGTGTTTTTCCAAAGTTCGGGAAATGACCTGAAATGACCTGAAATGATGAGTTGTGACAATATCCATAAGGATTCCCAATAGCATAGCAGCTCTGGCCCACTTTTAGCTTACGGGCACTACCAATATCTACCGGCTTTACTTCAATCCCTTCAATATCGACCTGCAAATATGAGTATGAAAAACAATCAACCAACAAGTCCTTTTCTACTTATTTTTATTTATCCGCTTATACTCACTTTTAGTACAGCCAAATCACTCGATGGGTGAACACAAACAATCTTTCCATTTCTAGATAAACTGATACCATTTTTGTCAACTAGGAATACCTGTATGAGAGATCACAATGGTCTCGGTAAAAGATATTAGTAATAATAAATGAAAAATAAAAAATGAAAAGCAAGATAAAATTTGGTATGAAGTAGAATCAACGTCTAAGTTTTGATTCAACTTTCACTGTGGGAGAATAGTATCAGAACCTTACAACGTTGTCGCCCATTTTGATCAGTAGCTAGCTTTTCAACAACATGATAATTCGTCACCTGCCATACATTTGAAATTACATGAATAAAATGTGCACCTCTTCTTTATACCAGAAAACGAGTTTTATTTTTTATTTTTTATTTTTATTAATTTTTTTATACCATAAAGCAACATCCCCCTGAAAACACAACATTCAACACAATACGAGTTGTCATAAGTTGTCTCAAAATCAGGTCGATTGTAAAGCTCGATATCAAGCTTGGAAGCAAGGTCGTTTTTACCATCAGCAGTAGTAGTATTTGCCTTTGGCTTTGATGCCCTAGGTCATCTGTTTCGGTCACTGGTAGTACCATGTGATTCACCAATCATGCCAATCGCACCCAGCTCCCTATGTTTCCCGCCTTTGTCTGGCACAAAACGATTCAGACGACTAGCTTCCCCTTGGAAAATGGCATTACTGCCATAATTGTAGCCTCGATAAGATCCACTTTCTTTATTAGTCCCTCTATACAAAAAAAAAAAAAAAAAAAAAAAAAAAAAAAAAAAAAAAAAAAAAAGCCAACTCTCAACACCACTGCTTTCCTCAAAGTCTATCCAATATTACAAGATGCATGAAGTTGCCAAGATACATCACCAAGATACATCTGCATTCGCCTACCAAGATACATCACCACAGTCAATACTAGTTAAAGAAAAAGCCAAAACTATAAATTCTTGATGACTTTAAAACTTCTTTACCACGAGGTATCTTTTTAGCATAGTTGTGGTACTATAATTGAAGCCCTCCACTGATTCTCCTTTCTTACTAAAGAAAAAGGATTTTGTGATTCATTTGTGATATAAGGGTTTGTAAATTAAAGAAAAAAGAAGGGGCATTTTAGTAATTTCACAAGTCACTTAACGGGCGAATAACGTCCGTCAGCCAAAAAAAAGTTTAGGGACCAACCGCGCAATTTTTAAAGAGTTCAGGGATGAAAATGAAAAAAAAAATAGTTTAAGGATGATTCGCGCAAATCATGACAAGTTTAGGGACCAACGGTGAAATTTTGTCAACTAAATAAATTAAACATTTTTTACACACACCATCTCCACACACAAATCAAATAACTTAAACTAATAATAATAATAATAATAATAATAATAATAATAATAATAGTCGTCTTCTTCAAAAAAAATACACACCAACTCCACACACATTGCACATGCTAGACACACACTCCACACATACACATTTTCACACACACTGAAACATACACACACAAAAGCAACTCAAAAATCACATTTAAGACATGATGGTTAATGGGAAATAGCCCGGTATTTAAAAGGATGCATTTTAGGTTTCGTGCAACCCACTTCAACCAATCATTTTGAAACGTCAGTTTTATGAACAAAACCAACAAAGCACACTAGTTTCATGAACAAAACCATCAAAGCAAGAATTTGTTTATCTAGAACACTGAGGGCATGCTTGGTTGGTGGTATTAAAGGGTGAGGAATGAGAAAAATAATCATTAACTATGCTTGATTTAATATACGGAATAGAATATTACCCAAAACAGAGTAATCAACCGTTACTCAACAAAATAAAGGTTATGGTATTGTTTTATGTTAAATTGAATGAAAAAAATACGTGAACTTACAAATGATTGCAACTATTATTCCACAGCAAGTTTTCAAAAATACACGTAGAAGTGTGTGTTTCATTTGAACCAAGCAAAAACAATGATAATATAATACGCATTGCATTTTTTAGTATTCCTATTATCTTTGTCGTTGTCATTCTTTTATTTGAACCAAACATCCTCTGAGATCTTAGGAGCATTTTCAGTGTAGTATTTAAAAAATAATTTGGGTGCATCGAGACATATTGAGGCTACTTGGATAAGCATATGAAATAATAGACTTTGACTAGGAGACTCGACGTCTTTTCTATAATTACTAACCCCTTGATACTTTATTCGTCGTGTTATCAAATGAAGCAATAAAAAATGCCCGAAAGACAAACAAAACCTTTCGCTTTCATCTGATGTATAAACATCTTTTTCTTCCAAAAATATCTTACGAAGTCTTTCTCTAACCAAGTGTTTTGACCAATTCACCATATATGAAATGGACAGCAATATTCCTATTGTTAAATACGTCTAACGCTATTCATTTAGACATGGTTAAAACATCTGTTAAACCCCAACCATCATAACCATTTACAGACATGTTTTGTTTGAATGAAAAAAGAAATAGGATAGCAAAAATTACATAATCTCAAACTACAAAAAATATAATATGCATGATTTGTAAAATGAAGGCATCGTATCACTTTACATCTCCACCATTCACAAAAAGCATCTCTCCAACAACTCCAAACGCCATACTATAGAATCCAATTCTCATGAAATAGCAACTCCCAATACCTTTTTCTATGTAATCCCCATATCAAGTATTAGAGATCTAAAACATACTTATAAAAAGAACGAACGATGCTATAGACCCTGGAAAATTGACAACTGGATTTAATTGGCGACAATCATTAATTCTCATACAGAGAAAAATGATACAAATGTGTTTTACATGTTAAAATTACAAGTATCCTTCACTCTGCAACAATCCTGGGTAAACATATGATGTTATTTGTTTCAACGACTTCACCGATTCTTCAAGACAGACCTGCTCTTTCGTCGCTGCACAAGTTTGGTAGAAGTTACAAAAAGAATGAAAAAAGAAACTACATTGACAAATTCACCACATTTGGTTTTGGTATACAAGAATCTTTACATATTTAATATATTGAATGCCATTTCATAATTTTAGCAAACAGTTACATGAAGAGTATTTTGGACATTTCATAGGTTGTTAAACGTCTAAATGAACTAGGTAGATTCAAATGTTGCAAGAAGAATAATTAAAGATAGAGTAAGAGTAGTACCTCTAAACAATTGTTTTAGTTCCTTCGAAAAATCTTCAGTCCGTCCCATTACAGGTCTTATACCGCAGACTTGTGAGACACAGAATTCCAAGTATAAACATTTTTCGGTTATTTGTAGAAGTAAAACGCAGACACCCTCTATTTCAGGTGTCAACTGCTTCAGCCTGTTGGCTTCACATAACTCGCTAACAACAGCCATTCCTTGATCCTGTGTTTAACAAAGAAAACTCTTTAAAAGTCCAGATCATACCTAGGCAGGTTCTGAGTTAACTCAGCGTCAAGCAGTCAACACGTGTATCTATTTAATCATAATAAAACCCTAGTTACAACCCAATAACTTAATGTTTGAGAGATTCTGGCGATTCATAAAAGTTGAATACAAGTTGTAATCAGCAAACGACAAATACCAATGTTTAATTGTTCATGATGTGACATGCAAATGGAATTTATTTCTCTAAAATGTTATCCTGCAAAACTACCTAATTGTTGTGTTAATTATTACTCTCCTACGACCTTATTCTTCTTGCTTCCTCTAGGTAACTTTTATCATTAGGTAGTCAATTATGTTCAAACATTATCATTCCCATTCGAAAAATCAGAACTCCGTAATGTAGATATTTATTTACACCTACAGATATGTTACTGCACTTGGAAAACAGTAGTAGCAATGAAAATGATAATATTGCTATATTAAACGTATAGTTTGATATTCTTCTCTTAAAAGGGGTAGGTTTCCTTTTATGAATATACTAACAAATCCATCAACGAAACATAGATAACCATTGATATAGGCAATTTGATATATTATTTAGTACTGTGTGCTTGATATTTCTTCTCTCTGAAAATACTACTGTGCGTGATTATCGATGCTAACAATCATGTCATCTCCCTAGTCATGAGTAATAAAAGCAAAAATTAGAGGGAAGAAGCAACATTCTACCTGCAACCCATGTAAGATATCAGGCATTGGCAGATCGGGAAAATGAGCAACATCAACAAACCCCACCTCCTCGGCCCTTTTAGCTGCGGCAGCCGCTTGCATACACAAAAAATTTAAAAGATAAAATGCAATTTTGTATACTTCGATTGCAGCCATGTCTGAGAAAGCTGTTTGGCGAATGACATCAACATTTTCAGCTGATGGGTCCTTAACTGCGAGTACAGTTGATGAAAGTGTCGAAAATCTAGGATCTAAACCGCACCCCAAAGGTGAAAGAGAAAACCAACCACTTTTGATGTTTATAAACGACGGCTTCTTATACCATTCAAACTCTTCTTTAAGAACAGGATGGCATAGCAATAGAGGGATCCTACTGTTTGCTCCAACATGTGGGCCCTTACTGATGAAGGCTAATAGATGGATACTCCTTTCCCTTAGTTGTAAATCCATTTCTTTCATGGATTTAGTCCACACGTTGTGATGTTTTGCTAGCATGCATATTAGCATGAGAGCTTGCTGGGTTTCCATGAGGGCAGTCAAACTTGTTTGCTTTCTCTGAGCACGGGCTCTCTTCTTTCTCTCGATATCAGGAAAAAAATCTGGAACATCTAACCAACAAGACACTAAATCTGATTTTTCTAATATAAAACAAGAAATGACATAATCCACCATACCAGAAGACGAAGAACTGTCCCTTAACGAATTAATAATCATAGACACCACTGCCAACCCAAGACCCCACATGTTCTCAGTCTTTTCGTTTCCAGCTTTCTCAGATTCATTTCCATTTTCCAATAATACTCTCAAAGATGAAATGAATCCACAGTTAGCAAGCATCTCTGCACCTCCTCTTACACATGCAAACGTCAACAGGAACTTGAGTATCACAGGAACCGCAGGCAAATAACTATTATTGTAGAGCTTTTTGACGACATTTTGCAACTGTAGATTCTTTTGGATGATGGGGAACCAGGTTGCAGGTGTTGAACGCTTGAGTAGCAAATCAATTGTTGCCAATGAAAGGGTACAGTACTCAACTGGTTCAACGAAGTTACAGAGAGTCGGTAGAAGCCTCAAATATAGATCTGATACCTCAGATTCCTTGTTGATCAATCCAATGGTAGAGAGAAGTACTGTAAGTAAAAGCTTCAATGTAAGTTTGATATCAACAGATGGTTGCTTCAAGTCTTTTAATGTTTTTATGCTGGAACCCATGGTTTCTATAACGAGTATGCATGATGACAAAGAAAGTTTTTTCTGTATAAATCTGATAAAATGATTTAGTAATTCTGCTTGAGCAGCAAGACACTCAACAACATCCTTGCAAGCATCAGCTAACAGGACCAGTGATTCTGTCGCTTCATGGTGAGACTGACAGATTATTTCGACGCACGAACTAATTTGATGCTCAGAAAGTCCCCCGCCAGGTGTAGCCTTCACACAGAACAAACATTGTGTTAAAAAAGATATTTTTAACAAAGGCTTAAAAGAAGAAACACAAAGAGAAACCAAGATTATAAAAACTTACATTTTCATTATACAAAGGCAACATGGATGCCAATGAATTCAAAGCTAAAAGTTTGGAATTACTGAGCAGCAAAACACAATTCACTTCTTTCATGTGAGCCAGCATTGTTTCTGCTACTGTTTTCAGGCCTTTCCATTCTGAAACATCCCATAAATCTATTCCTAAATCTTTCTCTAAACAGGTGCAGTCAAATAACAAGATATCCTTAGACAAGTTCCCAGCATCTTTATTTTGGTAACATTCCAAAAACTTGGATTGTAGCAAGAACTGAAATAGCTCCTTGAACAATTTATGTTCTATCTTACGACCTTCATATTCTCCTTGCATGTGGTAATACAGATCACTTAATATCAAACTCTTTGGCTCCTTCCCTTCACTACAAAACATAATTTGCAAAAATGGTATATATTACTTTATTTTCGGTAGAAAAAAAGGGGCAGGAATTAACTGAGCTCATTAAAAAATGCTTAATTAGTTCACAACAGTAATTGGTACCTGTAACCTTGTCGTCTGTATTGAGTTACCAATTCAGAAAATGCAGGAAGATCATGTAACTGCAACATAAAGAGCTGTTACGACAACAAATTGGCTACAAAAGAAAAAAGATAAAAACTGGTAATAACTACAAAATATTTAAAATAAACAAGCATGAAACAAGACAAACCTTTTTCCCCAAGGTAATAATTTTTTCAACTAGCGATACAGACAAACTCCCTGTGTGACCATTTTCTAATTTTTCAATAGCTTGAACACAGAATAGAGCAGCAGAAACCTGCAAAGCCACCATGTATAAAGATATTATTAATTACAAAACATACTTAGAATAAATTTCAAGATCTCCCAAGAAACAACATAAGATACTCCCAAGTTGTCAGCATAATTTAAAATCATGGCACGTGGTTGCAATTCAATTAAGGTGCACAAGAGGGAAAGTTAGGCAAACACTGCGTGTTGATAAGAAACAAGTATGAAGAGTGAGGTGATTGAATTCAACCATATGATAAACAATGTAAGCACATACAATTTGAAATATATATATATATATATATATATATATATATATATATATATATATATATACATACACACATATAATAAAAATAAAACTACTGTTATTTCACTCAATTTGTACCAAACGAAATTACACAAAAGGATGAAGAGTACCTGTCCTTTAAGAAACTTGCCATTGTCATACTCACAGGAAGAATACAACTCGATCAGATTACTCAGGACTGAGCCCTTACACCAGCTAGACAATATATCTCTTGGACCACTATAGCTACCATCTTGTGTTTTTTCAGCATTACTAGCTTTTGCTGTAGTATCTATTGATAATTCAGAACCATTTCTGATAGACTCAGCATGTAATATCTTTTTCTGCAAAAACATCTCAAGAGACATTATTTGCAATATGTGAGACTGACATTGATATCTGTATGCTGAGATTAATGAGTCTGTACTCGAAGGATGATCCTTCAAACTACTGATCCGTGATATACAGGTGGACAACTGCCTCCAAAAAGTTTCAGACTTCTTCAGACGCTCCAAAATATTGATGAACTGAGAAGCTCCTTGCCATAATGCCATCAAGAAGTCTAGAGCATTCAGCAGTATTTTGGGATTACTGGCAACAACAAAAATCAACAAATTGTTAGGTAAAACATAAAATTTTGTATTACAGTTATTAAAAACTGTACCTTTCTATCAATTCTGCAGATTTTCCAATATACACCCCAAGAGCATCAAGCAGATTTTCTCCTTTAGGCCCCAAAGAGCCAAGACTAACGTCAGTTGTACTATCCTTTAAATCAACTATGGCTACAAGAAAGGCAGGCTGCACATTTGAACAGTTAGCACCCGAAATGATCAGAAGAATACAAGAAATGCAAACAAATATGCATTTGTAGATCAAAAGGAAATGTACATAAGATGAAACTGAAATCAGTAAGTGACACGTTGATCTTTATCATGATGAGAAGAAAAATAAAACAGACCTGGTAATATGCTGCCAAAGCAAGCATCTTAAACGTGTTGACAACAAGATCTTCATCTGAAGGTGATTTATCACTTATGATCATTATGATAGAATTCCTAAAATCTGCAATCTGATAGCAAGCATACATAAAGCAGTTAAAATAGGTAGAAATAACCACGGACTGGAGAGAACCCTGAACGTTGTTTTACCTGCTTGTCATCCAGACCAAAACAAGCATTCCCAGACATGTATGGTTGTAAATCATCTGCATTCAAGAGTAGAATAGAGAGAGCACTTACAGCACCCAGTTGGATCTTCTGTCGAAGTAAATCATAAGAGTTAAAACTTCAAAATCAACAATAAAACAGTTGTTTTGATATCTTTTCATGTTCATACTATCTTACCGGATTTCGAAAGAATGATATCAGAGATATGAGAGCCGTAACAACAGGAATTGGTTTGGTTGCAGATGACAATACAGCTTGATGGAAGACTGAATATCCAGGCAAAGTATCCTAAAATAAACGAACACAAAACATTAGTAACATCGTTTTTCAGCTAATATGAATTAACAAGTGCAATTAATTGCTGCCAAAGCACCTTTGAAAGATCAGAAAGCATGTTGAAAATATCTAATACTGAAACAATTGCTAGTTGCAGTCCTTCGATTTCAACGAGTTCATACAGGCGGCTAACGTAAAGTTTCTGCAAGAATTTGGCAAGATTATCGATGCAGATAGATAATGATCGAATTGACCAACGCTATAAGGAATAGAGAGAATTCAATGCGAACCTCCAAAGTTGCTGGTGTCACACAAACTATGTGAAAGAGAGCATTGTGCACCGAAGAATCACAAAGCAACAAATCACGAACAATCTCCCCCATTTTCGGAGAGTGTGAAATTGATGAAATGCATGTCTTCAAAAATTCAAGAACCTAAAAAAAGATGTTAAAATACATCAATAATTCCCATTAATGCAAGGTAGGATAGCAGGATAGATTTGTTTGATAAATTGGCCAGTCTATAACATGTTTGGAATGATAGATACAGTATTAATACAGGGATATAAGAGAAGTTGATAAACACCAGTAGACGCACCTTATGTGTCACCTTCCAACGAGAATGCTTCACTTTGAATTTCCAGTACTCATGATTAACTAGAACATACTGAATGTTGAAAATAACAAGAGCTAAGAGGAAGTCATTTTCTATTCCCTTATCCAAAAGCTGGATGGTGAACTCCAGTACTGACAAAGTGCAAAACCACAGAATTATGAAATTATCAGTTTTAGCAATTGAACTTGTCATAAAAATGTGTACTTAAAACGAAAATGTGGTGAGGATGATGTAGCATGCCTGATACAGCAAGCGGGCAGGAACTGTCATTATGCTCACAGTCAATAAGTAGTAATTTAGCCAACCTTCCAGAAAGCAACCAGGAACCACTAAGGAAACAAAAAGACAATGTATAGCAGTTTAGCTAAATATCTGCTGGAGTATGTCAGGTATCCTATATTTACTAGAAAAGCTGAAACAGGTCTTGCAATCTCAGTGAATTAAAAGTCAAGTGCCCCAACTCAGCAGATTTAGATGGAGTCAAACATAAAATGCTTGGCGACATAATGACATATAAACCAAATAGAACTAAAAGAAACCATTGTAGTGGGTTTTAAATTATGTGGTATAAAATCTGAAACATGTCTGAAAGCTTCAAATGAACACACCTTGAGAATCCATCAGAGTTACTGTTGAAGCGATTCATCCTTAAAGCAACATCAAATATATTGGTCTTCAGAAGAGTTGGGGTGACATAAGATGGGGAGCTGCAGCAAGAAAAGATACAATTGAAAATATTATAATGAACAAGTAACTACCATAATACTTATGAAAAAGCATGCCTAAAACTCTAAAAGTGTTTGGCCGCCCCAACTACACAATATCAACCATTTATGTGAGCTATGTTGTCCGAGAAAATGCGAAAAAATAGAAAACTAATAATAATAAAGATCTTAACAGCATACCAATTTAACAACATAGCAAGAATGTTGACCCCCATTGACATCATTAACGCTCCACTAACATTGGGAGAAAGATTCTTGATCAAGTTGCATACTATCTCAGCTACATTTAACCTGCATAAAAGAGAGCATAAAATCATACAAGAAAATTTTGCTTACAATGACAAAACACGTAGATGATACAAATTAAGAAAAAAAGACGATGACAAAACTGAAATTCAATGAGAAGGATAGTTTGCTACGTACCCAGTTATGTCTTTGCCATGGGATGTATCAGTGATACTCATCAGGGAATAACACACAGCCTGTAGACAATACACATATGATCACATTAGTACAGTTTTAAAGGACCCTTTATACCACCAAAAGCCATTACAGGGACATCTACCTACTTTATCAAACCAAAAGCATACAAAAGACTTATACACACGAGTAGTTATTCAATATAAACCTGTTCCAAAAAATTATCAAGTGCACAAAAAAATATATGAATTTAATTCTATGTGTCTAGCCAGTCAGATGAATTCAATCACCTCACTCCGTGATTGAAAAAAATATATCTGAGCATGGTTTCTCTATCCGTGTAATTTTACACACTCACACTTTCATATATATTTGAGCACATTCACCCTCACACGTACACTTGTCGGCAGGTCTTCCTATGGGTATGTATGGCCGCTCCGGCGGGATTGGGTACTGTTGTTGTTGCTGTTGTTGTTGTGAATCTATAGCTCCTAGTTTTATAAAAAAATAAAATAAAGCATTTATCCTAATTGGGAAAGATGGAGTGCAACTGAATGTATAAAAAAGTACAGAAAACATAATAGCATGTGCTTAAAGTACTGCTCAAGTATCTAAACAAATCATCAGCTTTATCCAAAGTTATAACAAATGAACTCTCACCAGGTGAGTTGGAATTATTTCTTTGGTCCAGATGTAACATATGCTTGAGTTTGGCCAATAAAGGTACAAGAGAACCTTATGAGAGATTATCGTACAAATTACCTTGTTAAAAGTGACCAGCCGATTGAACAGATCAAGGGTAGCAAGAACTTCCTCAGAGCCATCAGGATACATCTCTTGTGCCACACGCAAAAGCAGCACTAGCACTCCAGATTGTGTGTACTGCAAGAAAAGAAATGCAAAAGTAAGCAAAGACAGATTATATTGCCAAGGCAACTAAAAATCTAGGTATAAAAAATAACTAGAAAGTAACAAATTAAGCATTTGAGTTTTACCTCCCACCGTACAAGGGCAGTTTTATCATCAATGACTTTTAACACATGACCTCGTGTATTCCTAGGTATCACAAGACCTTCAAGACCAGGAACATACAGTGGTAACCGAGTCTCAACGGTTCTTGAATTGTTATCAATCCCGAGGTTGCCTCTTCGGTCAACCAGAGTAGTCAATCCAACAGATTTATTGAGAAAATTATAACTGCTCACAGATTGAAAAGGAATCATATGTAAATGCAAATGATCAGATTTTACTAACTAGCCAAACACAAAGAAACACAACAAAACCTTGATGCAAAGCAATTTAAGTACTCACACGCATTCTGCAGGCCAAGCTCCTTCAGAAAGAGCTGATAATAAGCGGATAAGCTCCACCGTCCTGAAGGGGAATTCGCCTTCTAAGTTATAAAGCAGGCACCGAACAGGACCATCTATGAAACTGTCCCGGTCCCAAAACTGAACACATAGGGACTCCTGTGCCATTAAAATAAATCAAGTTTAACTACAATTACATTAAAAAGAAAACAGTTGATAATTAGTTAACAATAAATATGTGGAAAAAGAAACTAAACCTCTCCACGGTAAATCTCTCCAAGAATATTCAATATTAGTTTGAGATTATTGTCTTCTAACTACAACAAAGATATCGCTGTAAATGAAAATTTAAAGGAGACAGACTTGTTAATTTTACTGAAAGATATGCATATGAAACAAGGTACCTGGAGACTGATCTCATAGGATGCTATGAATGCAGAAATAAATGTCCTCAAAACACTACAAGAACCAGCAATAGGACCCTAACACAATGGTAGTGCAAATTTTTATTTATTTAGAAAATGGTTATTGCCATAATAGCTCAAGACGACAAGAAAGTGAGAGAAAGGCCCACCTCTAAATCCTTTAAGAGATTACTGTGAAGAATCTCATCAAAATAATTTAAAGATGCAGCTCCAATGGCTTGACGAACATAACCCACATGATCAATTTCCTGTAAACATTATCAAAGTATGGTTACAATTTATGAGATGTAACATGGTAGATATGAAAATGTATATGAAAACAGCTGGTACCATAAGCACATTATGTTCCTGTTTATCTGGAAGAGATGAAATGAGACATAAAAACACTGCCCAGGTCAAAATGAGTGGGCCTGCTTCTTTCGTCTCAAATGCATCAAGTCTAGTAATAACTGCATCCACCTCTTGAATATCACTCATGGCAAAAGAAAATTTGTCCTTCCTGCGACAAAAGTAGATATGAAGCTGATTGAGCAAGTATATATGCATAAAAAATACATTGTGGCGAAAATATTATAATATACCAATATGCTATAAAAAAAAACCACAGCAACCTAAAGTTTAGATATTTAGAGTTTATATAATTTCATCATATTCTTGACAAGTGTAATCAAGGAGAAATATGAAGAGATATGTTTAGAAATCTATATGCTGTGTTTTCTAAGCATGATTAAATTATCTAAATTTCACTGTGTCATGAAAGTTTTCCTCATTTGACGTTCCCCTCAAGCACTATCAACGTACCATAATTTAGCAATTAAACAACTTGTGACGTGGGCTAAATAAGAATGATCAGTATAACAGATTTCTAAACATGAAACAAGCATTGCAAACGTGAACAAACAATAGCAAGTTCATTATGCTAGTAAGAGAAAGCTAAAAATCACGAGTACGAGAATCTCACATTAACCATGATATCTATCTTGATACTTCATGATAAGCTAAGTGAGTAAAAGACTATATGATGATCCATAATGCACTGGATTCATGGTAAATCTTATAGAATACTTTATAATACTTCCATGGATGACTACAATCATGGAGCTGTGTGCCACCATGTTTCAAAATATCCATTAAGGGATTTACATTCCATGACAAGCAATAACCAAAAGGCAATACAAACAAAGACATGAAAAGATTGAGAGTTTTGAACCTGAAAGGGGTCTCATCATGGACCATTTGGAGAAGATTTTCCATGTAAAGGGTTTCTATAAGAATAAGTAGCAACTGTACTTTAGCATGATATATAGATTGCAGGGCTTCAACTGATATAGCCAGTTTACCGAAGTTACATGACCCAGATATCATCATCTGCATTGAATAGTTTTCAAGTTACAAGCTGACAAGAGAGGTATCCAAAACCAATATTTATACAGGGAGATTACCTCATAAAGCAAACAAAATTTCTTCCACTGTTTGCCATCGCATGTACAAAATGATTCATAGTAAGCAATAAAAAGAATATCTAAGACCAAATTGTCTTCAATAAGCATCTCCTCGGCCCACAAGGTGAAAAAGTCTGCATCCTGCATAAAAGTCACAGACCTAACTCAGCCATGCATTCACAATTGAAAAATCCATATAAAAGGTCGAATTTATCAATGGGGGTACGCAATCCTTCCTATGCACCTGGATTAATAATTGGGTGCATGCATATTTGGGAACCATCAATCTTTTACATTATTGTTAAGATGACTGGGAATGCTTTTTTATAATTTTATCTAGAGAAGCAATGACACTAAAAGTGAATCAAAGACTCAAACTGACCGTCTGACCCAAGAAACATATAAACACTAATATAAGTTCAACTATTACAACTAGTAAACATCAGAAAGTATGATAATGTTTCTCAACCAGTGTATAGCTGCTATGACTCATCATGTCATAAACTTGATTCTTCTACAAAATATTGCTTGCAAAAAGCAATACTGATACAAGTGTCTTAAAACCCAATTAAAGAAGTTGTTTTAATCTAGAAGAACAAATAAGAGTAATTACTGATCTACATAATTAAAGACGTTCTCGTTGATAATGTATATTGCCAATGAGCTTACCATGCTTTCAGGATAAGCGGCAGACAATAAACTCTCAATAACAGACAATAATCTGTTTTCCAGTCCATCAGAAATCAGCTTTGTTACCACGTCCCTCACAGTACGATCTGCTTTGGATTCATCTTCAATATACACTGAACAAGACGCAGCAATTACAAAATTAGATGATCATACAAATCAGCAGATAGCATAAGCATGATAAACCAATCATGGATTCGGAACATGCATGAAAGAACAATTGTCAAATGGGGACAACTGACAGTAACCAATTAGAGAGTAAACAACGACTATGCATAGTGAAGACTAGCTAGTCCGCAATACTCGTAACCCAAGGTTTGAACTAGTCAGTCTGGTACAGAGCTTAAAAGGAAATCCTGCAACTATCAAGGGCGAGGACATTTACCAAGCATGTTTGGTAGCTAGCTCCTAGATCCGTCTATGCTAATCTGTTACATATCTAATATTAGGGTGTGCTTGGTTCGCAACGGGGAATAGGAATCGGAAAAGCAAAAGAAATGGAGGGGCATACTAATGACTATCATCACCGCAATAGTATTGCTTGGTTGATAATGGGTAATCAACTCTCATCATTATAATCAACATACATGGTATTTGATTGTTAACAACACTGTAACTACTAATATACATAGGATTCCAGTATGTATACCAAATTAAGGAAAGTTAACACCTCATTAATGCCAAATTAATATCACAATATAACATGACGTAAAAGCCATAACAGAATATATGAAAAAAGATGGATTCCACTTGGTAAATCAACTTGTGGTTTTAATTTTGTATATAATGAATCAAAAACAACGAATGAACTAAGGTAATTTATAGTAGACTTTTTGATGAATTTAAGCAAAATACAAATGAAGAATAAAACAAGGAGATGCTAAAGTGGATATTATATACTTACAAGATAGCATGAGAATCTGGCGGGTACACTTTAACACGCATTGTCGCTCAATGTAATACTGAAGCATAACCTATTAAAAGTGGAAAGAAAACCAGGAAAACAAAAGTTAAATTGATGCTTTGCAGTCTATTAATGATCATTTGTACTGATTAACTATCTTAACTGATTCCTGCAGACAACCTAATCCTAATGAGACCTACTTTCCCTGTGAAGCAGCACGATTTACAAAATATTTTGAATGTTAACTTATTACCCAGCCCTCCGAGTTACGAGGGGAAATCTATCAAGAACCACCAAAGGTAGCACAACTCAACATATACCCTCCCTACATCCCTTACCACACTTTATCTCTCTCTTTGCCTGGTTTCGATGTATTTACTCAAAAAGGTGTCATTTATTCGCTCGCATACTTTAGCAGTACTAATTTTCTGTGTTCATGCATCATAAATGCCTTGGTATGCACAAAGGTATAACGAAGAAGAACTAACCAGATGAAGTGGCTCGAGAACCACAGGATCAGACGTTTCACGTTCACATGATCTTTCGACAAGTATATAAGATTGCACTTCGTCTAAACACTGCAGTAAATAAAACGTATCATTTTCATATCAAATCTAAATTGAACTTTAGTTAGAGACAGCAAAAGAATGTGAACTTTACATTCTAGACAAGACGCAATCGTTCGAGAAGTAACCATAGAAACAATAAAATCTAGAGTTTCTTTACCATTGCTATATTCCAGTACCTAACACAGGACAACTTCGTATTTCGAGGTAAATTGCCAAGGAAGAAATTCTTGTTGCAAAAAACTAGTTGCATACGCCATTGGAACTTATTACACACAAAAAGGTGAGCTAAGTGCTATAATAGGAATGTAATACAACCATAAACCGACATGGCCTACACAACTTATATTTGCAGTACTATTTATCTGGTCAAGACATATATTCTTATTGGACAAACTTTTGTATGGTAGAATACATATTTTTAACCTATTTTTCAAGAACATGGTGAGGATACACTTATGTAATGCACATACACTATGGTTCTGCAAATATATAAGCTAGGGATCTAGTTCTGCAAATAACGCACAGATGCACATATATCCATGTATACGACAGTAACTAACAGCTATTACATTGTTTATCTACCGACATAATACAGCCCGCAACCCTCGTCAACAGGACAGCTCCTAGAGAAGAGATACATGTGGTAATTTAATTCTCTTGCTAGTTGGGTAGCTATAAGATCCCAAGTCCCACAAGCACACAGCTGTTGTTCCTCTTGGCAATTAAACAATTATGACCTCACATCTAACTAGTCAATCAAGTGTCCGTATCAACTATCATCTACCTATAAATTGATATACTCGTCCACACAAAACAGCAACTACAGCCTACTGACTTAATATCATCTACCAACAACTTTTAACACATCAGTTATGTACCATCTGTAGAGATATTTAACAATAATAATATTTCCCTAAACCAAACAAAAAACAATTTATAAACACCCGGCTTTTACACTAACAAGATGCTTTCGTGATCCGTATCTCTAAAGCAAAGGCTGCTTAATAGACTTATCATACTTCAACAGTAATCTTACGAGTTCAACAGAACCAAGCATTTAGTTCTTATTTGATTCAGATAATGTAAAATAATTTTCTACGCTTAATATCCTCCTTATCGCACAAATTATGCTATTTCCATCTCTATCTTAACACGATCGAACATTTACAGTACCACATATTACGAATTATATATATAAGCAATTTTATAAAGAATTTTTAAGTACAGATAGCAAGGATTGACGTAAATAACGCTAACGCACAAACTACTAGTACTAAATCAATAAAACTACCAATGAGGAACTAATCTTCAACGCCAACTCTTTAAGCTTCGAATCAATCGTCAACGTCCGCGAACCGATTTTGACCTCTTTAGAATCCAACGCCTCTCTCGATTTCGGATTCGGTAGCTTAAACATCGAAACCGAGTTCAACAACCACAAATGATTCTCTCTCAGCTTATTCTCCTGTAATAAACAAATTAAATTAAATCTCACATTACAATTAAATAAAATATGAAGTAAATTTTATAAAAACTGGATGTAATTTGATTTACCAGTGAAATTGGTAGTTGAGAAGAAGGTGAAAGGTTTTCAAGGTCTGTTAATAAGTCTGTGAATGGGTCCCACCATAGTGACGTGTCAACGGCTGCCATTGGAGTGGGAGTGAGAGTTCGGAACAAGCCCTAGAATGGAGAAGGGGGGTTTTCAAAGAGGGTTTATGTGGTTTCTGGACTAGCCCGCGCTTTTGTCACTCTTTATTTGTGTTGAATGTGCTTTTTTCTTAAGTAAAGTGCTTTTTAATTTAGCAATTACTATAGGGATCATGGACTATGACAATTTTACAAACTTAATTTGCGTTTAGTTGGAGAGAAATTCTTTCATTTTTTTAAGAAATTTTTCATAATAAAATAGAAAAACTGAAAACGCGTTTAGTCGCACTTTTTTTTAACAATTTTCGAAAAAAATGAAATTCTCATTTTCTAAATTTTAACTAAGAAATTGAAAAACACGTTCTACCATTCTCACTTTTTTCTTTCTATTTTTTTTTCTCATCTACAAAAAAAACACATACACCATTCTACTCATAATCTCTCATGTCATCTTCCACCCCCGGCCGTCGCCCGCCGCCTTCACCGTCGCAATTTGAGGTAATCTTCTTATCATTTTCAAAAAAGAAAAATATAACTCCAACTAAACACGTTTTTAAAATTCTCAACTCTTCTCTTTCCTCTTCTCAAGAAATTTAGGGTCGTTTAGTTGGTAAAAATTTTTGCTATTTTTTCATTTCTAAATTCTTAGAGAATGAAAAAAGTAAGAAGAGTAGAATGGGTTTTTCAAACCTTTAGTTAAAATTTAGAGAATGAAAAGTTCACATTTTTTGAAATTTGTTGAAAAAATTTTTAACTAAATGGATTTTCAATTTTTCTCTTTTCATATGAAAAATTTCTTGAAAAAATAAGAAATTTTTCACCAACTAAACGGCCCTTTAGAGATGGAAAAATTGAGAAATTTTTCACCAACTAAACGGCCCCTTATTTTCCCAAATACTCAATTTTTATCCGAAAAGTTAACATGCCGTTTAGTTGTAGAAAAATTTTCTTTTTCGGTTTCTAAACTTATTGACAAGGGAATGAGTTTTCTTGTCTAGAGCAGAGTTGAGAATTTTGAAAACCCGTTTAGTTGGAGTTATATTTTTCTTTTTTTAAAACGATAAGAAATTACCTCAAATTGCGACGGTGGCGGCGACTGCAAGCGGTGGAGGATGACACGAAAGATTAGGGGTAGAATGGTGTATGTTATTTTTGAAATTGAGAAAAAAAATGAAAAAGAAAAAAGTGAGAATGGTATAATGTGTTTTTCAATTTCTTAGTTAAAATTTAGAAAATAAGAATTACATTTTTTTTTTGAAAATTGTTAAAAGAAAAATGCGACTAAACGCGTTTTCAGTTTTTTCATTTTCTTAGAAAAATGAAAGAATTTCTCAACAACTAAACGGACCCTAAACTATCCATAAAAGAAAGGTATTGTTACATTTTGCTAAATTTAAAAAAAAAATCGTATGGTTATCCGTAATCTTGTGATTTTTTATTTTTTTTTTCTTTAAATCGCAAGGTTCCTTGCTAATTTTTTGAAAAAATTCGAAGACCTTGCTAATTTTTTTAAAAAGTCGCAAGCTTGATCTTGCTAGTTACATTCTGATTTTGTGAGTAGCAAAATTCTGCTACTTTCATGAGTAGTTTGACTTTTTTTTCTTAAAGGTAAATATTATTAAGAAATAAGCCATAAAAGGCAAAATACAAGTGAAAAAGAGCCAATGTGCACAAAACTAAGATATGACACATCCGTATCACAACACAAAGGCAACATCTATATGGCATTGGACAATCTCCAAGCTCCAATACAAAAAACAAAATAACAGTGAATTATTACAAGAGGAAGCAACCCCAAATTGCACAACCTAGCATACTCTGACTACATCAAATAAAGTACTGAAGTCAATCAATACCCATTGAAACATCACCATACACTAGGCTACACAGGAGGCAATGCTCTTGTAATAAATTACATAACCAATCACTATAATCAAATAAATCAAAACCAAACTACATCAAAACAGAAACAGCATATCACTTCAAAGCACCAAATTCCAACAGCAACCAACAGCATAAGACCATTAATCACCACCATAAGATGGAATTTTGAAGTTCTTCAAGCATGTCTTTTGGAAAGTAGTACTTAAACTTCTTTTGTAACTGAGCACTCATGCTAGTAAGCATTAAACAAGCAACCTCATTAAATTTAGCATGCTCCACCTTCCAAGCCGCCCTAACTGCTTCTGGTTCAGTAGCAGCAGGCTCAGCTGGGCATTCATCGGTCAAGTAATCGAGCTTACCGGCCGCCCTCAAGACAATTCTGAGCGATCGGTGCCAATAATTGAAATTTTTTCCAGTCAATTTTTCCCTTTCAAGATGAATCTTGAAAGCAGAAATCATAGTTGGGTTATCGGGTTGAGCCATATCTACAGATAAAAGTTCAAACATTAATATTTTCGATAATAAATATCTTCAAGAAAATATAATACCCAAAGGCTATATTCATATAACCAACAAAATTTTCTTGAAATCCTAGGATCCAACTTTACATAGATTCCACCACAATAGTGGTGAAAGTATAAAAGATGGTAATCTGTCGAACAATAATTGGCAAACAAGCTTTCCAATTCCTATACCATTATGGGATTTACATCAAATTGATTCATCAATTTGCCTTGTAAGCATGTTTCATCCCATCTCATGCCTTAAGTTCTAGGTCTCACGCACAATTTAATAAAGTCGTCTACTTTAGAAACTGTAAAATTACTATCTATGGTCTCACGCATTAACATAATTTTACCTTGTTATAATAATTTAGACTAGGTCTAACGTTTACTAAATTAAAATTCCAAGTGTTCCTTATAGATAGATGGCATGTAACTTAAATTTTAGTGTATTCAATTTTGATGTGACAATCAAAATATGTATAAAGATGCATGCACTCATCTTTATAGAACAAGTTTTCAAAACCTTTTATTACCAATTCTTGAAATTAATACACAAAGTTTTACTTGAGGTAAAATACCTTAAGGGGACGTTTAGTACAACTGAATCACAAAGAATGGAAATGCATTGGAGAATGGAATGGCATAGAAAGAGAATGAGTCTAATATAAGAGAATGAATTATAGTGTTTGGCAAAAATAGAGAATATAGTGTCAGAATCGATTAAAGAATCCATTTCTTTGTTTGGTACATAAAAGAATGAATATATTTTCGGGTTTTATAGTTACGTTGATTATTTGATTTATTTGACGCTATCAGGTCACATAATTACAGTTATGCAAACATAATTCAAGTTTTTTGTCATATAAAAATCTATTATATCATCTCTACGATTAACCAAAAATGACAAAAGAAAAATCGTATTTCTACAACTTACACATTGCACTAAACACAACTAATAAAAAAATGGATACTGTTATGGATCATTATTAGTGGATGTCCATATAGTCTATAAGAGGCCCACGGCCCAGTTAGCTATTAAGGTTTTTACCCTACTGTTTATCTTATATATACACCATGTATATCTGACATTATAGATGAATTGAACAATACTTTTCAATCTCTCAATTCTTGTATTCACAACACGTTATCAGCACGCTCTTAATTTTGGTTTTGTTTTCCTACTCTCGATTGACTGTGGTATGTCTTCAACGCTTTTAAATTTATTGTTCGTAGTTACAGTCAATGGTAGACAATCTAAATAATATTATTAAGCAATCGTCATATCATGTCTTGTCTTGTTACTTAATGGGGTTAAGAGTAAGGTCAATAAATTAATATAACAACACATATAGACTTTTAATGTTATTGTTTTATTATAATTGGTTCGTTTATATGTTAATGTTATGTACATATGGTTGATCTTTAATGATCAGTATATCTTCGTTTTTTTTTCTTTTCTTGATAATGTGTTTCTTTATTATTGTTATAGAGCCACCAGTTCTTTTCCTGTTAGTTAAATATTTGTTTTCTTAGTAGTTAGTATCCGACTTCACCATACTATTGATATATTTACGTTTACGCTAAATAATTATATGACAACCTTGTAATATATATTGTGGCAAACCTTATTAATTAGTATTATGCTTCTGTTCTATTGTGTTTTGGTTATGTTCCAGAATGTTATAAATCTTTATAGTAAGATGAACTTGATTGATAAATGCTAATATGTTAATTATGGTGTATGAATAACTTTATAGATTCGTATATTTGTTACAAGTCTTAAATACTCCGTATAAGATATTATACGCATGCTATACGGTTTTTGTAGATTGATTACTTAATTTAGCTAAACTATTTATAATGAATATATGTTCTCTAGTTGGTATACTTTCTTTTGTATCATGTAGTTTTGGTGACTGTGATTTCGATTTAGATTAATTGATGGATCTTATAAACATTACAACAATGTTAAATGTCACCGCCTATAGTCATGTAGAACTTCGTTTTAATATTTTGTTGAACTATGGGATCACGAGATACCATAAATATGCTCTAGGGTATTAACGAATAATTATATTCAAAGGCTAATGGTCGGGCATGGTTGTTTACTTGTTTTATTTTGCATGTCTGTACCCTTAATTAATGAAGTACTCCAAGTTATTGACAAAATTTTAATTTGGCTACTATTATACGCATAATCGTAGATTTATTGTTTTTATGGTACATATAACATTGATTGACTTGATCACTTAAGATGTTATGTCATAAATCAAAATAAAGCTAACTGTATACCCATATCTTACGTACAAATGTCTTTTTCTAAATTATATCTATTTTTGGCATATGAATTGTCGTATACAATCTAATTTCTTTCAATGATAATAATTCTAACAAACTACTAGTTTTTAAAATTAGTAAGCTAAATTACTACTAAGATTATTATTATATGCAACAGATTTTTGCTAACTAGATAGTTGTAGTAGTTATATTGTCTTGAAGGATGATCATAGTTGTACATATCTTACTTGATTTTGTAACTCATACTAATTTCAGTTGTTATAAATTTTCGTTGTGACAATATCTTTTGAAAAGACAACGTCAATAAACAAAATTATATGGAGTACATGAGTTATTATTGATTTATATTGAAACAAGCACATGAAACTGAAACCTTAATTGATGTCATTGAGCCTAATCATAAATGTTACTATTAGCCATGTTTTGATGTATTAATTTATAGCTTGTCACTTGTGTATTTAGAGCTATATTAATGTATTACTATGTGTAAATATTTGCTCGTATGTGTTGCAATAATCTAGTTCACTATCATTTTGATTGCAAGTAAAGTATAATGAAAGGTACAAAAGTTGAATAATGATTAGTGAATTATTGGCCGGTATCGTGTTTGATCTTGCTAGTTGATGCATGCGTTTGTGATATGTTTTTATCAAATTTGGTTGAGTTGAAACACTACTTGGTTTATTCATCTACTAGGTAGATTATATTACTAGATGGATTAGATTAAGAATCTAATCTCTATGTTTATGATATGCAAGTCTGTTATGTTACATGATGCTAGTATCTTTTAGAAAGAGCCTTTAGACTATTATGTTTCAGTTCATGATGCCTATTTATATCAAATGTCATGCAAAAATGTTACTCCGTATTACTTTATTGTTTAATTAATAGGCTGATGTTATAAAAATCAATGCTCTTATTACTTGCTTACATGAAAAGATATTGAATGCATGACTAACACAAAAAGTAATTTGCTTGCACTACATCTTTATTAACATAAGAAACATTTTTATATAAATGGATTATGAATGAAAAAAAAAGACGCAAAGCCATTACTTATTCTGAATATTGTCAAAGAATATTATTAGAGGTATGCATAAACTTTCTTAGCTGATTTGTGCAATTCAGTTTGTCAAATATGCATGACTTATTTATCATGTAATTTGTTTGTATGTGAAACACTTGATCAATTGCTTGATGGTATGTATGTGTGTTTATCAAATTGTGCAGCATCACTATTATAGAATAATGCTATGAGCTAATGTGAACACTATTTTGAACTATATTTTAGAAGTCATAAAGAGTTTTCATATATTTGAATGGCGTATGTGATGTAATAAATTCCTTAAATTATCAGATTTTTGGCAAAAGTCGAGTGCAATTAAGACACATGTGGTCGTAAACCAAAGTTTATGAGCCAAGATTATTTTATTGAGTGGCATGACCGGTTGGACCATCCCGGGTCAATGATGATGCGAAAATATAGAAGAACCCTGAGTTTCTTCAAAGATAGATTTGATTGTTCTCAGAGGAAGTTAATAGTTCATATATCACCACCATAGTAAAGTGAGGACTTTGTCCTATAAAGTTTTGGAAAGAATATAAAGGAGATGTATTCAGGCCTATATGTCACACCCCCAGAATCGGGTCCAGCAGAAACATACAAGTAGCTGGGGTGTAACTCAATTGGTATCTCAACACAAGTACAAAATGGTTTTCACTTTAATCATTTAGAATAAAACCGTTTAACCAAAAGTATTGAATTTACATCGTTAAAAGTAGTGCGGAAGTAGGCCCTTAAAATAGTTAAAAACGGTCCCCATATGAATATCAGAGTCTTCTATGACCATGCCATGCCCTGCCAAAACCTCCAGTAGTGTGCCATAACTCAAAACCTGGAAATACATGCTAAAGTGTCAACACGCGGTTGGTGAGTTCATAGAGTCTTGTGAAAAAGAATGTAATGCATATGAATGAAGATTTCCCAGCAAAGGCATCGTAAATCCACTCAGTTCCAAGTTCCGCCATAAAAGACTTGTAACCTGTGTGTTTACAACCCACTGCCAAATATGACATGGTTTACGTGAACAAAAGTAATACTTGTATCTGAATTCAAAGAATAGTGTAGCAATACCGCTATATAAACAGTCATTGGCAATGAGGCAATATAAACAAGTCTGACAATGTCGCCAGATAAACAATGATGACAATGAGGTCATATAAAATAAATATGACAATGTCGCTAGATAAACAGTTTTGACAATCCTGACAATGTCGCCAGATAGATAAATCAGTCGAGTAGGGAAAACAACAATATTACGTTTGACATCACAGCCAAGTGGGGAAACCACAATATTACATTTGAAATATATGAACAATTGGTGACCATGAGGTCATATAAACAAGGATGACAAATCCCATGAAAAGGTAATCAAACATACCAAAAAAATACAGGTAATCAAACATATCCATGAAATACAGGTAATCAAACATACCCATGAAATGCAGGTGATCAAACATATATCTAGGTAAAGCTAAAAGTATTTGAGTAATCAACCATGTAAAGCGAGTAATGCGTTTAAGTAAAACGAGCATGTATTCTCCCCCAAAGAGTTTACAAAACAATTAAAAGAGTAGGGGCTATGACTCACCTGGTGCGATAGCTACGATGACAAAAGTAGATATACTGAAATAAGGCACGATCTCTAACCGCAACCTAATATGAATAATAGTCTCTAATGTAAGAAATGAAATGATGCTACACATGCAAATACATATGTTATCGATACCACTCGTGAAACTTGAAAATAACGTTTATCGTCGAAAAATACATTTTTGACGTCTCGTTAAGTTAATAACCACTTTCCATGTAAATACGTTGAAACGGTACTCCACGATCCTCGTTTGGTGTTTTATCGGTAAATATAATATTTTCGTCGTAAAATGACACTTTTAATAACTTGAAAATATGCCTAAATGGCTTCGTAAAACTAGTCACAAAATATCGTACGTTAAGTGTTAGTGATGAAACTCGGCGTTTTTGAAAACCTTGCAACAATGTCTAGAAGTCATGTCATTTAACTTTTGACCATACGGGCCTCGGCGGTTAAGAAATATGGCTTTCAATGTCGGTACTTGAAAATATAGTTTTCAACACTTAGCAACTTTTATTACCAAAAGCTGTCAATTTATTATAAGTTTTGTCGGGTTTCAAACATGTATATCTTGGTCGTTATAAGCTCGTTTTCTATGTTCTTTATATCCCCGGAATCGTATTAATATATACTAATATATTTTCAGTAGGTCGGCTCCTATAGATTACGTCTAACGCCTCTTTTTGTCCGTCGAAATCCGTCCAACAGCAAGTACATTTTCAGAAAATAGTTTTCGTCGTTAAACTTGCAAAAATCATATCTCCTTCGTTATAAACTCGTTTTAATCCGTTCTTTCACCCACGGCTTCGTTTTTGAAAGTATTTTCTAAATCTTTGGTCAAAAATTACCCACCATCTACTGATTTTCCCACGTTTTCAAAATAAGGACAGTAGGTATATATATAGTTTCAAAAATCATTTCTAGGGTTCCAAACTAGTTTCAACTTCAACCAAAACACTTTCAATCACCACAAATCTAGTCTAATCTTACCATACACCTTCTTAGGGTGTCATGGGTTCCTAAACATCACCAATCTTGGTGGATCTCTTGAAGTTACTAATAAAAATTATAGATCTAAGATTAAAGAGTATTATTGTATAAAGTGGTATATATAACATATATGTTTGCATGATCTACTACTATGACTTGAAAATACATCAAATGAAAGTATGAAAAGATTAAAAAGTTTACTTGAAGCTTACTTGAAGATTTGAGGTGATTTGGATGAAAATATGTAAATAACCTAGGGATTTTTATTTCAAAATCCTAACTAGATCAATACTAAGGCTTGATAAACACTTGAATCTTGAAAAAAATCATTTCTTCTTCTTGATCTATTGTTGGCTGAATTTTGTAGAGAGAAGGAAAAGATGAGAGCTTTTTAGCTTGTTTACTTGAAGTGTGTATTGTAATAATGAGAGAAAAATATAATATGTAAGTGTATGTAGATATTTATGGGACAAGATCCATAAATCAAGGTGGGGAGGGTAGGTTTTAGTAAGAAAAGGATGAGTGTGTAAGTAAAATGAAGACTTTTGTGTAGATTTAGTTGGTTATTGTGTAGTTTAGGTGTTACCCGGGTACCAAGTTAACCAAAAATAAATCGTGTCGTGTTAAAATAAAATATGACAAAGTTGTAAAAATTATGAAATGTCATTCCTGATAAGAATCGGGTATTAAAATAATTGTCGAGTTGGAATATCGTGATTCGACGTAATTATAGTCGTTTATCGGAAAATATAGCAAATGGTTTCAAAACACCGGGTAAACTAATAATATAAAATTTATATTATTATAATGAGTATGAAAATATATTAGGATCGTAGACGGAAGTATCGGGTATATGTTAGTAGCAAAAACTGAGTGGTAACGTTAATTACAAATTAATCATACGTAAATGGAAATAATGCATATCCGTGCATAATCTAAAGCGCTGATGACGTTACTGATGATATGTAGACTATTCTAGTCTATATGACGTGTCTCTACTGATGATGCATAAATTCGCAGCTAAACCTAACTGGTTATGCGAATTTGAATACCCGTAAAGTAGATTTACGAAATGATGAACGACAATCGTGAATAGTGATTTCCTTCCAGGAATGAATAGTGTCATATGAATAGTAAAATTTTTGAACGCTTCTCGGAATCTCAAACTAACTCCGAAAACGATGAATAGTAAAATGATGAATAGTGATCGGTGAATAGTAAATGTTGAATAGTAACAGATGAATAGTAACTTTCCGTGATGAATAATGAAATTTCGACGTTTGAAAAATGACCTGAAATTACGAGTTGTGACACTATACATCTTCCATGTGGATCATTTTGAGTTTTAAAATTGATGCATAGTCAAAATGATTATCAAATACGCAACTTAAAGTTAGCGTGATTAGTGACTCGGCTTATAAAATGCGAGCACGGTTTTCCAAATTATATTATTGTGAATGGTGGTGAATACTTCCAAGTATTGGCTGATTATTGGAATAAGTGTTGAACATAAAATTAGCCCATGTTCATACGCGAATTGCTTTTGTTGAAACGTTCATAAAACGTCTTCAGTTGATTGCAAAGACAATAATATTATGAGAACAAAATTTTTAGTTTTATGGGGCATGTTATGACATATGAATTCGCATATTGCCAACAATTAATAATGAATTCTCCCTATTAGAATGGTTTTGGTCACAACCATATGTTTCCCATATAAAGTTTTCTGTAAGTGTGTGGAACCTGTATTGTAAATCCACAACAACGCACACAAAGGGATGTTGAAATTGATAATTCATTCAGAGGGAGAATGAGCAGCGAGAAATTTGGAATGAATTATGATATAATGTTGATCCTCACACTAATGAATATGAACTTAAAGTTCAAGGGACAAATAAAATTCAAGATCTAGTAAATGCCAGACATGTTTAGTGACTTAAAGAAGTGACTAGATCATATATACGCTGCTAGTGCTCCAATTAGAATGTATGTCCCACAAGTAAAATGAATGATTGTTAGTAAGTCTATGGCACGTCTGCAACGTGATAGACTAATCGATTCCAAATAAAAGTCCTCGATTGAAGTGATAAAATGGAGCAAGAAAATTAAGATGGTCGAATCGAGGTAATAAAGACCCCATAATAGTCTTGTAAAGATACACTAGACATGAAGGTTCTTGAAAAATCCCGGGTAAATGAAAATTCATGAGATCTCAATAAATAAATGTCTAATAAAGTGTGGAATCGAAAAAGAAATGAATCGACGTCGATAGCTATATATGATAATGTGCATGATTTGATTATATAAATAAATAGTATAACGCTAAAATGAATGTGAGGATCTTGGATTGATGAATGGCAAAAATTAAAATTTAATGACGCAAGTAGCTAATGAGTGATTGAAGTCTCTTGTGATGAGACATGGTTACTGGGACTTAAAGTCTGTACATATGAATATGTAAACTTATTGAATATGCATCAGTCTTTATGAGTAAATGAAATGAAGTTATGCATAAGGTACAAGTAATGGCACACATATATTTTCTATAAGACTTGTAAATGATCATGTAGATGCATGTTCTCGTGTGGTGGATCGAATAATGTATTTTAATATTGTATAAGTCTGGCAATGTGTAAACAATTAATATGCGTCTAAAAGATAAATGAATAGAGCTCATATGAGATTTTATTATCGGATATAAAATGCATAAAGCATGCTAGTGATTTTTTTAATGCTTAAAGCATATAAGAGAACTTCTCGAGAACACTAGTTGATTGTATTGAATTAATCATGTTTTTGGCATATGTTTGCCTTGCCTAAGTGTATAGTATTGTGCCAAATAAAGAATTTTTTAGCCTATGAAACTTTATAAAGAGATCTAGATGTGAATATGTTTTAAGTTTCATACAATTTGATTTTATGTTTGTGATTGAATGCATAGAAGTTGAATTTGAAACAAAAAGACGGAGCTTGTCTTAGCTTATGAATTGAACATCTCAAAGATGTAATCATTATGCATCATGAAAGCTAAAGAAAGATGCTACATATCTTTATACGGATAAATGACGCTCATGTTTATGAGGTCGCATGATGAAGAAAGACCCCTTGATTTTTAAAGATGATGATCACAATATCGATTTAAATGTGTCATACTAAAATGTGTATATGTGAATTACACGGATGTACTTATATGAGATGTATGACGTATCTTAATCCTTAAAATGGATATGGAAGTAACATGTAGAATATTTATTCACGTGATTTTATCAAGACACTTGAATGTGCATTTCATTAAGACAATGAGATCAAGTGATGTGATCATCAAGGGGAGAGAAGATACCCGTTGCACTCTTTTTCCCTTGACCATGGTTTTGTCCCCACAGGGTTTTCCGGCAAGGTTTTTAATGAGGCAACATCCCCGGGCGTATAAAGGAGTTATGTACTCTTTTTCCTTCATTAGAATTTTGTCCCACTGGGTTTTATCTAGTAAGGTTTTAATGAGGCATAATCCTCAAATGGAGTAAAGCAAATATTTCGGTATCTTCAAGGTACAAAGGATATGGGTTTATATTTCACTAACCCATCAAATACAAGTTTAGTTGGTTTTACAGATGCAGGATATATGTCTGACCCTCGTAATGGTCGATCTCAAATTGGATATGTATTTACAAGTGGAGGAACTGCGATTACATAGCGTTCAGTAAAGCAGACAATCTTAGCAACTTCATCCAGCCACGCAGAAATTCTAGCAGTCCATGAAGTAAGTTGAGAATGTGTTTGGTTAAGAAGTGTGACACAACACATACGTAAATCATGTAGTATTTCTTTCAAGAAGGAGACACCAACAGTTTTGCATGAAGATAATGCAACATCTATTGCTCAACTTAAAGAAGAATATATCAAGGGCGACAGGACATATTTTACCAAAATTATTTTTCACGCATGACTTACAGAAGAATGGTGATATTATTGTTCAACAAGTTCGTTCAAGCGACAATTTGATAGATCTATTTACAAAGGCGCTTCCTACCTCAACATTTAGGAAACTAAGTCACAACATTGGGATGCTGCAACTCAAAGAGCTCAAGTGATATAGTCATCAGAGGGAGACAATACGCGTTGTACTCTTTTTGTCCTTAGTCATGGTTTTGTCCCACGGGGTTTTCCTGACAAGGTTTTTAATGAGGCAACATTTCCTAAGCGTATTAACAATATGGACATCCAAGAGGGAGTGTTATGGATCATTATTAGTGGATGTCCATATAGTCTATAAGAGGCCCACGGCCCAGTTAGCTATTAGGGTTTTTACCCTACTGTTTATCTTATATATACCCCATGTATATCTGACATTATAGATGAATTGAACAATACTTTTCAATCTCTCAATTCTTGTATTCACAACAGATACCGTAAAAAAAATCAAATCATAGCACTGGAAATCTCGTTTTCATAGAAGTGTCAAAACAAGAACATTAAATTATAGGATAGTATTAAACATATTATTGAGAAAAAAATGTATGTAAAAGTAAAGCTTAATGAGCAACTAATCTAAAGGACCAGTATATATACGACCATCATATACAAAGACTATCATATACATTTATTGAGAAAAAATGTATGTAACTGTATAATATTAAAACCCTATTTCCAAAGACCAGTATATACAAAGACTATCATATGCATGTCAATAACTTTATAATATTCATGATCGAACTAGTATATACACGTAGAGGACAAGCAATTAAAACCTGATTTACAAAGACTAGTATATACACATCAATATTTGTATAATTTTTTGCTATAGGGTTTTTTACATGTTACGAATATATATCATATATTTTTTGTCCGTGATTTTTTCATTCACTAGAGATAATGAATAGAGAGAAAGAGCCCTTCTAAAATTCTCATTCTCCACCTTTCTCATCTTTTTTTAAAGAAACAAAATGGGGAATGAGAATGGTAATTTAATTCCCTGTTTCCATTCTTATGTCAAACAAACATGAGAATCAACATGTTTTCCCTTTCTCAGCTTTCCATTCCTGCGTACCAAACATCCCCTAAGATGACTTTCTACAAGAATGATTTTAAAAGAAAATCGTTTAAGACGTATTCGTAAGTGTGATAACCAAGACAGACTCTAAGGCTCTTTCCAAGCCTTCTTACCACGACTATGAATTCATCTTAAAGGAGTTACTTTTAAAAATCATGTTGTACAAAACATCAATCAAGCAAAAGTTTATGGATTCAATTTCAAAACATGTAATAAAGTATGAATCTTGCTAGTCTCGCCTTGGAGCGAATTACCGTGCGAAGCGAACCATTGTTAGCACATAAGACACCACAAGATTCAATCTTTATCACTTAAAGTTTCACCATTATTAGTCCATATTATTTATTTCATAAAAAATTACCCTTTTATTGCTTACAATCATGCCCAATAATTTAAAACAATAAAACAAGTAATCAAAGACAAATCAAAACAACTAATAACCATAACAATTATTAAAAGGTGAAACAATTAGCCACATGCAATTTTGATTAGAAAAGATCCTAACAAAATCAATTCTAGGTTTTATATGCATATAATCAACTAGGGCCTTCACCTCTAAAAGGAGATGAGCCACATGCATTGACAAGTCAATTGCGTAGGCCAAAGTTAATCACATATCACATAACACATAAATTGATTTTAATATATATATATATATATATTGAGGTCTTCCCCAATTTTAGATTTATCTAAACATGTGACAATTAATATTGAGGTCTTCCCCAATTTTAGATCTATCTAAACATGTGACAATTAATAAACAATTAATAGATCCATGACTATCATGCATGATTCGTCACGGATTAAAGCATAACAATTAGCACATAGGTCACAAGATACGTTCAAATAACCGGTTAATGACCTAGGGTTTCCAGTGATTACAAGTTAATCAAAAAACCACACACCCTAATAAGGGTTTTATGGAAATCGACCCCCCCATAAATTAGGGATAGGATTTCAAATTTTTCAAAAAAATTTTTAAAAGAAAAACCCTAGATCAAACATGTATCTAAAACAATTAAAGATCCGATTTTTATTATGTTTTAGTAATTAATTACATATTATACATGGCTCGTGATGCTACTGTTAGAATATGACAATCAAAGTACACGTATATGCGGAAGCTATATCAAGTATAACACATAAATATTAACCAAAACATAATAGGAACGTACCATGGTGATTCTAGCCCGAACAAGAATCAAGTATGCAAGCCTTGAACTAAAAGTAATTAGATCAATGATAAACCCCTTATCGTTTTGTTTATCGATCTCTTGATAATAACTATAGTGAGTTATTGCCTCGTTCTTGTACACACAAACTAATCCCGAATTAAAGTAATTGCAAGATTAAACACAATAATTGTTTTGGAAAAACAAAAATCGAAAACCCTAAATATATAGGGGTGTTCGATCGGCTGGAAACCAACCAGAAGAAAAGAAAACCTTTAGGGTATAGTGTGTGCACAAAAGATGTGAATGAGATACCCTTGGCCTTGTATATATACTAATGAAATCTTGGAGGACAAGTTTGAGTTGGGTTGGGTCTCCCCTTGCCCCTTTTCAACCGGCCATACATCCTAAAGGGATGTTCCGGATCCTTCTTGTCTTCCAAATTACATTCTAGTCCTTTTCATTCTTATTTAACGATAGTTAGTCCATACATTTAATAACTAACGATCATTAGTCCTTAAACTTGTGTTATTAATAAATATACATAACTATTAATATTTATTAATCTTTAATTCTCGTTTATAATATGTGCAATCCCGATGTCTCGAATTCGATACTAGACATTTACTTATTAATGTTTATACGAAACGTTTAAAACTTTGTATATCACAAACAAACACGTACAACAAACACATATACATTAAGTGTCGCCGGTGTGCACGCGGTATTGCTCTAGTAAAAAAGTTCCTAGTGGCAAAGAAGCAACAAACCCAAACACTCACACACCCATTTACACGCTCCTCCAACTAAAAACAGATCTTGTTGTTCATCCCCAAAATCCTCCCCCAAATCAGCAGCCATAAATTAAAAATGAGGCCACCAAAGAGAACAATCAATATTATAACCTCATGGGTTCGTCGTCAACCACCAAAAGTGAAAGCTTTTTTAGCAGTAGTGAGTGGAATGCTGGCTTTAGTTTTACTTCGTGCCATTGTTCATGACCATGATAATCTTTTTGTTGCTGCTGAAGCTGTTCATTCTCTTGGTATCTCTGTTTTGATTTACAAGCTCATGAAGGAGAAAACTTGTGCTGGTATGTTTTTTTTTTTAAATGATTTTGGGGATTATAATTTAATGATCATTATATTTGATTGATTGTCAAAGTTCATAAATTTGGTAGCTTTTTTTTTGGTTTTTTATGATTTAATGATTTTGGGATTCATTTGAATTATGGAAATGAAGTAAAAAGTTGAAGATTTATGAATTAACAATCTTTTTATTTGGAAATTTTGTAACTTCTTTGGGTTTGTAAGAATTATTAGTGATTTTAGTGATAAGTTTGATTTAAAGGTTTAGATGGGTTCATTTGCCCTCACACTTTTACTTGCGGTAGCAGTCTCCCTACTTCGGGTTTATCCTGAGGTATTGGTAGGATGTGTCTACATTCTACCTCCCCCATACCTTGCTCCGACAGGATTGGGTATGTTGTTGTAGTGATAAGTTTGATCTAAAGGTTTAGATAGGCTCATTTGAAGTATAGAAATAAAGTAAAAAGTTGGAGAATTTATGAATATTGTGATGTCTGGATTGATCTTTCTATTAGTTTGATTGTTAAAGTTTAGAAATTTAGTAACTTTTATGGAGTTTTGGGTAGAAATTGGTGATTTCGGTGATGGGTTTGATTTAAATTTATCAAGTAAAGTAAGAATTTACTGTAAACTTCGATGTAATTGGTTGTGATTATGATGCTAAAGTTAATCCGGTAACCTTGTTTTGGTTTTTGAAGGAATTAGTGATTTTGGCAATGGGTTTGGTTTGAGGTTTAGATGGGTTTATTTGAATTTGAAGAAGTTATTGTAAGTTTTGATGTATGTGTTAGTCTTTGTGATGGGTAATTTGATTTGAGAATTGAAGTTAAGTAATACTTTGAGATGTTTAATGATGATTTTGCTGTTTGGTTAATGATTTTGATGTTATGTTGGGAAATTTCGTAAGTTTTATTGGGTATTTTGAGGAGTTAGTGACTTTGGTGATGGGTTTGTTTAGAATCAGGGTTAAGTTTTTGATGTTGTATACTTAGAAATAAGGTTTAGATCGGTTCCTTTCGATATGGAATCAAAGTTAATAATTCGAAGGATTTACCTGGAGTTTCGATGTATGGGTTGATCTTTGTGACAAGTAGTTCAATTTGAGTATCTGAGTTGAAATTTGAAGAAAACTTTGATGTATATACATTAATATTTTTGTTACTAGTACTTCGATTTGAGTATTGTTTGTGCTAACTTTGCAGTTCTATAGATATCATTTTTGCATTCAAGACACACATGTATTGACACAAATACACAATGGGTTGTGCCGGGGCCAGAGCCCATGCTAGTCGTAGTTCTACTTAAAGTGCTTGGTGCAGTGGTATATCACAAGTCATAGCGCTTTTTTCCCCCGGTGCCGCTATAATATGTTAAACTGCACTATGGGTTTGGTGTTATAGGGTTTTATCCATGGTGTTGACATGAGTGGAGTATTTTTAATGGCGTGTTAAAGGAATTTTATTGGAAGGGTGTTAATTAGGGGTGGCAATCGAGTCGTGTTCGTGTTGACCTATTTAGATTCGCGGGTTGAATAGACTCTACCCAAACACGACCCATTTATTAATCGTGTCAAGCAGATCAACCCTAACTCACCCGTTTGTGACTCGTTTAACCTGTTTAAGTAAATAGGTCAAGCAGTAAATAAGGTTGGTGGTTTGTTGATTTGACTAGTTTAAATGCAAAAATGATATAAGGATATAAAATATAATAAAAATAACATACAAATAACGACTATACGACAATTTCAATAATATCTGAGTTATAAGCGTCAATTTCAATATATAATATATGAGTTATAATTGTAATTCACTCATATTAATGCTATGTTTGGCGCAAAGCTTTTTGTAACGATAAGCGGTTAGCAATGAGAATGAACATCTTGGTTGGACTTAGAAGTGTGCTTGCGAACAAAACATAGTTGTTACGGAATATCAGTAGGCTACGAAACAATGTATCTGATAGGTTTAGGTTGAATTTGTTGCTACCAAATTTTAGTTTGGTTAAGTTTTTCATTAGACTTAGCATTTTGCTGTGTATAATAAGCTGAAATTGAAGTCTACATTTATAGTAATACAATCTGTCTTTTTAAAAGTCGTTATATTTTAAGGGTTTGTCTAACTTGTGCCCCTAGGGCACAAGTTAAGCACACTAAAAGACAGCGGGGTCCCACAGAAAAGGACATAGGGATCTACGAAATTGTACTTTTCTGTGGATCCCTATGTCCTTTTGTGGGGTCCCGTTATCTTTTAGTGTTCTTAACTTATGCCCCTAGGGCACAAGTTAGAAAAATCCATATTTTAAAGATTGTTTTTTCCTATCATAGTGAAACAATTTTGTTAAGTCAAGAACCTTTTCTTCATAACATCCAATGGAAGGTGTATATTGAATTGATTACCACAGACTAAAAGTTTATACGATTTCAAAAAGTCAAATTTATATTTATTTAATATGACCAGTTTGACCACCTAATTGACTGTACAGCCATGTTTTTAGAGTGCAATAGGCTTAAATTTTCAATGAGCGTCTTTGACTAGGGGTTGCTGGATTGTTTGGTAATATTTGACAAGATACATGCATTTAGATTGTTGAGATAGTGGTAGATGGTATATTATTGATGTGAAGCCAACATTAATGGTTCTGTGATTGATTGCGGATAGTATTCTAATCTTGTTACTCTTGTTTATTGTGTCTTGTTTATTTTTGGTAACTTGAACTTTGAGTGCATTGGTTGATTGGCCTTGGTCTTGACTTGGTTATGGAAGTTTTTAACCAGACCTACTTTTGATATTGTTAAGATTAGGTGTATAGGCATCTAGTTGTAACCTACTCATCTCTTTTGGTAATGAATGTTTAAACATGTGCCCCCAAAGAAATTTACTCTTAACTACCATTTACTATATAATGTTAGTCACTAGTTATGTCAAATATTAACATATTATAGTTTGGCCCTCCTGAAATAAGTAATTCACATTTCGGCCACTCCAACAAGTGTGTTCAAGTTCCATCCCTGGATACATGCTATATAGTAGTGGCCATCTGGAATTTGTAGTTTAGTGATAAACTGATAACACAACACCCCGAGTTGGCACTTATTAGGTGGGCCTGTTTTGTAACTTAAAAGCATATTAATTCAAAACCCTATTCAGCATTTTGTGCAACTGGCATATGAAGTGCAAAAATATGTATTTTCAGTTTTGGTTCTGATAGTGAAGGATTGGGTCGATTAAGCATTTTAGTTTTGTCTCACCCAAACTTTTAGATTTTTTATGTTAATTAAATTTATGGTGAGCTTGGTTTTAAATTGCGTGTGGCGATCCGTTGCGATCGAGGTCCAAAAGACCGATGGGTGATGCGCGATGCGGTTGCGAGCGCATCACGGACGCGCGGCGATAGATAATAAATAAAAAATATATAATATTTCTACTTAAATTACTCTACAAGTAAATGATTAAATATGGAATAAGTCACGTGCATAATGATATTATTTAATGTTATAACATCAATATGTCAACTTAATGGTTTGACCATAGTCACATGAAACGCGGGTCGCTTCGGTACGGGAACGGGAAACGCTAGGTCCCTAAAATATGGTACGACGGGGGGTAGGCTCATTTCGGAACGTTACGGTACGCTTTGGTTCGTTGTACCATAAAGTTTGGTACGATGTACCCAATTCGGTACAATGTACCATATTAATAATAATATTAAAATTCTACATTACGATAAGTATGAGCTAAATATCCATATGATATATTAATAATCAAAAAATTGTTTGGGATTTTAATATAAGTGAATAAAATTAAATTAGTTGAGTAATTATTGGTTAAAAGTTGGTTTTTTGTACCAATTCGTTTAGGTACGCTGTACCAATTCATTTTGGTACGCTGTACCGATTTGTTTTGGTACGCCGAACCAGTAGACTTCGGTACGGCGATTGTTGATGTTTGGGAACGCCAAAAATAACGATCCGGAACGCGATTCCGAGCGATCGTACCGCGTTTGGGTACGAACGATCCGGAACGTGGAACGCGGCCGAGTCAGCGTTCCATGTGACTATGGGTTTGACCAGAAACAAAAAGTCAACTTGAACTATAAAAGTCAAAATTAAAACTGTTGCAAAGTGATGCACCCAGTGGGTCCGATGCGAGCAATACACTGTTGCGATGTGATGCGTTCGCATTAGGCCGCATCCTGGAACAACCTCGCATCAGGTTTCGCGTTGCGTTTTTTCAAACGCATCACTTCGATGCGCGATGCGAGCGCAACGATGCGCGCAATTTTAAACCAAGATGGTGAGTTTGGAGATAATTTTTGGTTCCCACCGCCCGGTTTCTGAAGGCGATGATCCCTCTTCTCAAATTTTGAAGGTGAGATAGGCTAGTCTTCATCTTTTTTAAGTTTCAGTTAGATGGGTGCTGCAAATGTAATTGCAGGTGGACAAATATTAGCATTAAGATGTCAATATATGGACTTAGGATATATACAGCATGTTTGTAGTTATATTTGGAAGTTACATGGAGGCTACAAATATACACCATTCAAGGGACTAGGACTTACGATGTGTTGATCACTCCAGTAATTTAGAAATTGAGTGTAATTTCACAGGTTAATTCCTAGGAATGAATAAATTGGTGAAGAAACTAATACTAATTTCATGAACTATAACGTAAGCTAATAAACATGACATGTTTTCTCCCGATTAGATAACCTCAACATGCACAACCCGGATCATGGTTATTTTATTGTTCTTTTTTAATTTGCAGATAAGTTTATAGCATTTTATTAGATTAATCTTATTTTAGTTGTCTATTAGAGATGCTTTATTTTAGATAGAGATATGCTGAATATTTTTTAGTAATTTGATATCATTGGCGAAGTTGGTTACATTTAAAAAGTATGTGGGAGAGTTGATCAACCTCTCGAACGTAGATTAGATCTATCTTGCTCGCTATTTATTTTAATTTCTCGTTATTATCACAATACCGAAGCTGGTTCATATGAGAATCAGTATGACAACTGTATCATATTCAAACTTGACAATGAACATAGCACATCATTAACATTTAGTGGACATGAGTTTAGGCTCTCAATATTTATACTTTGCTCCGTTTCATATTCAAACATGGAGTGTATATGTTACATTTGTTTGATGAAAATCATTAGTCTCGTCCAATTGAAATAAATAGCTTCATTTTATTTGAGAGCATTAAACAATGGGCTATTGATATTAGTTTTCAGTCTTTGCTTTAGAGAATTACAAGCTTCATCTGGATGAAATAACTTTCATAATTCGCTGAAACGGGTGTGATCTTATGACTTCAGTTTTATCATCAAGTTGACAAGTTTAATTAATTAGATTTGTCTATGCAGCCATAAAAGCTAATGTGGTTTAAGGAAAGTTACATTCGTTACAAATTAACAATAAATGTACATTTTTATATATTATAATATGAAACTCATGATTGCTTTGTTGAAAAACTTCTATTAGGGAAACCTACTATAAATTTCAGGTGAATTAGTTGGCCGAATACTTCGTATGAAAATATTTAGGATTTAATGAAATTGTGTAACACATAAACAGGTACACGCGTTTCCCAGGGGCCAGTCTTTGACTTAGATGTACGAGGCCTAATTTGAGTATCTCGGTGACCGTTTCCGACCCTTTCCCTGGCCACCCCTAAGTGTGTGTAGTCCTAGACCTTTTGTGTAACACATAAATGAATGAATACTTTTAGTAGGGGGTGATTTAGAAAAAAATGCCATGCTAGTAAAATGAGCCTAGTCAAAGTTTCGCCCTCTACCATATACTTTTGTGTGGAAATTCTCTTTATAAGTATGTGTTTTGTAGTAGTCATTTCTGAAGCTACCCCTTTGTATGACTACCCATAAGAACTAAAAGGTGTCATGTGAAACAACAAGACTATAGTACTACCGGTTATGCTATTTTTAAGTTTCATTAACCACTCAGCGGTGGCCTAGTGGTAAAGGGGCTTGTGACTATCACACTAAAATGTGAGGTCTCAAGGAATTGTTCAATTTCTGCTAGGTGTTATACCCTGTTTGAGTCAGTGTGGCAGGGGTCAAACCCCGTGGATTAGTTGGCCAAAAGATCGAAAAGAATGGTTACCAAAAAAAAAAAAAAAAGTTTTATGATATACGTTCATGGCCCCATACCCCGCTCCCGCAGGATTGGGTTATTTGGGTATAGTGGTAGTTGTTATATGAAATACATTCATGGAAGCATCCAGGCTGCAAGATATCACGTTTTTGTTTTTCGCATTGTCCACAAGATTTTTGATATCATTTAATATTCTTTGTGTTTCTTTATTGTAGGCCTATCTCTCAAAACACAAGAACTAACAGCTATATTCTTAGCTGTTAGATTATACTGCAGTTTTGTTATGGAGTATGATATACACACATTGCTTGATTTGGCTACGTTAGCAACAACTTTGTGGGTTATCTTTATGATTCGGTTTAAATTAAAAACAAGCTACATGGAAGACAAAGACAACTTGCCGATGTACTATGTGGTAAGATGTGTATCATTAACACTAGCAACATTTTCTTTTGTAGAATTGTTTTTTGCGAAATTATCTATATCATATCCAACAAATCATTAAGGTCTTATCTTCAATTTTTGGGAGGTTGGTGTGGCCACTTCAGGTTTGTTTGTGCCAAGCATGTTTTGAACTTGAGATCTCTCACACTATGGTGATGATAGTCACAAGCCCTTTGTCAACTCAGCCACCCCTGGTGCTTGAGTGGTTCTTATCTTCAATCATGTGTTATATAAAGTTTTATAATCTTTTCCCATTAGGATCAATAAATATATGTATATATATCTGGATTTACATTAGTAAATTGGTGTATAATTCGCATTTAGTTATTGTTGCTCAGGATAAGAACAGCAATGATACCCAATCCCGCCGAGGCGGGGTATGGGGGAGGTAATGTACACCAAAAGACATGTTTCTGTTTTTCTCGTTATCTCTTTTACATGGGTTGATAGTAATTTCAATGTACTGTAATCATGAACATATTTATTGTATTATACAATGATTTATGAAGAAATATCTTATCTTACCTTGACATATCACTTTCATTGTAGGCGGTTCCTTGCGTTATACTAGCTTTGGTTATTCATCCATCGACGTCCCATCATATCATCAATAGGATATTTTGGGCATTTGTAGTTTATCTTGAAGCAGTTTCAGTCCTACCTCAACTTAGGGTTATGCAGAACACAAAGGTCTGGTGTCACTTTTCCCTTAGCTAAGTTTTTCATTCATGTTTTCTCTCTTTTATCTTTTTTCATATATGAGAGTTTTGTTTCATTCTGTCTTACAGATTGTTGAACCTTTTACGGCTCATTACGTATTTGCCCTGGGTGTTGCAAGGTTCTTGAGTTGTGCTCATTGGGTTCTTCAGGTTTGATGCGACATCTAATTGTGATTTACATACTTTTGTATAAATTCGGTCCGGAAGTTTATTACTTCATCCTAAAAAGTGTTAGGTTCCAAATCTAAATCTAATAGCACTTTTATGTAACGGGCTGAGATATGGGATTTCACCCATATCCACTGTACTTAAACGTTTTTGGTTAATATATTTACCAGGGTGCAGGATTACTCCCCTTTACCCAAAATCTAATAGCATTTTTTCTTTTTTTTTTTTGGATAGTTTTACTTTATAACAAGTTGGAAGACTTGAAACACTAAAATGACTTTTTATCTATTATTGTAACATTATCTTTTTTCTTTGTCAATTTGACTACCACTTTTGTTACTCTCTTCCAAACGGTTTCCCATTTAAGGTTTTTTCCTTAATTTTAATGTTCCCTTAAAGGAAACGAGCCCATGTTTAAGCCTTGTTTTGGCCAGGCATTCGCATGACTAATGTTCGTAATCACAAATTTCCCCTAATCGTCATGTTTGAAATGACAAATTTACTCCCAATATACAAACTTTAGCTGAACTTTTATTTCAGGGTACTTTTTTTAAGATTACTCTGTAAATTCTGGGAGAAAAACTGGGGTTAAGATACATGGTTGCATTGGACAGGTTTTGGATAGTCGTGGACATTTGCTTACCGCCTTAGGATATGGATTATGGCCATCAATGGTTTTGATCTCAGAGATTGTTCAAACATTCATATTAGCTGACTTCTGTTATTACTACATTAAAAGGTCAGATTAACTGTTTATGAAATGTTTTAAGGGTCTTTCCTCCCCCCCACAGCTATTGACACTGTTGTAATATCGTTTATGGGTTTTGGTTTTGCAGTGTTTTTGGAGGACAACTTGTTTTACGTCTACCTTCTGGAGTGGTATAAAGTTTGAAGCAAATGTTGTAATTGAAGTCAATATTGTCTTGTTACTTTTTACCGTTTCTCCAATACAGTCTTTGCAAGAATAGTCAATCAGTCAGGTGGATGATGATGATGTTTTGTACATTTGTGCCTTTCTATTTAGAACACTAATTTTACTCAAGTTATAACATTATGATAGTACTCAGGCCGGTCTAATATCTTGTTTATCTATGGTTCTTTATATTATTGAATCACTCAGGTTACAAACCTACAGTTAGATTAATTTCACCCATATAAGAAAATAAGACGCAAAAAATTTATTTACTATTGTGAACATTATTCGTTATAGGGTTTAGAATCAAGAATTAAATATACAAATTTGTCGTGCTTCAAACCTGGCGTGGAGGTTAGGTGCCTAATTATCGCCGCTATCAAATATACACTTGGAACGACTCGTGCGGTTGCCCAATGTGACTTTGAGTGACTAGACTTAATCTTGTGTGATAGAAAATGAAGATTTTAACCCTTCGCTTGAACCAAAACCCTTGAGGCGATGACCCGTGCATACCATATATATCCTTGGTTTAAAGAATGTATAAACTAGTAGTAACAGCCAATGTTTAAAAACTTGGGTTACCTTGCCGTTTAATCGAGAGTCGGTTGGGTCACTGCAAGCTGATTTTAGGGAAAAGTTGAACTGTGAACGGAAGCTCGGCTGGGTCGATGAGAAAACGAGCTATAAAACATTGGTAACAACTATCAATAATATTAAAAAAAAAAAAAAAAAAAAAAAAAACAACCTAATGCAGTTGTATAGTTATCACTTCCTTAGTAGTTGTTGGTATTAAACTTGGCCAGCTTTTTCATTCTTTGTCGCATTTTCCTTTTCATATTCTTATAAAAAATTTTCTTTTAATAGCAAATAAAGACACTCACTTTAGGACACATGTGTTTAAAGGACTTAAACCATGAACCTATTAGCTTTTTTTTTTTTTTTTTTTTTTTTTTTTTTTTTTTTTTTTTTTGTGGAACTTCCATGAACCTATTAGCTGAACACCTTAATTACACTAAAGCAGGGCTTAAACCATGGACCTATTAGTTGAAGAACACCTAAATTTACACACTGTGTAGTCTGTGTTCATAAGTTCTATTTTTGAAAAAAAAAAAAAAAAAAAAAAAAAATTGTGTCCTGGAGAGAGGATAAAAAGGAAAAAAGATTTTGGCTAAATTTATCCCTAAAACTTTCTTTACGAAAATAGGATGATTTGAAAGAAAATTATATTAATAAGCTTCTAATAAATATAATTACTTACATAACATAATATAAAACATAACTTTTATATATAACAAAGGGTATAATTATATAATTATAAAATCACCAGTTACTCTTTTACTCCGAAACAAGATAAACAAAATCAAAATATTATTCATCTCTTTTTCTTTTCTGCCTATTTTTATATCTTGTTTTCTTTTCTTTCATTAAAAACCTAAGAAACATATGCCAAAATGGCATTGAGCCAATAAATTTTTTAATAGATTGTATTGACTCTTTGTAAAGGTATTTTAGTCAAACAATATTACTTATATTGTAAGTTTTTAATTAAGACCAAAAGTTTGACAATTTACTATAAATAGACGATTATCTATTCATAGCGGAAACAATGTATTATAACATTAATTTGTTTGTGCAAGTTTGTTTATGCATATATATGTAGAGTAAAGATCAAATAAGAAATAAAAGTAAAATGAGAAGGATGAGAAAAAACCACAGCCGTAGATTTTAGATGCACCTATAAAAAGATATGCATTTTCCATGAAATTCTCCTTCTTTATTTAAAATGTGTGGCTGAAAATATTTTCATTCTTCTTATTTTTATTTTTCTTCTTAGTGGATCTATTCCCTATATATGTATATAATAAGTAGGAGGTTTTAGGTAAAAGGGCTTCTCCCTAGCAAACTATATTAATAACAGAAAAAATGAAAGAACAATGAAATGTGGCTGAAGTACCACATTAACCTCAAGCAACACTTGAATAACCTCTACCCACTAAACGCTTGTGACATGCCACAGAGCGAAACAAACTAAAAACATACAGTAACTAAATCACCAATAGGAAACAACCAATGTAGGAAACATGAATCGCCACAACTGTTCATAAACCGCTTCGAAGTAGATTGATGAACCAAATGAGACTGCCTCCTTAAAAAACCTTCCCAAAAAAAATCCGGTGAGAAAACCCTGGAGAAGGAAAAATGAGTACAACTCTCATTTGGATCTTCAACGAAAAATCCATTTAATAGATTGCATTTTTATTTATAAGTAAAGGTATTTAGTGTAACAACATTGATCAATTTTTAAGTTTTAATCTGTTTTGTATTTATATCTAACTAGCAGGGTCCACGAGCGATGCAGCTGCGGGCACTCTGTAATTTAATTTTTTCGATTAATAATTTATTTTATTTGTACGTTTTTTGGCAATAGCTTTACTGATTAATTTTTTATGGCAAAAGTTTGATGAAATTTTGCTTTGTTTGTATTATTTTATTTATTATTTATTTTATGTTTTTGTTTAGTAGTTTGCTTGGTTTGTGCAATATGTGAATATATTTTAGTTTATTATGTTCTTTTTGACAATAAATTTACGGATATCAAAAATTTTGTTTAGCTCGTGTCCGTTTGGGCTCGAGCCCGTTTGACCCGTGCCCGTTTGAGCTCGAGCCCATTTGGCCCATTGCCCGTTCGGGCTTAAAAATTTGTATAATATGCTTTATTATTTGTATTAGTGACATTTAATGAAGGAATTGTGTTTAAGTTGGTTGTACAATATGCTTGATAATTTGTATTTTTTATGTAAGGGATGTTTTAATAAGTGTATTAATTGTATTTATTAACTATTTAATTAATTATATTTAATATACATAATGATCAATTTTAAGTTATTAATTTTCAATTTTAAGTCATTAATTTTAAACTTTAATGGCAAATACAAAGTGGTGTGTACTTTAAGTTTCTAAACTTGTAAATGTCTAATTATATCTCATTTATGGTATTAATTGTCTAATTGTTTTTGAATCACTTGTACTTTAAGCTTCTAAACTTGTAAGACTTAATTTTAAGTATTTTATTAATAGTAGGTATTCATGCTTTATAATATACTAGCAGGGTCCCCGCGCTATGCAGTTGCGGGCACCCTGTAATTTCTACTTTTCGGCTAATAATTTATTTTATTTGTACGTTTTTTGGCAATAGTTGTACTGATTAGTTTTTTAAAGCAAAAGTTTGATGAAATTTTGCTTAGTTTGTATTATTTTATTTATTTTGTTTAGTAGTTTATTTGGTTTGTGCAATATGTGAACATATTTTAGTTTATTATGTTCTTTTTGATAATAAATTTACGGATATCAAAAATTTCGTTTAGCTCGTGTTCGTTCGGGCTCGAGCTCGAGCCCGTTTGACCCGTGCCCGTTTGGGCTCGAGCTCATTTGGCCCATTGCCCGTTCGGACTTGAATATTTGTATAATATGCTTTATTATTTGTATTAGTGACATTTAATGCAGGAATTGTGTTTAAGTTGGTTGTACAATATGCTTGATAATTTGTATTTCCTATGTATGGGGTGTTTTAATAAGTGCATTAATTGTATTTATTGACCAGTTAATTAATTGTATTTAATGTATATAATGATTTATTTATTATATTAATGTTAGCATTAATTGTATGTTAGAATTAAATATGAAGGGAATTTCTACAAGTAGCATTGGTTGTTGTACTTATAACTTTAGAAGTTGTATTGCTTAATTTTAAGTATTTCTATTAATAGTATACCTTCCTCCATTATAATATAGAATGATTATGATATAGGCATGTATATATTTTTGACCAAACTTATAGATTTGGTATGTTAATGACATTGCCAGCCAAAGCGAGTCCCCGCAGCCTTAATCATTAACTTAGCCTTGTTGGCATTTTCATCACTCCACCAAATATTTGTACGCGGACTCATGGTTGTCTTCACTATTATATTCTGATTCGTTACACTTGCTTTTCCAAGGCATTTTGTACTCTTTTTGATTGTTTATTAGGACTAAGAGATGTATATTATATAATTCATAACTAATGCAAAACAGAAGCAGTTTAAAAAACTTTTCAATTATAATTATAACCCTAAAATGATAAACGAGGATGAAAAACAGAGAAATCAACAACAACAATACTCGTCTGAGCGAATTATGAGGGAGGTAAAATGCAGACAGATCAAAGAAACTAATAGTCGTAGCGGTGAATGGAATAAAGACTAATATATAGGAATTAGTTTCCATCATTATCTAGTTGCTAAAAATGATCGTCAAAAATGACAAAATATCAAAAATAACCTAGACTTAAAAATGTAAGCTTCTGCGAATTAGTTTCCATTCATTCAATAAGATCGATTCACAGAAACTTACAAAAAACTGTTGAATAAGCCAAAATATTGTTTGCACCATTTCTGCGGCGCAAAATTATTGTCGAAAACACAAAACATTCCTCACTGCATTGCTTGTGTAGGCGTGTGGCTCACTTTTTTCGAGATTACATGTTCTTCGTTTTCTTGTCCGCGTCAATAATTCTATTTCTTAAACATCATCAAATAGTTCATGTTGATTACAGAATTGATTCACACTCAATAAATCATAAACACGATCAAATACATTTGATCATACATGATTTATTTATTTACATTGATGAACAAATGTACTAGGTCATTTTCAATCATCCTAAATCGTGAAACTTGCTTGTTGAACCAAGCGAATTTAAACAAGCAGGTTTTAGATTTCACGCATTAAGGCATCTATAAAACGTAGTAACACAAAAACATTCTTTTGGAATATTTTTGAAAAACTCACATTTTACGGTGGCGTGCGTGAATTGAAAGAATGTGTATGGTTCATCACTAGAGATCTTTAATCTTAGTGACATTGGTAGTGAATAGACAGCTAGAATTTTTTTATTTTTTATTTTTATATTTAACGATTTCATTGAATTCCAAAGTCTCCTCTTAAACCTCCATCTCACAAATGAGCAAGACAAATGCGACTGCATTATGGACAACACTAGAACCTTCACGGTAAAAGGTATGGGAAATCTAATCACCAATTCCTCGCAATCTCCTTACCCAAAACCAACTAGTTGGAATACACTTGTTCCAACCGAGGTCAATATCGCTTCTTGGAGGACCACAAATCAAAGAATGGCAACTAGAATCAACTTGGATCATAAGGGCATTGACCTTCACTGAGATCGTTGCCCAATTTGCGATAATGATCTTGAGACGGAAGAGCACATCTTTGTCAATTGTTGTGTTGCAAAAACTACATGGAAAGAAGATCTCTAAGTGGTGGAATTTACACAATATACACATTGACAACCTTAATGATGTGTTTACTCTTGCAAGCCGTGCAAACGTTCCACCAAAAAGATCCATCTTGCATGATGCCGTTGCTCGATCTACTCTATGGATCCTTTGACGCTTCCGGAATGAATCTACCTTCAACTCCAAAAGACCAAATAAAGACCTCATTCTAAATGATGTTAAGCAATACATGTTTACGTGGATCTCAAATAGATATAGAAAAAAAGCATCATTTGATTGGTTTGTGTGGCTTTGTAACCCTTGTAATACCCTCTTCGACTCATTGTAATTATTTTCTAGCTCCTTGCTAGTTTTTAATGAAATTGCTGTTCGAAAAAAAAAAATTTATTTTACGACGGATGTCATCACTATAAGTCTTAGATATCATCGTTATAACCTATAGCGACGACTTGTCATCGCTATAAGTGTTGTCTCCTAAACGTTGTCGCTATAAGTTATTGCGCTGACATTTTTTTAAGCTATGAGAAACAACTTCTTTTTTACTTACTGCCTTTTTGACTTTTTAACTTATTTACTTTTACCTTTATGGACGACTTATAGCAATGACGTGTCATCAAGTGACGACATGTTATCGTTATGGATGACATGTAGAAAAAAGAAAGGCACACAACAACCCGCATATTTTTCAGGTTTTTTAGAACAATTTCCGCAACAAAAATTCCAGAATTTTTAGATTTTGCAAATCACAAACAATAAAATAAAATCATATTCCAAACTGATAAATGCTCAAAGTCTTCATTCGTCGCACATGAAAGTTCAACAGAAACATAAATAGTGGATACAATACAAGTTTTACGCATAAGTTTAGTGGTTCACCGTCGTCACAATATATCCCTACTCATCTACTTGGTGGTCATTACCTTCATCATTCATGAATGACTTAGATCGATCATGTTAAGAAGCAATGTTATGTTCGACCAACTGACGAAATAAGTTATCGAACCGAGAATTATTGGTTGTCAAATACCTCTCCAATATTGGGTATACACTAGTTGAGAGGGTTGTGATTGTACGATTGAAGAAGAATATGATGATGAACCCCCCCCCCCCCCCCCCAACAACCTCCTACCCCCGTCTCAGACTGAACACTCGGCTTTGTCTGAAGACTTCCGCCAAAATTTCATCATCACTCATCCTACTAGAACTCGAGGTTTGGCTCTTGCGTAGTTTCAGCATTCATTGTTGTAAAGTCACAAATAAAGAAATTAAATTTCACAAAAATGAAAAATAACTCAGTTGACCCATTTTAGTCTAAGCGTGTACAAATAAGTAACTATTTCTCTTATTTGAGTCATTTCACTCATTTAATCAACCATTTGAGTCATCTCACCCGCTTGAGCCACAACATATCAATAAGTGAAATCGTTTCACTCAATTGACCCATTTAGCTCTAACACGTACAAATAATCAAATATTTCACCTATTTGAGTCATTTAACCCATTTGGCCCTAGCGTGATAAAAAAATTCACCTGTTTCACCTGTTTAAATCTAAATGTGGAAAATTAAGCAACAAAGTCACCATTTTGTCCAAATAAACTCATTCTTTGGTGGTAATTAATATAAGACATTTTTTTAATTCAACACTTATAGTGACGACTGGACACGTCTAAGGACAACATTGTCGTTGCAATAAGTTCGACGGGAAAACATGATGGATTTATTTATTTACTTTTTTTTTACCAAAAAAATATATATACATCGTCACATCTTTAGCGACGAGTCATGGGTCAAAGTTTGAATATCAGAGGTTTTTTCTTTTAGGGAACTTTAATCAACAACATATCGTCGCTAATGGTTTTAGTCAAATTTAAAAAGTTTGTAAACTGGTTTTATGGTTGTCTAGGCATGGCTATAACTTTAGCGCCGCGAAAGTTCAAATTTTTGTAAAGATATCTTTTGTTTCATATAAGTTATGACTAGTATTATGTATAAATAATTGTAATTTTTAGCCGAACCATGAAATATACAATAAAACTAATACAAATAGATATAATAGGACTACCAATGCCATTACAATAGCTCTAAAAGGAAAATAAAATCATTTGTATCTTTGAATTAGAAGAATGTGTATCTACAACATACCACAACCATGTTTCAAAGATATAAATATTGTTTTGTTTTCTTATAAAGCTATTGTGACGGTATTGGTCCTATCATATCTATTTATACCGATTATATTGCGTATACACATGGTTCGGAAAATTATGACTTACATAAGAAGATTTTAAACTTAATTTTATTGCATATAAATGGTTCGGCAAAATATTACGCTAAATTATTACCAACATATTATGACTTTACATATAAATTGAAGTTAGCCTGGCTATTATACATACATTACTTTATAGATCATCAATCATAGCATGGCCGCTAAGGTTAAAAATGTTAGGACGTTAGGTTGCATCATGAACCCATCTCTCTCATGCATACAACCTATAAATACAAGCTGAAACTTTGGTTCATTCACACCCAAATAAAAACACTTAATACTCCATTTGCTTTGTATTCTCTTGTAAAACAAAATGGGTATCTCCAAAGGATTTGTTGCTTGACTTCTTATTTCCCTTTTTCTAATCCAACTTGTCCAAGCTTCCTATCCAAATGAACTAGTAATATTTCTTTACCTTTATAATTAATCATCTTTGATCAATTTTAATACTAGTATTTGATTTTTTCTTTTCTTTTTCTTTTAGTAATAACATGTTAATTAGTTAGGGGGTGTTTGTTTAAGCTTATGGTTGCTTATAAGCCTTATTTTTTTTTTACTTATTTTGAGACTTGTGATCTTATATATGTTTATTATGACATGATAAACTTATGCAAGCCAAGTCTCAAAATAAGCAGAAACATTGAGGCTTATGAAATACTGCCTCCGTCTCATATTAAATGTCCACTTTGACTTTTTTGAGTCCTTCTTCTTCAACGTGACGGTAAATATTTTTATTTGTGCTATATAATGTTTGATGAAAAATACCAATAAAAATACATTTAAAAACTCAATCCATTCATATATTTTATATCAAGTATTATATAACACAAATAATAGAATTTAAGGTCAAACTTGAACAAGAAGTACTTCAAAAAGTCAAAGTGAACATTTTATATGAAACGGGGGGAGTTTAAGCCGAAATCAATCAAGTTCATAAGTCCACATATAAGAATAAACAAACACCCCCTTATATGCTTTTTATTTCCATACTGACGTTCACTAATTTTCTTACAGACTGACGCTGGTATTGACAACAGAGACGCACCCACCAAGATCAGTATTGTTTTTAACAACGCTGCTAATTCAAGCTTATTTGCTTTTCTTCCTTTTGTCTTTAACACAATGTGGGTTTTATAATATACAGATTGTGGAGTGGCATGTGCTGCAAGATGTAAACTATCAAAGAGGCCTAACTTATGCAACAGGGCATGCGAGACATGTTGTGGAAGGTGTAATTGTGTTCCTCCAGACACTTCTGGCAACTATGAATCATGTGCTTGCTATGCTGAAATGACCACACGTGACAACAAAAAGAAGTGCCCTTAAGAATTAAGTCGTCGTCGTCAAATACTATTTTTCAAGTATATTATGTAATTCAAAATTATCCAACAGCTGTAAAATTTATTCTGTTTAATATGTAATTTATCATTTGTTCCTATTTATTTTTCCCAATATGGTATTCAATAATATTTGTTAATCTCCCGGCAGTAGTTGAATAAAATTTGGTCTTAACTTACGAATTACTCGTATGATTTATTTGTTCAATCATTTTCCTTTAGTCTTTCCATATAAGGTCACCTCATGCATTAAGATTGATGTAGTTAAACATCTAGTTTTTTTTTTTTTTTTTTTTTTTTTTTTTTTTTTTTTTTTTTTTTTTTTTGCCTAAAGAAACAAATAACCCAAAATTAAGGACCGGAGTAAAAGAGGCATAAAAGATCAAGCCGTATAACAACCAATAAGGCTCATCCTGTGCATGTATTTGGTCTTAGAGTTTTGGATTTTTGATGCGAGACTCGTTAGACCCATTGTTAGGTCCAACCTAGTAAATGACTCAAGCATGTAATGATTTAAGTTGAGTCCTACTTCCTAGTTCTAAAAGCTAACAAAACGATATTATTGACGACTTGTCCAAAGCTCGTTATTAGGACAATTTATTTAATTGTAAAAACACACAGCTTGTACGCTTTTTTGGCCCTTTTTGGGCATGATTTTACAATCTGTTCGTTTATAAACTATCATTATAAGAAACTACAAATATTGATGCCTTGAAGAATCTTATGTTGGATTGTGAACATATATAATAATGTATGTCCGGATTCGAACTCGAGCCTATTGAATTACACGCATTACGTTTAAAGATTCAATTCATAATTAATATTAATAATTTATTATATTAATTATTTCACGAAAAATGACTATCTCACATAGGTGGTGGGATGGAAGTTGCTTGCTATGAGAAACGAACCCTTTAAACTTCATTATTCTCATAACTTGTAAACCTAACAAGTCAATTTTCTCTTCTCCTCTCTAGCCAATCGATCTCCTCCCAAAGTAAGGTTAGGGTTTCAATTTTGGTTGTTGATAACAAGAGATTGATTTGTTTCGTGAACGAGAACTAGCATTTTAATTGAATTGCTATAACAATGTGTGTGCGAGATCGTAGAGAAATCCTACTTTGGATTTTTGGTGATGAAGTATTTGACTAAACCCTTTAGTCGATTTCTATAAACCCTTAATTAGGGTTTATGGGTTTTGATCTTGCATTTGATTTAATTTGGGATTTTTCATAAACCCTAAATGCGTGGAAGCTAACAAGGTATGTTACTATTTAAATCAAGGTTAATTATTTACACGTATTTGATCTATGACTTCCGCTGCGTGCTTTGTGATTACATGTTTATATATATGATTGTCATGATATTTAAATTCAACGATCCGTTAATATGGTGTAATTAATTACCTAAATGCATAAAAATCGAATCTTGTTAGATTGTTTGCATAATTACTAGCTTTTCTAAGTTTTTTTTAATGAAACCCTAATTTTTTATTTTTATTATTATTTTAGTAAAACAGTCGATTACATTTTACCTTGATTATGTGATAATACGTGATTATATGGGATCCATGATGAAAACATGCATGTTTTATCATAGATATATAGATTATGTTATATGCATTAATTGTTAAGTTTTGATTACATGCTTAATTGAACGAAATATGTTAATTAATTAGGTTTATTAGTAATTAAGTTTGCATGACACGTTAGTTACATAATATTTAATTAATTATAAAATTGGGAAAGACCTAATTATATATCGTTTATTTAATCAACTATTGTGTGTTATTGTATATTTGTAGTGTGGGGCTTACGCAATCGATTTATCGATGTATATGATCTACTTGTACCAAGCTCGAAAACAAGTGGGAGTCTTAGTTAAAAAAAATATACATTTTAGTTGATTTTATTTTACGCACATTTATTATTAGTTGGTTATTTTCTTGTTTGCTTTTTATTATTGTTTGATAAGTAACAAATAAAGGGTGTTTTTAAGAATGAAAATTAAACCGGACTAATAATGGTTTTAATGTGTTTTTAAGAATGAAAACTTAAACTTTTATTCGATTGAATGTTGTTTGTATCAATAGTTAGAAAGGCTCACCCATTCTTGACAAATTATAAGAGAGGTATAAGGATGGTTTCTATGTTTTGCAACCTAAAGAAGAAGGTTTTTAATAAGCTTCGTGCTGACCCGCTTCTCCGCTTTTTTGTGCATCAAAATGGAGCTACCTATGACTATTTAATTGACAAAAACATCTTAAAGGTGAATTACCTTAACTCTACGCGCCACTTTGAGGTAATTATCCAAATAACTTGGGTCTTTTGACTCATGCATTAGTATGATATAGTAATAGATGATTAGTGGTAATTCTTTAATTGGTTTACCCAATACCTCGATTAAAATATTGTTGTTTTATTCTTAATAAGAAAACTTATTTAGTAAAGTTTTATTAAAACCTATGATACGAAGATGTATGCATGCTTCTTCTTACATATTTGATTATACACAATTAAAAGAAAATGTACCTTTTGAAATTTAAGTTTATGTCATCCAATTAAAGAAACACTTGCAGTTGCCATTTACGTTATGTTAGACGTAGCTAGATTGTAATCCCAAGGTAACTCTCCACGTTATGTGAGACGTAGTTGGAATAATTTTGCAGTTTTTTAAATTGGACAACTTAATTGAGTTAGATGATGAGATCCAGTAACCCAAGGCATTAGATGGGATAAAACATGCTTACATTGCAAATAGATTGGCAATTAGTAAGTCCCATAATTATCTAGGAATTGTAATAAGAGATTTTCAATTATTGTTCTACACGTACCTTATTGAGTACTATCATTACTAGCAGATCAAGTGATGTAATGGTACTATGTCAATTTGGATCATAGCTTTAAGAAAATTCTATAGTTTATATGAATATGAACCAATGCGTATTTAATATTCTTAAAGATTTAATCATCAAAAAAACTAAAATTGAATTTTGTAAATTCTTTTAAATGTATTAATGCAACATTAAATCGTAAACGGGGTTTGGTCTTTTATTGGTAAATTGATCCAATTCTACTTTCAAACAAATGTTTGATCGAACAAATTTTACTAAAAAGACAAACAAAGTCTCATTTCTATGAGAGAAGAGTGAGACTCAATCATATTCTTTTTCATTATTGAGAAAGGTATGATAAGAACATTAGAATTGTCTAAATTATAATATAACTCATAGAAAACTTTAATAGTTAAAAGAATTGCACATCTTTTTTTCCATAGAAGTTTCATCACTCTCATTCGATGATTAAATTCTTTTGTAACAAATATGACATTTGGTTAACTGGAAAACATGCATGACATTTTATGGGTTATTAAATTAGAAGCTAGATTGATTACCACAAACATGGTAAAAGGCGAACTAACATAATTTATCTAGTTGTATTGCTTTGACCCTTTAAAGGTGCTACATACCATTGTGAGGATGGTAGACCAATTAAACAAGAAATTGCATGCCCAATTTTTCAAGATAATAGCATTGATGGATAGACCCTCATTTACACAGTCGAGAACACTCTTTTAGTACCTAATTAATTGTTACGTGTGGACATTCAAAAGTGTAGGAAAGTAAATAGCACGCTATTTATTTTCACTGGTTATGAAACACTTACAATGTTGTTAAATTCAGTGGGAGCATTGTGTTGTATTACTGAATAAGAAATTATTCTAATGTACGTTGTCTAATTCAGTGGGAGCTACAAGCTTTATTATCTTGGTAGTAACCCAAATTATTTCTAGATTGTCTCGAAATAATATATTACTTTCCAACTTATAGACACTCATATCTTCAAGGATAGTCATGTGCGTTTCCTTGTTAATTTAGTGATTCTACATCTACTTGTAATGCTAATATCTATGATACTACCATATTGTTCACATAAACAAACGCATGTCGTGTTGTTTGTCTGCTACATGTTGTTGTTCCATGCACAAGTGGGAGAAATCTTTGTTGTGTGCAAGGTACAACACATAGAAATATGATTTAAAGGATTCTCTTGACCAAAAGGTAAGGGACTAATGTTATAATAGGACTTATATACTTAGATTGTAAGATTGTCTTATTTAGAACATGTGTTAAGATGATAACAAAGACTACTTCAAATTAAATATTTATGTATTCTTGAAATGACATGAATAAATGAAGTAATATAATACTACATCAGTTTAAATGTTTATGTATTCTTGAATGACAATAATAAATGAAGTAATAAATTAACTTGAAATTACTATTGAAACCAAGAGGTGGTGTTCATGATTACTTTAGTTATACATGTTTATATCTTCTTATTAAGACATAAACATGAAGTCTTTTAATTATTACATGACTTATAATAATAATAAGGTAGGACATTAACTTGTTATGTCTTCTTATTAAGACATATACATGAAGTCATTGAGTTGATCAATGATTTACAACGTATAGTGGGATTGTAACAATTTATGTCTTCTTGTTGAGACATGGACATGAAATGACTTGGTCAAAGAGTACTTGAGTTATAAAGCGTGCAATTGGCTTGAAAAGTCTATTAAATCATTCAGTTTGACTTAGTTGGTAAATAGGTAAGTCAAAGAGTATATTTTTATCTTACATATGGTTAGATGGTCTCACAATATTAATTCTAATAAAATACCACAAGTTTATGGTATGTTCAATTAGGAGAATCAAACTCTTGTTCTATCGTTTGATCCAAGATAACTATAACTAATTTTCATCCAAATGTTATAAAGGTTATAAAATTGAGTATAGATTGTATATACTTAAATAAGACTCCAACCTAGAAGATTAATAAGACACCATTATATTATGGAATGTAATGAATCATACTAAGTCTTAAAATGAAGTTATGAATTTGTTAAACTTCTGATTAAGCTGGTTATTAACAAACTAGAAGTCAAGAACTGTCAATGTGTTTTGTAATATCCCAAAAAGAGACAATGTAGTGTTTCTCTACTTGCTAAGTATTTATATATAGTCTCTAACTTACAAAAAGCAAGTGGGAATTTTTTATAGCTTGTAGAGATAAAACTACAAAATACATAATCTTCTAAAATTCCAGTGAATATCATGATGAGGATAAACATGTAAACGATAAACCTTAAGATGATGGAATTCTCATTCATAGATCCGCAATGATATCTCAAATATTTGATTAATATGCAGAGGAATATAATTTACAGGATCATAGTAAACCTGTTAATCATAGATGAGGTATTGCAAATATTGAATTTGGCAAAATTACTCATACTATGAATGTTAAGATGCTGACCATAAAGATAATCATTTTTTTTGAAAACTTGGTTTATCTTAATTCTAAGTAGTTAGATTATTGAATGAAGATGAGTTTATTCAAAGAGAAGGAAAACCCTAGTGGTTTAAATCTTTGTATAGAAATCATATTGACAATATTGTACACATATTTAATGCATATTTTGTGACAAGATTATTAATCATACTTAAGCAATTAATTGTGATTGAATATTCTTTTATAGGCACATTAAATATACAAAGATGATAATTATCATACTATCTTTCATTATTATGGAATTTGACAATGGAATATCAAAACTCTTTCTTATGTGATTACTTTAGCAAGGATGGTTAGTAATCAAGAGTTTTATAAATCCATATAATCTTTGAAAGTGTACAAAATGCAACAATCCAAGTATAGATAAATGCATGCAACTAGGATATAAGTCTTATATTAAATATTAAATCCAAATTTTGATTTATAATTAAAATAAAATAACTCCTAAATATTCCTTGTTAGTGCAAACGTTACGACGTTTAATCTATACAATGTCTTTGTGTTTTAATGATGACAAACACGTAACTTGTAATACATAACGTAAAGTGCACAAGTAACTCGTTCACACATCAATGTCTCTCGACATCACTTCAGGTATGTACAAACACTTTACCAACTTTGTTAAGTGATCAAAGAAAAATCTTTTTGTCCTTAAACCTCACATTTTTATAAATGTGACAAAACATTTTTACAAAACTAAATTAGACAAATTATTTTTGTATTTCTAAAGAAATATTTTATAAGAAAAATAAATTTTAAATTTGAATTTCAAAATGTCCAAACGGCCTCATTTCCCGCCCAAATCAGTTGAAATTTCACCAGGTAACATTTCACTACAAAAGGACAAAAATTGCCGGGACTGTCCCTTAAATATAAGAGACCGTGGGACTATGGCAACTTTAAGGGACCGTCCACGCTCCTCGACCTGGCTATAAATACTGACCCATTTTCATTCTTTACACAAAAATTCCCTGGTATTTCCTTTTCATTCTGTGGAAAACTAGAAGGGGGGGTTGAATAGTTTTACGTCTTTTTAATTTTATTATGAAAACTTAGTTTAGTTTTAAAACCTTTTTTGCTTTTAAAACTTTGATTCAATCTTATGTGAACTCAAATCTTGAACAATATGAACAACTATATCTAAGTATGAACAATAATAATATAAGCTAAGTATGTGAAATCAACACATGCACAATTATAAACAATTATAGCTATATACGAGAGATAAGTAAGTAATCGTTTATTTTATAATCCTTAGTTATATTTTGTATGAAAACTTTACTTGATCGAAATGATCAATTATATGTATGTTACCTTTTTAGTTTGATTGTAAAAACTTTGTTTTGTGAATGAAACTTTCGTTTGATCGTTAAGTAAAATCAAAACTAGCACTATATGAGCAAATATATATATATACGTCTACGTCTACAAAAGTAATAACGATATAAGCAAGATAATAAGTAAGATATGGAAAGATCTAACCGCGAGACAAAGGATTTATAGTGGTTCGGCTACAAGGACACCTTCCTTGCCCTACTCCACTCCTCGAGTCACCTACTCGAGAGTTTTCTTCACTATGTCAACAAGCTCCCTTATGGCGGAGAAAACCTTACACACCAATTTACACACCACAACTTCTTCACAACTTAAGTCACAACTTCTACACAACTTCTTCAAGCTAATCTACTTCACAACTAACTACTCTACTCCTATCTTTTTCACACCAATTCACTTCACAACTAACTACTCCACACCTAGCTTCTTCACTACAATCTAATTCCTAACTTTTCTTCTTCACACCAAGCAACTAACTAATCACACAATCTATATATCTAGCACAACTATCTACAATCAAATATACACAACAATCTTCACAAAGAATGATGTAAATAATCTTGATGATGTACCAACAACTTGTATGTGGAGGTCACAACAAGTTGTAATACTTCTTGTCTTGGGGGATAGAAGTATTCTTCTCTTGCACTTGAGAGGATGATGTTTGAATCACTTTGAAACAAAGAATTATGTACTTATGATCAAAGGATTAAGAGAAAGGAAATGTGGATCTAGAACAGAAAGTTTTGGAGTGCAAAAGGTGAGAAAAATCTGTGGAATGAACCAGTATTTATAGGGGAGAAAATACTGTTTGGGAGCGTGGCCGGTCCCCTTAATTGTCTGGCCGGTCCCCTTAATTTACTAGCCGGTCCCCTTAATAATTAAGGGGGCCGCCTAACAAAAAAAATATTTTCTTCAGAATTTTTGTCTTTTTGTGGGGAAGGTTTTTCCTGAAGAGTATAGCCCTTTTTTGGGTAGAAATTTGAATTCAAAATATTTATTTTGAATAAAACATTTCTTTATAAATACAAAAACATTTTGTATAAGTTTAAAAATGTTTGTCCCACTTTATAAAAAATGTAAGGTTTGTAAATATAAAAATTCCTTTGATCATAAAATACATTAAACACTTTGTTTATTCATACCTTAAGTGATTTGAATGTAAAGTGAATATTTATCACTAAATACTTGTTTACGTCATAATTTTTAGCTCAATGGGTTTACGTTTTGTGATTATCAAAACATAGAGATATCGATAAATGTTAATAATGTTTTTAGACATTATTTATATCAACAATCTCCCCCTTTTTGATGATTACAAAACCTAAACTCATTAAGTCTAAAAATTAATTTTAGACAAGTACTTAGTGAGTTTATATTCACTTCTCCCCCTTTTTGTAGAATCAAAAAGGTTATGCCGTCTAGCTTCATAAATGAAGTTAGACGGTATGAAAGCTCCCCCTTGATGTGTGCTCCCCCTCGTTCGAGTGCACCAAGGAAACGAGATATGGAATTCTCGCAAGAAAAATATTAGAAGCACAAGCATATATAGAAGAATATGCAATATACAAATAACAAGCATAGCAAAAGAATATTAAGGATACATAACAATTAATTCAAAGTGATTATGTTAAAGATCCTAATTTGCCAAAGAGAGCCATCGGACTTGCTTGTAACAAAAGGTTGGTTGATTCGTATTTGAAAGTGAAAATCATAAGCATATAGTATGCTTAGATAGTTGATGATGGAGTGTTTGGAATGAAGATGGTTGAGTTAGGGTAAGGTTGTTGGATTAATGGAGGTATATGTTTGGGTCATGAATGTTGGAGATTTTGGTGGTGGAGAGTTTGTAGCGGAAGAGGTTGATTAAGGTTTTGGATGTTGTTCAAGTGAGGGTATTGGATGTGATCTAGTGAGAAGACATTCAATCCAAGTGAAGTGTTCATTGAATGCAATGGTTTTTAGGAGAAAGATGCAACAAGGTCAATTGTTGACCTGCTTCTCAAGTTGATTTATGTTGTGTGGTGATGAGGGTGATCTAGATGAAGGTGGATCCAAATTGCGTTGAGCAAGATGTAAGGCTAAAAGAACACTAAGCTCATGGGATTCTTTTAGCGCCTCAACGAACATTAAGTGTTCGGAGGAAGGTGATGGTGGTGGAGTATGATAGTTGTCTTGGGTGAGGGTTTAAACATGCAACATAGGAATGGCATGTGAAGTTGTAGGATGTGGTGGTGATACTCTTGGTGGTGGAGACATGTTTGAGCTTGGGTAATCATGAAAACATGATATGGGTGGAAGAGATTCTTCGTGAGTGGATGGTGTTTTTGTTGAATGAGCAACATGTAAAGTGTTGGTAATGAGGTTGGGATTATTGTTTTGGGATTGTGCATGCTCATCATAAGAAGGAGCATTAGTGGATGCACGAATGGATGATTTGTTGTTAAATGGATCATTTGTGTGAGAGTGAGGTTTAGGTGTTGGTTGATTATGAACAACATCGCTTGAGTTGTGAAAAGATTATGAGGTTTGAGTGTAACGTAGAAGGATATGGGTGAGTAAAGGTTTTTAATATGTAATGTTGGTGAGAAGGAGAGTGAGGTGTTAGGTATGTAATGTTGAAGACATTGGATGTAACACCCCCAAAATACCGCAGCGGAAGACTGTGTCATAAGGGTGCTACTTCATAATACAAAGAACAAGGTATAGAAAACGAACTCTAAATGAGACGTTTTGAAAAGTGACCATTCGATTAATAAATTCCGAAATACAAACTTGAGTTCCATAATACAATACATAAGAGTTTTAAGACAAATCGAATGGTAAAGATAAAAGCATAAGTCTTCAAAACATGCCAAGCGACTCTATGCTCCATGCAACAGCTATCACCTTATAGACCTGAGATAAACATGCTAAAGTGTCAACACAATGGTTGGTGAGTTCATAGAGTTTGTCTTAAAATAGTTGGAAAGCCTTAAAGAATGTTCACACAGCAAAGGCATCGTGAATCCACTCAGTTACAAGTCCCGCCATAAGAGACTTGTAACCTGTGTGTTCACAACCCACTGCTAATATATATGGTATAATAAAGACATGTATGAGTTCATCAAAACAGTTTAGCAATTAGTCGTGAGTCTACACTTCATCTCCGAAGACCTCACGTTTATGATGTATCCAACATTCGCAAATGTTAGGATGTATCAATAGCCTCAATGGTCATCCAACAACTTAATGTGGAGCCACCGGAAGTCTCAATGGTCATCCAGCAACTTAATCTGGAGCCACTGGCAGTAACACAATCAAGTATAACGCAGTTAAGTATAACATAATCATGTATGTATGAAATCAAGTATAATGCGATCAAATATAAGACAATCAAGTATAGAACAATCAAGTATAATGCGATCAAGTATTTGTACAAGTAAGAAAGTAGTTGTGCATGTATCCCCCCCAAAGAGTTGAAACAAATATGAAAAAATAGGGGCTATGACTCACCTTAAGCTTAAGTGATGTGAAATCAAAGTGGTAGTCGAATCGTGAAAGTCTCTAAGAGCAGCCTATAATAGAACGTTGCGACTTAGGTTTTGAGTAACGTCTAAGCATACGAAGAATTGCCTATATATGTCTTGCATAATGTTCATGATGTAGTACTTAGTATATAGCGTAAGTCGTCGAATATAAATAGTTTATGAAACATGTATGTTTTGGTATATCGTTTACTACCGTTCGGGCCGACATAATTCAGAAGTCATGGAGTAAACGTTCGAGGAGCCAGGACACTTTAACTCGTAAATCCACAACTCATCTCGACGGCTTACTCAATGAACTCCTCACATGAGGCTCCCTACTATTGTAGTATTTGATAACAAATGTATAAGTTTTGATCCGAAAAGTTATATGTCCAATATTTGAATAAACTTAGGAAAGTTTATTAGTACATGAAGATTGTTATTAGGGGTAGTTTATTATAACTTGTATCTCATGCTTCTTTAGGTGGAGTAGATCCAAATTGTTTGTTCAAGTTATCGTCAATTCCTTGTTTCATGTTTTCGCCTAAGTAAGTTTATATGGTCATTTAGTCATGGCTTCGCCGTGACCTTGGTCATTTTTCCATGGTCTTGAGACTCAACCTTGGCTTTAGCCATGGTTGTGGTCTCGGCTTTAGGTCATTAGACCTCTTGGTCTTAGTAAATCATAACTATAATATAGTGACTTTGGTCTAAAATGGGCTGTTAAGATTTTGAAGAATTTTATCACTCGGAAAGCATTTTTAGGTCTCGAGCTTCTTTGTTCCTGAACGAAAACGTCGTTCCGGACAACTTTCGTGTTTTAACTTTTTGATGAATCGGACCAGAAGTAGGACTTTCAAAACCATAATTTGATCAGGAAGCTATTTGGCAGTTTTGCCGGAAATCTTTGGTAATTTCAAATCGCCATAACTTTTGACTCGTATACTCGTTTTGGGTGGTTCAAATTGCTATGTTTTCCTTTTTAAGTCCTCTTTAACATTAAGTAAGTGTCAAATATCAAAGTTATACTATTTTGGTCGTGGTTCTCCATAAAAATCACTAGTTTGCTTGTTTACTTGTCATAAGTTAACATATGTATATCAATACTTGTTTTATCCATTTTTAAACATCATGAACATAATAACAAGAACATATATAGCATGAAAGGAACACAAAGAGCATGTAAATGATAATTAAGCAAGAAAGTATGTTAGGGTTTGCTTACAACTTTTGGCCTTAATGAAAAGGGAAACTAGGACAAGAACTAGGACTTTGATTGAATAAGCTTTCTTCCTTTGCAACCTATGATAAACCGAGGTTATTTGAAGATTATAACGACGCCTTCTTGAAGTCCAAAGCTATTTGAAGATTATAATGATGTCTTTTTGGAGACTTTAAAGTTATAACAACTTTTCTTAGAAAATTTCCAAGATTGAAGATCAAACACTAGTTTTCTTTCAAAAACTAGTTAACTTTCTTACAAAATATAAGAGAATTTCCTTAGGTTTTAGGACTTGAAGGTTATAAGAAGGTGTGGTGCAAGATTTCTATGTGTTATTAGTTGGCTATTTATAGGATGAGAAAAATAGTTAACTATATATTGGGTTAGAAAGTAACCATGGTTAATTTAGACACTTGTAAACATCCTAGAGATCAATGGTCAAGATTTGACCACCCATGGTGACTCCCCCCCTCTAAATGGCGGTTTCATGGAGATAAGATGACTAGATGATGAGTCTTGGTGTTATCTTGCTTAGTTTGTGCATTTTGACTCCGTAATATGCTAACCGTAAATGATTAAGCCTCAAAACGTAAAACCGGGTATCGTAAAAATATGAAACTTGAAAGTATTGTTAAACATGTCAATATAGTCCATAATAAAATATAAAATGAGTGGTAGGATCTATCGGGTGCTAAAACCCTGCTAAAAACTGGAAACACGGGTCTAAAACGCGTAATACGTAAAATGTACGAATATTGCGTAAAATTGAGAAAAGTAAAATGTTACTTTTCTAATGTGATAAAAATGATTTAAAATGACTTATAATGTCTAGACTGGGCTTAGTCTAGTGTCGGTTGGTATTAAATGTCTTTTAGACATCAAACCGTAAGCCTAAAAATCACGAAATGACTTATAACATCAAGGGATGATTTTTGGTCAATGGAGGAGGGAAAGAATATGTTGACTTTTTCTAATAAGTTGAAAACTCAAATAGTCTTAGAAACGCGTTTTGTGGTCTAACGGTTAATCGCCTATACAGTTAAGCGTGCTCATGTGAGATTAGTACAGGCATGGGTGACCTGCTGGGAAGTCTTTGGTCATGTTTTTCTCAGTCACGATTAATTCTCAAATAAATCATGAGTGTGTCAAACATTTTTCTGATGCGAGGTCACTTAACGCGGTCGAGTTTCGTTGTACGTAGAATTTCTGAATGACGTTTTACCCTAAAACGTGTAATTCCTTAATAACTTTCACGAAAATGATCTGACGAATGTCAAACATTTAATTTGCCATGGAAATGATTTATCACTCGAGAATATCAAATAAAAATCAACTTTCGGGAAAAATGAATAGTAAAAGTGAATAGTGAAATTTTCCGAGAATAGTGATTAATCTGAAAATGCGAATTGTTACAGTCTCTACCCCTTCAGGAAACTTCGTCCCGAAGTTTAGTGTGTCTAGGTCTCTTATCTTAATAGCGGCATAATAAATCTAGATTTAGAATAAAATAATATGGTAGTATAAGGTACGTACCCGTTACGCATTGCGGGCTTCCTTAGCACCCAAATAGTATGCTCGACCCCGAGGTGGACTAACATTGTATCCACGGTTTGGGTTATTTTCTTCAAGCATAACGGCTAAAGTTGGGTTGTCCAGCACTTGTCCCTGTGCCCTATTTAACTTAGGACAAGTATCTCGGAAGTGGTTTGGGCTGTTGCACTCAAAGCATGTCTTTTGGTTGTTTCTTATATTGCCCGCATTCACCGGTGCTACTTGCCTTGCCGTTGCTTTACACTGATTTGTAAAATGGCTCTTTTGATTGCAATTAGTACACATTCGACAGGGCTCTGACCTCTGATGATGATAAGCACATTTATTACACTTAGGATGTGGACCTTCATACTTTCCCTGATCATAAACTGTTGCCGCAAATCCTCTTACTCTCTTATTATCAACCATTGTACCCTTTTGCTCGCTTGATTCACCTGCTCCCTTCCTTTTGTCACTATTCTTCAAAGTTCCATTCCTAACCATCTCATCTGTTAGGGTCCCTGCTCTTAATATTGCACTTTGAATCGTGGGAGGTTCGGTTGTTTTCACCATCCCACGAATCTCGGGAACAAGGCCATAGATGTACCTCTCAATCCTCTTGGATTCAGGGGTAACCAGATGAGGAACTAGTTTAGCTAGTTCATGAAACCGGTCTGTGTAGGTTGCATGACCAGCCCCTACCATAGAGTGATGCCAAAACTCGTCTTCTAGTTTTTGCATTTCATTAACCGGGCAGTATTCTTCCTTCAGTAGTCCCTTAAAGTCGTCCCATGACATGCCTACAGCTGCTTCTCTAGTCCTTGCTTGAATCTGCATGTTCCACCATGTCAATGCCTTTTCTGATAGCAAGCATGCAGAATATTTTACTCTCTGGTGGATTGCACAGTTACTGATGTCAATCACTGACTCCATCTTCTCGACCCATCGTGTATATGCCAATGCACCTCCTTTGCCATTAAACTCGATTGGTTTGCATGACGTAAATTCCTTATACGTACATCCAGTCCTATGGTTGTTGTTGTTGTTGTTGTTGTTGTTGTTGTTGTTGTTGTTGTTATCATTCCTTCCTCCATTATTTGTAGTGTCATTTATGCTTCCGTGGTTTCCCGAATTGTTCATGTGATTGCCAACTTGTGTGACTATGGTGGGAAGTAGGTTTTGTAGTTGTTGGGCAATAATGGCGGAGACATCCGGATTTCCACCATCGTTACTAGGGTTACTAGTGTCGTGAGCATCTCCTCTACCTCCACGTCCACCAGTTCTTCCACTATCATTACTAGTGTCGTGAGTAGTTCCTCTACCTCCACGACCACCAGTTCTTCCACCTCTTGGTGTTGCACCACCTCGGCTAGTGCTACGAGTTACTCTCTTTGGTGCCATGATATCTACAAGGAGGGATATTTTGTCGACGTCAGATATGAGGTGATATTCCTGGACTACTTAGTCTTAAATCTTGTCAATTTGAGTCAATCGTTGATTAATGTAAGCATGGTCACATATGTCTACATGAGTCATGACGCATTTATAATTATGTTGGCCACCATAATTATAATTGTTTCCTTTCACACGTATACATATTTACCAGGCACACATAACACAACAATTGGTACTACATAATTGGGTAGACTTTCTATCATCTGCTCTTAAGTTGTGAAAGGGTAACGTAGTCTGGGTATCTAGAGATATGACGAAATGGACTAGCCACGCTTGTAGAAAGGTTTGAGTGTCGTACTAGGACATATGAACCACTTCTAGGTATTAGAATCATATAAAGCAAGTATAAGGCAAATCATCAAATCTCTACAGGAAACTAATAATCTTTATTTAACTTAATCTTATGTCTTATCAAACAAGAACTGTCACAAGATTAAGTTATTTAAACAATTATTACTTAGCTCTAAATTTTTGATGACTTGACTATTGTCTGGGTTTCTTCTAAACAAACAATTAGCAATAAGCATAGGCGCATGAAGTGTGTGTAAGGCAAAATAAAGAGAAGGGTCCTAACGTATATAGCAGTTATAGTCTAGGCACTCAATGCAACCTAGTTCTCTATAACCAAGGCTCTGGTACCAATCTGTAACACCCCCAAAATACCGCAGCGGAAGACTGTGTCATAAGGGTGCTACTTCATAATACAAAGAACAAGGTATAGAAAACGAACTCTAAATGAGACGTTTTGAAAAGTGACCATTCGATTAATAAATTCCGAAATACAAACTTGAGTTCCATAATACAATACATAAGAGTTTTAAGACAAATCGAATGGTAAAGATAAAAGCATAAGTCTTCAAAACATGCCAAGCGACTCTATGCTCCATGCAACAGCTATCACCTTATAGACCTGAGATAAACATGCTAAAGTGTCAACACAATGGTTGGTGAGTTCATAGAGTTTGTCTTAAAATAGTTGGAAAGCCTTAAAGAATGTTCACACAGCAAAGGCATCGTGAATCCACTCAGTTACAAGTCCCGCCATAAGAGACTTGTAACCTGTGTGTTCACAACCCACTGCTAATATATATGGTATAATAAAGACATGTATGAGTTCATCAAAACAGTTTAGCAATTAGTCGTGAGTCTACACTTCATCTCCGAAGACCTCACGTTTATGATGTATCCAACATTCGCAAATGTTAGGATGTATCAATAGCCTCAATGGTCATCCAACAACTTAATGTGGAGCCACCGGAAGTCTCAATGGTCATCCAGCAACTTAATCTGGAGCCACTGGCAGTAACACAATCAAGTATAACGCAGTTAAGTATAACATAATCATGTATGTATGAAATCAAGTATAATGCGATCAAATATAAGACAATCAAGTATAGAACAATCAAGTATAATGCGATCAAGTATTTGTACAAGTAAGAAAGTAGTTGTGCATGTATCCCCCCCAAAGAGTTGAAACAAATATGAAAAAATAGGGGCTATGACTCACCTTAAGCTTAAGTGATGTGAAATCAAAGTGGTAGTCGAATCGTGAAAGTCTCTAAGAGCAGCCTATAATAGAACGTTGCGACTTAGGTTTTGAGTAACGTCTAAGCATACGAAGAATTGCCTATATATGTCTTGCATAATGTTCATGATGTAGTACTTAGTATATAGCGTAAGTCGTCGAATATAAATAGTTTATGAAACATGTATGTTTTGGTATATCGTTTACTACCGTTCGGGCCGACATAATTCAGAAGTCATGGAGTAAACGTTCGAGGAGCCAGGACACTTTAACTCGTAAATCCACAACTCATCTCGACGGCTTACTCAATGAACTCCTCACATGAGGCTCCCTACTATTGTAGTATTTGATAACAAATGTATAAGTTTTGATCCGAAAAGTTATATGTCCAATATTTGAATAAACTTAGGAAAGTTTATTAGTACATGAAGATTGTTATTAGGGGTAGTTTATTATAACTTGTATCTCATGCTTCTTTAGGTGGAGTAGATCCAAATTGTTTGTTCAAGTTATCGTCAATTCCTTGTTTCATGTTTTCGCCTAAGTAAGTTTATATGGTCATTTAGTCATGGCTTCGCCGTGACCTTGGTCATTTTTCCATGGTCTTGAGACTCAACCTTGGCTTTAGCCATGGTTGTGGTCTCGGCTTTAGGTCATTAGACCTCTTGGTCTTAGTAAATCATAACTATAATATAGTGACTTTGGTCTAAAATGGGCTGTTAAGATTTTGAAGAATTTTATCACTCGGAAAGCATTTTTAGGTCTCGAGCTTCTTTGTTCCTGAACGAAAACGTCGTTCCGGACAACTTTCGTGTTTTAACTTTTTGATGAATCGGACCAGAAGTAGGACTTTCAAAACCATAATTTGATCAGGAAGCTATTTGGCAGTTTTGCCGGAAATCTTTGGTAATTTCAAATCGCCATAACTTTTGACTCGTATACTCGTTTTGGGTGGTTCAAATTGCTATGTTTTCCTTTTTAAGTCCTCTTTAACATTAAGTAAGTGTCAAATATCAAAGTTATACTATTTTGGTCGTGGTTCTCCATAAAAATCACTAGTTTGCTTGTTTACTTGTCATAAGTTAACATATGTATATCAATACTTGTTTTATCCATTTTTAAACATCATGAACATAATAACAAGAACATATATAGCATGAAAGGAACACAAAGAGCATGTAAATGATAATTAAGCAAGAAAGTATGTTAGGGTTTGCTTACAACTTTTGGCCTTAATGAAAAGGGAAACTAGGACAAGAACTAGGACTTTGATTGAATAAGCTTTCTTCCTTTGCAACCTATGATAAACCGAGGTTATTTGAAGATTATAACGACGCCTTCTTGAAGTCCAAAGCTATTTGAAGATTATAACGACGTCTTTTTGGAGACTTTAAAGTTATAACAACTTTTCTTAGAAAATTTCCAAGATTGAAGATCAAACACTAGTTTTCTTTCAAAAACTAGTTAACTTTCTTACAAAATATAAGAGAAGTGCCTTAGGTTTTAGGACTTGAAGGTTATAAGAAGGTGTGGTGCAAGATTTCTATGTGTTATTAGTTGGCTATTTATAGGATGAGAAAAATAGTTAACTATATATTGGGTTAGAAAGTAACCATGGTTAATTTAGACACTTGTAAACATCCTAGAGATCAATGGTCAAGATTTGACCACCCATGGTGACTCCCCCCCTCTAAATGGCGGTTTCATGGAGATAAGATGACTAGATGATGAGTCTTGGTGTTATCTTGCTTAGTTTGTGCATTTTGACTCCGTAATATGCTAACCGTAAATGATTAAGCCTCAAAACGTAAAACCGGGTATCGTAAAAATATGAAACTTGAAAGTATTGTTAAACATGTCAATATAGTCCATAATAAAATATAAAATGAGTGGTAGGATCTATCGGGTGCTAAAACCCTGCTAAAAACTGGAAACACGGGTCTAAAACGCGTAATACGTAAAATGTACGAATATTGCGTAAAATTGAGAAAAGTAAAATGTTACTTTTCTAATGTGATAAAAATGATTTAAAATGACTTATAATGTCTAGACTGGGCTTAGTCTAGTGTCGGTTGGTATTAAATGTCTTTTAGACATCAAACCGTAAGCCTAAAAATCACGAAATGACTTATAACATCAAGGGATGATTTTTGGTCAATGGAGGAGGGAAAGAATATGTTGACTTTTTCTAATAAGTTGAAAACTCAAATAGTCTTAGAAACGCGTTTTGTGGTCTAACGGTTAATCGCCTATACAGTTAAGCGTGCTCATGTGAGATTAGTACAGGCATGGGTGACCTGCTGGGAAGTCTTTGGTCATGTTTTTCTCAGTCACGATTAATTCTCAAATAAATCATGAGTGTGTCAAACATTTTTCTGATGCGAGGTCACTTAACGCGGTCGAGTTTCGTTGTACGTAGAATTTCTGAATGACGTTTTACCCTAAAACGTGTAATTCCTTAATAACTTTCACGAAAATGATCTGACGAATGTCAAACATTTAATTTGCCATGGAAATGATTTATCACTCGAGAATATCAAATAAAAATCAACTTTCGGGAAAAATGAATAGTAAAAGTGAATAGTGAAATTTTCCGAGAATAGTGATTAATCTGAAAATGCGAATTGTTACAGTGGAGGAATTTGGTGTTGGATGTTTGACAACATCATTTGGTTTGACGGGCTTTTAATGGAAGTTAGGCTTTCTTCTCCAAATGGGTTATTTGGTGGTTTTGGTTTAATGGGAGAGGTCATGAAGAGATGAGTATAGATTGAGAGGAATGAGAGTGTTTATAATGTAGGATTGGTGGGATTAAGGATGTGTAAATTTTGATAGAAGGTTTAGGATAAAATAGGTTTATGAATTTTGGGAAGTGTAGGATGAAATTGGCTAAAAAGTAGAAAAAGGAAACAACACCTTCGACCATCAGATGGCCGGTCCCCTTAATTGGAGGCCGGTCCCCTTAATAATTAAGGGGGTCGCCTTATGATTTAAGGGGACCGCCCATCTGGTGATTCCCAGATTGCCAGAAAAGGGTTTTTGGTAGTGAATTTCAGAAAGGTTGTGTTTTTTGTTTCAAACAAGTCCAACTCTTTGAGGCAATTAAGCATATACTAATTATGTGGGCAATTATGTAGCCAAAGCATGTTAATCAAAGAGATTAAGTAAACAAGCAATTTCATCTAGCATGCAAACATACTCATCAAGCAAGTAAAATAATAGTGCTAGGAAACAATAAGCAACATCAAGTATTTCATAACTACATAACTAGGAGGATTAATCCTAATGTGTATCAATGTGCAATAAGTGGGTAGTTATGATAGCATGGATTTCTAGACTTGTTACAAACAAAGTCTTAATGAACAAACCATGGTCCTCTTTATTTGATTTAGTTCACTTATAAGTGTCATTTATATAAATATAGATGACAAATATGAGATCACCATGCATGATTTTAAAAGAGACGTTTTTAGTATTATTCAACAATGTTTGAAAGTAAGTTTTCACTTAGATGTGAGAGTTATTTGAATAAAATAGATTGGGTTTTTACTTCAAAATGTGTGAATGAATGGTAAAGAATATTTTCCCAATCTTTAGTTTTGATCAAAACAAAATTGTGGATATTGATAGTGAAAACATGTTATTTAAAAGTGTGATAGTTATTTGAAAAACTATTTTCCAAAATGTGAGGTTTTTGCATATTTTTAGAGATATTAGATTTTTGACAACAAATATCATAAATCAAATATTTAAAAAAAATGTTTATTAAAGATCTCATGCTCAAGAGGATTGGCTAATGTCACACCCCCAGATTTGGGTCGCAGCGGAATGGAACCCGAGGGCGCAACTTTCATGGCAATCAAAGTACAAGGAAATAAAGAATGACCTCTAAGTGAGTCATTTTAAAACAAGCGTTTGATTTAACATAAAGTTTTACAAAACATCAGAGTTCACGTTCAAAACGCAAAACCAAACACTAGTTAAAGTAAAGACATCTTCATCATGATGTGCATCCATAACGTGACTCTAGCGTGGTCCATACATACTTATGCAAACTTCATTTAGTTACCTGAAAATACACGCTAAAACGTCAACATAATTGTTGGTGAGTTCATAGGTTTAAGTAAACAAGTATTTAGCGGAACACAAGATTTTCAGTGGAGATAACCATTATAACAAATACAATGTTAACTCAAAAATAAAATACAATGCCATGAGCTCATGACCCCGAAGCTCGACGTAATCACATGAAATCAATCATAATAATGCCCCTAGTAAGTGTTTGCCAGACACTCGGAAATAATCCGAATGATATGCGTCCGTTTAACAGGTTGGCGCGACCAACTCGGACGGGGTGTCAACCCAAATAGATCTATCCACAGCATTCGCGCTTACACGCATGTAATTAACGGTTCATGATAAAGGGGACTTTTGTGGCAGTAATCGGTAACTCAGGCAATGTAACAGTTTTATACTCATGTCCGCAATAAAATAAAGCAATGTATTTCCACCCCAAGTATTTGAAATCAAGTATTAAAAGTGTACAAGTGGGGCTATGACTCACCTTAGCAAAAGCAAATCCGATAGACAAAGTAGTAGGAAATAAGGTCCGGTAACTCTAAACGCAACCTAGATAGTACATATGCCTTAGATTCGAAAACAAGGTTAAGCATGCAAGTCATACACTATATTATCACTTGTACATGTTGTTGAAATTTTTATCGTCAAAAATGTAGGTAATCAAAGTGATTTCGTATTTAAGTTATCCACCATTTTAGAAAACGTAGCTTGTAAATCTCACGACCAAATATTAGTCGTCTTGTAAATGTATATTTTGAAAAACTCTAACGCACCTACTAAGTATACACTATGTCCTACCATTTATATGTACGTCATTTTAGCCAAAATACACTCTAAAGTGTCTAAAAATCCATTTTATATATTCTAACAGCTTTTCTAATAGCAAATAATAAGCCGTCAAAATTTATTATTTCGTTGTAACTTCTTTGGACTATAACTTTTGCGTCGTAACTCCGTTTTTCAAGTTCTATATATTCCCGCGAAGGTAATCAAGTATACTTTTGATTTTTCAAGGTCTCGGCTAGTCTAAATGTCATTTAACCTCAGTTTTCCTAGCTCAAAAATTCGGGACAGAAACCATTTTTCAGAAAAATATAGTTTTCGTCGTAAATCTTGAAAATAGCATATCTTTTTCGTTATAAGGCCGTTTCAACCCATTCAAGCGGCTATGTTTTCGTTGTTAAGTCTAGTTTCTATATTTCTAGCCCAATATAGTCGCCAAAGTGCTGATTTTTCTGTGAAGGGTCGGAGGGGACAGATTTGACATCTAAAATGCCAAACTATATTTACCAAATCCTTTTTGTCATCCTACTTATTTAACAACATCTCCAAAAATAATACTAGTTCATCCATCATCATCTCCACTAGAAATTAATGATCTAAACCTAAACTTAGCAATAGTCAAGAGTCCAAGTAAAAGATCATCAAGGATGCTTAAAACTACAAGTTTACTAACATCTAGATATATAATGTTTTCATCTTCAACTTCTTTTAGAGATTTTTACTAACAAATTTTCTTGTGATCAAAACTTGTACAAAATATATTTTCTTGCTAAAAGATCAAGGTGGATGTAAAATGTTTCAACATGTACCAAGTGATACTAAGTATATATACTAGACAAGCATAAAAAAATCATGAAGTATTAGTAGTGTAAAAAAAAAATCACTTACAAAGGTGATTAGTGAGATGAGGGTTGTAAAACACTAGTGTGACCCCAAGATTAGTACTCCAAACCCTTGTTAATCTACCCTAAGTACTCTTGAAAGTGCCAAACAAGCTCTCCTTCTTCCTTGCTCCTTAGGGTGGATCGAATGGGATGTAAGAGTGGGAGATAAGTGTGTTTTCTTTTTAACTAAAATGAAGAACTTGTTTTAGGTGTACATATATATAGCCCTATGGTCAAAGGTGGTCAAAAATATCTTTGCATGGTCCTTGTGGTCTTGCCGAATTTTAAGGAAAAAGGAGGGGGCAAATGGGTTGCTCTAGCCACCAAAATTAATTGCATGTCTCACCTAATAACAAGTTTGAAATTTTAATAGATTTTGTTGTGCTAGTTTTATACATTGTAGGGGGGGGGGCGGCTCATATGTCTAGGATAGGAAGAAAATGGTTTTTATTTGTATAAAATGTATATATTGAATGTATTGGGTAGTAAAAATATGTATTGGGTATTAGTTTGGTAGTTAACGGAAGTTATACGTAATTAAACGTAAGATATAAAGAATTTATCTTGGACATCGAAAAATATTTTTAGGACTTTGGTAATAGTTTTGGAAGTATAAAAATACCCTAAAAATAATTGTTGAGAAAGTCGGGTATGTCAAGTGTTACATTCTTGAATAAAAATTAACGTTATGTAGGATTTAAAAACCGTAAGTATTTAAAGAATAGAAATTCGTTTTATAGAATAAAATGGTGAACTGGGGAAGGAGCAAGGTACCGGAGCGTTGTGGATTAAAATTAACCTAAGTCCTAGAGTACTTAGAATTTAATTAGAAATTCGCGTCGGTTCAATTAAAAGGCTCATGTAAAAATGTTTCAAATCAAACGTCAAGAATTTAAATTCTAGTTTAGAAATTAGTATTGACCTGGGAAATAGCGGGTTGTGACATTCTACCCCCCTAAAAAGGGAATCTCGTCCGCGAGATTCAGTCAGCGTTGGTCATTGGAGTGTTTTTGGTGAAGAGGTGGGGGTACTTCTGACGAATCTGGTCTTCTCGTTCCCAAGTGAACTCAGGACCTCGTTGAGAATTCCAGCGAACTTTGACGATAGGAATTCGGCTATGTTTCAACTGTTTGACATCACGGTCCATAATCTCGACCGGTTCTTCGATAAAGTTAAGCTTGTCATCAAGCTGAATCTCTTCTAGCGGAATGATGAGGGATTCGTCGGCTAAGTACTTCTTGAGATTAGAAACATGAAATGTATTATGCACACTGCTGAGCTCCGGCGGAAGCTCAAGTCTGTAGGCCACTGGACCGACTCTAGCTAGAATCTTGAATGGTCCAATGAACCTGGGGCTTAACTTCCCGCGTTTTCCAAATCGTATAACGCCTTTCCAAGGCGATACCTTTAACATTACCATGTCGCCAACATTGAACTCCAAAGGCTTACGTCTCACATCAGCGTAACTCTTTTGACGATCTCTAGCAGCCTTTAATCTGTTCCGAATCTGAAAAATCTTCTCGGTTGTTTCGTGAACAATGTCCGGACCGGTGAGTTGAGCATCTCCGACTTCGGCCCAACAGATAGGTGATCGACATTTTCTACCGTATAATGCTTCGAATGGAGCGGCCTTTATGCTCGTGTGATAACTATTGTTGTAGGAAAACTCGATCAATGGCAAATGATCATCCCAACTATCCCCGAAATCGATCACACAGGCACGAAGCATGTCTTCTAGTGTTTGGATGGTTCTCTCACTCTGACCATCGGTTTGCGGATGATAGGCCGTGCTCATGTCAAGACGGGATCCAAAGGAATCATTAAGTAATTCCCAAAATCTTGAAGTGAATCGACTATCTCGATCTGAAATAATCGAAACTGGTACACCATGTCTAGATACAATTTCCTTGATGTAAATTCTGGCTAACTTCTCCATCTTATAGGTTTCCTTAATAGGTATGAAATGAGCTGACTTGGTGAGACGATCCACGATCACCCAAATTGCATCGTGACCGCTCGGAGTTTTAGGAAGTTTAGTGATGAAATCCATGGTGATACGCTCCCATTTCCATTGTGGGAGCTCGGGTTGTTGTAGTAAACCCGACGGTTTCTGGTATTCGGCCTTAACCTTGGAACAAGTAAGACATTTGCTGACATAAGTGGCAATGTCAGCCTTCATGTTCGGCCACCAATAAAGCTTCTTAAGGTCCTGATACATCTTATCGGAACCTGGGTGTATGGAATACTTTGACTTGTGGGATTCGTGCATGATCAAATCTCGCAAACCACCAAAATGTGGTATCCAACTTCTTTCTTTTAAACATAGCGTCCCATCTTCTCTTTTTGTAAAGCCATTCTTACTCTCTGGCATACCGTAGATATTTTCCTTAGGTCGATTTTCTGCTTTAAGGGCTTCAGTCTGGGCCTCAAGAATTTTGGATGGGAGTGGTGAACAAATTGTCATGCCCAGTGATCTTACTCTTAGAGGTTTAAGTCGCTCTTTTCTACTAAGAGCATCTGCTACAACATTTGCTTTGCCTGGGTGGTATCGAATTTCACAATCATAATCGCTGAGCAACTCTAACCAACGACGTTGCCTCATATTAAGCTCTTTCTGATCTAAGATATGTTGGAGACTTTTGTGATCCGTGTACACCGTACACTTAGTGCCATAGAGATAATGTCTCCAAATCTTTAGTGCAAAGACAACTGCTCCTAACTCCAAGTCATGAGTGGTATAATTCTTCTCATGCACCTTGAGTTGTCGAGAAGCGTAAGCTATGACTTTTTCTTTCTGCATTAATACAGCTCCAAGCCCTTTATACGAAGCATCACAATAGACTACAAAATTTTCCATTCCTTCGGGCAATGCCAAAATCGGCGCACTACAAAGTTTTTGTTTCAACAACTGGAAGGCGAATTCTTGTTTCTCTCCCCATTCGTACTTCTGGTTCTTCTGTGTCAATTTGGTCAAAGGACTAGCTATCTTAGAGAAACCTTCGATGAATCTTCTATAATACCCAGCAAGACCTAGAAATTGGCGAATCTCGGTGGGAGTCTTAGGGGTTTCCCAATCTTTGATAGCCTCGATCTTAGCGGGATCGACATGCAGTCCTTGACTATCAATTACGTGTCCTAAAAATTGTACTTTCCGAATCCAAAAATCGCACTTGGAAAACTTCGCATACAACTTCTCATTCTTGAGCAATTTTAAAATAGCCTTGAGGTGTTCTTCATGCTCTTCTTTGCTTTTAGAGTAGATTAGTATGTCGTCAATGAACACAATTACAAATTTGTCCAAATACGGCTTGCACACGCGATTCATGAGATCCATAAATACTGCCGGCGCATTAGTTAATCCAAACGGCATCACTTGGAACTCGTAGTGACCATAACGAGTCCTGAAGGCCGTCTTCGGGATATCTTCTTCCCGAACTCTAAGCTGATGATAACCCGACCTCAAATCAATCTTTGAGTAAAATTTTGAGCCTTGCAACTGATCGAACAAATCATCGATTCTTGGAAGTGGGTAACGGTTCTTCACTGTTAACTTGTTTAGCTCACGATAATCTATACACATTCGGAAAGACCCATCCTTCTTCTTTACAAATAAAACAGGTGCTCCCCAAGGCGAGGAACTTGGTCTGATGAATCCCTTGTCTAATAGTTCTTGTAACTGATTAGACAACTCTTGCAACTCAGATGGTGCTAGTCGGTAGGGTGCTCTAGCTACTGGTGCAGCTCCAGGAATCAGATCAATCTGAAACTCAACTTGTCGGGTAGGTGGTAATCCCGGCAATTCCTCAGGAAAGACCTCCGGGAAATCTCGGACAATTGGTACATCTTCCAATCGTTTCTCATCCGATTTCTTTTCGGTTATGTGTGCTAGAAAAGCGTAACATCCTTTCTTTATGTACTTTTCGGTCTTAATACATGATATTATACTCAATCGAGTTCCACTTCGTTCACCACGAATAACCAAGGTTTCACCATTATAAGGAAGATGAACAACCTTTTCATTGCAAATAATTCTCGCGTGATGTTTGGATAGCCAATCCATTCCAATTATGACGTCAAAACTACCAAGTTCAACAGGGATAAGGTCGATATGAAACGGATGGTTTAGGAAGTTAAAGGTACAACCGCGGATTATGGTGTCAGAGTCAACTATATCACCGTTAGCTAATTCGATTCTATAGATAGTGTCTAGAGTGGTTGGTGTGATGTTAAGTAAAGGAGCAAAAGTAGTAGACACAAAACTTCTATCGGCACCCGAATCAAATAAAACTGAAGCATAATGATTATTGAGAAGGAACGTACCCGTAACAACGTTCGGGTCCTCTCTAGCTTCCCTTCCTCGGAGATTGTAGACTCTTCCCCGAGCTCCATTATTCTGAGTCTCCGCACCCTTGTTCTTATCCTTTGGGCAATTATTCTTGTAATGTCCCGTTTCTCCGCATCCGAAACATGTACCAGGAATCCTCTGATTTGTTGCGGGAGTAGGAATTCTGCAGTCCTTGGTCATGTGACCCATCTTTTTGCAGTTACCACATATTGGAGGGCATGGACCTGGATTGTGGTGACGTTGGCAATTGTCACATTTAGGAAGAGTTCCGCCATATCCCTTTTTCTCAGCTGGGCCTGTTGCATAAGCCTTAACCACTTCTTGTTTCTTGTTTGGTTGTGGTGTAGCATTTCCTTCCTGAGTTGTATTCCATTTCCTCTTGTTGTTTCGATTGTTGTAGCGATTGTTGTAGTTGTTGCGGTTACTAGTATTGCCATCTCGAGCAGCCCTTGCTCGAACAACTTGGTCCATTAAATTGTGAGACATTCGAATTGCCTCATCCAGAGTACTTGGCTTAGAAGATGTGACATTTCCCTGAATATTAGGCGGAAGTCCCCAGATGTACCTTTCAATCCTTTTCCGTGTAGTGGAAACCATCTCAGGACAAAGAGTAGACAATTCATGGTGTCGCTTAGTATAAGCAGCAATGTCAACTCCTTTCACAGCTAAGTTCCAAAATTCAACTTCCATCTTTTGAACTTCATTTCTTGGACAATACTCGGCCATCATCATTTCCTTAAAATCAGCCCATGGTGTTTCAAAAGCAGTATCAATTCCCACTGATTGGGCATAAGAATTCCACCACGATAAGGCACCGTCCAGCAAGGTACCTGTAGCATATGCCACCTTACAGTCCTCTGCGCACTTACTCGTACGAAAAACCGATTCCAACTTCTCGAACCATCTTACCAAACCAACGGCTCCTTCAGTGCCACTAAAAGTCTGTGGCTTGCAAGCCGAAAATTCCCTGTAAGTACATCCACGAGCTGCAGGTTCAACTCTAGTCGCAATTCCACTAGCTTCCCCGCCATTGCCACTGTTGCGATTAGTTTCGTATTCAGCCATAGCAGCAGCAACTTGTTCAGCAACTCGTTGAGCAACAAGTCGATCAATGGCTGCGGCACTCATGTTTTGTTTCTTTGGTGGCATTGTTCTTCTAATCACAAGAAATAACAATGGTTAGTGTCCATAAGTAACAAAAGTCATCACAAGCGTATACATATAGCCATGACGTATACAAACCACAATAGGAGCAACCACAAGGATAGAAGTAATTCATAACAAGAATGAATCACGACGGGAACAACAATCAACCATAATAAATCACCATAGCCATAATATATTCACATCATGAGTAGATACAACCATGAAAATGATAGAAATATATCGCGACAAGGATAAATCATGATAAAAGTATACTGTGATAAGAGTCAACCATAGACATAATCCTAATATGCGTAGATCAACCACAACATATCCGAATAATACATGGAAAATCTCGGCTAACATAGGCCGATATCATCATATAGCATCATACCATAAGTCTACATAACTTGTTACGGTTTTGTACAACATACAAAATATCACAAGCGTCTTTAGTCATGCCACACACCCCGTGGCTAGGATATGGATACAAAAGCTACATAAGATACTAGTCTAGTCTAGCTACCACCTAGTGGAACACCCAAGCGACTCTGGAGCTCTCTGATCTGCCTGGTCAAGCTAGCTATGATGTCATCAGTCAGTCCCTGGCGGGTCTGGGAATCCTCAACAGTCTGCTCCAAAGTGGTAATCCGAGTACGACTCAAGAGCTGCTGATCCGTGAGACGTCCCCTCATGTGACGCTCATGCTGGATACTCTCACGAAGCTCTAAGATCTCATCTCTCCTGCGAGCATCTCGCTCCTCCAACTCAACAATACGTGCCGTAGCAATCTCTAGTCGGTCTCTAAGTGCCTCTCGCTCATCATGGGCATCTGCAGCTGAGGAATACTGATCCTCCTGATGCTGTGCGAGCTGACTCTGTAAATCTGCAACCTGCTCAAGAGTCTGGTCCAGAGTAGTCCCTAATCCAGCGACAGTCTGTTGGATGTCACCTCGACCAACCAACAAGAGTGCAACATCCCCCTCTAAGTCATAGATACGACCCAAAGGGAAATCATGGAGACGATCACAGACTCGGTCAAGTCGGTCCTCATGACGAACCAACCTAGCAATCAATAGAGGGATAGTATGATGAATAGGCTCTCGAGTGACCGGAAGGACTCGGGCACCAGCCATAGATGAGCTCTCACCTAACTCATAGGTACTAGGTGTACCCTCCTCATACCTCCAATCACTAAGAGTATCTGGAATGAATGACCACATGCGCGCGTCGACTCTACGACGTGCCTTGGGTCGATCAGATGCCTCAGCAGCAGCCTGGACGTAAGGGTCCGATGGTGAGGGTAGTATGGTGAAAGACCTCTTACGAGGTGGTAGAACAGTGTCTGGAATAGCTCCGGATGATGGTGATAGTGGAACAGTAGTAGTCTGACGGTAGGTGAAGACTGGTGGTGTAACATAAGAGGGTAACATATATGGAGGTGGTCGGAAGGATGAAGCAGGTAATGGTGCAACATCATCAGGTGATAGCCACTGCTGAGTCTCTAGGTACTGGTCATATGTCAGTGGTCCGTAGACAGGAGATGGTGATGGGACAGCTGTAGTCTGAGGGGTAGTAGAGAAAGGTAATGGTAATGAAGATGGTGTAATCGATGGTGATGGGAGAGTAGAGGTAACTGGTACTGATGGTGGAGTAGGTGCAGTCTCGTCATCCTCAAATGGCTCAGTCTCTGCGGAGACGTCGCCAGAGGGTGTGAGGGATGGAATAGCAGGTGATACTGGAACGGTAGGGGATGATGAGGTATCCTCAATGTCCGAGTCTGAGGGAATGATAATGGGATTAGTGGATGAGGACATGTCGCTGTGACCAGGTCAATAATAAAAAAAATACATACGTATGAGTATAAGTATAGTATAAGTACAAGTATAAGTAATTTGTATAAAATGAGTAAATGAAAGCATGTATAGTAATCGCCTACGCACATCATGATGTAGTGAAGTGTCGTGACCTAGTGGTTATAGTCTAGGGTCAATGATGCATCCTAGTTCTCTATAACCTTGGCTCTGGTACCAATCTGTCACACCCCCAGATTTGGGTCGCAGCGGAATGGAACCCGAGGGCGCAACTTTCATGGCAATCAAAGTACAAGGAAATAAAGAATGACCTCTAAGTGAGTCATTTTAAAACAAGCGTTTGATTTAACATAAAGTTTTACAAAACATCAGAGTTCACGTTCAAAACGCAAAACCAAACACTAGTTAAAGTAAAGACATCTTCATCATGATGTGCATCCATAACGTGACTCTAGCGTGGTCCATACATACTTATGCAAACTTCATTTAGTTACCTGAAAATACACGCTAAAACGTCAACATAATTGTTGGTGAGTTCATAGGTTTAAGTAAACAAGTATTTAGCGGAACACAAGATTTTCAGTGGAGATAACCATTATAACAAATACAATGTTAACTCAAAAATAAAATACAATGCCATGAGCTCATGACCCCGAAGCTCGACGTAATCACATGAAATCAATCATAATAATGCCCCTAGTAAGTGTTTGCCAGACACTCGGAAATAATCCGAATGATATGCGTCCGTTTAACAGGTTGGCGCGACCAACTCGGACGGGGTGTCAACCCAAATAGATCTATCCACAGCATTCGCGCTTACACGCATGTAATTAACGGTTCATGATAAAGGGGACTTTTGTGGCAGTAATCGGTAACTCAGGCAATGTAACAGTTTTATACTCATGTCCGCAATAAAATAAAGCAATGTATTTCCACCCCAAGTATTTGAAATCAAGTATTAAAAGTGTACAAGTGGGGCTATGACTCACCTTAGCAAAAGCAAATCCGATAGACAAAGTAGTAGGAAATAAGGTCCGGTAACTCTAAACGCAACCTAGATAGTACATATGCCTTAGATTCGAAAACAAGGTTAAGCATGCAAGTCATACACTATATTATCACTTGTACATGTTGTTGAAATTTTTATCGTCAAAAATGTAGGTAATCAAAGTGATTTCGTATTTAAGTTATCCACCATTTTAGAAAACGTAGCTTGTAAATCTCACGACCAAATATTAGTCGTCTTGTAAATGTATATTTTGAAAAACTCTAACGCACCTACTAAGTATACACTATGTCCTACCATTTATATGTACGTCATTTTAGCCAAAATACACTCTAAAGTGTCTAAAAATCCATTTTATATATTCTAACAGCTTTTCTAATAGCAAATAATAAGCCGTCAAAATTTATTATTTCGTTGTAACTTCTTTGGACTATAACTTTTGCGTCGTAACTCCGTTTTTCAAGTTCTATATATTCCCGCGAAGGTAATCAAGTATACTTTTGATTTTTCAAGGTCTCGGCTAGTCTAAATGTCATTTAACCTCAGTTTTCCTAGCTCAAAAATTCGGGACAGAAACCATTTTTCAGAAAAATATAGTTTTCGTCGTAAATCTTGAAAATAGCATATCTTTTTCGTTATAAGGCCGTTTCAACCCATTCAAGCGGCTATGTTTTCGTTGTTAAGTCTAGTTTCTATATTTCTAGCCCAATATAGTCGCCAAAGTGCTGATTTTTCTGTGAAGGGTCGGAGGGGACAGATTTGACATCTAAAATGCCAAACTATATTTACCAAATCCTTTTTGTCATCCTACTTATTTAACAACATCTCCAAAAATAATACTAGTTCATCCATCATCATCTCCACTAGAAATTAATGATCTAAACCTAAACTTAGCAATAGTCAAGAGTCCAAGTAAAAGATCATCAAGGATGCTTAAAACTACAAGTTTACTAACATCTAGATATATAATGTTTTCATCTTCAACTTCTTTTAGAGATTTTTACTAACAAATTTTCTTGTGATCAAAACTTGTACAAAATATATTTTCTTGCTAAAAGATCAAGGTGGATGTAAAATGTTTCAACATGTACCAAGTGATACTAAGTATATATACTAGACAAGCATAAAAAAATCATGAAGTATTAGTAGTGTAAAAAAAAAATCACTTACAAAGGTGATTAGTGAGATGAGGGTTGTAAAACACTAGTGTGACCCCAAGATTAGTACTCCAAACCCTTGTTAATCTACCCTAAGTACTCTTGAAAGTGCCAAACAAGCTCTCCTTCTTCCTTGCTCCTTAGGGTGGATCGAATGGGATGTAAGAGTGGGAGATAAGTGTGTTTTCTTTTTAACTAAAATGAAGAACTTGTTTTAGGTGTACATATATATAGCCCTATGGTCAAAGGTGGTCAAAAATATCTTTGCATGGTCCTTGTGGTCTTGCCGAATTTTAAGGAAAAAGGAGGGGGCAAATGGGTTGCTCTAGCCACCAAAATTAATTGCATGTCTCACCTAATAACAAGTTTGAAATTTTAATAGATTTTGTTGTGCTAGTTTTATACATTGTAGGGGGGGGGGGGCGGCTCATATGTCTAGGATAGGAAGAAAATGGTTTTTATTTGTATAAAATGTATATATTGAATGTATTGGGTAGTAAAAATATGTATTGGGTATTAGTTTGGTAGTTAACGGAAGTTATACGTAATTAAACGTAAGATATAAAGAATTTATCTTGGACATCGAAAAATATTTTTAGGACTTTGGTAATAGTTTTGGAAGTATAAAAATACCCTAAAAATAATTGTTGAGAAAGTCGGGTATGTCAAGTGTTACATTCTTGAATAAAAATTAACGTTATGTAGGATTTAAAAACCGTAAGTATTTAAAGAATAGAAATTCGTTTTATAGAATAAAATGGTGAACTGGGGAAGGAGCAAGGTACCGGAGCGTTGTGGATTAAAATTAACCTAAGTCCTAGAGTACTTAGAATTTAATTAGAAATTCGCGTCGGTTCAATTAAAAGGCTCATGTAAAAATGTTTCAAATCAAACGTCAAGAATTTAAATTCTAGTTTAGAAATTAGTATTGACCTGGGAAATAGCGGGTTGTGACAGCTAAGCCTATTATTATCTCAAGCTATCATTTCTACATATCCTATGATCCTAAAGGAAATGAAGACGATAATTTATATGTTAGATGCGAGAGTGTTGAATGGGGTATAATCTAACATCTATAGTTCCTTTGTTTTCGCACGCTTATCTAACTTAATGCCATAGTCTACGAGAGCTTGTTTCATCCATAGTTTTCTTACGCGAGGGATCTAATCCTACTTCTATATTAACGATCGATCCACTTAACCCATTTCACTTCATCACCATGAGTTTGCTAATAGTGGATATAGAAGATTTCCATTTTCTATTTCGTTCGGCAATGAACAATTTTATCTTATTCCTAGGAGAGTCAACCAATGATGTTTCTAGGTTACAAGAATATAAGCAATTATGTACTAAGCATTAATCTAACTAATCATTTATCTAAGCATGCAAATTAAAGTGATGAACTTAAAAGAAATGCGTACCTTTTAGTCTTCAATGGAATATCTTCAAGCACTTCAAGTGACCATGTTGACTTATAGAAGTCATTTGTAGATGATATTCCAACTTCTTCCAAGATTGAAAACTTAGCCACTTGGTCCCCATTATCTCATTGATCCAAAGTTGTTTGGTCCAAACATATTTAACATTTGGCTAGGATGCATGTATGGTGGTAATATTTCCCAAGGATTGTAACTTAGTTGATAATTCCACATTTGATTTTTAGTGTTATTGTAATATTGTCTATTTTGATTTCTTCTAGGTTGAGGTGTTTTAGATCTTGGATGATGATTGTTTGGTTTTCTTGGTGGTGGAGTTTTAGATCTTAATTTAGGTTTAGAGGATCCTACTTCGGTCTTTAAGGATGGTTTATAAAAAGTCTTTACTTTTTCATCATTTGCAATGGGTATTTTTCTATCTTTTGTAAGTATATACTTAGGATTTGATTCTAATGATTTTTGTTTACTAGATTCACATTCAAACTTTATACTTTTATTTTCACTAGTTGAAACATTAGTTGAAGTTAATCCTAGACCGGTTTTATCTCCCGAAGTTTCTTGAACACTTATTATTTTCTTAAGTGGGTTACTACAATTTTTAATCTTGTCAAGTTCGAAAATTTCATTTTTAAGTTTTTCGTTTTCATTTTTAACCTCTAAGCATGTTTTACATTTTATAAAAACTTCTTTTCCTTTTTCCAAATGTTGTAGTTTAATTTTTAATTCGAGTACTTCATTTTCTAATAGATTATTAATATGTTTTAGTGACTTATTTTTAGCTATAACCTTTTGACCTAATTTGCATAACCTATTATATTCATTATCTAGGTCTTTTTCGTCTAATGATAAATTTTTGTCACTAAAGTATTCGGTTTCGGAACGTACCTCGTTTGATGTCTTAGCCATAAGACACTTTTCTTCATTTGTGGTTTCTTTCTTGTCCTCATCGCTATCACTCCAAGCACCTCCGATAAACGCCTTTTGATTTTGATCTCTTGACATCGTTGGACACTTTCCGATGAGATGATTTGGATTGCCACATTTAAAACACTTCCTTTCATTATATGGTTGCCTAACATATCTTCCACGTCTTTTGAAGTATTTCTTGAAGTCTCGTACGGCCATAGCATACTCTTTATCGTCACTTTTGGAGGTTGAGCATTCTTCGTCACTAGAGTCCTTTTTAGCTCTCAATGCAATTGATTTGCTTTGCTCCCTTTTTCCTTTGACCATCTCGGAGTCTTTCTTTATTATTTCTTCGTAGACCTTTAAGTTGCCGATCAATTCCTCAAGTTGTAGAGTTGACAGATTCCTTGATTCTTCAATAGCCGTGACTTTAGCTCGCCATTTTGGATGAAGAGCCCTAAGAAATTTCCTAACAAAATTCTTACTAGAAGAATTCTCATCAAGTGCTTTTAAACTTGTGATAATAGTGTTAAATCTAGCAAAAGCGTTATCTATTGATTCCTCCTCCGGAATCGTAAATTGTTCATATTGTTGAACAAGAAGATCTATTTTGTTATCTTTAACTTGACTATTACCTTGGTGAGTGATTAGTAAAGAATCCCAAATTTCTTTTGTGGTTTTACACTTTTACATATAAAAATTCTTTCGTATTCTTTACGTGGTAACGCATTGTAAATAACCATTTTTGCTTCATTGTTTTTAGAAAGTCTTCTTTTTAAATCATCATTTTGTTTTTCAAAAGGTACTATTTCATCTTTATTTGTTTCGGGATTATTTTGAGTGGGTAAAAAATCACCATTAGTAATAACATGCCAAAGATCTAGATCTTTTGACTTCACATAAGTTTTAAATCGATTTTTCAAATATAAAAATCCATCACATTCAAATAGTGGTGGTCTTTGCATAGATTGCCCTTCTAAATATTTTTCAGATTCCATAGATCGTTACAAGTTTTAAAATACAATATATTTTAAAGATCTTGCTAGACGTGGCTCTGATACCAATTGTGGAAAACTAGAAGGGGGGGGGGGGTTGAATAGTTTTACGTCTTTTTAATTTTATTATGAAAACTTAGTTTAGTTTTAAAACCTTGTTTGCTTTTAAAACTTTGATTCAATCTTATGTGAACTCAAATCTTGAACAATATGAACAACTATATCTAAGTATGAACAATAATAATATAAGCTAACTATGTGAAATCAACACATGCACAATTATAAACAATTATAGCTATATACGAGAGATAAGTAAGTAATCGTTTATTTTATAATCCTTAGTTATATTTTGTATGAAAACTTTACTTGATCGAAATGATCAATTATATGTATGTTACCTTTTTAGTTTGATTGTATAAACTTTGTTTTGTGAATGAAACTTTCGTTTGATCTTTAAGTAAAATCAAAACTAGCACTATATGAGCAAATATATATATACGTCTACGTCTACAAAAGTAATAACGATATAAGCAAGATAATAAGTAAGATATGGAAAGATCTAACCGCGAGACAAAGGATTTATAGTGGTTCGGCTACAAGGACACCTTCCTTGCCCTACTCCACTCCTCGAGTCACCTACTCGAGAGTTTTCTTCACTATGTCAACAAGCTCCGTTATGGCGGAGAAAACCTTACACACCAATTTACACACCACTTTACACACCACAACTTCTTTACAACTTAAGTCACAACTTCTACACAACTTCTTCAAGCCAATCTACTTCACAACTAACTACTCCACTCCTATCTTTTTCACACCAATTCACTTCACAACTAACTACTCCACACCTAGCTTCTTCACTACAATCTAATTCCTAACTTTTCTTCTTCACACCAAGCAACTAACTAATCACACAATCTATATATCTAGCACAACTATCTACAATCAAATATACACAACAATCTTCACAAAGAATGATGTAAATAATCTTGATGATGTACCAACAACTTGTATGTGGAGGTCACAACAAGTTGTAATACTTCTTGTCTTGGGGGATAGAAGTATTCTTCTCTTGCACTTGAGAGGATGATGTTTGAATCACTTTGAAACAAAGAATTATGTACTTATGATCAAAGGATTAAGAGAAAGGAAATGTGGATCTAGAACAGAAAGTTTTGGAGTGCAAAAGGTGAGAAAAATCTGTGGAATGAACCAGTATTTATAGGGGAGAAAATACTGTTTGGGAGCGTGTCCGGTCCCCTTAATTGTCTGGCCGGTCCCCTTAATTTACTAGCCGGTCCCCTTAATAATTAAGGAGGCCGCCTAACAAAACAAATATTTTCTTCAGAATTTTTGTCTTTTTGTGGGGAAGGTTTTTCCTGAAGAGTATAGCCATTTTTTGGGTAGAAATTTGAATTCAAAATATTTATTTTGAATAAAACATTTCTTTATAAATACAAAAACATTTTGTATAAGTTTAAAAATGTTTGTCCCACTTTATAAAAAATGTAAGGTTTGTAAATATAAAAATTCCTTTGATCATAAAATGCATTAAACACTTTGTTTATTTATACCTTAAGTGATTTGGATGTAAAGTGAATATTTATCACTAAATACTTGTTTACGTCATAATTTTTAGCTCAATGGGTTTACGTTTTGTGATTATCAAAACATAGAGATATCGATAAATGTTAATAATATTTTTAGACATTATTTATATCAACACATTCTTTGATCACTATAACTCTTTGGTATGTGTTTATAAGTGATCCCGTCATCCACTACATCATGTGTAAGAGAAGAACACTTGAAGTCGTCAAGAATCGAAGTGTTATTGAGTCCACACACCAACTAATGTTATGATTTCCTCTACCTCATGGGTAAGAGAAGAACTCTCGACATAGATAAAGATTCGAGATATTATAGGTGTCCACACACAAACGTAACAAGTGTTACGTGATAGTATATATATATATATATATATATATATATATATATATATATATATTATGTCATTGTTTTCCGACTTGTGTGTGAGTCAAGGATGGGGATATTTGTGTAAACTTGGATGGTGATGTAGTTCCAAGTATTGTATTTGTGTGAACTTGGATGGTGATGTAGATCCAAGAAATCTTGTAACTAGAATAGGTCATGCAATTGTTGTATGGTGTGTGGTGTCCTAGTTTGTAAGCTAGGAGTTAGTTGATTCGGTGTGTGAAGGCTTGGATTGGGTGAAGATCCAAGTGTGTCTTAGTGTGAAGATTCAAGTGAACGGGAGTGCTTGTTCGTGTAAAGGCTTAGATCGTGTGTCGATCTAAGTGGGACAAGAGTGCTTGTTCGTGTGGCCATGTGGGCCTTTGTGTAGATTGGTTCTAGCAAGGATTAGGACTCGACATTGCACTTAGTGTCGTTAAACTTGGTGTAAGCTTGTGTACGGTTTGTTCCACCATAAAGGAGCATGTTGATTAGTGAAGTAAATCTCGAGTGTGGGAATCGGGGAGTGGAGTAGGACGAAGAGGTGCTTCGTGCCGAACCACTATAAATCATCATGTCTGGTTTGCGTTCTCTCTTCCTTGCTCTTTACCTTCTATACTTGCACTACATTTATGTTTACGTGGTTTGTTGTGTGTATGCTTGTGATATTTACTAGTCAACTTTGAAATGCAAAACATAAGAAAACTCAATCAGACGTAATGGACATGCCCACTGGCGGCGGTCCTTTATCTAGGGACGGTCCCCAAATATTTAAGGGACTGCCGGTGTATTTAAGGGACCGTCCACAGTGTTATTAGTATTAGCTAAAAACATTTAAACCCATTGTTATGTTTATGTTTATGTGGTTGATTGCATACATGTTTTTAAGTGACATATATGATTGTTATGAGTGACATAACCACTATTCATATTTAGTCACGCTTGATTGGAAATTTGATACGAAACATTTTATGTTTTAAAGAGGAATGTATTCACCCCCCTCTACGTTTCTACAATTGGTATCAGAGCCTCGTCGCTCTAGTTTTCAAAACAAATGGTTTTTAAAATAGAGTACGGTCCACTTATCAAATTTCTCATTGAGAGGGATTAAATATGAAAAGTGTTTAGTTGCTAAATGTGTGCTTTGTTGTTTAATTCGTATTAGTTTTGTTGGTTAAATGTACTTCGTATACTGATGCGTGGGAATTGCACCAGGCTTTACCTCTCGAGGGATCTTGAGAAGCTTACAACCCCCACCAGGCAATGTACCTGATCGTTGTAGTATAGTATAGTGACAAGTACCAGGGGATTGATTGTTCAACTCAGGAATAGTGTCACTAGGATTAGAAAGCCTAAAAACTAGGTCTAGAAGTGAGGGATGATTCTTTTTGTATTTTTATGTTTTATAAAAGCAAGTAAAAATCTCGGGTTTTTGAAGGAGTGGGCGGAATTAGTTGCTAGTAAACTAACCCAATAACTAAAGATGCAATCAAAATAAAATAATAAAAATGAAAATAAACTAATTAAACTAGTGGTGTGAGCAATATATAGTGACATGCATTAAATACAACCATAAAAACCTAGTACACATCGGTTCATGTTTCTTAAGACGTTCAAGCAAGTTACACGATGGAGATCTGCCAATTTTCTTAAGCCTAACATTGAAATCATTCTTTCATTACAACTATAAACAAGCAATCAACCTATAATTAACATCTAGGTTTCATTACATCTAAGCAAACACACAAAAGATCTAGCCTAGCATGTTAAAATCAAGACAAGCATAAGGTATATTCAAACTACACATAGACATATTGAATGAATTGAAAGGAAACTTATCTCAATTGAACATGAAGGGTTTCAAGGGGTGAAAACCCTTGAAAATACTGTTACAAACGACCTAAGGTTTATTAGGTTCGGCCCTAGAATTTTCCACACAAGTTCATCTCTTATGAATGAAAAATAGAGAAGTATATATAGATTATGTAAGGTGACGGCGTCAAGAGTAAAATTCTGACGCCGTCAATAAAGCTCTCGGACTGCCTAGATCTATATCTGACGCCGTTATGTGTAATCTTTTTCCAGGCCGTCACCAAATTTACTCTTGACGCCCTTGTTATAACGCCGACATGTTTTCTCTGGGCCATCATCCATTTTGCTCTTGACGCCGTCAAAAAATCCTTCTTGACGCCGTCATCTACTGTTCCCAGCAAGGAAAATTAAGTCTTTGCCGTTTTCTTCACTTTTATGCTCCAAAAACGTCCAAAATGCTTCCTTTTCTAGAATTCACTCCCAAAGTACCTAAAATCACAAAAGGAACGATTTAGGGCAATATTTGATCAAATAAATTCCAATTCCGGCTTAAATGACCCCCTAAAAACGGTTCATTTTTCGCCTCATCATATACCCTTACACTTGAGATTTGCTTGTCCTCAAGCAAATGCGCTTTTATTCTAGTCAAAATACAAGTTAGGGGTCATTTAACACTAATATAAAAGTAATTACAACAAATAATCATTCCACTAAAGACCAAAGACAAGCATACACTAGCACCTCACAAATAGTGTTTAGATACTCACATCTCTTGGGTGTAATAAAGTAATATCACAATATGGAAATGGAAAACATCTCTCACTACCTGTCATAGCAAAATAGATTACCATAGGCTTGGGAAAGGATCAAACCTCCACCACATGGCGTAAGCACCTAGGATAAACTATCAAAGAGGTCTTTTAAAGGGTTATAACGTTAGGTGTAGCGATATGGAATACACGGTTTTGTTGGATATAGGCAATCTTTACTGGTGGCGAGTTAATAATCTTGGTTAATTGCATGTACAATGTGACGTTGCTAAGCCAAGACTAGACTCGACTTAAGCTAATAAATGAAAAATAACAAAAACTTAAAACAAACATAGAATAAAACCGGATGGTAGTCCGTATGTTTTTTCTCTTTTCTATTTTTTTTTCTTAATTTTTTCGATTTTTTTTTTTTTTTTTTTTTTTTTTTTTTTTTTTTTTTTTAATTTTTTTTGCATACACTTTTACCCTACCATCCAAAATAATACATCATAGGGAATGAACATTCCCCTTACACTTAAATTTTTACATACTTTACAATAAACTAATCTAATGACTCGAATCAAGATAATCAAAACACTTGGAGTACTTTTTAGATTAACGTACGTATGGGGGTAATAAATGATTTTCTTCCCCATTACTCCATAACAATATTACTTTACCCATGAGTCCCAATCGTCCCAAAACAATAAGTACAAGGATATGACTCGACTTAGCAACCATGTAATCAATTAGATAATTAACTAAGGGTTTAAACAAATAACAATAATGCACTAAAGATGAGTGCATACACGGAAGGCTAAGGCGATTTGGGTGTACATTTAAGTAGGGTGTAACAAATTCTTCCTTTAAGTAAGATGCTTAAAGTTAGAAACGAAAAGATAGGCTCGGAGGGGTGTACTAGGGGTTTCGTGTACTAAAAATGAGTACAATGCTAAGGTGTAGGAAAAAATTAATTGACTTAACTAGCCAAGTAATATGACTTAAATAGTCAAATAATTATGATACGGGTTTAACACAAGGGTGATCCTAATGCCTCTTATCATGTAGTAAATCCTACTACACGAATGTAGTCTCACTAGCGGTCTCGGGATGCATCACTAACGCAAGTTCTAGAATCTAAATGCTACCGGTACACTCATAAGCACTAATAGTAAATGCTTTTCCTATCAAATCTAAAGGCGAACCTCACATATTGGGGTGGAAAATTTTTCTGAATGGTACGGTTTTGTGCTAGTCATACGACTCCTATCCATGAGACGCTTGCTAAGGCTAAAGTTTCACTCCTAAATGTTGTAAAAAATTTTAAATTTGGCGCTAAAATTACATTAACAAGTATTTCTCATAGTTTTATTACACACCTACCATCAACCAAACAAACTCAAGCGAAAGTGTATCCTATGAGGTATCATCATTTACCCTCCCCTTACACTTAGGATGAACATTGTCCCCAATGTTCAAGTAAAGATTGTAAAAGTAAAACATGTAAAAAGAATGAAATCAAATACTCCCCTGATTCGCTCGGTATAGATAATATGGTAACCATGTTAGATCTTCCTCCAAGAAAATGAACAATCAAAGCTTCCCTTCCAGAATATAAATCATCTTCTTGTCGTACATAACTTGTTAAACCTGAGAAAACAAACAAGGCAACCTCGCGTAAAATCGGCGGCAATCTATATATGCTAACAAATCCTAGAAAGCAAAGTAAGATATAATGCTTATGGAATGAATGTTTGCAGATTTCCTGGAGATTATAAAACTAAAGATTCAACAAAAACTTTATGACTCCGTTAGAAAAACAAAACTGGTAAAATTTCCAGATTTTTACACATGACGCCATCAGGAATTTCTTCCTGACGCCGTCAGAAGTGACCTGCAGAAATTCTTATGTTAAGTTTCTGGCAAAATTTCTGGAAAAACTTTGTCCTACTTCCTGGAAAATCCTGCAAAACATCATTATGACTCGATACAAGCATTTGACTCTAACAAATACGAATATACATGTTCATTTAATATTGTGGAGAATCATGATCGGTTTTGTTTCTTAAAAACATATTTGGGGTTTCCCCTTACACTTATCTTTTACAAAATACCTTTGGATGAAGTTAAGACTAAGCCAAACAACAAAATAAAGTATTTTCACCATTTTAGTTTGAAACATGATCTACCAACGATAAAAATAAAGCATTCATACGGAAGCAAATAACAATCAAACAATTAAAAATCACACAAAACATGGGTTGCCTCCCAAGAAGCGCTTTTTTTTTATTTACGAGCCTTGTAGCTAGACTCAAGGTCATGGGTTACTACGTGACATGGGTGAGTTCCTCATTGAGGACATCTTTGGGATCAAACTTAGGTTTCAACTTCCTATCGGTTTTCTTAGTACGGTATGACCTTTCAAACTTTTCTCCATCCGGATCATACAAAATCATTTTCATATGCCATTATCCGTCACCTTCCTTAGGTGGCTTGTCCCACCTCCATTTACACTTATCCCCCTCTCTTTTCCACTTGTTCATCTCTATATTAATAGGCATTACGCTTAAGAACTCAATCATTTTCCTAAAGACTAGGGGGTCCTCAAAAGGATCTAGCTCTTCATCTCTAGCTATGAGTTGTTCCACCGAATGTGTTTTATCGATGAAATCTTTTTCAAGATAGAACGGGCGTTGAGGTCCTATAAAGTTTCTTTCTATCCAAGGTCCATATCTAGATGGTCTCCTATTCATCTCTACCCAATGTGGTGTTGGTTCATCCTCACAATCATAGCTATGTTTCTTAACATCATATACCGACCAAGTATCGCCCTCACCTACCGCTATCTTAGACTCCTTACAATCTATCATGGCGCTAGCGGTTGCTAAAAATCCTCTTCCTACTAATAAAGGGCATGTAGTATCACTAACCATATCAAGGACGTGAAAATCCGCTAAAATAGTTAACTTTTCTACGTGAACAACTACATCCTTGATCATCCCAACCGAGTGGGCAGTACTCCCATCCGCTAGACCAATTAATACCTCCGTATCCTCTAACTTTCCTAGCTTGAGAGTAGTGAAAAGGGATAAGGGAATCAAGTTGAGGCTTGACCCTAAATCGGCTAGTGTGTCGAAAGCTTCGGATCTTCCTATCTTACAAGGCAAAAAAAATATACCCGGATCATCAAGCTTTTTAGGCAACTTGTTTTGAACGAAGGCGGTCCCATTTTTACCTAGTTTAAATTTCTCATACTTTTCTAGGAGGGCACTATAGTAGGGAGCACGAGCTAAGACATCAATGACAGGATGTTCAAGGTGAAGCTCCTTGAATTCGTCGTCAAGGTCTTGCGTAGGAGGTGGTTCAACTATGCTTTTGACTGGTTTTATATCGGGTGTTTTATTTGATTGGTCCTTTTGAAGAATTTGGTTTTGTTTGAAACACGTGCTCGTAGACTTAACCGAGTAGTATTGCGGACAAGAAGTGGGTGACGAAACTGATGATATGGGATTAATGTTTAGTTTCGGGTTCTTGACCGTGTCGCTTGGGAGTGCTCCCATTTCTCGGTCATTGAGAACTTTCAACAATGTGTCAATTTTGGTGGTCATCTCGCTTTGATTTTCTTTGAAATCGGCTTCAAACTTAGATATGCGAGCTTCTTGAGATGCCATAAACTTGGACATCAATCCTTCAAGATTGTTGGTACTACCATAGTTGTTAGAAGGATTGTTGTTGAAAGTACGGTTGGAGGGTGGACCGTTTGGTTGGTAACGATTAGGCGGATTGGGGGAATTGTTTTGGTTTTGTTTCCACCTAAGGTTTGGGTGATTTTTCCAAGAGGGGTTGTAGGAATCACCGTAAGGGTTTGGCTCGGGTTTGAAAGTGTACCACTTATCTCCCGCTTCGTCGGTACGCGAAGATGCGTAGTCCACAAAAGCTATTCCGGGGAGTTCCACGCAATCACGAGTGTCATGGGGACCACTACATAATTCGCATGAAGAAGTGATTTTATTCAATTGGCTTGAAGGCTTAGGAGCTTCGTAAGATTTCATGAGAAACTTGACTTGGTCCTCAAGTTCCATGATCCTACGGTCAGGAGTGCTAGATTTGTTCGAAGGCAAAGATATTGCCTTGACCATTTTGTTCAAATCACGGGGATCATTCCAATTTTCGTTGTCATAGAGAGCAAGATCTTCTATGAGTTCCCATGATTCTTCTGCACTTAGATCACGTAGCTTGCCACCTGCCGATTGGTCAATGGTTCGCCTTGTGTAGAGATCGATATGGTCATAGAAGATTTGGAGTTGGAGCCAAAGATCTATGCCATGATGAGGGACTTTTTGGAGTAAGTCCTTGAAACGAGTCCATGCTTCATATAGAGTTTCACCTTGACGTTGTTGGAACATCACGATATCATTTCTAAGCTTGGTAGTTCTCCCCGGTGGGAAAAATTGAGCAAGGAAACGAGTGGTGAGATCATCCCATGAGGTGATGGATCCCGCGGGTAAACGTTCAAGCCATTGACTAGCTTGATCACGTAAAGAGAATTGGAATAGGCGTAATCGGGTTGACTCTCTAGTTGTAACGTCAAGATCTATAGAATCTACGATTTTAAGGAAGTCCTTGAGATGTTGATTTGGGTCTTCGGAACGAAGTCCATGGAATGCACATCCGCTTTGCACCAACCGGATGGTGTCGGATCGCAAGGGCGACACATTGGCTCCTTGGGTGAGCTCAATGGTGTTTCGATAGTCTTTGTGGCTAGGTCGGGAGTACTCTCCTAGGGTTCGGGGCCTAAGAGGTTGGTTAGCTAGTGGTGGGTTTTTTGGGTGGTCTTGTTGTGGTGGGTTGATGGGTTCAAAGATGTTACCACCTTCCATGATGTCGGATGGTAAAGAGTTACGAACAAAAACACGAAGAAATAAGATAGACTAAAGATAACCTAGAAATAAAAATAAAATCTTACTAGAAAGGAATCTAGCAAGTAGACCTAATAAAAAGAAATCCTAACCTAGACAATAACTATTCCCCGGCAGCGGCGCCAAAAACTTGATGCGTGGGAACTGCACCAGGCTTTACCTCTCGAGGGATCTCGAGAAGCTTACAACCCCCTCCAGGCAGTGTACCTTATCGTTGTAGTATAGTAGAGTGACAAGTACCGGGGGATTGATCGTTCAACTCAGGAATAGTGTCGCTAGAATTAGAAAGCCTAAAAACTAGGTCTAGAAGTGAGGGATGGTTCTTTTTGTATTTTTATGTTTTATAAAAGCAAGTAAAAATCTTGGGTTTTTTGAAGGAGTGGGCGGAATTAGTTGCTAGTCAACTAACCCAATAACTAAAGATGCAATCAAAATAAAATAATAAAAATGAAAATAAACTAATTAAACTAGTGGTGTGAGCAATATTTGGGAGTATTGTGTTTACTTAGATTTCACTACTCCCTAGATATCTTTTTACAGGTTAATTAGTTGTTACAGTTGCGTGGATGACGGGTTATATTCCTTAATACCAATCATGGGGTGGCGTACTTACTTCCCCAATTCTACAAGCTCCTACTTCACTCCTATGCCGAGCCGGCTAAGAAGCTCCTAACATGGGATCACTAGAATTCGCTCATGCATTAAATACAACCATAAAAACCTATTACACATCAGTTCATGTTTCTTAAGATGTTCAAGCAAGTTACACAATGGAGATCTGCCAGTTTTCTTAAGCCTAACATTGAAATCATTCATCCATTACAACTATAAACAAGCAATCAACCTATAATCAACATCTAGGTTTCATTACATCTAAGCAAACACACAAAGGTTCTAGCCTAGCATGTTAAAATTAAGACAAGCATAAGATATATTCAAACAACACATGGACATATTGAATGAATTGAAAGGAAACTTATCTCAATTGAACATGAAGGATTTCAAGGGGTGAAAACCCTTGAAAATACTGTTACAAACGACCTAGGGTTTATTGGGTTCTGCCCTAGAATTCTTCACACAAGTTCCTCTCTTATGAATGAAAAATAGAAAAGTATATATAGATTTTGTAAGGTGACGGCATCAAGAGTAAAATTCTGACGCCGTCATCTCGCCGCCAATAAAGTTCTCGGACTGCCTAGATCTATATCTGACGCCGTCATGTGTAATCTTTTTCCAGGCTGTCACCAAATTTACTCTTGACACCCTTGTTATGACGCCGTCACGTTTTCTCTGGGCCGTCATCCATTTTGCTCTTGACGCCGTCAAAAAATCCCTCTTGACGCCGTCATCTACTGTTCCCAGCAAGAAAAATTAAGTCTTTGCCGTTTTCTTATCTTTTATGCTCCAAAAACGTCCAAAATGCTTCCTTTTCCAGAATTCACTCCCAAAGTACCTAAAATCACAAAAGGAACGATTTAGGGCAATATTTGATCAAATAAATTCCAATTCTGGCTTAAATGACCCCATAAAAACGGTTCATTTTGTGGAAAACTAGAAGGGGGTTGAATAGTTTTACGTCTTTTTAATTCGTTGTAAAAGATAGTTTTAGTGTTTTCTTAGCTTTTAAAAACTTAGATTCGATAATATGTGATCTCAAGTCTTGCACAAAATAAACAACTATCAATAAGTAATATATAACAATGATAAGTAATGAAATAAGTAAGAGATGGAAAGATTGAACCGCGACACAAGAGATTTATAGTGGTTCGGCTACAAGGACACCTTCCTTGCCCTACTCCACTCCCCGAGCACCTAACTCGAGAGTTTTCTTCACTATATCAACAAGCTCCCTTATGGCGGAGAAAACCTTACACACCAATTATCACACCACAACTTCTTCACACCTAAGTCACAACTTCTACACAACTTCTTCAAATCAATCTACTTCACAACTAACTACTCCACACCTATCTTCTTCACACCAATATAATTCCTAACTTTTCTTCTTCACACCAAGCTACTAACTAATCACACAATCTATATATCTAGCACAACTATCTACAATCAAATATTCACAACAATCTTCACAAAGAATAATGTAAATAATCTTGATGATGTACCAACAACTTGGATGTGGAGATCACAACAAGTTGTAATACTTCTTGTCTTGGGGGATAGAAATATTCTTCTCTTGCACTTGAGAGGATGAAGTTTGAATCACTTTGAAACAAAGAATTATACACTTATGATCAAAGGATAAGAGAATAGAAAAATGGATCTAGATTAGAAAGTTTAGAAGTGCAAAAGGTGAGAAAATTCTGAGGAGTGAACCAGTATTTATAGGGGAGAAAAATACTGTTCTGGAGCGTGGCCGGTCCCCTTAATTAATGGCCGGTCCCCTTAATGATTAAGGGGGCCGCCTAAGGAATTAAGGGGGCCGCCCCTTCAGAACGTTGGTTTTTCTTGTCTTTTAGTGGGGAATATTTTTCTGGATAGAATTTGCCATTTTTGGTTGGAAATTTGAAATCATATATTTATAATGAATTAAACATATTCTTTTAATTCCAAAAGTAATTTTGTAAAAGATATAAGATGTTTAATACATTTTATAAAAATTCTAGTGATTAGAAAAATATCCTTTGATCATGAAATGCAATAAACCCTTTGTTTATTCATACCTTAAGTGATATGGAAGCAAAGACAAATATTAAGCACTAAAAACTTGTTTACGTCATAAGTTTTAGATTAATGAGTTTATGCTTTGTAATTATCAAAACATAGAGACATTGTTAATATGCTAACAATGTTTTAAGACATTATTTATGTCAACAATCTCCCCCTTTTTGATGATTACAAAACCTTAAACTCATTAGGTCTAAAAAATAATTTTTAGACAAGTATTTAGAGTTTAACATTCTCTTCTCCCCCTTTTTGTAAAATCAAAAAGATTAATGCTCCCCCTCATTTGAGAGCACCAAGGGAATGAGCTATGGAAATCTTGGCTACACAAAATATTAGAAGAGAACAAGGCACATATACATGCAAAGCAATAATTATAAAAATAGATTCATTCAAGTATCATAGAAAGCATTACAACATTTAATATGCTTAAGGCATATTGATCATAATAGAACAAAAGAAAAGACATAGCCCTATATTGCCTAAAAGAGCACTTGGACTTGCTTGCAACTCATGGTTGATTGTTTTATTTGCTTGAAGGATAACATAAGCATAAAGCTTAGTTGTTAGATGGAGAAGGATATGGAGTGGGGTATGGAGCGGAAGAGGTGGACCTTACGATATTGTATCGTGTTAAGGGTGGAATGGGATGAGGTCGAGTGAGGAGATATTCAATCCAAGAAATATCTTCACTCAAGTATAGGATTTGTTTTTGAAGGAAGATGCAACAAGGGCAATAGTGAGTATGGTTTGTAACTTGATCCAAGTTGAGAGAGTGAGGAAGGCAATTGTTGTAGGGTGATGATGGAGGTTGCCCTTTGTTGCGTTGTGCAAGATGCATGGCATTGAGATCACAAAGATCATGGATTTGTGATATTTCATCACGGAACTTTTGCTTTTCCGTGGTAATGCGGAGAAAGTCATTGTGTTGATATGGATGAATTGGGTTTGTGTAGTTGGAGTTGTAGTGGGATGGTTGATCAAACTTGTATGGATCATTACAAGTGGTTGGAGGATGAGATGAGTGGTTTGGCATGAAGGAAGATGTTTGGCCAATGTTGTATAGTTTGTAAAGAGGATCAAATGAATGTCCTTGTGAATTTGGTGTAAAGTTTGGGAAGTAAGTGGTTGGTGGTGTTGAGTGATTTCCAACTCCATTTGTTATGATGGATTTGTTTCGAGGGCTTTTTCTTCGCCAAACGGGTTTTTCCGTCATTCTTGCAAGCCTTGAGGCTTTTGGTTTTGGTTTATTTGGAGAAGCCATGAAGGGATAAGTGAAGAGTTTTGAGGATTGGGGGTATTTATAGTGTAAGATTTGTGTGTTTATGGATGGATAAAGTTTGTTTTGGAGATTAGGACAAAATGTGTTGGTGAAAATTTGGAAATGTAGGTTGAAATGGGCTAAAAAGCAGAAAAGATTCTGTAAACCCGACCATCAGATGGCCAGTCCCCTTAATTAGGGGGCGGTCCCCTTAGTGATTGATTGAGGCAAAAGCAGTCAACTAAAGTCAACCACGGATGTGGTCAATATAGTCAAACTCCTTAGGCTGAATGCTCCGCGGAAGTATAAGGTTTCCCCGGGTCGTTATGTCCCGACGAGGTGTGATGGTTATGAAACGGTTCTGTGATTGGGTGAATTTGGACGGGAAAAGGTTTGTGAGATTGATTACACTACTGAATTCACAAAGAAATAGCTTAAACAAGCTATATGAATAAGACAAGAAAGTTGGAAAAACCAGAAACGTTAAAAACCTAAAAACGCGTACGTTCAGTTTTAAGTAACGTGAACGTACAAAATAAAACGCGAGTTTTAGCAAAATAAAACACTTACCAAAGTGAAAATCACATTTTTACAATCCTAATAATAAAATAAACTTTTTAGAAAATTAAAATTAATTTTTACACTATTTAATTAATTATTATTAATTAAATACTATTTGTTAATTACTTATTAATTATTTAAATTAAACTAAATTATAACTAATTATGAAGTCACACTAAAAATATGAAAAATAAATTTGGAAAAATCTAAAATATTATAAAACTAATTTTCAAACTTAAAATATATTTTTCCTACTTTTTATATAATTACTATTAATTTAAAAACTAATTTAAACTAATTAAAATTACACTAAATAATAGGAAAATGTAAAATAAGCTTAGAAAAATAAAATTAAAACTTAGAAAAGTCTAAAATAATATAAAACTAATTTTAGGACAGAAAATATATTTTTAAGACTATTTAAATAATTACTATTAATTATTAATTAATAAAAACTAATATTAATTATTAAAAATACTAAATGAAAAGAGAAAAATATGAAAAATTTACAGAAATTATTTTACAACTATATGAACTTAAGAAAATTATAAAAACAGAAAGTGCTTAAGGAAAATAAGCACTTAAGCAATAAGCTTCTTAAATAGAAGCTATCACTTTAGGAAAATTTAGCTTTTTCTGGATTTTCTTTTTGAAAACTGATTATATACTAAAATTATGAAACTTTAATAAAGGGACCAAGGCTGTATCTCAGGAATAAGCACTACAAGTGCTTATAAGCTTAACAGTTGACTTTGGTCAACTGTTGGAGCTTATAGCTTAAAAATAAGCCCCAAGGGACCCACAATGGAAAATTAAGCTACACTGGGATGCAATAACTAGGAATAAGCAAGAAATGACAAAATAAGCATAAAAAATAAGCTAATGAAACCCAATAAGCACTTACCTTGGACTGAGTAAGAAACAGGCCTCCAAGGTGATCTTTAGGCCAATGTGGGACCCACCATGATCATCAAGAGTCCAAGGTAAAAGCTTATTTGAAAAGCTGAGCTTATGAGCATCTCAATAAACCAAAATTCAAGCCATGGGACCCACTAGGGAAGCCAAGGGGGGGGGGCTTGTAACATGGTACCAAACCTGCTCACTCAGCAGATAATCAGAATGGGACAGAATGTATGGGGGTTGCAGCCCTAGCTAACAAGCTCAAAATCCAAAAGTAAGACTTATCACTTAAAGATGAGCTTATTGGCTTTTCAAAAAGCTAATAAGCTCATTGTGGGACCCACAAAAGAAGCCAGGAGAGCTAATTGAAAATGGAGTTTGGGCTGAGTAACTGTGTGCAGGGCATACACTTGCCCTGCAACCTACTTTGAACACCAATAAGCTACCACTAAGAAAATCTTAAAAATAAGACATCCATGGGATTATAGAGTTAAGCTGGGGTACTTTGACCTCAATAAATTTCAAACCATGAAACCCAATACAAAAATCACATTAATTCCTACAATTTTTGGGAAAATCTGAAATGTAACTTTGACTTTTTTTGCTTAAACACCTAAATTGACTTATTTGAGATTCTACTGAGCCTAGTTAACTAAAAATGGTATATTAAGCTATAAATAAACTAAATTAAGCTGTGACATCTAATTATGAATTGAGATTATGAGATCACCAAACCTAAAACCTAACAGTTAATATATGAAAAAGCTCCAAGGATGATTTTGACTTTTATCCTAAAGTGCACTAGATCTTAAGCATTAACTGGCCTAAACATGTCCAGGGTAAACTGTTTGAACCAAATTTGGAAACAAAAACAACCCTTAACCCATAGAACTAAGCTCAGCCAAACACCCCTCTTGAAACTGAAAATGGATATTAGTGAGGCAATCCTACAACTTAAACCATGAAACTTAATCTTAAGCTTATTCTAATCAACTGTGAGCATAAATAAACAGAGATCAACAACTATTAATTGCTTAAGCAGTAAATTGGAATTTAAACTTTGAAATTGCAATCTTGAAAATAAAAGCTGAAAACTTGAAATTAATAATTGCACTGAGTTTCAAATACACTAAGAATGCTTAACATAAAGCTTTTAAACTAACAATTACAATAAAGAGGGACAATTAAGCTAAAACGAAAATCTACATTACTCTAAGGCTATTCTAAACTATCTACTACTTTTCTCTTTCCTTTCTTTGACTTATATAAGCCTTGGGTAGCTTCTCTGTCATTCCCACTTCATTTGGAGCCCTTAGATGGCTTGCACTGATATGAGCCGTTGATGTTGCTTTTGGCGGGAAATGGTTAATTTGGCAGCTTGCGTGGATTTGGTGAGAGTAGTGGGTTTGGTGTGGTATTAATGAGGGTAGGAGGGGGAAGGTGAGGGGAGTTATTGATAGTTGGTGAGTTGGTAGAAAAGTGGAAGAGGGGGGACATGAACGCAGGTATTCAGGGGAAGATGGAGGACGGTGAACAGTGCTTGGGGGTGAGGGTGTGGGTTTGACCCGCGTTGACCCTGGCATGGGGTTTTATTATTTTGAGATTGGGCCGGGTTATGGTGGATTGGGCTTGGGGTTTGGCAGGTTGGGTCAGGTTGTGGTGTTTGGGATTTATATATAAAAAGGGTCCATCATGGTTTGTTTATTAAATACAAGGACCATATGTGTAATTTGGTGAAAGTTAGGGACTGAAAATGTAACATCCTTCAAACTTGTATCAAGGTCTTTTCCTGCCACATATCATTAGTACAAAGATCACAAATAAAATTTTTCATTTTAAAAACACACGAGGACCATTTTTGTAAATTTCAAAAGTTGAGGGACTTTTTCTGTCAATTTCCTAAACTTATGATCCAAGGGCTATTTGTGATAACTTATGATTTTCCATGGACCAATAATGATTTTTCTTTCAAAAATATCCCACCAGGGACTAAATCTGCCAAAATCTGAAACTCCAGGGACCAAAAGTGTAAATTCTCAAAACTTTTCCAATTTTTCACCAAAGGACAAAATATGACGACTTATGATTGTAAAAGGACCTTTGGTGATAATTTTCCATATTTTGAATATCCAGGGACTAGATTTGTAATTTTATGAAAGTTGAGGGACTGAAACTGCCAATTTTGCAAACTTTGTGCGTTTTTCATTTGTTTTTGCTCATTTTCCATCTAAAACATATAAAACACAATTTTGAAATATTTTCAGTATTTTGATGCATTTCTGAGTGTTTTTGTATGTTTGGCAGTTCAGATTAGACCAAAAATGATGAGTGTTTGAGCACTCATCAATCCCCCACACTAAACTATTGCTAGTCCCTAGCAATACTATTTTGAAAACTTGATGGATTTGAAAAACACTTTACCAAAAGCCATCACTTCTGGAGTAGCCAGGTGTAAGAACTGTGGCACACCTGATAACCGTGTGATTTTGAGCAAACCACCAGCTGTCAACGGATTTGGGTAGTCTTTACCAGAAGCCGTTTGCTTCTGGACTAGCCAGCTCTTGATGGAATAGTCAACATCTTGGTGAGCTGATTACCAATTATGGATTTTCCACGGCCTTTACCACAAGCCATAATCTTGCGGGCTAGCCAACTCATTTGTTTTTGGGGAGTTGAGGAACCGTACAATTTTGGGCAAATTGCAAGCCATAAACGGATTTGAGATGTCTTTACCAAGAGCCGTTTGCTCCTGGACTATCCAATCCCTTTTGTCGTTTAGACAAGGCGGACTGATTACCACAAAAATTTTGAAGTACCAGTGAAAAAAATTTTAAAATTTTTGAAATTTTGGCTAAGACGGGGGTATTATATAGTAAAATGTGATAAAATTCGCTAGAATAGCGAATACCCCCCACACTAAGCATGAATATTGTCCTCAATATTCAAAATCCCGGCTATTATGCCGACATTTTGAACGTAAAAGGGCAACATTACAAGCTAAGCGTGGAAAACACCATTTTGTATTTTCACTCTTGTAATCATAGCATGGGGGACTCCCCCACACTTAGGGTGAAAACCCTATAAGCACGCTACTGTTTTTGTTTACCGAGTCGCTAGCTTGACTCGACCCCTAATTCATTTGTCATTGGGGAAGCATGATGTGGAAGAAACAATCTCAATCGGACTTTCATTCAAGATGTTTGGACAAACATTTGAAGCACGTGAAAGTTCCACACCGATGAGATAAGTATCCGGCTCAAGATAATGATTCATGAAAATGCCGGGATCAAATATAGTGTCCTCATTCCCGAAGGAATGAAGAACAGAAGAAGTCACCATGTAGGTGAAGAAAGGAAGAAAGATCTTGATGACAATCAAGATTGATTCATCATCATCGGAAAGAGAATTCATGATTGGTGTATCATGAATCTCATCAGTAAAGCTCGTATGATCTAGACATATTATGGGTGGGAGGGTTGGGATTTTGATATCAATCAAATTCTCATGGTTGAGAATATTTCCCTCCGGAAAACAAAGATCAACTTTGTCTAGATCAAAGTGGAAGTTATCATACTCCGGTGGAGATATGATATGAGCGAGTTCACCGGAGAACTCCTCAAAGGTGAATGAATCATAATCGGGGAGAGAAATTTGAGAATGAGAAGTGGTACTGTCACTAATCTTCTCTCCCATATGATCAAAGGTAAAGGCTTCAAACTCCGGAATAGGATCATCGGAGACAATGTCACTATCCTTTATGGGGATAGGAGATGAAATAGGTTTCATTTTGAAAGCCTCGATTTTAGAAATGAGGAGATCGACATTCAATAATGTTGCACGAAGTGCTTCATCCTTGATTTCGGTGTCAATCTCGTCATTCTCTTCTTCTAAGCTGACTAGCTCAGAAGGTAATTCTTCCATATAAACGATGTCCTCACAAGATAACGAATTGTCATCAGTAGAATCGGAGAACATCTCATCATGATTAGATGGGAAGAATAGAGGAGGAGGAATATCACACATATGGTCAAAAGTCCCCTGTGACTTTCTCGGGATTGGGACAAGGATCTCAACACTAGACTTTATTAATTCGTCCGATTCCTTATTAGGAACAGTGCTAAGATGCTCATCCCCCATGATCAGAGAGTGAGTGTGAACTTCGGGTGTGATAACAGCAGACTGAGGGAGATAAGAAAGACTAGCACACATAGATTCTATATTTTTCATGTGTTCTTCTGCTAGCAATTCTTGCATACTCTTATCTCCCTGTGCTTCCACGGAAGGAATCTCAACTGATGAACTGGATGAATCTTTGTAATATTCCTTCATTTGAATAGAATCCTCATCATCATCGTCATCAGGAATAAAACGGAACAAAGAGCTAGATTTGGCTGCTTTTCCTTTTGCATAAGCTTCCTTAACAGCTTTTTCAAAATCATCTATGGAATCGATTTTAGCAACCTGCTCTTCCGTCAATATTTTAGCCATGCATTTCTCATGTGAATTTTGAGTAAATGAAAATTGCGGGGGTGAGGATTTGTCAAAACCGGAAGGTTGACATTGATAATCATCATGAGGACCCCCACAATTCACACAAGAAACACTGGGTGCATTATGAAGTGTTGTGGTACCCAACTCCTTAAGTTCTTTCAATATCTCAAGAACCTCTATTATAATGTCAGTAGCAGAAGGAGTTGTGTGAATCATTTGGTGCTGTGGAGGTGGGTCTGAAAACGAATAGTCGTAATTGTTACAAGGAATTGGATTCCTTGTTTGACAATCCGAGCTAAAGTGAGGACCTCCACAGTACTCACAACAGTAAAACTGTTGAGTTTGGCTTGGTGTATTTTGATACGAAGCATCATTGAAATTTGGGTAATATGATTCTTGCTCGTATGAATGTGATGGGTAATCGAAAAAATTTGAAGAGTCGTTGAATGAGTTTTGATTAGGATCATAAGCAAATGAATTACTCGACCCACAAAACAAACAACTCCCGTTTTGAATATCATTACCACATTGCACACATGTACACCAATGACATGGAAAACCGAAAAGTGGCTCACCACAACCGACACAAGGAACAAACTCTGGAGGTGGGACAAGTGGTGTGCTCTTAGAGCTAGCAATTTCCACCACTTCCGTTATGGTCTCGGGTTTTGGTTCTTGATAAACGTAAAGGTTAGGTAAGTCGTTCTTTTCAGTCTCTGCCCTAAGCTCAGCACGTATGCTTGACAAACTTTTGACCGTAAACCGTGAAAGGTTAGGATCAATTCTTGAAGGTTTAGGAGCAATTGTGAGCTTAGATTCTTGGACAACCGTAGGTTGGACGTATTTAGCACTTCCGTCGTCAGAGGGAAGTACAGGGTCCTTTGTCACCTTGGTTTCTTGATTCATTTCCCTCACCGGAGAGGGAATAGGAATCGAAGGTCCATCATAATCACTACGACATCTCGATATGCTTGACAAGGCCATAAGTTTTTCAATTTTGCTTTCAAAGGCCCATTGCTCAAAGAAATCGTCATCGAGAGATGTCATTTAGAATTATACATGAGAGGGGTATAAGATGGTAGAATCAAACTGATAGAGGGTAAGGAAAAATATTTTTGGGCTTTTATGAAAAGATATGAACAAAGATGGATAAATGTACAATGGAATGAGTTCCAGAATCACTAATCAGCAAACCGTTTTTAGAAAACGCGCACAACCTCCCTGGCAGCGGCGCCAAAAATTGATTGAGGCAAAAGCAGTCAACTAAAGTCAACCACGGATGTGGTCAATATAGTCAAACTCCTTAGGCTCAATGCTCCGCGGAAGTATAAGGTTTCCCCGGGTCGTTATGTCCCGACGAGGTGTGATGGTTATGAAACGGTTCTGTGATCGGGTGAATTTGGACGGGAAAAGGTTTGTGAGATTGATTACACTACTGAATTCACAAAGAAATAGCTTAAACAAGCTATATGAATAAGACAAGAAAGTTGGAAAAACCAGAAACGTTAAAAACCTAAAAACGCGTACGTTCAGTTTTAAGTAACGTGAACGTACAAAATAAAACGCGAGTTTTAGCAAAATAAAATACTTACCAAAGTGAAAATCACATTTTTACAATCCTAATAATAAAATAAACTTTTTAGAAAATTAAAATTAATTTTTACACTATTTAATTAATTATTATTAATTAAATACTATTTGTTAATTACTTATTAATTATTTAAATTAAACTAAATTATAACTAATTATGAAATCACACTAAAAATATGAAAAATAAATTTGGAAAAATCTAAAATATTATAAAACTAATTTTCAAACTTAAAATATATTTTTCCTACTTTTTATATAATTACTATTAATTTAAAAACTAATTTAAACTAATTAAAATTACACTAAATAATAGGAAAATGTAAAATAAGCTTAGAAAAATAAAATTAAAACTTAGAAAAGTCTAAAATAATATAAAACTAATTTTAGGACAGAAAATATATTTTTAAGACTATTTAAATAATTACTATTAATTATTAATTAATAAAAACTAATATTAATTATTAAAAATACTAAATGAAAAGAGAAAAATATGAAAAATTTACAGAAATTATTTTACAACTATATGAACTTAAGAAAATTATAAAAACAGAAAGTGCTTAAGGAAAATAAGCACTTAAGCAATAAACTTCTTAAATAGAAGCTATCACTTTAGGAAAATTTAGCTTTTTCTGGATTTTCTTTTTGAAAACTGATTATATACTAAAATTATGAAACTTTAATAAAGGGACCGAGGCTGTATCTCAGGAATAAGCACTACAAGTGCTTATAAGCTTAACAGTTGACTTTGGTCAACTGTTGGAGCTTATAGCTTAAAAATAAGCCCCAAGGGACCCACAATGGAAAATTAAGCTACACTGGGATGCAATAACTAGGAATAAGCAAGAAATGACAAAATAAGCATAAAAAATAAGCTAATGAAACCCAATAAGCACTTACCTTGGACTGAGTAAGAAACAGGCCTCCAAGGTGATCTTTAGGCCAATGTGGGACCCACCATGATCATCAAGAGTCCAAGGTAAAAGCTTATTTGAAAAGCTGAGCTTATGAGCATCTCAATAAACCAAAATTCAAGCCATGGGACCCACTAGGGAAGCCAAGGGGGGGGGGGCTTGTAACATGGTACCAAACCTGCTCACTCAGCAGATAAGCAGAATGGGACAGAATGTATGGGGGTTGCAGCCCTAGCTAACAAGCTCAAAATCCAAAAGTAAGACTTATCACTTAAAGATGAGCTTATTGGCTTTTCAAAAAGCCAATAAGCTCATTGTGGGACCCACAGAAGAAGCCAGGAGAGCTAATTGAAAATGGAGTTTGGGCTGAGTAACTGTGTGCAGGGCATACACTTGCCCTGCAACCTACTTTGAACACAAATAAGCTACCACTAAGAAAATCTTAAAAATAAGACATCCATGGGATTATAGAGTTAAGCTGGGGTACTTTGACCTCAATAAATTTCAAACCATGAAACCCAATACAAAAATCACATTAATTCCTACAATTTTTGGGAAAATCTGAAATGTAACTTTGACTTTTTTTGCTTAAACACCTAAATTGACTTATTTGAGATTCTACTGAGCCTAGTTAACTAAAAATGGTATATTAAGCTATAAATAAACTAAATTAAGCTGTGACGTCTAATTATGAATTGAGATTATGAGATCACCAAACCTAAAACCTAACAGTTAATATATGAAAAAGCTCCAAGGATGATTTTGACTTTTATCCTAAAGTGCACTAGATCTTAAGCATTAACTGGCCTAAACATGTCCAGGGTAAACTGTTTGAACCAAATTTGGAAACAAAAACAACCCTTAACCCATAGAACTAAGCTCAGCCAAACACCCCTCTTGAAACTGAAAATGGATATTAGTGAGGCAATCCTACAACTTAAACCATGAAACTTAATCTTAAGCTTATTCTAATCAACTGTGAGCATAAATAAACAGAGATCAACAACTATTAATTGCTTAAGCAGTAAATTGGAATTTAAACTTTGAAATTGCAATCTTGAAAATAAAAGCTGAAAACTTGAAATTAATAATTGCACTGAGTTTCAAATACACTAAGAATGCTTAACATAAAGCTTTTAAACTAACAATTACAATAAAGAGGGACAATTAAGCTAAAACGAAAATCTACATTACTCTAAGGCTATTCTAAACTATCTACTACTTTTCTCTTTCCTTTCTTTGACTTATATAAGCCTTGGGTAGCTTCTCTGTCATTCCCACTTCATTTGGAGCCCTTAGATGGCTTGCACTGATATGAGCCGTTGATGTTGCTTTTGGCGGGAAATGGTTAATTTGGCAGCTTGCGTGGATTTGGTGAGAGTAGTGGGTTTGGTGTGGTATTAATGAGGGTAGGAGGGGGAAGGTGAGGGGAGTTATTGATAGTTGGTGAGTTGGTAGAAAAGTGGAGGAGGGGGGGGACATGAACGCAGGTATTCAGGGGAAGATGGAGGACGGTGAACAGTGCTTGGGGGTGAGGGTGTGGGTTTGACCCGCGTTGACCCTGGCATGGGGTTTTATTATTTTGAGATTGGGCCGGGTTATGGTGGATTAGGCTTGGGGTTTGGCAGGTTGGGTCAGGTTGTGGTGTTTGGGATTTATATATAAAAAGGGTCCATCATGGTTTGTTTATTAAATATAAGGACCATATGTGTAATTTGGTGAAAGTTAGGGACTGAAAATGTAACATCCTTCAAACTTGTATCAAGGTCTTTTCCTGCCACATATCATTAGTACAAAGATCACAAATAAAATTTTTCATTTTAAAAACACCTGAGGACCATTTTTGTAAATTTTAAAAGTTGAGGGACTTTTTCTGTCAATTTCCCAAACTTATGATCCAAGGGCTATTTGTGATAACTTATGATTTTCCATGGACCAATAATGATTTTTCTTTCAAAAATATCCCACCAGGGACTAAATCTGCCAAAATCTGAAACTCCAGGGACCAAAAGTGTAAATTCTCAAAACTTTTCCAATTTTTCACCAAAGGACAAAATATGACAACTTATGATTGTAAAAGGACCTTTGGTGATAATTTTCCATATTTTGAATATCCAGGGACTAGATTTGTAATTTTATGAAAGTTGAGGGACTGAAACTGCCAATTTTGCAAACTTTGTGCGTTTTTCATTTGTTTTTGCTCATTTTGCATCTAAAACATATAAAACACAATTTTGAAATATTTTCAGTATTTTGATGCATTTCTGAGTGTTTTTGTATGTTTTGCAGTTCAGATTAGACCAAAAATGATGAGTGTTTGAGCACTCATCAGTGATTAAGGGGGCCGCCTTACAAAATTAAGGGGGCCGCCCATCTGGTGATTTCCAGGTTGCCAGAATTGGGTTTTTGGCAGAAAATTTGCAGAAAGGTTGTGTGTTTGGATTAGAATTCAAGCAAGCTCAATTCCTTTAGGCAATATAGAATCTAATCTAATCAAGATATAGCATGCATGCAAGAACACATAGGCAAAAGAGCAAATAATCAACACATAATAAGCAAGAGGAGGTAAGTAAGGGCAAGATCACTTAAACTTCCTAAGGCACTATCTTAGATTAAAGGCAAAGGCAATTAGTGAGTGAAAAACTAGTGATGGATCAAGATGACAACATTATTAGTGAATTTGTGCTAGTGTGTGTCTATATGCAACAAATGTGGAGTTGTGATTGTTTCGACTCCTAAATGCAAAAAGAAATAACGATCCTAAGAAACAATCCAATTGATCTCCTTGATTCAATTTTTGCTCGATCATGAATGTCAAAGACATATATTAGATTATATACCTTAACAATTTATGTGAGAGTTTATGCATGATTTTGAAAAACAATGTTTTTAGTATTAGTCACCAATGCAAGAAAAATGATCTTCATGTGATTCCTAGATGTGAGAATAATTTTTAAAGAGAATTGATTGGGTTTTACAAAGGAGTTTATGCAAAGAAAATAAATTTTCCCAATCTTTATTTTTGTGCGAAATAGATTCCTAGACTCAGAAAAGATGAAATGGAAGAGAAATAAATTTTATGCAAGTATAAATTTGTATTAATTTAATATAATTTAGTCAACTTGTTCCATCATTCCTACTCCTAAACGCAAATGGTTGAATAATTCACGCTTAAGGGGTTTTGTGAATATATCCGCAATGTTGTCTTCCGATGCAACCTTTTCTATAGATATATTTCCTTTTTGTACATTATCCCTAAGAAAATGGTGGTGTATTTCTATGTGTTTAGTCCTAGAGTGTTGCACCGGATTTTTACTTAAATCTATTGCACCTTTGTTATCGCACATAATGGGGACATTTTCTAACCTAATGCCATAGTCTACGAGAGCTTGTTTCATCCATAGTGCTTGTTGACATGCCTTTCCAGCGCTTACATATTCGGCTTCGGTGGTAGAAATAGCAAGAGCGGTTTGCTTCTTCGAAAACCAAGATGTTAGACTACATCCCATAAACGTGCAAATACCGCTAGTGCTCTTTCTATCTACGTAGTCTCCCGCATGATCCGAATCCGCATAGACGATGGTTTCTATGCCAGATCCCTTAGGATACCATAATCCTAAGTGTATAGTGCCTTTAACATATCGGAAGATACGCTTAACCGCTTCTAGGTGAGAGGTTTTGGGATCCTCTTGAAAACGGGCACAAAGGCAGACACTAAACATGATATCGGGTCTACTTGCCGTCAAGTATAGTAAACTACCTATCATTCCTCTATACTTGGTGTTATCTACGGACTTACCTTCATCGTCCTTTGTGAGCTTTACTTCCATAGACATGGGAGTTTTCATGGGTTTTGAGTCTTCTAGGCCAAATTTCTTAAGCATTTCCTTAATGTACTTAGATTGGTTAAAAAATATTCCATCTTCTAATTGTTTTATTTGTAATCCTAGGAAGAAGTTAAGTTCGCCTATCATACTCATCTCAAACTCATCATGCATGATTTTGGCAAATTCATCACACATGTCTTGACAAGTCGATCCAAATATAACGTCATCAACATATATTTGGACAATAATGAGATTTGGGTCTTTCCTTTTAGTGAAAAGAGTGTTATCTACCATTCCCATGGAATAATCATGTTTAATGAGAAAAGCTTTTAATCGATCATACCAAGCTTTGGGAGCTTGTTTGAGTCCATACAAAGCTTTCTTTAACTTATAAACATAATCAGGTTTTGCGAAGTCAATGAATCCTGGAGGTTGTGCCACATATACCTCCTCATTGATAAAACCGTTAAGGAATGCACTTTTCACGTCCATTTGGAATAACTTAAAATCTAGGGCGCAAGCATAGGCAAGTAATATCCTAATCGATTCTAGTCTAGCTACGGGGGCATAAGTTTCGTCATAATCAATTCCTTCTTGTTGATTATAACCTTGGGCAACTAACCTAGCTTTATTCCTAGTAACTATTCCATTCTCATCTAACTTATTTCTATACACCCATTTGGTTCCTATGATGGTCATATTCTTTGGATTTGGGACTAATTCCCAAACATCATTTGCCTTAAATTGATTTAATTCTTCTTGCATAGCTATAACCCAACTTTCATCTTTTAAGGCCTCGCTAATATTCTTAGGTTCTATTGCTGAGAGGAAACAAAAGAAATTGTTTTTATCTTGGGCTTGTGACCTAAGGGTTCTTTGGTTAAGATGTCATATTATATTATCTAATGGATGTGATCTAGATTCTTTAATATTAACAGTTTCGTTATTTTCTAATTGAATGTCTTCATTATCATTTCCTATGGGTTTTGTTTTACTAACCACAATAGCTTCATCTTCGACTAAATCATCATCTTCTATAGGTAATGTTTTAGGAGGTGGTGGTGTTTCATCAAATGTTACATTTAGTGATTCCTCTACTTTCATGGAGTGTTTGTTAAGTATTATATATGCTTTGCTATTTTGTGAGTATCCTAAAAATATTCCTTCATATGATTTTGGATCAAACTTAGTGAGGTAATCCTTAGTGTTTAGAATATAACATTTACTTCCAAATACCCTAAAGTAGCTTAAGTTTGGTTTTCTACCTCTTAATAACTCATAAGGAGTTTTTCCTAGAATTCTCTTAATTGATACTCTATTTAAAATATAAGTTGATGTATCTACGGCGTGACACCAAAATTTTTGTGGGATGGATTGTTCATTTAACATAGTTCTACTCATTTCTTGTAGTGACATATTTTTTCTTTCTACTACGCCATTTGATTGAGGAGTACGAGGAGCGGAGAAATTGTGAGATATTCCATTTAACTCACAATATTTTCCGAATTGTACTTCGTTATCAAATTCCCTACCATGGTCCATCCTAATGGCAACTATTGAGCATCCTAATTTATTTTGAATCATTTTACTAAATATTTCGAATTTTTCAAAGGCTTGGGTTTTATCACCTAAAAACCTAGTCCACGTGTATCGTGAGTAGTCATCTACTATTACTAAGGTATATTTGTTTCCTCCATAGCTCCGCACAACGGATGGACCGAAAAGATCCATATGTAATAATTCTAGGCACCTAGTAGTGGATACTATATTCTTAGCTTTGTGACTAGCATGAGCTTGTTTTCCAATTTTACATGCATCACAAAAATGTTTGTCATATTTTAGATTAGGCAAATTTCTAACTAATTCCTTAGAGGCCAAAGATTGTATTTGTTGCATGTTAGCATGTCCTAATCTCCTATGCCACAATGTAGAGTTTTCATTTAGGGTCGTTAGGCATATCCTATCCTCAGGCTTGTTTCCTAGTTTCATAACATATATGCCACCTTTCCTAATTCCTCTACCTATAATTTTTCCATTCTTAACTATTTCGCTATCCTCTTCGGTAAATGTGACTCTACATTTATTATCACATATTTGTCCTATACTAAGCAAGTTATATGTTAAATTATTTACATGCTCTACATTTTCAATGGTAAGCGAGTCTTGAGAAACCGTACCTTTGCCAATGATTTTTCCACGTAAGTCACTACCAAAAATAACGTTACCTCCACTGTATGCCTTGTATGTAGAGAATAGCTTGCGGTTCCCCGTCATGTGCCTCGAACATCCGCTATCTTTGATCCATTCGTCGGGTTCCAAGTCAATTCCTAAACATATTTCGTCAGTTTCTTTTGCCATAAAACACTTTTCGTCTCTTGGCTTTTCAACTTCTTCTTTGTCACTATCACTCCATGTTCCACTAACAAAAGCGCCTTGATTTTCATAACCCGGTGGCTTTAGACATTCGCCAATGAGATGATTTGGACTTCCACATCTAAAGCACTTTCTTTTCCCGTAGTTTTCACTTCTATTTCTTTGGAACGCTTTTCTTTCGTCTCGTGATGATCTAGTGAATCTTCCTCGTCTCTTGAAGAATTTCTTGAATTCTCTTACGGCCATTGCATATTCTTCGTCTTCACTTTCGTCACTTGAATCATCATCATCACTAGGTTCCTTTTTGGCTTTTAGAGCAATGGATTTGGTTTGTTCTTTCTTGACTTTGACCATTTCCGAATCTCTTCATATGATTTCTTCATGAACCTTCAAGTTGCCAATTAGTTCATCTAGTGATAACGTCATCAAGTTCTTTGATTCTTCAATTTTCGTGACCTTAGCTCGCCATTTTGGATGCAATGCCCTAATAAATTTCCTAACACAATTTTTACTAGAAAATGTCTCATCAAGTGCTTTTAAACTTGTGATAATAGTGTTAAACTTAGCAAAAGCATTATCAATAGATTCTTCTTCCGGAATCGTAAATTGTTCATATTGTTGTACAAGAAGATCTATTTTATTATCTTTGACTTGGCTATTACCTTAGTGAGTGATTAGTAAAGAATCCCAAATTTCTTTGGCGGTTTTACACATAAAAATTCTTTCATACTCTTTGCGTGATAACGCATTATAAATAACCATTTTAACCTCATTATTTTTTGCTAATTTCTTTTTCAAATCATCATTTTGTTCTTCGAAAGATACAATTTCATTCATTTTAGTTTCAACATTATATTGAATAGGGGGAAAATCACCAAAGGTAATAATATGCCAAAGATCAAGATCTTTTGATTTCACATACGTTTCGAATCTATTTTTCCAATATAAAAATCCATCACTTTCAAATAGTGGTGGTCTTTGCATAGATTGCCCTTCTAAATATTTTTCAGATTCCATAGATCGTTGCAAGTTTTAAAATACAATATATTTTAAAAAATCTTGCTAGACGTGGCTCTTGATACCAATTGTGGAAAACTAGAAGGGGGGTTGAATAGTTTTACGTCTTTTTAATTTGTTGTAAAAGATAGTTTTAGTGTTTTTTTAGCTTTTAAAAACTTAGATTCGATAATATGTGATCTCAAGTCTTGCACAAAATAAACAACTATCAATAAGTAATATATAACAATGATAAGTAATGAAATAAGTAAGAGATGGAAAGATTGAACCGCGACACAAGAGATTTATAGTGGTTCGGAGCGTGGCCGGTCCCCTTAATGATTAAGGGGGCCGCCTAAGGAATTAAGGGGGCCGCCCCTTCAGAACGTTGGTTTTTCTTGTCCTTTAGTGGGGAATATTTTTCTGGATAGAATTTGCCATTTTTGGTTGGAAATTTGAAATCATATATTTATAATGAATTAAACATATTCTTTTAATTCCAAAAGTAATTTTGTAAAAGATATAAGATGTTTAATACATTTTATAAAATTTCTAGTGATTAGAAAAATTTCCTTTGATCATGAAATGCAATAAACCCTTTGTTTATTCATACTTTAAGTGATATGGAAGCAAAGACAAATATTAAGCACTAAAAACTTGTTTACGTCATAAGTTTTAGATTAATGAGTTTATGCTTTGTAATTATCAAAACATAGAGACATTGTTAATATGCTAACAATGTTTTAAGACATTATTTATGTCAACACATTTTTCGCCTCATCATATACTTGCTTGAAGGAAATGAATTTTTACACGAAAAATGTGTTTTTACTTACTGGTGGCGGTCCTTTATCTCTGGGCGGTCCTTTATCACTAAGGGACCGTCTGGTATTTAAGGGACCTCCACCAGAACAGTGTCAAACTTTGAAAATTCATATAAAATCAACCGTAAGTCCGTAGGAGTCGTGCCACCCGCCATTTTAAAGGTAATTGAATTTACTTTCGTTTAAAAATAATTTAAAGGATTGATTTCAAACTTAATTAAGTTGCTAATGCAAAATACTACATACTAGTCAAAACCGTATGTCACGTTTTAATATAAAACTACCTTTTTGCTAAAGCTCTCGAGTTGGACATCTTAAGTAAATGAATTTTTGAAAAATGGTTTCATTGACTTGATATTAATTAATTCTTGAATTGGGGAGGAAAATTATTTTCAAAAACAAAATCGTGCAAGTATATGTTGTTATATCTAACATGCTAAACAACTACGAATATCGTTGTGCGTAATATGCTAAATGATTATTTGCTTTAGATTGTTTGCTTATGTTATAATGTTTTAGTAACTCACTTAGATATGTAGAATAAGTTGATTAATCATGTGTATCGAAAATAATTGTTTTACACAATTATCCTTCCAACGGTTCTAGTGTTAAAATACGTCACCTTAAAATATGTAACACTCTTCAACATGATTTCTAAAACATTGCATGCACTTATCTTGGTTGGCCATGGGTTGTCTAATCAAGATAAAGGTTTATAACAATACATTAGTATTTAAGTAAAAGAAAATGTACTCTTGAACCTTGCATGTATTTGAACACATCAAACATGTAGTCATAAACTACTCTTTTTAAAAGTTATTTATTATATAAAAATGGTTAGAATAATTATTTTTATACTTATGAAATGTCAAAATTGCGCATATTATATGTAGTAATAAATAGTTTTCGCACACAAAAATAAATGACAAACTTAAATCATTAAGTTAAAATGTCATTGTCATTAACCTCACACATACAACAAGTATTAAATTTGATGGAGCACATTCTATAAATCTTTACTAATTTTTCTTTATTAAAAAGAGTGATTGTGAGGATCAAGAGAGATTTTGAACTTATATCGATTCATTATTCAAATTATGATTGATATAATTATCGAATCTAATTGACAAGATTTTGAGTGTGGACATGAAATTGGATTCATTATTTATTTAGCTTCAAGATATAAAAAAAACATATCATCTTGAACCTACATACCCAATCACACTCGATTGGTATGAAAATAATGACATCCTACTCGAGAGAAAAATTATATGCATCAGATCATAACTTACACTTGTGTTGATGATGTCATATTGAGTCTAATTGTCCAATGGTTGTGTTCCAAACATTAAATTAATATGTTTAAAAGATGATTAAAAGACAAAACGAATTAGGATTGATGACTTGGATATTTCATCCGAAATATTCAAGAAATTTACATTGCAAAGCAATTTGTAAATGTGTCATTTCCGAAAAACCAAACACGAGCAAACATACAACATATGTAGCATTTGCTCATGAACGAGTCAAGACTCAAAATCACATGTTGAATAAAAAGGTCACACCTAATACATCATAACATGTATTTCAAAAGGATAATTTATATCCTATACATTCCACTTCCTTTGTAACATGAATGGTTATGTTACAAGATAACTTGTTTGAAAAATGTAGGATATTAGATTTTGGAAGAAACTTAATACAACGTGTGTCATTGCATAAGCAATTCATAAGAGTGAAATGTTTATCATTTTAAATAAGCATAGTTATTAAAAGATACAATATGTATTCCTTTAATGATAAAACGTAAAACATTACAAGTTCTATTAAGGCAAGTAACCATAATTAGAATTCTTTCTCAAGATTTACTATGGAGTATTCTTGAAACCAAAACACATGATTTAATTACCGCACCTGCCTTTGTTAGGACGTTGTGTAAAACATGTCGTTTTCATTAACCGACTTTTAATATATTGATAGTTGAGTTGGGATATGAAGCAGCGGAAGTCTAATTAGGGTATTAAATTTCGGATCACCGTCATAATTATAGAAAACGAATCAAAAGAGACATTTTGAGAAAATTTGTTATCATTCATCAAAGATAAAATTCAGAGTTTGCAACAATGGTTCCATACATTTAGAAATACATAGAGAAAATGTTTTAAATTAAAATGAATGATAACATTTTTGGACGTCGTCCAAAAGGGGGCCCTAGTCCACTCCTTTCCAGATATGCTTCTTAGTTACCTAAGATAAAACATGCTAAAAAGGTCAACACAAAGGTTGAGTGAATCCACAGTGTTTAATTTATAATAGTTTGAACACAAGTCAAATAGTAGTAAAACAATGATATTGTAGTGTAATATATTGCCCTAAGCCTCATGACACGCAAACATTAACTAGGCACGTCATATAATAATGACGTTAATTACTAACATTATAGGAATAATATTAGTAAGAATGCCCTCATGCAGGAGGTTGCCGTCCTCCTGTTCAGTTCAAATAAAGTGCATTTGGCTACTTATCCAGCAACACAAATGGGGCGTCAACTGCCAATAGATCTATTCACTATATTCGCATTCACTCGCAAGTGATTAATGGTTCATGATGTGAGGGACTTTTGACAATAGTGGTAACTTAGAAAATATCAATCAGGATAGCATACAGAAAAATATTTGTGTTCAGATTTGTAGCATGTATCTCCCCACGGGATTTGAAAACATAGTAAAAAGTGGGACTATGAACTCACCTTGTAGTAGTAGTCTGAAATGCAATTGAGTCAAATAGTAGGTGATAGCTCCGACGCGTGACCTAGATTAGTATGGCATAATTTAGTTGGTAGTTCTAATTTAAGACTCGATGAACGTAAATGAGTTTAAAAGTTTTCGAAACATTTTTGTTATTGTTGCTTGTGTGGCAGCATTTAAGTTTAGAAATAGTTTGGTAGATATTGGCTTGCATTGGCTATCGGGAGTGCTTAAGTATTGAAGTATCAAGAACGAATAGGACTTGATTCAACGATAACTGAAAGACGAAGTGTGGAAGGTAATGAATATTAGATGTTGTCGGAGAATGATATATATATATATATATATATATATATATATATATATAACAAAAGAAATTACTTTTGTTTTGTGCTTGAGACCTAAGGGTTCTTTGGTTTAAGTATCCTATGACATTATCTATTGGATGATCCTTGGATTCCTTAATGTTGATCACTTTGTCAACTTCAACTACATCATCATCTATGTCAATATCTAAGGTTTTCTTGCCATTGACCATAATGGCTTCTTCTTCATCTAAGTCATCATCTACCAAAGGTGATGTCTTAGTGGGTGGAGGACTTTCATTGAATGTCACGTTAAGTGATTCTTCGACTTTCATAGTTTTCTTATTTAAGACAACATAGGCTTTACTATTCTGGGAATAACCTAGGAAGACACCTTCGTAAGACTTTGGGTCAAACTTGGTGAGATAATCCTTTGTGTTTAATATGAAGCATTTGCTTTCAAACACTCTAAAGTAATCGAGAGTGGGTTTCCTACCTCTTAAGATCTCGTATGGTGTTTTTCCTAAGATTGGCCTAATTAATATTGTATTGAGTATGTAAGTTGAGGTGTCCACTGCATTACACCAGTGTAGTTAGTTAATATCACAAAATATATAAAGGCTTTTTGGTGTAATCCTAGAATTTTACCAATTTAGACAAGTCACTCCAATAATTCTTATTATGGTGGTCTCGAATAGTATACAAGTCAAGTTCTAAAGTTTACAAGTCACTGGCATACTCATAGATTTATGAATTTTGAAATCACAATTTTAAAAATAAAGTCTAGTGTGCAACTATGCAACTTAGATTAAACAAAAACATGCTAAAAAATTTTAAATTTTGATATATTAAGCGTAAATTAAAGCATATTCTTGAAAATAAAGGACAAGTAAGAGTTAAGTAAAAGTTCTAATTCTCCATCCCCCCACTTAAGTTAAACAACATCCTCGTTGTTTATTAAAAACAGGAAATAAAAAGAATTAGAACGAAAAACTCCCCTGAGATTTGCTCGGTTTGATCCTCCATTATGCGTTTGCAAGCAATAACTATAAATACCACCAATTATACACCTGAGTTTAAGAAGATCGATACTTGTACAAAATTCATTAGTGGTAATAAAAATAAAAATAAAAATAAAACTGTAAATCATCAGGTCAGTCGATGCGCCGCATCTTATTGAGGAAGATGCGCCGTATCGAGCCTAGAATTGGTACGGGTCAGAAAGATTAGATATGTCGCATCCTTAACAAGGGATCCACCGTATTAAATGAACTGACCAAAAGTTTGCAGCTCAGAAAATAAGATGCAGAAAAAATAAAGACAGATATGAGTCATATGACCTGTGTAGTAGATACGCCGCATCTATTGATGGAGATGCGCCGCATCTGCTACAGGTCTGAAAGACTCGACAGCAAAAACAATAAAAATAAATCCGGGTTGTCTCCTGGTAAGCACTTTTCTTTATTCCAGAGTCTTCAAGTTAGACTCACGTTCAGCTTCAATTTTGTGTCATTAAAGCCGTTAGCGGCATCGCGCTCCCTCATCCTTAATCCAGTAATATCAAGTGTATCTTGTCCCTCCTAGATTTCTACGTCATTCCTTCTCAAAATCTGCAGAAGTAAACTTCTATCCCTTTCGGGTAGTGATGACAAGATAATAGACGGAAAATTCTTATTTATGCGAAGGCATAAATACTCTAGATGAGGGGGTAACTCAACAAATATTTCATTATGTTCCTTAACCCTTATACGTTTGCTAACAACATCACATTCATCCATGTTAGGGTCCATACATTCATTTAATCCAATCATGTAAACATTCTTAATTATGCTCTTGACCGGATTTTCACACTTATAGACTAGTTTGTCATTCCCTACTCGTAATGATATTTTTTCTTTTAAACATATCAATTTTAGCATGAGCAGTAGACAGGAAAGGTCTTCCAAGAATTAAAGGAATCTTAATATCCTCATGCATGTCTAGTATTATAAAGTCTACTGGGAATACAAACCTCTTGATCCTAACTAGAATGTTTTCAGCAATCCCCACAGGTTGTTTTACTGTTCTATCTGCCAATTCAATAATCAACTTAGTTGGAGCTAATTTTCCTAAACCTAAAGAGGTAAAGGTTCTAAATGGCATGACACGAACACTGGCTCCTAAGTCAGCTAAGGCATTATTGAAAGACATGTCATTAATTGAACAAGGTAAGGTAAAACTTCTTGGATCTTTTTCTTTATGAGGTAAGGCATTGTAGTCTGTTGTAGAGCACTCTTCTTTCATTGCAGCCTTGATCACCTCTTCAGTCCTTGCTTTTTCCTTGAGCAATCTCTTGACACTGATTAAAGAGTTAAAGAAATATTGGGGTTTCAAAACATCACCATTCTTCAATCTTCCAGGGAAAGGTGTGTTAGGAATTACTTCTTCTGTAGTAGTGATAGCCTTGACATGATCTCCTGGATTAGTTTCAGTTGAGCTTGGTAAACTTCCATATCCCCTTTCTTGAAGTACTTTGCTCATCTGACCGATTTGTTGTTCAAGTGCTTTGATCGAAGCTCCCTGGTTTCTTATAGTAGCATGAGTATCGGATTTCTTTGATCATAGCAGTATTCTCTTCATGTCTCTTGGTAGCATCGACCATCATTTGCTTTAAGGTGTCATCCAAAGTCTGCCTCCTTTCTTGATATGAGGGATTTCCATTATTTCTTTGGTAATAACCTAGAGCAGTTTCCCTATATCTTTCTGAAGGTTGGAATGGTTGTCCAAATTGTGTGTACTAGGCCTCCTCAAATGTTTCATCATTCCTTGACAGACAATCTTTAGTGTAATGGGGCCCTTGGCATTTTTCACATCCAACTTGGGCAGCATAAGCTCTTTCATCTCTCTTCTTAATCTCTCTACTAAGCTTGTCCAATTGAGCTTGAATTGCAGCAAAACCATCAGAATTAGTGTTGATTTTAGACCTAGTAGAGGTTCCATCGTGCCACTTCTAAGAATGATCAGCAGCCTCTTGAATAGCTTTCCTACCATCAGCTACACTCATCTGAGGTACAGCTCCCTTAGCATCCAACTGCTGTCGAGTAGGCACGTCCAAAGCTTGATAAAACAATATTATTTCTTGCATAGGGGTTAGATAATGTTGAGGACATTTCAATAATAGTTCCTTGAATCGCTCCCAAGCACGATAAGGAGTTTCATCGGGCTCTTGCTTGAAGTTATTGATAGTCTCCATCTTTTTAGCAGTCTTTGCAGGTGGACAATATCGCTTGAGGAATTTGCTCTTCAAATCTTACCATTTGTCAATAGAACCAGCAGGTTCATTCTTTAACTACCTACTAGCAGCTCCTGTAAGAGAAATAGGGAAAACACGAAGCATAACTTGGTCAATTTTTAGTTTCTCATTAGTAAATAGATCTGCAATTTCAAGGATCTTTTCAACGTGATCATTGGCATCTTCATTTTCTGATCCACTGAAAGCATTTTCTCTAAGCTTTTTGAGAAATTGACTCTTTAATTCAAACTTAGTATCATCATCAAACTTTGGTTTAGCAACTCCCGAACTATAGTCCGCTCGGGTCTTATTCATGTATTCCTCCATGGTAGTGTTTTCACCCATTGTTTCAGTTACTTCTTCTTCACTAGCTTCCTCTTTTTCAGAAAAGTAATCGAGCTCGGTTGGGCTCGAATAATCTAAATCTCTTGTGTTGAAAAGCCTTTTAAGTGAATGAAAGACTTTCTCAGGTTCGACGAAAGGTTTGGTAAGTTCTTTAACAGAGCTCTGGATCATGCACTTCCTGAAATTCAGCACAAAAGCATCAGTAGCATAGGTTTTCTGAAGTATAAAATCAGAAAACAAGTAATGAAAATGGAATACGAAAAATAAAAGAAGCTGATATCTACTGTCGATGCGACGCATCCTAGAATTAGGATGCGTCGTATCTTATTACGTTAAAGATTAAATCAGTCTTTTATTCAGAAAAATGATACGTCGTATCTGTGAAAATAGATGCGTCGTATCTCAGTTTATAAATTTGAAAAATTGTTTTTAATAAATAAATAGATGTGCCGCAACTATCGAAACAGATGCGTCGTATCTTATTAGGGTTTTGAAATGTTTTTGATTAAAAACAGAATACGCCGTATATAGGGGATAGATGCGCCGTACTTCGAATTTTAGGTTTACGCTGTATATAAAAATAAAAAACACAATGCGCCATATCTGATAAATCAGATGCATCGCATCGGTTTAGATCAGCAAAATACAGCAGTGAGCAGTAATACAGAAAAATAAAAATAAAAATAAAAATTACAGAAAATAAAAATAAACAAACAAACAAACAAACAAGAAAAATAAAATATGCAAAATATACAACGAATGCAATCTATACTAATATACAACAAAGTTAGTGGTTAGAATCTAATTAAAATACTAATCAAATAAAAAGATATTAACAATTCATTCCCCGGCATCGGCGCCAAAAACTTGATGCGTGTGATATGTAAGTGTAGCATAGGGTGTTTAAGCCTTTTCAAGTTTTAAATTTATATTTAGCCGACTTATTACTAACACACACACTTAACGAGCAGTGTACCCGATCAATATGCATATAGTGGTAAGTAGAGTGTCGAACACTAAGAATGGAACGTAATATCTAGTTGATTTAATCAGTATTTTAATATCTAAGTTAGTTTTACAATCCTAATCTAATAAAAAGGGGTCTCAGCCTGAGAGACTGGCACGGATTTAGTAAATAATAAAAGTAAAACTAATGAGAACGAATCAGCGAATAGCAATCACATACACAGATAGATAATAGAAACACGTAAGAAGACCTGTCCGTATAATTAAGTAGCTTGTCACTTGTTATATTGCTAGCTTTATATGATGAGTATCGTAATTTAATCTGTCTCGTTGGATCCTATATATCGGCGAGTAAACCCTTAATGATTACTTATGTTTATGCTACTTTCTAGACACTAGATAAGCAGGTGAGGAACATGCATGGTAGCCCAGAAGACTCAACTAAACACAGAGGTTATCAATGCACAAATATAATTCACCAAGAACATCAATCATATAAACTTTAACCGATGGGAAAGCAATTTTAAAGGGAGCAGTATGGTGGCCACAATCCCATCAATCCTGATGGATTAAAGCTTACTAATACAATAAACAAAACTACTTCATGAATTATACACATGCAGGACCTTCCTACGGCTCTAAGATCTTCGTTTGGGGTGTGTCTTGTGATGCTTCTTCGACTGAATTCGTCTCCTTAGGGTTTTCTGTACACAAAACTCGTATCTGTCTTGGGGTATTTATAGGTTCTGTCTAAGGGGTCGATGCGGCGCATGTTGAGGACAGATGCGCGGTGCATCTACTTAACTTCGCGTGGGGTCCAAGATTATTATATTATGGAATATTCGTACATCGCCTTTAGATGCGGCGTAACTTCTTTCTTAATGCGGCGCATGTTCTTTAACGTGGTGGATAGTATCTGGTGAAGTCTTTAGCTGATACGCCGCATGTTGTAAATGAGATGCGGCGTATTTTGGAGTGGATCAAGTTTATTTTTCATCGTTGACCAAAGCTTCATACGCGGCGCATGTTGTAATTGGATGCGGCGCATTCTTCAAAGTCAGGCAATAGACCAGAGTTTAGGACGACAACGAAGATTGACACCAGTAGGTCTAGGTCCACTGAGCAACACCAAATCAACCCTCCCATCATTATTGATGTTAAACCTCCATCACCACCACCACCACCACCACCACCACCACCAACAACAACAACAATACCAATAACAACACACAACAACAACCCCAACTACAACTCACATTCCACAACCATCAACATCTCATTTGAAACACATACTGACAATGTCCACATCAACATTGTTTCAAAAATCCGAGCTGATCCAGTACCACTTGTTACAACATCACACTTTCATGAAATAATGGGAAAGCTCAGAGCGGACATGGAGTCAAGGTTCACATATCAACGACAAAGTGAATCTCAAGCTGGACCGTCATCATCAACAAGAACATTATCTCTGGAACGACTCTCAGAACCCATGTTAGACAAGTTCTTAAATGATGGTTCACTAATGGAAGCTCATCCCAACATTTACAACGGTCTACTAGAACCCGAAGCTCAACCACCGGCACTAACTCGAGCTGACAATCAAATTAAGAACCTTGAGAAGCAGATGACAAAGCTGAACTCAGAGGAAATCAAAATTGTAAAAAGATTGTCATCAAGGGTCGTAGAGTTGGAAAGTCAATGTTGTCCTTAGTCACGAAGGCACAGTCAGGATGATCCCGATCAGGATGATCCTGAGGGGGAGAAAAGCGCCAAGAGACAAAGAACAACAACCACTGCAACCTTCCCATCACACAAACAAGCATCATCTCAACAACAACAACACAAATCGGGTTCACAACAACAAACCGATGATCAAGAAAAAGTGAACGTAAATAATGTTGCAGTTGAGGTTGAGACTCAAAATGAAGGTGTAGATGGTGACAAGGACTTCTGGAATGACATGACTTATCGGGAAGGTGAAATACTTCCAGAACTTGGGGGATTTGATGTTTATGATGAAGATGATGATAATGTGTTCGTAGATGTGTTGAAGGATCCGATACAAACTGAAGAACAAATTAGAGATCCTACAACAGAAAAGTTTGATAGCATGTTCTCAAATCTGCATGAAAGGTTTTGGATCAACATTCAGGAAGATGATCCCATGGAATAAAGAGTTAACAGCGTTTTTTATTCGGTTATATACAAGTTCAAAAGCGACAGATATTTCAATACAAAACTTGTCGATCAAGAAGTCTCGAAAGCTCTTGGCATGTCTACTTCTTCAACAATTGAAAGAAATGTCACCGAGAAGAGAAGAAGAGAACGCTCTCCATTATGGAAACAGATTCCTAGAATTCCCCAGATCTGACAACGCACCCTTAGTTCCTTATTTCAACGACGATCTCAAGTATATCCTTATCTATCCAAAAGAATACCAACCATGGACAAAGTAAAATGACAAAAATAACTATTTTTACTAAGTGCTTCGCAAAATGCCCAAGTTGTATAAAAAAACGAAGTACCTACAAAATCCACATGGTTTGCGAAATTTTTGAAAATATTTGGAAGATTTGACTTTGCAAGGTCAAACCTTGCGATGGAAATTGCTCAATTTTACTTTGATTTTCACACTTAGCTCAAGATATGAGAGTTTTAGATCTCTCTTTTCTCGTAAAACGAAGTTCATATGATGGAGTTATGGCCAAAATACAACAACTAAACGAGAAAAAGTTATTGTGGTATTTTGGCCATAACTTTCTCATACGAACACCTTTTTAGGTGATTCAAAAAGCCACTAAAAGAGAAAAGAGATAGCTACAACTTTATTTTTTAGCAAAGCGTGAAATCTAAAGGAAAATGGAGCAATTTGCAAAAAGTCGCAAGGTTTGACTTTGCGAAGTCAAATCTCGCAAATTTTTTAAAAATTTTTTGCAAACCTTGCAATTTTTTTAGACCTTGCGAATTTCTAGAAATTTCTCCATTTTCCTTTGGTTTTCATGCTTCGCTCAAAATATATAAGCGGTATGTCTTTTCTCGTCAAATAGCTTTTTGAATAATGCAAAAAGAAGTGCATATGAGAAAGTTATGGCAAAAAGACCACAACGACTAAACGAGAAAAAGTTGTGGTATTTTGGCCATACCTTTCTCATACGAACTCTTTTTTAGGTGATTCAAAAAGGCGCTAAACGAGAAAAGGGATATATACAACTTTCATGCTTTGAGCTAAGCGTGAAAAATAAAGGGAAAGAGAGCAATTTTCAAAAATTCGCAAGGTTTGACTTTGTAAGGTCAAACCTTACGATGTTTTTTAAAAAATTCGTAAACCTTGCGGATTCTATGAAGTATGTTAGTAAAAATGGGTATTTTTGTCATTGTTTCCTTAATGTTTTCTAACTGAGTTAAAATAAACGATAAGTAACATGTACTAAAAACACCTACTAGGAATAATTATATATAAATCATATATTCTTTGCCATGGCATATATAGTGATACCGTATAGATATTATCAATAGATATATGTCAAAATAAGGCCCAATATTAACACTTGGAATAAGCTCAACTTAATGCACAAACATTCCTAAGTCATAATGACCTGGTAAGGTCACTCAAGTCGAGTCCACACACGCGCAGACGACTGTCATCGAACTGTCACCTAAAAGTTCAAGTATTCATGTTTTAGATATAGTTATCTTTTGGCGAAAATCACTTAAGGTTTAAATGTGAATCCCTAAATACTTGCTTAATGATCAAAGAATGTTTCATCATAAACAGTACATTAAACTCTTTCATCATTTTATAAAATCTTACATAATGTTATAACATAATTTTATTTACTTCCACTTTAGATGAAATGTTTATAAAATGTACTTTTCCAATAGCAAGAATCATTTTATTAAGAAAGTGATGCAAATCATCTTGCATAGAAAGATGGATTAGCCATTCTTGCAATAATCCAAAACGAAAGAGTTAAGCATCAAATGTGTTTTTACATAAAATTCTCATTAACCATTTTGGGGCTTAGAGTGTTTAACACTTTAGGCAATCATCAAACATGTTTTGACTAATCTCTTCCTCATACATTCTAGATAGGAAATAATGCAAATAAAAGTTGAATGACACATCAAAACATGTAGAATTTGCATGTGCAGGACCCACGAATCCTACAAGGATATGTGGATACATCGAGTGAGTGCTGCGATTGGTTCTATTTTGCCTATTAAAACAAGTCATTTACTACCCCTTTTCCTCACCCTTTGCAAACAGCTTCTAGCATTACATAACACTTTCATACACACATTATCTTTGATCATTATCTTGTTTTGTATTCATTCAAAATGATCAACCACAAGAAGTGTTCAAGTATTTTGTCTTATAGTTATAGTTTTGCATTTGGAACATTGCAGTGCTATCATATTCCGCTATCATATTCCAAAGTCATAAACATCATTATACACCAAATTATAGTGAGATAGGTTAGTGTTTTAGACCTCAAAACACAAGAGAAAGGTTGGTTCTACCTAGATTAGGATTCAATATCTAGCTTAAACGTTGTACGGTTTTCTCCGCCAAAAAAGAGCTTGTTAATTTTGTGAAGTAACTCTTGAGTCGAAAACTCGGAGAGTGGATTAGGACGAAGAGAAGTTTCTTTTATTTCTTGTCTTGCATTTATGAGGAGAGTTATTTTACATACCAAACATTTCCTACATACTAAGGGACTCATCCACACCATTCATCTAAAAGGAATTCAATGGTTGAGATTAAAAGCATTTTAATATTTTACATATTTTTTATAATTTAAATATCTATTAAACTATTAATCATTAAACGAAAATAATTACACCACCGCGACGAACATTTAATTATCTTTCTATAGACTGGCACTTTAATATACTTTCAATTTAAAAAAAAATCGTTTTTTTTTACCTTTTTTTTCGTTACCGAAAAAATAACATGTGATATGTAATATCACGTGTGATATTACTATGATATTCATATCACATGTGATATTAGTGTAATATCACACGTGATTTTTTCGGTAAAAAAAAAAAAAAATGTGAAAGAAACGGAAAAAAAAAAAAAAAAAAAAAAAAAAAAAATTGTCGAAGATATGTCAAAATAACTATCTATAGAAAGATAATTATTTATTCATTCATATTATTATTACTTGTTCATAATAATTTTCAAAACTAAGTTTTTAAAAGCCAAAATATTCAACCCCTTCCTTAATAGATGTCACGGAGTAACAAAAACAGAACCAGACCACGATACCTGCTCAAACTTAGTGACCCGGCTTTTGTCAATCTTTAGGCTTTTGACCCCTTCAATTAGTGACATCACATCTCAAACACACTGACAAATAATAAACCCTTGCTTTTCTATTAAAAAATTGGTATATATTCCATGAAGAGAACCAACAACCACATACAATCACACAATCAAATAGAGTTTTCTGTTTTGCATATGAATTGAACCTCACATACAAATAATATAACAAAGCCATGAGCGTGCCAAAGACGGCTAAAAGAAAACATTACAAGAAGGGGCTTATAAATTATAAAGGCAACCCCGTTTTCGCTTTGCAACACATGCTAGCAGCCGTGGATACATATACCTACTAATGCTACTCTTTATTTCAGCAAGTGCATGCCATATTCTACCCAAAATGATAGTTTTAGAGTTCCGAGATGGATTTTCCACTGATGTAATCAACTACTTGAGTAACTGATTTGCCAAGTGCAACAGTCACTGCTGACAGATTATGCAAAAATTCCTCAGATGTTGGTTTATCTCCATCCACAATATCAGTAACCGCTTTTACAAATATTGCTGGCACTTTCAAAAGATCTGCTACGTAAGCCACCGCAGCTCCCTGAAATGAATACACAACACTTGATTTTTATACACCAACTTTATATGTAGGTACAAATAGTTTTACCATCGGATACATTGTCTGATTATAAAGTGAATCAGATTTCAATATTAAGGGGGTGATTTGTTCAAAGAAACGAACGTAATTGATATATTTTTAATATGATAATGCAATGGGTATTATCATTGCCGCTGGTGTTACTTGGATGAAATGTTAAGGAACGGAATTGATGTATTTTTACTATGATAATTCAATACTTGCAACAGAATTAGCATTAAACAACAGTAATAAACATCAAACAACACCAGAACTGAAAACAGCATCTATTATGCTTTTGAAGAATAGAATTGCAACTCACTCACGAAAATCAATAAACCTAAGCAACGAACAATTATGGATAATGATTTAAAAAATATGGATCGATTGAAGGTAAAAGCATGTACACCACAGCAAAAACCAACTAACAAAAAAGATGGATAAAGACGTAAGTCGGAAAATAAAGAAGGTGACAGGATGGCAGGGGTTTATAACATGTAAATTTTCATTCCTCCCATAAAGTTGAGGAACGGGGTATTATCTAGTATGGGGTAATGGGTGATTGCATTATCTCCAACCAACACTTCTGATTTCCATTCCCACTCCATATGCACTATAAGTCTATAACCCTAACCAAGCATGCTCTCATTAGTTCATAAAATGTAGAAACACATTCAAATTTTACTGATTCTTATCAGATCAAGTTATCCTAAAAAGATAAAGGCTCCGAGACAGTGTTCTAAAACTATATGGTCAAGTGGCCTGCTGGTGTTTAATCATCCAAGGACTGGCTAAGCAGATGAATTAATTCTAGTAGCATATCATTTTTCCTAAACGACTTATTTATTTGGCCCATTGGTACAAGTACTCAGAAAATGATTGTTATAAATACCTTACAAGCTATAATAGTGGATTGACACACAAATGAAATATGAAAATAATTGGCAAGTCACTTGATCGTCTTAAGGCTTATGTGATAGTTTTTAATTTGGCTCAAAGTAATCACATTAACAACATATGTGAACTGAATAAAATAGATAGAACAATAAGAAAATATGTTACCTCCATGTCCTTGACCACTGCATCATTTGCAAGTATGGAAGCTTCATCATGTGGTGTCATATCCAAAGAATCTCCCGTAGACAATTTGCCAACCTGGAAATTGGTCAGAATATAAGTTGACAGCCAAGTTGGAGTCAAAGGGATGTTCGATATTTGAAAAAGGAATGATGAAACAAATATATTATTTCAAATTTCTTGATCATTTAATTGTCCACAGCAGACCAGCTCAATGTGAATTCATTTTAACCATTTTATTTTCTAATAGGCAAGTGCAGTTTGCAAAACCTTTTATAATGTAGGATCTAAATCGCCAGCTACGAAGAAAAATTGAAGATAGATAAACTGACTACCCCTTATAAAAAAATATTCTCTGGCAATAGGGCAGAGCTATATTGGAAATGGACAGGGAATTTGATTTCTATAGAAGAAAAACAATTAAGTGGACTTTCAGTAACAGAACATATCAAATGCTCCAAAAGGGTGTATTGATGCATCAACCTTAAAATCAAGCTCCTTCACCAGATTTGGGGTAGAACATCCACACCGCAAACCAACCCCATAAAGATCAAAAACCTGCAGCGACAATCAGTGAGTATAAGAAATCAAGGATCGGCGTAAGGAGTTCTATTTTCAAATGTAATGAGCATGAGACATTGCTCCAATAGTATTGAGTATTATTTTTATCTCCACATTTAATTTATTTAGATGACTGGTGCAGGATTTCAAGAAGGACATATAAATTCGTTGATTCGTTAGATGCGATTTCTAGAAGGAATATATTAAGCTTACTGGGATTGGTATCCTTCTATCATGAAAAGCAACCTCTGATGCAACATACACGTCACCAATACCAGCTCCTTTTGCCTGCAAACATCCAAAGGTCATAATAATGCATAATAAAACTGCAGTTTCCAAATGTTAATTGGTTACTAAAATATGATTGACAAACATTATTCTTTTTTCATTTTCATGACAAATTTGGGTCCTTCAAAAATATCGGGCCAAAACTCCTTGCTTAAATTTAAGTAATATTTCCCTCGTATGAGAGACGATACTTTAGGAATTATCAGATAAAAGGGACATCCTAAAACATATAAAGATCAGGATTTTCATCCCAGAATAGCAAACATGAAAGTATAAGTATAATCAGTATAACACCATACTTTAAAACCACCAGCAGTGCCAGCATTTATGATCAAATCTGGTTGTAAGGCCTGAATAGCAGCATAAGTCACAAGAGATGCAGAAACAGTGCCGACACTGTCAACCCCTGTAAAAGAAATAATTCCAAAGGCATAGGTAAGTACATTTTCATGACAAACTAGAGAAATGCAGGGTATAACTAAAATAGCATTTGTATCATATTCAAATCTGCATCACATCATCTAAAGATGGTTTAGGAGATGCTATGGAACTAAGCAGCATATATAAGCATGTGATACGAACCTATCCCATACTAAGTCGCATCAAGGCACAAGCTAGGTATAGAACTCGCTCCAAAAAGCTAGCTCAAAGGAGGAGGGGACACCTAGACTTTATATAAGCCAACAAATCAATCCCATACTTGGCCGATGTGGGATCGTAACAGCATGGTCCATAACAAGATGTCAAAATTTGCCACCAAAATCCTTTTTTTGTTAAATTTTTCCTTATTAAAAGTATGTCTACGGTATTTTCTAAAAGAGTGTCCTACAACCCAATGAGACAGTTAATTATACCCAAACAACTAACACTCACCTAAAACAGCATCCTTCCCAGGCCAAATGATATTAACATTTAGACCTTTGTAAGTACCATGATACCGGACCCAAGGAGTTCCCTTTGGAAATCTGCACGATTATTATTGCAAATACAATTTAAGGTAAAGAACAAAAAACATAGAAGAAACAAAGGGTGCGTTTACTTGGGGGATAACACCCTTGTTTTCCACAAAATGTTTTGTGGAAAACAAGAAAAATAGAGATCGCGTTCAAATGAGCGTTTTCCAACAAAATGTTTTGCAAAACACAAATCCCCTATTTCCTAACTTAACAAGGAAAATTACAAAACAAATTTCTCCAACATAAGAGACACGACACCAACATATGGCAGACCATGTAAGCCATCATATAGCATACTAACTTTTTACTAAGAAAAAAAACAGGCTGACAAAGGAGCTCTTGTTATTCCTAATTAACTGAAAGAGTAAATAAAATTCACAAAAGGTGAGAATCGGAGGGAACACCCTGACCCGGGTGCTTTTTAGCACCAGCCCTAAAAAGGCACCCGGGTCAGGTTCGCATTTTGAAAATTCCGTTCTCACGGTCATGTTCCCTAAAAAATATCTTGTATTATTAGTTATATGAAAGGGCGAATGAAAACGCACAGTGAATCAGCATCTTCCTTAAGTTGAAAGGAATTAACCAGAGGTAATGCTTCCGTCTGCATAGCTAATCAAACACAATAAACAAATTATTATTGTTTGATTTATTTGTGTAAATAAATTAAATTAAAACAAGTACCAATGATGATAACAATAGTAGAAATGGGACGTTGTTGTTGTTGTTGATCAGAAGACATTATCGGCTGTTACTTTCTCAATCTAGAAACAAAACAGGCGAATAAAAGAAAGAGAGAAGCGTTGATTCAATGGGTGTTGGCTGCGTAGGCGGGTTGAGGTTTATGATTGGTTTTCTTGTTTGGTGGGACCGAAACTAGTGACTAAAATGGTTCAAACCTTGCCTCTTTTCTCCAATTTCATCATGACAACATTATTTTTATTTTATTTTTTATTTTTTTTAACTTATATTTTTACTTGTTTATTTAATAAACGAATAAATTGCAAAAATATGTAGCATGTTGAAATGGGTAGTCCTTTACTTATTCGAAAGTGCAGACGTAATGGGAAATATTTGGTGCAAATTTCGTCTATGTTTTAAAATGAAATAACTAAAATATCTTTGATTTTAGTGAAACTATTTCTTTTATTTTAGAACATTTTAGTCATTTCACTTAAGGTTCTGTATGATATTCATACCAATAGTTTGTCACAAGAACGACTTTTGCACTTTAAAAAGGTAAAAACTGTACTTGTAATATAGACATACTTTAAAGACGATTTTGCAATTTACTCTTTTTTATTAAAGAGTTAAATTTAGGATCAAGAAAGTTTTTAATCAATAAATGATATGATAACCTTTTGTTAGTTAGATACTACTTCTTATAAAGGAGACTTTAGACTAGATTTTGCATTTTAACATTTCAAAAAGTTTTGGTCACATATGCATTTCGGTTACAATCACTCTTTTGTTGGGAATACGTTTTATTTATATCAAATGTCGGTCATTACTTTTATAATAGGTTGCTTTGTCATTATTATTACTCATATGTTAGTAATACTTATTAGACTTAAGTTGTAAAGTCCATGGGCTTAGTAAAAGCTTATTTCGTGTAAAAGGAAGGAACTAGGGAGTTGCCCTAGCTTCCTCTCCTATAAATACTTATGTAATCCTTCATTTGAAGTTGTTGGTTCATGTTTATGCAATACTCTTTATCATTTATTTCATACGTGATCCTTCAACCCCCCCCTCTCTCTCTCTCTCTCTCTCTCTCTCTAACTTTCTCTCTCTAAATATAATTGTGTGTTTATCAATATGGTGTAACAAGTGGTATCAATCGCTTACTAGTAGTTTGAAGTGTGTGTTTTGGTTAATACGTAGCTTAAAGCTTGTTTTTCTTCAAATTTATGGCGTTATTCTATGTTTCTTACACTCAAATCTTGACGCTTGGAAAGTTTTAAGGTTGATATAGTGTTTAGAAGCTTAGATTTAGCATAAAGTATTAATCTTTCTAGTTGTTAAATCAGTTTCTTTTAGTTTTTCAATTCGTACCACTTTACGCATAGGCTCAAATTTCATTCTATGGATTAAAGGTTTAAACTTTATTGTTCTTTAAGGGTTTTGACGAGATTTGATTTAAAGAAACTTGTGGAAATCGTGTTTTTTATGCTAAGAACGTGGTTTGAAATTCTGGTCATCTTACGCGTAACTCCCAAAACCCTTACTTTACGTATAACCAGTTAATCTTACGCGTAAGTCTACTGTTTACGCCTAAGTGTGAATCTTCAGTTTCTTCAACGAGCAAAGGTTACTTAGTAATTCCCTAGCTTGGATAAGCTTGTGGAATACTTCGACTTGTCATATCTTTCAAGCTTGGATAAGTTTGAAAGGTTTCATTGGTTTTCTTAACCTTAGGCATAAGCCCTTACTTTTGCGCATAAGGCTAAGGTTTACGTGTAAACCAGAAGTTTACGCATAATCCAGAACTTTACTCATAAGACAGAAGTTTGCGCATAAGACAAAAGTTTACTCATAAGATCACATTTTGAACTAAGGAACTCACGCTTCACTTAACTACAAAGATCCATTTAATTCACAAGTGTAACAATGTCTCAACTACCTCACTACAACTACTTTTATCCTCAACAGCAATATCTTCAACAATAGCAGTATCCTTAACAACAGCAGTATTCTCAACAACCATATCCTCAACAACAACTATTCATGCAACAACATTAATTCTATCCACATCGACATCAAAAATTCTCTCAACAACTATACCAACAACAACCAATGCAAACCTTCCCACTCCCAGCAAAACAGCTGTAACATCCTGTAAAATCCCCTAGTCATTTGTAAATGCTAATCACCAAGTAATTTATCACTACAAGGTACTTAGCCATTTTTACGTACAAATTTTATTTTTTTATATATATTATGCAACAACAAATCAATATGTGTTAAGTGATTCACATCTCTTTATAACGAGCTCACACGCGTACCACAATATCCTAACTCACACACAAAGCAAACTCTAGCATTGTTTTGATCACCAAAACATCACAACGTTGTTTACAAAACGGGTGAGTCTACAATACAAAAGTTCACTTTCAAACCAAATCCTGAAGGTTATGGTTTTGCTCTTAGTGATGATAAACCATGTTTTCTACACACATCACTCAAAGAAAATTTAAAGTTGTATAGTGCAGAACAATTACTTGATGATTCAATTATGCGTGTTGTTGTATATAATTGTAAGGAAGAAGAGGAACAGGAAGAAGAGTCGAACAAAAATGAGCAACATTTAATATAACAAACCATTTGATTATTCAAAATTGCCTCATGTTTATGACACCTTCATTCCTCAAAAGGATAAAACAGAACAACCATGGTTCGTAATGCAAATTCATGAATCATCTTTTGATGTTGGTCCTGTTAAACTAGTGGCACAAATAAATGGCCCTTTACTAACCTCTGGTGAAGTTGCACCATTACCTAAACGATGTCTTGTACTTCGGTACTTTGATACGTTTATGGAAGACATCAAATTTTTAGAACAAGCAATTGAACATAACTCGAAGATAAAAGTTTCCATTTTTCAATCTGCTCATAAAAAAAGAAAAGAGAAAATTTTCAAACACAGTTTTTACCACACGTTCAACATTTGCGTCTTTGTGCTACACACTGGGAACAGGAACTCGAGAAAGAAGTTACATCCATGATGAACAAATTCAATGCAACTGAAAACTCGATTTCAAAACAAAAACGTCAAAACAAAGTTTTACAAAATGAACCTGATCGGCTCTTGGAAAATGTTCTAATGTCTGATATTATTTCTGTGATTATGAATTTTATTTATGAGTCTTGTAATTATATGCTTATTGATGATCACACTACTAACACTGAATTGTTGAGACACAAAATTGAGACATTAAAAAGAGAAAATGAGAGAATCATTAAACACAATGATGATGTTCAAAATAAGCTTTCAATAGAAAATTTTCAACTTAATCAGAAGCTTCAATGCTGTCAAACTCAGAGTCTTGATTTTAAATTGAAATGGCAGAGTCAAAATGCCTCGACGTCTTTTCAAAACAATCACACATCTAAAGTTGAAAATGTTGATGATGAAAATGCTGTTTTAAAATGTCAAATTTTCAAATACGAAACGGAAATCGAGAAGTTAAAAAATAAGTACAAAACAATTTATGACACTTTGAAAAAGACTCGGTCCGAACTTTTGAAAGAAAATGCCAAGTGCAGAAAAAACTGTGAAGACACTTTTTGCTTCAATAAATAACTTGAGGGTCAAATACAGGAAAAGAAACACATCATCATTAAATTAAAAGAGAGAAATTCAGTTACTTGAAAAGGGAAAGTTTGTTAACACAAATGTGATTGCATCAGAAATGTACAAAATGGACACAACACCTAGGCAAACGTCCACTAAGACTACTAATTTGAATCCTTCCACTTCTACATGAATACTCACCACTACTAGCTTTAGTAGATCAAAGCGTAAGAGCAACAAATGGAAGAATAGGATCTTGCAACATAGAAGCGGAACACTAGAAGCCTCAGAAGTAGAAGATAAACTTAGGAATTTGAATAAAACTCATGTTGCATCTGATTTAGATTCTTATTTGGCAAATTGCAATCGTACTATCAGTGTAACGAATGATGAACCTTTGAATGTTTTGAATGTTAATGCATCTTGTATGTTTTGTCCTAAAAGTGTATTATCTGGTGATCATACAAAATGTGTTGCAAACTCACTTTTATCACCTAACAAGAAACATACTATTGGCATTACCTCTAGGCCCACTATTGCTTCTAAGTCTGTGCTAGGAAAACCGCCGATTGTAGTTTCTCAAAATGCATTAGAAATTCCCATAGTTGCGAATACAACTCCTAAGACAATTCCATCACCTAGCTAATTCACTAAGAAGAAAGCACAAACTAGTTGGACATGGAAACGTTGGTTACAAAGGAATTCTAGTTTTACATGGATTCCTAAAGTCAATAATATATGTGTTTCTAACCCAACGGAACCCACAAATTCTTCGGGTTCCCTCTTTACCATCTCTCCATCTTCGTCATCTTCATGTGATGCAGGTGGTACAAATTGTTATATGAATTGTTGATAGGAGTTGTACCCGACACATGATAGGCAATCTCAAATTGTTAGTCAACTTTGTTTTAAAGTTCATCGGCACTGTCAGATTCAGGAATGATCATTTTGCTGCTATTATGGGATATGGAGATTACATCAATGGCAACATCAAAATTAGTCGTGTCTATTATGTCGAAGGCCTTGGTCACAACCTTTTCACAATCGGTCAATTCTGTGATGGGGATTTTGAAGTAGCACTTCGGGAGAAAACTTGTTTCGTTCGTGACTTACAAGGAAATGATCTAATATCGGGCACTCGTGGAACCAGTCTTTACACCATATCAATGTCTGATATGATTACTTCTTCTCCTATATGTCTGCTCTCCAAAGTACATTCAACAAAATTATGGTTATGGCACAAACGACTTTCTCATCTAAACTTCAAAACCATGACTGAACTTGCACGTCACAAACTAGTTGATGGTATTCCAAGGTTTCGATATTCAAAAGATCACTTATGTCCAGCCTGTGAACAAGGAAAAAGTACTCATGCACATTTCCCTTCAAAAAAAGAACACAGTATGGATCATGTTCTTCAATTACTTCATATGGATTTGTGTAGCCCCATGCGCGTTCAAACTATCAACGGTAAACGCTACATTCTAATAATTGTTGATGACTAATCCAGATGGACTTGTGTCTATTTTCTCCTTAGCAATGATCAAGCTCCTTCAATAATCATCTCATTTCTACCAAAATTCAAGTTTAGCTTCGTAATACGGTCAAAAAAGTTAAAACAGACAACGGAACTGAATTCAAGAATCAGACTCTTCGGTCTTATTTTGAGAAAGTGGGAATTGAACATCAAACATCCATTGCAAGAAGTCTAGAATAGAATGACGTTGTTGAAAGATGCAACTGGATGTTAGTGGAAGCTGCAAGAATGAGCAAGATTACTTATGGGCTGAAGATGTATCAACTGCATGTTATACCCAAAACCGTTGTATGATCACCAAACATGATCACAAAACCCCTTATGAGATTGTTCACAACCGCAAACCGAATATCAAACATTTTTATGTATTTGGTGCTCTTTGCTACCCAAATAATGATCGTGATGATTTTAGAAAGCTCAAAGCAAAGGCTGACATTGGTATCTTCATTGGATACTGTGAAACCTCCAATGGTTTTTGCATATGGAATCGTCCTACTAGAGAAATTCAGGAAACTATTCATGCTAATTTCGATGAGATTACAGAAATGGCTTCTGAGCACAACAACTTAGGACCCGAAACTAACCATCCTAATTTTCCTGATCAATCAGTTACACCTCTTTCACTCAACCGTAAAGAATTAGAAACACTATTTGCTCCACTGTTAGATGATTCCTTTGCAAGTCGTGCACCAGATGTATCACCTATTTACGCTGCACTACCTGATAATGCTCTAGAACTTGATACACCATGACCAACAACAACAACCGTTGCTACAGATGCACCTCCAATTGAATCTCCATCAACAGCAGAAAAAACCGCTTCCAACTCTCAACATACAGCTGAAGATCAACAACAACAACCAGTACCTGAACCTGCAGATTATGACCCAAATGTGTTCTTTAATCTGTTTGCACCGACTCCAACAGTTCCTGATATTGCAGATTCGTCTACGCGCAATTTGGACTCATCTAATATGCATACGTTCTATCAATAAGACCCTTCACCACATCATTGGACTAAAGATCACCCTTTAGTAAATATCATTGGAAATCCCTCAGCTCCAGTTATGACAAGATAAAAACTTCATACTGATGCTGAAAATTGCATCTACGCACTCACAGTGTGTCAAGCTGAACCCAAAAACATTAAAGATGCACTGACTTCTGACAACTGGATTGAGTCAATGCAAGAAAAACTAGACCAATTCAAAAGATTAGAAGTATGAGAATTAGTTGAATGACCAGATGGAGTCTTTGTCATCGGGCTAAAGTGGATTTGGAAGAACAAATTAGATGCAGAAGGCACATTGATTCGTAACAAATCACGACTGGTAGCTAAAAGATTCACTCAGGAAGAAGGAATTGATTTTGAAGAATCTTTTGCTCCAGTGGCTATGCTTCAAGTTGTACGTATTTTTCTGGCATATGTTGCACACAAGAATATGGCCGTTTATCAAATGGACATGAAAATGGCATTTCTGAATGGTCAATTACGTGAAAGTGGTCTATGTTAGTCAACCAGAGGGATTCATTGATCCAGATCATCCCAATCATGAGTACAGACTCAAGAAAGCCCTTTACGGACTTAAACAAGCTCCAAAGGCATGGTACACTAAATTAACTGCTTTCTTGCTAAAAAATCATTTTACTAAGGGTTCTGTGGATCCAACTTTATTTATTTAAAGACACAGGGAGGACATTTTAATTGTTCAAATTTATGTCAATTACATTATTTTTGCTTCTACACACAAAAAATATTCAAATGCATTTGCAAGATTAATGAAACAAAATTTTGAAATGTCCATGATGTGTGAACTTACGTTCTTCTTAGAACTCCAAGTTCATCAATCACCTCGTGAAATTTTTCTAAGTCAGTCCAAGTATGCTCTTGAAATTTTAAAGAAACATGGCATGTCAAGTTATGATAGTTATAACACCCATATGTTTGCATCATCACCAAAGCTGGATGTTGATTTACATGGGACACCTGTTGACCCTACCAAATACAGAAGTATGATTGGGTCACTCATGTATCTAACAACCATCAGACCAGATATTGTATTTGCGTTATATCTATGCTCCCGTTATCAGTCATGACCAACTGAAAGACACCTCTCTAAGGTTAAAAGAATCATTCGATACATAAAGGGAACCATTCACTTGGGGATCTGGTATCTGAAGGATTCTGGTTTTAAACTAATAGTCTTTTCAGATGTTGATCATGCAGGATGTTTAGACATACACAAAAGTACATCTGGTGGAATGCAGTTACTAGGAGACAAACTTGTATCTTGGCAGTCAAAGAAGTAGGATTGCACATTACTGTCGTCAACAGAATCAAAATATGTGGCCATGTCAGCATGTTGTGCTTAAGTCATATGGATGAGATCACAGCTAATGGACTATGGTTACATCTGTTGTTGGGTTTTGAGATTCTACTGCTCAGAATTTAACTAAGTATCAAACTATTGCTGATACGAATCTGCTGCTAGTGTTGTCTGTCTACTGCTATGTGAAACTGCTGCTGAAGAGTCTGTTGTTGAAGAGATAGAATTGTATACATAAGTGGATAATTATAGAATAGATCATGTGTATATCTTATACGTTTAGAATATTCTTATCTTGTGTAGAAAGTCATTGTAAAAGGAGGTGCCTAGGGTTAGAGTAGGTACGTATTACTTTGTTCTCATTTTCACTTCAAGGTTGTAAAACCCTAGCATTGTCGAGTGCTCGTATAATAAATATATTGAAGTGTTGATAGTTATAATAACTGTTCTTCTTAAGTTAAGCTTTAATATTCCGCGTTATAGCTTAAGTGTTTATTCAAGTCAACTTCTATAAACATCGTTTGCTCAACTGGGATCAACAAGTGGTATTAGAGCTTGTGATCTATGTCACAACTCATCATTTCAGGTCATTTCAGGTCATTTCGGGAACTTTGGAAAAACACTATTCATAAATCACTATTCATCAAAACACTATTCATCGTTTTACTATTCATCATTTTCGAGGTCATTTTGATATTCTGAGAAACATTTGGGAAATTTACTATTCACTGAACACTATTCATTTCCGGAAAAGTTTTCACTATTCACTTGCATTACTCATTTTATCGTAAATTTAGTTTACGGGTATTCAAATTTGCGTAACCGGATTGGTTTAGGTGCGAATTCATTTCATTAGTGCTAAGAACACTGCATACGGACTGGAGATAGTCTGCATATCATCATAACAGCATTTTCATGTTATACCACTCTCAGGATTTTCAAATTACTATATTCAGTACATTTAACGTTTTTACGTATAAGTATTTATAGTAAACGTTAACACCTGGTTTATACACAGCGAATATATCTAAATATTCCCACGATGGTCCCGACATATTTTTATATCTATTTTAACATCATAAAACTTATAACATTCAGTTACCCAGTATTTTGGAAATTTATTTTATTAATAACGTACGCGTACGAATATAACGACGGTTTTCGTGAAAACTAAACAATAATCACCCGATCACTCAGTAAATGTACCGAACATATTTTTAATATGTTTTTATCATTATTATAACATTATTTCATCCCGGTAAACTTCGTGGACATTTATTTCTAATAAAACCGATACCCGATCGTAACTAAAAACGCAAACTAGTGCAAATTCTTACAAGTTTTCTAATTAATTCACAAGTACCCTAACCCCCCCCTTCACCCCTTGAAAAACCAGCCCATGAGACACCCTTTTAACCCCTAGCATTAACTCCTAAGTATTTAACTAATAAACCTTAAAACCTAACTTTACCAAAAATTCCAAAATCATAATTCACTTTTTAGCAAGAACAATTTTCATCTCATCTCTTCTTCTTCCCTAGCAAACCCACGACCAAACCACCATAATTAGCTCAAGTGATCATTTTTCATAAGTTAAAACACAAAACTTGTTCATTTTACAAGCCTAATCAAGAATCAAGCAACAAAAACACAAGAAATCCAAGTATAATCATCCTATAATCATCTCATTTTATCAAGTAAGTTTTCAACTTTATTTTTTCATGGATCATCTTATTTTTACTTGTATTACATGATTTCCATGCTAAAAACCATGTACAACTAGCTATACCACCACTTATTTTGTCAAAAATGGAACATACAAACCCTAACTTTTTATTTATGAATTCCCTTGCTCTAATAACTTGGTTAGGAGTCCATGGCACCCTAAGAAGGTGTATGGTAGGATTAGATTAGCCATGTGGTGATTACAAGAGGTTTGGTGATGGTAGAAATTAGTTATAAACCTTGAAAACTTGATTTGGAACCTATTTTAGACATGCTGTCCCGTTTTGTAAAAATCTGGAAATTCAGTAAACACCAAGGAAACTTTGGCAAAATTTTTAGAAAATACTTTCAAAAACGAATCCGTAGGCGAAAGAACGGATTAAAAAGAGTCTATAACGAAGGAGTTATGATTTTTGCAAGATTGTAGACGAAAAGTATTTTTCTGAAAATGTATGCTGTTGGACGTTTTTCATTGGACAAAAAGAGACTTTAGACGTAACCCGGAGGAGCCGAGCTTTCCAAAATATATTACTACATACTAAGACGAAACCGTGGATATAAAGAACAAGTAAAACGGACAAGTAACGACAAAGATATACACGTTTTAATATCGGCTAAAACCCTTTTATATTTGACAGCTTTTATATAAATTTGGCGCAAAAACTACGAAGTGCATTTTTAAGCTAAACATGATATCAAGTACCGAGCTTTATAACTAATGTAGTATTAGTTATTACGAGTATGTTTTCATCATTTCAAGGATTACAACCCGAGTATTTCAACGTCAACATGAGAACTTACGTTATATATATATAAGTATATATATTATAACTAGCCATTTATATTTTCTAATAGCAATATTTTTCCAAATTCTTGGATTATATATTTTTGACAACACAAGTGTTTTTACAAAGACTAGAGTGGTATAGAAACATGATCATGGACATTCATAAACATCATTTGGTGATCTTAACGAGATCATGCATCATTCATTATAGGTCGCGGCAGTTAACCGATCATTGTTGTTCACTTCATTTCATATCAGTATCATCACTTAAGGTGAGTCATAGCCCCTACTCTTTTAATTGTTTTATCAACTCTTTGGGGGAGATACATGCTACTACTTGCTTACTTGTACAGATTCACATAACAATTATACTTGGGAAACATTATACTTGATAACATTATACTTGATTACATGATACTTGATGTCATACATACGAGATTGTGTTATACTTAACTGTGTTATACTAAACTGTGATGGATACATACATACATACTTCCAATGGCCCCAGATTTAGTTCTGGGCACTACCATGGAAACATATATACTTCTTATGGCCCCAGATTAAGGTTCTGGGCACAACCATGGAAGTATACATACTTAGGTGAGGTCTTCGGAGATGAAGTGTAGACTCACTACTAATTGCTAAACTGTTGTTATGAACTTATACATATCTTACTCATACTATACATTGTAGCAGTGGGTTGTGAACACACAGGTTACAAGTCTCTTATGACGGGACTTGCAACTGAGTGGATTTACGATGCCTTTGCTGTGTGAACATTCTTTATAGACTTTTCAACTGTATTAAGACAAACTCTATGAACTCACCAACCTTTGTGTTGACACTTTAAGCATGTTTATCTCAGGTTAGAAAGGCGATAGCAGGTGTGTGGAGCTGAGAGTCTTAGGGCATGCTTTTGGAGACTTTCACTTTTATCATTTTACCATTCGATACACTTTAAAAACTTATGTATTGTTCTACTTTGGGATTCTTGTTCTTGTAAACCATGACTTTTATCAATTCGAATGGTAACTTTTCAAAAACGTCTCATTTAGAGTTCGTTTTCTATATCATGTACTTTGTGCCCTGAAGTAGCATCCCAATGACACAGTCTTCCGCTGCGGTATTTTGGGGGTGTTACAGATTGGTACCAGAGCCTTGGTTATAGAGAACTAGGTTGTTTTAGAGTCTAGACTATAACTACATACATGTAGACTCTCCTCCCTATCGCCTTGCACTTTACATACACATACGCTTGCTGGTTATTTATTTTTAGACCTACGCTATTAGATACTTTGTAGAAACCGTTAGAAACTAGACTTCCCGGTGACTTTAACACTTAAGGGAGAATCCTTTGATCCTTTGTACTAAGCGTGACATTCCCTAGACGCCCATTTAAGCAACGTCTACCACTGAGATATGTGTGCGTGGTGATATGTACACTTGTGAAAGGAAACATTTATAATTGTGGTGGCCAACATAATTATAAGTGCTTCACGACACACGTGGATATATGACTATGCAGATGTAGATCAGTGTTGGCACAACTTAGGAAACAATTGGTAGCACGGTATTATATATGAGGATGTTAAGTATAGACTTTGGTTAATCAACGGTTTTCCCTCATCACTGACGTTCACTAAACCCAAGTAACGATGGTGGAAGAACTGGTGGACGTGGAGGTAGAGGAGGTGGTCACGGCATTGAAAACAATGATAACAACGACGGTGGAAATACTGATTTTGAAGCCATCATCGCTCGACAACTTGAAAACTTTCTCCCCACTATTGTCACTCAAGTTGGCGATCATATGAATAACTTGGCAAACCACGAAAGCGGAATTAACAACACCAATGGTATAGGCCAGAATGGTAATGGCAACAACAACATTAGGACCGGATGCACGTATAAGGAATTTACGTCATGTAAGCCAATTGATTTCGATGGAGTAGGAGGCGCGTTGGTGTATACTCGATGGGTTGAAAAGATGGAGTCGGTGATCGACATTAGTAACTGTGCAGCACATCAAATGGTAAAGTATTCCATGTGCTTATTATCAGGAAAGGCATTGACATGGTGGAATACGCAGATTCAAGCTAGGGGTAGAGCGGCAGCTGTAGGTATGACATGGGATGATTTTAAGGCATTACTGAAGGAGGAATACTGCCCGGACAACGAGATGCAAAAGCTGGAGGATGAACTCTATCATCACTCTATGATAGGGGCTGGACATGCAGCCTACACAGATCGATTCCATGAATTAGCCAGACTAGTTCCACACCTAGTTACCCCTGAGTCCAAGAGGATCGAGAGGTACATATATGGCCTTGTCCCAGAAATTCGTGGGATTGTGAAAACAACTGAGCCTTCTACAATTCAGAGTGCAATATTGAGAGCAGGGACTCTGACAGATGAGATGGTTAGAAATGGAAGCTTGAGGGACAGTGATAAAAGGAAGGGAACAAGCGAGTCGAACAAGCAGACTGACAACAAAAGGGCAAGGACCTTTGCGGCGACTAATTCGGGTCAGAGAGAGTATTTAGGCCAGCATCCTAAATGTACGAAATGTAACTTTCATCACCAAAAGACTGTGCCCTGCCGTATGTGTGCTAATTGCAGACAGTCTGGTCATTATGCAAACCAGTGTAGAGAACCAGTGAACCAAAAGACATGCTATGTGTGTAACAGCCCGGATCACTTTCGGAACAACTGTCCTAAGTTGAAAAGGAATTTTAACCAAGGAGGCAACCGTCCAAACTTAGCAGCAGCAATTGAAGGGCCACGAGATGAGGCCAATGAGATTCCACCCGCAATTGGCAGAGCTTACTTCTTAGGAAATCCTATCACCCAACATGTCCGCGATAGCACAACGGGTACATTCTCTTGAACAACTAGCGTATTTTTGTAGCACTTAAGTCTTAATATAGGACCTATACACAACATTGACTAATCTGAGACCTAGCAGCATTAACCTTAGTCACCCTAACATTAGAAATTTGATTAGTGTAAGCAATTCCAAAATCGAGCCAATCTTTCAAAAGATCTTTTTCAAGGATGTTGAATCCAGACCTTGATTTTTAGCTTGGTTCTAGTGACTGTTCTTGTTTGATTGGGTTGCGAAAATCAAGCTAAAAGTTAAAGTCATCACTCAAACCGATTTAGCTTAATCTCATGACTGTTCTTGTTTGATTGGGTTGTGGGCTTAAGTGAAAATCGGTTACCTAAATGATTAACCTAAAGGAGGTCTTTTGAGGACTATGCTCGGGATTGGGAAGGTTTGCCTCATCAAGTTTGACCACGAGAACATACCTAGTTGGATAGGAAACCCACATACATAAGCTTTGACACATTTAACTGATTAACATTAACTGAACTTCGGGACGAAGTTCCTTTTAGAGGGGAAGACTGTCACAACTCATCATTTCAGGTCATTTCAGGTCATTTCGGGAACTTTGGAAAAACACTATTCATAAATCACTATTCATCAAAACACTATTCATCGTTTTACTATTCATCATTTTCGAGGTCATTTTGATATTCTGAGAAACATTTGGGAAATTTACTATTCACTGAACACTATTCATTTCCGGAAAAGTTTTCACTATTCACTTGCATTACTCATTTTATCGTAAATTTAGTTTACGGGTATTCAAATTTGCGTAACCGGATTGGTTTAGGTGCGAATTCATTTCATTAGTGCTAAGAACACTGCATACGGACTGGAGATAGTCTGCATATCATCATAACAGCATTTTCATGTTATACCACTCTCAGGATTTTCAAATTACTATATTCAGTACATTTAACGTTTTTACGTATAAGTATTTATAGTAAACGTTAACACCTGGTTTATACACAGCGAATATATCTAAATATTCCCACGATGGTCCCGACATATTTTTATATCTATTTTAACATCATAAAACTTATAACATTCAGTTACCCAGTATTTTGGAAATTTATTTTATTAATAACGTACGCGTACGAATATAACGACGGTTTTCGTGAAAACTAAACAATAATCACCCGATCACTCAGTAAATGTACCGAACATATTTTTAATATGTTTTTATCATTATTATAACATTATTTCATCCCGGTAAACTTCGTGGACATTTATTTCTAATAAAACCGATACCCGATCGTAACTAAAAACGCAAACTAGTGCAAATTCTTACAAGTTTTCTAATTAATTCACAAGTACCCTAACCCCCCCCTTCACCCCTTGAAAAACCAGCCCATGAGACACCCTTTTAACCCCTAGCATTAACTCCTAAGTATTTAACTAATAAACCTTAAAACCTAACTTTACCAAAAATTCCAAAATCATAATTCACTTTTTAGCAAGAACAATTTTCATCTCATCTCTTCTTCTTCCCTAGCAAACCCACGACCAAACCACCATAATTAGCTCAAGTGATCATTTTTCATAAGTTAAAACACAAAACTTGTTCATTTTACAAGCCTAATCAAGAATCAAGCAACAAAAACACAAGAAATCCAAGTATAATCATCCTATAATCATCTCATTTTATCAAGTAAGTTTTCAACTTTATTTTTTCATGGATCATCTTATTTTTACTTGTATTACATGATTTCCATGCTAAAAACCATGTACAACTAGCTATACCACCACTTATTTTGTCAAAAATGGAACATACAAACCCTAACTTTTTATTTATGAATTCCCTTGCTCTAATAACTTGGTTAGGAGTCCATGGCACCCTAAGAAGGTGTATGGTAGGATTAGATTAGCCATGTGGTGATTACAAGAGGTTTGGTGATGGTAGAAATTAGTTATAAACCTTGAAAACTTGATTTGGAACCTATTTTAGACATGCTGTCCCGTTTTGTAAAAATCTGGAAATTCAGTAAACACCAAGGAAACTTTGGCAAAATTTTTAGAAAATACTTTCAAAAACGAATCCGTAGGCGAAAGAACGGATTAAAAAGAGTCTATAACGAAGGAGTTATGATTTTTGCAAGATTGTAGACGAAAAGTATTTTTCTGAAAATGTATGCTGTTGGACGTTTTTCATTGGACAAAAAGAGACTTTAGACGTAACCCGGAGGAGCCGAGCTTTCCAAAATATATTACTACATACTAAGACGAAACCGTGGATATAAAGAACAAGTAAAACGGACAAGTAACGACAAAGATATACACGTTTTAATATCGGCTAAAACCCTTTTATATTTGACAGCTTTTATATAAATTTGGCGCAAAAACTACGAAGTGCATTTTTAAGCTAAACATGATATCAAGTACCGAGCTTTATAACTAATGTAGTATTAGTTATTACGAGTATGTTTTCATCATTTCAAGGATTACAACCCGAGTATTTCAACGTCAACATGAGAACTTACGTTATATATATATAAGTATATATATTATAACTAGCCATTTATATTTTCTAATAGCAATATTTTTCCAAATTCTTGGATTATATATTTTTGACAACACAAGTGTTTTTACAAAGACTAGAGTGGTATAGAAACATGAGCATGGACATTCATAAACATCATTTGGTGATCTTAACGAGATCATGCATCATTCATTATAGGTCGCGGCAGTTAACCGATCATTGTTGTTCACTTCATTTCATATCAGTATCATCACTTAAGGTGAGTCATAGCCCCTACTCTTTTAATTGTTTTATCAACTCTTTGGGGGAGATACATGCTACTACTTGCTTACTTGTACAGATTCACATAACAATTATACTTGGGAAACATTATACTTGATAACATTATACTTGATTACATGATACTTGATGTCATACATACGAGATTGTGTTATACTTAACTGTGTTATACTAAACTGTGATGGATACATACATACATACTTCCAATGGCCCCAGATTTAGTTCTGGGCACTACCATGGAAACATATATACTTCTTATGGCCCCAGATTAAGGTTCTGGGCACAACCATGGAAGTATACATACTTAGGTGAGGTCTTCGGAGATGAAGTGTAGACTCACTACTAATTGCTAAACTGTTGTTATGAACTTATACATATCTTACTCATACTATACATTGTAGCAGTGGGTTGTGAACACACAGGTTACAAGTCTCTTATGACGGGACTTGCAACTGAGTGGATTTACGATGCCTTTGCTGTGTGAACATTCTTTATAGACTTTTCAACTGTATTAAGACAAACTCTATGAACTCACCAACCTTTGTGTTGACACTTTAAGCATGTTTATCTCAGGTTAGAAAGGCGATAGCAGGTGTGTGGAGCTGAGAGTCTTAGGGCATGCTTTTGGAGACTTTCACTTTTATCATTTTACCATTCGATACACTTTAAAAACTTATGTATTGTTCTACTTTGGGATTCTTGTTCTTGTAAACCATGACTTTTATCAATTCGAATGGTAACTTTTCAAAAACGTCTCATTTAGAGTTCGTTTTCTATATCATGTACTTTGTGCCCTGAAGTAGCATCCCAATGACACAGTCTTCCGCTGCGGTATTTTGGGGGTGTTACAATCTAGAAGTTGTAATCAAGAAGAATTTGTTCCTTACAAGTTTACTGTTCCAAATCAATTGCTGAAGATGGGTGACGACATACACATGGTAACTGCTTCAAAGGTTCCCATGCTCAAACTTGGAGAGTATGAGCTTTGGAAGATGAGGATCAGACAGTACATTCGCATGATTGACTTCAACATGTGGAATGTGATTGTGAATGGTGACTCTCTACCACAAAAAGGTCCTGGTGGGAAAGAGATACCTATCAAGTCTGTAGAAGAATACTCAGTGAGAAAGATGGAGATCAAGGCACATAGTATTCTCTTAATGGGGATACCGAATGAATTTCAACTGGACTTTGATGGCTGTGAGACTGCAAAAGCCTTGATGGATGTTGTGGAATTCAGATTTGGAGGGAATGATGCTACTATGAAGTCAAGAAAAAATATGTTGAAGCATCAGTTGAGAACTTTTCTGCTACAAGTGGAGAAAAGCTTGATGGTACATACAACATGCTTAATCAACTTGTTAGTCACTTAAAGCTTGTTGGTTATGTGGTTCCTCAAGAAGATGTAAACCTTAAGTTTCTTAGAAGTCTTGCACCTGAATGGAGTATGCATACAGTTGTTTGGAGGAATAAGCCTGATTTTGAAACTATGAAGTTAGAAAGCCTCTACAACAATTTGAAGGTGTATGAACCTGAGCTGACCTCTTCAACTACTTCATCTTCTCGTACTCAAAATCTTGCATTTGTATCTTTAAAGTCTAAAGGATCTCAAGAATCCCACTCTACTGCTTATGGGGTATCTGCTGCTACATCTGATGGATCTGCTGCTAGTTCTAATAATAATAATTCCATCAGTGATGCTGCCATATGTGCATTCTTGGATGATCTGACAACCAATGAAAGGTCACAGGTTCTCAATCAAGATATGGATCATATTGATCCTGATGATCTTGAAGAAATTGATCTTAAATGTCAGATGGCCATGCTGACCTTAAGAGCAAGAAAATTCTTGAAGAGGACTGCGAGAGAAGTCAAGTATTGGGCTAAAGAAAATCTGGGTTTTGACAAGTCAAAGATGGAGTGCTACAATTGCAACAGGAAGGGCCACTTTGCCAGAGAATGTAGAGCTCCAAAGAAGAATGCTGAAACTCCAAAGAAGACCTCTAAAGAATCAAAGAATACCACTACTGCATTGGTGTCTTGTGATGGGTTGGGTGATTATGATTGGAGTGACATGGCTGATGAAGAACCCAATTACTCTCTGGTAGCTCAAGTCAAGCCTAAAGTGCATAACTTTGCACTTATGGCCTATGCGTCATCATCTTCTGGATCTGACTCTGAGGTATCTAATGATTCTGATCTATCTGTGTGTTCTTTTAAATCATGTGCTGACACTGTAGAAGAACTTAAGTCTAGGAATAAGAGTCTAATAAAAGAAGTTGAACACCTAAAGCTTGATAACTTAGGTTATAAAGTAGGTATTCAAAATGTGGGAAGAAGATTAGAATATCTCAAACAGTGTGAGCTAGAATATGTAGATAGAATTAACCAACAGGATGTTGAGATCTATAAGAAAAACAGTAAGATTGAATTTCACAAGAATAAGTTAGAAGAAGCATAAAAAGATAGGGATGCAGCTCTTGCTGAAAAAGATAAACATATAGTAAGAGTAAATAAACAACAATTTGCTTCTGATTTGGTTAATAGATCAGTTGAGAGTACTTTGATGAGAAAAGGAAGTGGAATAGGCTACAATGAAGTTGCTCCTCCAGTTAAGAGTGCCTATGCTCCACCAGGAAAAGAACTATCTTTTATAAGTGAGTTAGATATGGAAAAACCTGTAGGTGAACCTAGTTCTAGTATCATAGAAACACCTAAGGTTGAAGTTAGAAGATTTCCTGAGGCTCCTATTATTGAAGACTGGAATTTAGATAGTGATGAGGAACAGGTTGAACTAAAACAAAGTGTGAAAAAGGAAGAAATTCCTGAAAAAGTTGAACCTAAAATTGAACAGGTTAAGTTTGTGAGACCTGTGTTGGGTAAGAGTATCTCTAGGAAAATGGCAGAATACAATGAGGTTCCTAGAGATCAGATGAAAAGATTTTATAATAAGCCTAGGGGTAATCAGAGAAACTTTAATAACCTAGTTTCAAATAATTTAGGTAATGAGTTTCAATTAAAGAATAAGGCTTGTTATAAGTGTGGTAGTTTTGAGCATTTGATTAATAGATGTAAAGACCACCAAAAGCCAGTTTGGAATCAATACTCAAGGGTGAATCATAATTATGTTTCAAAAAATACTCACCCTCATCCTAATAGAAATATGATTCTAAGGGCTGTGTTGTTAAGATCTGGTGCAACTAGATCTATTTTTGCTGCTAAATCAAATGGTTCTTTTAAAACCACAACTGGTTCTATTACTGGCTGTGTTGCTATTAAGCACTCTGCTGCTAGTTCAAAACTTTCTACTTCTGGGTCAAAAGTTTTAACAAATACAGTTGTAGGAAATCATTTTTATGCTGTTAAGGCCTCAGCTTGCTGGACTTGGAAAAATGAATCATCTGTTTCAAATAATGTTTCCAAAAACAGCAGTGCATCAATAGACTTAAAGAAATTTGACTATGTTGATGTACAAGGCAGATCCAAGTCAGTAATGGCTTGGGTCCCCAAGAGAAACTAATTTCTCTATTTTCATGTGCAGGGCAATTTACAGGATGAGCTAAAAGATATTGTTATTGTTGATAGTGGATGCTCTGGGCACATGACAGGAGATGAGTCTCAACTTGAAAACTTTGAGGCTTTTGATGGTGGTTATGTTGCTTTTGGGAATGATCCAAAAGGTGGAAAGATTATTGGTAGAGGAACACTAAAAACAGGGAACTTGGACTTTGAAAAGGTGTTTCTTGTGAAAGGGCTTAAGTTTAATCTCTTTAGTGTCTCACAAATGTGTGACAAAAAGAACTTTGTTCTTTTTACAGACACTGAATGTATGATCATTTCTCCTGATTTTCAGTTGCTAGATATTAAATTTGTGCTATTGAAAGTCCCTAGAACTGAAAATATATACAGTGACCATATTAAGAACATTGTTCCCAAAAGAGCTTTGACTTGTCTAATTGCAAAGGCTACTATTGATGAGTCCAAATTATGGCATAGAAGACTTGGACATCTGAACTTCAAGACCATGAACAATTTGGTGAAAGGAAATCTTGTGAGAGGGATGCCTACAAAGATGTTTGAAAATTGTGAAACTTGTGTTGCATGTCAAAAGGGTAAACAACACAGAGTTTCATTCAAGTCCAAGACTGTGAACACAATTACTAAGCCCCTACATTTACTTCACATGGATTTATTTGGGCCTATTTTTGTGAATAGTTTAAACAAGAAGTCATATTGGCTAGTTGTCATAGATGACTTTAGTAGGTTTACTTGGGTGTTCTTTCTAGATACTAAAGATGAAACTCCCGAGATTCTCAAGGCATTCATAACTAGAGTTGAAAACCTGCATAACCACAAGGTGAAAATAATCAAATGTGACAATGGAACTGAGTTCAAGAATAGTGTGATGAATCAATTCTGTGTGGGCAAGGGTATTCTAAGACAATATAGTGTTGCAAGAACTCCACAACAGAATGGAGTTGTAGAAAGAAGAAATAAGACACTAATTGAGGCTGCAAGAACAATGTTATCTGATTCTAAATTACCTATACCTTTTTGGGCTGAAGCTGTAAACACTGCATGTTTTGTGCAAAACAGAAGCAAGGTAGTTAAGCCTCACAACAAGACTCCATATGAGTTATTTCATGGAAAGAAACCAATGATTGATTTCCTTAAACCATTTGGATGTCCTGTTACTATTTTGAACACTAAGGATCAGTTAGGCAAGTTTGAAGAAAAAGCAGATGAAGGATACTTTGTTGGTTACTCTGTAAACAGTAAAGCTTTCAGGGTGTATAATAAGAGAACCAAACATGTAGAAAAGAATTTGCATATCAAGTTTAGTGAGAACACATCTAATGCTGAAGGGAAAGGACCAGAATGGTTGTTTAATATTGATATTCTTACCAAGACTATGAATTATGAGCCAGTTATTGCAAGTGTAGACATTAACAAACCTCAAGAAGAATTTGTTTTGGTTGAGAAATTGAAGATTGGTCCAACTGTAATACCCTTTCAGAAGGTTCAAAGTTCTCAAGAAGATGTTGTTACTCATGAGAAACCTAAGGAAATAGAAGAAGGCATTGAGATACCTGTTGATGTTGAAAAGGTAACCAATGAAGCACCTAAAGTTGTTGAAGATGTCTCTCCAACAAGGCCAGAAGACTCTACTACTGACTCAGAAGACTCTACTGCTAGGCCAAAAGAAACAACTACTACTTCAATCAATTCTGCTGCCAAGCCTATTGACTCTACTTCTTCACCAAAGTTTCCATCTATGGACATTCAGGGTAGGTCTTTTGCTGATCTAAACTATCCTGATGATCCAAATATGCCTCCTCTAGAGAACATTTACTATGATACAGATGATGAAGCTCTTGATGGTAAATTGTTTGGAGCAGATGCTGACATTAATAACATGGAACTCAATGTTCCTGTTAGTCCTACTACTACCACAAGAGTTCATAAGAATCATCCCAAAGATCAAATTCTCAGTGATCCAACATCATCTGTTTAAACAAGAAGAATGACTAAAGAGGAAAAAGATCTATAACATCAAAGTTTCTTTGCAAGATCTCTTCATCAAAGAAACAGTCACAAAGATCTACAAAATTGCTTGTTTGCCTATTTTCTATCTCAATTTGAACCCAAAAACACTTATAAAGCCTTACAAGAGCCAAGCTGGGTGGAAGCAATGCAAGATGAGCTTCTGCAATTCAAACTACAAGAAGTATGGACCTTGGTTGATTTGCCAAATGGGCAAAGGGTGATTGAAACTAAATGGGTTTTTAGATGCAAAAGAGATGAAATAGTAATCAGAAACAAGGCAAGGTTAGTAGCACAAGGATACACTTAACAAGAAGGCATTGACTATGATGAAGTATTTGCACATGTGGCAAGGATAGAGGCTATTAGATTATTTCTGGCTTATGCTTCATATAAAGACTTTGTGGTGTATCAGATGGATGTCAAAAGTGCTTTTCTATATGGGACAATCACAGAAGAAGTTTATGTGTCTCAACCACCTGGTTTTGAAGACCCTGACCATCCTGACAAAGTTTAGAAGGTGAATAGAGCAATGTATGGTATACATCAAGCTCCTAGAGCTTGGTATGATACCTTGTCAACATATTTGTTAGACTCTGGGTTTAGTAGAGGAAATATTGATAAGACTTTGTTTCTCAAAAGACACAAGGATGATATTTTGAAGAAGTTTGGATGTGAAGATGCTAAGCCTGCAAAGACAACCACGGAATCTAATAAACCATTGTTGAGGGATGAAAATGGAAAAGATGTAGATGTTCACTTGTACAGATCAATGATTGGTTCATTGATGTACCTTACAGCTTCAAGGTCTGATATTATGTTTGCTGTATGTGCCTGTGCAAGATTCCAAGTATGTCCCAAAGAATCACATCTCAAAGCAGTAAAGAGAATTTGTAGGTAACTAAGGCATCAACCTAAATTGGGCCTCTGGTATCCTAAGGATTCACCTTTTGATTTGGTAACATACTCAGATAGTGACTATGCTGGAGCTTTCTTGGATAGAAAGTCTACAACAGGAGGTTGTCAATTTCTTGGAAACAGATTGGTGTCATGGCAATGCAAGAAACAAACAGTGGTGGCAAATTCTACAACTGAAGCTGAGTATGTGGCTGCTTCAAGTTGTTGTGGTCAAGTGCTTTGTATGCAAAATCAACTACTAGATTATGGGTATAATTTCATGAACACCAAGATTCATATTGATAACAACAGCACACTTTGCATTATTAAAAACACTGTTTTTCATTCTAAAGAAAAACATATTAAGATAAGACATCACTTTGTAAGGGATTGTTATGAAAAGAAGTTAATTCAAATTGTCAAGATTCATACTGATAACAATGTTGCTGATCTACTCACAAAACATTTTGATGTGGGGAGGTTTCAATTTTTAATTGCTAACATTGGTATGATCAATCTTTGAAAAACTTATCTCCTTATGCTTTTGTAAAGTTTTGTAAAGTAATTATGCTGTTGTTTCTGTTGCTTCTTATGAAGTATTTTGCTAGTTAGATTTTACTCTGCTGCTACATGTTATTCTACTGCTGAGTATAACTAGTGCATATGCAATATGAGTTTGTGTGTTTTGTGATTTTTGGACTAACATTTTGCAGGATAAGTTCAAATTGATGATTGTTGCTATTTATACACAAGTATAATGTAAAAAGAACAGAACAATGTCATTTATTCCATGATGAAGCTAACATATTACAACCATTTGTCAACCACAAAAGACTACCCAAGATTATAAAAGATTGCTACATCAACATACTACATCAAAAGACAACTATCAAAGACTACATCAATGTCTAGGACATGGAAGACCAATCACCACTTCTCTTAACTTTGGCAGAGGGGGGTTTGACCTTCTTGTTCTGGGTGGTGGCCTTGGTCTTGATGAGTGAGGTCTTTTAGGAGTTGCAGGAGGATTGCCCTGTGGTTCATCCTCATTTGATGATGTGCAAAGAAATGGTGAAACAAGTTCTCTTGGAGGTAGTTGGATTGGGATCCAGGGATTGGGATCCTCTGATGATTCTGATGAAGATGGAGACTTGGGGGACATTACACCTTTACCCCTTGAAGTGCTTGGAGTCTGATTAAGATTTAAGAGATCATTGAACACAGGGAGGTCATGTTTCCGCTTCCTCGCTTGTTCTTTGGTCCTACATCCGTCGTGAGGAGGACAGAATGGTGGAACGTATGGGGGAAGTGGTGTGGAATCATCGGAAGAAGAATCGGATGAAATGTTGATGATTTCTAGGGTAGATTTCATTTTGATTATGTTTTGATTTGATTGATTGATGATTTTGAAAGATATTAGGGTTTGTGATTGATGAATTAGGGAAAGATTTGTTCCCTTTTTATATTGATCACGACATATATTGGGCATTAAATGATGAAAATCTTTGACTTTTTGACCAAGAATTACTTATGACTAGTGAACTCTGCTGCTGGCCAAATCACTCTGCTTCTAGTTGTATTACTCTGCTGCTAGTTCTGCTGATATCAGGGTTCTGCTGGTATGCTTGAAAGTGTGAGGGTGGTTGTGAACTTCTATAAACATGTTTAAAACCTAATTGAATCTCACAATTGGTTGCGCGCTCCAAATTGAAGTTCTCTCAAACCCTAACACTCCATTATTCTCTAAGTAAAAAATCCCCAATTCTCTAACCCTAATTCATGGAATCAACACGTACCTAGGCAGAAAGTCACAATAATGTTGCCTTATTGGATGAGAAGATGATCCCTGAAGGTTTCACAGACATGGTTAAATTCTTGAATGCTACGTATCTTAGGTTTGCATTAACTGTGAATCCTACTATATATATTTTTACATCAAACAGTTTTGGCTTACTGCAAAAGTCAAAACTAGGAATGGGGAAAAACATATTAAGGCCATGGTAGATGGTCAACAAGTGCTTGTCACTGAATCTTCTATAAGAGAACTTCTTATCTTTGATGATGAAACAGAGACTATGTGTCTTGCTAACTCTGCCATTTTTGAAGGTTTAAAAGATTTGGGATATGAGGGCCAACATTCTGGTTTAAAATTTCAAAAAGGGCTTCTCTGTTCTCAATATAAATTTTTGGTTCATAATCTTTTTCACTGTTTGAGTTCAAAAACTTCTGGGTGGAATGAGTTTAGTGCTACCATAGCATCTGCTATGATATGCCTGAGCAAAAGAGACCCATTTAATTTTTCAAACATGATTTTGGAAGGGATTGCCAAAAGCATCAAAGAGTCTGGTTCTTATTTACTTTATGCAAGATTTATACAACTCTTTGTGGAAACCAAATTTCAAAAGTAAGAACACATAAAGCCACTTATGAATCTCCTAAGTTGGTTCCAAAAATGTTTACTTTCTTACTTAAAAATGGAAAAGGATTTTCAGGTACACTTACAGCACTTACACCTTATATGGTGTAAATTGTGCGAACTACTCAGGGTAAAGGATCAGGAACTCCCACTGATTCCCATCACACACCCAATTTTACTGCATCTGTCACACAACCAAGAATACTCTACACCCGTAGGAAAGCCAACAAGAACACTAAGCAACCTCAGGCTAGTGTTAGAATGGATGTACCAGATGAGGCTGTCCTAGGTGATGGAGGGGACATGTTGGCAAGGGCTGTCACTACTGCTACTAGGTTAGCAGCAGAGCAGGACAGTGATAACATAAGTAAGACCCAAACCAAGGCAACATCTAGTGAGGAGGATTCTGATGAATCTGATTCCAATGATGGTAACCCTAGCCACATGGCAAATAGAGGGGGCTCAGATGATCAAACTAGGTTTGATACTGGGTTTAAGTCCCAAGATTCACCTCTTGGACCAGGTTACACAGGTCGAAATGATGAGGACATATTAGTGACTCATGAATTGATGGATAATACTGTACAAAATGACAATGTCAATGATTCACCTCTCGGACCAGGTTACACAGGTCTAAGTGATGAGACTAGTATGAAACTTATAAAAAATTTGATGTTTACTTGTACCAACCTGGAGCTTAAGTGTGATACTTTGGAGGATAAGATTCTTGGTCTTCAAACTATTTCTGATGAACAAGCTAAAATGATCAGAAAGTTAAAGAGAAAGATAAAGACTTTGAAGAAATCAAGATCTTCAACCTCATTCAGAAGATTGAAGAAAGTGGGCACATCTCAAATGGTTAGTTCTCCTGAGCACTCTGTCCCTTTCGAAGAGGATGCTTCCAAACAGGGGAGGAATGAAGAGAAGAATGTGGCAATGGGTTCAGGGAAGGAAAATTTGATGAGAGATGATGATGCTCAAGATGTGGATACTGGTAAGGTTTCAGGGGAGGTTCAACTGAATGATGATATGGTGGTGGAAAGTTCTTAAGATATGGATGGTTTTGTGGTTAAAGACAAATGGGGGAATGAAGCTGTAATGGAAGAATTGGTTGGTGTTCAAGAGAATGTGGTGGAGAAACTCAAGACTTTGGGGCCTGAGCAATTAGTAAAGGCAACAGGGTTGATGGGTGAAGCTTTGAAAACTTTAGGTGATTCTGTGGCTAACAATTTGGATACTGTTGCTGCTACTGACAAGACAAGTGACTCTGCTGCTGCACAAAATTCTGCTGCTCAAGATTCTGCTGATCCTGCTGCTAGTGAGAAACACAATTTTGCTGATGCATAAGATTCTACTGCTGGATCTAGTGACAAAGCTGCTGCTAAGGTAATGGTGTTGTTAAGTAAGAAGACAACAGATGTTCTACCCAAATCACTATCTCAATCAACAACACAACCAAGTCAATCACAACCACAACAACCACATCCACAATAACATCTCCATTACCAAGAATACCTAAAAAAGGCGTAGTAATCAGAGAACCTACTGCTTCTAAAAGACATTCAAGTCCAATTTCATCATCTGCTGCTACTGATAAAGGGAAAGGCAAGGTTATTGAAGAACCTATGTTAGATTCTGATGATGATGATAAAATTGATTACTCCCAGATTCCTTTTCATTATTGGCCTAAAGAGTCACAAATTGAGCATGATGCAGCTTTTGCAAGAAAGGAACAAGAGCAAATTGATATTGAAGATCAACAACTGCTGCAACAAGAAAAAGAAAGGACTGATAAGGAAGCTGAAGATTTGAAGAGGTATGAGGAATGGGTTAATTAAAAGATAAGAATGGATGCTGATATTGAATTCTCTAAGCTGGTTAAAATTGAAGAACAAGAGGTTCCAAAATTTGATGTTAAAGCTTGGATGCAAGAATTCACAGCAAGGAAAAAGAAAGAAGCTGCTGCTGCAAGAAGAAAGAGGAAAGTTCTCAAGGGACCAACTCCATTTCAACAGAGAAGAGAGCAAGAAAGATACCTTAAGAATATGAAGGGTTGGCAATTGGTACAATTAAAACACAAGTCAGATCAAGAGGTGTTTAACTTATATCAACATGCCAAAAAGGGAATGGATACCTTCTATCCTATGGGTTGTGCAGAAGATCAAGAACATTTTGCTCAAATGAATAAAAAGTTGGTACCTGAGAAAGCAAATAAAGCATATCTTACTGTGGCAGAGGCTATTGAAAAGGGAATGACTACTTCTAGCAGAGGTACAAAAAGAAAATGCATAAGGAAGAAAACTTTTGCTAGGAAAAAGCAGAGTATAGCAGTGCAGAATAACTCTGAATCTGATGATGATGATGAGTATGTGGAAGATTTTGAGCATATTCCTCCTGAGCATCTAAAACAATAAATGCAGGTTCTAACTATGGTGGCTAGGAGGGAAGAACTTGAAGTGATTGATGCTGAACCAATGGGAATCAAATATCCAATCATTCAAGTGAATACTGGATATCTCAACACTATTGGAACTTTTCATGATGTCAAAAGATCTGATTGGAAGACATCTAGATTTCTTAGACTTCAACAGATGTTATATTACTTTGATAGAGAGGATGTTTGTACTTTATGGAGGTTGTTAAAAGAAAAGTATGGTGCTATAAATTTTGGTGTGGGGACTTATAATGATAGGGAAGCTATGGCTGACTATATCATTTGGAGAGCTTTGAAACTTATGTTTGATCATTCTATGGAAGACTCAGAGTGGACAGAGATTAGAGGGTTCAAAGTCAGAAAATGGATGCTCTTTCAAAGTTCTGGGATACATGTTTTAGATGTTGGGTCACACACTTTATTTATGCTGATTGAGAAAGATTATCCTTTGGCATCTTGCTTTGAGATTATTTATCAGATGGTGAATGGTGCTAAGCAGCTTAAACTACAACAGGCTTATGATACTGATGATCAAGCTTTCAACTTGTTATCAAAATACAAGAAGATTCTTAGTCAACAGTCAGTAAAGAAGGAGTAGTGTGTTTGGAAGCATCCTCCTGGTGGTAAATCAAGCTTTGAAGAAACTTAATCATTTAGAAATAAATATTAAGTTTAGGGGAGGATTTAATAAGATTCCTATGTACTGCAACTCCAAGAGTGCAATTGCCATCTCCTGTAATACGGTTCAACATTCAAAGTCTAAACACATTGCACTCGATATCATTTCATCGAGGATCATGTTGAGAAGGGTACAATCGAATTATACTTTGTGGGTACTGAATACCAACTAGCTAACTTATTCACTAAAGCCTTGCCCCATGCAAGATTTTTGGAATTAGTTCATCAAATTGGTATGCGGTGTTTGACTCTAGATGATTTACAAAACTTTCTTAAAAATTCCTAAGAAAGTCAAACACCAAAAACATTTTTGTATATACTTTAACCAGAAACACAAAAATATTTTTGATTTCTTTATTATTACTAAAAAAAATGCAAGTGCAACATTTTACTATCAACACTTTGGTTCTTTTAAAACTATTTCACCATTTTTTTCCGAATGAAGTTTTATGGGGGAGTTAAAAATTTATAAATTGTACTTGCATATTTCTCAAAAAGATGTTTTTTAGTTAAGTGTGTTGGTAAAATGTTCTCCGGTTTATACCCTCCTTAAAATTAAAATTTTCTTTCAAAAGCTTGAAATAGTTTATGTCTGGAGTCGAGGGGGTATATTAATATTGTTCTTTTGCCAAATAAATGACTTAGTGTTTCTATGTTGTGAGATAAGGACTATGATTGCAAGGTTATAAGGTTAGGGGACTAATAGTGTCTAAATGTCTAACTCTTATTGATAGTCAAAACCAATTTTGACTGTGCATTTACTAAACCTGCTAAAAACATTTACTACTCCTCACTAAACAAGATCCACAAATCGATTAACAAATCCCCTAGTTCAATCTTAATTCTGTAAGTGATATTATGTTGTTAGGGTTATTATAAGAAATGGTTTTTGATTTTATCACAATCCAATGGCTAAATCTTTTGAAATTTACAATTTTTAGATTTAGGGTTTATACGAATTGGGGAAAATCATTTTTGTGTGTTAATGTTTAATGTTTATGGTGGGAATTATTAATAATCATGTCCTTAACATGTTTTTATATATTAATCATACCCAGTAATGCGAATCATTGATTTTCTAAATTAGGGTTCATTCAAACCAATTGAGGATTTCTGTTCATGAGTGTTTTGATGTAATTAAGTAAGTAGGATTGTGTTATTTAGTGTCAATGAACATTATTTGACCATTGAATTCAACCCACAAACATGTTTTGATTATAATTTATGATTAGGGTTTAAGAGAACACGTTCAGGTACAATCTTGAGTTTATGTGGTTAAAAAGTGTTAAAACTTGGTCTTTACATTTCGGACATCATTAGAAACACTCGCCTGCATGTAACAGCTAACACTTAAATATCTTATTCCTAAAAAGTGATCAAAGGGTTTTACGCGTAAGCTCTGCTGGGTCTGTTATGAGTAAATCAGTCTATTGTTGTGAATAATATCCATGTTGTGACATGTTCTTTATTAGTGGTTTGTCATTTAATTCATAGGAAAAGGCTGTTCGTAAAGATAATCAAGGTTCATAAACTGTTATGCATAAGCATTGTCTGTGGAATGCGAATTTCTTGGAAAGAAATTAGCAATGAGTTTACGCATAAACTGCATGCTTACACGTAAGATTTATTCTTACGCTTAAGGTGCAGGCTTACGCATAAGATCTGATCTTACGCATAAACTGCATGCTTACGCATAAACTGCATGCTTACGCATAAGTGTAATGTTTTACGCATAAGATGTAATCTTACGCATAAGACTTACTTTTACACATAAGCTTTCATTTTTTATGCATAAGAACCCTTCTTACGCATAAGCTTGCATTCTTACGCATAAGTCACTATTTGTGAGTGTTTGAAAATGAATTGTTCTTTGTCATTTGTATCAGTTCAAAAGGATCTCAATTGTAATGTTTTAGTGTATCTTTAAAGTTTAAGATTGAATCAAGCATAAATCATCAAAACAAGAAATTAGAGGACTTAATGTGACTTAAAATGCTTAACACTCATTCCACTGATTGACACATTAACAAGGACTAAGACAATGAATCAGACGTATACTAATAAGCTAACAAATTGTATTGTTTCAATGTCTGTATCTGTGACTCATAATTTTTAGATTACCACAATGGCTGAACCTCAAGCAAATGTAGAAACTCCAAAAAAGCTCACAATGAAAGACACATTTCCAGCAGACTATAAAAGAGTCATTGGCAAAAACAATCTCCGGGTGGAATTCAACAAGTTCACCTGCACTGAATCTTCCTGCCAAATAACTGTGGAAGCTCTCAAGCATCACCTTTACAAGTTCCTGATGACTAAGTCTGCTTCAGTCCCAGATTTCTACATTCATCAGTTCTGGTACACAATTAAGCTTGATATTAGTGAAGAATCCTTTACTTGCACTGATGCGTAGGGATTGCACCAGGCTTTACCTCTCAAGGGATCTTAAGAAGCTTACAACCCCCACCAGGCAGTGTACCTGATCGATGTAGTATAGTATAATGACAAGTACCGGGGGATTGGTCGTTCAGCTAGGAATAGTGTCGCTAGGATTAGAAAACCTAAAGACTAGGTCTAGAGATGAGGGATGATTCTTTTTGTATTTTTTAGTTTTTATAAAAGCAATTAAAAATCTCGAGTTTGAAGGAGTTGGGCGGAATTAGTTGCTAGTCAACTAACCCAATTACTAAGATGCAATCAAAATAAAATACTAGAAATGAAAATAAACTAAATTATACTAAAGGTGTGAGCAATATATGGGAGAATTGTGTTTACTTAGATTTCACTACTCCCTAGATATCTTTTACATGTTAATTACTTGTTACGGTTGCATGGATGACGGGTTGTATTCCTTAATACCATTCATGGGGTGGCGTACTTACTTCCCCAATCCTATAAGTACCTACTTTACTCCTATGTCGAGCCGGCTAAGAAGCTCCTAACATGGAATCATTAGAATTTGCTCATGCATTAAATACAACCAATAAAACCTAGTACACATCGGTTCATGTTTCCTAAGACGTTCAAGCATGTTACACAATGGAGATCTGCCAGTTTTCTTAAGCCTAACATTGAAATCATTCATCCAATACAACTATAAACAAGTAATCAACATATAATTAACATCTAGGTTTCATTACATCTAGGCAAACACATGATAGATCTAGCCTAGCATGTTGAAATCAAGACCATCATAAGATATATTCAAACAACACATAGACATATTGATTGAATTGAAAGAAGACTTATCTCAATTGAACATGAAAGGATTCAAGGGGTGAAAACCCTTGAAAATACTGTAAAATACGACCTAGGGTTTACAAAGTTCGGCCCTAGTATTCTCCACACAAGTTCCTCTTTAATGAATGAAAAATAGAAAACTATATATAGATTCTGAAAGGTGACGGCGTCAAGAACAAATTTCTGACGCCGTCATCTCGCCGCCAAATAATTTCTCGGACTGCCTAGATCTGGGTTTGACGCCGTCATGTGTATTCAAATTGTAGGCCGTCACAACATTAACTCTTGACGCCCTTGTTGTGACGCCTTCAGGTTTTCACTGGGTCGTCACGGATTTTACTCTTGACGCCGTCAGGATTTTCTTCTTGACGCCGTCAGGTACTGTTCTCAGCATGGAAAATTAAGTCTTTGCCGTTTTCTTCACTTTTATGCTCCAAAAACGTCCGAATTGCTTCCTTTTCCAGAATTCACTCCCAAAGTACCTAAAATCACAAAAGGAACGATTTAGGGCAATATTTGATTAAATTAATTCAATTCTGGGCTTAAATGACCCCCTAAAAGTGGTTCATTTTTCGCCTCATCATATACCCTTACACTTGAGATTTGCTTGTCCTCAAGCAAATGTGCTTTTATTCTAGTCAAAATACAAGTTAGGGGTCATTTAACACTAATATAAAAGTAATTACAACAAATAAACGTTCCACTAAAGACCAAAGACAAGCACGGAGGTCATATACTAGCACCTCACAAATAGTGTTTAGATACTCACATCTCTCGGGTGTAATAAAGTAATATCACAATATGGAAATGGAAAACATCTCTCACTACCTGTCATAGCAAAATAGATTACCATAGGCTTGGGAAAGGATCAAACCTCCACCACATGGCGTAAGCACCTAGGATAAACTATCAAAGAGGTCTTTTAAAGGGTTGTAACGTTAGGTGTAGGGATATGGAATACACGATTTGGTTGGATATAGGTAGTCTTTACTGGTGGCGAGTTAACAATCTTGGTTAATTACATGTACAATGTGGCGTTGCTAAGCCAAGACTAGACTCGACTTAAGCTAATAAATCAAAAATAACAAAAACATAAAATGAACATAGAATGAAAAGGGATGGTAGTCCGTATGTTTTTCTCTTTTTTTTTTTTTTTTTTTTTTTTTTTTTTTTTTTTTTTTTTTTGCGTACACTCTTACCCTACCATCCAAAATAATACATCGTAGGGAATGTAAACTCCCCTTACACTTGAATTTTTACATACTTTACAAATAACTAATCTAATGACTGGAATTAAGATAATCTAAACACTTGGAGTAATTTTAAGATTAATGTACATATAGGGGTAATAAATGATGTTCTTCCCCATCACTCCATAAAATAAGTACTTTACCCATGAGTCCCAATCGTCCCAAAACAATATGTACAAGGATATGACTCGACTTAGCAACCATGTAATCAATTAGATAATTAACTTAGGGTTTAACAAATAACAATAATGCACTAAAGATGAGTGCATACACGGAAGGCTAAGGCGATTTGGTTGTACATTTAAGTGGGGTGTAACAAATTCTTCTTTTAAGTAAGATGCTTAAAGTTAGAAACGAAAAGATAGGCTCGGAGGGGTGTACTAGGGGTTTCGTGTACTAAAAATGAGTACAACGCTAAGGTGTGGGAAAAATTAATTGACTTAACTAGCCAAGTAATATGACTTTAATGGTCAAGTAATTATAATACGGGTTTAACACAAGAGTGATCCTAATGCCTCTTATCATGTAGTAAATCCTACTATATGAATGTAGTCTCACTAGCGGTCTCAGGATGCATCACTAACACAAGTTCTAGAATCTAAATGCTACCGGTACACTCATAAGCACTAATAGTAAATGCTTTTCCTATCAAATCTAAAGGCGAACCTCACATATTTGGGTGGAAAATTTTTCTGAATAGTACGGTTTTGTGCTAGTCATACAATCTCCTATCCATGAGACGCTTGCTATGGCTAAAGTTTCACTCCTAAATGTTGTAAAAAATTTTAAATTTGGCGCTAAAATTACACTAACAAGTATTTCTCATAGTTTTATTACGCATGTACCATCAAACAAACAAACTCAAGCGAAAGTGTATCTGTAAGGTATCATCATTTTACCCTCCCCTTACACTTAGGATGAACATTGTCCCCAATGTTCAAGTAAAGAATGTAAAAGTGACATAAGTAAAACGAATGAAATCAAATACTCCCCTGATTCGCTCGGTATGGATAATAAGGTGGCCAGGTTAGATCTTCCTCCAAGAAAATGAACAATCAAAGCTTCCATTCCAGAATATAAATCATCTTCTTGTCATACATAACCTGTAAAACCTGAGAAAACAGACAAGGCAACCTCGCATAAAATCGGCGGCAATCTATTTATGCTAACAAATCCTAGAAAACAAAATAAGATATAATGCTTGTGGAATGATGTTTGCAAATTTCCTAGAGATTATAAAACTAATGATTCAACAAAAACTTTAAGATTCCGTTAGAAAAACAAAACTGGTAAAATTTCCAGATTTTTACACGGGACGCCGTCAAGAGTAAAACTCGTGACGCCGTCAAAATTGACCTGCAGAAATTTTTATGTCAAGTTTCCGGAAAATTTCTGGAAAAACTTCATCCTACTTCCTAGAAAATCCTGCAAAACATCATTATGACTCGATACAAGCATTTGACTCTAACAAATAAGAATATACATGTTCACTTAATATTGTGGAGGATCATGATTGGTTTTGTTTCTTAAAAACATATTTGGGGTTTCCCCTTACACTTATCTTTTGCAAAAACACCTTTGGATGAAGTTAAGACTAAGCCAAACAACAAAACAAAGTATTTTCACTATTTTAGTTTTGAAACATGATCTACCAACAATAAAAATAAAGCATGCATACGGAAGCAAATAACAAATAAACAAAAATAAAAATCACACAAAACATGGGTTGCCTCCCAAGAAGCTCTTTTCTTTATTTACGAGTCTTGTAGCTAGACTCAAGGTCATGGGTTACTACGTGATACGGGTGAGTTCCTCATTGAGGACATCCTTGGGATCAAACTTAGGTTTTAACTTCCTATCGGTTTTCTTAGTACGGTATGACCTTTCAAACTTTTCTCCATCCGGATCATACAAAGTCATCTTCATATGCCATGATCCGTCACCTTCCTTAGGTGGCTTGTCCCACCTCCATTTACACTTATCTCCCTCTCTTTTCCACTTATTCATCTCTATATTAATAGGCATTACGCTTAAGAACTTAATCATCTTCCTAAAGACTAAGGGGTCCTCAAAAGGGTCTTGCTCTTCATCTCTAGCTATGAGTTATTCCACCGAATGTGTCTTATCGATGAAATCTTTTTCTAGATAGAATGGGCGTTAAGGTCCTATAAAGTTCCTTTCTATCCAATGTCCATATCTAGATGGTCTCCTATTCATCTCTACCCAATGTGGTGTCGGTTCATCCTCACAATTGTAGCTATGTTTCTTAACATCATATACCGACCAAGTATCGCCCTCACCTACCGCTATCTTAGACTCCTTACAATCTATCATGGCGCTAGCGGTTGCTAAAAATCATCTTCCTACCAACAATGGGCATGTAGTGTCACTAACCATGTCTAGGACGTGAAAATCCGCTAAGATAGTTAACTTTCCTACGTGAACAACTACATCCTTACTCATTCCAACCGGGTGGGCAATACTCCCATCCGCTAGACCAATTGATACCTCCGTCTCCTCTAACAAGCTTGAGAGTGGTGAAAAGGGATAAGGGAATCAAATTGAGGCTTGACCCTAAATCGGCTTGTGTGTCGAAAGCTTCGGATCTTCCTATCTTACAAGGCAAAACAAATATACCCGGGTCATCAAGCTTTTTAGGCAACTTGTTTTAAACGAAGGCGGTCCCATTTTTACCTAGTTTAAACTTCTCATACTTTTCTAGGAGGGCACTATAGTAGGAGCACGGGCTAAGACATCAATGACGGGGCGTTCAAGGTGAAGCTCCTTGAATTCATCATCAAGGTCTTGCGTAGGAGGTGCTTCAACTATACCTTTGACCGGTTTTATATCGGGTGTTTTATTTGATTGGTCCTTTTGAAGAATTTGGTTTTGTTTGGAACACGTGCTCATTGATTTAACCGAGTAGTATTGCGGACAAGAAGTGGGTGACGAAACTGATAATATAAAATTAACGTTTAGTTTCGGGTTCTTGACCGTGTCGCTTGGGAGTGCTCCCATTTCTCGGTCATTGAGGACTTTCAACAATGTGTCAATTTTGGTGGTCATCTCGCTTTGCTTTTGTTTGAAATCGGCTTCAAACTTAGATATGCGAGCTTCTTGAGATGCCATAAATTTAGACATCAATCCTTCAAGATTGTTGGTACTACCATAGTTGTTAGAAGGATTGTTGTTGAAAGTACGGTTTGGGTGATTTTTCCACCTAAGGTTTGGGTGATTTTTCCAAGAAGGGTTGTAGGAATCACCATACGGGTTTGGCTCGGGTTTGAAAGTGTACCACTTATCTCCCGCTTCGTCGGTACGTGAGGATGCGTAGTCTGCAAAAGCTGTTCCGGGGAATTCCACACAATCACGAGTGTCATGGGGACTACTACATAATTCGCATGAAGAAGTGATTTTGTTCACTTGGCTTGAAGGCTTAGGAGCTTTGTAAGATTTCATGAGAAACTTGACTTGGTCCTCAAGTTCCAAGATCCTACGGTCGGGAGTGCTAGCATTGTTCGAAGGAAAATATATTGCCTTGACCGTTTCGTTCAAATCACGAGGATCATTCCAACTTTCGTTGTCATAGAGAGCAAGATCTTCTATGAGTTCCCATGATTGTTCCGTACTTAGATCACGTAGCTTACCATCGGCCGATTGGTCAATGGCTCGCCTTGTGGAGAGATCGATATGGTCATAGAAGATTTGGACTTGGAGCCAAAGATCAATGCCATGATGAGGGACTTTTTGGAGTAAGTCCTTGAAACGAGTCCATGCTTCATATAGAGTTTCATTTTGACGTTGTTGGAACATCAAGATGTCATTTCTAAGCTTGGTAGTTCTCCTCGGTGGGAAAAATTGAGCAAGGAAACGAGTGGTGAGATCATCCCATGTGATGATGGATCCCGCGGGTAAACGCTCAAGCCATTGACTAGCTTGATCACGTAGAGAGAATTGGAATAGGCGTAATCTGGTTGACTCTCTAGTTGTAACATCAAGGTCTATAGAATCTACGATTTTAAGGAAGTCCTTGAGATGTTGATTTGGATCTTCGGAACGAAGTCCATGGAATGCACATCCGCTTTGCACCAACCGGATGGTGTCGGATCGCAAGGGAGACACATTGGCTCCGGTGAGCTCAATAGTGTTTTGATAGCCTTGGTGGCTAGGTCGGGAATACTCTCCTAGGGTTCGGGGCCTAAGACGTTGGTTAGATAGTGGTGGGTTTTGTTGTGGAGGGATGATGGGTTCAAAGATGTTAGCATCGTCCATGATGTCGGATGGCGAAGAGTTACAAATAAAAACACGAAGAAACAAGATAGACTAAAGAGAACCTAAAAATAAAAATAAAATCTTACTAGAAAGGAATCTAGCAAGTAGACCTAATAAAAAGAAATTCTAACCTAGACAATAACTATTCCCCGGGCTGCGGCTCCAAAAACTTGATGCGTAGGGATTGCACCAGGCTTTACCTCTCAAGGGATCTTGAGAAGCTTACAACCCCCACCAGGCAGTGTACCTAATCGATGTAGTATAGTATAATGACAAGTACCGGGGGATTAATTGTTCAGCTAGGAATAGTGTCGCTAGGATTAGAAAACCTAAAGACTAGGTCTAGAAATGAGGGATGATTCTTTTTGTATTTTTTAGTTTTTATAAAAGCAATTAAAAATCTCGAGTTTGAAGGAGTTGGGCGGAATTAGTTGCTAGTCAACTAACCCAATTACTAAGATGCAATCAAAATAAAATACTAGAAATGAAAATAAACTAAATTATACTAAAGGTGTGAGCAATATATGGGAGAATTGTGTTTACTTAGATTTCACTACTCCCTAGATATATTTTACATGTTAATTACTTGTTACAGTTGCGTGGATGAGGGGTTATATTCCTTCATACCATTCATGGGGTGGCATACTTACTTCCCCAATCCTATAAGCACCTACTTCACTCCTATGTCGAGCCGGCTAAGAAGCTCCTAACATGGGATCATTAGAATTTGCTCATGCATTAAATACAACCAATAAAACCTAGTACACATCGGTTCATGTTTCCTAAGACGTTCAAGCATGTTACACAATGGAGATCTGCCAGTTTTCTTAAGCCTAACATTGAAATCATTCATCCAATACAACTATAAACAAGTAATCAACATATAATTAACATCTAGGTTTCATTACATCTAAGCAAACACATGATAGATCTAGCCTAGCATGTTGAAATCAAGACAAGCATAAGATATATTCAAACAACACATAGACATATTGATTGAATTGAAAGAAGACTTATCTCAATTGAACATGAAAGGATTCAAGGGGTGAAAACCCTTGAAAATACTGTAAAATACGACCTAGGGTTTACAAAGTTCGGCCCTAGTATTCTCCACACAAGTTCCTCTTTAATGAATGAAAAATAGAAAACTATATATAGATTCTGAAAGGTGACGGCGTCAAGAACAAATTTCTGACGCCGTCAACTCGCCGCCAAATAATTTCTCGGACTGCCAAGATCTGGGTTTGACGCCGTCATGTGTATTCAAATTGTAGGCCGTCACAACATTAACTCTTGATGCCCTTGTTGTGACGCCTTCAGGTTTTCACTGGGTCGTCACGGATTTTACTCTTGACGCCATCAGGATTTTCTTCTTGACGCCGTCAGGTACTGTTCTCAGCATGGAAAATTAAGTCTTTGCCGTTTTCTTCACTTTTATGCTCCAAAAACGTCCGAATTGCTTCCTTTTCCAGAATTCACTCCCAAAGTACCTAAAATCACAAAAGGAACGATTTAGGGCAATATTTGATCAAATAAATTCAATTCCGGGCGCTTAAATGACCCCCTAAAAGTGGTTCATTTTTCGCCTCATCATGCACGTTAGACAAACATTAAGTTATGGTGTATGTTGATTCTCTTCGCTCTATATTTCTCTTTCTAAATCTTCGTCCTACTGAAGAATACCACCCAAATCCATCAGAGAATGAAATTCTTGAATTTTTCAGAGAAATTGGCTATGATGAATCAGAAGGGTTTGTATCTACTCATTCAAGAGTGAATCTCAAGAATATGCCATAACCTTGGAGAACCATGTACATCATCATTGCCAAATCCATTTCAGGAAGAGACAGTGGGCATGAGCATCCCAAATTACCTCATCTTCAAATTTTCTGGGCCATGGTCAACGTCAATCTGATTGACTATGCAAACCTTATTTGGGAAGATCTTGTCCAACATATTCACAAAGGTGGCAACAAGATTCCTTTCGTCCGATATACAAAACTGCTCATTCATCACTTTATTAAAGAATTTGATGATATTCCTCGACGAAAAGATGATGAGGACCAAAAAAATATTAAGAATGAGCATGCACTAAAGGAGATCATGATATTAGGAACAATACTCGTAAACAAGGTTTACAACTTCCTGACTGTCTTCTCAAAGAAAAAGTCAAAGCTACACCATGTTACAGATATTATCAAAAGGCTTTACAAGAACAGAAGGTCGGATTCTTTGACGAAGATACTCAAGCTTCTTCTATCAAGACAAGAGGTCAGAAGGGAGGAAAAGAAGGAGGGTACCTACTAAAGTCACTGAACCAGAATCTTCTCCTAAACAATCACCTCAACCATCTGATGAATTTTGAAACAGAATCTTATGAGCCAGTAGTCTACAAAGAAGCTCATGCAAGTGAAACATTGCTTATAGAAGAAGTGAAGAAAAAACAGGCTGAAGATGATGAAATGACGCAGAAATCTTACGAAGAGCTTGACAAAAAAATTGATGACTACTGTGCAGAAACGAAGGTTGTCAACGAAAAGATGTTGAAGCGACTGTTGACAAAAGAAAAATCAAAGCTAGAGGACAAGAGAAAGCTAAAAGAGCCAATAACCGAAGAACAATTGACTGAAGAAGAAACCAACATTGACTTCGGGCTAACAACTGAAGAATTAAATGAAAGAAATCTCAAGCTTTGCCCCCAACAAAGCAGAATAATGACATTTGAGGCAGAACAACCACTTCCTCTTCCGGTTATTCAACCCGGTGAGGAAGGAGGTTCCAGCAGTGCAACCCAACCTCTTCTAGTTAATCGACCCAGTGAGGAGAAGGTTCCCATCAAAGCATCCGATTCTAATCTGGTTAATCAACCAGTAAGGAAAAGGATTCTAGCACTTCACATGTCGTTTATAAACAACAACAAGAGACACCTGAGGATGAGGAAATTAATGATGCTGAAGATGAAGACAAGGAGGAGAACTTATTGATAACTGATGAAGATGTTCAAAAGGCTGCAGAAGAAGTCGCTTTGAAGGAAAAAGCTAAAGAAGAAGAAGAAGAAAAGAGACTGAAAGACATTGAAGATGCCAAATTAGCTGAAGAAGAAACATTACGTGATGAAGCTGATAAATACATTATTGACAATCCCGATCACCAACCTGAATTTCACATCCTTCACAAAGACACTTCCGTCATTCCCGAATCATCAACTCAGTTATCACCTCCACCAACACAAACAACATCAAAATCAACATTCAAATATATTAAAAAACCAATCAACACGCTATTCTTACAAGCATCAATCAAAATAAAAAATGCCGTAAAGAAAGCTCGAGTGAAGAGACGCAACAAGTTGGAAGACATAGTTGAAACTCTTATGAGCCTTGTCACAGGTTTAACCAATCAGCTAAGTGATCTACAAGAGACAAAGCAAAAGGTTGATGATTACTTGTCAAAAAGATGTCCAAGCTAAAATGGATACGTTGATCAAGAAGTACACTAATGACTATCTAACATCAAATCTGACAAAAGTCACCTCAAAAGAGGTGAAACAACTCCTCAAGCCATTGAAAGATCAACTCCATCAAACCATCAGACAAATTGTCAATGAAGTAATTTCTTCAACTCCCATCAGTTTTCACACAGTTCCAGCACCAAAGGAACTTACATTTGAAGACCTTCAAATCAAGATGTTTGAAAAATTGGCTGACAAGATAAACATGACTGTGGAAAAAACAACAATCATGAATGCTATCTTGGCTAACTTGTCCAAAAGTCGTGTAAAGAAGCTACTGACACTTAAAAAAGACCTAAAGAAGATGAAGACCCAGATCCAAACTTACAATCAAAAAGACAAAAGTCAACCAGTGGGCCTTCAACTTCTCATCACGAACCAGTGAAACCTACTTTAACAACAACTACACCCAACCAACCTAAAACATCCGAGTTAACACCTAAAGCAGATGACCACTTTGTTTACACAAGTAGAGAAGACTTGGAACAACCTGATCCTCAACATCACACAAAACCTAGACCATCATCAACCTCAAAGATTAGAAGACGTTTAAAAGACAAGCAGCCAAAACTTGTCGAATGGCTTGACCACGACAACACTGCAGAGTATGGATGGTTTGATGAGATGGTTAAGGCTCAACCTCCACTTACTGATGATCAACAACCTATAGATGGTCGAACTGTGGAACATGTTTAGATGATAAAGAAGGACTTTCGTCTTAAGAAACTCAAAAAAAAGAGCTCCGAAGGATCAAGAATGCAGCCTTCAACCTTCTAAAAGAACCATTCGGGAGCGCAATCGAACTTGAATATCATCTTGAAAACATTGCTCGAACAATGTCTAATGATATTGATTGGCTCAATCCTGAGTTCAATGTTAACCACACCTCAAAGAAGCCAGGACCGTACTTCACCAATTAGACTAAGCCGTTACCAATGGTGGGAAAACCTCAGCAACCAAGGATCCAATTTCGCTTCTTCTTCAACACATAATTGGAATTCTTAGAACATGGGAACTCAACCGAAAAGAAATATGCAACCTCCCTAACTTATTGAATCACGACAGCAAGGTTCTTAAACATCGTAATTGAAAAAGATGCATCACACTTGTTTGTCGATGAACTTGTGGTGTACTATCGAGATGCATTGTACAGGATTCATCACTGGCTAGCTAAGCAATATGTTGTTCCAAAAAATATCACGTCTACAATAGTATAATCTTAGAGAGAAAGTGGGTGTGGACACTTTAGAGAAGAGAGAGAAATGAGAGAAATATAGGAAAAGTCTCGCATGGATAGAAAGAATGCACACCTCATTTCTCATGAAGTAGGGGGTATTTATACCCTTACACATAGCCAAGCATACTATCGCGGGAATACAAGGACCGCGATAGGTATGTGGTGTTGCATGTCTAACAAAATTACACAACGTTATCCTAAACTATTACAAAAGATAAATAGAAGTCCCTAACAAATGATTACACTTTTCTTGTTCCAACAATCTCCCCCTAAGGGTAGATCATTCGGGTCTTCTATTTATGGGCTTCCTTTCAACTTTATCTCTGATATCCAACGCATTTCTCCATGAATCTCCAAATAGTTTGAAGTCTAAGTCTTTCATCAATAAACTGAGCCATCAATCCCAGCTTTGCCCCTTGTTCTTCATCAATCATACCAATCACAGGCCGACTACGGTTCAACAAGTCATTAATACCTTTCAGAACCCATTTTAACGTACCAGAGCTGAACTTTGGGATCTCATTTGAGATTATTAGCCTCTTAACTCCTGATGCATTTTCATAAACAATACCGAGCTTAAACAAAGGACTCTCAATGCATGTCCATGGCTCGTGTTCTTCAATTCCAGGAAATGTGATCATTGGATGAGTGAGGTTGACCTTTCTTTGTAGACTTTCAACTCCCATTTGGAAGTCTTCAACATGTACCAAGGATAATTGTGTCCTCATGAAGATCTTAAGAGCATCTTTGATGTCGTCATCATTTCCTTGTTCATAGATGTAGGTAATATTTGATACATACATGTCTTGGATGTCTTGAGGACGGAGAAGATGAAAATCAGCTTCATGAAAGACGTAGTCTAGGTTGTCGTCTCTTCTTACCGCAAAGTTGATGAAGCCATCAGTTCTGAATTGAGATGACGTAACGTATACATGATGAACTATTCGGTGTTTAGTGAAGACACTATGGCGAGGAGCTGAATCTCTATATCTTGTTAACTGCTGAGCTGCCTCGTTCATTCCGGTAATTCTCATGTATGCTTCTACCTTGTATTCGCTTTGATCAATCTCATAAATGATGAACTTATCTCTATAAATACCTGCCTCGAGAAATCCATCTCCCCATTCTTCAAACATGAGACTTGTGGAAGTTGAAGTTCTATACTTGTCATTTCCAGAAATGAGATAATGTAAATCAAAGTTCTCGTACTATGACGGTTCTGGAAATTTAAGTAAAGGATGACTTGCAACTAAAGGAACGGTTCTGTCGGTTTTCCTAACAAGCTCATGATCATATACATCCCTGATCCGTGCATCCATTAATATCTTTCCGTAAAGTTCATCCGTCACATGACTTATGATTCCTGTTAAACTTACCTAAGGAAGATGCTTCGGGCTTTTCAACCGTTGGCATCTGTATTGGTTCGTTTACTTGTGACTTTCCTGCATCTAAACTCTTTTCACCTATTGCTGAATCACTACCACTAACCTCTTCCCTTTCATCTTCACTAGACTCATTTGTAGCAATAGTTTCTTGATCCTTTTGTGTTTCAGAAGATCTTGTTCTTGTAGACTGCCTGCTTGATCTAGACATTGTGGAGGTTCTTTGTGATGCTGAGGCAGTTTGTCTAGTTTGTCTCAATCTCTTAGAACATCTCTCCCCCTCAGAATTATCTGAATCCGGGTCATCCTAATGGCATTTACGAGATTGTGTCTTGCATGTTTGTTCCAATTCAAATATTCTATCATTTAGCTGAGCAATTTCTTGAAGCAAAGCTTTGTTCGTTGTCCACAATGTTGAACGTAGACCAGCCAAATGCAGAGAGTTTCATTCAGATTATGTCATTTAGCTGAGCAATTTCTTGAAGCAAAGCTTCGTTCATTTACTTGTTGTTGTTGTTGTGGGTGGTGGTGGTGGTGTTTCTGTTTGTTGTTATAGTTGTGGAGTAACCGAGGGAAAATGTAATGGTTCGGTCTCACGAAGAATTACTGAAGGTAAACTTGTCGCTGTGTCAATGAATGACGCAGGATTTGTTCGTTCAGGTGAGACTAGGAGCTGGTGTATCTCCGATGACTTAATGACACTACTGTTGTCTGATTCTATCCTAATCTCCTTGCTACCTTCCTTCCTATGTGTTTTATCCACCTCCTCCACTTCAATCTCATCATTTCCGGCATTGTCTGTGTTAAAATCAGACAATGTCGTTTCAGAGTCTTCCTTGCTCCAATTTCACCACTTCCTATATTTTCTCCTTTGCCCCTTATATCACCCGACTTCTGAATGCCATAAAGTCTTTGTATTCTCTTTCGGATTTTATCCCCGGTATCAATATTCTGTTTCTTACTCCCCGTCTCTAGTCCTAATTGGGCGCTAGATTCTAAATTATTATGCGTTTTAGGGGTAGGTTTACTCGGTTTTGAGCGTTCCATAGAAACTGAAGATCTACTTATGTATTCCTTGTACGCCATAGAGCTCTTGTCAGCAAGATCTAGCAACTCTTGTGGAATGGCCATTGGCGGCTTTGTTGTTGCATCTTTTGTCAGTTGAAGATTTTTATTAACTTTATCGTTGGCACGCACTTCAGGCAACCTTGCTGACAATTTGTTTGATTTCATCATATCTCTAATAATAAGTTTGATGAATCTCACAAAAGGAATATAGTCACCCTTCTTCTTCTTCTTGGTCTTTTCTTTCTTCTTGACCAATTCAACTAGCTCAATCTAGATTAAAGAAGCATAGTCAAAATGGCATTGGTTGACAACGCCATAGAATATTTGATATATGGATTATCTTCTCGCATCAATTCTCACTTCTTTGCCTATAAGACATCGATTTAGGATTGAGAACATCGTTGCCCATAAGCCTGGGAGACACTTTCTCTTGAAGTCAGATGTTTTCTTGAGCTTAATGATGTCATTTATCAAAGCCAAGTTCCAGGAAGAAATTTTGTAATAGAGTGTTTCCTGTTAGGACTTCAGAGCCATGATTGTTGTTGGATGTTGCTACTGGTAAGTTTGGTGCGCATCTGAGTGATTCACTTGTAAGCTTCATTTTGTATCTGTCCACAATAACTTCCAACATTGTAGGTTTTGAGTCTTTCACAATATCAATTATGTTCTAGAATTGTTGTATGTAGATTTGAAGGATTTCAATGGCGGTTTTGTTAAGAGCAGGGAATATTGGGTGATTTCGTAATATTTCAACTATGATCGGGAGATCACAGTTGAAGTGGTATGGGTTGAACAGGTAGTTGCTGTCACCATATCGTATATACTCCTTTTCAGGAAGGATTTGCTCTGGTGTGAGTTGTGGTTGTTGTTCTGTCAATTAAACTGGAACTTCTTGTGGTTGTTGTTGTTCTTGAGCCATTTTTTTCGTTGATTTTGAAATGATATGAAATTGGTAAGTATACGAATAATATGAACATTTTGTTTTTCATTCTGTCTGTTTTTATATGCTCTGGCATTTCTTTTTTGAGCATATTTCTTTTTCTTTATCTTTTCTTATGCTTTCTTGCTTTTATAGCATAAGCGCATGCTCTCTTTTTTTCATGCCATTTAATTCTCTCTTTCTATTTTTGTTTTCCTCACCAAAAGTTTGTTTTGTTTGTTATACTTTTTCAAAAGATATTTAGGTATAGATATAACGTTGTATTATATTGCTCATGCTTTAAAATAAATGTTTATCTGACCTTTATGAAGTTTTGGGAAAAAGTATCAACATTTTTGTCAAACTTAAGTAATCTAGTTACGAAACAAGAAAACTTGTATTTAGGATCAAAAAATTTATAAAGAAAATTTAATTGCACGAGCGTGAGATTTTGTTACAAAAGATAATACTTTAAACTCTCTATTACATTGCCTAGTTAAAGAAGTCCATTATCAGCTTTTAGGTGATAACTATTCCGAATAACTATTGTTAATACAAATAATATCAAAAAACGTTATTCGCATTATTCGGTCTTCTCGTGTTTTGATAATCACAAAATATAAAGACATGATACGTAAAGTTACGGGTTATAAGTTTTTAATCGAGGAAACTCGTTTCTTCTACGTAGCTGCTTCAACATGACTTCAGGTATGAACAAACTTTATACCGTCATTAGTTAAGTGATCAAAGAATTTAATTTTCACTTAAACTTACATTTTTAAGTTTGACAAAATGTCACAACTCATCATTTCAGGTCATTTCAGGTCTTTTCCCGAACTTTGGGAAAACACTATTCATAAATCACTATTTATCAAAACACTATTCATCGTTTTACTATTCATCATTTTTGGTGTCAGTTTGACATTCCGAGAAGTATTCAGAAATTTTACTATTCACTAAACACTATTCATTGCCGGAAAAGTTTTCACTATTCACTTGCATTACACATTTCATCGTAAATTTAGTTTACGGGTATTCAAAGTCGCGTAACCGGATTGGTTTAGGTGCGAATTCATTTCATTAGTGTTAAGGACACTGCATACGGACTAGAGACAGTCTGCATATCATCATAACAGCATTTACATGTTATACCACTCTTAGGATTTTCAAATTTACATATTTGATACATTTAACGTTTTTACGTATAAGTATTTATAGTAAACGTTAACACCCGGTTTATACACGACGAATATATCTAAATATTCCCACAATGGTCCCGACATATTTTTATATCCATTTTAACATCATAAAAGTTATAACATTCAGTTACCCAGTATTTTGGAAATTTATTTTATTTATAACGTGAGCTTATGAATATTACGACGGTTTTCGTGAAAACTAAACAATAATCACCCGATCACTCAGTAAATGTACCCAACATATTTTCAACATATTTTCAACATTATTATGACTTTATTTCATCTCGGATAACTTTGTTAACATTTATTTCTAGCAAACCCGGTACCCGATTATAACTAATACTTACACTAAACTACAACTAATAATACACTACCTTTCCTAAGTGATCAAAACCGACTTTGCTACCCTTTTTCACATTGAAAATCAGCCATGAGCACATCCCTAGACCACATGACTAACAATTTTAACCATGTGCTAGTATTATACATTATATCCTAAACTTTACTAAATATCTTTACATAAACACCTCAAACACATAACATACATAATTTGAGAATCAAAAGCTCTTCTTTCTCATCTTTTCCACCAAAACCACGACTTCCCCAAGATCCATGATCAAGTGATTATTTTCCAAAAGCTAAAGCACCAAAGTTGTTCCTTATACTTGCCTAATCAAGAATCAATCAAGAAATACACAAGTAATCCAAGGTTTTTAGTCATTCAATCATCTCATTTTATCAAGTAAGTTATCAACTTTATTTTTACATGAATCATCTTATATTTACTTGTATTGCATGTGTTTCATGCTAAAAACCATGTACAACTAGCTATACCACCATTTATTTTGTCAAAAATAGAACATACAAACCCTAACTTTTTATTTATGAATTCCCTTGCTATAATAACTTGGTTAGGAGCCCATGACACCCTAAGAAGGTGTATGGTAGGATTAGATTAGCTATGTGGTGATTACAAGAGGTTTGGTGATGATAGAAATTAGTTATAAACCTTGAAAACTTGATTTGGAGCATGTTTTAGACATGCTGTCCCATTTTGTGAAAACCTGGAAAATCAGTAAACACCAAGGGAACTTTGGCAAAATTTTTAGAAAATACTTTCAAAAACGAATCCGTAGGCGAAAGAACGGATTAAAAAGAGTTTATAACGAAGAAGTTATGATTTTTGCAAGATTGTTGACGAAAAGTATTTTTCTGGAAAATAGTTGCTGTTGGACGTTTTTCATTGGACAAAACGAGGCTTTAGACGTAATCCGGAGGAGTCTAGCTTTCCAAAATATATTACTACATACTAAGACGAAACCGTGGATATAAAGAACAAGTAAAACGGGCTTATAACGACAAAGATATTCACATTTCAATATCGGCAAAAACTCACTATAATTGGCAGCATTTAATAGAAATAATAATGACACTATTTCTACGTACTAAATTCTAGATTTTTAGAAATACTACTAAATTGCCGAAATTTATAACTAACGAAGTACTTATGCTTATGAGCTTATTTTCACGACCATTAGATGTTACTTCAAGGTTTTCAAGACGAAGTATACAACACAAATTTTCTATACATATATATTACGACAAGTTTACACAAGTCTAGTTAAGACTTATTTTTCACAAGTATGGAATATATTTTCATATGACAATAACAAGTATTTGCAAGTTAAGAGTGGTATAGGAACATGTGCATGGACATTCATAACATCATTTCATGATCTAAAGTAGATCGTACATCATTCATTAGGTTGCGGTTAGAGATCGAACCTCATTTCTGTGTATACACTTTTGTCATCGTAGCTGTTGCACCAGGTGAGTCATAGCCCCTACTCTTTTAATTGTTCTATCAACTCTTTGGGGGAGATACATGCTACTACTTGCTTACTTGTACAGATTCACATAACATTATACTTGATCTCATTATACTTGATTACATTATACTTGATCTCATTATACTTGATTACATTATACTTGATCTCATTATACTTGATGGCGTTATACTTAAACTTGTAAGTCTCTTTGGGATAACACATGCATTGGGTTTCGGAGATGAAGTATAACCAATGCTACTACCTTCCTTCTGAGCAACATAAAGTCTCCTTGGATAACACATGTATTAGGTTTCGGAGATGAAGTGGAACCAATGCCACTACCTTCCTTGTGAGCAACATACTTAAGTGAGGTCTTCGGAGATGAAGTGTAGACTCACTACTAATTGCTAAACTGTTTTGATAAACTTATATACGTTTTACTCATACTATATATTGTAGCAGTGGGTTGTAAACACACAGGTTACAAGGCTCTTATGGCGGGACTTGTAACTGAGTGGATTTACGATGCCTTTGCTGGGAAACCTACATACATATGCATTACATTCTTTTTCAACAAACTCTATGAACTCACCAACCTTGTGTTGACACTTTAGCATGTATTTTCAGGTTTTAAGCTATGGCACACTACTGGAGGTTTTGGCAGGGCATGGCATGGTCATAGAAGACTCTGATTTAATCATTTGGGGACCGTTTTAAAATACTTTAAGGGCCTACTTCCGCATTACTTTTAACGATGTAAATTCAACAATTTGATTTAACTATTTTATTTTAAATGATTCAAGTGCAAACCATTTTTGAACTAGTGTTGTGATATCAATTGAGTTACACCCCAGCTACATGTATGCTTCCGCTGGACCCGATTTTGGGGGTGTGACAGATTGGTACCAGAGCTTTGGCTATAGCGAACTGAGTGTTTTTTTTTTTAAAACCTAGACTATAGCAACTTTTACGAAAACTTAACCCTATGACCGTCACGTGGCTGCCTGCCAAGCTGAAGCCTCATTTGTGGTTAGTTGCTAACTTAGGTGATGAGATTTGTGTCTCATTATCTGGTATATTATATTCATTTATTCAAGTTGATTACTATAATTGTCTTTCATATAAGCATGTTCACATACCACATATGTCACAGCGTTATGTTTTTCTTTGCATAGTTTCATCATTTGACCTCGAGTTTGGTCACCTGCCTTAGTCATTCAGAACACCTTATTATTTGTGAAGGACATGGTATTAGTATAACTAAGCTGAGTATTTCAAAATTCATGGAACCTCGGTGGAATATAGACTGGTCATTTATATTCAACCCGGGATAGTAGGACATAGGCTGACCACCTATATCCGACTCAGAAATGAATTTTGCAACACTGAGAATAGTTATAATGATATTTTGTCTGGATTGTGTGTAAGCAATTCCAAAGTCGAGCCAATCTTTCAAAAGACCTTTTTCAAGGACGTTGAATCCAGACCTTGATTTTTAGCTTGGTTCTAGTGACTGTTCTTGTTTGATTGGGTTGCGAAAATCAAGCTAAAAGTTAAAGTCATCACTCAAACCGATTTAGCCTAATCTCATGACTGTTCTTGTTTGATTGGGTTGTGGGATTAAGTGAAAATCGGTTACCTAAAGGATTAACCTAAAGGAGGTCTTTTGAGGGCTAAGCTCGGGATTGGGAAGGTTTGCCTCATCAAGTCTGACCACGAGAACGTACCTAGTTGGATAGGAAACCCACATACATAAGCTTTGACACATTTTTCTTAAACACACACTTAACTGATTAACATTAACTGAACTTCGGGACGAAGTTCCTTTTGGAGGGGAAGACTGTCACAACTCATCATTTCAGGTCATTTCAGGTCTTTTCCCGAACTTTGGAAAAACACTATTCATAAATCACTATTCATCAAAACACTATTCATCGTTTTACTATTCATCATTTTTGGTGTCAGTTTGACATTCCGAGAAGCATTCAGAAATTTTACTATTCACTAAACACTATTCATTGCCGGAAAAGTTTTCACTATTCACTTGCATTACACATTTCATCGTAAATTTAGTTTACGGGTATTCAAATTCGCTTAACCGGATTGGTTTAGGTGCGAATTCATTTCATTAGTGTTAAGGACACTGCATACGGACTAGAGACAGTCTGCATATCATCATAACAGCATTTACATGTTATACCACTCTTAGGATTTTCAAATTTACATATTTGATACATTTAACGTTTTTACGTATAAGTATTTATAGTAAACGTTAACACCCGGTTTATACACGACGAATATATCTAAATATTCCCACAATGGTCCCGACATATTTTTATATCCATTTTAACATCATAAAAGTTATAACATTCAGTTACCCAGTATTTTGGAAATTTATTTTATTTATAACGTGAGCTTATGAATATTACGACGGTTTTCGTGAAAACTAAACAATAATCACCCGATCACTCAGTAAATGTACCCAACATATTTTCAACATATTTTCAACATTATTATGACTTTATTTCATCCCGGATAACTTTGTTAACATTTATTTCTAGCAAACCCGGTACCCGATTATAACTAATACTTACACTAAACTACAACTAATAATACACTACCTTTCCTAAGTGATCAAAACCGACTTTGCTACCCTTTTTCACATTGAAAATCAGCCATGAGCACATCCCTAGACCACATGACTAACAATTTTAACCATGTGCTAGTATTATACATTATATCCTAAACTTTACTAAATATCTTTACATAAACACCTCAAACACATAACATACATAATTTGAGAATCAAAAGCTCTTCTTTCTCATCTTTTCCACCAAAACCACGACTTCCCCAAGATCCATGATCAAGTGATTATTTTCCAAAAGCTAAAGCACCAAAGTTGTTCCTTATACTTGCCTAATCAAGAATCAATCAAGAAATACACAAGTAATCCAAGGTTTTTAGTCATTCAATCATCTCATTTTATCAAGTAAGTTATCAACTTTATTTTTACATGAATCATCTTATATTTACTTGTATTGCATGTGTTTCATGCTAAAAACCATGTACAACTAGCTATACCACCATTTATTTTGTCAAAAATGGAACATACAAACCCTAACTTTTTATTTATGAATTCCCTTGCTATAATAACTTGGTTAGGAGCCCATGACACCCTAAGAAGGTGTATGGTAGGATTAATGAGACGTTTTGAAAAGTTACCATTCGATTAATGAATTCAAAGTTACAAACATGAGATTCCAAAGTATGATACATAAATGTGTACAAAATGTTTTGAATGGTAAATGATAAAAGCGTAAGTCTTCAGAATATGCAGCTTGACTCTAAGTTCCACGCACTAGCTATCGCCTTACTAACCTGAGATAAACATGCTAAAGTGTCAACACAATGGTTGGTGAGTTCATAGAGTTTGTCTAACAAATAAAGCCTATAAAAATGAGCACACAGCAAAGGCATCGTGAATCCACTCAGTTGCAAGTCCCGCCATAAGAGACTTGTAACCTGTGTGTTCACAACCCACTGCTAATATATAAATTATAATTAAGACATATGAGTATACGATATGTGTACATGCCAATGCTCAAAGATTAAAGACTACTGGGTGCCATTTCCCAAAGTTATGAGATTACTGGGTGCCATTTCCCAAAGTTAAGAGATTACTGGATGCCATTTCCCAAAGTATAAAAGATTACTAGGTGCCATTTCCCAAAGTATACTACTAGCCATTAAATAGAATAACGCAATTAACTATAACACAGTCATGTATGTATGCAGTCAAGTATAATACAATCAAGTATAAAAGTTTTGAGAATTTGTACAAGTAAGCAAGTAGTTGAGCATGTATCTCCCCCAAAGAGTTAAAACAAGTATGAAAAGAGTAGGGGCTATGACTCACCTTAAGTTATGTAATGAGAAATGAAAGTGGTAGTCGAATCGCGAAAGTATCTAAGAGCAGCCTATAATAGAACGTTGCGACATAGGTTTGGAGTAACGTCTAAGAATACGAAGAATTGCCTATATATGTCTTGCATAATGTTCATGATGTAGTACTTAGTATATAGTGTAAGTCGTTGAATATAAGTGGTTTATGAAACATGTCTAGGTTGTATATCTCTTACTACCGTTCGGGCCGACATAATTCAGAAGTTATGGAGTAAACGTTCGAGGAGCCAGGACACTTTAATTCGTAAATCCACAACTCATCTCGATGGCTTACTTAATGAACTCCTCACATGAGGCTCCCTACTATTGTAGTATTTGATAAAATATATATAAGTTTTTGATTCGAAAAGTTACATGGTCTTTAGCCGTGGCTTTGCCGTCACCTTGGTCATTGTTCCATGGTCTTGAGACTCAACCTTGGCTTTAGCCATGGTTGTGGTCTTGGATTTAGGCCATTAGACCTCTTGGTCTCATCTAATTATAACCATTATATAGTTACTTGAATATTTCAAAATAGCTGTTAAGAAAATGAAGAAAATATCTTTCATTATTGGTTTTCTGGGCTCGTGCACCTTAGTTTTTGAAGAAAACGTGATTCTGGACAACTTTCGTGCTTTAACATTTTCATGAAACAGACCAGAAGGGCCTCTTTTTGCGTGTTTTATGTTCTGTCACAGAAACTATTTTGGCAGTTTTGCCGCAAAGTTTTGGTAACTTCAAATGGTCATAACTTTTGACTCGTATACTCGTTTTAGGTGGTTCAAATTACTATGTTTTCCTTGTTAAGTCCTCTACTACAATATGTAATTGTCCAATATCATTTATATACTGTATTGGTCAGATTTTACCATGAAAGTTACTAGTTTACTTGTTTAACCAACATAAGTTAACATATATATACCAATACTTGTTTTACCCATTTTTATACATCATGGACATGATCACAAGACAAAATATAGCATGAATGATATGTAAATAACATGAATATGATATTTAACAAGTAGTATGTTAGGGTTTGCTTACAACTTTTGGCTTTCACTTAAGAAAGGGAATCAAGTATGGAACTAGGACACTAAACCTAAGCTTTCAACTAATCACCACAATCCTTGCTAACCATTGATCTAACCCTTGTGAAAACCCTTTAACCTCAGCCCCTAACACCTTATGTAGCTCCTAATTTAACCATGGAATCACCAAACAAACTAGAGACTCATGTAGGGAATCACTAGGCCTTTAACATTGGTATGTAACTTGTAACTAGGAAATGAAAGGATCATGAGCTTGTGAATTGAAGTTGGGCGTTCGAATTATGAAGAAAGGAAGGGATTATCTTGATTTTATAGTGTAAATGAGGAGGTTAGCAAGGTGCCTAGGAAGGTGCCTTAAGGAGGTGCACGACTTAGGATATTTTTAGGAAGCTTTCTTAGCAAGTTGAACACATGTAATCATCTTAAGGTTAGAAGCATGAGATCAAGCCACATGGGGATGACTCCCCCCCCCCTAAGTCGGTTTCACAATGGATAGGAAGGATGAGTTAGTGGTTTTTGGTATTATCCAACTTATGGAGCTAGTTTTGGACCCATAAATTGCTAACCGTAAGTTGTTAAGTCACGAAACGTAAAGCCGGGCATCCTAAAAATATGAAACTTTAAAGAATGACTAAACTTGACAATATACTCCATAATAAAATATAAAATGAGTGGTAGGTTCTATTGGGTTGCTCAAACCCTGCTAAAACTAGAAACACGAGTCTAAAACGCGTAATACGTAAAACGTACGAAAGTTGCGTAAAATTGAGAAAAGTAAAATGTAACTTTTCTAATAGGATGATAATGACTTAAAATGACCTATAATGTCTAGGCTGGGCTCAGTCTAGTGTCGGTTGGTATTTAATGTCTTTAAACTTAAAACCGTAAGCCTAAAAATCAAGGAATGATTTATAAAATCAAGGAATGATTTTTGGTCAAAGGAGGAGGGAAAAATATGTTGACTTATTCAAAAAATGTGAAAACTCAAATTGTCTTAGAAACGCGGTGCAGGTATAGGCTAAGGTTACGGCTAAGTAAAAGTGCTTAAAAACGAAAATTCCTGTTTCTCACGGCCGAGGTTTATTTGGTCATATTTTTCTTAGTCATGATTAATTCTCTAATTAATCATGAGAGTACTAAACATTTTTCTGATGCGAAGAAAATTAACGCGGTCGAGTTTCGTTGTGCGTAGATTTTTTTGAATGACGTTTTACCCTAAAACGTGTAGTTCCTTAATAACCTTCGCGAAAATGATCTGATGAGTGTCAAACTTTTATTTTGCCATGGAAATGATTTATCATACGAGAATATGAAAGAAAAATCTAATTTCGGAAAAGTGAATAGTAAAAATGAATAGTAAAAATGAATAGTGAAATTTTCAGGAATAGAAGTTAACCCGAAAATGTGAATTGTTACAATCTCTGCCCCTTAAGGAGAACTTCATCCCGAAGTTCTTTGGATGTTAACTACTTATGGTGTGTCTAAGAGAATTTGGGGTTTCAGGATCTCTAAAATAGTGGTGTTCACTCTGATTCGTCTAAGGTTGTGGTTAAGGAGTCGTATCGGATGCAAATAAGCCCACTTATTTATAACTCATTACTTACATAAAGCAGCGTCCAAATTTATGTAAGTAAGGGATCATAAACTTATGGTTCGGTGATTTACAATTTCTTTATTTAAATAAAGAGGCATCCCAATCTATTTAAATAAGGAGATTCTAAATCATCCTACTTAAGAATTTCTGACACAAAAACTCGCTTTCTCAGACAAATAACAAGATAATAAAGTCATCAAATCCCTAAAGCTAAGTAATAATATCATTTAACTCAAACCTTATGTCTCATCAAACAAGAACTGTCATAAGATCAAGTTAAATAATTAGTTATTACTGAGCTCCATATTTTTAATGACTCGACTAATCTCTGGGGTTCCTTATAATACTAAAGTCACATCATCTAACAGTGTGGAACTAAACCAACAACTAACAAAAAGCATATGTGTATGTAGTGTGTGTAAGGCAAATAAAGAGGAGAGTCTTAACGTATATAGCAGTTATAGTCTAGGCACTAAATGCAACCTAGTTCTCTATAACCAAGGCTCTGGTACCAATCTGTAACACCCCCAAAATACCGCAGCGGAAGACTGTGCCACTGGGGTGCTACTTCGTAATACAAAGTACAAGTTATAGAAAACGACCTCTAAATGAGACGTTTTGAAAAGTTACCATTCGATTAATGAATTCAAAGTTACAAACACGAGATTCCAAAGTATGATACATAAATGTATACAAGATGTTTTGAATGGTAAATGATAAAAGCATAAGTCTTCAGAATATGCAGCTTGACTCTAAGTTCCACGCACTAGCTATCGCCTTACTAACCTGAGATAAACATGCTAAAGTGTCAACACAATGGTTGGTGAGTTCATAGAGTTTGTCTAACAAATAAAGCCTATAAAAATGATCACACAGCAAAGGCATCGTAAATCCACTCAGTTGCAAGTCCCGCCATAAGAGACTTGTAACATGTGTGTTCACAACCCACTGCTAATATATATATATATATATATATATATATATATATATATATATATATTATGATTAAGACATATGAGTATACGATATGTGTACATGCCAATGCTCAAAGATTAAAGACTACTGGGTGCCATTTCCCAAAGTTATGAGATTACTGGGTGCCATTTCCCAAAGTTAAGAGATTACTGGGTGCCATTTCCCAAAGTATAAAAGATTACTGGGTGCCATTTCCCAAAGTATACTACTAGCCATTAAATAGAACAACGCAATTAAGTATAACACAGTCATGTATGTATGCAGTCAAGTATAATACAATCAAGTATAAATGTTTTGAGAATTTGTACAAGTAAGCAAGTAGTTGAGCATGTATCTCCCCTAAAGTGTTAAAACAAGTATGAAAAGAGTAGGGGCTATGACTCACCTTAAGTAGTGTAATGAGAAATGAAAGTGGTAGTCGAATCGCGAAAGTCTCTAAGAGCAGCCTATAATAGAACGTTGCGACTTAGGTTTGGAGTAACGTCTAAGAATACGAAGAATTGCCTATATATGTCTTGCATAATGTTCATGATGTAGTACTTAGTATATAGTGTAAGTAATTGAATATAAGTGATTTATGAAACATGTATAGGTTGTATATCTCTTACTACCATTCGGGCCGACATAATTCAGAAGTCATGGAGTAAACGTTCGAGAAGCCAGGACACTTTAATTCGTAAATCCACAACTCATCTCGACGGCTTACTTAATGAACTCCTTACATGAGGCTCCCTACTATTGTAGTATTTGATAAAATATATATAAGTTTTTGATTCGAAAAGTTACATGGTCTTTAGATGTGGCTTTCCCGTGACCTTGGTCATTGTTCCATGGTCTTGAGACTCAACCTTGGCTTTAGCCATGGTTGTGGTCTTGGCTTTAGGTCATTAGACCTCTTGGTCTCATCTAATTATAACCATTATATAGTTACTTGAATATTTCAAAATATCTGTTAAGAAAATGAAGAAAATATCTTTCATTATTGGTTTTCTGGGCTCGTGCTCCTGAGTTTTTGAAGAAAACGTGATTTTGGACAACTTTCGTGCTTTAACTTTTCATGAAATGGACCAGAAGGGCCTCTTTTTGCGTGTTTTATGTTCTGTCACAGAAACTATTTTGGCAGTTTTGCCGCAAAGTTTTGGTAACTTCAAATGGTCATAACTTTTGACTCGTATACTCGTTTTAGGTGGTTCAAATTGCTATGTTTTCCTTGTTAAGTCTTCTACTACAATATGTAGTTGTACAATATCATTTATATACTGTTCTGTTCAGATTTTACCATGAAAGTTACTAGTTTACTTGTTTAACCAACATAAGTTAACATATATATACCAATACTTGTTTTACCCATTTTTATACATCATGGACATGATCACAAGACAAAATATAGCATGAATGATATGTAAATAACATGAATATGATATTTAACAAGAAGTATGTTAGGCTTCGCGTACAAATTTTGGCTTTCACTTAAGAAAGGGAATCAAGTATGGAACTAGGACACCAAACCTAAGCTTTCAACCAATCACCACAACCCTTGCTAACCATTGATCTAAACCTTGTGAAAACCCTTTAACCTCAGCCCCTAACACCTTTTGTAGCTCCTAATTTAACCATGGAATTACCAAACAAACTAGAGAGTCATGTAGGGAATCACTAGGCCTTTAACATTGGTATGTAACTTGTACCTAGGAAATGAAAGGATCATGAGCTTGTGAATTGAAGTTGGGCGTTTGAATTATGAAGAAAGGAAAGGATTATCTTGCTTTTATAGTGTAAATGAGGAGGTTAGGAAGGTGCCTTAAGGAGATGCAAGACTTAGGATATTTTTAGGAAGCTTTCTTAGCAAGTTGAACACATGTAATCATCTTAAGGTTAGAAGCATGAGATCAAGCCACATGGGGATGAATCCCCCACCCCCAAAGTCGGTTTCACAATGGATAGGAAGGATGAGTTAGTGGTTTTTGGTATTATCCTACTTATGGAGCTAGTTTTGGACCCGTAAATTGCTAACCGTAAGTTGTTAAGTCACGAAACGTAAAACCGGGCATCCTAAAAATATGAAACTTGAAAGAATGACTAAAATTGTCAATATACTCCATAATAAAATATAAAATTAGTGGTAGGTTCTATTGGGTTGCTCAAACCCTGCTAAAACTGGAAACACGGGTCTAAAACGCGTAATACGTAAAACGTACGAAAGTTGCGTAAAATTGAGAAAAGTAAAATGTAACTTTTCTAAAAGGATGATAATGACTTAAAATGACCTATAATGTCTAGGCTGGGCTCAGTCTAGTGTCGGTTGGTATTTAATGTCTTTAAACTTAAAACCGTAAGCCTAAAAATCAAGGAATGATTTATAAAATTAAGGAATGATTTTTGGTTAAAGGAGGAGGGAAAAATATGTTGACTTATTCAAAAAATATGAAAACTCAAATTGTCTTAGAAACGCGGTGCAGGTATAGGCTAAGGTTACGGCTAAGTAAAAGTGCTTAAAAACGAAAATTCCTGTTTCTCACGGCCGAGGTTTATTTGGTCATATTTTTCTTAGTCATGATTAATTCTCTAATTAATCATGAGAGTACTAAACATTTTTCTGATGCGGGGAAAATTAACGCGGTCGAGTTTCGTTGTGCGTAGATTTTTTGAATGACGTTTTACCCTAAAACGTGTAGTTCCTTAATAACCTTCGCGAAAATGATCTGATGAGTGTCAAACTTTTATTTTTCCATGGAAATGATTTATCATACGAGAATATGAAATAAAAATAAAATTTTGGAAAAGTGAATAGTAAAAATGAAAAGTAAAAGTGAATAGTAAAAATGAATAGTGAAATTTTCGGGAATAGAAGTTAACCCGAAAATGTGAATTGTTACAATTACCGTTTTGTAATAGTGTTTCCTCTTCTAATGCTCCATTTGATCTAGTGCAGTCTGATGTGTCGGGGACCTTCTCATGTATCCACAAAAGGAGGTTCATGATATTATGTTCCATTTATCGATGACTTCATTCGCTTTACTTGGGTTTGTTTAATGAAGCGTGGGTATGATTTTCTTATATTTTTCAAATAGTTTAAAGCTTTTGTGAAAACTCAACATTCGACAATCATAAAATGCTTTTGCTGTGACTTGGGAGGTGGATACACTTCTAATGATTTCGTTGGTTTACTTAAATTGGATAGGACTATATATCAGATGACTTGTACAAACTCTCCTCAACAAAATGGTCTTGCTGAAAGGAAGCATCGTCATCTTATTGAGACAACTAGATCTTTTTTGTTCTCCATTGATGTTCCAAGTGAATATTTAGGAGAAGCGGTTCTTACAACCACATATGTGATTAATAGAATCCTAATTGCACATAAGTCTCGTTTATCTCCTAGTATGGAACTTTGCCTGATTATTCCTCATTGCTTGTCTTCAGTTGTGCTTGTTTTGCCCTAAAACCACAGGTGGAGCGTATGAAATTATTTACTAAGGGCATGCTTGGAAGGGGGTTATAGGGGGTAAGGAATGGGAAAGATAATGAAAAAAATTGCTTGGTAGAGTATAATGCAATGATCCATTACCCAATAGTGGGTAATGGGCCATTACCCAATAAATTGCTTGGTACCTTTGCCAACAGGCAAGCGTGCTATATTGCTATTGGCTCTCTTTGGGTCTACAAGATTAAAACCAAATCTTATGGGTCCTTTGAAACTATATAAGTCTCGACTTGTTGTTAAAGGTTACTCTCAAGAGTATGACATGGATTATAAAGATACATTTACTCATGTTGCAAAAATGACAACTGTCCAAACTTTGTTGTTAATGGAAAATATCTCAAATGGTGATCAAGAATGCCTTCTTGAATGGTGACATACATGAACAAGTTTATATGAAACTATCTCCTTGCATTCCTCATCAGGCAGGTGAAGTTTGTAAACTTCAAAAAGCTCTTTATGGACTCAAACAAGCACTATGTGCTTGGTATGAGAAGTTTTCCACAATTGTTACTTCTCTTGTATTTGTCTCTCTCTATTGTGATTCCGTATTATTTGTTAAATATTCAAGTGTTCGATTGTAACACCCCCAGTATTTAATAGCAGTGGAAGCTAGACGAGGGTATTACTTCATAGCACATAGTATAAGTTACCGAAAACGACTCTACAAAATATCCATGCGCCTTCACATGCCAACTAATACTTTAAGGACATGAGATAAAACAAGCTAAAAGGACAACATGCCACCTAATTTTTAAGTTATCCGATTTTCAGTTTTATGTCATTTTTATTAGTCCATCTATTCCGTAAATAATTATGTATAAGTCTATATAATATATAGAGAGGTAAACGATTCTATTTTTCCGACAATGGGTCCTATCATTTCGGTTTTTATACAAAAGTGGTCAAAATGGGTTCAAATAATACTAATTGTCAAAGTTAAGTTTTTATAAGTTTAGATATCCAAACTTCAAAAATTTATATCTTTCTGGTCGTAAAGAGTTAGGATTCGGTTTTTATATCTTTTTCAGGTTAAGTTCTATTCCCGAAAATTTCACTATTCATATTTTTACTATTCACTTTCACTATTCATTTTCCAAAATTTAATTTTTATTTCATACTCTCGTCTGATAAATCATTTCCATGGCAAAATAAAAGTTTGACGCTCATCAGATCATATTCGCGAAAGTTATTAAGGAAATACACGTTTAGGTTAAAACATCATTCAAAAATCCTACGCACAACGAAACTCGACCGCGTTAATTTTCCCCGCATCAAATAAATGTTTGATACACTCATGATTAGTTAGAGAATTAATCATGACTAAGAAAAATGTGACCAAATAAACCCTCGACCGTAAGAATAAGAAATTTACGTTTTTACGCGCTTTTACTTAGCCATAACCTTAGCCTATACCTGCACCGCGTTTCTATGACGATTTGAGTTTTCACATTTTTGTAAAAAGTCAACATATTTTTCCCTCCTTCTTTGACCAAAAATCATTCCTTGACTTAATAAATCATTCCTTGATTTTTAGGCTTATGGTTTTATGTCTTAAAGACATTAAATACCAACTGATACTAGACTGAGCCCAGTCTAGACATTATAAGTCATTTTAAATCATTATTATCATATTAGAAAAATAACATTTTACTTTTCTCAATTTTACACAATATTCGTACGTTTTACGTGTTACGCGTTTTAGACCCGTGTTTCCAGTTTTAACAGGGTTTTAGCACCCCCAATGGAACCTACCACTCATTTTATATTTTATTATGGAGTATATTGACATGTTTAACCATTCTTTCAATTTCCACATTTTTACGATAACCGGTTTTATGTTTTATGGCTTAATCATTTACGGTTAGCATTTTACGGAGTCAAAACTAACTCAATAACTAGGATAATATCATCCAAGGACTACCTCACCCTCCCTAGCCTTGTGAACCGCCAATAGGGGGGGAGTCACACCCTTGTGTGGCTTGATCTCATGCTTAAGGCCTTAGGATGTTAGCATGTGTACAAACTTGTTGTGAAAACTTTGACTAGTCCTGGTTTCTAACCTCCTCAAGCTACTATAAAACCCTCTCCTCCCCTCTTGTTGCCATCCCATATCAACCACACCAACACCATCTCCTTAGCTAATTTACTTCCAAGTTTCATGCAAGAAATCAAGAGTATTATCAACACTTAAACCCTAGTTTAGTTTTGATTCATCAAAATACTTCCAATCTTTTGAAACTTTGGTGATTTCTCTTGAGTTTAAATCTACTCAAGTCACCTCAACCTTCATCATCTCTCTTTCAAGAATACAAGTGTTGAAAGATTGCTTGAAGTGAAGTAAAGTGAAGCATAATCAATCAAAGTCCTTAGCTTACATGTTACTTACCTTTCTTTGTAGAAAGCTCAAAGTTGTAAGCAAACCCTAATATACTTTATTGTTAAATATCATTTTCCTGCTATTTATATGTCATTCATACTATATATTGTCTTGCTATTATGTTCATGATGTATAAAAATTGGTAAAATAAGTTATGGTATATATATGTTAACTTATGTTAAGATAACAAGAAAACTAGAGACTTTTATGGAGAACCACGACCAAAATAGTATAACTATGATATTGGACACTTACCTACTGTTAAAGAGGACTTAACAAGGAAAACATAACAATTTGAACCACCTAAAAAGAGTACACGAGTCAAAAGTTATGGCCATAAGAAGTTAGCGAAACCAAAACGCCGAAACTGCCAAACACAACCTGTTAGCATTCTGACCTTTTGGAAAGTGGCACTTCTGGTCCGATTCATCAAAAACTTAAAACACGAAAGTTGTCCGGAACGACGTTTTCATTCAAGTTTAAAGAAGCTCGAGCCCTAAAAATGCTTTACGAGTGAGATTTTTCTTTAAATTCTTAACAGCCCATTTTAAGACCAAATGACCATGTAATAGTTATGGTTAATTAAAACCAAGAGGTCCAATGACCTAAAGCAAAGACCACAACCATGGCTAAGGCGAAGGTTGAGTCTCAAGACCATGGAACTATGACCAAAGGTCACGTCAAGGCCATGACTAATGACCATATAAACTTACCTAGGCGAAAACATGAACTAAAGAGTTAATGGCAATATAAACATCCAATTAGGATCTACTCCATCATAATAACCATGAGACTCATTGTAATAACAATCCTCATCCAAAAGTAAACTTTTCTAAGTTTATTCAGATATTGGACATGTAACTTTCTAGATCAAAACTTATATATATATATATATATATATATATATATATATATATATATATTATCAAATATTACAATAGTAGGGAGCCTCGTGTGAGGGGTTCATTAAGTAAGCCATTGAGATAAGTTGTGGATTTATGAATTAAATTGTCCTGGCTCCTCGAACGTTTACTACATGACCTCTGAATTATGTCAGCCCGAACGGTAGTAAGCGATATATGAACTATACATGTTTCATAAACCATTTCTTTTCGAATACATACACTATACTAAGTACTACATCATGGACTAAATGCAAGACATATATAGGCAATTCTTCACATTCTTTACTCCAATCCTAAGTCGCAACATTCTATTATAGGTTGCTCGTAGAAACCTTCGCAATTCGACCATCACATTCACTACTTGCTATATAACTTAAGGTGAGTTCATAGCCCCACTTTCCATTAGTTAATTATTTTACAAACCCTTGGGTGGAATACATGCTATTTTAAACCGAACACAATGCTTTGAAATTCTATGCTACCTGATTGTTTTATTATTACTAAGTACCATCCTTGCTAAATCCAATATCCCTTATTATGAACCATTTAATCACTAGTAATAGTGAGCGCGAGTATTGTGAATAGGCCTATTGGGATTGATGAATCCCATTTGTATTGACTAAGTTCAAACAAATGCACTATAATTGAGATTTAGGTATGACAGCAAAGTACCTACCGGGATAACACCGCCGATTGATATTGGTACCCGTTAACATTTTGGTGTCATGAGCTTAGTATCATAATAACTGTTTTGTTTTCCAACCATTAGTATGAGTCTAATTAACTCATACTACCAACATATTGTGTTTCACTACTTAACAAACTCTATGAATATCACTCAACCGTAAACGTTTATGCAAGTAATACAAACATAAGCACTTGAGAATACAAAGTTTTGACTCCCTTAAACTTTAATGGGGTGTCAAAAGTTTTGCAAGAAGAAGAGGAGAGAAAAACACACTTAAGATTATGTGTTGAAGTTGTGAGATACCGATAATCCTTGTGTGTTTATATAGGAGAGAAAACTTGGAGCTCAAGACACAAAAGAGGTGGATCCCTCCCCTTGGCCGATCGACCCATGCAACCCACAAGGGGTTTCTAGAGCCTTCTTGACATTCTAATTTTCATCTATAGATTCTTTCCTTTTATTCGTTTAACGGTCGTCACCCTTTTCAGTTAAATGTTAACGATCATTAAGTGTTTGATGAAGCGAAAAGTGTATCGCTTTTAGAGGGTCATTTAAGGCCAAAGTCGAGATTATTTGATCAAATATTGCCCTAAATAATTTCTTTTGTCATTTTAGGTACTTTTGAGAGGAAATTTACAAAAGGAAGCATTTTGGACGTTTTTGGAGCGAAAAAGTGAAGAAAACGACAAAGTCTCAAAATCATGCTGGAAATTGCACTTGACAGCGTCACAGGATGCTAGTGACGGCGTCATGAGTTGACAAAGAGGTGGATAAATCAATTACACATGACGTGCCAGAATGTTTTCTAAAGAGTTTGTGACGGCGTCACGTTATAAAATGCCAAGGCCATCACGTGTAAATGCAAAAAGAGACTGCCCAGAGAAAATAAAGAGCGACGGCGTCAGAAGTGGATCTAGGCAATACGAGTTTATTTTGGCGGCGAGTTGATGGCTTCACACCTATCTCTTGACGCCGTCAGGATACAACCCTACACGAATTTACAGATATTTTAAGGGTTTTAACACTTTGTTTCATCCATGCTTAATTGAAGATAAGTCTTTCACCAAATCATTCAATATATCTATGTGTTGTTTGATTATATCTTACGCTTTTCTTTTCTTTAACATGCTAGGCTAGGTTTTCTTTGTGTTTGCATAGATGTAATGAAACTTAGATGTTGATTATGGGTTGGTTGTCTGTTTATAATTGTTGTGAATGAATGAATTCGATGTTAGGCTTAAGAAAACTGGGAGACTTCCAATTGGTAACTTGCTTGAACGTCTTAAGAAACATGATTGGAGGTGTACTACGATATTTTGGTTGTATTTAATGCGTAGGTAACTACTAATGAGGCCATGTTAGGAGCTAGTAGTCGGCTCGACATAGGAAGAGGTAGAAGCTTATAGAGTTAGGGAAGATCGTACACGGCCCTACGAATGGTATTAAGGAATATAACCCATCATCCATGCAATTGTAACAAACTAATCAACCTGTATAAGAAAGCTAAGGATTAGTGAAACCTAAGTAAACACATTTATCTCATTATTGTTTTCACCATAATTTGGTTTAAGTTTAGTTTATTTTATTTTTATTGCATCTTTAGGTAATTGGGTTAGTTGATTAGCAACTAATTCCGCCCACTCCTTCCAAAACCGAGATTTTACTTGCTTTCATCTAAAATATAAAAATACAAAAAGAATCATCCCTCACCTCTAGACCTATTTTTAGTGAATTTTAACCCTAGCGAACACTATTCTTTGAGTTGAATGATCAATCCCCTGGTACTTGTCACTATACTATACTACAATGGTCTGGTACACTGCCTGGTGGGGATTGCAAGCTTCTCAAGATCCCTTGAGAGGTAAAACCTTTTGCGAGGGTGCAATTCCACGCATCAAGTTTTTGGCGCCGCCGCCCGGGGAATAGTTATTGTCTAGGTTAAAATTTCTTTTTATTAGGTCCACTTGCTAGATTCCTTTCTAGTAAGATTTTTTATTTTATTTTTATAGGTTTCTTTAGTCTATCTTTTTCTTCATTCCTTTGTTCGTAACCTTTGCCATCCGCCATCATGGAAGGTGGTAATCTCCTTGATCCCATCAACCCACCTCAACAAAACAAACCACAAAACCCACCACAACCAAACCAACCTCCTAGACCCGGAACTTTAGTAGAATACTCCCTTCCTAGCCACCAAGGCTATCGAAACACCATTGAGCTCACTCAAGGAGCCAATGTGTCTCCCTTGCGATCCGACACCATCCGGTTGGTGCAAAGTGGATGTGCATTCCATGGACTTCGTTCTGAAGATCCTAATCAACATCTTAAAGATTCCCTAAAAATCGTAGATTCAATAGACCATGATGTTGGAACTCGAGAGACGACCCGATTGCATCTCTTCCAATTCTCTCTACGTGACCTAGCTAGTCAATGGCTTGAGCGTTTACCCGCGGGATCCATCACCTCTTGGGATGATCTCACCACTCGTTTCCTTTCTCAATTTTTCCCACCGAGGAGAACCACTAAGCTTAGAAATGACATCTTGATGTTCCAACAATGTCAATGTGAAACTCTCTACGAAGCATGGACTCGTTTCAAGGACTTAATCCAAAAAGTCCCTCATCATGGCATAGATCTTTGGCTCCAAGTCCAAATTTTCTATGACCATATCGATCTCTCCACAAGGCGAACCATTGACCAATCGGCCGGTGGCGAGCTTCGTGATCTAAGTGTGGAAGAATCATGGGAACTCATAGAATATCTTGCTCTCTATGACAACGAAAGTTGGAATGATCCCGTGATTTGAACAAAACGATCAAGGCAATATCTTTGCCTTCGAACAATTCAAGCACTCCCGACCATAGGATCATGGAACTTGAGGGCCAAGTCAAGTTTCTCATGAAATCCTACGAAGATCCTAAAACTTTAAGCCAAGTGAACAAAATCACTTCTTCGTGCGAATTATGTAGTGGTCCCCACGACACTCGTGATTGCATGGAACTCCCCGAACAAGCTTCTGCGGATTACGCATCCTCGCGTACCGACGGAGCGGGAGACAAGTGGTACACTTTCAAACCCGAGCAAAACCCTTATGGTGATTCATACAACCCCTCTTGGAAAAATCACCCGAACCTTAGGTGGAAACAAAACTAAAACATGCCCCAAAACAATTCTTCCACTCCACCTAATCGTAATCAACCAAACGGTCCACCCTCTAACCGTACTTTCAACAACAATCCTTCCAACAACTATGGTAGTACTAATGATTTTGAAAGATTGATGTCCAAATTTATGGCATATCAAGAAACTCGTTTGGCAAAGTTTGAATCCGAATTCAATCAACAACAAGCAGAGATGACCAATAAAATTGACAACTTGTTGAAAGCCCTCAACAACCAAGTGCTAACTACACCAAAGAAGGACACTAGGGACACTAGTAGCAGAACCCAAATTAAGGACCCCTCATCATCTAAACACGTCCACTTTGTCAATGTAGTTACTATTAAACCAGTCGATAATAATAGGGAAGAAAGTGATATGGATGAGATTAAGGAAGTTGTAGAGAAAAAGGAAGAGAAAGTTGAGGAAGTAGAAAATGTAGAGGAATACTTTGATAGGTTACCTACCAAGGAAGAATGGGAATACCATAAGGATCTATTCGATGACCCCGAGATACCATACGTCCTTGGTTCACCTATCATCAAGGCGGGTGATCCCTCTAACATCAACATACCATGCAAAATTGGGCATATGCATGTGTGGAAAGCCTACATCGAGCTTAGATCTCCCATAAACATTATGACTAGGACCCATTACAATTGGGTAATGAAGAGGCAACGTGGATATAGGATGATGCCCAACACGAGTTGGATGAGTAACTTTGTGGGAAGAGAGAAATTATTGCACGTCTTTGTAGGAAACTTCACTTATGTTACCAATTTTGTGATTGTAGAGGATATTCGTCTAGTAATAGATGGTTGCCTAAGTCAAGTAGTGTTCGGAAAGCCGTTTGTTGAGGCTTCTAAGATAAATTATGACCAATCTCTAGGGATAGTTAGATTCAAGGATAAGAACGATGAGATAGCTTAACAAATGCTCTATAAGATTGAACAATTTTATGTTTTATCGAACATCAAAAAGGAACACAAGCAAGCGGTCTACTATAGGAATGATGAGGATAGACGTAGAGGAGTAAACTATGTCATGAACAAAATATTTGGTTTTTACAAGGAATGCTTGCAACTAGGTCCGGAATACAAAACTAAAATCGAGGATGACCTAGGAACCGGGACCGATGACGAGGTCACGTAATAGCTCGAGACCTTGAGTCTAGCTACAAGACTCGTAAATAAACAAAACCGCTTCTTGGGAGGTAACCCATGCTTTATTTGTTTTATTTTTTTTGTTTGATTGTTTGTTTGTTTGATTTTATTTGCTTTCGTCTGCATGCTTGATTTTTATTGTTTGTGGATCATGTTTCTTACTAAATTGTGAAAATGCTTTACCTTGGTGTTTGTCTTAACTTCATAAATAGGTACTTCACAAAAGATAAGTGTAAGGGAAACCTAAATTTGTTTTTAAGAACGGAAATTGAACATGTACCACAAGAATATTAAATGAACATGTATATTAGTATTTGTTTGAGTCAAATGCTTGTATCGAGTCATAATGATGTTTTGCAGGATTTTCCAGGAATTAAGGCGTACGTTTTTCCAGAAATTTTCCGGAAACTTAAGACGAGATTTTTGTCAGAACCCTCTGATGACGTCAGGATCATAACCTGACCGCGTCAGGTGTAAAAAAAATCTGAAAAATTTTGCAAGTTTTGTTTTTCTAATGGTGTCTTAAAGTTTCTGTTAATTCTTTAGTTTTATAAATTCCAGGACATCTGCAAACATTCATTCCATAAGCATCATATCCTTATATATATAGATTGCCACCAATTTTACGTGAGGTTTGCCATGATTGTTTTCTCAGGTTATATTGGCCAAGAAGATGATTTATATTTCGGGAGGGAAGCTTTCAACGGTTCATTTTCTTGGAGGAGGATTTAACCATGTTATCCATTTATCCACACCGAACGAATCATAGGAGTATTTGTTTTCATTCTTTTACCTTCATTTACTTTTACATCTTTTTATTTAACATTGGGGATAATGTCCAGCCTAAGTGTAAGGGGAGGGTAAATGATGATACCTTAGAGAATAAACTTATGCTTGAGTTTGTTTGTTCAATAGTAGGTGTGTAATAAAACTAAGAGAAATACTTGTTAGGGCAATTTCGCCAAATTGAAATTTTTTTACAACATTTAGGAGTGAAGCTTTAGCCTTAATAAGCGTCTCATGGATAGGAATTGTATGGCTAGCATAAAAACCGTACCACTCAAAAAAAATTTCCACCAAAATATGTGAGGTTCACCTTTAGATTTATTAGGAAAAGCATTCATTATTAGTGCTTATGAGTGTACCGGTAGTACTTAGATTCTAGAACTTGTGTTAGTGATGCATCCCAAGACCGCTAGTGAGACTACATTCGTGTAGTTAAGATTTACTATATGATAAGAGGCATTAGGTTCACCCTTGTGTTAAACCCGTATCATAATTACTTGACCAATAAAGTCATAATTACTTGACTATTAAAGTCAATTAATTTTTCCCACACCTTTGCGTTGTACTCATTTTATTACACGATACCCCTAGTACACCCCTCCGAGCCTATCTTTTTTGTTTCTAAATTTAAGCATTTTACTTAAAGGAAGAATTTGTTTACAATCTACCCCAAATTGTGCAACCAAATCGCCTTAGCCTTCCGTGTATGCACTTATCATTAGTGCATTATTGTTACATGTTTAAACCCATAGTTAATTGTCTAATTGATTACATGGTTGCTAAGTCGATTCATATCTTGTACATATTGTTTTGAAACGATTGGGACTCATGGGTAAAGTACTATTGTTATCGAGTAATGGGGAAGAACATCATATATTACCCCCATATGTGCGTTAATCTTAAAAAGTACTCCAAGTGTTTTGATTATCTTAATTCGAGTCATTAGAATAGTTAATTGTAAAGTATGTAAAAGTTCAAGAAAAAGAAAAAAAATATAGAAAAAGAAAAAGAGAAAAAATATATACGGACTACCATCCCGTTTCCTTTTATGTTTTTAATTAGTTTTTGATTAGCTTAAGTCGAGTCGAGTCTTGGCTTAGCAATGCCACATTGTACATGTAATTGACCAAGATGATTAACTCCCTACCTGTAAATATTGCCTTTATCCATTTATCATATCCCTACACCTCACGTTATAACCCTTTAAAAGACCTCTTTGATAGTTTACCCTAGGTGCTTACGCCAAGTGGTGGAGGTTTGATCCTTTCCCAAGCATATGGTAATCTATTTGCTATGACAGGTAGTGAGAGATGTTTTCCATTTCCATATTGTGATATATACTTTATTACACTCGAGAGATGTGAGTATCTAAACACTATTTGGGAGGTGCTAGTGTATAATTTCCATTCTTGTTTTTGGTTGAAGTGGAACGATTATTTGTTGCAATTACTTTTATATTGGTGTTAAATAGCTCCTAACTTGTATTTTGATTAGAATAAAGGTGCATTTGCTTGAGGACAAGCAAATCTCAAGTGTTAGGGTATTTGATTAACCGAAAAGTGTACCGCTTTTGGGGGGTCATTTAAGGCCAAAGTCGAGATTATTTTATCAAATATTTCCCTAAATCATTCCTTTTGTCATTTTAGGTACTTTTGAGAGGAAATTTACAAAAGGAAGCATTTTGGACGTTTTTGGAGCGAAAAAGTGAAGAAAACGACAAAGAGGTAGATAAATCAATTACACGTGACGCGCCAGAATGTTTTCTAAAGAGCTCGTGACGGCGTCACGTTATAAAATGCCAAGGCCATCACGTGTAAATGCAAAGAGAGACGGCCCAGAGAAAATAAAGAGCGACGGCGTCAGAAGTGGATCTAGGAAATACGAGTTTATTTTGGCGGCGAGTTGACAGCGTCACACCTATCTCTTCACGCCGTCAGGATACAAAATCTATATATAGTTTTCTAGTTTTCATTCATTGTGCGCAACTTTGAAGGGAGTAAACCCTAGACGAATTTACATATATTTTAAGAGTTTTGACCCTTTGTTTCATCCATGCTTAATTGAAGATAAGTCTTTCATCAAATCATTCAATAGGTCTATGTGTTGTTTGATTATATCTTACGCTGGTCTTCTCTTTAACATGCTAGGCTAGGTTTTCTTTGTGTTTGCTTAGATGTAATGAAACTTATATATTGATTATGGGTTGGTTGTTTGTTTGTAATTGTTGTGGATGAATGAATTCGATGTTAGGCTTAAGAAAACTGGCAGACTTCTAATTGGTAACTTGCTTGAACGTCTTAAGAAACATGATTGGAGGTGTACTACGATATTTTGGTTGTATTTAATGTGTATGTAACTACTAATGAGGTAGAGTTAGGGATGATCGTACACGGCCCTACGAATGGTATTAAGGAATATACCTGTCATCTATGCAATTGTAACAAACTAATCAACCTATAAAAGATAGCTTAGGATTAGTGAAACCTAAGTAAACACATTTTCTCTCATTATTGTTTTCACCGTAATTTAGTTTAAGTTTAGTTTATTTTATTTTGATTGCATCTTTAGTTAATTGGGTTAGTTGATTAGCAACTAATTCCGCCCACTCCTTCCAAAACCGAGATTTTACTTTCTTTCATCTAAAATATAAAAATACAAAAAGAATCATCCCTCACCTCTAGACCTAGTTTTAGTGAGTTTTAAGCCTAGCGAACACTATTCTTTGAGTTGAACAATCAATCCCCCGATACTTGTACCTATACTATACTACAACGGTCAGATACACTGCGTGGTGGGGATTGCAAGCTTCTCAAGATCCCTTGAGAGGTAAAACCTTTTGCGAGGGTGCAATTCAACGCATCAATGTTTATGTCCTAATAATTAATATAACATTTACATATAATTATTATTCATTTACTTTTCATACGTAAAGTGTGCAATCCCGTGATATCGAGTTCGATCCTAACACACATCTATTATTTTATCGTCTATAAAACTTACAGCTCCCACTTAGACATATCAGAATAGAGTGATCACATTGGTTAGTGTCTTGCAACACGCCGATGCCTCTAGTACAACTCGAGTAAGGCTCCTGGAAAACCTTTTAATGATTTCTCATTATTATTATCCTTTTGTTACTAATACCACATTAATAAGGATATGGATCTAGGTCATTCCTTATTTAACCATTCTGTTTCTCGCTGTTAGTGATTGAAAAGCTTACCAAATCGTCTGAACATTTCAAGGAAGACCTTGGGCGTGGCCACGCAAACACCTTGACAACCCTACGAGGGGCCTAGCAGTAATAAAATCCAAAAATTTTATTTGAAGGAACAAATTCTATATTGACTACAAGCAAAACACAAAAACTTTGTAACACCTCCGAAAACAACACTTATGACTACCAGTTACGTATAGCGTTAATCTGTTCCACAAAAATGTACTACATTTATGACCGTTATCTTGTATCTCAAGTCTGAGGATAACTTCTTATGATTTACTTAATGACAAGATCCATAAAGTGTTAGTTATCTTGTATCTCAAGTCTGAGGATAACTTCTTATGATTTACTTAACATCATATAGTTGGGATAAGTCCTATATTCGGTATCATTGAATATCATCTGAAATGGCATGTCTATGCATCAGTATACTTTAAGTATATTATATATACCAACCTTCAGATTTGTCTTAATTTAATAATATTCCCATATTATTAACTGACAATGGACAATTTAGAATAACTTTTATTAATGGATTTAAACATGCAAAAATAGGACAACAATAATTAACAATAGAAATAAACATACCAAAATACTTTATTTCATTAAAATAATAATTGTTTACAATATCCTTTATCCAAATACTAATCACAGTTATGCATGAAACTACTAGCTAATTTTAGCCCAATGCCATTGGCTAATTCATTAAGCTTTTCTTTTGCCAAAGCCTTAGTGAATGGATCAGCTAAGTTATCATCTATGTGAACTTTCAGCAGATATATTTCACCTTCGTTAACTTTTTCTCGAACAAAGTGATACTTCTGTAGAAAATGTCTGATGCCCTTCATGACTCCAGGTTCATTGGCAACTATGATTGCAGCAGAATTGTCACAATACATATTAATAGGTAATTCAATTGAAGGCATAACATCAAGCCCTGAAATGAATTTCCTAATCCAAACAGCTTCCATAGCAGCTTCTGAAGAAGCAATGTATTCATCTTTTGTTGCAGACATCGCAATTGTACTCTACTTCTTGCTCTTCCAGTCTACCGCTTGTAACACCCCCAATTCATGGTTGCAGCGGAATTCAAACTGGGTGTTACTCGACGGCACAATAGTCACAATGATAGAAAACGAACTCCAATTGAGTCGTTTTAAAAGATTTATCATTCAAATTATATAAATATCAGAGATTACAAAATGAGGTCCCAAATGGTTCCATGTTCATAGTTTACATTTAAATGAGTTTTTGAATGATAATAAAATTTATAGCCCTCTTGAGTATCCGTGCCCTTCCGTGCCATCCTTGATCGTCATGAACCTGAAATACATGCTTGAGAGGTCAACACAAAGGTTGAGTGATATTCATAGAGTTTGTTTAATGTTTGAACACAATATGTTGGTAGTGTGAGCTATAGACTCACACCAATGTTTGGAAAACAAAACAGGCAGGCTACGTTATTATACGCCCATAAAATGTATTATACACTAAGCTTATGACACCAAAACGTTAACGTGTACCAATATCGATCGACAGATTTATCCCGGTAGGTACTTTGCTAACATACCTAAATCTCAAATATTAGTGCATTTGTTTGAACTTAGTCAATACAAATGGGATTCGTCAATCCCAATAGGCCTATTCACAATATTTGCGCCCACTATTGCTAGTGATTAAATGGTTCATAATAAGGGATCTCGGTTTAGCAAGGCTGGTACTTAGTGATAATAAAACAATCAAGCAAGCATACAATTTAAAAACATTGTGCTCGGTTAAAATAGCATGTATTCCCCCCAAGGGTTTGTAAAACAATTAAGTAATCGAAAGTGGGGCTATGAACTCACCTTAAGTAGGATAGCAAGTAATGAAGGTGATGATTGGATCGTGTAGGTTTCTACGAGCAACCTATAATAGAATGTTGCGACTTAGGATTTGAGTACAGAATATGAAGTAGTGCCTATATATATATATATCTTGCATTTAATCCATGATGTGGTATGATGTATAGTGTAAGTCTTTGAAAGAAAAGATTCATGAAACATGTATGTTTTGTATATCGTTTACTACCGTTCGGGCCGACATAATTCAGAAGTCATGTTAGTAAGCGTTCGAGGAGCCAGGACACTTTAACTCGTAAATCCACAACTCATCTCGACGGCTTACATAATGAACTCCTCACATGAGGCTCCCTACTATTGTAGTAGTTGATGAAATATATAGATATAAGTTTTGATCCGAAAGGTTACATGTCCGATATTTGAATAAACTTAGGAAAGTTTATTTGTACACGAAGATTGTTATTAGGGGCAGTTTCATAAGTCGTGTATGACCATTTCCTCTTTGTAATATCTCATGGTTCCTTTTTAAATGAAGTAGATCCAAATTGCTTGTTTCAAGTTATCGCCAATTCCTTGTTTCATGTTTTCGCCTAGGTAAACTTACATAGTCATTTCGTCATGGCCTAGCCATGACCTTTGGTCATTGTTCCATGGTCTTGAGACTCAACCTTGGCTCTAGCTATGGTTGTGGTCTTGATTCTAGGTCATAAGACCCCTTTGGTCTTCATAAACCATAACCTATATGTAATGACTTTGGTCTAAAAATGGGCTGTTAAGAATTTGAAGAAATTATCACTCGGAAAGCGTTTTCAGGGCTCGAGCTTCTTTATTCCTGAACGAAAACGTCGTTCCGGATAACTTTCGTGTTTTAACTTTTTGATGAATCGGACCAGAAGGGTGACTTTCAAAAAGTCAGAATGCAAAACAGTATGGTTTAGGCAGTTTTGCCGAAAATCTTTGGTAACTTCAAATCGTCATAACTTTTGACTCGTATACTCGTTTTAGGTGGTTCAAATTGCTATGGTTTCCTTGTTAAGTCCTCTAATGTAATATGTAATGATCCAATATCATAATTTTACCATTTTGATCAGGTTATACCAAGAAAGTCACTAGTTTACTTGTTTTATTAACTTGTCTTATCAATCATGTACAATAACTTGTTTTACTCACTTTTATACATCATGGACATGAATACAAGACATAATATAGCATGAATAATATGTAAATAACAAGAACATGATTATTTAACAAGAAGCATGTTAGGGTTTGGCTTACAACTTTAGGCTTTCTAAAAGAAAGGAAAGTAACTAGTAAGGTTAGGACTTTGATTGACAAGCTTTACTTCACTTTAGCAATCCTTCTACTCTTGTATTCTTGAAGGATTTGTGATGAAGATTTAGGTGACTTGAGTGGATCTAAACTCAAGAGAATCACCAAATGTTTCAAAGGATTTGAAGTAGTTACTTGTAGCTTGAAACTAGTATTTGGATCAATCAAAACTTAACAAGAGCTTTGGAATTGATAAGGATCTTGTGTTTCTTGAATAATACTTGAAGTAAACTAGTAAAATGAAGTGTTTTGTGTGTGTGGTACGTTGGAATGGCCAAGGAGGGGGAAGAGGGGTATTTATATGCTAATGAGGAGGTTAGAACTCATGACTAGTAAACACTTGCTCACCAAGTTGAACACATGTTCACATCTTAAGGCTTAAAGTATGGGATTAAGCTACCTAGGGGCTGAATCCCCCCCCCCCCCCCTAAGTCGGTTTGTCAAGCTTGGGGAGCAAGGGTGGACTTTTGATGATATTATCCAAGCTTATGGAGCTAGTTTCGACTCCGTAAAATGCTAACCGTAAGTTTTTTTTGGGTAAAGGGGAGTAATCCTGCACCCGGTAAAATACATAAATCAAAACGTTTAAGTACAATGGAAGAGAGTGAGTCTCTCATCGAAGTCCCTAAGGACACTACCACTACCACTATATAAGAATGACATGCCATTCTTATAACTACCAGATCTAAATACAACTAACGATGACTAGTAATAAAAATACAAAACATCACAACTCAAATAAAATTGAAGTCTTCTTAGTCATCCTAGCGATCCAGATCACAAACATGCGAACTTCCAGCTTCAACAAATTGCATCTTCTATTAGTATTATGCAAGGCATAATCTAATAACCTAATAAGAGTGACTTCCGTAGCAAATAAATTAGAAGCATAAACATGGTCTAAGCGACCCAACCTCCAGCATATCCGAGCTTGAACCAATCTTCCAGCATATAGTAATTTGAACCAATCTTCCAACCAATCCGAGTGAAAACCTTGAAGACAAACAATGATCAAATCACCATGCACCACACCTCCCATGATCCCACAAAAGACTGAAATTCGAACATAAATCGTACCCAAGCCCTTCATAAACGTGTGATCACAGGTCCACATAATCAACTTACTTCGCTGAAACCATGCTTAGTAAGTAGACAAATCCATGTTCCATCTCTCTCGTAAACCCTCAACCACAAAAATTCCAATTCAGATCCACACAATCACGTCCAAATACAATCAGAAAAATACAAACCCTAACTTAGAGTATTGGACCAATAGACCCACACCCTAACCAGAATTATGATGATCGTTGAAGCACACAAAGATTCCCAAACAATAACTTGCACACTGAATCACAACCCCTGATGAAGGGTTTCGAATAAGAATGAGTACACAACAGCAGCAAGTAACACCAATAATCTTGTACGCAATAGAAAAACGAAACCCTAAAAAAGGAATCGTTAAGGCTTAAAGCACTTTAATCCAAACCAGATTAAATTATGCGTAACAAGATGGAGATCGATTGATATATATAAAGAAATCAGTAGAAACCAACTTACACAATAAGTATAGAATCGATCTTAAACAAATAACCCTAAATCGAAACCCTAAATATATGTAAAACCGATTAGAGAAACTAAGTCGGTTTAGTGAATAAACAGGTATTACCCTCAACGATTTACACAACAACAACTTACAAACAATACGAGATCAGCAGCCAAGACCAAAATCATACGATTTGAAGGAGTTAATTGTGAAAAAACGATTAGGGATTTAGGGTTTCTGAAAAAAAACGATTTCCTACCCCTACAAACCAGAAAATAATGTGGATTAAGCAACAAGAATGGTAAAATTAATGAATAACACGAATGCTAATCAATAAATCTTAACAAAGCGTTGCAAAAAACACAAGAATTAGGTGGTTATTGATGAAAAACGATTAGGATCAGGTAGGGGTAGGAAATCGCCAGAGAGAGAGAGTTTTAAGGGTTTTTTTTTTTTTTTTTTTTTGCTAACCGTAAGTTGTTACGTCACAAAACGTAAAACCGGGTATCGTAAAAATACAAAACTTGGAGGAATGATTAAACTTGTCAAAATACTCCATAATAAAATATAAAATGAGTGGTAGGTTCCATTGGGATGGTAAAACCCTGCTAAAACTGGAAACACGTGTCTAAAACGCGTAATACGTAAAACGTACGAATATTGCGTAAAATTGAGAAAAGTAAAATGTTACTTTTCTAATAGGATAATATTGATTTAAAATGACTTATAATGTCTAGACTGGGCTCAGTCTAGTGTCGGTTGGTATTAAATGTCTTTTAAACATCAAACCGTAAGCCTAAAAATCAAGGAATGACTTATAAAATCAAGGGATGATTTTTGGTCAATGGAGGAGGGAAAAATATGTTGACTTTTTCTAAAAAGTTGAAAACTTAAATCGTCTTAGAAATGCGGTGCAGGTATAGGCTAAGGTTACGGTGAGTAAAAATGCTTAAAAACTGAAAATTCCAGTTTTTCACGGCCGAGGCTTATTTTTGGTCATGTTTTTCTCAGTCATGATTTATTCTCAAATAAATCATGAGTGTGTCAAACATTTTTCCGATGCGGGGTCACTTAACACGGTCGAGTTTCGTTGTGCGTAGAATTTCTGAATGACGTTTTACCCTAAAACGTGTAATTCCTTAATAACTTTCACGAAAATGAGCTTATGAATGTCAAACTTTTAATTTGCCATGGAAATGATTTATCACTCGAGGCCAAGAAACAAAAATCAAGTTTCGGGAAAATTTCGGGAAAAATGAATAGTAAAAGTGAATAGTGAAATTTTCCGGGAAAATTAATTAACCTGAAATTGTGAATTGTTACAGTCTCTACCCCTTACGGGAACTTCGTCCCGAAGTTTAGTTTATGTCATGATTTGAAGCGATGTCGGTGAAAAGATAGGATTTCTTGTGGCGAATATAATGTAGGATTCTTGTGGCGAATATAATGTAGGTATCATGCCATACCCGAGCAATGTAATGTAGGTATCATGCCATACCCGAGCAATGTAATGTAGGTATCAATCCATACCCGAGCAATGTAATGTAGGTATCAAGCCTTTCCAAGGCGATACTTTTAGCATAACCCTATCTCCGACTTGGAATTCTAGGGGTCTGCGTCGTGTGTCGGCATAACTTTTCTGTCGATCTCTTGCGGCTTGTGGTCGACTTCTGATTGGTACAATCTTATCCGTTGTTTCACGGATGAGTTCTGGACCAGTGAGTTGAACTTCCCCCACTTCAGCCCAACAAGCAGGTGAACGACACTTTCGACCGTAAAGTGCTTCAAATGGAGCTGCTTTAATACTTGTATGATAGCTGTTGTTGTAGGAAAATTCGACTAATGGTAGATGAGTATCCTATCCTTTTCCAAGGACTATTATACAAGCTCGAAGCATGTCTTCAAGTGTTTGAATGTTTCGTTCACTCTGACCATCGGTCTGAGAATGGTACGCTGTACTCATGTCTAGATTTGTTCCAAAGGTGTCCTGGAGGGACTGCCAGAAATTGGAAGTAAATCTACCATCTCGGTCCGATATGATGAATATCGGTGCACCATGTCTTGAGACTATTTCTTTGACGTACAGTCGAGTAAGTTGTTCCATTTTGTAAGTCTCTTTGATTGGTATAAAGTGTGCGGATTTTGTGAGACGATCAACTATGACCCAAATGGAGTCATAACCGCTTGATGTCTTTGGGAGCTTGGTAATGAAGTCCATAGTAACTCTTTCCTATTTCCACATAGGAATCTCTGGTTGTTGCAATGGACCGGATGGTTTTTGATGTTCGGCTTTTACATTGGAGCATGTAAGACATTTGCTAACGTATGTTGCAATATCGGCTTTCATGTTTGGCCACCAATAGAGTAGTTTAAGATCATGATACATCTTATCAGATCTTGGATGTATGGAGTATTTGGACTGGTGATGATAATGATGTGATATGTTGGTGAACAAAAGTGCGTAGTGTATGCTTAATGTTAATATTGGTAGAGATGTCAAGTTTGCTTTAAAATTTTAAGAAATTTTAAAGGTGTATGACGGGATGGTATCCTTAGGACCTAAACAGGATAGTACTTCTACAGGATGAAGAGAATAATTGATAACTATCCCAAGATAGTAGTTCGGATTATCTCATAAATGAAAATTTTCAAGAATGAATTAAGGTGTTAAGATCTTGCTGAGTGGTAAGACACTATCGTGTCTCTAGATTGTTTTAATGTATTCTGGTGGTTTATCGTGTTCATGTAGGAAATCAATCTAAACATAACCCTAGTACAACTATTCTCAGTATTTGAAAAATTTAAGTCGAATATAGTTAGTCAGACTATATTCCACTGTCCCTAGGTTAAATATAGGTGACTAGTCTATATTTAGCCAAGGTTCGATAAAATTTTCAAATACCTAAATTAGGTATACTTGTGATATGTCCGTTACTTTCGGGAAACTGTCCACTAAACAAAGGCGATGTCAAACCCTTCAATTGCAAGTCCCGGCCATACAAGACTTGTAACGTATGTTTTCATATTCCATTGCATAGAAGATAGTACGGGTAGGTACGTGTGGAAAGGAAGTTTTAAGTAGTTCTAAAATAGAACATACTTGGCCAGGATCACGAACTTTTAATAATGAAGGTTTCAGAAGAAAACCTTGATGAATGTAGAGCTGAACTTCAGTTTTTGTAGGTGATGGATTTGTTTGTCATTTAAAAATCTCATATTTCTATTTAGAAATCGATAGGTTGTGACGGGTTTTTGATATCATATGAAATGATATTGATGATGTGATGGAATAATTCTAGAGACCATTGCACAAAACACAATGTCTCGGAAGTAGGTTAGACCATTGTGCAATTCACAATGTCTGGGAAGTAGGTTAGACCATTGTGCAATTCACAATGTCTGGGAAGTAGGTTAAACCATTGTGTGACTCAAAACATTTGAGAAATGATTAAGACCATTGTATAATACAATGTCTTGGAAAATAGGAAAGACCATTGCAATCAGTTACAATGTCTTGGACATAAAATGTTGGAGTAGGAACATGATTGGGAGAATCTGGTTGTGTCGTAATGCCCTAGAATAGGCATACGCAGATATGTTTAGTCCATTGTTTAGATAAATGATTGAAAATAAACCAAGTTTATATATCAATATACTAATATGTTCATGTAGTATAAAATGCTTATGGGGAAATGCTCAATTATGTTTAGGGTACATATATCAATATGCAATTATGTTTGTGTAGCATAAAAATGTCTACGGGGAAATGCTCAAAATGAGTATATATGAATATACTAATATGTTTGTGTAGCAGAACATGCTTACTAAGTCCATAATCATCTGGAGGATGGAAGACACGGAGAGCAGAAGGCTGTAAAATGCTTTTGTTTGTGAGTGTAGTTATAGTTTAGGTCTCAATTAGACCCGTTTCTCTATAACCATGGCTCTAATACCAATCTGTAACACCCCCAATTCATGGTTGCAGCGGAATTCAAACTGGGTGTTACTCGACGGTACAATAGTCACAATGATAGAAAACGAACTCCAATTGAGTCGTTTTAAAAGATTTATCATTCAAATTATATAAATATCAGAGATTACAAAATGAGGTCCCAAATGGTTCCATGTTCATAGTTTACATTTAAATGAGTTTTTGAATGATAATAAAATTTATAGCCCTCTTGAGTATCCGTGCCCTTCCGTGCCATCCTTGATCGTCATGAACCTGAAATACATGCTTGAGAGGTCAACACAAAGGTTGAGTGATATTCATAGAGTTTGTTTAATGTTTGAACACAATATGTTGGTAGTGTGAGCTATAGACTCACACCAATGTTTGGAAAACAAAACAGGCAGGCTACGTTATTATACGCCCATAAAATGTATTATACACTAAGCTTATGACACCAAAACGTTAACGTGTACCAATATCGATCGGCAGATTTATCCCGGTAGGTACTTTGCTAACATACCTAAATCTCAAATATTAGTGCATTTGTTTGAACTTAGTCAATACAAATGGGATTCGTCAATCACAATAGGTCTATTCATAATATTTGCGCTCACTATTGCTAGTGATTAAATGGTTCATAATAAGGGATCTCGGTTTAGCAAGGCTGGTACTTAGTGATAATAAAACAATCAGGCAAGCATACAATTTAAAAACATTGTGCTCGGTTAAAATAGCATGTATTCCCCCCAAGGGTTTGTAAAACAATTAAGTAATCGAAAGTGGGGCTATGAACTCACCTTAAGTAGGATAGCAAGTAATGAAGGTGATGATTGGATCGTGTAGGTTTCTACGAGCAACCTATAATAGAATGTTGCGACTTAGGATTTGAGTACAGAATATGAAGTAGTGCCTATATATATATCTTGCATTTAATCCATGATGTGGTATGATGTATAGTGTAAGTCTTTGAAAGAAAAGATTCATGAAACATGTATGTTTTGTATATCGTTTACTACCGTTCGGGCCGACAGAATTCAGAAGTCATGTTAGTAAGCGTTCGAGGAGCCAGGACACTTTAACTCGTAAATCCACAACTCATCTCGACGGCTTACATAATGAACTCCTCACATGAGGCTCCCTACTATTGTAGTAGTTGATGAAATATATAGATATAAGTTTTGATCCGAAAGGTTACATGTCCGATATTTGAATAAACTTAGGAAAGTTTATTTGTACATGAAGATTGTTATTAGGGGTAGTTTCATAAGTCTTGTATGACCATTTCCTCTTTGTAATATCTCATGGTTCCTTTTTAAATGAAGTAGATCCAAATTGCTTGTTTCAAGTTATCGCCAATTCCTTGTTTCATGTTTTCGCCTAGGTAAACTTACATAGTCATTTCGTTATGGCCTAGCCATGACCTTTGGTCATTGTTCCATGGTCTTGAGACTCAACCTTGGCTCTAGCCATGGTTGTGGTCTTGATTCTAGGTCATAAGACCCCTTTGGTCTTCATAAACCATAACCTATATGTAATGACTTTGGTCTAAAAATGGGCTGTTAAAAATTTAAAGAAATTATCACTCGGAAAGCGTTTTCAGGGCTCGAGCTTCTTTGTTCCTGAACGAAAACGTCGTTCCGGACAACTTTCGTGTTTTAACTTTTTGATGAATCAGACCAGAAGGGTGACTTTCAAAAAGTGAGAATGCAAAACAGTATGGTTTAGGCAGTTTTGCCGAAAATCTTTGGTAACTTCAAATCGTCATAACTTTTGACTCGTATACTCGTTTTAGGTGGTTCAAATTGCTATGGTTTCCTTGTTAAGTCCTCTAATGTAATATGTAATGATCCAATATCATAATTTTACCATTTTGATCAGGTTATACCAAGAAAGTCACTAGTTTACTTGTTTTATTAACTTGTCTTATCAATCATGTACAATAACTTGTTTTACTCACTTTTATACATCATGGACATGAATACAAGACATAATATAGCATGAATAATATGTAAATAACATGAACATGATTATTTAACAAGAAGCATGTTAGGGTTTGGCTTACAACTTTAGGCTTTCTAAAAGAAAGGAAAGTAACTAGTATGGTTAGGACTTTGATTGACAAGCTTTACTTCACTTTAGCAATCCTTCTACTCTTGTATTCTTGAAGGATTTGTGATGAAGATTTAGGTGACTTGAGTGGATCTAAACTCAAGAGAATCACCAAATGTTTCAAAGGATTTGAAGTAGTTACTTGTAGCTTGAAACTAGTATTTGGATCAATCAAAACTTAACAAGAGCTTTGGAATTGATAAGGATCTTGTGTTTCTTGAATAATACTTGAAGTAAACTAGTAAAATGAAGTGTTTTATGTGTGTGGTACGTTGGAATGGCCAAGGAGGGGGAGGAGGGGTATTTATATGCTAATGAGGAGGTTAGAACTCATGACTAGTCAACATTTGCTCACCAAGTTGAACACATGTTCACGTCTTAAGGCTTAAAGCATGGGATTAAGCCACCTAGGGGCTGAATCCCCCCCCCTAAGTCGGTTTGCCAAGCTTGGGGAGCAAGGGTGGACTTTTGATGATATTATCCAAGCTTATGGAGCTAGTTTCGACTCCGTAAAATGCTAACCGTAAGTTGTTACGTCACAAAACGTAAAACCGGGTATCGTAAAAATACGAAACTTGGAGGAATGATTAAACTTGTCAAAATACTCCATAATAAAATATAAAATGAGTGGTAGGTTCCATTGGGATGGTAAAACCCTGCTAAAACTGGAAACACGGGTCTAAAACGCGTAATACGTAAAACGTACGAATATTGCGTAAAATTGAGAAAAGTAAAATGTTACTTTTCTAATAGGATAATATTGATTTAAAATGACTTATAATGTCTAGACTGGGCTCAGTCTAGTGTCGGTTGGTATTAAATGTCTTTTAAACATCAAACCGTAAGCCTAAAAATCAAGGAATGACTTATAAAATCATGGGATGATTTTTGGTTAATGGAGGAGGGAAAAATATGTTGACTTTTTCTAAAAAGTTGAAAACTTAAATCGTCTTAGAAATGCGGTGCAGGTATAGCTAAGGTTACGGTGAGTAAAAACGCTTAAAAACTGAAAATTCCAGTTTTTCACGGCCGAGGCTTATTTTTGGTCATGTTTTTCTCAGTCATGATTTATTCTCAAATAAATCATGAGTGTGTCAAACATTTTTCCGATGCGGGATCACTTAACACGGTCGAGTTTCGTTGTGCGTAGAATTTCTGAATGACGTTTTACCCTAAAACGTGTAATTCCTTAATAACTTTCACGAAAATGAGCTTATGAATGTCAAACTTTTAATTTGCCATGGAAATGATTTATCACTCGAGGCCAAGAAACAAAAATCAAGTTTCGGGAAAATTTCGGGAAAATGAATAGTAAAAGTGAATAGTGAAATTTTCCGGGAAAATTAATTAACCTGAAATTGTGAATTGTTACACCGCTCCTCCATTTATAACAAAGAAATAACCCGTTTGAGACTTCGCATCATCTTTGTTACTTTGCCAGGACACATCACAGAAACCTGTCACATCAAGTTCTGCATCTGGTTCTCTACCATATACCAAAAACATATCTTTTGTATTTCTTAAATACTTAAGAATATGCTTAACAGCAATCCAATGATTTTCACCTAGATTCTGTTGAAATTAGCTGGTGATATTTTGAGCAAACGCCAGATTTGGCCTTGTGCATTTTACCGCAAACATAATAGATCCTATAGCCAAAGCATAAGGAACTTTACTCATGCGAGCCACCTCAGCAGGTGTTGAAGCACAAAACTCATTACATAAGCCATGTTTTACTTCCATCGGCAAATATCCTTTCTTGAAATTTTGTATATTGAATCTTTTCAATATTTTGTCAATGCAAGCACTTTGACTTAATCCAATTAATCGCCTTGATCTATCTTTATAGATCTTGATTCCCAGAATGTATGCAGCTTCTCCTAAATCTTTCATAGAAAATCACTTTCCAAGATATGACTGAACTTTTTGCAAACTTGGAATGTCTTTTCCCATGATAAGTATGTCATCACATATAAAATTAGGAAAATTACATTATCACTCCCACTAGCTTTGTGATATACACATGGCTCATCAGGATTCTGAGTAAATCCAAACTCTTTAATCTCATAATCAAATCTATTGTTCCATTGTCGTGATGCTTGCTTCAATCAATAAATGGATCTTTGAAGTTTGCATACACGATTTGGAAACTCTGGATTTTCAAACCCTTCTGGTTGTGCCATATAGATGTCTTCATCTAGATGACCATTTAAGAAAGTGGTTTTCACATCCATTTGCCAAATCTCATAGTCATAGTATGCTGCTATAGCTATGAGAATCCTAATAGCTCTTGTGTTTACTACAGGAGAAAAAGTATCCTCGTACTCAATTCCAAAAGTTTGAGTAAAACCTTTAGCAACCAGACGAGCCTTATAGGTGTGTACATTTCCATCCATGTCAGTCTTTATCTTGTAGAGCCACTTACTCCCAACTACCTTGGCATTAGGAGAAAGGTCTACTTCAATCTATACTTCATTATCTTTCATGGATTATATTTCCCCAATCATAGCTACCTTCCATTTATCCCTTTCAGGACTATTAATGGCAGCTCTATAACTAGTAGGTTCATTAAGATCCCATAGTATAGTTTCCTCAACCTCTACATTAAGACATAGACGGTCAGGAGCTTTCACATGTATAGAAGACTTGCGAATGGGAACTACTTCAACATCTGGTGGAGGACCCAGACTTTCAGGTTCTACAGGAAGTGTGCTAGTGTTTTCGGAAGGTAATGCATTATCTTGATCATATTCTAGATCATAGATTCTCTCACCGACTTCTTGAGATACAAGATATTATTCAAGAAAGTCTCCATACCTAGCAACAAACACTTTGTTCTCAGGTGGGTAGTAAAAGTAGTAACTCATTGTTTCCTTTGGGTATCCTACAAAAAAGCACTTTATAGATCTTTGTTGGAGTTAATCTGGTGAGTCACGTTTAACATACACCTCACAATCCTAGACCTTTAAATAAGACAAGTTCAGAGATTTTCCAGTCCATATCTCATATGGTGTCTTACCAACCTTCTTTGTGGGAACCATATTAAGAATACAAACAGCTGATTCTAGAGCATAATCCCAAAAAGACAAAGAAAGATTAGTAAGATTATACATCGATCAAACCATGTCCAACATTGTACGATTCCTTCTCTAAGATACACCATTTTGTTGTGGAGTATATGGAGATGTGAGATTATGGACAATTCCATTCTCAGTTAAGAAATCTTTAAAATCTTGACTCAGGTATTCACCATGTCGATCAGAACGAAGAGCTTTAATCTTTTTCCTAATTGCAACTCTACTTCTGTTTTGAAAACATTAAATGTTTCAAACACCTCATGTTTATGTTTAAGTAAATAAACGTAACCGTAACGGCTGAAATCATCTGTAAAAGTTAAGAAGTAAACAGCACCTCTCCTTGACACATGTCTTAGTGGACCACACACATCAGTATGTATCAAACCAAGTAGATCTAAAGCTCTTTCCATATTGCTATGAAAAGGTTTCTTAGTCATCTTCCCAGATATACAAGACTCACATTTATCAAATGACTCATCATTGATATTTTTCAAAAGCTCATCTTGTTGTAGCTTTTGCATGCGAGCCTTGCCTATATGGGCAAGTCTACCGTGCCAAAGGTAAAAAGAATTCAAGTCATACTTCATTCTCTTACTAATGCTATACATTGAATTATTGTTATTGGACATACAATCATTCATATCAATTTCAAACACACCATTCACATCAATAGCATTAAAATAAAATACACCATTTAAAGAAACACAAATTCAATTGCCATTCACAGTATGAGTAAAACCAAGATCCAATAAACATGAAAAGGAAACAACGCCTCTAACAATAGAAGGTGCATAGTGACAATTGTTTAAAATCAGTACTAAACCAGAAGGAAAAACTAAATTAAACACTCCTATGGCTTCAACTACTACTTGTGCTCCATTGCCCACTTGCAAAAATTGCTCCCCATAAGATAGTCTCCTTTCCTCTCTAAACCCCTGCAATGTATTACAAATGTTAATACCACATCCAGTATCATATACCCAGGAATTTAATTTATAAGATAAAGTAAATAATTCAATGACAAATAAGTTACCTGAAGTGTTGGAGCCCACGTGCCCAGTCTTCTTAACCTTATTAGTTCACAAGTCATCGAGATAAAGAGGACAGTTCCTCTTCCAGTGACCCATCACCTTGCAGTAATGGCATCCTTGATCCTTCTTCAGATGATCCTTCTAAGGAGGGTCTTCTTAGGTTGAGGAGGTTGATAAGCCATAACTTGCTTATTCTTATCAGCCTTACCCTTACCTTTTCCCTTCTTCTTGTTCGCATTTGGCTTATTAATTCTACCCCATTGAATAGCAAGTACTTATGGTGTAGGAGCCTTTTGTGGTAAACCTTTCTCGTAATCAATGAGCAGTGCGTGTAATTCACTTACTGTCTTCCCCACACAATACATATTGAAGTTCCTCACAAAACCACTAAATTCCTTGTTAAGGGATCTATTGATTAAGTTCACAGCCATATCATTGTCATAGGGTTTACCAAATGTTTGTAATTGATCCATGAAACTCTTCATTTTCAATACATGAGCACTCACAGGTTCACCATCACCTTGCTTACAACCATGTAGAGCCTTCATCAAATCGTAAACTTCTACATTTGATGGTTTCTCATATAGTTTCTTAAGTTCATAAATCATGTTCATAGGGAAGAATTCTTCAAACTGCCTTTGTAAAGCAGGTGTCATCGCCCCCAACATTAAACCGGCCACATCAATATGCGTCCTATAAACTTCTCTCCAAGCGGCCTTTACTTCATCAGTAGCTTCAGGACCAGTTGGTTCAGCAGGACAAGGCGTCTTCAAGATTTCAAGTTGATCAGTCACTCGCAAGACAATCCTGATTGAACGATACCAATGGTTGAAATTCTCTGTGCCAGTCAATTTTTATCGTTCAAAGTAAGCCTTGAAAGTAGAACGTAAGTTGGTGTTATCAGTTTGAGCCATTTCTACAGATAAAGAAAGTTCAAAACATTAGTATTTTTGATAATACAATTTTTCAAGAAAATAAAATACCCAAGGAAATCATATCCATAGAATTATCTTGAAAACTAGGATCCTCCATAAAAATAGTTTCATCACATCAGTTGATCTGCTAGTAATGAAAGTATAATATGTGTCACAACTCACCATTTCAGGTCATTTCAGGTCATTTCCCGAACTTTGGAAAAACACTATTCATCAAAACACTATTCATCAGTTTACTATTCATCATTTTTAGTGTCAGTTTGACATTCCGAGAAGCATTCAAAAATTTTACTATTCATTGAACACTATTCATTTCCAGAAAAGATTTCATCATTCACGTGCATTACACATTTCATCGTAAATTTAGTTTACGGGCATTCAAATTCGCGTAACCGTATTGGTTCAGGTGCGAATTCATGCATTATTAGTAATGACATTTCATACGGACTGGAGATAGTCTGCATATCATCAGTAGGTCATTTACATGTTATACCACTCTTAGGATTTTCAAATTTATATATTTTATACATTTAACGTTTTCCTTATAATTATTTATAAATAAACGTTAACACCCGGTTTATACACGACGAATATATCTAAATATTCCCACAATGGTCCTGACATATTTTTATATCCATTTTATTATCATAAAAGTTATAACCTTCAGTTACCCAGTATTTTGGAAATTTATTTTATTTATAACGTAAGCTTATGAATATTACGACGGTTTTCGTGAAAACTAAACAATAATCACCCGAACACTCAGTAATTGTACCCAACATAATTTTAACATTTTTATGACTTTATTAAGTCCCGGTTAACTTTGTTAACATTTATTTCTATCAAACCCGGTACCCGATTATAACTAATATTTACACAAAACCACAACTAATACTACACTAAATTTTGCTAAGTTATCAAAACCGATTTTGCTTCTTTCTTTCTTATATAAAACCGGCCACAAGACACCCCTAAACCACTTGACTCTTATTTTTCTAACCATATGTATTTATGTATGCATATTATACTATATAACTTAACACCTATATTTACCAAAAACTCCTAAAACATAATCATATACAAATTTGAGAATCAAAAAGCACAAACCTCATCTCTTTCACCCCAAAACCAAAACCCACGACCCTACTATGATCCATAATCAAAATCCATTATTTTTCAAAGATCAAAGCATCAAAGTTGTTCATTTCATCATCCTAATCAAGAATCATAACACAAAAACACAAGTAATCCAAGGTTTCTCATCATCTCATCACCTATTATTTCAAAGTGAGTATTCAAAATTATTTTCATGTTTTCATCTAATTAACACATGTATCTTATAGTATTCATGCTTAATTTCATGCACAAACTAGTTATACCACTTTATTTTTGAATACTTTTTGAACATACAAACCCTAGATTGTGATTTAGGTGTTTCTTTGTTAAATTAACTTGATTACTAGTCATTAGGAACCCATGGCACCCTAAGAAGGTGTATGGTAGGATTAGTATAGATTTGTGGTGTTTGCAAGAGATTTGGTTGAAGTAAAAACTAGTTTTGAACTTTGGAAATGGATTTCTAACAAGTTTATAAACATGCTGTCCCATTTTGGTAAAATCTGGAAAATCAGTAAACACAAATGAAACTTTGGCAAAATTTTTAGAAAATACTTTCAAAAACGAATCCGTAGGCGAAAGAACGGATTAAAAAGAGTTAATAACGAAGAAGTTATGATTTTTGCAAGATTGTTGACGAAAAGTATTTTTCTGGAAAATAGTTGCTGATGGACGTTTTTCGTCGGACAAAAAGAGGCTTTAGAAATAACCCGGAGGAGCCAAGCTTTCCAAAATATATTACTACATGTTAAGACGTAACCGTGGATATAAAGAACAAGTAAAACGGGCTTATAACGACAAAGATATTCACGTTTCAATATCGGCAAAAATCCTCTATAATTGGCAGCTTTTAGAAATAATAATAACACTACGTACTAAATTCTAGATTTTCTAGAAATATTAACCAAGTACCCAATTTCATAACTAATGATGTATTAGTGATTACAAGTATATTTTCATTACTACAAGGCGATATTTCAAGGATTTCAAACCGAGAATTTCAAAACAAACATTGGTACATACGATATATATATAAGTATATATATTGCAACTAGTTTTATTTTTCTAATAGCCATATTTTTCCTAAGTCTTGGAATGTATATTTTTGATAACAACAAGTGTTTTTCAAAGAGTAGAGTGGTATAGGAAACATGTGCATGGACATTCATAACATCATTTGGTGATCTAAAGTAGATCGTTTATCATTCACATTAGGTTGCGGCTAGTGTGCGCGCCTTGTTATTTTCAGCTCATTACTTGTTCATGGTACCATCATATTAGTTTGCGGCAGCAAATTGTTCATGGTTGTTCATTTCACATCATCACAGTATCTTCAGCTAGAGGTGAGTTTTCATAGCCCCATTTTCAATTCAACATTTTTGATTGTTTTCAAATCCCACGGGGGGAATACATTGCATCAATCATTTTAGTACGAGCCCAAGTATTCAAACATATGTACATTGCTTAAGTTACCTTGCCATGTGATAAGTCCCCTGTATCATCATGAACCATTAATTTACCGGTAAGCGATAGTGAGTGGATAGATCTATCGAGGGTGACGCCTCCATCCGTGGTAGTGAGTACCAACCGTAAGCGGATGCATTTCATGTCTTTTACATTTGAGTGTTTCGGCAGAACATTCAGGAGGGGCATAGTTTCATCAGTCATAGCTTCGGGGTCATGAGCTTAAGGTCTATTGTACAATTTTCATGAGATTTTTATCTTGCACTTTTACTTGTGGTGGCCGTACATCATTACATTTTACAAACCTATGGAATTCACCAACATTCGTGTTGACGTTTTAGCAATGTATTTCAGGTTATTAAGGTAGCTCATGTGACATGCATTTGGACCTTCATGGAGTCGCGGGGTCGACGTGTCTCACCATTATTTCATGCACTTATGTAAACATTTGATCTAGTAGGACTTGTTTTCATAAACTTGCAACACATTTTGGGGACCTCATTTTGCAAACTCTGAATTATTTCAATGATCAAATGCAGTATTTTCCAAATGACACTTTAGGTCGTTCAATGTAACTGTAACTGTGGTGCTATGACAGACACCCCCAGGTATTCCATTCCGCTGCAAGTCAGGTAAGTTGGGGGTGTGACAGATTTGCATCAGAGCTAAGGTTATAGCGAACTAGGATGTATCTTGGACCCTAGACTATAACCACATCATCATAGCATCTCATCATTTCATCATAAGTGCATAATCATGATACATGTTGTTTCATACATACCCTGTGCGAGTTATTTATACTCATATCCGTATATGTATATCATTTTATTGACCTGGTTCACAAGTGACATGTCTTCAGATACTCACCCTGACATCCTTTTATCGGATTCCGACATTGAAGATGCTTTGTCATCTTCCACTACCATTATACCACCAGTTGCATTTACACCACCATTAGTACTATTGATTTGCCATAGGAACAGGGTTTTCCTATCATTCAGCCCGTACATAGAATTCCTTTTGGTAGTGTATTCAGAATTAATCTTAATGGACTTATTAGGATGCTTATTGCAAGGAAGATAGTGTGTTTTCTTTCCATCACTAGTAGGGCACTTACTACTCAGGTACTATCACCACCATCAGTTACTTATTACACTATTGGCCTTCCCACAGTGTGTACTTTAGTTTTACCTTTTGGATGTCGCGAGGTAGCACGAAAGAGGGTAGTATTCCATTCACTAGTACCATCATTGTCATTTCCTTTTCCATTCCCACTTGCCATGAACTAGATGACACCTAGTAGATAATACCAATGTCACGGACTCAACAGAAACATCCGCAGATTCTTTAGGAATGGTTCAGAACCTACATTATCTAAGATTTGATAGATGCACAACTTCAGACACCACTTCAGGACTATCTCGACCTTATGATGCTACAAACCTGATTTCAGACAGAGGGACACCAGGAAGTCCCTGGACCAGACTTATATCCTCACTAGTTTTTACTATTATCCTAGCCACAGAAGGTGTGAGACATAGTCTAAATAACTTGTTGTCTTTTGATTGTTGTACAAACAAATATATCAAGTGTGACTCTACTATGTAAGAAATGGTTGTGCTATTTGTGATACCGGTTCACGTAGACCGAAATTTTCATGTATTATATTCATGTGTTGTGAATATGATGACTTTGATTAACTATATATCCTCATGGTCACTTATGATTTGATGAAGAGAAATTTAAGCAAACCACTCCAAGCATGACGCAAGCTACTGTTGGACAAGTCATTGCCAAGAACATAGTCACCGCCCTCACTAAGGAACTTACTCACGTGGAATTTATGGGGTGCAATCCTCCCTCCTTTAGCGGAACTAGAAACACAAAGGAATTTCTCAAATGGTTCGAAGACATAGAAATAATATTTCAATGTGGCGACTGTCGTAAGGAATACAAGGTTAAGTTCGCCACATGCACTTTTCAGGATCATGCCCAGGAATGGTGGACCAAACATATTAAGATGGTAAGAGTTGATACTGCCTACTCACACTCTTGGGAGAAACTAAGAAGGATGATGGGTATAACATTTTGTGTAGGAAGTGAATTACGAGCAAGGGAACAGGAAACACTAAACTTTATCATGGTAGGAAATGATGTGACGAGTACACTACTCATTTTTATGAATTACCACGACTAGGTTCTGCAATGGATGAACCGGAAAGCAAGAAACTTGAATGGTACATCGGGGGATTCTCCAATGGAATTTGTATGTTGGTCATCGCATGGGAACCCGATGCCATGTCTGAAGCTATCAAAAAGGGCGATCGAGGCAAAGGAACTCATAGTTCACGCCGAGACATCAGGAAACAATAGTGACAATAAAAGGAAGTGGAACAACAATCTAGGTTGCAATGCTGCTCAACAATCACCCAAAGGACAAGAAATGAATAGAGCCTTTGCTGCAGAACCGCACACAAAGAGAAGGTATATTGGAAAGTTAACTTACTACAACCTGTGTAATCAATATCACCGAGGTCATTGCAGTAAACCGTGTGGAGTGTGCAAGAAGCGGGGTCATTCGACTGAAGACTGTAGGAAACTCACAAATCAGAAAATCCCAGGGAGTTGCTTCAAATGTGGAAACTTAGGGCATTTCAAGAATGACTGCCCGGAGCTAAGGGACAAGGAAAATCAGGAACTTGGAATCAAGACTGAATCGCTCGAGGAATAGCGTGAGCTGTTGAAAGAGAACCGCTAGGATATTAACAACATCAAGGATAACAACAATGCTTCAGCAGGAGGAGCTTTGTTTCAATATATAAACCGTAGTTTGAGCCTTTAGGGTTGTACTTTTTCTTTTGTACTTACCGTTGGTACGATGACATAACCTAGTTGTATTAAGCACTTTCCAGTCCAATGTAGTATCTATCCTTTGTTACCTCTGTGATAATCATAATCATCGTTTACTCCATTTTCTATCCCAAGTGCTCAGACTTCAATCGTTTCGCAACATTTTAGCATTGTCTTATCAGGGATTAGGTTGATTTCGTATTTGACGAATTAGTAGACTATTACCATTCGACAAGATTCACCCACTTATCCAATACACCATTCAAGCTATTTTACTATCATATGGGGAAATTGTTTTACATAAAAATTTCCGTAGTAAGCTATTTTATTACCATCCTATAAATTGATTTTTCTGTCATTACACCAAGTATTTACTATTATTACGCGAGGCAATTTTCATGTTATTTGAAAGAAAACATCAGGATGCCATTTTAATAACAATGCGTTGAACACCATCTAAAACTTTTGAGAAAAGTTATGATATTTTGACAAAATCTAACATCGCATCATTAGTCCTCAATTGTACATAGCCTGATCACCTATGTAAAATTCAGGAAGGATTATGCCATGAAGGAAGTAATTACCTTTTCAAAGGATTGTTGATAACAATCTTCATCTAAAAGTTTTGTAAACAAAGGAACTTTTCCATAAACATCCCTTTTGCTGAACGATCCCTGGATACTTACCCTACCTGTCACTCACTTAGCCATTAAGTTGGATATTTTCCCATTGACTTCCCTAAGAGAGACTTTCCATATCAATTACATGCAGGATTCCTCAATACAATAAAAGCAACGAAAGGATTACAGAACTACTAACCAGGACTAGAAGTATATAGTGAGAGAATTCATAACTCAACAACAAATTCTAAGATACTGCGAGACCATCCGAATCACCATCTCTGACCTAGTTGTCCAATGTTATTATTCAAGGGTACTAGCTAGACTGAGCTACAGGATTGAACTCAATAAATGTCCGCAGGACAACACAATAGAAATAAACCAAGCTTCTAATTGAGACTGTAGAGCATTTCATTTAAACATGGCCTCATCCATACATAAACTTTCCTGCAGTAAGTTTTCACAAAGGACAATTGTTTGAATCAAGAATATCGACGTAGATTCCTTTAAGGCATTATGTCTCTAGAAATTTCAGATAACCTCACCTTCATACCAAGCAAGGGATCAAACCAGAACATATCTCCTCATCTACATGGGAAAACAGAATAGACATTCATCGACACAACATCAAGTGATACCTTCGTCTTGCCAATTACAACGATAAACTATTTCAGGACTTAAGTTAGTCTAAATACCTATGCTTGTAGTTATGCCAGATAACCACCAATAGACATTATCCAACCTCAGGAACTAAATGTTAGACATCTATGCATTTAAGCGAACATTTCCTATTCTACCATTTTATCCTTGATAGTGTTTTCACTTTTAAATAAAGTTGATGCGTTTACATAAATCACATACCTTGTGGAAAAATGATTTTTGAAATTCCTATTTTGAACAAGTACGATCCTTTTTGGTCAAACTTTAGCAACACTATTGTACAATGAGAAATATACATAAACATCAAACTTTGGTAAGCAGTCTTAATCACAACATGTTTGAAAATAGTTCCTATTTCATAACTACTGGATTTTGAATCATCAAGAAAAATATTACCCAGTAAATCATTTGCTTCATTTTTCTAAACTCGTTTATTCAGAAAAAGATTTCAACCAAAACTCACAATCGCGAGACAAATTTCCAGAACCAACTTCCCTACAACATCGCTTATGCATTTAGGATTTTGTGACTTGACAGTAAAGAATATTTGGAATATGTGATGAAGGAATTAGGAGGAACATCACAAATTAATCACGAACTTCAGTAGTGGAGACCAAACCCACTAGGCAAAGAAAAACATATGTCTTATCATCCGTTGGAACAAAACACAAGGAATCAAATTGTTACCTATATTCTATCCCTTTCAGATAACGCCAAGTTCGAAGGACCGAACGTTGTGGAATTAGTCACAAAGGTTTATTGTACCCATTTCAGTTTTTCCTGTTAAGGAAACCGTTTCAACTTGGACTTCAGGTAATCAATTCAGGATTTCCTTCAGAAACCCATTTAGATGTGAACATCACCTATCATCCTCAGAACGATGTTCAAAGCGAGAGAACAATTCAAACATAGGAAGGTATGCTCAGAGCATGAGTGATTTACCCTAGAAATGGTTGGAACAATCATTTAACATAAATCAAATTCATCTACAACAATAGTTATCACACCAACAGCGAGAAACTGGCAGAAGTTAGGTTGGTACATAACACACATCATTTGGATTGGATATCCTGAACAACAAACCATCCAGATTCAAGTGGGAGAACAAACTAAGTTAAAAACATTGCCTTGGATTGGCATGATACAAATTGGATAACAAGAGAGATTGAACCTTTAGCATATTGGACCAAGATTCATTTTAGAATCGACCAACTAGCATAAAAACTTGAGTTCTGGCAGAATTCAGCAGTATATATTACCAGTATCACATTTAAAACATTAAGAAGCGCAGACCATCGATTGATGGGCCAAACTCAGAAAAAGCTCAACTCACTAGTTCAGTAGGCATTCATGAGATAACCAAAAATTTTCTACAAGTCAAGAATCAGTTACAAGTTCAATAAGTCGTAAACCATTAAAACTTCAAGTTCTGCAGAGTTATGCAGAAAGTTTTGCCTAGGAAAGGCATGTTATCGTTCAGAAAACTTGGAAAGTTACACCAATATACACTGGACCATTTATATTTTGACAGAGAAGGCATAGTGGCCGTCAGACTTGAACATTGTCAGGGAACAACAGGATTACACGAACATATTTCACATTTTCAGATCCCCAAAAATGACTTTCAGATGAGTCACTCATGATTCCATTGGAAGGGATCCATCCCAAATGACAATCTCAGACCTTGTAAGAGAACCAACAGAAATCATGGACCGTGTGGTCAAACAGTTGAAACAGAGTCGAATTCCTATCGTTAGAGTTCGCTGGAATTCTCGAATATCATCACCTTTTCACCAATATGTTTTCAGAAACCAACATGAACTGAACTTCGGGACGAAGTTCCTTTTAGAGGGGAAGACTGTCACAACTCACCATTTCAGGTCATTTCAGGTCATTTCCCGAACTTTGGAAAAACACTATTCATCAAAACACTATTCATCAGTTTACTATTCATCATTTTTAGTGTCAGTTTGACATTCCGAGAAGCATTCAGAAATTTTACTATTCATTGAACACTATTCATTTCCAGAAAAGATTTCATCATTCACGTGCATTACACATTTCATCGTAAATTTAGTTTACGGGCATTCAAATTCGCGTAACCGTATTGGTTCAGGTGCGAATTCATGCATTATCAGTAATGACATTTCATACGGACTGGAGATAATCTGCATATCATCAGTAGGTCATTTACATGTTATACCACTCTTAGGATTTTCAAATTTATATATTTTATACATTTAACGTTTTCCTTATAATTATTTATAAATAAACGTTAACACCCGGTTTATACACGACGAATATATCTAAATATTCCCACAATGGTCCTGACATATTTTTATATCCATTTTATTATCATAAAAGTTATAACCTTCAGTTACCCAGTATTTTGGAAATTTATTTTATTTATAACGTAAGCTTATGAATATTACGACGGTTTTCGTGAAAACTAAACAATAATCACCCGAACACTCAGTAATTGTACCCAACATAATTTTAACATTTTTATGACTTTATTAAGTCCCGGTTAACTTTGTTAACATTTATTTCTATCAAACCCGGTACCCGATTATAACTAATATTTACACAAAACCACAACTAATACTACACTAAATTTTGCTAAGTTATCAAAACCGATTTTGCTTCTTTCTTTCTTATATAAAACCGGCCACAAGACACCCCTAAACCACTTGACTCTTATTTTTCTAACCATATGTATTTATGTATGCATATTATACTATATAACTTAACACCTATATTTACCAAAAACTCCTAAAACATAATCATATACAAATTTGAGAATCAAAAAGCACAAACCTCATCTCTTTCACCCCAAAACCAAAACCCACGACCCTACTATGATCCATAATCAAAATCCATTATTTTTCAAAGATCAAAGCATCAAAGTTGTTCATTTCATCATCCTAATCAAGAATCATAACACAAAAACACAAGTAATCCAAGGTTTCTCATCATCTCATCACCTATTATTTCAAAGTGAGTATTCAAAATTATTTTCATGTTTTCATCTAATTAACACATGTATCTTATAGTATTCATGCTTACTTTCATGCACAAACTAGTTATACCACTTTATTTTTGAATACTTTTTGAACATACAAACCCTAGATTGTGATTTAGGTGTTTCTTTGTTAAATTAACTTGATTACTAGTCATTAGGAACCCATGGCACCCTAAGAAGGTGTATGGTAGGATTAGTATAGATTTGTGGTGTTTGCAAGAGATTTGGTTGAAGTAAAAACTAGTTTTGAACCTTGGAAATGGATTTCTAACAAGTTTATAAACATGCTGTCCCATTTTGGTAAAATCTGGAAAATCAGTAAACACAAATGAAACTTTGGCAAAATTTTTAGAAAATACTTTCAAAAACAAATCCGTAGGCGAAAGAACGGATTAAAAAGAGTTAATAACGAAGAAGTTATGATTTTTGCAAGATTGTTGACGAAAAGTATTTTTCTGGAAAATAGTTGCTGATGGACGTTTTTCGTCGGACAAAAAGAGGCTTTAGACATAACCCGGAGGAGCCAAGCTTTCCAAAATATATTACTACATGTTAAGACGTAACCGTGGATATAAAGAACAAGTAAAACGGGCTTATAACGACAAAGATATTAACGTTTCAATATCGGCAAAAATCCTCTATAATTGGCAGCTTTTAGAAATAATAATAACACTACGTACTAAATTCTAGATTTTCTAGAAATATTAACCAAGTACCCAATTTCATAACTAATGATGTATTAGTGATTACAAGTATATTTTCATTACTACAAGGCGATATTTCAAGGATTTCAAACCGAGAATTTCAAAACAAACATTGGTACATACGATATATATATAAGTATATATATTGCAACTAGTTTTATTTTTCTAATAGCCATATTTTTCCTAAGTCTTGGAATGTATATTTTTGATAACAACAAGTGTTTTTCAAAGAGTAGAGTGGTATAGGAAACATGTGCATGGACATTCATAACATCATTTGGTGATCTAAAGTAGATCGTTTATCATTCACATTAGGTTGCGGCTAGTGTGCGCGCCTTGTTATTTTCAGCTCATTACTTGTTCATGGTACCATCATATTAGTTTGCGGCAGCAAATTGTTCATGGTTGTTCATTTCACATCATCACAGTATCTTCAGCTAGAGGTGAGTTTTCATAGCCCCGTTTTCAATTCAACATTTTTGATTGTTTTCAAATCCCACGGGGGGAATACATTGCATCAATCATTTTAGTACGAGCCCAAGTATTCAAACATATGTACATTGCTTAAGTTACCTTGCCATGTGATAAGTCCCCTGTATCATCATGAACCGTTAATTTACCGGTAAGCGAGAGTGAGTGGATAGATCTATCGAGGGTGACGCCTCCATCCGTGGTAGTGAGTACCAACCGTAAGCGGATGCATTTCATGTCTTTTACATTTGAGTGTTTCGGCAGAACATTCAGGAGGGGCATAGTTTCATCAGTCATAGCTTCGGGGTCATGAGCTTAAGGTCTATTGTACAATTTTCATGAGATTTTTATCTTGCACTTTTACTTGTGGTGGCCGTACATCATTACATTTTACAAACCTATGGAATTCACCAACATTCGTGTTGACGTTTTAGCAATGTATTTCAGGTTATTAAGGTAGCTCATGTGACATGCATTTAGACCTTCATGGAGTCGCGGGGTCGACGCGTCTCACCATTATTTCATGCACTTATGTAAACATTTGATCTAGTAGGACTTGTTTTCATAAACTTGCAACACATTTTGGGGACCTCATTTTGCAAACTCTGAATTATTTCAATGATCAAATGCAGTATTTTCCAAACGACACTTTAGGTCGTTCAATGTAACTGTAACTGTGGTGCTATGACAGACACCCCCAGGTATTCCATTCCGCTGCAAGTCAGGTAAATTGGGGGTGTGACAATATGAGGTAACTTGTCGTACAGTAATTGGCATAACATTTTTCCAATTCCTAGATTTATAGGATTTACAATCACAAAACTTTTGTAATGTAAGCATGTTCGATCCCCCATCTTAATGACTTGAGTCCAAGTTCACACTTCCTAATCAATTTAAGTCGTCTAACTTAAAAACTGTAAACACATAAATCCATTATATCAGTTGATCAACTAGCAATGAAATTATGAAATTTACCTCTCCATTGCAATCTAGGCAAGTTCTTACATGACGTAAACTACAACTTCAAGTGTTCTTAATTAGATGGCATTTGACATAATTTTATAAGGGTATTAATTTCGATGTGTGATCAAAATAATGTATGAAGAAGCATGTATACAACTTCATAACATTGGTTTTACAAAACAATTTTTATTACCAATTCACTAAGAGTAAAATAGCAAAGTTTTGATTGAGGTATCGGGTTCACCAATTTAAGAATTACCAATAATTATCGTCCACTTATAATGTACTTTTGCATAAGCCCAAAGGCTTAGTGTTTCGGATAATCATTGTGGAATTGTGGTTAATTCACCCTTAAGATGACAGTGTACGTAATATAGTGATATAGGCAAGTCTAGATCGGTACACAAGCGGTTGTAGAGAACCGGTAGGTGCATGGTCTTTAAAAACCCCTCTCTACAAGCACATTGTATAGCGACTTTCGGTCCGCCTTTCGCACACTATTTACAAAAACATCAATCAACCAAACCTTTGAAATTTAACTCTTAAAACCAAAGCAATTTTACCATTTATTTAGTCCATATTTTTTTTCTATTCAAAAAGTTACCCTTGTTCATTTATAAACATGTCTCACATAAACAATAAACAAAAAACAAGTAATGCATAATAAAAAATAACACAACTAAATAAATATATACATAACATAACAATTAAATATGTATAAACATGTAGCCACATGCAAATTTTATTCAATAATCCTATTAATAATCAAACTAAGTGTATAACGTATTTATTCAATTAGGGCTTTCTTCTTCAAGGAAAAAGATCCACATACATTGATAAATCGATTGCGTAAGCCAAAACTAAACCAACACCACATAGCACTTAATTGATTACTTAATATTGGAGTCTTTCCCAATTCGGCAACTATTAATAAATTTACATGTTCCGATATAACTTAACATTTAATTCATATATCCAATTTAAACCATTTAAATCATCACACAATTAAATCTATGCAAACATGCATTTTTCATGGATTATGCTTAACAATTAACATATCGCACCAAGATCATTTACTAAAACGCATAAACAATTACATGACATCCTAGGGTTTCTAATTGTATTAAAAATCAAAACCAAAACCCTAAAAAACTAACAAAGTCAATCGACCCATAAAAATAATTAGGGTTAGGAATATGAAAACCCTAAAAACATGCAATTAAACAAATCAAGATTCAATTTTTATGCGTTTTGATAATTAATTACACATTATAACGGCTCATGATCCCACTGTTGCAATTATATAATCATGACATGCATATAAATAAACCGATAACATCAAGTAACCATAGCGGAAACAATTATAACAAGATCTTATAATATGTAACTAATTAATCAAATATAAATAGTAAATGTACCGTAGTGATTCTGGCCCGAACAAGAATCAAATGATACAAATATTCAACTCAAGAACCCTAATTAGGGTTTATGTAGATTATAAGAATTTAATCCAGGAATCAAACAATAGTGTGATTCAATCGCGTTCTTGTACACACGTACTACTTCAAATAAACGTTTATGCAAGTAATACAAACATAAACACTTAAGATTATGTGTTGAAGTTGTGAGAAACCATTAATCCTTGTGTGTTTATGTAGGGGAGAAAACTTGGATCTCAAGACAAAAAGGAGGTGGATCCCTCCCCTTGGCCGATCGGCCCATGCAACTCACAAGGGGTTTCTATAGCCTTCTTGACATTCCAATTTTCATCTATAGATTCTTTCCTTTTATTCGTCTAACGGTCGTTACCCTTTTCCGTTAAATGTTAACGATCGTTAAGTGTTTATGTTCTAATAATTAATATAACATTTATATATAATTATTATTCATTTACTTTTCATACGTAAAGTGTGCAATCCCGCGATCTCGAGTTCGATCCTAACACACGTCTATTATTTAATCATCTATAAAACTTACAATTACGAAATGAGCCTCCTAGAAAATTGAAGTTAAGACATAGACCTAAATGCTATATTTTTACCTAAGGTCCAATGTCTAATGAGTTGAATAGTTAATTCATTCTTTGTGACTGATCTAAAATCAACTTTTGCAACTAAAACCTAAGGCTTATTTTTATCTAGTTTTTATGTTCAAAAGGTTATGTACAATGTCCAATGTAACAAAATAATACTTACATCATAAAACTACATAGAAATTAGTAGCCTATTAAAAACCAAATGAATAGGAATAAGAAAATAAACATGTTCTTACAAGGAAAGATAATGAAAGTAACAAAGACACCAAAATCAAACCCTTTAAAAATCACCAACAATCTAAACCTAGTATTCAAATCTTTGACCCATTCTTATAAACTGTTGATCCCAGCTATATACTTGATCGAACTCCCTTAGCTTTTAAAAGTTTGGCTATGCTAGATAAACTAACACAATTAGTATAGAATCTATGTTGAATTACTAAAGTTTATGCGGAATCTAAACAATAGTATTAAGAAGAATAGTTGACACAATAATAAACAAACCAACAGCTTCAATATTAATTCTATGAATACTCTCTAAGTATTAGGGTTTACAACCTTGAAGCTATGAATAATACGTATCTAAGTCAATGCCCTAGGACCTCCTTTTATAGACTAAGGAGTCCTAGTCGGCTTAATATTACTTTCTGTACAATATAAATCTTAAAAGAATCTTTTCTTTAATTATCTACCCGACAGTACAAGTTTATCTTATAAGCAGTATTAACTAAGTACTCAAGTAACATTGAAAGTAACTCTAGCAGCTTTAACTCTTTAGCAGTTCTAAATTAGTACTAGCAGCACTAACTTTGTTCCAACAACACTGACATACTTAGAGTATTTTCCATGAAGTTCAACAGTTGTAATCTTCCACTAACAGTCTTAACTAACACCAGCAGCCTTAATATTTATGCCAGCAGTAGAAATAACTTGGAGCATTTTTCAATATCTCCATGAGCAGTCTTAACAATACAAGCAACAGCAACTCTTGAAAGCTTTAATTCCCAACAATACTCCTCTAAACTTGATATTTTCACCTAAATCATCAAAGTTTCAATCAAAGCTTGAACAATCACTAGGAGGATGCTTCCAAACACATTAATTCTTCTTATTTTCCTTGGGATTGAGGATTCTCTCCATTTTCTTAAGGAGCTGATAAGCTGTTTCATCATAAGGATGATCAAGTTGAAGTTTGACTTTGCCATTCAGCATCTGATGAATGATGTCCTTCTGATATTATAGAGGATATTCTTTCTCCACAAGCATATAGATTGTCAGACCATGTGCATTCAGAACATGAGCTCCACATGAATGAAAGAGCTTCCAAGACAAAATTGTGTTATGTTTTAGTCTTTCCATTCACCAGCTAACCCTATTCATAACATTCTCTGGCATTTTAAGTCCACATTTAACCTTAATCAGCTTCCAAAGGGTCTCCAAATCATCTTTGTCCAAGTGTTGCATCGTTTGTGGAAAACTAACAAATCTCTAAGAATTTCTACCAACTCTCTTAATATCCCACCATGCTGTGTTTCCATGTAATCCTATAGCCCAACCAAAAATTAGAACTTTGGTTTTCAAAGGAACAACATCAATGACCTCTTCTTCATTAACTTTTGCAAATTCTGTAAGCTCCTTCATTTTTTCTGTGTCCTTCTCAATATCTTCTTGCTCTGGCTCTTGCTTCTCTGAATCATCAATTTTCTCTTGATTTGGCTTTGCTATAGATATATCTACCTTTTGCTTCTTAACAATTTCATATTTTAGCTGATCACCTGCTCATTTAGAAATAGAACTTTCTTGTTCCTTTTCCACGACCACATCTGTTTCCCTAGGCACAAAGCTGTTTATCTCCCTTTTAGCTTACTCATAATGTTATTAAACCTTGCCATCATCAAAATGAGTTAGAACATTTAGTTTCCAATCATTCAGGTTCTTCAGATAAGTGCACATGAACTTTCTTCATTGATCTTTGGTGGGTGGTTTATTCCTCCTTGCCTCTGATCTTTGTACTGCATAAAATTTTCTTTTCTTTCAAAGAACTCTTGTAGCATCTTGGCCCTTTCATCAATGGAATAATGTGCTTGCTCTTCTTGATGAAGTTTTTGACCAGTTCCCAATCAGCATCACATTGGGCTCTTTCATCATCCCATTCAGTTATCAATGCTAACTTCTGAGCTTCTTTCAAAGTTGCAACTCTTCTTTTCTCTATAATAATTCTGTTCTCTTTAGCATATTAAGTAGCTAAAGCTTATGCAACCTCTACATCATGTTTCATTTAAGCTGCTCTTGATAGTTGTTTCACAGGTTCTTCAACTAACACATTTTTTCCTTTACTAGTAAACTGTGGTTGTTGAGATTCTTTATATGTTGTTGTAGATGTTGGCTCTTTGATCACAACTCCTTTAACTGGTGGTTTTGATGTTTTCAAATCTATCATGGTTTGAGCTAGGATGATTTCATCATCAGGAATTGCAGTACTAACTTTAGTAGTTATTGCAGCATAAGCAACGCTAACTTCTGGTACAGCAGTACTAACTTGTTGCCTTGCAGTAACTTTCTCACTAGCAACAGAAACTCCAATACTAGCAGCAGTATCATCATTAGAATTAACCATCAACTTAGCCACTTCTACTAATTTCTCCACATTAAGTTCAACAGTCTTAATTTCCTTGACAGCTTTAGTACATTCCCCAGCCTTATTGTCATCAATCATACTAGATTTAGTAGCATCTTTAGCAATATCACCATCAATAGCAACCACATTACCCAGTTTGTCTTCAACCATAAACTTGTTACCAGTATCCTCATTCATATGCTCATCAATCTCAAAATAATTACCCTTATCTTCCAACAACTCATCATATACCCAGTTTCCATATCCTCCCCTAAAGCTTGGCTTTCATTTCTCCCCTGTTTGGGAGCATCCTCGCCCAAACTTTGATCATCTTCAGAGGATTCAATCCTAGTAGTTGTACCCACCTTATGAAATCTTTTGAGTGTGTGTTCTTTTGACCTCTGTCTCCTTCTAGATACCTAACCCTCCTTTTCAGCCCCTTGATCTCATCATTTTGAGAATTAACTGTCTATTGGAGGTCAAGAACATCTTTTGACAGTTTTGTACAGGTAGCCATGAATTCCTTAACAAGTTCCATACTTCTCTCAGCACTTCATAGAGTATTACCTCTCTCGAGTGGTGCATCATTAGGTGTGATAGGTATAGCCTCAAACCCAGTTTGAGCATCCATACCCCCCATAGAATCCGGTTGGCTAGGACCACTACCTAAGCTAGTTCCAGAAGAACTTGACTCATTAAGTGTTTCCTAGGTTTGGGTCTTACTTATGTAACCACTGGCCTGCTCTGCATCTAAGTTTGCAGCAGTAGTGACATCCTTTACCAATTTGTGAGCCCTCTCCAAATGCACAGCCTCATGCACAGCTATACTAGCACTAGCCTGAAGTAGCTGAGTGCCCTTTTGGATGAGCCTCCGAGTATAGGTCTTTTTAGGTTGTGATGAGGATGGTAAAATTGTGGGTGTGTGATGGGTCTCAGTTGGGATTACTGAACCTTCACCCTGAGTTTGAGATTGTACCAACATTGTTGGAAACAATGGAGTTACATTCCTAGAAAAATCTTTTCCCTCCCTTTTCATGTTTGCAAAAAGTTTCTCAGTGAGTAAGGGAGCTTCATAAGTTCTGTCATGAGTTTTCTTTTCAGAAAATTGTTTGTCCATAAGGAATTGAGTAAACCTTGGATATAAGAAAGTTTTGCTTGAAGATTTATCCAAGTTTTTGATCATACCACCAAATATCATTTTTGAAAAAATATATTTCTGGTTTGTAGCCAAGGAGACTGATGAGTCTCGTATTATACATATTTATACCCTTATATTATGTAAACCAGCAGGGTACCCGCGCGTTGCAGCGGCGGGTACTCTAAAATTAAATTTTTTGTTAAATCATGTATTTTAGTTTATTATGTTCTTTTTGACAATAAATTTACGAATATCAAGAATGTGGATAACTAGAAGGGGGCTGAATAGTTTTACGTCAATTTTTATTTTATAAAATCTTTGTTTGCAAAATAATCGATTCTAGTTTTATGTGAGATCAATAAATAACACTTAAATATACTAATATCTACAAAATAAAATGACAACAATATAATTAAACAAGTAAAGAGATAGAAATGGAAAGATCGCACCACAAGACAAAGGATTTATAGTGGTTCGGCTACGAAGCACCTCTTCGCCCTAATCCACTCCCCAAGCACCTAACTCGAGAGTTTTCTTCACTATGTCAACAAGCTCCCTTATGGCGGAGAAAACCTTACACAACTTTTGTTTACACCAATTAACGACACTAAGCTAAATGTCGAGTCCTAATAGTAGCTAGAACCAATCTCACACCACTACACACCTTCTTCACAACTTATACACACCACTACTACTACACAACTTCACTACTACTTTTTCACAACACTAATTCTTCTTCTTCACAACACAACTATTTCTATTCACAACTACTAACACACCTAGATCTATCTATTACACAACTTCTACACCTTTACAGTATTCACAAGCCTACAATACTTCTTAACAAGATGTTGGAGGAGTATTCTTCCCTTGCACTTTGAATGATGAAGGATTGGATCACTTGAAACAAGAACTAATATGTTTATAATCAAAGGATTTTGGAAGATGATTTGAGAGAATTAGAACAGAAAGTTTTAGTGCAAAAGGTGAGGAAAAATTTTAGATTTGAACCAGTATTTATAGGCAAAGAATTCTGACAGAGGAGCGTATGCCGGCCCCCTTAATTGTGTGCCGGCCTCCTTAAAATTAAAGGGGCCGCCCCTTTATAATTAAGGGCCGCCCACTGTAACGGCCTGAATTTTTTGTCCATTCTGGGGAAAGTTTATTTGGTGAAAATTTAACTGAATTTGGTTAAAAATTTGAATTCATTTATTTATTATGAATTAAATATTTTCCTTTAAATACCAAAAGTCTTTTTCTTAAATATATAAAATGTTTATACCATTTTATATAATTTGTAATTAGTAAATAAACCTTCCTTTGATCATAAAATGTATTAGGCACTTGTTTATTCATACCTTAAGTGAATTAGTTGGATATAATGATTTTACATTTTGTAATCGTCAAAACATAGGGATATCGAGAAATATTAATAACGTTTTTACGCATTATTTTTATCAACAATCTCCTCCTTTTTGATGATTACGAAATCTAAACTCATTAAATCAAAAATTATTATATATGCAAGTATTTAGTGAGTTTATATCACTCTCCCCCTTTTTGTGAACATCAAAAAGGTTGTCCCGAAGTCGGATGAGCTCCCCCTTGATGTGTACTCCCCCTTGTTTTAAGGTTATAAGACAAGCATTCATTATTCAGTTATTCATAAAAATAGATTATGTTTGGAAAACATAGTCATTGTTACATAAGCATACATATATGCTTTTCTTAGCAAACTACATTAAATAATACTAAGTTGCCATCTTGAGGTCTCTAGGACTTGCTTGGAGATTTGAAGCAGGGAGCATGGATTTAGTGGAGGTAGACTTTTGTGGGAATTTTGTTTGGAGAGTTTGGAGTGGTTGATGGAAGTGAGCTTGGAGCAGAAGAGTTGGATTGTTTAGTTTGTGATGATGGTGGAGAAGACCTTGTGAGGAGATACTCAATCTAAGTGAAGTGCTCATTGAAAGCAATGGTTTGTTTTTGGAGAAAAATACAACAAGGACAATTGTTGACATGATTCTCAAGTGGGACAATGTTGTTGGATGGTGAGGATGGAGTGGTAGAGGGTTGTTGAACCAAATTGCGTTGAGCAAGATGTAGGGCAAGGAGAGCACTAAGCTCATGGGCTTCTTTGAGCTCCTCAACGAACTTTTTATGTTTGGAGGAAGGTGATGATGGTGGAGTTGGGTTATTGTTGGGGATTGAGGTTTGGACATGTAACATAGGATTCATGTCTTGATGAGAAGAATGGATGTGGTTTTGGGATTGAATATGTTCCTCAAAAGGATCATTTGGAAGAATTGAGTGAGATGGATGTGGAGTATTGTTGGTGAGTGAGATAGTGAGGTTGTCATGTGGAGGTAAAGTGAAGGTATTATTTAGGTGAAGTGAATGTTTAGTTGTTGGTTGGTTGGAGACAACATCATTAATGGATGAGAATTTTTGACATGTATCAAGTTTTCTTCTCCACACGGGTTTGACGGTGATTCTTGCACCTCTTGTAGGTTTGGTTCTTGGATGATTGGGGGAAGACATGATGGATTGAGTGATGATTAATGATGAATGAGGGTATTTATAGTGTGATGATTTGGTGTTTATGGAAGGATAATATGTGGTGGATTTGATAGACAAAGAATGTTTGGAATTTAGGGAAGTGGGGAATCAAAATAGGGTGAAATGGGCTAAAAAGCAGAAAGCAAACAGGGAACCTCGACCATCAGGTGGCCGACCCCCTTAATTAATGGTCGGCCCCTTTAATTTTAAGGGGGTCGCCCGTTATAATTATGGGGGCCGCCCAATGTCTGGTTCCAGATTGCCAGAAAAGGTTTTTGGCAGAGATTTTTCCAGAAAGATGTTTTTTTTTAGGTTTGGTTTTGGGCAACTAAGCATATAATATTGTTTCATTCAAAGACAATAATGTGAATGAACAAATAAGCAAGTCATGTATCCTAGGGCAACAAATAAAGTATAAGGCAACTAAGTGTGGGAGAAACTAATGATGGAACAAATGTGACCAAGTGATACTTGACATTTTTCTAGTGTGTGCCTACATGCAACAAATGTGGAGATGCGATTACTTCGACTCCTAATGCAAAGAAATACATGTATCCTAAGAAGCAATCCAAAAACTCCTTGATTCAATTTGCTTAGTCCATGATTGCCAAGGATATATATTGGATTATATATTTTAACACTTCATGTGAACTCTTATGCATGATTTTAGAAAAACATTTTTACCATTATTCAACAATGATTTTCCTAATCGTGAGAATGATTTCAAAATGAATTGAGGTTTTCTTTCGAGAATATATATGCAAAAATAAAATATCTCAATTCCTGATTTTTGTGCAAAACAGAATCCTAGACTCAGACTTGAGAAGAAAGAAAAGTAAAAAAAAAAAATATGCTCAGATGGTCGGCCCCCTTAAAGTGAAGCCGGTCCCCTAAATTTTAAGGGGTCCGCCCATCTGACAAAATTTTTTTTTCAGGAACATGAAATTTCAGAAATAAACTTTTAATCTATTTGTTCCATCATTCCTAACCCTAAACGCATGTGGTTAAATAATTCACGCTTAAGGGGCTTAGTAAATATATCGGCTATGTTCGAGGCTACCTTTTCAATTGTTATATTTCCCTTTTGTAGGTTATCCCTAAGAAAGTGATGTCGTATTTCTATATGTTTAGTCCCAGAGTGTTGAACGGGATTCTTACTTAAATCTATGGCTCCTTTATAATCACACATTATAGGAATGTTTTCTAACCTAACGCCATAGTCTACGAGAGCTTGTTTCATCCATAGTGCTTGTTTACATGCCTTTCCAGCGCTTACATATTCAGCTTCAATGGTCGAAATGGCAAGAGCGGTTTGCTTCTTGGAAAACCAAGACATTAGGCAACATCCCATAAACATGCAAATACCACTAGTGCTTTTTCGATCCACGTAGTCTCCCGCATGATCCGAATCCGCATAGACAATAGTTTCTATGCCGGATCCCTTAGGATATCATAATCCTAAGTGTATAGTGCCTTTAATGTATCGGAAGATACGCTTAACCACTTCTAGGTGAGAGGTTTTGGGATCCTCTTGAAAGCTGGCACAAAGGCAAACACTAAACATGATGTCGGGTCTACTTGCCATTAAGTATAGTAAACTACCTATCATTCCTCTATACTTAGTGTTATCTACGGACTCACCTTCTTCATCTCTTGTGAGTTTCACTTCCGTAGACATAGGTGTCTTAAGGGGTTTTGAGTCTTCTAGGCCAAATTTCTTAAGCATTACCTTAATGTATTTTGATTGGTTAAAAAATATTCCATCTTTTAGTTGTTTTATTTGTAATCCTAGGAAGAAGTTTAGTTCACCCACCATGCTCATCTCAAACTCATCATGCATGATTTTGGAAAATTCATCACACATATCCTGACAAGTCGATCCAAATACGATGTCATTGACATATATTTGAACAATGATGATATTTGGGTCATTTCTTTTAATGAAGAGAGTGTTATCTACCATTCCCATGGAATAATTATGCTCAACTAGGAAAGCTTTCAGTCTATCATATCAAGCCTTTGGAGCTTGCTTAAGACCATATAAAGCTTTCTTTAGTTTGTAAACATAATCAGGTTTTGCGAAGTCAATGAATCCCGGAGGTTCTACCACATAAACCTCCTCATTGATAAAACCGTTGAGGAATGTACTCTTCACATCCATTTGGTATAACTTAAAGTCTAGGGCACATGTATAAGCTAAAAGGATTCTAATGGATTCTAATCTAGCTACAGGAGCATAGGTTTCGTCATAATCAATTCCTTCTTGTTGATTATAACCTTGGGCGACTAACCTAGCTTTATTCCTAGTTACTATTCCATTTTCATCTAATTTATTCCTAAATACCCACTTAGTTCCTATTATGGTCGCATTCCTAGGATTTGAGACTAGTTCCCAAACATCATTTGTTTTGAATTGATTTAATTCTTCTTGCATAGCCATAATCCAACTTTCATCCTTTAAGGCTTCATTTATATTCTTAGGCTCTATTGTTGACACAAAACAAAGGAAGTTATTTTTATCTTGAGCTTGTGATCTAAGTGTTCTTTGATTTAGGTGACCTATAATGTTATCTAATGGATGTGACTTTGATTCTTTGACATTTACAACTTCATTTTCTTCTAAAGTTTCTACTTCAAGATCATTACCTAATGGTTTAGTTTTACTAACCTCGATAGCTTCTTCCTCTATGTTAGCCTCGCTATTTTATTAAGATTACGTCACACAAGTGAAATGGACTAGATATGTAGCTAGTAGTAACTTCAGGGACTATTAGTGATCATTAGGCAAACTTATTATGTAATGAGCCTATAAATACCCCTCATGACTCTCCATGAGGGGTGTGGGAAATTGTGTGTATCATTTACTTTGTCTTTAATAAACCATTTTTCTCCACCCTCTCTCTACTTTCTCTCTCTAGAAAAGATGAATACTTTCATCTTCTTTGATCAACCAAGACCTACCGAATCACATAAATCATGTATATTTTTGGTCCTACAATTGGCATCAGAGCCTCGTTGTGTTATCTTATGATTTTTGTGGTTCGTATACTGTTTTGAAGCTGTTTTGGACACATATTTTTCAGATATGAGAAATTTTTTTTCTTATCTTTTATGTGGGAACAGTTTTATAACATTTTTATACATCCTTGTGTATCCATGGTCAAAATAGTCTTGTTCGCTACATCACAGTTTTCAAAAACTGGATTGTGTCATCTTTATGTCCAATCAGTTTTTTTTATATCTTGGCTATTTTTGTACCATCCGTGAAACGTGGTCAAGAAAAAGGTCGAATCTCATCAAAACTCATCGGAAACTGGGCAAAATAGGGTGGTCGGAATCTATGGTCGGTATAATCGCCGGAAAAAATCGGAATTTCTTGTATAAGAAATTCTCGATGTAGTTGTTATCGAGAACACCCGGTTATCGAGAACTTAATACCCTAAACTATCGAGAACATATTCTCGATAAGTTCAGAAATTCTTGATAAAGTCATGATTTCGATAATCCATGTTTTCGATAAGATTGAATGTTCTCGATAAAGTAAAAATTTTCTCGTTAAGTGTCAAAATTATCAAAAACTTTACAAGATGAAGAGAAGACTTTGACCAGTTGAAAAACCTTAATACCAAGACTCAAAGTGACTTCAGGTTATATAACCATCATCAGTCCTCAGCCTTAAACGAAAAAATGGAACAAGAAGCAGGAACAACCGATCCAAAACTGGCCACAAACAACCAAATCCAAAAACTAAACACAACCATAACCCTCACATTCACTCCTCAACACTCATCATCTATTAATTAAGGCTCGGACTAAAATACAATCAACTAAACCTCAGAATGTTTTTTGTGCAAATTAATGAAACATCAAGGCCATCAAAGGTCCAACACACAAAAATAGTTCATCATTGATTTTCTTTGAAGCTTATACTTCATTTAATATCCAAAACTAAAAAGAAACACGATTCATAACAAGTATGTTATAATCGTCGTCTTGTTTCGTTCTACAACACTAGACCAAAATCAAAACACAAATAACAAGTCGAACCTACCGTGACCCTCCAAAGGATCTTGACTTACTCTTGATTCGGATTGTGTAGAAATTCATGACATCTTGTTCGGGTGAGTTCGTGTTTTTGTGGCTCGATTTGAAGGGATTGTTAATCGGGTCTGTGTTTGAGATATTCGGTTATGATTTGATTAGATGATGAATCTGAGATGTTTTTTTTTATAGGAGAAAAAGGAAGGTGTAAGGCATGTGTGTGAGGGGGCGGATTTTTTAAGATGAATGTATTTAGGTTTAGGTCAATTGGTGTGACTGAAGTTATATCATTTCATCATTTGTCAAAACCGGATATAAGTTTTGAAGTTGGATCGGGTTTAATGTTGTTGGACAAATGGACCAGGTTGGAGCTTACATTGGAATGGACTCTTGAAATGGGCTGATGAGAGTTAGAATTGGGTTGCGCTAACTTTGTACTACAAACATAAAAATTGTCATTCGAATTTTGTTTACAAAATTTTGGATACATTTTTTAATATTTGGTAAATGAGTGGTATTTTGGTTCACAAATTTTCATGGGGATACATAATTTCACGGCTAGAATTGCTTTGTTTAACAAAAATGACTACGGGATTTTTGCACGGTATTATTGATTTGACTTTGAAGTGGCATTTCAACATGTGTACTTATTTATCTCAAAGTCTAGGGGTGGTTGGATGCACGATTTTTGAAGATAACTTGTCTGCGCAAATTAAAAATTCAGTCTTGACAATCTAGTTATTACTGATGTAAGGAGTTACGTTGTAGTGCTCACAGTATAGCTATCACTTAAAGGATTTACGTTGTAGTACTCAGTGTCACACGGAGTAGTGGATTGTTCAAGTGGCGAATATTTCGTGCAACCTCATACTTAAAGGAGTTACATTGTAGTGCTCAGTATAGGTATTAAGTCACATCTATCGTACAAGCATTAAGTCACAAAATGGGATGATTACTCCTTTTTCAAGCTGGTCATATCGGGCAGTCTCCATATGTGGTCATTACTAGTAGCCGGTGAATTACAAGGAGGTTCGTTTAAAGGTTGATTTGAGAGAATAGTATTGAGAGTATACTTTTGCGACATATACTCACAAATTATGCTTTCATTGTCTATCTATATTGCATCAGAAGTGTAAAGTACGGGTAATTATGGCATGTACACAAAATAGTATGATGATTTCGATAAATCGCAACCATCAGGAGGGAGAAGAAAATGCCAAAAGAAGTAGTGTTTCATCTCTAGTACGTTGGTTGTTCGAGGGAATTGTGCTTACACTGGAACCGAAGAAGTACTAATGATGTGTACATCGGAGCATATTACCAACCTTCTGTGCAATGTTATGTGAGTTATATTGTCATGATGCTCCCTGAACGACAACCATGTGCCTACACTTTTGAATCTACTTTATCCGCTGCGTGATGAAAAGAGAGTTGTCGGTTTAGGAGGGAGCAGGAAAAAGAAAGAAAAGGCTCACTAGTTAGGAGGGAGTAATAACCTAACTAGACCATTACAGTTGAAGTTCAGAGCTACAAAAGAGCTACAAAGACCTTTGCAGTCAGTACGCCGAGATCGTCGGAAAAGAGAACTTCAAGTCTGCCTCAGTATCTAGACTACAGAGACTCTGCGCTTCAACAACGTCAACATAGTTTACTATTGTTGTAATTTTATATTGTTAATGTATTTATAGGTCTCATTGTAACCATTCACGTGTGACGATATCTTGGAGGGAGATTGTTAGCCTCGCTATTTTATTAAGATAACGTCACACAAGTGAAATGGACTAGATATGTAGCTAGTAGTAACTTCAGGGACTATTAGTGATCATTAGGCAAACTTATTATGTAATGAGCCTATAAATACCCCTCATGACTCTCCATGAGGGGTGTGGGAAATTGTGTGTATCATTTACTTTGTCTTTAATAAACCATTTTTCTCCACCCTCTCTCTATTTTCTCTCTCTAAAACCAAACATGGAATTCATATACTTTGATCAACCAAGACCTCCCGAACCACATAAATCATACATATTTTCGGTCCTACACTCTATCAAATCATCGTCTTCTAAGGGTAATGTTTTAGGTAGTGGAGGAGTTTCATCAAATGTTACATTTAGGGATTCTTCTACTTTCATGGTATGTTTATTAAGAATTATATATGCCTTACTATTTTGAGAATATCCTAAAAAAAACTCCTTCGTAAGCCATAGGGTCGAACTTAGTGGGATAGTCTTTTGTATTAAGGATGAAGCATTTCCTTCCGAATACTCTAAAGTAGCCTATATTAGGTTTTCTACCTCTTAATAATTCATATGGAGTTTTTCCTAAGATTCGTCTAATAGAAACTCTATTAAGTATATATGTTGATGTATCTACGGCGTGACACCAAAATTTTGGTGGAATAGATTGTTCATTTAACATTGTTCTACTTATTTCTTGTAGAGACCTATTTTTTATTTCTACTACCCCATTTGATTGCGGAGTACGTGGAGCGGAAAAGTTGTAAGATATTCCATTTTTATCACAAAAGTTTCCGAATTGTACTTCGTTATCAAATTCCCTACCATGGTCCGTCCTAATTGAGACTATAGAGCATCCTAACTTATTTTGTATCATTTTACTAAATATCTCAAATTTTTCAAAGGCTTCGGTTTTATCACTTAAGAACCTAGTTCACGTGTATCGTGAATAATCATCTACTATAACTAAGGTGTAATGATTGCCACCGTAGCTCCGCACAGCGAATGGACCAAAAAGGTCCATATGAAGTAATTCTAGGCATCTAGTTGTGGATAACATATTTTTAGCTTTGTGACTAGCATGTGCATGTTTTCCAATTTTACAAGCATCACAAAAGTGTTGATCATATCTTAGGCTAGGCAAGTTTCTAACTAGTTCCTTAGAGTCTAAAGATTGTATTTGTTGCATGTTTGCGTGACCTAATCTCGTACGCCACAAAGTGGAGTTTTCATCTATAGTAGCTAGGCATATCTTATCTTCTGGTTTGTCTCCTAATTTCATAACATATATACCTCCTTTCCTAATTCCTCTACCTATAACTTTCTTATCCTTAGTTATTTCACTATCTTTCTCGGTAAAGGTAACCCTACACTTATTATCACATATTTGGCCTATAATAAGCAAGTTATAAGTTAGATTATCGATGATTGGCTCCAAACGGTCAATCTAAACTGACCAGGTGATGGTCAACTAGGTCAAACAGCCTAGAGTCAATGCTCCGCGGAATATAGTGTTTTCCCGGGTCGTTATGTCCCGACGAGGTGTGATGGTTAATAAACGGATCTGTGATCGGGTGAATTTGGGTGGTAAGGGATTTGTGATTGAACTGAACTAAGGAATCTACAAAGAAATAGCTTAAATAAGCTATTTGAACAAGACTGGAAAGGTGAAAAAACCAGAAACGTTTAAAAACCTAAAAACGCATACGTTTACGTTTTAAATAACGTAAACGTACAAAATAAAAAGTGAAAACTGAATTCTGAAAACACCCAGGGGGTGAAAATGACACTTTTACAATCTTAAAATAAAAAGAAAATTTAAAATGAAAATGAAATTATTAAAATGATTATTTTAATATTTAAATACTATTTAATTAATTAAAACTATTTAAAAAGTAAATTAAACCTAATTTATATAAACTAAAAATGATAAACACTACAATTAAACTAAAAACTTGCAAAAATAATTTCTAAAACTTAAAATGAACTTGAAGAAAGTATAAAAAATAAAAATAAATATTTTTGTCTTTTTATGAGTTTTTTCATTAATTAAAAACTACTTATATTAATTAAAATAATTAAATTATTTTAAATTACAAATAATACTAAATTAACTTAGAAAATTATGGAAAAATTCCTAAAACTATTTTAAAACATATAAAAGCTAGGAAAAATATAAAAACTAGGTCTTGCTTAATAAAAACTAATTATGCTATTTAAGACTTAATTATTAATTAATTACTAATAAAACTAATATTAAATCTAATAAATGCCAAATAACAAAATAAAAATCTAACAAATTTACTAAAAATACATTAATATAAAAGGTAATTAATAAAAATATAAAAAAGCTAAGTGCTTAACAAAAATTTAAAAATGAAAATTAAAATTAAATTACATTAAATAGAAACTACCACTTATTTTTAAATTGGTTTTTCTTGATTTTTCTTTTTGAAAACTGATTTACACCTAAAAACAACAAACTTTTGTAAAAACAAAATTTTTATAACTTAATAATAAGCTGTTTGAGGGCTTATTAGTGAGATAGTTGACTTTGGTCAACTGTCAAGGTAAAAAGGTGATGTAGACAGCTAAGGGGGCCCACAAGGCAAGATTCAGATGTTAATAAGCTAAGTGCACTTGAATAAGCTATAAAAATCACTTGAGGTCCACAGAATAAGCTATTAAGCTTCAATAAGCACTTTCCAAAACCAAGATGAACAAGATTTGGGACAAACAAAAGGGTCAAATCCAAGTGGGGTCCACTGAGTTCTAGGTCAAACCAATGGTCAAACCATGGTGCCTACCAGGGGGGGGGGGTTGAACGGTACAAATATGGGGCCATGGGACCCATTGAGGTGGTCAGAAAACCACCACCAAGTGGTGGTGATGGTGGTGTTGCTGCTGATGCAGGGGAGAACCTCCCCCTGCAGGTGTCTTTGGGGCAAGCTGGGGCCCACACAAAAATTAGTAAAAATCAAAGGATGCTAGGACATGAAAGTTGAGCTGGTAGAGTACAAATTTAAACAAGTTTCAGGCTCTGAATCATAACACAAAAATCAGAAATATTCTTTGAATTTTTTAAAAAAAATGAAAACCATGCACTTTGACTTTTTGCTAAAAACTTGAACCTTGACCTTTTTGAGTTTTGAAAGCTTCTAGTAAGCTGTAAATGTTATTATAAGCTAATGTAAGGATGAAATTAACTACAAATACCACTTATGAACTATTATGCAAAGTATTTTTATGCAAAAACCCAACAGTGGACAGTTATGAGATCTTGGATGTGATTTTTGACTTTGGTTGTTTAAAACTTGGATTTTAAAGTTTGCTAAACCTAAATACACCTAATGTAGTATGTATACACTAAAACAACAACAAAAAAACAACTAGAATATGCAGCACAGTGCTGATCCAAACACTCCCAAAGAAACTGAAAACGGGATTTTTGTAAAGAAAACTTGCAATTTAAACCATTAATCTAATCCACTAACCTATTCTAACAACAATCAAACATAATTGAACAATAATAAACCAAAAATCACAACAGAAACTCAGATTTGCAATATCAATTAAAATTCTTACAAAGTTGCCAGTGCACAGAACTGAGATTCCAAGATCAAGTTAACCTCCTAAAGACTCCCTTGAGTCACTAATACCCTGGAAATTCCAAATTCCATCACACTTCCATGCTTCTTCTGCTTCTAGTTCTAATTTTTGAATTTACCACTATTTATTTATGTAATTTTGGTATTTTTGAAACTACACTAGATTTTATGGTTTCTAAAAGCTTTAAGAAGCTTCCTGGGAGCTTATGTGAGGTATCTCAGTCAATAACAACACAGGCAAACAACTTTGAACTAAAATGAGATTTTTGAGTAAAATTGCATAAACTGGAAAATGGAATTGAGAGTTGAAATTGATGTTAACAAGAGTTTTAAATTACAATAATAGACTTAATTCAACAACTTAAAACTAGAGATTACATTTAAAAATAAAAACGACACTAAAAGATTTTTCTAAAAACTACTCTATATCTACTGCTACACTATACACCCTCTTCTCTTCCTTTTCTTTTCTTTTATAAGTCCTGGAGTGCTTCTTTCACTTTCCCACTTGCTTTATGGCCGTTGGATGGCTTACTTTTGATCTCAGCCTTCAAATTATGTTTTGGCGGGAAATCGTGTTTTGCCAGATAATGGGTTTGGTGAGGTATATTAAATGAGGAGGGGGGTTGTGTGGGTGTAGGTGAGTATCATTGATGATAGTTGGTGAGTTGGTGATGAAATTAGAGGAGGGGGACATGGAACTAAAAACGGGGGAGGTGAGGATGGTGTACAGTGGTGGTGTTGGGGGTTGACTGGGTCAAAGTTGGGGAAGTATTAAATGGCTGGGGTGGTTTTGGGCTCTTGGTAGGCTAGGGGGTTTGGATCAGGCTTTGTAAAAGGGGTGGTGTTGGTTTGTTTGTTTATTTAAATTTTAGGTCCATTTGGTTTTGTATATTAATCACAAGGACCTATTATGTAATTTCAGAAACTTGTGGGCTGAATTTGCCAACCTTCCAAACTTGTTCCAAGGAATAAATTTTCCATGTTTCAATAATATAAGGACAAGAATTGCACTTTTCCATTTTTGGACCCTCAAGGACTAAAACTGCCAATTTTGAAAGTTAAGGGACCAAAATTGTAATTTTCTCAAACTGTCATCCTGGGATCAATATTGAACATTTTTGAATTTCCAAGGACAAAAAATGATTTTTCATCCAAAAATATCCCACCAGGGACCAATTCTACCAAAATCAGAAACTCTAGGAACCAAAACTGTAAATTTCCAAAACTTTTCAGATTTTTCACCAAAGGACAAAATATGACAACTTATGATTGTAAAAGGACCTTTGGTTATAATTTTCCATATTTTGAATGACCAGGGACTAGTTTTGTCATTTTATGAAAGTTGGGGGGACTGAAACTGCCAATTTTGCAAACTTTGTACGTTTTTCATTTGTTTTTGCTCATTTTGCATCTAAAACATATAAAACACAATTTTGAAATATTTTTAGTATTTTGATGCATTTTTGAGTGTTTTTGTATGTTTTGCAGTTCAGATTTGACCAAAAATGATGAGTGTTTAAGCACTCATCAATCCCCCACACTAAACTATTGCTAGTCCCTAGAAATAAACTGTTTTGAAAACTTGATGGATTTTAAACTCTTTACCAAAAGCCATCACTTCTGGAGTAGCTAGATGTAAGAACTGTGGCACACCTGATAACCGTGTGATTTTGAGCAAACCACCAGCTGTCAACGGATTTGATTAGTCTTTACCAAAAGCCGTTTGCTTCTGGACTAGCCAACTCTTGATGGACAAAGTCAATATCTTGGTGAGCTGATTACCAATTATGGATTTTCCACTGCCTTTACCACAAGCCATAATCTTGCGGGCTAGCCAACTCATTCGCGTTTTAGGATATGGCGAGTTGAGGTACCTTACAATTTTGGGCAAATTGCAAGCCATAAACGGATTTGATGTATCTTTACCAAGAGCCGTTTGCTCCTGGATTTGCCAATCCCTTTGTCGGTTAGACATGGCGGACTGATTACAACAAAAATTTTGAAGCACCAGTGAAAATTTTTTAAAATTTTTGAGATTTTGGCTAAAAACGGGGGGTATAAGATAGTAAAATGTGATAAAATTAGCTAGAATAGCGAAATACCCCCCACACTTAGAATGATATTGTCCTCAATATTCAAAGTCCCGGCTATTATGCCAACATTTTGAACGTAAAAGGGCAACTTTACAAGCTAAGCGAGGAAAACACCATTTTGTTTTTCACTCTATTTGTAACCATTGTGGGGTAACTCCCCCACACTTAGGGTGAAAACCCTATAAGCATGCTACTGTTTTTGTTTACCGAGTCGCTAGCTTAACTCGACCCCGAATTCATTTGTCCTTGGGGAAACATGATGTGGAAGAAACAATCTCAATCGGACATTCATTCAAGATGTTTGGACAAACATATGAAGCACGTGAAAGTTCCACACCGATGAGATAAGTATCCGGCTCAAGATAATGATACATGAAAATGCCGGGATCAAAGATGGTATCTTCATTCCCGAAGGAGTGAAGAACATGAGAAGTCACCTTATTGGTGAAGAAAAGGAAGAAACCATGATGACAATCATGATTTGATATCCTTCCTCGAGAGCAGGCTCATTAGCCTGAATTTGGATTTCAAGGGTTAAGCTCAAAAACATCCCGGGAGGGTGGGTGGGAATTTGCAAATCCTCATGATTGAGTGCATCTCCCCCCGGGCTATCAAAATCCGGAGGAGTCGTGACATGATGAGTGAGTTCACCGGAGAACTCCTCATGAAGAGAATTATTCACAAGATGTGAATCTGTGAATTCGTGTTCCGGAATAGACTCATCACAATCCTCATTCTGAATATCAAAGAGTGGATTATCAGAAATCAAAGTGAATTCAGATTCGAATTCAAATAGAGGATTGGTGAGAGTAGTATTGAATGTTTCGGGAACAAAGTGATTATTATTCTCTATTGGACAGTTGGGATCAGAAGTGAGTGACGGATCATGATAAAGGAGACTTTCAATTTCTCCCAGATCGGCTTCAAAGTCGAGGAGACCATCATCACTTTCCAATGAAAGTGGATTGATGTGAGTAAGTTCATCGGCGAACTCCTCAAGAAAAGGATCAACATCAGACTGAGGGAGTGATGCCTCAATATACTCAATGTCTCCATGAGATATACAATCATCATTAAAATCTGAGAAAGTCTCAAAATGATCGTTTGAACACTCAAGAGGGGAAGGAATATCACACATATGCTCAAGAGTTCCCTGTGACTCTCCTGGGATTGGGACAAGGATCTCAACACTAGACTTTATTAATTCGTCCGATTCCTTATCAGGAACAGTGTCAAGATGCTTGTCCCCCATGCTTAGAGAGTGAGTGGGAACCTCGGGTGTGAAAAGAGTGGGTTGAGATGGAATCTCAACTGCTGGGATATCAACTGACGAACTTGATGAATCTTTGTAAAATTGAAGGATATCAAGTGTATCTTCATCATCACTGTCATCAGGAATAAAACGGAACTGAGAGCTAGTTTTGGCTGCTTTTTCTTTTGCAATTGATTCCCTAATAGATTTTTCATAGGCATCTTGGGAATTTAGTCTAGCAGCCTGCTCTTCAGCTAGCAATTCTTCCATGGATTTTTGATGAGTATGTCTTTGGGCAAAGTCTTTAACTAAACCCTTAAGTTCATCAACGATTTTCATCATATTTTGCATTTCTGGAAGAAGTGCTTGATTTATATCGTACTGTGGAGGTTGGTCATAATAAGGTGTGTCAAAATTGTCACAAGGGTACGGATTCCCCGTTTGACAATCTGAGCTGAAGTGTGGACCTCCACAGTAATCACAACAGTAAAACTGTTGAGTCTGGAGTGGTGAATCGTATGGTTATTGGTCATAACCAAAGTTCTGAGCGTCACCGGAAAACTGTTCATAGACAAACGTGTTTCCGGCTTGACACTCAAATCCTTGGTGAGGACTACAACAAAACTCACACAGATATGTCAATATCTCATGATGTGGTGGCTGGTAGGATGAATCAGATGTATCATGGTAGGGATAGGGAGCTTGGTTATAGACAAACCCCTCTCCTGACTCTACCATGCTACAGCCGGGACGATTCCCACCATTATGAGGACCACCACACCATTGGCAACCCAAATGGTGTGGATACGACATAGGAAAGAATCAAAGGTTCATAGAGGGGTATGGATGAAGAATCAAAGATGTGAGAGGGTAAAGGTGAATATTTTTGGTATTTTTGAAATACATTTTATACAAATGAGAAAGAAAATTTTTTTGTGTTTTTTATGTTCGTTGAAAACTAATTTTAAAAAGTTTTTGGGAACCGTTTTTATGAAAATATACACAAGGATGGTAAATATACAATGGATGTATATCCCGATTCACTAATACGCAAAATCGTTTTAGAATAACGCGCACGACCTCCCCGGCAGCGGCGCCAAAATTTGATTGGCTCCAAACGGTCAACCTAAACTGACCAGGTGATGGTCAACTAGGTAAAACAGCCTAGAGTCAATGCTCCGCGGAATATAGTGTTTCCCCGGGTCGTTATGTTTCGACGAGGTGTGATGGTTAATAAACGGATCTGTGATCGGGTGAATTTGGATGGTAAGGGATTTGTGATTGAACTGAACTAAGGAATCTATAAAGATATAGCTTAAATAAGCTATTTGAACAAGACTGGAAAGGTGGAAAAACCAGAAACGTTTAAAACCTAAAAACGCGTACGTTTACGTTTTAAATAACGTAAACGTACAAAATAAAAAGTGAAAACTGAATTCTGAAAACACCCAGGGGGTGAAAATGACACTTTTACAAACTTAAAATAAAAAGAAAAATTAAAATGAAAATGAAATTATTAAAATGATTATTTTAATATTTAAATACTATTTAATTAATTAAAACTATTTAAAAAGTAAATTAAACCTAATTTATATAAACTAAAAATGATAAACACTACAAATTAAACTAAAAACTTGCAAAAATAATTTCTAAAACTTAAAATGAACTTGAAAAAAGTATAAAAAATAAAAATAAATATTTTTGTCTTTTTATGAGTTTTTTCATTAATTAAAAACTACTTATATTAATTAAACTAATTAAACTATTTTAAATTACAAATAATACTAAATTAACTTAGAAAATTATAGAAAAATTCCTAAAACTATTTTATAACATATAAAAGCTAGGAAAAATATAAAAACTAGGTCTTGCTTAATAAAAACTAATTATGCTATTTAAGACTTAATTATTAATTAATTACTAATAAAAATAATATTAAATCTAATAAATACCAAATAACAAAATAAAAATCTGAAAAATTTAATAAAAATACTTTAATATAAAAGGTAATTAATAAAAATATAAAAAAGCTAAGTGCTTAACAAAAATTTAAAAATGAAAATTAAAATTAAATTACATTAAATAGAAACTATCACTTATTTTTAAATTGGTTTTTCATGATTTTTCTTTTTGAAAACTGATTTACACCTAAAAAAAACAAACTTTTGTAAAAAAAAATTCTAATAACTTAATAATAAGTTGTTTGAGGGCTTATTAGTGAGACAGTTGACTTTGGTCAACTATCTAGGTAAAAAGGTGATGTAGACAGCTAAGGGGGCCCACAAGGCAAGATTCAGATGTTAATAAGCTAAGTGCACTTGAATAAGCTATAAAAATCACTTGAGTTCCACAGAATAAGCTATTAAGCTTCAATAAGCACTTTCCAAATCCAAGATGAACACAGATTTGGGACAAACAAAAGGGTCAAATCCAAGTGGGGTCCACTGAGTTCTAGGTCAAACCAATGGTCAAACCATGGTGCCTACCAGGGGGGGGGTTGAAAGGTACAAAGATGGGGCCATGGGACCCACTGAGGTGGTCAGAAAACCACCACCAAGTGGTGGTGATGGTGGTGTTGCTGCTGATGCAGGGGAGAACCTCCCCCTGCAGGTGTCTTTGGGGCAAGCTGGGGCCCACACAAAAATTAGTAAAAATCAAAGGATGCCAGGACATGAAAGTTGAGCTGGTAGAGTACAAATTTAAACAAGTTTCAGGCTCTGAATTATAACACAAAAATCAGAAATATTCTTTGAATTTTTGAAAAAAAATGAAAACCATGCACTTTGACTTTTTCTTAAAAACTTGAACCTTGACCTTTTTGAGTTTTGAAAGCTTCTAGTAAGCTGTAAATGTTATTATAAGCTATTGTAAGGATGAAATTAACTACAAACACCACTTATGAACTATTATGCAAAGTATTTTTATGCAAAAACCTAACAGTGGACAGTTATGAGATCTTGGATGTGATTTTTGACTTTGGTTGTTTAAAACTTGGATTTTAAAGTTTGCTAAACCTAAATACACCTAATGTAGTATGTATACACTAAAACAACAACAAAAAAACAACTAGAATATGCAGCACAGTGCTGATCCAAACACTCCCAAAGAAACTGAAAACGGGATTTTTGTAAAGAAAACTTGCAATTTAAACCATTAATCTAATCCACTAACCTATTCTAACATCAATCAAACATAATTGAACAATAATAAACAAAAAATCACAACAGAAACTCAGATTTGCAATATCAATTAAAATTCTTACAAAGTTGCCAGTGCACAGAACTGAGATTCCAAGATCAAGTTAACCTCCTAAAGACTCCCTTGAGTCACAAATACCCTGGAAATTCCAAATTCCATCACACTTCCATGCTTCTTCTGCTTCTAGTTCTAATTTTTGAATTTACCACTATTTATTTATGTATTTTTGGTATTTTTGAAACTACACTAGATTTTATGGTTACTAAAAGCTTTAACAAGCTTCCTGGGAGCTTATGTGAGGTATCTCAGTCAATAACAACACAAGCAAACAACTTTGAACTAAAATGAGATTTTTGAGTAAAATTGCATAAACTGGAAAATGGAATTGAGAGTTGCAATTGATGTTAACAAGAGTTTTAAATTACAATAATAGACTTAATTCAACAACTTAAAACTAAAGATTACATTTAAAAATAAAAACGACACTAAAAGGATTTTCTAAAAACTACTCTATATCTACTGCTACACTACACGCCCTCTTCTCTTCTTTTTCTTTTCTTTTATAAGTCCTGGAGAGCTTCTTTCACTTTCCCACTTGCTTTATGGCCGTTGGATGGCTTACTTTTGATCTCAGCCTTCAAATTATGTTTTGGCGGGAAATCGTGTTTTGGCAGATAATGGGTTTGGTGAGGTATATTAAATGAGGAGGGGGGTTGTGTGGGTGTAGGTGAGTATCATTGATGATAGTTGGTGAGTTGGTGAAGAAATTGGAGGAGGGGGGACATGGAACTAAAAACGGGGGAGGTGAGGATGGTGTACAGTGGTGGTGTTGGGGGTTGACTGGGTCAAAGTTGGGGAAGTATTAAAAGGCTGGGGTGGTTTTTGGCTCTTGGTGGGCAAGGGGGTTTGGATCAGGCTTTGTAAAAGGGGTGGTGTTGGTTTGTTTGTTTTATTTAAATTTTAGGTCCATTTGGTTTTGTATATTAATCACAAGGACCTATTATGTAATTTCAGAAACTTATGGGCTGAATTTGCCAACCTTCCAAACTTGTTCCAAGGAATAAATTTTCCATGTTTCAATAATATAAGGACAAGAATTGCACTTTTCCATTTTTGGACCCTCAAGGACTAAAACTACCAATTTTGAAAGTTAAGGGACCAAAATTGTAATTTTCTCAAACTTTCATCCAGGGATCAATATTGAACATTTTTAAATTTCCAAGGACTAAAACTGATTTTTCATCCAAAAATATCCCACTAGGGACCAATTCTGCCAAAATCAGAAACTCTAGGGACCAAAACTGTAAATTTCCAAAACTTTTCAGATTTTTCACCAAAGGACAAAATATGACAACTTATGATTGTAAAAGGACCTTTGGTGATAATTTTCCATATTTTGAATGACCAGGGACTAGTTTTGTCATTTTATGAAACTTGGGGGGACTGAAACTGCCAATTTTGCAAACTTTGTACGTTTTTCATTTGTTTTTGCTCATTTTGCATCTAAAACATATAAAACACAATTTTGAAATATTTTTAGTATTTTGATGCATTTCTCAGTGTTTTTGTATGTTTTGCAGTTCAGATTTGACCAAAAATGATGAGTGTTTGAGCACTCATCAATCCCCCACACTAAACTATTGCTAGTCCCTAGCAATAAACTGTTTTGAAAACTTGATGGATTTTAAACTCTTTACCAAAAGCCATCAGTTCTGGAGTAGCCAGATGTAAGAACTGTGGCACACCTGATAACCGTGTGATTTTGAGCAAACCACCAGCTGTCAACGGATTTGATTAGTCTTTACCAAAAGCCGTTTGCTTCTGGACTAGCCAACTCTTGATGGACAAAGTCAACATCTTGGTGAGCTGATTACCAATTATGGATTTTCCACTGCCTTTACCACAAGCCATAATCTTGCGGGCTAGCCAACTCATTCACGTTTTAGGATATGGCGAGTTGAGGTACCATACAATTTTGGGCAAATTGCAAGCCATAAACGGATTTGATGTATCTTTACCAAGAGTCGTTTGCTCCTGGATTTGCCAATCCCTTTGTCGGTTAGACATGGCGGACTGATTACCACAAAAATTTTGAAGCACCAGTGAAATTTTTTTTAAAATTTTTGAGATTTTGGCTAGAAATGGGGGTATAAGATAGTAAAATGTGATAAAATTCGCTAGAATAGCGAAATACCCCCCACACTTAGAATGAATATTGTCCTCAATATTCAAAGTCCTGGCTATTATGCCGACATTTTGAACGTAAAAGGGCAACATTACAAGCTAAGCGTGGAAAACACCATTTTGTTTTTCACTCTATTTGTAACCATTGTGGGGTAACTCCCCCACACTTAGGGTGAAAACCCTATAAGCATGCTACTGTTTTTGTTTACCGAGTCGCTAGCTTGACTCGACCCCGAATTCATTTGTCCTTGGAGAAGCATGATGTGGAAATAACAATCTCAATCGGACTTTCATTCAAGATGTTTGGACAAACATATGAAGCACGTGAAAGTTCCACACCGATGAGATAAGTATCCGGCTCAAGATAATGATACATGAAAATGCCGGGATCAAAGATGGTATCTTCATTCCCGAAGGAGTGAAGAACAAGAGAAGTCACCTTATAGGTGAAGAAAAGGAAGAAAACCATGATGACAATCATGATTTGATATTCTTCCTCGAGAGCAGGCTCATTAGCCTGAATTTGGATTTCATGGGCTAAGCTCAAAAACATCCCGGGAGGGTGGGTGGGAATTTGCAAATCCTCATGATTGAGTGCATCTCCCCCCGGGCTATCAAACTCTGGAGGAGTCGTGACATGATGAGTGAGTTCACCGGAGAACTCTTCATGAAGAGAATTATTCACAAGATGTGAATCTGTGAATTCGTGTTCCGGAATAGACTCATCACAATCCTCATTCTGAATATCATATCAAAGAGTGGATTATCAGAAATCAAAGTGAATTCAGATTCGAATTAAAATAGAGGATTGGTGAGAGTAGTATTGAATGTTTCGGGAACATAGTGATTATTATTCTCTATTGGACAGTTGGGATCAGAAGTGAGTGACGGATCATGATAAAGGAGACTTTCAATTTCTCCCAGATCGGCTTCAAAGTCGAGGAGACCATCATCACTTTCCAATGAAAGTGGATTGATGTGAGTAAGTTCATCGGCGAACTCCTCAAGAAAAGGATCAACATCAGACTGAGGGAGTGATGCCTCAATATACTCAATGTCTCCATGAGATATACAATCATCATTAAAATCTGAGAAAGTCTCAAAATGATCGTTTGAACACTCAAGAGGGGAAGGAATATCACACATATGCTCAAGAGTTCCTTGTGACTCTCCTGGGATTGGGACAAGGATCTCAACACTAGACTTTATTAATTCGTCCGATTCCTTATCAGGAACAGTGTCAAGATGCTTGTCCTCCATGCTCAGAGAGTGAGTGGGAACCTCGGGTGTGATAAGAGTGGGTTGAGATGGAATCTCAACTGCTGGGATATCAACTGATGAACTTGATGAATCTTTGTAAAATTGAAGGATATCAAGTGTATCTTCATCATCACTGTCATCAGGAATAAAACGGAACTGAGAGCTAGTTTTGGCTGCTTTTTCTTTTGCAATTGATTCCCTAATATATTTTTCATAGGCATCTTGGGAATTTAGTCAAGCAGCCTGCTCTTCAGCTAGCAATTCTTCCATGGATTTTTGATGAGTATGTCTTTGGGCAAAGTCTTTAACTAAACCCTTAACAGTTAACGGATTTTTCATCATATTTTGCATTTCTGGAAGAAGTGCTTGACTTATATCGTACTGTGGAGGTTGGTCATAATAAGGTGTGTCAAAATTGTCACACGGGTATGGATTCCCCGTTTGACAATCTGAGCTGAAGTGTGGACCTCCACAGTAATCACAACAATAAAACTGTTGAGTCTGGACTGCTGAATCATATGGGTACTGGTCATAACCAAAGTTCTGAGCGTCACCGGAAAACTGTTCATAGACAAACGTGTTTCCGGCTTGACACTCAAATCCTTGGTGAGGACTACCACAAAACTCACACAGATATGTCAGTATCTCATGATGTGGTGGCTGGTAGGATGAATCAGATGTATCATGGTAAGGATAGGGAGCTTGGTTATAGACAGACCCATCTCCTGACTCTACCATGCTACAGCCGGGACAATTCCCACCATTATGAGGACCACCACACCATTGCCAACCCAAATGGTGTGGGTACGACATAGGAAAGAATCAAAGGTTCATAGAGGGGTAGGGATGAAGAATCAAAGATGTGAGAGGGTAAAGGTGAATATTTTGGTATTTTTGAAATACATTTTATACAAATGAGAAAGAAAATGTTTTTGTGTTCGTTGAAAACTAATTTTAAAAAGTTTTCGGGAACCGTTTTTATGAAAATATACAAAAGGATGGTAAATATACAATGGATGTATATCCCGATTCACTAATACGCAAAACCGTTTTAGAATAACGCGCACGACCTCCCCGGCAGCGGCGCCAAAATTTGATCGGCGCCAAACGGTCAACCTAAACTGACCAGGTGATTGTCAACTAGGTCAAATAGCCTAGAGTCAATGCTCCGCGGAATATAGCGTTTCCCCGGGTCGTTATGTCCCGACGAGGTGTGATGGTTAATAAACGGATCTGTGATCGGGTGATTTGGATGGTAAGGGATTTGTGATTGAACTGAACTAAGGAATCTACAAAGAAATAGCTTAAATAAGCTATTTGAACAAGACTGAAAAGGTGGGAAAACCATAAACGTTTAGAACCTAAAAACGCGTACGTTTACGTTTTAAATAACGTAAACGTACAAAATAAAAAGTGAGAACTGAATTCTGAAAACACCCAGGGGGTGAAAATGACACTTTTACAAACTTAAAATAAAAAGAAAATTTAAAATGAAAATGAAATTATTAAAATGATTATTTTAATATTTAAATACTATTTAATTAATTAAAACTATTTAAAAAGTAAATTAAACCTAATTTATATAAACTAAAAATGATAAACACTACAAATTAAACTAAAAACTTGCAAAAATAATTTCTAAAACTTAAAATGAACTTGAAGAAAGTATAAAAAATAAAAATAAACATTTTTGTCTTTTTATGAGTTTTTTCATTAATTAAAAACTACTTATATTAATTAAACTAATTAAACTATTTTAAATTACAAATAATACTAAATTAACTTAGAAAATTATGGAAAAATTCCTAAAACTATTTTATAACATATAAAAGCTAGGAAAAATATAAAAACTAGGTCTTGCTTAATAAAAACTAATTATGCTATTTAAGACTTAATTATTAATTAATTATTAATAAAACTAATATTAAATCTAATAAATACCAAATAACAAAATAAAAATCTGAAAAATTTAATAAAAATACTTTAATATAAAGGCTAATTAATTTAAATATAAAAAAGCTAAGTGCTTAACAAAAATTTAAAAATGAAAATTAAAATTAAATTACATTAAATAGAAACTATCACTTATTTTTAAATTGGTTTTTCTTGATTTTTCTTTTTGAAAACTGATTTACACCAAAAAACAACAAACTTTTGTAAAAACAAAATTTTTATAACTTAATAATAAGCTGTTTGAGGGCTTATTAGTGAGACAGTTGACTTTGGTCAACTATCAAGGTAAAAAGGTGATATAGACAGCTAGGGGGCCCACAAGGCAAGATTCAGATGTTAATAAGCTAAATGCACTTGAATAAGCAATAAAAATCACTTGAGGTCCACAGAATAAGCTATTAAGCTTCAATAAGCACTTTCCAAAACTAAGATGAACACAGATTTGGGACAAACAAAAGGGTCAAATCCAAGTGGGGTCCACTGAGTTCTAGGTCAAACCAATGGTCAAACCATGGTGCCTACCAGGGGGGGGTTGAAAGGTACAAAGATAGGGCCATGAGACACACTGAGGTGGTCAAAAAACCACCACCAAGTGGTGGTGATGGTGGTGTTGCTGCTGATGCAGGGGAGAACCTCCCCCTGCAGGTCTCTTTGGGGCAAGATGGGGCCCATACAAAAATTAGTAAAATTCAAAGGATGCTAGGACATGAAAGTTGAGCTGGTAGAGTACAAATTTAAACAAGTTTCAGGCTCTGAATCATAACACAAAAATCAGAAATATTCTTTGAATTTTTGAAAAAAATGAAAACCATGCACTTTGACTTTTTGCTAAAAACTTGAACCTTGACCTTTTTGAGTTTTGAAAGCTTCTAGTAAGCTGTAAATGTTATTATAAGCTAATGTAAGGATGAAATTAACTACAAAGACAACAGTGGACAGTTATGAGATCTTGGATGTGATTTTTGACCTTGGTTGTTTAAAACTTGGATTTTAAAGTTTGCTAAACCTAAATACACCTAATGTAGTATGTATACACTAAAACAACAACTAGAATATGCAGCACAGTGCTGATCCAAACACTCCCAAAGAAACTGAAAATGGGATTTTTGTAAAGAAAACTTGCAATTTAAACAATTAATCTAATCCACTAACCTATTCTAACATCAATCAAACATAATTGAACAATAATAAACCAAAAATCACAACAGAAACTCAGATTTGCAATATCAATTAAAATTCTTACAAAGTTGCAAATGCACAGAACTGAGATTCCAAGATCAAGTTAACCTCCTAAAGACTCCCTTGAGTCATTAATACCCTGGAAATTCCAAATTCCATCACACTTCCATGCTTCTTCTGCTTCTAGTACTAATTTTTGAATTTACCACTATTTATTTATGTATTTTTGGTATTTTTTTAATTTTTGAAACTACACTAGATTTTATGGTTACTAAAAGCTTTAACAAGCTTCCTGGGAGCTTATGTGAGGTATCTCAGTCAATAACAACACAAGCAAACAACTTTGAACTAAAATGAGATTTTTGAGTAAAATTGCATAAACTGGAAAATGGAATTGAGAGTTGAAATTGATGTTAACAAGAGTTTTAAATTACAATAATAGACTTAATTCAACAACTTAAAACTAAAGATTACATTTAAAAATAAAAACGACACTAAAAGATTTTTCTAAAAACTACTCTATATCTACTGCTACACTACACACCCTCTTCTCTTCTTTTTCTTTTCTTTTATAAGTCCTGGAGTGCTTCTTTCACTTTCCCACTTGCTTTATGGCCGTTGGATGGCTTACTTTTGATCTCAGCCTTCAAATTATGTTTTGGCGGGAAATCGTGTTTTGGCAGATAATGGGTTTGGTGAGGTATATTAAATGAGGAGGGGGGTTGTGTGGGTGTTGGTGAGTATCATTGATGATAGTTGGTGAGTTGGTGAAGAAATTGGAGGAGGGGGGACATGGAACTGAAAACGGGGGAGGTGAGGATGGTGTACAGTGGTGGTGTTGGGGGTTGACTGGGTCAAAGTTGGGGAAGTATTAAAAGGCTGGGGTGGTTTTGGGCTCTTGGTGGGCTAGGGGGTTTGGATCAGGCTTTGTAAAAGGGGTGGTGTTGGTATGTTTGTTTATTTAAATTTTAGGTCCATTTGGTTTTGTATATTAATCACAAGGACCTATTATGTAATTTCAGAAACTTGTGGCTGAATTTGCCAACCTTCCAAACTTGTTCCAAGGAATAAATTTTCCATGTTTCAATAATATAAGGACAAGAATTGCACTTTTCCATTTTTGACCTTCAAGGACTAAAACTGCCAATTTTGAAAGTTAAGGGACCAAAATTGTAATTTTCTCAAACTTTCATCTAGGGATCAATATTGAACATTTTTGAATTTCCAAGGACTAAAAATGATTTTTCATCCAAAAATATCCCACAAGGGACCAATTCTGCCAAAATCAGAAACTCTAGGGACCAAAACTGTAAATTTCCAAAACTTTTCAGATTTTTCACCAAAGGACAAAATATGACAACTTATGATTGTAAAAGGACCTTTGGTGATAATTTTCTATATTTTGAATGACCAGGGACTAGTTTTGTCATTTTATGAAAGTTGGGGGACTGAAACTGCCAATTTTGCAAACTTTGTACGTTTTTCATTTGTTTTTGCTCATTTTGCATCTAAAACATATAAAACACAATTTTGAAATATTTTTAGTATTTTGATGCATTTCTGAGTGTTTTTGTATGTTTTGCAGTTCAGATTTGACAAAAAATGATGAGTGTTTGAGCACTCATCAATCCCCCACACTAAATGATTGCTAGTCCCTAGCAATAAACTGTTTTGAAAACTTGATGGATTTTAAACTCTTTACCAAAATCCATCACTTCTGAAGTAGCCAGATGTAAGAACTGTGGAACACCTGATAACCGTGTGATTTTGAGCAAACCACCAGCTGTCAACGGATTTGATTAGTCTTTACCAAAAGCCGTTTGCTTCTGGACTAGCCAACTCTTGATGGACAAAGTCAACATCTTGGTGAGCTGATTACCAATTATGGATTTTCCACTGCCTTTACCACAAGCCATAATTTTGCAGGCTAGCCAACTCATTCGCGTTTTAGGATATGGCGAGTTGAGGTACCATACAATTTTGGGCAAATTGCAAGCCATAAACGGATTTGATGTATCTTTACCAAGAGCCGTTTACTCCTGGATTAGCCAATCCCTTTGTCGGTTAGACATGGCGGACTGATTACAACAAAAATTTTGAAGCACCAGTGAAATTTTTTTTAAAATTTTTGAGATTTTGGCTAAAAACGGGGGTATAAGATAGTAAAATGTGATAAAATTCGCTAGAATAGCGAAATACCCCCCACACTTAGAATGAATATTATCCTCAATATTCAAAGTCACGGCTATTATGCCGACATTTTGAACGTAAAAGGGCAACATTACAAGCTAAGCGTGGAAAACACCATTTTGTTTTTCACTCTATTTGTAACCATTGTGGGGTAACTCCCCCACACTTAGGGTGAAAACCCTATAAGCATGCTACTGTTTTTGTTTACCGAGTCGCTAGCTTGACTCGACCCCGAATTCATTTGTCCTTGGGGAAGCATGATGTGGAAGAAACAATCTCAATCGGACTTTCATTCAAGATGTTTGGACAAACATATAAAGCACGTGAAAGTTCCACACCGATGAGATAAGTATCCGGCTCAAGATAATGATACATGAAAATGCCGGGATCAAAGATGGTATCTTCATTCCCGAAGGAGTGAAGAACAAGAGAAGTCACCTTATAGGTGAAGAAAAGGAAGAAAACCATGATGACATTCATGATTTGATATTCTTCCTCGAGAGCAGGCTCATTAGCCTGAATTTGGATTTCAAGGGTTAAGCTCAAAAACATCCCGGGAGGGTGGCTGGGAATTTGCAAATCCTCATGATTGAGTGCATCTCCCCCGGGCTATCAAACTCCGGAGGAGTCGTGACATGATGAGTGAGTTCACCGGAGAACTCCTCATGAAGAGAATTATTCACAAGATGTGAATCTGTGAATTCGTGTTCCGGAATAGACTCATCACAATCCTCATTCTGAATATCATATCAAAGAGTGGATTATCAGAAATCAAAGTGAATTCAGATTCGAATTAAAATAGAGGATTGGTGAGAGTAGTATTGAATGTTTCGGGAACATAGTGATTATTATTCTCTATTGGACAGTTGGGATCAGAAGTGAGTGATGGATCATGATAAAGGAGACTTTCAATTTCTCCCAGATCGGCTTCAAAGTCGAGGAGACCATCATCACTTTCCAATGAAAGTGGATTGATGTGAGTAAGTTCATCGGCGAACTCCTCAAGAAGAGGATCAACATCAGACTGAGGGAGTGATGCCTCAATATACTCAATGTCTCCATGAGATATACAATCATCATTAGAATCTGAGAAAGTCTCAGAATGATCATTTGAACACTCAAGAGGGGAAGGAATATCACACATATGCTCAAGAGTTCCCTGTGACTTTCCTGCGATTGGGACAAGGATCTCAACACTAGACTTTATTAATTCGTCCGATTCCTTATCAAGAACAGTGTCAAGATGCTTGTCCCCCATGCTCAGAGAGTGAGTGGGAACCTCGGGTGTGATAAGAGTGGGTTGAGATGGAATCTCAACTGCTGGGATATCAACTGATGAACTTGATGAATCTTTGTAAAATTGAAGGATATCAAGTGTATTTTCATCATCACTGTCATCAGGAATAAAACGGAACTGAGAGCTAGTTTTGGCTGCTTTTTCTTTTGCAATTGATTCCCTAATAGATTTTTCATAGGCATCTTGGGAATTTAGTCTAGCAGCCTGCTCTTCAGCTAGCAATTCTTCCATGGATTTTTGATGAGTATGTCTTTGGGTAAAGTCTTTAACTAAACCCTTAAGTTCATCAACGATTTTCATCATATTTTGCATTTCTGGAAGAAGTTCTTGATTTATATCGTACTGTGGAGGTTGGTCATAATAAATTGTGTCAAAATTGTCACAAGGGTATGGATTCCCCGTTTGACAATCTGAGCTGAAGTGTGGACCTCCACAGTAATCACAACAGTAAAACTGTTGAGTCTGGACTGGTGAATCAAATGGGTATTGGTCATAACCAAAGTTCTGAGCGTCACCGGAAAACTGTTCATAGACAAACGTGTTTCCGGCTTGACACTCAAATCCTTTGTGAGGACTACCACAAAACTCACACAGATATGTCAGTATCTCATGATGTGGTGGCTGGTAGGATGAATCAGATGTATCACGGTAAGGATAGGGAGCTTGGTTATAGACAGACCCATCTTCTGACTCTACCATGCTACAGCCGGGACAATTCCCACCATTATGAGGACCACCACACCATTGGCAACCCAAATGGTGTGGATACGACATAGGAAAGAATCAAAGGTTCATAGAGGGGTAGGGATGAAGAATCAAAGATGTGAGAGGGTAAAGGTGAATATTTTTGGTATTTTTGAAATACATTTTATACAAATGAGAAAGAAAATGTTTTTGTGTTTTTTGTGTTCGTTGAAAACTAATTTTAAAAAGTTTTCGGGAACCGTTTTTATGAAAATATACACAAGGATGGTAAATATACAATGGATGTATATCCCGATTCACTAATACGCAAAACCGTTTTAGAATAACGCGCATGACCTCCCCGGCAGCGGCGCCAAAATTTGATTGGCTCCAAACGGTCAACCTAAACTGACCTGGTGATGGTCAACTAGGTCAAACAGCCTAGAGTCAATGCTCCGCGGAATATAGTGTTTCCCCGGGTCGTTATGTCCCGACGAGGTGTGATGGTTAATAAACGGATCTGTGATCGGGTGAATTTGGATGGTAAGGGATTTGTGATTGAACTGAACTAAGGAATCTACCAAGAAATAGCTTAAATAAGCTATTTGAACAAGACTGGAAAGGTGGAAAAACCAGAAATGTTTAAACCTAAAAACGCGTACGTTTACGTTTTAAATAACGTAAACGTACAAAATAAAAAGTGAAAACTGAATTCTGAAAACACCCAGGGGGTGAAAATGACACTTTTACAAACTTAAAATAAAAAGAAAATTTAAAATGAAAATTAAATTATTAAAATGATTATTTTAATATTTAAATACTATTTAATTAATTAAAACTATTTAAAAAGTAAATTAAACCTAATTTATATAAACTAAAAATGATAAACACTACAAATTAAACTAAAAACTTGCAAAAATAATTTCTAAAACTTAAAATGAACTTGAAGAAAGTATAAAAAATAAAAATAAGTATTTTTGTCTTTTTATGAGTTTTTTCATTAATTAAAAACTACTTATATTAATTAAACTATTTAAACTATTTTAAATTACAAATAATACTAAATTAACTTAGAAAATTATGGAAAAATTCCTAAAACTATTTTATAACATATAAAAGCTAGGAAAAATATAAAAACTAGGTCTTGCTTAATAAAAATGAATTATGCTATTTAAGACTTAATTATTAATTAATTACTAATAAAACTAATATTAAATCAAATAAATACCAAATAAAAAAATAAAAATCTGAAAAATTTACTAAAAATACTTTAATATAAAAGGTAATTAATAAAAATATAAAAAAGCTAAGTGCTTAACAAAAATTTAAAAATGAAAATTAAAATTAAATTACATTAAATAGAAACTATCACTTATTTTTAAATTGGTTTTTCTTGATTTTTCTTTTTGAAAACTGATTTACACCTAAAAACAACAAACTTTTGTAAAAACAAAATTTTTATAACTTAATAATAAGCTGTTTGAGGGCCTACTAGTGAGACAGTTGACTTTGGTCAACTGTCAAGGTAAAAAGGTGATGTAGACAGCTAGGGGGGCCACAAGGCAAGATTCAGATGTGAATAAGCTAAGTGCACTTGAATAAGCTATAAAAATCACTTGAGGTCCACAGAATAAGCTATTAAGCTTCAATAAGCACTTTCCAAAACTAAGATGAACACAGATTTGGGACAAACAAAAGGGTCAAATCCAAGTGGGGTCCACTGAGTTCTAGGTCAAACCAATGGTCAAACCATGGTGCCTACCAGGGGGGGGGGGGGTTGAAAGGTACAAATATGGGGCCATGGGACCCACTGAGGTGGTTAGAAAACCACCACCAAGTGGTGGTGATGGTGATGTTGCTGCTGATGCAGGGGAGAACCTCCCCCTGCAGGGGTCTTTGGGGCAAGCTGGGGCCCACACAAAAATTAGTAAAAATCAAAGGATGCTAGGACATGAAAGTTGAGCTGGTAGAGTACAAATTTAAAAAAGTTTCAGGGTCTGAATCAAAACACAAAAATCAGAAATATTCTTTGAATTTTTGAAAAAAATGAAAACCATGCACTTTGACTTTTTGCTAAAAACTTGAACCTTGACCTTTTTGAGATTTGAAAGCTTCTAGTAAGCTGTAAATGTTATTATAAGCTAATGTAAGGATGAAATTAACTACAAAGACCACTTATGAACTGTTATGCAAAGTATTTTTATGCAAAAACCCAACAGTGGACAGTTATGAGATCTTGGATTTGATATTTGACTTTGGTTGTTTAAAACTTGGATTTTAAAGTTTGCTAAACCTAAATACACCTAATGTAGTATGTATACACTAAAACAACAACAAAACAACAACTGGAATATGCAGCACAGTGCTGATCCAAACACTCCCAAAGAAACTGAAAATGGGATTTTTGTAAAGAAAACTTGCAATTTAAACAATTAATCTAATCCACTAACCTATTCTAACATCAATCAAACATAATTGAACAATAATAAACCAAAAATCACAACAGAAACTCAGATTTGCAATATCAATTAAAATTCTTACAAAGTTGCAAATGCACAGAACTGAGATTCCAAGATCAAGTTAACCTCCTAAAGACTCCCTTGAGTCATTAATACCCTGGAAATTCCAAATTCCATCACACTTCCATGCTTCTTCTGCTTCTAGTACTAATTTTTGAATTTACCACTATTTATTTATGTATTTTTGGTATTTTTTAATTTTTGAAACTACACTAGATTTTATGGTTACTAAAAGCTTTAACAAGCTTCCTGGGAGCTTATGTGAGGTATCTCAGTCAATAACAACACAAGCAAACAACTTTGAACTAAAATGAGATTTTTGAGTAAAATTGCATAAACTGGAAAATGGAATTGAGTGTTGAAATTGATGTTAACAAGAGTTTTAAATTACAATAATAGACTTAATTCAACAACTTAAAACTAAAGATTACATTTAAAAATAAAAAAGACACTAAAAGATTTTTCTAAAAACTACTCTATATCTACTGCTACACTACACACCCTCTTCTCTTCTTTTTCTTTTCTTTTATAAGTCCTGGAGTGCTTCTTTCACTTTCCCACTTGCTTTATGGCCGTTGGATGGCTTACTTTTGATCTCAGCCTTCAAATTATGTTTTGGCGGGAAATCGTGTTTTGGCAGATAATGGGTTTGGTGAGGTATATTAAATGAGGAGGGGGGTTGTGTGGGTGTAGGTGAGTATCATTGATGATAGTTGGTGAGTTGGTGAAGAAATTGGAGGAGGGGGGACATGGAACTGAAAACGGGGGAGGTGAGGATGGTGTACAATGGTGGTGTTGGGGGTTGACTGGGTCAAAGTTGGGGAAGTATTAAAAGGCTGGGGTGGTTTTGGGCTCTTGGTGGGCTAGGGGCTTTGGATCAGGCTTTGTAAAAGGGGTGGTGTTGGTTTGTTTGTTTATTTAAATTTTAGGTCCATTTGGTTTTGTATATTAATCACAAGGACCTATTATGTAATTTTAGAAACTTGTGGGCTGAATTTGCCAACCTTCCAAACTTGTTCCAAGGAATAAATTTTCCATGTTTCAATAATATAAGGACAAGAATTGCACTTTTCCATTTTTGGACCTTCAAGGACTAAAACAGCCAATTTTGAAAGTTAAGGGACCAAAATTGTAATTTTCTCAAACTTTCATCCAGGGATCAATATTGAACATTTTTGAATTTCCAAGGACTAAAAATGATTTTTCATCCAAAAATATCCCACCAAGGACCAATTCTGCCAAAATCAGAAACTCCAGGGACCAAAACAATAAATTTCCAAAACTTTTCAAATTTTTCACCAAAGGACAAAATATGACAACTTATGATTGTAAAAGGACCTTTGGTGATAATTTTCCATATTTTGAATGACCAGGGACTAGTTTTGTCATTTTATGAAAGTTGGGGGACTGAAACTGCCAATTTTGCAAACTTTGTACGTTTTTCATTTCTTTTTGCTAATTTTGCATCTAAAATATATAAAACACAATTTTGAAATATTTTTAGTATTTTGATGCATTTTTGAGTGTTTTTGTATGTTTTGCAGTTCAGATTTGAGCAAAAATGATGAGTGTTTGAGCACTCATCAATCTACATGCTCGAAATTTTCAATAGTTAGAGAGTCTTGAGAGATCGTACCTTTGCCTATGATTTTTCCACGACGATCACTACCAAAAACAACATTACCTCCATTATATGCCTTATATGTAGAAAATAGCTTGCGATTCCCCGTCATGTGTCTTGAGCATCCACTATCCTTTATCTATTCATCGGGCTCCAAATCTACTACTAGACATATTTTATTAGGTCCTTGAGCCACAAAACATTTGTGCTTCATTGTTTCGTCTTCGTCACTAGATTTTCTTCTTCGGGTGGTTTTCCTTTTATCTTGTGCTTTTAGTCGCTTCTTAATAATGTTCTTGGATTCTTTAACGACCTTTGCATATTCTTCATCTTCACTTTCGGAACTATAATAATCATCATTATTATGTTCCTTTTCGATCGTTGACTTTGTAAACCCTTTTTGTTTGCTATTGGTATGACTCACGGGGTTTTCGCCATTATTACCTACACATGCAAAGTTTGAACTAGTAGCACTTGTACTTATTTCAACTAAATACTTATCTACTATACTTTCATTTTCAACTATTTTATATATAGAATTTTCTTTGGCTTGACATTTTTCTTGATGAAAATTTAAAAGACTTTTCCACATATCATTTGCCGTTTGACAAAAACATATTCTTTCATATTCAATATTTGGTAAAGCTTTGTATATAATTATTTTAGCAATATCATTTTAATCAAGCACTACTTTGAAATAATTATCTTGTTTTTCAAAAGTGATTTTTGTTGATTGAAAATTACCAATTGAAATGACATGCCAAAGATCATAATCTATTAATTTCACATAACTTTCGAATCGATTTTTTCATTCAAGAAAACTTGCATTTTCAAAATATGGTGGTTTATATGTCATGTTTCCTTCTGAATATTTTTCCGATTCAATAGATCGATTTCAAGTTTTAAAATACAGTTTATTTTAAAAATCTTGTTTAACGTAGCTCTGATAACAATTGTGGAAAACTAGAAGGGGGGTTGAATAGTTTTACGTCAATTTTTATTTTATAAAAACTTTGTTTGCAAAATAATCGATTCTAGTTTTATGTGAGATCAATAAATAACACTAATATATACTAATATCTACGAAATAAAAAGACAACAATATAAGTAAATAAGTAAAGAGATTGAGATGGAAAGATCACACCACAAGACAAAGGATTTATAGTGGTTCGGCTACGAAGCACCTCTTCATCCTACTCCACTCCCCGAGCACCTAACTCGAGAGTTTTCTTCACTATGTCAACAAGCTCACATATGACGGAGAAAACCTTACACAACTTTTTCTTACACCAATTAACGACACTAAGCTAAATGTTGAGTCCTAATAGTAGCTAGAACCAATCTCACACCACTACACACCTTCTTCACAACTTATACACGCCACTACTACTACACAACTTCAGTACTACTTTTTCACAACACTACTTCTTCTTCTTCCCAACACAACTATTTCTATCCATAACTACTAACACACCTAGATCTATTTATTACACAACTTATACACCGTTGAATATTCACAAGCCTACAATACTTCTTAACAAGATGTTGGAGGAGTATTCTTCTCTTGCACTTTGAATGATAAATGATTGGATCACTTGAAACAAGAACTAATATGTTTATGATCAAAGGATTTTGGAAGATGATTTGAGAGAATTAGAACAAAAAGTTTTAGTGCAAAAGGTGAGGAAAAATTTCAGATTTGAACCAGTATTTATAGGCAAAGAATTCTGACAGAGGAGCGTATGCCTGCCCCCTTAATTGTGTGCCGGCCCCCTTAACATTAAAAGGACCGCCCCTTATAATTAAGGGGGCCGCCCACTGTAACGGCCTGAATTTTTTGTCCTTTTTGGGGAAAGTTTATTTGGTGAAAATTTAACTGAATTTGGTTAAAATTTTGAATTCATTTATTTATTATGAAATAAACATTTTCCTTTAAATACCAAAAGTATTTTTCTTAAATATGTAAAATGTTTGTACCATTTTATATAATTTGTAATTAGTAAATAAACCTTCCTTTGATCATAAAATGTATTAGGCACTTGTTTATTCATACCTTAAGTGAATTAGTTGGATATAATGATATTTTGTCACTAAATACTTATTTACGTAATGATTTTACATTTTGTGATCGTTAAAACAAAGGGATATCGAGAAATATTAATAACGTTTTTACGCATTATTTATATCAACAAAAAATTTCGTTTAGCCCGTGCCCGTTTGGGCTCGAGCCCGTTTGACCCGCACCAGTTCAGCCTCAAGCCCATTTGGCCTGATGCCCGTTCGGGCTTGAATATTTGTACAATGTGCTTTATTATTTTTATTAGTGACATTTAATGTAGGAATTGTGTTTAATTTGGTTGTACAATATGCTTGATAATTTGTATTTTTTTATTTAAGGGGTGTTTTAATAATTGTATTAATTTTATTTGTGGAAAACTAGAAGGGGGTTTGAATTGTTTTACGAAATCTAAACTCATTAAATAAAAAATTATTATATATACAAGTATTTAGTGAGTTTATATCACTTCTCCCCCTTTTTGTGAACTTCAAAAAGGTTTTCCCGAAGTTGGAAGAGCTCCCTCTTAATGTGTACTACCCCTCATTTTAAGGTTACAAGACAAGTCGAGATATGGAATACTTGCAAAAATATTTAGAACATACAATATATATGCATGCAACAATTATATATATGAATAAAACAAGCAATATAAGCATGGAAGGAAACACTTCATTAAATAGATGAAAATACAAGCAACATGAATCCAAGATGCATGAATAATACAACTAATAAGCTAAAGCCTTAAGGGCTTACAATCAACCAAAACTCTAATAGAAATGTTTTTCCTAGAGCTTGTCATCAAAATGGTTTAAACAAATTTATTTTCCAACCATGAGCCATGCTTAGTTTGTGATGAGGCAAAAATGATCCGTTTTTAGGGTGTCATTTAAGCCGGAATTGGAATTTATTTGATCAATTATTGCCCTAAATCGTTCCTTTTGTGATTTTAGGTACTTTTGGAGTGAATTCTGGAAAAGGAAGCATTTTGGACGTTTTTGGAGCATAAAAGTGAAGAAAATGGCAAAGTCTTAATTTTCCTTGCTGGGAACAGTACCTGACGGCGTCAAGAGCAATTTTATGACGGCGTCAGGAGCAAAAATGGTGACGGCCCAGTGAAAACGTGACGGCGTCAAATCAAGGCCGTCAAGAGTAAAAGTGGTGACGGCCCAGAACAGAAATACACATGACGGCGTCAGATCTGGATCTAGGCAGTCCGAGAATTTTATTGACGGCAAGATGACAACGTCAGAACTTTCTTCTTGACGCCATCACCTCATGAAATCTATATATACTTTTCTAATTTTCATTCAGTATGTGTGGAACTTGAGAGGAGAATTTTAGGATCGAACTTAATAAACCCTAGCTCGTTTGTAACAGTATTTTCAAGTGTTTTCACCCCTTGAAACCCTTCATGTTCAATTGAGATAAGTTTCCTTTCAATTCATTCAATATGTCTATGTGTTGTTTGAATATATCTTACGCTTGTCTTGATTTTAACATGCTAGGCTAGACATTTTGTGTGTTTGCTTAGATGTAATGAAACCTAGATGTTGATTATAGGTTGATTGCTTGTTTATAGTTGTAATGGATGAATGATTTCGAGGTTAGGCTTTAGAAAACTGGCAGATCTCCATTGTGTAACTTGCTTGAACGTCTTAAGAAGCATGAACCAATGCGTACTAGGTTTTTATGGTTGTATTTAATGCATGAGCGAATTCTAATGATCCCATGTTAGGAGCTTCTTGCAGGCTCGACATAGGAGTGAAGAAGGAGCTTATAGAGTTGGGGAAGTACGTACGCCACCCCACAATTGGTATTAAGGAATATAACCCATCATCCACACAACTGTAACAAACAATTAACCTGTAAAAGATATCTAGGGAGTAGTGAAATCTAAGTAAACACAATTCTCCCAATTACTGTTCACACCACTAGTTTAATTAGTTTTATTTATATTTCTGTTATTTTATTTTGATTGCATCTTAGTTATTGGGTTAGTTGACTAGCAACTAATTCCGCCTACTCTTCCAAAAACCGAGATTTTAATTGCCTTTCATAAAATATAAAAATACAAAAAGAATCATCCCTCACCTCTAGACCTAGTTTTTAGGCTTTCTAATCCTAGCGACACTATTCCTGAGTTGAACGATCAATCCCCCGGTACTTGTCACTATACTATACTACAACGATCAGGTACACTACCTGGTGGGGGTTCGAGATCCCTCGAGAGGTAAAGCCTGGTGCAATTCCCACGCATCAAGTTTTTGGCGCCGCAGCCCGGGGAATAGTTATTGTCTAGGTTAGAATTTCTTTTTATTAGGTCTACTTGCTAGATTCCTTTCTAGTAAGATTTTATTTTTATTTTTAGGTTTTCTTTAGTCTATCTATTTCTTCATGCCTTTGTTCGTAATCTCCACCATTCGCCATCATGGCAAACGACGAATACTCTAACCTTAGAGTCACTAGGAGTCGTAGTTCCGCAAGAGACCTTGTTTTGCCTTATGCAGAACCTGATAGGGAAATGCGTAGGCTAAGACGATCCCTCTCAACACCTGAACCATACAATATAGCTATCAATTTTGATGCGGCAATTTTTGAAGAAAATTCAAAAAAATCACCTTACAACCCATAGCTCCCAATCCAACAACGAAATGAGTACCCCCGCAACTCCCATTCCTAAGCGCCTTAAGGACTACTCCTCCACAAATCCTCGTGGCTTCTCAAACGCCATTGTCTTCTGATGAGTGCTCAAACACTCATCGTTTTTGATATATTTAAACTGCCAAAACGCACAAAAACAATCAAAAAGATATCAAAATACTTAAATTATCCCAGGGATTGTGTTTTATGTGTTTTAAAAGCAAAATGTGCAAAAACAAAGAAAAAACGTACAAAGTTTGCAGTATTGGCAGTTTCAGTCCCCCAAGTTTCAAAACTTGTCAATTTTAGTCCCTATGCATTTATTTTTAAGGAAAAGTCAACCCAAGGTTTTAAAAGTCAAATAATCACAAAATATTACACTTGGGTTGCAAATTTTCCAAAATTACATAATTAGTCCCTGAAAAATCCAAATATGGCAAAGTAAGTCCCTGGGAAGTTTTGAAATGTTGAAAAATGGAAAATTGGTTTGTGATCTTTGGAATCTTAGCAACATTGGTCCTTGGTGTACAATGGGAAAAGTTTCAATTTCAGTCCTTGGGTTTGGCAAAATTACAAAAATGGTCCTTGTTGAAACTACTAGCCAAACCGGACCCTTTTTAATATTAAACCCAAAACAAACCCAGCCCACCCAAAGCTAATACCTGATCCAGTTACCCCAGGCCCAAACAACATTAGCCCACCTCCCTAAACCGTTTTAAAAAAATACCAGCGTTGACCCGGTCAACTTCTCCTTCCCCCCAACACCAGACCGCAAAACCAGGGCATACATCCCCCCCTCCTCACCTTTTCACCAACCTTTCCCCCCACAATTAATAACCTCACCAAACTAACCCACCACCATAAATGCATCACCAAACCCCTCACCAACACCACTCAGCTTACCCCGTATAAAAGTTTTGGCGCCAATTTCTAATCAATGGTGTGGATGGTTCAAAATCTAATTCAACGGTGAGGATTTGGTCAGAGGGTCAAGGCAAGGCATGTGGGGCTCTCAGTTTTCAAATTTGAGCCATGTGGAAGACTTAGGGAATTATTTTAGGTCGTTATATATAGAAAAGCTCATAAGAAGCTTTTAGTGTGTAATTTTCTAGTTTTTATATAGTTTCAGTTTATTTTCAATGTATTTGTACCTTTTATTATTAATGAAAGTTTGTTTTTAAGTTAATTCTCATTTTTCACTTTTCAAAGTCTCATTTCAAAATCCCAAGTTCTAATCAAGTAATCTAATGTATGTTTAATCTACTCAGAAGCTCTCACAAACTCAGATAAAAAGGATTTATAAGCTTTATCAGCTTGTGTAAACTATCTTTAATCAGTTTTAATAATTGCTAAAAATAAAGAAAAAATAAAAAAAATAAATAAAAAATTGGTGATCACTTAATGAATGAGCAAGGAGCACAGTGAATCAAGGATGGCTGTGGGTTAGAGGTTTGTGGAAACCACATAGGTTTGGTGTTTGAGGTTCCTTGGTTCTTGGACTGAGCTTGGAAGGCTTTGTAAGATCTCAATATTTCAATTTTGTCATCTTAACTTAAGAAATATTCTAGTGTTTTATCTGTGCTAAAATTAGTGTTATAGTTGTTTATTAGATAGTAGTAATCACTAGGGTGAAGTTTGTGATGATTTGAACCAAGTTCCATAGCTTTATGTGTTGATTAGGGGTGTTTGGTTATAGATTGTTTGTGTGCATTGCTTGTTTATTTGAGTAGTTCTTTGGTTCATCAGTTCTATTAGTTGTATACTAGCTCAGGGAAACATTTTATTTGGTCATAAACTCTCCCAAAGTCAAAATCACAAGGTATTGCTCACCACAGTCAACTGTGGTGAGTTTTGAGGTGAAAATTCCATCAAACCAATTCATAAAGTGTTTTGTTTACTTAAATTAACTTGCACACAGCTTAATATATCATTCTAAGTCATTAAATCAGTCACACAAGTTCACTAAAGTCAAACCTTGCATTTTCTCCAAAAAGTCAATTATGCATTCTCAGATTTTGATCAAACTTTGGAAGTCTGTAATTTGATGGATACCAGGTTTTAGAGTCTGAGCTTTTACAAGTTTAATCTCTACCACTTTGTTGATTTTTGAGATTTGTTTCAGATTTTATGGAATTTGTTTAGTAGGGCCCACCAGGCCTCAAAGTTAGTTGCAGGGCAAGAACTTGCCCTGCATCAGCAGACTTGTCTCACAACCCCAACTTTGGTGGCCTTTTGTGACTGACCCAGTGGGTCCCACAACCCCTAATTTGCATCATTCAACCCCCTCCTACCCAGGAACAAGGGTTGACCCTTTATTTGACCATAAGACCAGTGGACCCCACCTAATTTGGCCCCTGTCCCAAAACTGCATCAGAAATCAATTAAGCAAATTGCTTATTTGTGCTTTTTGGCTTATTGAAGCCACAAGTTTGGCTTATTCCTGCTTATTATTGTGTAACTAACTCAGAGAAACCAATAAATACCATTGTGGACCCCACATCTTTCATTTTGAGCTTAAAATCCTTCACAGTCAACAAAAGTCAACTGTGAGGTTAAAAAGCACTTCAAGTGCTTATTTCCAGGGGTGTAGTGAAAGTGTTTTTATTAAAAGTACTTATTTTTAGCTTATAATTAGTTTAGAAAAAGAAAAAAAATCCAAAAAACCAACTTTAAAAATAGTGATAGCTTCTATTTAATAGGAGTTATCAATTTAATTTTCTTTTTTAATTTATTCCTAAGTAATATATCACTTTTATATTTTTAGAAATTATATTTTAGGTTAAAATAATTTTACAAATTTTTTCAGATTTTTATTTTGTCTTTTAGTGGTATTTCTAATTATTTTTAGTTTAATTTAGTTTTAATTAATATTAATCAATTAAATAGCATAATTAGTTTTTAAATAGTATAACCCAGTTTTTATAATTTTTCTAGCTTTTATTTTAGTTAAAACATTTTTATAAATTTTTCTAGATTTTTTACTGTTCATTTTCTATTTTTTATAATATAATTAGTTTAATTAGTAATTAATAAGTAATTAGAATAATAATTAATTAGTTAGCTTAAAAATACATAAAATTAGCTTTTTATAATTTTTTAGGATTCCTGTAATGGTTAATTAGATTTATAAAATTTTTATTAATTTTCTAAGTCTTTTTAGTATTTTTAATAATTCTAATTAGTTTAATTAGTATTAAATAGATAATTAGTAATTAATTAATAATAAATAATTAAATAGTGTAAAAATAATTTTTATTTTTCTTAAAATTTTCTTTAATTATTAGGATTGTAAATATATCAATTTTACACTTTTAACCCTTCCAGTCCTCCAGTTGTACTTTTTTGTTTTGTGCGTCTGTATACGTTTTTTAATTAAAACGTACGTTTTTAGTTTTTAGCTCAAATCTTCGTAATCTAAATTCCTGTAATCCATCACGTAGCTTTCCTAAGCTATATTTGTTAATAATTTCCAAATAATTCTGATCATAACCCTTTTCTGTGAATAATTACCCGATCACGAATACGCTAAAGTTACAATTCACACTTCAACGGGACTTAACGACCTGGTGATACCTTATATTACCCGGAGCATTGACCTAGGCTATTTGACTTTGTTGACCATTATTTGGTCAATATAAGTTAGGTGGTTTAGCATCAATCAACTTTTGGCGCCGCTGCCGGGGAGGTGTGCGCGTTTCTGTAGCGTTTTTCGAGATTAGTGTTATCTCACCTCACTCATTGTACAAATACCACCACTTGTGAATATTTTCAAAATCAAAACACATAAAAATGTCATTGACACTTTTCCTAAAGTGTTAAAACACCAAAAAAAAAGTAAAAAACCAACAAAACTTATCGTAACGTTTTCTGATTCGGTTTTCTTTTAAGGTGATTCTTGAAGAGAAACGAGTCTGGATTACGGGACGATAACAAAAATATTGTCCAAAAAGTTTTTATCCCTAGTGCATGCGCACTCGTTCTTCAAGGTCCACTAGCCCATTACGTGAGCTGGTTCAGAGACCTCGAAGACCTCGTAGACGTTCTGCACCAACAGTCGGGTCTGAGATCCGTACTGTTCCACCTCCAGCTGTCATCATGGCAGCTGAACCCACTATGAACGAGCTTCTCCAAGCACCCGTCGAGGGATACGGAGATGCTATCGTTGTTCCAACAATCATGGCCGATAATTTTGAGCTTAAAACAGGATTAATAAATCTGGCCACATCACGTCAATTCTACGGTTATGAGAGGGACGATCCTCAAGATCACATTCGATGGTTCAATAAAATCACTTACACCATCAAATGCAAAGATGTCCCCTCTGATGCAATCAAACTTCTTCTATTCCCATTCTCCCTGGAGGGACAAGCCCGGATTTGGCTTGAAAAACAACCTCTACGATCTATTGAGACATGGGAAGATCTTGTGAAAAAGTTCGTGAATGAATTCTTTCCTCCTTCCAAAACCACAAGTCTCAAGAACGATATCATGAAATTCACGCAGAAATTTGATGAATCCTTTAGTGAGGCATGGGATCGTTACAAGGAATTGCTCTGAAAATGCCCTCACCACGGTTTCTCTGATCTCATGACACTTGATACTTTCTACAATGGTGTAAGCCAATCTGATCAAGACTCTCTAAATGCCTCCGCTGGAGGTAACTTCTTGAATCGCACCACAAAGGATGCTTTAGAAATCATTGAGAATAAATCTAAGGTTCGCATTCCCCGAAGCAGATCGGTTTGTTCCCAAAGGGATGTTGTTCCTTCTTCTTCATCGCCCGTGGCTCAGTCTAGCACCGATGCTAGACTTGACAAACTCACGGAAGCTGTCCATGCATTTGTTCTCGCCCAAAGCAAGAAAGATTCTTCTCCTGCTCCACAAGCTGAAATCAAAAAGATAGAAGTTTGTGTTACTTGTGGTGGTCCACATTCATATTATAATTGCACTGCCACTGAAGGCAATCCATTCGAAGTAAATGCAATAGCCGGCAATTCCAACCAAGGAGGTATCCAATACCGTCCTCAAGTGGAACCAAATTACCGGGCTAGCAATCAGGGTGGACCACCCGGTTTTCCTCAAAATCCAAATAGGTTTAATCCTAATCCACCAAGGGGGCCTAATTTGCAAAATCAAAATCCTGCCCCCGTCAATCAGTACCCACCCCAAAGGGGTAATCAAGGGTATTCAGCTCCAAATTATCAAGATCCCCTCCCAAACGAGCTCAATAACTACATCAAAGTTAATGAGACCAAAATGAGGGCAATGCAAAATCAAATCTCAAATTTGAAAAATGATTTCCAATCATCAATAACCAAACAGGGTCAAGAGCTGAAGAGTGAGTTGATGCAAACAAACAACAAAATTGATCAAAATCAAGGCAAGATTGAAAATATGCTTGCCAGTCTTATGAATCATCTCACTCCACCCTCTACATCAGGAGGTCTCCCGGCTAATACAATTGTTAACCCCAAGGGTGAACTCAAAGCTATTACTACACGAAGTGGTAAAGCTTATGAAGAGCCGCCAGTTCCTCCTATTTCTCCTCCTCCTCCTATGCCTCCTCCTCTTTATTCTGAGGAAGTTGAAATTGAGCCTGAGGCAACCACGGACAAGGTGCAATTTACTAGCCCACGAAGTACCGCACACATCCACCCTCAGGTTGTTCCAGAAATTGTACCAAAATCTGGACTTGTACCAAAACCGGGAGTTGTATTTGAACCATCAACAACTCCTGGAGAGAACCCTAAATCCAAACCTTCACTACCATACCCGTCAAGACTTAATGAGCAAAAGCTCCGCGAAAAGGCTAGTTACCAAATGGATAAGTTTTATCAAATCTTTCAAGATTTGCACTTTGACGTTAGCCTTGCGGATGCTATCATCCTGATGCCCAAATTCGCATTGATGATCAAGAACTTGTTAAGCAACAAGGAAAGATTGTACGAAATGGCAAAGACTCCATTGAACGAAAACTGCTCAGCAGTTATTTTAAAGAAGCTTCCCAAGAAGCTTGGAGACCCTGGGAGATTTCTCATTCCATGTGTTTTCCCTGGGATGGTTGAGTGCTTCGCCTTAGCTGATCTTGGCGCTAGCATCAACCTGATGCCTTACTCAGTGTGGGAGAAACTCTCTCTTCCTCAACTCACTCCTACGTGCATGACTCTCGAGCTTGCCGACCGTTCAATCTCTCATCCTTTCGGCATTGCCGAAGATGTATTCGTGAAAGTAGGAAAGTTCCATTTCCCCGCTGACTTCGTTGTTGTTAAGTTCGATGCTGATCCACGAGTTCCTCTCATTCTTGGAAGAGGATTCTTAAGGACGGGTCGTGCGTTAATTGATGTGCACGAAGAGGAAATAACTCTTCGTGTTGGTAATGAAGCTGTAACCTTTAGCCTCGATCAAACTTCGAGGTACTCCTCTAACTATGACGCTGAAACGGTTAACCGAATTGATGTCATTGATGTCGCGTCTGAGGAGTACGCTCAAGAGGTTTTAGGTTTTGTCGATGATTCTTCGAGTGAAAACTTCACTCCATCTTCTCACCCCATTATTGCCAATTCTTCTCCTTCCCTCACTCCGTTTGAGGGAAGTGACTTCATCTTCTTAGAAGAAATTGAGGCCTTTCTCAAAAGTGATTCGATTCCCGATGGAATTGATAACCAAGAGATCGACCTCGAGAGGGATATTCACCTGCTGGAAAAATTGTTAAACGAAGATCCCTCTCATCTTCCTGTTCTACCACAAACACTTCATAAGGAGGAAGTCAAAAATGTTGAGAAAACTGATGACTTTCCCGCGGTTGAACTTAAGGACTTGCCGCCTCACCTTGAGTATGCATTTATGGAGGGTGATGATAAATTTCCCGTCATTATTGCTAAAGACTTAAGTGTTGAGGAAAAGGCTGCTCTTATACAGGTTTTGAAGTCTCATAAACGAGCAATTGCTTGGCGTCTCTCCGATATCAAGGGCATCGACCCTGAGTTTTGTACTCACAAGATATTAATGGAGGATGACTTCAAACCTGCGGTCCAACATCAAAGAAGGGTGAATCCAAAAATTCACGAGGTTATCAAACAAGAGGTTTTAAAACTTCTTGATGCCGGATTGATTTACCCTATCTCGGACAGTCCTTGGGTCAGCCCAGTTCACTGTGTTCCAAAAAAGGGTGGCATTACTGTTGTCACAAACGAGGAAAATGAGTTAATTCCAACTCGTTTGGTTACGGGGTGGCGCGTCTGCATTGATTATCGTAAATTGAATGACGCCACCCGTAAGGATCATTTTCCTCTGCCCTTTATGGATCAGATGCTCGAGAGATTAGCGGGGAATGAGTACTATTGCTTCCTCGATGGTTTCTCGGGTTACTTTCAGATTCCCATTGACCCGCAAGACCAAGAAAAGACCACTTTTACGTGCCCCTATGGAACTTTCGCATATAAACGTATGCCATTTGGCTTATGTAATGCTCCGGGCACGTTTCAAAGATGTATGATGGCCATTTTTTCCGACATGATCGGGAAAAGTATGGAGGTCTTTATGGACGATTTCTCGGTCATTGGGGATTCGTTTAAATCATGTTTTTCCCATTTAGACAGCATGCTAAAACGTTGTGAAGACACAAAGTTATGTCTAAATTGGGAGAAGAGTCACTTTATGGTCAAAGAGGGCATTGTCCTCGGCCATAAAATTTCAAAGAATGGGATGGAGGTTGACCGTGCCAAAGTGGACGTCATTGCAAAATTGCCTCATCCCACGACTGTGAAAGGTGTTAGGAGCTTTTTGGGTCACGCCGGTTTCTACCGTAGGTTTATTCAAGATTTTTCTAAAATCGCCCGGCCTATGACCCATCTCCTCGAGAAGGATGCTCCTTTTATCTTCTCCCCTGAGTGCATCGAAGCCTTTGAAACATTAAAGAAAAGGCTTACCGAGGCACCGATTCTTGTTGCCCCCGATTGGGACTTGCCCTTCGAGCTCATGTGTGATGCTAGTGATTATGCTATAGGGGCAGTCTTGGGGCAACGCAAAACAAAACATTTTCAGCCTATACACTATGCCAGCAAGACTATGACCGAGGCACAAAGTCATTACACCACCACTGAAAAAGAATTATTAGCTGTGGTGTATGCTTTTGAAAAATTCCGGCCATACCTGATTCTGACTAAAAGCATAGTGTATACGGATCATTCGGCTTTGAAGTATCTATTTGCAAAACAAGATGCAAAGCCGAGACTCCTCCGATGGGTTCTCCTCCTTCAGGAATTTGATATCATTATTCGTGATAAAAAAGGAGCTGAGAACCTAGCTGCTGATCATCTCTCCCGTCTTGAAAACCCTCACCAAAATGCTTTCGAGAAAAAGGAAATAAATGAAACATTTCCTCTCGAAACCCTCAATGTGGTTTCATTTCGTGGAGACTCGATTACCCCATGGTTTGCCGACTTTGCAAACTATCTTGCGGGTAACTTCATTGTGAAAGGGATGTCGTCCCAACAAAAAAATAAAATTTTCAAAGATGTAAAACATTACTTTTGGAACGACCCCTACTTGTTCAAGATATGCGCGGATCAAGTCATTCGGCGGTGTGTGTATGGTCAGGAAGCCACTGAAATTTTAAAGGCTTGCCATGCTGGTCCCACGGGGGGCCACCACAATCCCAACTACACCGCCAAAAAGGTGTTTGATTCTGGCTTTTACTGGCCCTCGATCTACAAGGATGCCCAAGATTTAGTCAAGTCCTGTGACGCTTGTCAACGTCACGGGAATATTTCACAAAGAAATGAAATGCCTCAGAATGCAATTCAAGTTTGTGAAATCTTTGATATCTGGGGCATCGACTTTATGGGGCCATTTCCATCCTCTCACGACAATAAATACATACTCGTGGCAGTTGACTACTTGTCAAAATGGGTTGAAGCGAAAGCTTTACCCACAAATGATGCCCGAGTAGTTGTGAAATTTTTAAAAGCTCTTTTTGCCCGATTCGGAACTCCACGTGCTATTATTAGTGATCGTGGTACGCACTTCTGTAATAACAAGTTTGACAAAGTCATGCAAAAGTACGGTGTGACTCACCGTCTTTCTACTGCGTACCACCCTCAAATGAGTGGACAAGTCGAAGTGTCCAATCGGGGCATTAAAAGAATCTTGGAAAGAACTGTAGGTGAGAATCGTGCATCGTGGTCGGACAAATTAGATGATGCACTTTGGGCTTTCCGTACGGCTTACAAAACACCCATTGGGTGTACGCCTTATAAACTTGTGTACGGGAAAGCGTGCCATCTTCCGATCGAGCTTGAGCATAAAGCCTATTGGGCCCTCAAGCATGCCAATTTCGACCTCAGAACGGTGGGTGATCACAGAAAAGTTCAACTAAATGAATTAAACGAACTTCGTGATCAAGCTTACGAGAACTCTTTGATCTATAAACAAAAGATAAAGAAGATTCATGACTCAAAAATCAAAAACCGCGTTTTTAACGTTGGTGATCGAGTCTTTCTTTTCAACTCTAGACTCAAGATCTTCTCGGGAAAGCTCAAAACCCGATGGACTGGTCCATTCACTGTCACAAAAGTTTATCCTTATGGTACCGTCGAATTATCTCAAAATGACGGTCCTAACTTCAAAGTGAATGGACATCGGTTAAAGCACTACTTTGGAGAGGACGTACCATCCATGGTCGTCCCGGATCTCCAAACTTTCCCTAAGGACAATTGAATTCGGGGATAGAGTCAAGCTAGCGACTCGATGATCAAAAACTAGCAACAATATGGGTTTTCACCCGTATCTCTGATTCTTTCTATTTTCTACCACCGAGTGTGGGGGAATGGCCAACCCCCCGCTGTTTGAAAAAATGTATATATGTATATAATTCGAAAAAAAAAAAAAAAAAGTTGTATATATAGAAATAAAGTGAAAATTGGTATTTCCGCAGTTAGATTCGAATCTTGGCTTTTTACGTTCATAGCTTCGGCATAATAGCCGGAACTTTGAATATTGTGGACAATATTCATTTCTAAGTGTGGGGGGGAAATTCTAACGAATTTTATCAAAATATCTTTCAAGTACCCCCGTTTTTGGCCAAAATTTTCAAAATTTTTCACTTTATTTCAAAAATTTTTGTGGTAATCAGTCCGCCAGGTCTAACCGACAAAGGGATTGGCTAATCCAGGAGCAAACGGCTCTTGGTAAAGATAAATCAAATCCGTTGACGGCTGGCAATTTGCCCAAAATTGTATGGTTCATCAACTCCCCGAAAACAAATGAGTTGGCTAGCCCACAAGATTATGGCTTGTGGTAAAGGCCGTGGAAAATCCATAATTGGTAATCAGCTCACCAAGATGTTGACTAGGTCCATCAAGATGCTGGCTAGTCCAGGAGCAAACGGCTCTTGGTAAAGACTTAACAAATCCGTTGGAAGCTGGTGGTTTGTTCAAAATCACACGGTTATCAGGTGTGCCACAGTTCTTACACCTGGCTACTCCAAAAGTGATGGCTTTTGGTAAAGAGTTTAAAATCCATAAAGTTTTCTAAAAAGATTGCTAGGGACTAGCAATAGTTCAGTGTGGGGGATTGATGAGTGCTCAAACACTCATCGTTTTTGATATATTTAAACTGCCAAAACGCGCAAAAACAATCAAAAAGATATCAAAATACTTAAATTATCCCAGGGATTGTGTTTTATGTGTTTTAAAAGCAAAATGTGCAAAAACAAAGAAAAAACGTACAAAGTTTGCAGTATTGGCAGTTTCAGTCCCCCAAGTTTCAAAACTTGTCAATTTTAGTCCCTATGCATTTATTTTTAAGGAAAAGTCAACCCAAGGTTTTAAAAGTCAAATAATCACAAAATATTACACATGGGTTGCAAATTTTCCAAAATTACATAATTAGTCCCTGAAAAATCCAAATATGGCAAAGTAAGTCCCTGGGAAGTTTTGAAATGTTGAAAAATGGAAAATTGGTTTGTGATCTTTGGAATCTTAGCAACATTGGTCCTTGGTGTACAATGGGAAAAGTTTCAATTTCAGTCCTTGGGTTTGGCAAAATTACAAAAATGGTCCTTGTTGAAACTACTAGCCAAACCGGACCCTTTTTAATATTAAACCCAAAACAAACCCAGCCCACCCAAAGCTAATACCTGATCCAGTTACCCCAGGCCCAAACAACATTAGCCCACCTCCCTAAAACGTTTTAAAAAAATACCAGCGTTGACCCGGTCAACTTCTCCTTCCCCCCAACACCAGACCGCAAAACCAGGGCATACATCCCCCCCCCCCTCCTCACCTTTTCACCAACCTTTCCCCCCACAATTAATAACCTCACCAAACTAACCCACCACCATAAATGCATCACCAAACCCCTCACCAACACCACTCAGCTTACCCCGTATAAAAGTTTTGGCGCCAATTTCTAATCAATGGTGTGGATGGTTCAAAATCTAATTCAACGGTGAGGATTTGGTCAGAGGGTCAAGGCAAGGCATGTGGGGCTCTCAGTTTTCAAATTTGAGCCATGTGGAAGACTTAGGGAATTATTTTAGGTCGTTATATATAGAAAAGCTCATAAGAAGCTTTTAGTGTGTAATTTTCTAGTTTTTATATAGTTTCAGTTTATTTTCAATGTATTTGTACCTTTTATTCTTAATGAAAGTTTGTTTTTAAGTTAATTCTCATTTTTCACTTTTCAAAGTCTCATTTCAAAATCCCAAGTTCTAATCAAGTAATCTAATGTATGTTTAATCTACTCAGAAGCTCTCACAAACTCAGATAAAAAGGATTTATAAGCTTTATCAGCTTGTGTAAACTATCTTTAATCAGTTTTAATAATTGCTAAAAATAAAGAAAAAATAAAAAAATAAATAAAAAATTGGTGATCACTTAATGAATGAGCAAGGAGCACAGTGAATCAAGGATGGCTATGGGTTAGAGGTTTGTGGAAACCACATAGGTTTGGTGTTTGAGGTTCCTTGGTTCTTGGACTGAGCTTGGAAGGCTTTGTAAGATCTCAATATTTCAATTTTGTCATCTTAACTTAAGAAATATTCTAGTGTTTTATCTGTGCTAAAATTAGTGTTATAGTTGTTTATTAGATAGTAGTAATCACTAGGGTGAAGTTTGTGATGATTTGAACCAAGTTCCATAGCTTTATGTGTTGATTAGGGGTGTTTGGTTATAGATTGTTTGTGTGCATTGCTTGTTTATTTGAGTAGTTCTTTGGTTCATCAGTTCTATTAGTTGTATACTAGCTCAGGGAAACATTTTATTTGGTCATAAACTCTCCCAAAGTCAAAATCACAAGGTATTGCTCACCACAGTCAACTGTGGTGAGTTTTGAGGTGAAAATTCCATCAAACCAATTCATAAAGTGTTTTGTTTACTTAAATTAACTTGCACACAGCTTAATATATCATTCTAAGTCATTAAATCAGTCACACAAGTTCACTAAAGTCAAACCTTGCATTTTCTCCAAAAAGTCAATTATGCATTCTCAGATTTTGATCAAACTTTGGAAGTCTGTAATTTGATGGATACCAGGTTTTAGAGTCTGAGCTTTTACAAGTTTAATCTCTACCACTTTGTTGATTTTTGAGATTTGTTTCAGATTTTATGGAATTTGTTTAGTAGGGCCCACCAGGCCTCAAAGTTAGTTGCAGGGCAAGAACTTGCCCTGCATCAGCAGACTTGTCTCACAACCCCAACTTTGGTGGCCTTTTGTGACTGACCCAGTGGGTCCCACAACCCCTAATTTGCATCATTCAACCCTCCTCCTACCCAGGAACAAGGGTTGACCCTTTATTTGACCATAAGACCAGTGGACCCCACCTAATTTGGCCCCTAGACCTTGTCCCAAAACTGCATCAGAAATCAATTAAGCAAATTGCTTATTTGTGCTTTTTGGCTTATTGAAGCCACAAGTTTGGCTTATTCCTGCTTATTATTGTGTAACTAACTCAGAGAAACCAATAAATACCATTGTGGACCCCACATCTTTCATTTTGAGCTTAAAATCCTTCACAGTCAACAAAAGTCAACTGTGAGGTTAAAAAGCACTTCAAGTGCTTATTTCCAGGGGTGTAGTGAAAGTGTTTTTATTAAAAGTACTTATTTTTAGCTTATAATTAGTTTAGAAAAAGAAAAAAAATCCAAAAAACCAACTTTAAAAATAGTGATAGCTTCTATTTAATAGGAGTTATCAATTTAATTTTCTTTTTTAATTTATTCCTAAGTAATATATCACTTTTATATTTTTAGAAATTATATTTTAGGTTAAAATAATTTTACAAATTTTTTCAGATTTTTATTTTGTCTTTTAGTGGTATTTCTAATTATTTTTAGTTTAATTTAGTTTTAATTAATATTAATCAATTAAATAGCATAATTAGTTTTTAAATAGTATAACCCAGTTTTTATAATTTTTCTAGCTTTTATTTTAGTTAAAACATTTTTATAAATTTTTCTAGATTTTTTACTGTTCATTTTCTATTTTTTATAATATAATTAGTTTAATTAGTAATTAATAAGTAATTAGAATAATAATTAATTAGTTAGCTTAAAAATACATAAAATTAACTTTTTATAATTTTTTAGGATTCCTGTAATGGTTAATTAGATTTATAAAATTTTTATTAATTTTCTAAGTCTTTTTAGTATTTTTAATAATTCTAATTATTTTAATTTGTATTAAATAGATAATTAGTAATTAATTAATAATAAATAATTAAATAGTGTAAAAATAATTTTTATTTTTCTTAAAATTTTCTTTAATTATTAGGATTGTAAAAATATCAATTTTACACTTTTAACCCTTCCAGTCCTCCAGTTGTACTTTTTTTGTTTTGTGCGTCTGTATACGTTTTTTAATTAAAACGTACGTTTTTAGTTTTTAGCTCAAATCTTCGTAATCTAAATTCCTGTAATCCATCACGTAGCTTTCCTAAGCTATATTTTTTAATAATTTCCAAATAATTCTGATCATAACCCTTTTCTGTGAATAATTACCCGATCACGAATACGCTAAAGTTACAATTCACACTTCAACGAGACTTAACGACCTGGTGATACCTTATATTACCCGGAGCATTGACCTAGGCTATTTGACTTTGTTGACCATTATTTGGTCAATATAAGTTAGGTGGTTTAGCATCAATCATCTTCCCAAACGAACACACCAATGAGGTCTTGCATGCGACCGATGTTTGGCTTGTCCTTAGTGTGTGCACGTTTTGTGGACTAGATGATGATGACCCGATTCAACACATCAAGGACTTCTTGAAAATAGTAGACACCCTCCATACGGATGGGGCTACTAGAAACACATCCCGATTACAATTCTTCCCGTTCACCCTTTATGAAAAAGCCAAAGAGTGGTATGATAAACTTCCCGCTGAATCTATTTTCACATGGGAGCAACTAATATCCAAATTTTATGAGAAGTTCTTTCCAGCAGTAAAAACCTCAGCATTTATTGATAGGATCCTCCGATTTCGAAAAGGGGAGAACGAACCCTTCCATAAATCGTGGATTAGATTCAAGGATTTAATAAGACAAGTTCCCCATCATGGCATCGAACTCTGGTTCCTGGTCCAAATCTTCTACGAAAATGTCTCCTCAAATGACCGAAGCGGGATCAACAATTCTAGAAAAGGGAAATTATCCAACCTTAGTGCCGAGGAAGGATGGAATAGGATTGACGAATATGCTCAGGATTAGGATGACACTTGGGATGAACCTGAGTCAACTGCCAGCATTTCTGAAATCACATCGACACCTTTAAATCGGCTACAAAAAATTCACAAAAGAATGGAATACCTAGCTGGGTTTCAATTAACTAAACAACTTTCAAATCCTTACTTAATATGCAACTACTGTGGGGGCCCGCACGAGGTAGAGGAATGCGAAGGAGAACCCACGATCGAACATGCGTGCTTGTCAGGGGGTGACATCTACGCTGACCCCTCCCTTTTGCCTTTTTACCAAAACGATGACTACACCCTTTGGGGAAATCTGGTGCTTGTCAGGAGCACTTTTGAACATGACCTTGGTCACTTCACTCAAGAAAAAGGCTTACAATTAAAAGGTCTTGATTAGCTCGTCGATGGGACAGCAAAGAATGGTTCAACAAGCTTAACTCCACCCTCGATGACCAAGACAGGCCATCAGTAAGCCAAAAAGACCCCATGCTCACAATAACCACTCGAGCTGGAGCAACAACCAAGGACCCCCCTTATCCGAGCTCACACCCTATCACTCTTGATCCAATCAAGCCCCGGGAGGAGGAAAGTGATGTGAGCAACGAGGTTCCCGAACAACCTCCCTTGGCGACCTCATCCCCATCGACTCCACCTAACCAACCTGTGAGAATCCCATTCCCATCCCGACTAAAAAACCAGAAAACTGAGAACGATAATAAAAGATTCTTGTCATATCTAAAAGACTCAGTGATCACCATACCTCTCCTTGATGCTTGCTATCACATGCCAAAGTATAGCACATACTTTAAAAAATTGCTCGCTAACCGAAAGAAACTCGAGGGTCTTGTGACTCTAGGGGAAGAATGTTCGATGGTGACCCATCGAGGGCTACCAAAAAAGGTAGATGATCCAGCAAGCTTCACCTTGCCATGTTCCATAGGATCTCTATCGATAAAGAATGCTCTTGCCGATTTAGGGGCGAGTATCAACCTCATGCCTCACTCCATGTTCCTTAAACTAGGATACTCCGGATTAAAGCCTACCCGTATGAACATCCAACTAGCCGATAGATCAGTAAAATACCCCGTAGGGATATGTGAGAATGTGCTAGTCAAGGTTGGAAAATTCAAATTCCCGGTTGACTTTGTAATCTTGGAGATAGAGGAGGATGACTTGGTACCCATCATCTTAGGAAGACCATATCTTGCTACCGCTCGTGCAGTCATTGATGTTCATGACGGGAAGTTAACCTTACGAGTAGGAACCGATAGCTTAACCTTCAACATTGAAGACACTATAGACCTCTCTCTCGAAGCTGCTAACCGGCTCTATTTCCTTGGAGAGGTCGATGAACTCACGGATGTCATTAATGACTGTGTTGATAAACAGATCGAGGAAGGCTGGTTACGGGATGAGAGTTTTCTCCCCTTGTTGGAGGTAGAAAAGATGGAGGATGTTGGAGCAGTCTCCTTCTACCTTAGACAGGAGACCACTGAACATCTCGAACTCTGGAAACCCGAAAACAAGCTTAAGCCGTCTATTATCGAACCCCCTAAGCTAGATCTTAAAGAACTCCCTAACAACCTAGAGTATGCCTTCCTTCAGGGAGAGGACCAACTGCCGGTAATCATAAACTCTTCCCTCAAACATGAACAAAAAGCTAAGCTCTTAGAAGTCCTCAAGAAATATAAGGGAGTGCTTGCATGGAGTGTAGCCGACATTAAGGGGATTAACTCAACTTTTTGCACGCATAAGATTCTTATGGAAGAAAATTATAAACCTACCGTGTAACCCTAGAGGGGGTGAATCCCAACATTAAGGAAGTAGTGAAGAAAGAAGTCATCAAACTTCTGGATGCAGGACTAATTTACCCAATCTCGGATAGCCCGTGGGTTAGTCATGTACAGGTGGTACCAAAGAAAGGAGGAATGACTGTGGTAAAAAAATGACAAGGGTGAGATGGTACCCCAGAGAATGGTTACTGGCTGGCGGGTATGCATCGATTATAGAAAACTCAATGATGCCACAAGGAAAGATCACTTTCTCTTACCATTCATTGACCAAATGTTGGAGAGACTATCTGGGCACGAGTACTACTATTTCTTGGATGGGTTCTCGGGATATTTCCAAATCCCCATAGTGCCTGAAGACCAAGAGAAAACTACGTTTACTTGCCCTTATGGAACGTTCGCTTATAAACGAATGCCTTTTGGGCTGTGTAACGCCCCCGCCACTTTTCAGTGATGCATGACCGCGATCTTTCATTAACTGATGGAAGACAGCATGGAAGTCTTCATGGATGACTTTTGAGTCTTCGGGAACTCTTTCAACCGCTGTCTTGCTAATCTAGAAAAGATGCTCAAACGTTGTGAGGAAACCAACTTGGTGTTAAATTGGGAGAAATGTCATTTCATGGTAAAAGAAGGGATTATGTTAGGACATAAGGTCTCGGGGAATGGGATTGAGGTGGACAAAGCTAAAGTGGAAGCTATATCTAAGTTACCTTATCCCATTACTGTTAAAGCAATATGCAGCTTCTTGGGCCACGCCGGGTTCTATCGGAGATTCATCAAAGATTTCTCCAAAATAGCTCGGCCAATGACTCAATTGCTGAAGAAGGATGCCCATTTCAATTTCACTCAAGAATGCAAGGATGCATTCGACCTCCTGAAAAAGGAGCTCACGCAAGATCCAATCATGGTTACACCCAACTGGGAGTTACCTTTCGAAATCATGTGCGATGCTAGCGATTATGCTGTCGGAGCTGTATTAGGTCAAAGGCGTGACAAGCTTTTTCAACCCATTTACTACGCTAGCAAAACCATGAATCCTGCTCAAGAGAATTACTCTACCACCGAAAAAGAATTATTAGCCGTAGTGTTCGCATTTGACAAATTCCGTCAATATCTTGTACTTTCAAAGACAGTCATTTTCACCGATCACTTGGCTCTCCGATATCTTTTTGCTAAGCAAGATGCTAAACCACGATTGATTCGGTGGATCTTGTTGTTACAAGAATTTGACGTTGAAATCCGTGATAAAAGGGGGGCGGAAAATTTGGCTGCTGATCACCTATCTTGTCTTGAAAATCCCCTTGATGAGCACGATAGAAGCGAGATTTGGGATTCATTTCCTGACGAACAACTCATGTCAATGAAAGATTCTGAGCCTTGGTATGCTGATTTTGCTAACTATCTCGCAAGTAGATTCATTCCGGAAGACATGACTAAATACGAAAAGAAAAGTTTCTTTGCCCAACAAACATACTACTTCTGGGATGAACCATTTTTATTTCGAAGGTGTCCTGATCAAATAATCAGACGTTGTGTTTCGGGAGGCGAGGCAGTAAAAATCATGAGAGAATGTCACTATGGCCCCTCTGGGGGCCATCATGGGATAAACACCACCGCCCGAAAGATTTTCGATGCGGGATTCTTTTGGCCCACAATATTCCGTGATGTTAAAGAAATGTTACAAGCATGCGATGCATGTCAACGGGCCGGGAACATTTCAAATAGAGACGAAGCACCTCAGAATTTTATACAAGTATGTAAGGTTTTTGACGTTTGGGGAATTGACTTCATGGGACCCTTTCTATTACACCCCCAGGCATTCTCTAGACAGCTTAAGACACACGAGAAAAATTACACTACACACGACTTGGAGTTGGGTGCTGTTGTTTTTGCACTCAAGATTTGGAGACACTACCTTTATGGTACTAAATGTGTAGTTTTTACCGACCACAAGAGCTTACAGCATATACTTGATCAGAAGGAACTTAATATGAGACAACGTCGTTGGCTATAATTGTTGAGTGATTACGATTGTGAGATCCGATATCACCCAGGAAAAGCAAATGTTGTAGCAGATGCACTTAGCCGAAAAGAACGACTCAAACCTTTGACTATTATTTCACCATTTGGGAATGACTATTATTTCACCATTACCATCAAAAATTTTAGAAGCTCAGATTGAGGCTCTCAAGGAGGAAAATCGACCACAGGAGAAACTTTACGGTATGCCAGAAAACAAGAATGGTTTCGTTAAGAGAGCAGATGGAGTGTTATGCTTCAAGGACCGAAGTTGGATACCACTGTATGGTGGAGTACGAGATTCGATTATGCATGAATCACATAAGTCAAAGTATTCTATTCACCCAGGTTCTGACAAGATGTATCAGGATCTCAAAAAGCTGTATTGGTGGCCGAACATGAAAGCAGAAATAGCTATGTACGTCAGCAAATGCCTTACTTGTGCTAAAGTGAGAGCCGAGTACCAGAAACCGTCAGGACTACTTCAACAACCAGAAATTCCACAATGGAAGTGGGAGCGTATTACAATGGACTTTGTTACTAAACTACCCAAGACATCAGGAGGTTACGATGCTATTTGGGTAATTATTGATCGTCTTACCAAATCAGCACATTTCATCCCTATCAGAGAGACTTATTCCATGGAACAGCTTGCCAGACTATATGTCAAGGAAATAGTCTCGAGACATGGAGCACCAATCTCCATTATTTCTGACAGAGATAGTCGCTTTACTTCAAACTTTTGGAGGTCATTACAAGATTCTTTTGGATCCAAGTTAGACATGAGCACTGCTTACCATCCACAGACCGATGGTCAGAGTGAGAGAACTATTCAGACACTGGAGGACATGCTGCGAGCATGTGTGATTGACTTTGGGAATGGTTGGGCTAACCATTTGCCATTAATCGAGTTCTCTTATAACAACAGTTACCATTCAAGTATTAAAGCAGCACCATTTGAGGCACTTTATGGTCGTAAGTGTCGTTCCCCAGTTTGTTGGGCAGAAGTTGGAGAGGTACAATGCACAGGTCCAGAGATGGTTAGGGAAACAACAAAAAAGATAATACAGATTCGAGATAGGCTTGAAACAGCTAGAAGCCGACAGAAGAGTTATGCAGATGTTAGGCGCAAACCATTAGAATTCCAGGTTGGAGACAAGGTCATGTTGAAAGTCTCGCCTTGGAAGGGCGTGATACGATTTGGAAAGCGTGGAAAGTTGAACCCGAGATACATTGGTTCATTTAAGATACTGGAAAGGATTGGTCCAGTAGCTTACGAGCTTGAACTACCATCAGAACTTAGCAACGTACATAACACATTTCATGTCTCAAACCTTAAGAAATGCCTTTCAGATGAGTCATCTGTTATACCATTAGAAAAGATTCAGCTAGATGACAAGCTTAACTTTGTGGAGGAACCAGTTGAAATCATGGACCTTGAGGTCAAACAGTTGAAGCAGAGTCGAATTCCGATCGTTAAGGTTCGCTGGAATTCTCGAAGAGGACCCGAGTTTACTTGGGAACGAGAAGATCAAATGCAACGCAAGTATCCACACCTTTTCATCAAACCTATTACCGAGACCAACACTAGCTGAATTCAGGGACTGAATTCCTTTTTGGGTGGGCGACTGTCACAACTCACCATTTCAGGTCATTTTCCCGAACTTTGACATTTTACTATTCATAAATCACTATTCATCAAAACACTATTCATCGTTTTACTATTCATCATTTTCGAGGTCAATTTGATATTCTGAGAAACATTTGAGAATTTTACTATTCACTAAACACTATTCATTTCCGGAAAAGTTTTCACTATTTACTTGCATTACTCATTTCATCGTAAATTTAGTTTACGGGTATTCAAATTCGCGTAACCGGATTGGTTTAGGTGCGAATTCATTTCATTAGTACTAAGGACACTGCATACGGACTAGAGACAGTCTGCATATCATTATAACAGCATTTTCATGTTATACCACTCTTAGGATTTTTCAAATTTATATATTTGATACATTTAACGTTTTACGTATAATTATTTATAAATAAACGTTAACACCCGGTTTATAAACGACGAATATATCTATATATTCCCACAATGGTCTCGACATATTTTTATATCCATTTTATCATCATAAAAGTTATAACATTCATTTACCCAGTATTTTGGAAATTTATTTTATTTATAACGTGAGTTTATAAATATTACGACGGTTTTCGTGGAAACTAAACAATAATCACCCGATCACTCAGTACTTGTACCCAATATATTTTTAACATTTTTACAACTTTATTTTGTCCCGGTTAACTTTGTTAACATTTATTTCTATCAAACCCGGTACCCGATTTTAACAAATAACTCAAATATACACTAAATCCTACACTAGAATCCTAATTAAATCAAAACTACCCCAACCCCCCCCCCCCTCATCCACCTAGGCCGGCCCCCAAAAGTCCTCACCAAGGCAATTCTTACACTTTTCTTAACCCTTGGCATTTATGTACAAGTATTATATTATATAACTTATCATACATATCTACTAAAACCTCTAACACATTATCATACATAAAATCAAGGATCAAAAAGCTCATCCTCATCTTTTCCACCATCAAACCCACGACCAAAACCATAAACCATGATCAAGTGAAGATTTTTGAAAAGTTAAAGCATAGAAGTTGTTCATTTTACCTTCCTAATCAAGAATCTTACAACAAAAACACAAGTAACACAAGGTTTCTCATCATCTAATCACCTATTATTTCAAAGTGAGTTATCAAATTTATTTTCATGTTTTCATCTAATTAACACTTGTATCTTATGGTTTTCATGCTTAATTTCATGCACAAGCTAGCTATACCACTTTATTTTTGTAGACTTTTTGAACATACAAACCCTAGAATTTGTTTTAGGTACTCCTTTATTAAATTAACTTGTTTAGTGATCATTAGGAACCCATGGCACCCTAAGAAGGTGTATGGTAGGATTAGTATAGCTTTGTGGAGTTTGCAAGAGTTTTGGTTGAGGTTGAAACTAGTTTTGAACCTTGGAAATGGATTTGTAACAAGTATATAAACATTCTGTCCCATTTTGGTAAATCCAGGAAAATCAGTAAATATAAAGGAAACTTTGGCAAAATTTTTAGAAAACACTTTCAAAAAGGAATCCGTAGGCGAAAGAACGGATTAAAAAGAGTTTATAACGAAGAAGTTATGATTTTTGCAAGTTTATTGACGAAAAGTATTTTTCTGAAAATGCATGCTGTTGGACGTTTTTCGTCGGACAAAAAGAGGCTTTAGACGTAACCCGGAGGAGCCAAGCTTTTCAAAATATATTACTACATACTAAGACGTAACCGTGAATATAAAGAACAAGTAAAATGGACTTATAACGACAAAGATATTCACGTTTCAATATCGGCAAAACTAATATTGTTTTGACAGCTTTTAGAAATAATAACACTAAAACTACGTAGTAACTCTAGATTTCTAGAAATAATACCAAGTACCCAATTTCATAACTAACGAAGTATTAGTGATTACAAGTATATTTTTATCACTACAAGGCGTTATTTCAAGGATTTCAACCCGAGGATTTTAACACTAACATTGATACATACGATATATATATATATATATATGTTTAAACTAGTTTTATTTTTTCTAATAGCCATATTTTCCTAAGTCTTGGAAAATATATATTTTTTATAACAACAAGTGTTTTTCCAAAGAGTAGAGTGGTATAGGAACATGTGCATGGACATTCATAACATCATTTGGTGATCTAAATTAGATCGTTCATCATTCATATTAGGTTGAGGTAGCTAACCGTTCATTGTTGTTCATTTCACATCATCACAGTATCATCAGTTAAGGTGAGTATTCATAGCCCCGTATACATTTTATGATTGTTTTCAAATCCCACGGGGGAGAATACATTGCACCATTTTAGTACGAGCCCAAGTATCAAAACTTATGTACATTGCTTAAGTAGCTTGTCTGCCATGTGATAAGTCCCCTAGTATCATCATGAACCGTTAATTTGCCTATTAAGCGAGAGTGAGTGGATAGATCTATTGAGGGTGACGCCTCCATCCATGGTAGTATTTACCAACAGTAAGCGGATGCATTTCATGTCTGTTACATTTGAGTGTTTTGGCAGAACATTCAGGAGGGGCATAAATTTCATCAGTCTAGCTTTGGTGTCATGAGCTTAAGGTCTATTGTACTATTTTTACGTGACTTTTGTCATGCACTTATACTTGTGGTGGCCGTACAACATTACATTTCATAAACCTATGATTATTCACCAACTTTATGTTGACCGTTTTCGCAATGTAGTTTCAGGTAACTAAGGCATTATCATATTACATGCATGGAGTCACATTAGGTTGTGCCAGGGATGACGCACTACATTTTGGATTTTCATGCACTTGTGTAAATTATCATTTGACATTTCCTGGACTTGTTTTCTGTAAACATTTCAACCTTTGGGACCTATGTTTTGTAACATAGGATGTTTTTAATAAATCAAATGATGTATTTTCCAAACGACACTTTAGGTCGTTCAATATATCCTTGTTATGGTGCTATGACAGTTACAACCTCAGGCATTCCATTCCGCTGCAAGTCAGGTAAATTGGGGTGTGACACTTTCCATCTTCAGGAGGGAATGAATACATTTTAGTTGCCATCGACTATGTTTCAAAATGGGTAGAGGCGCAAGCCCTTAGAACCAACGATGCCAGGGTAGTTATTCATTTCTTGAAAAAGCTGTTCGCTAGGTTCGGAATTCCTAAAGCTCTCATCAGTGATAGGGGAACCCACTTTTGCAATGCGCAAATGGAAAAGGTCATGAGGAGATACGGAGTGTCCCATCGATTTTCCATCGCCTATCAGCCACAGACCAATGGCCAGGTCGAAAACCCAAACAGGGCTATTAAAAGAATACTAGAAAAAGCGGTTAGTCAGAATAGAAAAGACTGGTCATTTAAACTTGACGATGTCTTATGGGCATTCCGAACTGCCTACAAGACACCTATTGGAACGACCCCGTTCTGCATGGTGTATGGTAAGGCATGTCACCTTCCGGTAGAATTAGAACATAAGGCTTATTGGGCGCTTAAGGCGTGTAACTTGGACTATACAATCGCAGGAACAAATAGGTTCTTGCAACTCCATGAGCTTGATGAGCTAAGGTTAGAAGCGTATGAATCCTCCATTACATATAAGGAGAGGGCAAAAAGATGGCATGACCAGCGAATTAAGAAATCTAAGGAATTTTCAAAACGGGACAAAGTCCTATTGTATAATTCTCGATTAATATTATTTCCAGGGAAACTAAAGTCTAGATGGTATGGGCCATTTACGGTGAAAAGTTCCTCTAAGACTGGGGCTGTTATGTTGTTGGACGATGAAAATAGAGAATTTACTGTCAACATACAACGTGTAAAACATTATCAAGAAAGTAGCAATGAAATGATTAGTGAGGAGGATGTGACATTTGACGATGAGGTCACGTAATAGCCCATGACCTTGAGTCTAGCTACAAGACTCGTAAATAAAGAAAAGCGCTTCCTGGGAGGCAACCCATGCTTTGTGTGATTTTTATTTTGTTTGATTGTTATTTGTTTCCGTATGCATGCTTTATTTTTATTGATTGGTATATCATGTTTCAAACTAAAATGGTGAAAATACTTTATTTTGTCGTTTGGCTTAGTCTTAACTTCATCCAAAGGTATTTCGCAAAAGATAAGTGTAAGGTTTCTTAGTTAGGATTAGGGGTTGTCGCATGTGTCAAAAATTCTGCTGCAAGGGCTGCTGTTTTCATGTTGTTTTGTCAATTTGGTTTTTTGTTATATATATGTGGGTAAGCATTCTAAACCATACATTACCAAAGCTCACTTTGATATTTTTTGCTTCTTATTGTATGAGATGGACCCATAGGACCCTGTTATAATTGCAGGCTTTGTACATTGTTATAATATTTCTTATCTTCAAATACTTTTACATATTTCAATTATCCATCCACCTCACACATTTTTGATATCTTTCTTATCTTTAAATCCATCCACATCACAAATTCTTATCCATTTCTTATCTTTAAATATGCATACCATCATTACAGATTCTAATTCAACACACACAGCCATATATTTTTCTTATGTTCAAATAATATCTTATTCATATTTCTATGTTGAAATGCTTCCCCTTGAATTGAAGGTGGATACTGTTGATTAGCTTATGAATCTATTGAAACAGTTCAAACATACAAACATCTCCCACAACTAGATGATTAATTGAATATATATAAGTTAAATAATCTTTAACATCTAGTTGTTGGGAGATGTTTGTATGATTTAACTAATTCATGAGATTCAAAAAGCATCTCACAGTTTCCAGTTTCCATTCCTAGGGAATAATTTCAATTACATAGTTAAATCTAATTCAGGGCGCATTTACTGCAAATCTATTGCATGTTTATATCTTTCATTCATGTGATTTAAGAAAGCAATGGTTATAATAACTAATACAGTAGTGTTACTTTGTAGAAGTTTGGTATGTAGTACTTGGAAATTGTATCTGTTGCTAATATAATATAACTACATTTATATGCTTCACTTATTTACAAAATTTGTAAGTTAATATTTCGATCCTAGACTTATGGTAAGTTTCAACTGTAGTCCTAGGGAAAGACGAGAGTCAGATGTTGATAATGAAAATGTGATCACAAGTCATAATCTTTGTATTTTTCTGACTTTAAGTTCAATCTTTTAGTCTTAAATACACATCTGATTTCTATTAAGTGAAGTGTCTAGAACCATTGTGATGTAAAGTATATATATGTTAAGAATGACACTTTTAAGTTATAGCATGACTTTTATCCAAATGTTTTCTTCCATCTCTAATTGAGTTTCTATTGTCACGCATCACTAGTAGGCATGCAATCAAACCATGACACTTAGAACTGTTTACTATGTAGATATCGTGAGATAGGAAATGAATCTATTGTTTTTGCTCCGAATTATAAGAAATAGATTGGGAGGAGTTGCAACTTTTTGTTTTCCTTTATGATTATTTCATAGTCTATGATGAGTGAGAGCCATGTATATTTTTATTGTATTTGTATCCTCATTAAGGTCATAACTTATTGTATATATTTTTTGTTGCTATAGATCAAGTCAAAATGTTATGAGTAAATCAAAGAACATTGACCTATGGATGTTCTGATCACAAAAGAAAATAAGTTAATGGATGAAATTTTTCTATATGTTCTTCTGATTAAGATGGCTTATTAGTTGCATTAGGTTTTGAATTATCATCCAAATAATTTCTAGTAGTATCAGTTGAGGTAGGCATTCTGCAACATTTTGGAATTAAAATAATAATAATAGTATTTTACTTGTTTATTTGGACCCTGTTGTTATTTTGTACATATCATTTCTTTCATCTGTTAGACAAGCTGTTTGAAATAATGTAAGTAAAGTTTTTGCAATTGTTGAACTGTTAACAATATTCCTTGAGTTCAAATGTACATTGGTAAATGCAGATATGCATTTGAAAATTTGGTTTTTTCAAGTGCACTATATCCTACTGATTAAAAAGATATTAATAGCATTTTACTTGTTTATTTGGACCCTGTTGTTATTTTGTAAATATTATTTCTTTCATCAGTTACAGCTGTGGCCTGTTCCTATCTCTTCGAAACACAAAGCTAGTATTCTAAACTGTTCATATGGCTAATGATGGAAAAAGGAGGTGTTCAATCTGTGGAGAATATGTGTATCATGATGCAAGAAACTGTCCATTAAAAAAATAAGTTATATTATTATCTTTGTGTTACAATATGGATTAATTTTTTAAATTTTGCTTGAAATATTACAGATCTACATTATGTATTTTTTTTTGTTTTTATGTAAATGTAATTGAATGGCTTTTGAAATATTTTATGTTTTAGTAATATCATTGGTTTTTTTACATGTTTTTATTTTATGATTGTCTATTGTATTAAAAATGTTAGGATCACATAATCTGTTTTAAAGTTTTAATATTCTAATTCTGAAAAAATAGTATTAATGTTTCTAATTTTTTTTTCACAAGTGAAAACATTTTAACATGGGAAAATATGTTCTATATATATTTTTTTCACAAGTGAAAAATACTTTAACATGTAAAAAAATAAAGCTCATGTATAATGTAAACGTTTTACTAGTGAAGGAATTTTTTAAAATTTAATTTTTTCAAATGCAAAGAAAAATGTATTGTATTAACTAGTGAAAAAATTCTATTCACATGTGAATAAAAAAGTTTGTTCACATGTGAAAATTTTTTCACATATCAAGAAAAAGTAAATAATGAAACATATCAGCAACGAAATGGAATTAAACAAAGCAAATTAGAAAATCTTTAAAAAACATCATAAGATAAAACAAATAACTAAAGTTATCCAGCAATTAAACTAGCTGTCAATAAAACATAGTAAAAGTTCATTGAAATTAAACAAAACAGGAGTTTATCGGCATTAGTTTTTGCCAAGAATAAACCATATCATCAACTACTCCAGTTCTAGTTAACTTCAATTTTCTTCATCATCTAAAAAAATAAAAAACAAAAAATATTTTAATAATTAAAATAAATACAAATCAAAACATAAAAATAATAATCTTCACATAAAAATAAAAATATTTAATAATGGCTGAACATTAATTTGTGAAAAATAAATATATAATGTTTTAACATAACATTATATCTAACCTGATGAAATTACAATGAAATCTTTATCTTTATTAGCTTTTTCACCTGTGTTAATTAAATTATGATAATATGTCTTGATAATATTAGTTAATTAAGTTTTTTTTTTTTAATATAATTGCTTAAAAAAAGAAAAAGAAAGTAAAACTAACTGTATATTTAATTTACCTTTTTTTTCTTCATTGTCAGAATATTGAAAACCTGGAAGAATATCTTCATTCACTGAAAAAATAAATTTTTTTTTGGGAAAATTTATTAAATAATACTTGTGTCTGAAAATTATATTTATAATTTTTCTAACCTTTAAAGAAATGCATCTTGGATGCTTCATTATACTTGGAAACATCACATACTACTGTTTCCAATGAATGATCATTATCACTATCTTCATCTGTTTCCAATAAATCATTAAAAATATTAGTTAACTCAGGTGTTTAATTATAAATCATTAAAAAGAAAAAGTTTATTTTTTCGATACATTTTTCTAACCTATAATAACATCATGATGTTTTGAAGCTTCTTTAAAATCAGAAACATCACAATAAACTTCCCAGAAACCAGCATCAGAATGTGTTTTTGAACCTGTTTTATTAAAATATAAATATTATTTTCACTAACAAAAAAAATCGTATTAAAATTTTCACATGTGAATATCGAAGGAATATGCATACAAAGATATGGCTGCATATCTTCACAAATTGGATTTTTATCCTTACACCTCCTTGCTATTTGTCTCTCATTTTTAACTATAAAATTATATATAACTTCAGAATAATAATATTTAATAAATATGTTAAATAAACTATATATATAACATACCATGTTCACCTGATTCATTGGCTTTAGTAGTTGTATCTACAATAACAATAATATGAAAAGTTAATTATAGTGTGTTTTATTAAAATATGAATATTGTTTAACATACAAACATATAGAATGACATTTTCACATGTGAACAAATAGTTTTTCCACTCAAAACCTTAGTAACATTAAATTTTTTGAACTGATTATAATTTCTGTACAACAAAAATATATTATTATAATCAATATATTCAAAGATAATTACCAGAAAATTAATTAATTGAAATACTTTAGAAAATTAAACAACAAAAATTATAATTTGTTTAGATTTCTAAAGAAAACCATTAATAACCAAATTTAATAGAAAATTTATTTTCAAAAATTGGTACAACAATATAAAAAACTATTAACATAAAAAATACTTCATAGAACAAAGAATTAGAAATATTCAAATAACAGCAAAAAATATAAATAGACTACAATAAATATTTAAAAAAAGAACCTTTGGAAGCCATTAATAACAAATTTTAATCCCAACTGATTGAAAATGAAAATGAAGATTAAGCAAACTAGGGTTTCGGCAGATGTTTATAATGACATTGTATTTATAGTGTTATAATCTCATGGGCTTGGTTTTTGTTGGGCTGAAAAAGGGATGAAATTTGAAAAAAGGCCCTACTTAAGTCCATTTTATATTAACTTTAAATGACAATTTATTACTCTCATAAATAATCTAGAAATTTGATTCAATAAACACATTCATAAAAATTACGCTATTTTAATTTAAAACCCTTTAATTCATTAGCCATAACAACAATGTTAGCTTCATCAATCTTAATACCACTTTATAGAATTCCCATGTGCAACACCTACTTCACAAATCCCACTTCCAAAAAGTCAAAGTAAAAGTCATCTTCATAACCAGTTTGGCCCATTTGAAAACTAATAACCTTTTTGGGTTGTGTTATTTTTAAGCAAAAAAAGCTTATTCATGTAAATATGAATAAATGTGTGTGCGTTTACTAGTGAAGAAAGCTTATTTCATGCGAACATAAATGTACCATTGTGTATATTATTTTCTTCAGTATATTACGTAAATAAAAAACAACCCATTTTCAAATTGTTTGGTTAACATCAAAACAAATGCTACATGGCTCTCGGGATATGTAATTTATAGGAAAAGGTGGAAGTTATATAATTGAACACAACCATCTAATATTTAGTTACACCTTGATCTCGTAGCAAATGCAATCATAGCATTTAACATCCTACCATAATTTTGTTCTTAAAATTAAATAATACAAAGCAACAGATCTTAACGTAACATAACATAAGGATATTGGCAAAATGATCATATAAAGGACTATCCGCTCCTGCATTTCTTTTTTCCCTTCTTCTGTTGAACGACTTCTAGAAGTTCTAAAAAAATGTTGCATTTCAATAAGAATTAAGTTATCAGCAGATGAAATAAACTACAATTAACTTATATTAAAAAAATAGAAAATAAACTTTTTGTTATAATATTCACCTCATCTGGCAGTATAGTTAGTAGTGGTTCTATACTTTTTGAAGAAGCATTAGCTGGATTCTTTCTCGGTCTACCACTTTTACGTTTCTTTACTTCACTTGTGTCACCAACATTTTGTTTTTGTTCTGTAACTTCAAACATTAGGGGGATCTAGATGATTGATTGATTTGCTAATAATCAACAAATATTATCCTTAATGTGATACACATTTGTTTAAACAATATTATCTTGGATACGAATTTCAATTATCAAAAGCAAAATTATATAAATCAATCTCTAGTGCAATATTTTTTAGATTTTTTTAAATTAGTGACTGCTTAATTATTAATATACCTGTAGGAGCAGCATCTTTATCGCTCTGTTGTCCACCCCTTTTTCTCTCCTTACAACCAAGAGCTGTTTCACGAACCACTGTTTCTTTAGCAGCTTTGTTATCTCTTTTTTTCCCTTTTTTCCTTATACTTTCAGTTGACTCAGCATCAACATTTTGATCAGCATATTTAGCTGAAGCAGCAGCATCTTTACATGTTTCTTTTCTACCTCTTTTCTTCCCCCTTTTGTTGATTTTTTTATCAGCATTTTGATCCTTTGTAATTCCTTTTTGTTCTCTAATGGATGATCTTGTAGTACGTTTTTTAGTTGAAACATCTTCAGACATTGGATTTTCCTTTTCAATGTTGTTAACATTTTCTTCTATATTCTGAATGTTGACATCATCTGTTTCTGAAACAATTTAAAATTTTATATATAATTTTAAAATACTTTTTTAGATTCAATTTCGTACAAAATTTTTATGTAACTAAAAAAGCAACATATGGTTATAAGATGTGTTTGATTACTTAAAAATTTAGCTTAGATTAGCTTAAACGTGATTATAAGTTGTTTTAGCTTAAATTTTTTCACATGTAAAAATTTAGCTGAAATTTTTTCACATGTAAAATGTGTAGTGTATTTTGAGAACTATTCCAATATAGTGATTTTTAAATTTGTTATACTTAATACTTTATGTTATACATTTTCTTATGGACATGTTTAACAGTTTTAGCATACTAAATGTTTATTTTTATATATAGATTTGAGATTATTTCACATGTGAAAATAATTATTAGTACATTTTTCTGAATCATTTATCAGGTAAAAAGTCTGATGTTCTGAAGGTAAAAAGCTTTGGATGATGTATCAACTATATATTTGTGTTATAGTTATTTTTTTAACAAGTTATTGATCTGATTTGCTGACGAAAGTGTTGGTTATAATATGTTTTGATCTATAATCATTATCCGTCTAATTGCTGTATAAACTATTTAGTTGATGTCATCAAAATAATTCATTCCCTCTGAGTAATATTCATTAAAATATTATTTATTTTTCACATGTGAAAATGTAGATGACTATTCTAAATTTTAGATGACTTTTTAAGCTGAAATGTTTACATGAATATTTTTTATTTAGCTTATATGTTTTCACATGTGAAATATTTTCACATGTGATTATAAGGTGTTTTATATGACTATTATAAACTTATGTGAAATTTTTTCACATGTGGTTATAAGATGTGTTAGATTACTTAAAAATTTAGCTTAAATAATTTAGCTTAGATTAGCTTAAACATGATTATAAGTTGTTTTACCTTAAATATTTTCACATGTAAAAATTTAGCTGAAATTATTTCACATATGAAATATGTAGTGTATTTTGAGAACTATTCCAATATAGTGATTTTTAAATATGTTATACTTAATACTTTATGATATACATTTTCTTATGGACATGTTTAACAGTTTTAGCATACCAAATGTTTATTTGTATACATAGATTTGAAATTATTTCACATGTGATAATAATTATTAGTACATTTTTTTTCTGAATCATTTATCAGGTAAAAAGTCTGATGTTCTGAAGGTAAAACGCTTTGGAATGAAAGGATTTGGAATTAAAGACAAGGATTTAATTTTTCTTAATAGCATCAATAGTAAGAAAAATTCTAAAACATCTGATTCTAATGAGATCAGCAAGAAAACATGTAAGTCTGATCACATCGAGGAAACGAAGAGAAAATTAATTCAAGAATTTGATTTAGAAGCATTGTTAAATTCATCAGATGCTACGATTGTCTCGGTTAATAGAGTTTCTGGTAAGCCAGAGGAGGAATTTCTCAATGATAAAGGAAATAATGATAATGGTAAAAAGAAAAAGCGTAAGAATAATGTTTCGAAAAAGCAGAAAGTTCATGAGCAAGATGGATTTGAAGGTATGTTTGTTGAAAAGTTGGAACTTCATATTGAAGTTGACAAATCAAAGAAAATTAAGAAGAATAATATTGTTTTTGTTGAAGGTAATTTTGAGAACGATGATGGATTGTTGTCACTTAGAACCAGGGCTTCTCCAAAAGTTATTTATCATTTGATGAAGAATCTGACATTAGGTCAAAGGAAGAATTTGATTGATATGGGGTTCGGGTCGCTATATGACATGGACATAGAAGAAATACCAGTCAAAATAGGTCATTTTGTTGTTGACAAATTCATTGATAGCGAGATGAAGCTTAAGCTTCGGATTACGATATTGTCATAACACCAGAGTTGATTCATAAAGTTTTGGATGTTCCATTAGGAAGAATTGATTTTAATGATTTGGCTAAGATTAGACGATCTGATTTAAGTGAAAGATGGTACTCGCAATTTGGTAGTATTAGGTAACCAACACCAAACAAAGCTGCTGATGTGGTTCAAAAAACTGAGGTTGAAGGAATTTTATTCAATTTGAACATACTCGTTTTATTTTCAAATTTTTTTGGATTAAGAGGAATGGCTGGTCAATGTAGGCCTCAAAAAATTCTGAATTATATACATGAAGATACGCAAATTCAAAGTATTGATTGGTGCGAATATGTGTTTGACTACTTGAAAGCCAGCAAAGAAAATTGGGTTAGAGATGGTCCGGATAATTACTCGAGTCACTATTCTGGTCCTCTGACAGCACTTATTGTAAGTGTTCATTTGCATAGATTATTATTATTTTTAAAAATATATGCGAAAATTTAATTTTTATACTTAAATATAGTTTTCTGAATAGTGAAAATTGTTTAATTAGATTTTATTTTGTGCTTTTTAAGTTTTCTCACAAGTGAAATAAAAAAAAAAAACTCAGAGATAAGATTATATGCATATTAGTAGTTTTTTTTTCACAAGTGAAATACATTTTAAAATAATTTCAAACAGCTAACATTAAGTATTATTAAATGTATATGAGTAAATTTTTTTTTCACAAGTGAATTTATTCTGTATATTAAATTTGTTTTTTTTTTGCACAAGTGAAAATAAATTCAATTTTAATTTGTTTATTTTTTATAACTTTTTTAGATGTGAACATTTTGTTTTTATACTTAAATATAGTTTATTGTTTTCTTAAAGTTGTTTAATTAGATTTTATTTTATGATTTATATTATTTTTTTTAGTTTAGTTTGTGAATATTATATAATTTTCTGAAAAGTAGTTATTCTTGTTCAATGTTGCAGCTAATTTATCTTCACAGCACAAAATGTGATTCAGTATGTTTGCATCATCAAATTCCTTCAATCAATTTTTGGGCTACTCAAATGATTAAAGATAGGCAGGCTTATGAAATTCGTAATGGCAGTTTTGGTATTCTTGATAGATATGAAGAGGATTTAAATGAAACTGATTCTTCAAAAAGAAAGGTTTATTTTAATATAAAATTATTAACATAATTAGATACAATTAGATACAATTATATTATTATTATTTTAATTTATATATTTTTAATTTTTTTAAACGGTTGGACATGGATAAACTTGAAAAGAAAGTTGATTTGCTAGATTCAATAGTTACTGAATTGGAATACAATTTCACAACATTGTTTAGTGAAGATCCGGATAATCTGAGACTTAAAGAAATAAAAGCTAAGTTCAACGTGTGTATTCGTAATATTGATCTGTATGGAGATGATGTTAAGGGAAAGAGTTTAGTTGTTTATGAAGATGAAAGCGGAAAAGATAAAGATTGTATTCGGAATTTAGATCTTTGTGGAGATGATGTGGAGAATAATGGAGATATCTATAATGATTTGCAGAATTATGATTTGGATGAAGAAAGTGAAAATGATGATTCAATGGGATTAGAAAACAAGAATTTAGATGGTTGGAATTATGATAACATTGATGATGATGGGTTTAGGTTGTATGAAAAAGAGCAGTGCAGCCACGCAACTGATGATGATGGCGGCAATGATGATGAAGATGGAAAGAATAATTTTTACGAAAATTATGAAACAGGCCAGTGCATTCACCTAACAAAAGAGTCAGATAATGAAATTGTAAAAGATGTGAATTATGATAAAGAAAAGAATGATAAAAAAGGTTTTACAATATTTGAAGTTCCTGAAATTGAAACTGTTGCTAAGTTTAAAGAAGGAATTAGTTGTGTTCAACTTTTAGAAGAATAAATGCATAAAGTGTTAGAGAAAAGTGAGTTGGAGTACGAAAACAAAATAACCTTTTGCGAAGATGGTTTTAAGAATTTTGGGATTCCAGAAATTTTTAAAGAAGCTGAACAGAAAATTCCTTTTTCTCCATATAGCGTTGGTAAAAATGTTACTTTTGACAAAGATCTTGATGCTAAGATGTTGAATGAGGATAAATTTGAAGATGAAAAAAAAGTAAAAGCTTTGGCAAGCTTCACTAGTCCTGTTGTTGTTTCTAAGAAGGTTACTACTGACAAAGATGTTGATGCTAAGATGTCGAATGAGAATGAATTTGTAGATGAAAAGAAAGTTAAACATTTGTCATGCTTTAGTACTCCATTTGTTGTTTCATCTTTTTTTCCACAACATACTTGGTTTGATGCACCATCCTTTTCTTTGGGTGCTGAGTTCGAAGATGATCCTAAGACAGAAGATGAAAAGCCAGCAATCAAGGAAATATTAATTAGACAAAATCCTAGGCGTGATGTTGGTATTGCAGCACATTCAAAGTCTCCATACAAAGTTAGGCAGATTTTACCAAATATACTGATGAGGCGAAAAATGATCCGTTTTTAGGGGGTCATTTAAGCCCGAATCCGAACTTATTTGATCAAATATTGCCCTAAATCGTTCCTTTTGTGATTTTAGGTACTTGGAGAGTGAATTCTGGAAAAGAAGCTATTTTGGACGTTTTTGGAGCATAAAAGTGAAGAAAACGGCAAAGTCTCAATTTTCCATGCTGGGAACAGTACATGAAGGCGTCAAGAGTAAACTCATGACGGCGTCAAACCTCAAGAATTAAAATCCGTAGCTGATAACGGCGTCACACACAGGGCGTCAAGAGTAATTTGTGTGACGGCCTAGGCCTTGACGGCGTCAGAAGTAGATCAAGGCCGTCCGAGGAAGTATTTGGCGGCGAGATGACGGCGTCACACCTTTGTTCTTGACGCCGTCATCCCTATTTTCCTGTATATAGTTTTCTAGTTTTTCACATTAAAAAAAGAGAAGTTTTGGGAGAAACCCTAAAGACGATTTTGATGTAACTTTACAGGTTTTTCAAGGGTTCCAACCCCTTGATACCTTGCATGATTAATTAAGATAAGTGTTCTTCTAATTCAATCAATATGTCTATGTGTTGGTTGTCTATATCTTGTTCTTGTCTTAATTCTATCATGCTAGGCTAGATCTCTTTTGTGTTTGCTTAGATCTAATGAAACCTAGATATTGATTATGTGTTGATTACTTGTTTATTCTTGTCTTGGATGAATGATTTATATGTTAGGCTTAAGAAAACTGGCAGATCTCCAAATGGTAACATGCTTGAACGTCTTAAGAAACATGAACCGAGGCGTACTAGGTCTTTATTGGTTGTATTTAATGCATGAGCCACTGTTTACAATCCCTATAGTTGTGCTGGGCATGTTGTAGGAGGAGATAAGAGCTCATAGAATTGGGGAGTTATGTATGCCACCCCATGAATGGTATTAAGGAATACGATCCGACATCCATGCAATTATAACAAGTAATTAACGTGTAAAAGATATCTAGGGAGTAGTGAAATCTAAGTAAACACATTTTCTCCAATTACTGCTCACAACCTTAGTATAATTAGTTTATTTTCATTTTTAGTATTTTATTTTGATTGCATCTTAGTTTTGGGTTAGTTGAATAGCAACTAATTCCGCCCACTCTTCCAAAACCCCGAGATTTTACTTGCTTTCATAAAAATATAAAAACACAAAAATAATCATCCCTCACCTTTAGAACTAGTATTTAGGCTTTCTAATCCTAGCGACACTATTCCTAAGCTGAACGATCAATCCCCCGGTACTTGTCACTATACTATACTACAACGATCAGGTACACTGCCTGGTGGGGGTTGTAAGCCTCTCGAGATCCCTCGAGAGGTAAAGCCTGTTGCGATTCCCACACATCAAGTTTTTGGCGCCGCAGCCCGGGGAATAGTTATTGTCTAGGTTAGAATTTCTTTTTATTAGGTCTACTTGCTAGATTCCTTTCTAGTAAGATTTTTATTTTTATTTTTAGGTCTTCTTTAGTCTCTCTTATTTCTTCGTGCCTTTGTTTGTAACTCTTTACCATCCGACATCATGGAAGGTGGTAACATCTTTGAACCCGTCATCCCACCTCAACAAAACCCACCACTAGAACCCCTTAGGCCCCGAACCTTAGGAGAGTATTTCCGACCTAGCCACCAAGGCTACCGAAACACCATTGAGCTCACCGGAGACAATGTGACCCCCTTGCGATCCGACACCATCCGGTTGGTGCAAAGCGGATGTGCATTCCATGGACTTCGTTCCGAAGATCCAAACCAACATCTTAAGGACTTCCTCAAAATCGTAGACTCCATAGACCTAGGTGTTGAAACTAGAGAGACTACCCGATTACGCCTATTCCAATTCTCTCTACGGGATCAAGCTAGTCAATGGCTTGAGCGTTTACCCGCGGGATCCATCACCACATGGGATGATCTCACCACTCGTTTCCTTGCTCAATTTTTCCCACCGGGGAGAACTACTAAGCTTAGGAATGACATCTTGATGTTCCAACAACGTCAAAATGAATCTCTTTATGAAGCATGGACTCGTTTCAAGGACTTACTCCAAAAAGTCCCTCATCATGGCATAGATCTTTGGCTCCAAGTCCAAATTTTTTATGACCATATCGACATCTCCACGAGGCGAACCATTGACCAATCCGCCGGTGGTAAGCTACGTGATCTTAGTGCGGAACAATCATGGGAACTCATAGAAGATCTTGCTCTCTATGACAACGAAAGTTGGAATGATCCCCGTTATTTGAACAAAACGGTCAAGGCAATATCTTTGCCTTCGAACAATTCTAGCACTCCCGACCGTAGGATCATGGAACTTGAGGACCAAGTCAAGTTTCTCATGAAATCTTACGAAGCTCCGAAGCCTTCAAGTCAAGTGAACAAAATCACTTCTTCATGCGAATTGTGTAGTGGTCCCTATGACACTCGTGATTGTGTAGAACTCCCCGAAACAGCTTTTGCGGACTACGCATCCACGCGTACCGACGAAGCGGGAGATAAGTGGTACACTTTCAAGCCCGAGCCAAACACATACGGTGATTCATACAACCCCTCATGGAAAAATCACCCAAACCTTAGGTGGAAACAAAATCAACCCAATTCCTCCAATCCGCCTAATCGCTACCAACCAAATGGTCCACCATCCAACAGTACTTTCAACAACAATCCTTCTAACAACTATGGTAGTACCAACAATCTTGAAGGATTGATGTCAAAGTTCATGGCATCTCAAGAAGCCCGCATAGCTAGGTTTGAAACCGAATTCAACCAACAACAAATGGAGATGACCAACAAGATTGACAACTTGTTGAAAGCCCTCAACAACCAAGCGTTAATCACACCTAGGAAGGACACTAGGGACACCAACAGTGGAACCCAAATTAAGGACCCCTCATCATCCAAACATGTCCACTTTGTCAATGTTGTCACCATTAAGCCGATAGATAAGGAGATAGAGGAGAGTGACAAGGATGAAGTTAGAGTAAAAGTCGAAAGTAAGGATGAGAGTAGGGAAGTTGAGGTTAATAAGGATGAGGAATTAGAGTGAAGGGATTACATGTGATTATAGGAAATCTTACCTATGAAATCGATTTTATGATAGTGGAAGACATTCGTCCGGTGATAGATGCTTGCCTAAGCCAAATAGTATTCGGAAAACCATTTGTTGAAGCCACTAGGATGAGTTATGATCCAACTTTAGGGATAGTTAGGTTCAAGAAAGAGAATGATGAGGTTACTTATCAAATGCCCTACAAGATCGAACAATACCGCCTTCTCTCTAATTTTGAAAAGGAACATAAGCAAGCGGCTTATTATAGGAATGAGGAGGATAGACGTAGAGGAGTAGAGTATGTTAGAAATAGGATGCTTGGTTTCTACAAAGAGTGCTTGCAACTAGGTCCGGAATACAAAACTGGTTTAGAAGACGACCTAGCGAGTGGAACCAATGATGAGATCACGTAGTAACCCATGACCTTGAGTCTAGCTACAAGACTCGTAAATAAAGAAAAGCGCTTCTTGGGAGGCAACCCATGTTTTGTGTGATTTTATTTGTTTGATTGTTATTTGCTTCCGTATGCATGTTTTATTTTTATTGTTGGTTGATCATGTCTCTAAATTAAAATGTGGAAATACTTTACTATGTTGTTTGGCCTAGTCTTAACTCCAACCTAAAAGTATTTTTGCAAAAGATAAGTGTAAGGGGAAACCCCAAATATGTTTTCAAGAAACAAACCGATCATGATTCTCCACAATATTAAATGAACATGTATATTCGTATTTGTTAGAGTCAAATGCTTGTATTGAGTCATGATGAAGTTTTGCAGGATTTTCCAGGAAGTAAGACCAAGTTTTTCCAGAAATTTTCCGGAAACTTAACATAAGAATTTCTGCAGGTCCATTCTGACGGCGTCAGAGGTTTACTCTTGACGGCGTCAGGAGTTAAAATCTGGAAATTTTACCGGTTTTGTTTTTCTAACGGAGTCTTATGGTTTTTGTGAATTATTAAGTTTTATAATCTTCAGGAGATCTGCAAACTTCATTCCACAAGCATTATATCTTACTTTGTTTTCTAGGATTTAGTAACTTATATAGGATGCCGCCGATTTTACGCAAGGTTGTCTTGTCTATTTTTGTCAGGATTTACAGGTTATGTTCGACAAGGAGATGATTTATATTCTGGAAGGGAAGCTTTGATTGTTCATTTTCTTGGAGGAAGATTTAACCTGGCCAACCTATAATCCATACCGAGCGAATCAGGGGAGTATTTGATTTCATTCTCTTTACTTTTTCACTTTTACATTCTTTACTTGAACATTGGGGACAATGTTCATCTTAAGTGTAAGGGGAGGGTAAAAAGATGATACCTTACATATGCACTTTCGCTTGAGTTTGTTTTGTTTAATGGTAGATGTGTAATAAAACTATGAGAAATACTTGTTAGTGTAATTTTAGCGCCAAATTTAAAATTTTTTACAACATTTAGGAGTGAAACTTTAGCCATAGCAAGCGTCTCATGGATAGGAGATTGTATGACTAGCACATAACCGTATATTCAGAAAAATTTTCCACCCAAAAATGTGAGGTTCGCCTTTAGATTTGATAGGAAAAGCATTTACTATTAGTGCTTATGAGTGTACCGGTAGCATTTAGATTCTAGAACTTGCGTTAGTGATGCATTCCGAGACCGCTAGTGAGACTACATTCGTGTGGTAGGATTTACTACATGATAAGAGGCATTAGGATCACCCTTGTGTTAAACCCGTATTATAATTACTTGACCATTTAAGTCATACTATTTGACTAGTTAAGTCAACTAATTTTTCCCACACCCTTAGCGTTGTACTCATTTTTAGTACACGAAACCCCTAGTACACCCCTCCGAGCCTATCTTTTCATTTCTAACTTTAAGCATCTTACTTAAAGGAAGAATTTGTTACACCTCACTTAAAATGTACAACCAAATCGCCTTAGCCTTCCGTGTATGCGCTCATCTTTAGTGCATTATTGTTATTTGTTAAACCCTAAGTTAACTTTCTAATTGATTACATGGTTGCTAAGTCGAGTCATATCCTTGTACATATTGTTTTGGGACGATTGGGACTCATGGGTAAGTACTTATTTTATGGAGTAATGGGGAAGAACATAATATTATTACCCCCATATGTGCGTTAATCTTAAAAGTGCTCTAAGTGTTTTGATTTTCTTAATTCGAGTCATTAGATTAGTTTATTGTAAAGTATGTAAAAATTCAAGTGTAAGGGGAACGTTCATTCCCTATGATGTATTCTTTTGGATGGTAGGGTAAGAGTGTATGCAAAAAAAAAAAAAAAAAAAAAAAAAAAAAAAAAAAAAAAAACGGACTACCATCCCGTTTCATTCTATGTTCATTTTATGTTTTTGTTATTTCTCATTTATTAGCTTAAGTCGAGTCTAGTCTTGGCTTAGCAACGCCATATTGTACATGTAATTAACCAAGATTGTTAACTCGCCACCAGTAAAACTTCCTTTATCCAACAAAACCGTGTAATTCATATCCCTATACCTAACGTTACAACCCTTTAAAAGACCTCTTTGATAGTTTATCCTAGGTGCTTACGCCATGTGGTGGAGGTTTGATCCTTTCCCAAGCCTATGGTAATCTATTTTGCTATGACAGGTAGTGAGAGATATCTTCCATTTCCATAATGTTATATTACTTTATTACACCCGAGAGATGTGAGTATCTAAACACTATTTGTGAGGTGCTTGTATATGACCTCCGTGCTTGTCTATTGGTCTTTAGTGGAACGATTATTTGTTGTAATTTCTTTTATATTAGTGTTAAATGACCCCTAACTTGTCTTTTGAGTAGAATAAAAGCGCATTTGCTTGAGGACAAGCAAATCTCAAGTGTAAGGGTATATGATGAGGCGAAAAATGATCCGTTTTTAGGGGGTCATTTAAGCCCGAATCCGAACTTATTTGATCAAATATTGCCCTAAATCGTTCCTTTTGTGATTTTAGGTATTTGGAGAGTGAATTCTGGAAAAGAAGCCATTTTGGACGTTTTTGGAGCATAAAAGTGAAGAAAACGGCAAAGTCTCAATTTTCCATGCTGGGAACAGTACATGAAGGCGTCAAGAGTAAACTCATGACGGCGTCAAACCTCAAGAATTAAAATCCGTAGCTGATGACGGTGTCACACACAGGGCTTCAAGAGTAATTTGTGTGACGGCCTAGGCCTTGACGGCATCAGAAGTAGATCAAGGCCGTCCGAGGAAGTATTTGGTGGCGAGATGACGGCGTCACACCTTTGTTCTTGACGCCATCATCCCTATTTTCCTGTATATAGTTTTCTAGTTTTTCACATTAAAAAAGAGAAGTTTTGGGAGAAACCCTAAAGACGATTTTGGTGTAACTTTACAGGTTTTTCAAGGGTTCCAACCCCTTGATACCTTGCATGATTAATTAAGATAAGTGTTCTTCTAATTCAATCAATATGTCTATGTGTTGGTTGTCTATATCTTGTTCTTGTCTTAATTCTATCATGCTAGGCTAGATCTCTTTTGTGTTTGCTTAGATCTAATGAAACCTAGATATTGATTATGTGTTGATTACTTGTTTATTCTTGTCTTGGATGAATGATTTATATGTTAGGCTTAAGAAAACTGGCAGATCTCCAAATGGTAACATGCTTGAACGTCTTAAGAAACATGAACCGAGGCGTACTAGGTCTTTATTGGTTGTATTTAATGCATGAGCCACTGTTTACAATCTCTATAGTTGTGCTGGGCATGGTGTAGGAGGAGATAAGAGCTCATAGAATTGGGGAGTTATGTATGCCACCCCATGAATGGTATTAAGGAATACGATCCGTCATCCATGCAATTATAACAAGTAATTAACGTGTAAAAGATATCTAGGGAGTAGTGAAATCTAAGTAAACACATTTTCTCCAATTACTGCTCACAACCTTAGTATAATTAGTTTATTTTCATTTTTAGTATTTTATTTTGATTGCATCTTAGTTTTGGGTTAGTTGAATAGCAACTAATTCCGCCCACTCTTCCAAAACCCCGAGATTTTACTTGCTTTCATAAAAATATAAAAACACAAAAATAATCATCCCTCACCTTTAGAACTAGTATTTAGGCTTTCTAATCCTAGCGACACTATTCCTAAGCTGAACGATCAATCCCCCGGTACTTGTCACTATACTATACTACAACGATCAGGTACACTGCCTGGTGGGGGTTGTAAGCCTCTCGAGATCCCTCGAGAGGTAAAGCCTGTTGCGATTCCCACGCATCATATACCACTAAAACAATCAGAAGAAAGAGTTGCTGATACACTCTTTATGATGCCTGAAGAAACTAATCAAGTGTGAGTAATTTCTTAATAATTTTAAGAGTTTTTTGTTTTTTCACTTGTGAAACTCATTAATAGTTTCAAAAATGTATATATATTTTTTTGCAGTGATTTAGTATATAAGTCTAGTTCATAGAATACTATGTTAATACGATTATCACTAGAGTCATTAGCTCCTGGAATAAGAGTAGATGAAGAGGTTATAGGAGTATGGTCGGATGTGTTGAATTTTATGGAACGTTTCAGAGCTCCAGAATCTCCATCTAGATATTTCTTCAAACCAACAATTGTAAGTGTTTTTAAATTATTTCTACTTCAGTGTTGATATAAGGGTATTTATTTAATTTAAAAAAAAACATTTTTTTAAAATAATCATTGAGTATGAGAATATAGCTGTCGAGAGTTTATTTAAGTGTATTAGAAATAATATTTTCACTTGTGAAAAAATCATCAAGGAATGATTAATTGTTTGTTTTTGTTTACTTTAATTAGTTAGTTAGTTCTAAAGATAGATAATAGCTAGAATTGTATATATCATTGTAATGCCCATTAGGTGTTTTGTTGAAATGTGTATTTTTTCTACACAAGTGCAAGTTTTGTAATGTCCATTATGTTTTTTGATGAAATATGTAGTTTTTCTACACAAGTGCAATTTTTGTAATCCAATTAGTAGTTTTGATGAAATGTCCAGTTTTTTTTCACATGTTCAAATTTTGTAATGCGCATTAGGTGTTTTGATGAAATGTGTAGTTTTTCTTCACTAGTGCAAGTTTTGTAATTATTATTTTAGAGAATATTTGAAATGTATATATTATTATATTAGTTTTTTTAAGTTTATAAACAATTTTTTCACTTGCGAAAAAATTATCTTGAAATGGTTTTAGTTTTGTATATTGTATATTATAACATTATTTGTTCTTCAGTTTTGATTTAGAAACGATTAATTGTTTGTCTTTGTTTACTTTAATTACTTGGTTTGAAATGTATTGTTTATTTTAGATACAATTTTTTAGAATCTTGTACTTCAGTTTATATTTTGAATAAATTATTAATTATTATCTTTAATTTGTTATACAGACAAAAGACATACTCAATATTAAAACTGACTTCCCTGAGAAATATGAGGACTTTGAAAAAGTTTTGCTAAGTGATTACCATGCAAAAAGGATTGCATCATCAGGAAATTTCAATTTGGTATGGTTTTTTTATTTTCTATTATTTTTTATCAAATATGTACTTTTTTATATTATATGAATTTTTATTTATTTTCAGGTATTTTTTCCGATTTGCTGTGTAGACCACTTCTTCTTAATATGCTTTGATTTGAAGAAACATAAAGTTGTAATTATAGACAATTCAAGCATTGATGAAGAGATTGAAACTAGATATTGTTCAGTTCCTGAACTTTTGGTAAGAAAAAATTTAAATACATATTAATATATATTATTATTATTTTTATTTTTATTTTATCATTTATTATTTTTTATTATTATTTGCAGATTAAAATGTTTGCAAAATTCCACTCCAAATACAATTCACCAAGCATTGGTTTTTCATTTCAAAGAGTTATTGCTAAAAGAATAAAGATAGGTTGGAGAACTAAGGATAATCATATTGATGATGGTGTTTTCTTGATGTCGCATATGAACATGTTTTTCGGTGAGAATGAAAGTAAATGGGATTATGGACTTTTAAAGGAATCTAAGGAGCAGACAAGCAACTTAACACTCTACGGTTAGTCACTTGTCTTTCAAAGATTTAATGTGCTTTATATTAAAATATTTTATTTTTTTATGCATTTACACATGTGAAATACATTTTTATTTGTATTTTTTTCCCTTTATTTTACAGATTTTCTAATGATTTTTTTCCTCTTCTTACCAAATCAAAATTTGCTGCCAGGATTATTTTGTCGGATAATAATTTGTGAAGAAATGATTTTCTTAAAGAAGTTGCAAAATTCAGCAAAATTGATAAGAACTCAAGAAAAGAACTTATTCAAGCAGCAGTTCAGAATAGAAACCAAAGATGCAATCTTTTGGAACAGTTGTAATTCTTTCTAGTTTTTCGATTATGACAACCTACATTTGTCATTTGATCCGTAGAAGTTTCCCAAGTTATAAATTTCATTATAGCATATTTTATGTTCGATAAATGTTGCTCTTGTCTTATAGCAAATTATATTATTTTATCTTGTTATGAATCTTTTATTAAATGGAAAATGTTTTGCTTTTGAATGTTTAACTTCCTGTTCTTATGTAAACTTACAATATTTTATTTTTTTATTCACAAGTGAAATACATTTTAAAATAAATTCAAAGAAATAATATAAAATGCATATGAGGAAAATTTCACATTTTAAAATAAATTATGTTTTACATGTACAGACTAAATTCTATTTTTTTTTTCACATCTGAGAGAACCAATATTTTTTTTCACAAGTGAAAATATTCTATACATGGAATTTGTTAAAAGGTCAAATTAATTTGTTTCGGTTTTTTCAAAACTGAAAATAAATTCACTTTAGTAGAAATTCAGTTTTACAAAACTATGTTTTTTTTTTAAAAAACTGTATTATTTTTCACAAGTGAAATTCAGAATTTATTCTGTATTTTTCACAAGTGTATAAATTATTGAATTTTCAATTGTAAAGTAAATATCTTAAATTTTTTTTTCACAAGTACAAAGAAAGAACTTTAATGTTTTTTTTTTACAATTGAAAATTATATATTAAATAAATATAATTTTAAATAAATAACTTTATATATTTCACAAGTGAAAAACTTTTTTTTCACAAGTGAAAATAAATTCAATTTTATTTGAAGAATGAACTTTTTTGTCACAAGTGAAAAACTTTATTTTCACAAGTGAAAATAAATTCTGAGTAAATAAACAATTGAAAATAAAATCACATGCGAAAGTAAAATTATTAATATAACAGGCAATAGACGTGCATGTGTAGAACTTTAATGACTTTCTTAAACCAAAATATTTTTTTTAAATGCTAAGACATTGAAAACAAGATATTTTTTCCATCAAAGTGCATATAAAAATTTCTGAAATCTCTATCTTGATACTCTTTCTTCAGAGAACTTATTATGATTTAACAATGTTGAATACAAAAATTAACTTTGATTTTTGTATTATTTAACAAGTGAAAATACATTCACTTTAAAAAAATTTTCACAAGTGAAAATAAATTCAGTTTTTTCACATTTTTAAATAAATTCAAAGAGATAAGACTAAATTTGTTTTTGCAATTATTATTACAATTTAATTTTGAAAAATAAGAAACCATGCTTGACTATGAGACTTTCAAAATTCCCTGCTACTAATTCAATTAACCTAGTTTGGATCAAAAATTAAAATAAAATTTCATTAATAATAGGACTTTTTCGTTTTACGAAAATTATACAACTTTCACATGTGAAATATCAAAGCAGTTATGAAAGCGGTTATTAAGTTGACAAATATGATAGCAGTTATTGTTTTAAAGGTAGTTTTTTCTGGAAAATGCATTCTGTATTAAATGGTGTCTGTTGGTTATCCCTCTTGGCATCTATATATTTAGTGTAACTTCCACTATATTTCACATAAACAAATTGAAGATACTCTCATCAGAAAATAACTTCGCATCATAATTAACTATGTCTTCTTCCAACACAGATAGTTCATCCGAAAAAAGGTCTGCAACTGATGCACTTTTGGAGTTCAAGACAGAAAAATCTCAAAAGTATGACTTATCCTTTTATTTATTTTTTACATAATAAAAAATTCATTAAAGTGTAATTGATGTCATGTATATGTTTTCTTATTCTTTTTCAGAAAAGAAAAAATTGAAGTAAAAAATGACAACAAAACTGATTCCGACAAAGGTATTTTCATATTAAATGTAAGTTCAAATCTAAATCTGCATATTATATGATTCATATCTATGTAACAGGTGTGATTGAAGACAAAAACACCAACCCTAAAAAAGATGAGACTGTATGGGAATCTGATGAAACTTACATTGTAAAACTCTAAAACCCGTTTTCTAAAATTCGTTATAACGTTGGACATTTGATATGAATATAACCTAAGTTGGAATATACGTTATAATTTAAAACTTTAAAATACGAAAATATAAAAGGACACATTTAAAATAATTTGACACAACATTTTGCATGTTACGAGTTTCAACAGGGCGTTTGATAATTTATTTTGTGATTTGTGTTGGGCCGATCTATTAGTGGTTTTGGGCTACTCTTCCACTCGATCCATCTTATCTATTTGGGCTGTTTCTTAAACCTTGCTTTCAGCTTTTATTTCAAATAATTATATACTACATTTTGGGCCCAATATTGTTTTGAAATCTAACATCACACGTCTACGTCTACCAAGTATATGACAATATTTATGGAGTCTGATTTTTATTTTAGTTTTGTACAATACATTCAAAAATATAGATAGGATAATATATTTTTTTTATATATATTTGGAAGATGAATGAGTCGTCCCCCATGATCCCTATAGACTCGGCATTTTTTCCATTTTATTTCCCCATTCACTGCTCCATAATTCCAACCGTATATCACTTTTCTTTTCACACACTAAACCCTAAATCTAAATCACAAGTGGCGGCACATTCCTTCTTCTTCATTCGATCACTGAGCAACGTGTACAAGGTCTTTGAAAGGTGGCTGCTAAATTCTTTTGGGATCGAGCTGTGATGAAGGGGTACGAAGGGTAGGAACAAGTGGTAGTGATCGTGGTTTGGTTGACCCGAGAGGGTGTTGATCGTGGTCTTTCTGATTCGAGGAGGTGTAGTAATTCGATCGCGGTATAACTGGCTCGAGGGTGGTGACAGGTCGTTGGTTATACATCAGTTTCGAAGGGCGTCGTTGTTTTGGTTTCGAATTGCCGCTGGTCTTTTGATGCTTGTTTCCTCCTTCCAGCCACGCATCAAGGGTATTGTATCACCTTGCCCTATCTATCCTTCATTTAGTCTCATATATATATGTATACTACATGTTTTACAACAAACTAAATGAATCAGTTAATCAATAGCATGCATGTATACGTTTTATATAAGTTCACATAAAACGACTACTAAATCGTTCACATAAAATCATAGAGATTTCACATGAAATAATGGTTGGAAAACTATAAAACTATTTGATCCATATGTTTGTTCGACTCACATATTTCCTATACCTTGAGCTATGTGTGACATGACTCGTAACATGTTTTGCTATAACCTTTGTACGAGCTAAATAAAAGGACGCATGCATGTTGATTCGGTTTTTCGAATCGAGATAAAATATAATAAAAGTGTGTCTCGAATTTTGTTTTGTCGTAAAGAGTTATTCAAAATGAGGAGTCTTGATATGTATATTTATACAAATTACACATTAGAACCTATACTTTGTGATAATGACACTTTTAACCCTAAACTATTATAACTTGTCATAAGTGAACCCTAAACTATAATAATAATAATCTTTTTCATCTTTTTAACCTAATTCAACATTAATTATATCATAAGTGACTAAACCGGCTGATTATAGAAAATTGCAATTTTTGAAAAGTTATTTAATATGGAAACTTACTAATTCAGGAAACCCGTTAAAAATGGAAAGTTACTTAAAAGGAGTAATCTGATTTAAAATAATTTATTAATAATAAGTCGATCATTAATCCATGTAGATTTGCTGAAGAAGGAGCGGTTTCTATTTTTGTTTGGTCATTTCCCTTATTTTGCTTTCTCATCGGGTTGAGGTACAAATATTCTATCCTCTTTCAGTAAGGGGTTTTCTCTCTCATGACTCTTGATCTTGATCTTTGATTCATATTAAGATTCCCTATGCCATTGCTATGTTCCCCATTTGATATGATTGTTATGATCTATTTGATATGATTCGTTGATATGATTTATTTGTGATATGAGCCTTGCTATGATACCTCTGATTTGCTATCCACTTTGATTATGATTATGTGATTGCGAGATTCGGTTATATTATGCTCTGGGAGCATTCTGTTTTTTCATGCTCTGGGAGCATTTTGTTATGGATAGCCTTGCTTTGTTTGTTCTGATATGTTCTGTTCTGATGCCCGAGTTTTTAGTCTACTCATGGAGGTACCATGGGCGTGTCATTGAGGCACCAATGGCATGACACTATCTGGGGCGGTGTGATTAGTCCCCGGCGTCCCTGTCTGTTTACGATATGATATGTGATCACTTGGCCACTTTGTATATGATTTGTTTGTGGGGGGCGTATGAATGCATCCTAGGTATGTTTGATATGATATGATACGATTTGATTTTTTGACTGGCTGTACGTGCCTTGTACCCCTTTCACGTCTGGTATTTGGAAGTCGCCCGTCTATGTACAACCTATGAATTAGTGGATATGTGATTATGTGATTTGAGACCTATTCGCGTATCTCGTTAGGTCGGCTCGTGGCTTTCCTATGTTTCGTGTGTCTATTCGAGTATCTCGTTAGACAATCCTTTGTGGATACGTGCTCTTTGATTCTGGTTACTATATGGTTCATATTATCACTTGACTCTTCATACTCATTATTCATTTGACTTATAATATTTGTTCAGTTATCGTTGATCTAGTATTCATTTGATAGATGATATTCTTTTTAGCGGGAGCTTATGATTTCCTTTTCATACACTTATATACGTTTTGATTATCCGTTTGTTTTGTTATATATCTGTTCACTTGGTTTTTAAGCTCAGCCGCATTTCTTTTCCTGCGGCAGGTTTTAGGTTGGAAGCTGGGTATGAGTGAAGAGTGCTTAAGAGCTTAGTTGGATTTCACCTTGATAGCTATACTCTGGGTTAGAGATGACTAGAAGAGATTGCATTCTGACTTATTATTACATTGTTGTTCTTTTGTCACCTTGTATTTCAGATTATCCTTTGTAACCTTTGAAATTCTCTTGTATTACTTATGTTGTATGTTTGTATGTGCTTTGATATGTCACCATAATGTGGTGCTTCTACCCTTATCGGGTTGGGGTGTTACATACATACAATGGGAAAATGAATTCGAGATACCGATATTGATAAAGGAAGTTGAACAAGAAGAAGAAAAAAAACGTAAGAGATTGCTTGCAGAAGATCAAGCCAAACAGCTTGCGAATATGCCTCGAATCAATTTATTTGAAGATGCTAAATCGGAAGATGTTGAAGATGAGGAAACTGAAGCAGAAGATGTTGAAGATTTTGATTATGAGACAGCATATTTAGGATTATCTCATGATTAGAAATTCAACTTTTAATTTATGCGTATGTAACTTATTTTTAAATTTCAATTTACTTATGAACTTATGTAATTTCAAATTTGAATTTAAGTGAATAAATTATATTTATATTATTTTCATGAATTTGCAACATATTAATATGAGGAAAACTTTATTTTTTTTTCACAAGTGAAAAATAATTCAGTTTTTTCACAAGAAAGAACTTTAACTTTAATTAAGTGAAAAATAAAGATGTTTAATGCTTGTTTGTTTTTTCACAAGTGAAAAATAATTCCGTTACTTCAAATTTTCAGGAAAAAAAAATATTATTTTTTATTTGTTTTTTCCATAAGTGAAAATAAAGATGTTTAACGTTTGTTTGTTTTATCACAAGTGAAAAATAATTCCGTTACTTCAAATTTTTAAGAAAAAAATTAATTTTGTTTTTTTTTTCACAAGTGAAAATAAAGAAATTTAACGTTTGTTTGTTTTTTTACAAGTGAAAAATAATTCCGTTTCTTCAAATTTTTGGGAAAAAAAATTATTTTATTTTTTTGTTTTAACTTTTTTTTTTTCACAAGTGAAAAATAATTCAGTTTCTTCAAATATTCAGAAAAAAAAAATTATTTTTTTATTTTGTTTTATTCACTTTTCACAAGTGAAATATAAAGAAGTTTAATTTTTTTTTTGTATTTACATAAGTGAAAAATAATTAAGTTTCTTCAAATTTTCAGGAAAATAAAGAACATTGATTTTTTCCCACAAGTGAAAAGAATGAACTTTAATGTTTTTTTTATTTTTTCACAAGTGAAAAATAATTCAGTTTCTTCAAATTTTCATTAAAAAAAATTATTTTTTGTTATTTTGTTTTTTTCACAAGTGAAAATAAAGAAGTTTAACGTTTGTTTGTTTTTTCACAAGTGAAAAATAATTCCGTTTCTTCAAATTTTCGGGAAAAAAATTTATTTTTTTTATTTTGTTTTTTTCACAAGTGAAAATAAAGAAGTTTAACGTTTTTTTGTTTTTTCTCAAGTGAAAAATAATTCCTTTTTTATTTTGTTTTCTTCACAAGTGAAAATAAAGAATTTTAACTTTTATTTGAAACTTTTATTTTTTTTCACATGTGAAAATAAAGAAGTTTAACGTTTTTTTGTTTTTTCACAAGTGAAAAATAATTCAGTTTATTCAAATTATCTTCACAAGTGAAAATAAAGAATTTTAACTTTTATTTGTAACTTTGATTTTTTTTCACAAGTGAAATTAAATAAGTCTAACGTTTTTTTGTTTTTTCACAAGTGAAAAATAATTATGTTTCTTCAAATTTTCAGGAAAAATTTATCTTTTTTAAGTTTTTTTATTTTACAAGTGTAAAATAATTAAGTTTCTTCAAATTTTCAGGGAAATAAAATTAATTTAATATGAGAAAATTTTTTTTCACAAGTGAAATTTCTAAAAACATCAAATTTGTTTTGAAGAAAATAATAAATTGAGTTTTTTTTTCACAAATGAAAAAAAGTAACTTTAACATTTTTTTTTCACAAGTGAAAAATAATTCAGTTTCTTCAAATATTCAGGAAAAAAAATTATTTTTTTATTTTGTTTTTTTCGTAAGTGAAATATAAAAAAATTTAATTTTTTTTGTAACTTTGATTTTTTTTTCACAAGTGAAAATAAATAAGTTTAATGTTTTTTTTGTTTTTTCACAAATGAAAAATAATTCCTTTTATTCAAATTTTCAAGAAAAAATTTAATCTTTCTTATTTTGTTTTCTTCACAAGTGAAAATAAAAATTTTAACTTTTATTTTAAACTTTTATTTTTTTTCACAAGTGAGAATAAAGAAGTTTAACGTTTTTTTGTTTTTTCACAAGTGAAAAATAATTACGTATCTTCAAATTTTTAGGAAAAATTTATCTTTTTTATTTTGTTTGTTCACATGTGAAAATAAATTAGTTTAACTTTTTTTCACAAGTGAAGAAAATGAACTTTAATGTTTTTTTTGTTTTTTCACAAGTGAAAAAACAATTAAGTTTCTTCATATTTTCAGGAAAAAAATTTATCTTTTTTATTTTGTTTTTTTCACATGTGAAAATAAAAATGTTTAACTTTTTTTTGTAACTTTGATTTTTTTTTCACAAGTGAAAATAAATAAGTTTAACGTTTTTTTGTTTTTTTACATGTGAAAAATAATTACGTTTCTTCAAATTTTCAGGAAATTTTTTTTCCACAAGTAAATTAATTCAGTTTCAAAAGAAAAAAAGATTTTATTTATTTTTTCACAAGTGAAAAATAATTCTGTTTCTTCACAAGAATTCTATTTTTTTTTTTCACAAGTGAAAAAAAGATTTTGGTTTTTTCACAAGAGAAAATAAACAATTCTAATTTTTTTTTCACAAGTGAAAATTAATTCTGTTTTTTCAAATTTTAACGCAAATAACACTATATTACTATGAGAAAAAAAAATTCAATTTTTCACAAGTGAAAATAATTTCAAGTTTTTCCACATTTATCACCTAAATTCAGAGAGATAAGATTAAATGCATAAGTGATTTTTTTTTCACAAGTGAAATTATTCTATACATGTAATTTGTTAGAAGACAAGAATGAACTTTTATTTTTTTCACAAGTGAAAATAAATTCAGAATAAATGCACAATTGAAAATAATTTCACATGTGAGAGTAAATATATTTTCTTCAAAGTAAATATAAAAACTACTGAAATCTCTATCTTGATGCTCTATCTTCAGAGTATCATATTAGGATTTAACAATGTTGAATTTTCAAAAAATAAACGAATGTACTAAAATGTGCAGTTCTTTTCTCTAGTGTCTTCTGAAAGTCTTCTTTTACTCTTGAATCAATCATTGTACACTGTTGAATCACTATCGTACGCAATTTCATTTTCATCCCATGTGCAGTTTCTACAGTCATGTCTCCTCCACTTTCTACATTTCCTACAAAATCGTCTCTTCTTCTTCAAATGGTCTCTTGCTTTCTCCAAATCACTTCTCATTCTTTCAGCAACATCACCATCTCCTTTTGTTTTACACCTATCTAGATTCTGAACAACATTGGTATCTGGTTTTTCTACTCTAAGCTAAATGTTAAACATCTCCTTCTTACTTAAGGGCTTAGCATTTGGATTTGCTTCCTCAACTTCAGTCTTTAGTCTTTTAATACTCTCCACATATTCAGTCAGTTTTGGTATATCTTTTGCCAAAATGTTCAGGCAATAATCTACTGCAGAATAAGCTGTACTTGAAAGCTCCATAATTTTATCTCCTTCTGAGTTATTCAAATTTCTCTCTTTTCGAATATCTGGTGGCAATATGTCTCGCATCCATCGTCGTAATATGTATTTCTCAGGAATAACTTCTATTCCTTTTCCTTTCATAACTCAAAATATATGCCTACACAAGTATCCAAATCTTGCAAAGTTCATGCAAGAACATACCATTGTCCCATCTGATATATCAATTGACATCTACATGTTCAAAAATAAAATTAAAATATTAATTTGATTTTTTTAAAGTAAAAGTATAAAGTAATTTTTTGTAAAAATTTTGTGTTTTCACAAGTAAAAATAATTTCAGATTAAATGCAGATGTGGAAAAATATTAGGTTTTTTTTCACATGTGAAAGTAAATTAAAAATTTTACTAGTTTCAAGACAAAATGCATAGATGAAAATTCTAATTTTATTAAATGCATAGTTGAAAGTAAATGATAAAATTGCCTAATTATAAGATCAATTGCATAGTTGAAAATTCATATTACCACATCCATCATTTTATATAAATTTCACATGTGAAAAATATCATCTTTTATTTACTCAGTATGTGTTATAGAATTTCTACATTCAAAATATTATAGAATTTTCATATGTGAAAAATACCATTTATTAAAAAAAAAATAATTTGTAAGAATAGGAGATACCTTGAAACGTAGCTCTTTCTTTTCGCTATCCCTTTTGTTTTGTACTTCATTTTCTCCAAAATTATACTTTTTCTTTGTCTTGGAAGGCTTGATTTCTCTTAATTCTTTAATTGTCAGTACTTCAAACCCATCAACTACATCCTCAGAAACTTGGTGACAATCATAAATAGTAGAGTTAATTTCATCTTGAATCAGCATGAAAATTGTCCTTGTGTACATCTTGGCAGCATTACGTTCGATTTGCAATTTTGTCTTGAATCTGGGTACTTTTTGAATTGTTTGATCATCAAGAACTTCTTGATTATGCCTTTGTCTTTCCATAGCAGATTTCAAAGCCCATCATGAAGTTTAACAATGTTGATCCTCTGCTTGTGAAATTTTGAAAAAATGAATTCTCACTCTCTGATCTTGATGTTGTTCTCATAAGCCCGCATAATGCAACATCTTTAAAATAAGCTGGAATCCACCTCTCTCGTATTTCAAACATATCTTATAACCATTTGTTTTCTTGCAGATTGAATTATGTAATCATCTGCAACCATTTTTCTTCAAACTCTTCTGGACCAATATACAGACTCCAAACTAATCTATGAAGCCTTCTCCTAAAAGTACCATTGTCCAGAATTATTTTGCAAATCTGAAGATTACACACAAAGATAATGTAGTCAATAATTAAATGACCTAATAAAAATATTAAGTAGGATGATTTCACAATTTAATGATTTTTTTTCTTCACAAAGACTTACACTTATAACTTCAAAAAAATAAATACTTTCTTATTTTGTTAAATGCTTATTTTATCATGTGAAGACACTATATTTTCGCACTATATTTTCGTGTCTTACCTTTAATGGAAGCTTATTTGTTATGTGCCACATACAAAGTCTGTGTTTTGATTCTTTAAACACAGCTGCAATAGCTTTCCTCATTGCAGGATCTTGATCAGTCACAACCAATCTTGGTTGTTTTGAAAATGCCTTTAAGAAACATCTCAGCAACCAAATGTATGATTTTGTCGTTTCATTAGATAGCATTCCAGCACCAAATGTGACACACTTTCTGTGGTTGTCAATTCCCGTGAAAGGTACAAATACCATGTTATATCTAAAAAACAACTTTATCAATACTTTTTTCACAAGTGAAAATATGTTATACAAATTATTTCAATTTAATATTTTCGTAATTTCAAAATTTCAGTTACTTTATAATTTTTTTCACATGTGAATTTTATGTAATTTAAATTAAAATTCTCTTATAATTTCTAAATTTAATATTATTTACTGGTATTTAAAAAAAGCAAAAATAATATAATCAAAACAAAAATTCATATAAAACATATACAATTCATATAAAAGGAATTAATTAATTAAAATGAAAGAGAACATACTTGTTGGTCCTGAAAGTTGCATCAAAAGATATAGTATCTCCAAATTCTTTGTAATTATATTTGGCCATCTCATTTGCCCAAAACAGTGAATCCAGCTGGCTGTTTACAACAGAATACTCAGAAGAAAAATTTGCAACATTTTTTTTCCTGTTTTCCATCTTGTTAATCAACATCTGTGCGTCACTATCACCAATATGACTGTTCAAGTCCCTTGTATGATTCCAAAACTCAGTCTCTGTTGCATCAACTGAATCATATCCTCCATTGGTAGCTGCATAAAGGTGATGTGCTCTTGTTGCACCTATATTCGTCCCTCCAAGTTGTTGCATGTAAATTTTTTGTTTGTGATTCATTTTTCTTTTCTTTTTTGTCAGATTTCTATACACTACAGGAATGAATGTATGATTATGTTTTTCTTCAAAATCATACAATTCATATTTTGTATGACTATCATTAAGCTTAAATTTAACCCTTGCCATACACCCTGTCCTTGAAATACTTGACGTTTTAATCTGAGTTTCACTATTTTCTTCACTCAAAGTATCCTATTAAACACCTTTTGCCAATCCCTCTCTGTTGCAAACCAAATATTTTCTTTCTACAATACCACTTTTTAGAGTATTTTGTGTTGATAGCCTAACACCAAATCCTGCTTTATCAGCATAGTTTTCATACATTCTTATGCATTCTTCAATAGATGTAAACTCTTTCCCAATTTTCGGTATCTCAGATTCATCAACAATTGGCTTGTAAAGAAAAATTCCATCTTCTACTTCAATTTCTTCACAAATATCTGATTCATCTTGCCATATATAATGTATACCTTCAAAAAGAATTAAACATATCAACAATTGGCTTGTAAAAAAAAAATTCACATGTGAAAATAATATAACTATTCTGAGTGATTATCTTCACATGTGAGTTAGACTTTTTTGCAATTGTAGCCTATAAAATCTAATACATTCTGATTTTTTTTCACTTGTGAAGAAAACTAAACGAAAGCTTATATAACGTAATTTCATTTGATGAAACTTTAATTACACTTATTTACGCTTATAAGCTCAAAAATACAATACATTCTCTTATAATTTTTTCACAAGTGAAGGAAACTCAAAAAAAGCTTAAATTGCTTAATTTCATTAAAAATTCATCTGCTAATTGATTATCTTCACATGTGATGAAACTATATTTACACTTATTTACGCTTATAAACTCGAAAATTCAATTCATTTTGATTTTCTTCACAAGGAAAGAAAATTCAATGAAAGCTTAAATCGCCTAATTTCATAAAAAGTTCATCTGCTTAATAATTATCTTCACATGTCCTGAAACTATAATTACACTTATATACGCTTATTATTTCAAAAATACAATACATTCTTATTTTCTTCACAAGTGAAGTAAACTAAAAAAAAATCTTAAATTCCCTAATTTCATTAAAAAAATTTTCTGCTAATTTATTATCTTCACATGTGAATATGAGATGAAACTATAATTTCACTTATTAACAACTTAAGGTGTTTAAATAACTCAAATGAACCAATTAACTCAAGCAATAAAGCACAATACACAATTGCAGGTCTAGTTGTGTAAAACAGACCTTGGGGTTCAAAGTATTCAACTAATAAGCCAATAAGCCTAAGCAAATAAACTCAGGGGTACAAATTTAAAGTGGCAAATCACTTTCTATCCTACTGAGATCTAAAATCCACCAAAAGTTCTGATTTCCAAACTAATTAATTGTCCTAAAAGTGGCTTAGGATTTGGATGAAAATCTAATGCACAGGGGACCAATTATCTCAGACAGTCCACTTCCAAGTACTCTAACTGCTAAATTATGTTATATTAATCTAATATTAAGCTAATTTAAGCTAAATTACTATATTATGCAACTACTAAAATGATTATGTACCTAATTAACTTATCCTACTAACTGTTATTCGTAACTGATTTATGTTTTATTAAACTACCATGCAACCTATGTGACTAAATTAAACCAAACACAACTTTTGAATCAACTATTACACCACCAAGTTTCTCACAACCAAACACCCCTTTAAGGTGACAGTCTCAACTAAATACAACTTAAATCAAACTCAAATCAAACCAAACGAAACCTAGATGCTATTATAGAACAAAAATACTCTACTGATGCAAATGGAAACTAAAATGGAAACTTAAAAACTCAATTCCCTCTAAGCATAAAAAGAGGGAGTTCACTAAGCTTGCCTGTCTTTATGACAGGCCAGTGGATTCTTTTTGGCTTCCAAATTCCCAATAAGCACAGCTTATTCAATAAGCACTTGCAAAAATACAATACATTCTTATTTTCTACACAATTGAAGAAAACTCAACAAAAGCTTAAATAGCCTAATTTCATTAAAAATTCTTCTGCTAATTGTTAATCTTCACATGTGAATATGAGATGAAACTATAATTTCACTTAATTACTCTTATAACCTCAAAAATTCTTCTAAAAATACAATACATTCTGATTATATTCACATGTGCTGAAACTATAATTACACTTTTTTTTGCTTATAACATAAAAAATCCTATACATTCTGATTTTATTCACAAGTGAGGAAAACTCAACTAAAGCTTAAATCGCCTAATTTCATCAAAAGTTCATCCGCTTAATGATTATATTCACATTTGCTGAAACTATAATTACACTCTTTTATGCTTATAACCTCAAAAATTCTATACATTCTGATTTTCTTCACAAGCGAATAAAACTCAACAAAAGCTTAAATCGTCTAATTTAATCAAAAGTTAATCCTCTTAATGATTATATTCACATGTGCTGAAACTATAATTACATTTATTTACGCTTATAAGCTCAAAAATCCTATACATTCTGGTTTTCTTCACAAGTGAAGAAAACTCAACGAAAGCTTAAATCGCCTAATTTCAGCAAAAGTTCATCCGCTTAATGATTATCTTCAAATGTGCTAAAACTATAATTACACTCTTTTATGCTTATAACCTCAAAAATCCTATACATTCTGATTTTCTTGACAAGTGAAGAAACCTCAACTAAAGCTTAAATCGCCTAATTTCATCAAAAGTTCATCTGCTTAATGATTATCTCCACATGTGCTGAAACTATAATTACACTCTTTTATGCTTATAACCTCAAAAATCATATACCTTCTGATTTTCTTCACAAGTGAAGAAAACTCAACAAAAACTTAAATCGCCTAATTTCGCCAAAAGTTCATTCGCTTAATGATTATCTTCACATGTGCTGAAACTATAATTACACTCTTTTATGCTTGTAACCTCAAAAATCCTATATATTCTTATTTTCTTCACAAGTGAAGAAAAATCAACTAAAGCTTAAATCGCCTAATTTCAGCAAAAGTTCATCTGCTTAATGATTATCTCCACATGTGCTGAAATTATAATTACACTCTTTTATGCTTATAACCTCAGAAATCTTATACATTCTGATTTTCTTCACAAGTGAAGAAAACTCAACGAAAGCTTAAATCGCCTAATTTCATCAAAAGTTCATTCGCTTAATGATTATCTTCACATGTGCTGAAACTATAATTACACTCTTTTATGCTTATAACCTCAAAAATCCTATATATTCTTATTTTCTTCACAAGTGAAGAAAGGTCAACTAAAGCTTAAATCGCCTAATTTCAGCAAAAGTTCATCTGCTTAATGATTATCTCCAAATGTGCTGAAACTATAATTACACTCTTTTATGCTTATAACCTCAAAAATCCTATACATTCTGATTTTCTTCACAAGTGAAGAAAACTCAACGAAAGCTTAAATCGCCTAATTTCATCAAAATTTCATTCGCTTAATGATTATCTTCACATGTGGTGAAACTATAATTACATTTATTAACGCTTATAAGCTCAAAAATTCTATACATTCTGATTTTCTTCACAAGTGAAGAAAACTCAACGAAAGCTTAAATCGCCTAATTGAAGATACTATAACTATACTTATTTGCACTAAAATAACCTAATTAATTAACTTCACATGTGAAAGTAAATTAAACTGTCAATTCTAAACAATTATTTAAAAAATTATTAAATTAATATAAAATTAGATTTATACTTGATATCTCTGTGCTTTCTGGTGATGTTCCGTTGATTATCGTCACATCATCTCCATCCGATTCAGAATCATATATATTGATATCTTCTTCAATTAGATTCTGTTGAATGATTTGGTTGACAGACGGTGACTTAGAGCGGGTTAACGGCGGTGGCATGATGATTTGATCGGTGTTTTAGTGTTGTTTTGATGGCGGTTTTAGATGAAGGAGATGATTTGATCTGCGGATGAAGATGAAGATGATCGATTCACCGGTTAACTGTAGTTTATGGAGCTGTTGATGTTAGATCGGAGGTTTAACGACGGTTTAACGGTATTTTAATGGTGGTTTAATGGACGTTGATGGTGGTATATTGATCGGAGTTAGTTAGGTCAGTTGAGAGAACTGTGTGTGTTTTCACCTACAATTTAATCGAAGTGTGAGTTTTTTGTTTATATATTAGATATTTTTTAACACCCCCAAAATTTTACAACGCAGCGGAATACCAATATGGGTGTCACTTCATAATTCATAAAAACAAGTTACATAAAACGACCTCAAAAGAGACGTTTAATAAAATGTCACATTCGATTTGATAAATCAGAGTACAAAGGTCCCAACAATTTCTATTTAAAAGTTAAGTTACAAGAATTAAAACATGACACATATGTATATTTTAAAGATAAAAAGTTATCGAATGTGTAGAAAACAAGACTTTCAATATTTGATATCCACGCGACTCCGATTGCTCCCAATGCTCAGCTAGCAAATAATACCTGAGAAAATACATGCTAAAAAGTCAACATAAAGTTGAGTGAATTCATAGAGTTTAATACGTAATCAGTTGAATACAAGTATAATTCATTATAAAAGACATATAACAAATACATGTCGGGAAATAAGATTTACAGCATTGAGCTCACGAAACCGAACCTTGACTATGTCTAAATGATGCCCCGCACAAGGGTAATCTTGCCAATTACCCTAAATTCTCAATATTATATATCCGTTTGACCCACAGATGTCAAATGAGCGCTACTCACCCGGACAGGCTTGTCAAGCCAAATATGCATATTTATAATACTAGCGTTCACACAAAATTAACGGTTCATGATGAGGACTTAAGCAAGAATACTCAATGTCAGATGTCCATAAATCATACAATCGGGTCTAGCATACCAAAAGCTACTTGTATTCAATTTGCAAAAACTAGCATGTATCCCCCTCGCGAGGTTTTTTAAAAACATTTAAATAAGTAAAGGCGAGGCTATGAACTCACCTTAGAGTGTAGCGAATAAAGTAATACAAGCGATGTCAAGAATTAAAGCACAATGAAATCAAATCCGGCACAACCTAATGAATATGTAGTTATCTCAGAATATGACACGCGGAAAGTAATCGATACGTATGAGTTTCAAAAGATGGAGCGTTTTAGTTTTCGTGGAATATTTGTATCATTGTTTGTAAAAATTTTAGTATCATCGTTCATGTGGTGGTCTGAAAGTTAAGACTCGAGTACCCATACCAAAGTATAAAACATATAGCACATGTATGAAAGGAAATAAACACATAAGGATCAAATAGCAGATAATTGCTAAGATGAGTTGATGGTTAAGTTCAAAGTTATTTAATGTACAAGCCTTTAAAAGAAAATAATATTCATTTCTAAATTACGACACTTATCCGAAGAATTTCTATTTTTAGAAAGTTTTTATTTTTAGAAGGTTTCTCTTTTTAAAATTTTCCATTTCTGGAAAGTTTAGAAATGTAGAATGTTAATATCGACACATAGTAGTGATCATTTCTCCGAAAACACTAGCTTGCCAAGGTTTTATCCAAACACTCCCCTTTATAAGTAATATATGTGTATATACGACTTGAACACGAACTTACCATTTTAAGACATCGCCAAACGCATCCTAACATTTATTAGTCATCTAATAATATTCGTTAAAGTTTCGAGAGCTCAAACGAACTCAAAGAAGCTCAAAAACTCATTTTACAACAAAAATCAGCAAGTATTTTATGACTTTTCAGAAATAATTTTCATCAAGTTTGACCTCACTTTTACCCTATCATCTAGCATTTTAAGACCAAGATTTCCCGAGTTTTTATGTAAAACATCAAACTAAGCAACTTTCATGTTTTAACGGAAGGCTGGTTCGGACCAGAAAAGGCTCAAAACCTTGCTTAAAAACTGTATCAGCTCACTTTTATAAAACAAGTGCTGTCATTTTTAAAAGAAAAATGTAGAACTGATTTTAATCAAAATCACCCTCACTTTAGCACTTTCACACCCCAATTCCACGCGGTAGACTAAAAACGTCGTTTCGGACAACTTTCGTGTTTTGGCCGAAGGCCGAAACGGGTCAGAAGGTGTCCGAAACAACCCATTTCAGTTCTGCCAGAAATTACCCATTTTCAAAAGTCCAGAATTTACATATAAGAATTTTTCCCAATTTTGAATCGCCATAAAAACTTCGTTTTTAAGAGTTACGGGGCGATCCTTATATCAAAACGATCGACTTGACAAGTACTAACATAATTTGAAGCATAAACTGTATAAAAACATATTTACGACCCCAAAACACGTACTTCTAATTTTCTGCATTAATTAATATATATCGAAACTTATCCAAACGCCAATTTCATCTCACCAAAACTTCACTACGCACCTATACTAGCCTATCTTCGCCATCTAACCACCTTTACTCAATCAAAACCATATAAGCCGAAACACAAAAATAAGCTGAAAAAATAATTTTGAACCAAACGAACCCCCTGCTGTCCCGTTTTGTACCAAGACTAAGCACCACTAAATAAGCTACTAACTTAATAAAATAATCACATAAGCTTATCAATCAGCCCCGAAAAATTAAGCACATCGAGTAAAAACAATAATAACCACAAACCACGATTCTTACGATGATACTCTTGTTTATAAAACAAATTTCTAATCCATTCAAACTATATGAGATAAAAATAATAAGCTTAGCTTAGTGGGTTTTCGACATACCATACGAGATAGAGAAGAAGGTGTAGAGATATGGTGGTGAGGCTGTGGTGGTGGTTCTCGATCCAGAAACAAACCCAAACGAAAAACCTAAATGTGCCCCTCACTTTTAAACCCGTAGCAACAACCCTTGGTCTCTTCCTTGTCTCCTTGATGATGGCGGCGTACGGCAGTGGTGATGGAGATGGCGAGGTGATGGTGGTTGCTGTGTTACCAGAGAGAGAGAAGAGGGGATGGTATTTCTTTTTCTTGTTTTGATATAAATGAAAAGAAGAAATAGATATATAAACCTGGTGGGTGTGTCGATATAAACAAGAAAAGGGTGATGTATTTATTTTGTTAATTTTTAAGGTATCACGGGTATGCTTGGTCCGTAAAAATATAAAAGAAACCCGAAAATTTGCGTTTATAGAAAACGTTTTTATAAAATAAGAAATAACTTACTTTATTATGTTTATTAAAATAACTTATGATAATTAAATATAAAATTAATTATTATCGTGTCGGTACGCGCTGTGTGTAGTTTTTCACTTTTTGCGAGATAATTTATCGTTTTCAAATCAAATGAGTTAAAAAAGTTTGAAAATGAAGTATGAGCAATAATGATTATAATTTATTATAAAATAAGTCCGGAAAATTACGGGTGCGTGTCACGTCGTACGCGGTTAAACTCTATCGGTAAATCTAATTTACTTAAAATAAGATAATTAATAATTGTAAATAATAAGATAATGACATGAAATTTTTGAAATGTCATAGCACGTACCCCTTAACAGAGCGACGTCCCGGCGCTCAATTCTTCTTAATCATTTTTGGTCGTTTTAAAGATTTTTGGGATGGAAGCATGTATAAAAACCATGTTGAAACTCGGGTTTATGGTTGTGATTGTAGAATGTCTATTTTCAAATTTTTTTAAGAATCATTAGTTGAAACGAAGTTTAAATCAGTCATATCCACAAGACGTGATTAAAATATGATTTATAAAAAAAAAGTGTAATTTGAAATATAGGGCATGGTGTTATTATAAATATAGGTTAAGATTTTTACAAAAGAGGGTGGTTAGAACCGACTATTTAACTTAAGAAGGTCATTTTGGTAATTTAAACACTTGTGAAATATTTGTAAAATTTTTATAAAGATGTATAAAAATTTTATAGAAGCCCATGGAGGTGTTTAATGCATTTTGTGCTCGGTATTTTGACAAAGTAAAAAGGTAGCAACGAAGATAGAATAAGTGATAGAAATCACATAATGTGTAAACAATGGTATGAGGGAACAAATTGAATGTCGTGAGAGTCCTTAAAGGAAAGGATAGAATAAAAGTGTTGGCGATAAGACAATAGGAGATAAGGAATTTATCAAGTTGTCAATTCGTGAAAACGGATAATAGTACATTACAATTAGCTTATCAAGCTCGCGGCGGTCGATACAAAATCGGAAAAATCCACATAATAAATTATAAGTCGAGAGGAGTTCATAGCCCAAAGAATGGTTCGTACGCATACTATGGTGGATACACATAAGCCCACTCATTCATAACTCGTCACTTACATAAAGAGGCGTCCCAATCCATGTAAGTAAAAATTTATGAATTTATGGTTCGGTGGTTTATAATTTCCTTATTCAAATAAAGAAGCGTCCCAATTTATTTCAGTAAGATGATTATAAATCATCCTACTTAAGTATGTCCGGCACAAAACAAAATACACAATAAGATCAAGTGTTACAATAAATAAAAGGATGTCTAACTAACGACGTGATTCATCAAAATCATGAGAAGTAACGAGAATAATAATATGACATTAGTCAATCGCATTCGCAAAGATAAGTGCCAAAGGATAGCACGATCCGGGATGACAAGTTAAGATCGTACTCCCATCAATTGGAAGATTTCAAAACAATGGATAACGAAAACAACATACTTGATTCAAAGGCATGAGAAGAATGTTCACACTCAAAGGTGAACAATAAAATAACTAGTGGAATTGACAAAGTACACCGAATGTCAATATCATCCAAAGGAAATAGAGTAAAGTAGCGAAAATGTTTCAGAGATCACTGCATCGTTCATAAGAGGTTAAAGTAAACGAATTCATTAATACATGTAATAGTACTACACACATGTGTAACTATTTGAGAAGAGAGTAACACATATATGTACGGGTATCCTCATACAATACTAGTATCGATGTTCGAGGGAGAAAATAAGAAAACACGAAGTACACGATAATCGGAGTGGTCAGCGTATAAATAACCGACCGCTATAAAGTAAATAGTATGACATCATAAGATAGGCATGAGAGAGCGAAATAATGACTAGGGGATTTATTCATTAGTCATATAATAGAAGTATTGATGCAAAATAGAGTATATAAGTCACCAAAATAGAGTATATAAGTCACCTGGGAGCAAGCGTGAGCGGATATCGAACAATGGTGAAAGACTTTTAAAAAAAAATCGAAAATCAGTTATAGTTTAGGTTTTGAAAACGACCTAATTCGCTATAACTAATGCTCTGATGCCATTCTTTAACACCCCCAAAATTTTACAACGCAGCGGAATACCAATTTGGGTGTCACTTCATAGTTCATAAAAGCAAGTTACATAAAACGACCTCAAAAGAGACGTTTAATAAAATGTCACATTCGATTTGATAAATCAGAGTACAAAGGTCCCAACAATTTCTATTTAAAAGTTAAGTTACAAGAATTAAAACATGACACATATGTATATTTTAAAGATAAAAAGTTATCGAATGTGTAGAAAACAAGTCTTTCAATATTTGATATCCACGCGACTCCGATTGCTCCCAATGCTCAGCTAGCAAATAATACCTGAGAAAATACATGCTAAAAAGTCAACATAAAGTTGAGTGAATTCATAGAGTTTAATATGTAATCAGTTGAATACAAGTATAATTCATTATAAAAGACATATAACAAATACATGTCGGGAAATAAGATTTACAGCATTGAGCTCACGAAACCGAACCTTGACTATGTCTAAATGATGCCCCGCACAAGGGTAATCTTGCCAATTACCCTAAATTCTCAATATTATATGTCCGTTTTGTTGGAATTATTATATCATGACAATCATATTAATAAACCAAGTACATCAAAGTGAGCATGAGCGGAAGCAATTATAATAGATCGAATAACATGTAATTAATTAATCTTTAATTTAAATAGTAAACATACCGTAGTGATTCTAGCCCGAACAAGAATCAATGCAATCTTCCGGAACCAATGAACCCTAATTAGGGTTTAAAAGGATTATATGAATTACCCCTTACCGTTTTGTAATTCAATCCAAGAATCAAACAATAGTGTGTTTGATTCACGTTCTTGTACACACGTACTAATTCAAGAAAACGTTTATGCAAGTAATAACACAAAACCCTTTGTTGATGTATGAAAAACGAAACCCTTAGGGGTGTTCGGTTTTGGATCGACCAAAGACAAGAGAAGGAGAGCAAAACACCAAGTTGTGTGTGTACAAGTTATGAGAAAACTCTTAACCTTGGGTTTGCTTATATACTAGAGATTACTTGGAGCTCAAGGCACAAAGGAGGTGGGTTCCTCCTTGTGGCCGATCGGTTGGAAGCCCACATAGGGTGTTCCGGAACCTTCTTTTGTTTCCAAGTATTGTCTAGCAATTAGTTTCCTAATCTTCGTTTAATAATTAATTAGTCATTAATCAATAATACTAATTATTATTTAATTGTTTTGTGTTTAATAATTAATTATAACATATTATAAATAATTATTACATTTCCTCTTCATACGTATTGTGTGCAATCCCGTGATCTCAAGTTCGATCCTAACACACGACTATTATTATTTTGTCTATAAAACCAACAGCTCCCACTTAGACATATCATAATAGTGTGATCACATCGATTAGCGTCTTGCAACACGTCGATGCCTCTAGTACAACTTGAGTAAGGCTCCTGGAAAACCTTTTAATGATTTCTCATTATTATTATCCCTTTGCTTCTAATACTACGTTAATAAGGATATGGATCTAGGTCATTCCTTAATTAACCATTCTGTTTCTCGTTCTTTGAAATTGACAAGATTACCAAATCTTTTGAACCTTTCATAAAAGACCTTGGGCGTGGCCACGCAAACACCTTGACAACCCTACGAGGGGCCCAGCAGTATTAAACTCCAAAATTAATTTGAAGGAACAAATTCTTTATTGACTACAAGCAAAACACAAAAACTTTGTAACACTTCCGAAAACAACCCTTATTACTACCAATTACGTATAGCGTTAAGTTGTTTCACAAAAATGTACTACATTCATGACCGTTATCTTGCATCTCAAGTCTAAGGATAACTTCTTATGATTTACTTAATGACAAGATCCATAAAGTAACATCATATAGTTGGGATAAGTCCTATATTCAGTATCATCGAATATCATCTGAAATGGCATGACTACGCATCAATATACACTAAGTATATTATACCAACTTCATACTTGTCTTAATTTAATAATATTCCCATATTATTAACTGACAACGGACAATTTAGAATAACTCTTATTCATGGATTTAAACATGCAAAAATAGGACAACAATAATTAACAAATGGAAATAAACATACCAACATACTTTATTTCATTAAAATAAAAATTGTTTACAATATCCTTTATCCAAATACTAATCACAGTTATGCATGAAACTACTAGCTAATTTAAGTCCAATTCCATTGGCCAATTCATTAAGCTTCTCTTTCGCCAAAGCCTTAGTGAACGGATCAGCTAAGTTTTCATCTGTGTGAACCTTCAACAGATTTATTTCACCTTCGTCAACCTTTTCACGAACAAAGTGATACTTCCGTAGAAAATGTCTGGTGCCTCTCATGACTCCAGGTTCATTGGCAAATATGATTGCAGCAGAATTGTCACAATACATATCAATAGGTAATTCAATTGAAGGCATAACACCAAGCCCAGAAATGAATTTCCTAATCCAAACAGCCTCCATAGCAGCTTCCGAAGCAGCAATGTATTCAGCTTCTGTCGCAGACATCGCAATTGTACTCTGCTTCTTGCTCCTCCAATCTACAGCTCCTCCATTGATAACAAAGACATAACCCGTTTGAGACTTCGAATCATCTTTATTACTTTGAAAGGATGCATCACAGAAACCTGTAACACAAAGTTCTGTAGATGGATTTCCACCATATACCAAAAACATATCTTTTGTATTCCTCAAATACTTAAGAATATGTTTAACAGCAATCCAATGTTTCTCACCAGGATTCTGTTGAAATTGACTGGTAATATTTTGAGCAAACGCCACATCTGGCCTTGTGCACTTAACCGCATACATAATAGATCCTACAGCCGAAGCATAAGGAACATTACTCATGCGATCCACCTCTTCAGGTGTTGAAGCACAATACTCATTACATAAGCCATGTTTTACTTCCATCGGCAAATATCCTTTCTTGGAATTTTGCATATTGAATCTCTTCAATATTTTGTCAATGTAAGCACTTTGACTTAATCCAATTAACCGCCTTGATCTATCTCTATAGATTTTGATTCCCAGAATGTATGCAGCTTCTCCTAAATCTTTCATAGAAAAGCACTTTCCAAGATATGCCTTAACAGCTTGTAAACTTGGAATGTCTTTTCCCATAATCAATATGTCATCAACATATAGAATTAGGAAAGTTACATTATCACTCCCACTAGCTTTGTGATACACACATGGCTCATCAAGATTTTGAGTGAATCCAAACTTTTTAATTTCAGCATCAAACCTCTTGTTCCATTGTCGTGATGCTTGCTTTAATCCATAAATGGATCTCTTAAGCTTGCAAACACGCTTTGGAAATTTTGGATTTTCAAACCCTTCTGGTTGTGCCATATAGATGTCTTCATCTAGATAACCATTCAAGAAAGCGGTTTTTACATCCATTTGCCAAATTTCATAGTCATAGTACGCTGCTATAGCTATGAGTATTCTTATAGCTCTTATGTCTGCTACAGGAGAAAACGTCTCCTCGTAATCAATTCCAAAAGTTTGAGTAAAACCTTTAGCAACCAGACGAGCCTTATAAATGTGTGCATATCCATTCATGTCAGTCTTGATTTTGTAAAGCCACTTACTCCCAACTACCTTGGCACCAGGAGGCAAGTCAACTTCTTCCCAGACTTCATTGTCATGCATGGATTGTATTTCCCCATCCATAGCAGCTTTCCATTTAGCTTTTTGAGGGCTTTTAATGGCAGCTCTATAACTAGTAGGTTCATCAAGATCCCCTAGTGTATGCTGATCGACCTCTACATTAAGACATAGACGGTCAGGAGCTTTCACAGATCTCGCAGATCTGCGAATGGGAATTGCTTCAACTTCCGGTGGAGGACCCAGACTTTCCGGTTCTATAGGAAGTGTGCTAGTGTTTTCTGAAGGCAATGCATTATTTAGATCATCTTCTAAATCATATACTCTCCCACTGATTTCTTGAATGACAAATTCACTTTCAAGAAAATCACCATATCTTGCAACAAACACTTTGTTCTCAGGTGGGTAGTAAAAGTAGTAACCCATAGTTTCCTTAGGGTATCCTATGAAAATGCATTTTACAGATCTTTGTTGGAGTTTATCTTGTGAGTCACGTTTAACATACGCCTCACAACCCCAGACCTTTAAATAAGACAAGTTCGGAGCTTTTCCAGTCCATATCTCATATGGTGTCTTATCAACCTTCTTGGTGGGAACCATATTCAAAATACGAACAGCTGATTCAAGAGCATAATCCCAAAAAGACAAAGGAAGATTAGTAAGATTATACATTGATCGAACCATATCCAACAATGTACGATTCCTTCTCTCAGATACACCATTTTGTTGTGGAGTATATGGAGATGTGAGATTCTGGACAATTCCATTCTCAGTTAAGAAATCTTTAAAATCTTGACTAAGGTATTCACCACCTCGATCAGAACGAAGAGCTTTAATCTTCTTTCCCAATTGCAATTCTACTTCTGCTTTGAAAACTTTAAATGTTTCAAACACCTCATGTTTATGCTTAAGTAAATAAACATAACCATAACGGCTGAAATCATCCGTAAAAGTTAAGAAGTAGACAGCACCTCTCCTTGACACATGTCTAAGTGGTCCACACACATCCGTGTGTATTAAACCAAGTAGATCTGAAGCTCTTTCCATATTACTATGAAAAGGTTTCTTCGTCATCTTCCCAGAAATACAAGATTCGCATTTATCAAATGACTCATCATTGATATTACTCAAAAGCCCTTCACGTTGCAGCTTTTGCATGCGAGTCTTGCCTATATGGGCAAGTCTACAGTGCCAAAGGTAAGACGAATTCAAGTCATACTTCATTCTCTTACTTATGCTGTACATCGAATTATTATTATTGTTGGAAGTCACACAATTATTCATATCAATTTCAAACACACCACTCACAGCAACAGCATTAAAATAAAATACACCATTTAAAGAAACATAAATTTTATTGCCATCAATAGTATGAGAAAAACCAAGATCCAACAAGCATGAAAAGGAAACAACACCTCTAATTATAGAAGGTGCATAATGACAATTGTTTAAACAAAGTACTAAACCCGAAGGTAAAACTAAATTAAACATTCCTATGGCTTCAACTGCTGCTTGTGCTCCATTTCCCACATGCAGAAATTGCTCCCCATAAGCTAGTCTCCTTTCCTCTCTAAACCCCTGCAGTGTATTACAAATATTAATACCACATCCAGTATCATATACCCAAGAATTTATTTCACGAGATAAAGTAAATAATTCAATGACAAATAAGTTACCTGAAGTGCTGGCGCCCATGTGCCCAGTCTTCTTGACCTTATTGTTTCGCAAGTCATCGAGATAAAGAGGACAATTCCTCTTCCAATGGCCCATCACCTTGCAGTAATGGCATCCTTGATCCTTCTTTGGATTATTCTTGATAGTAGGGTTCTTCTTAGGTTGAGGTGGTTGATAAGCCATAACCTGCTTATTCTTATCATCCTTCTTCTTTCCTTTACCCTTCTTCTTGTTCGCATTTGGCTTGTTAATTCTACCCCCTTGTATTGCTAGTACTTGGGGCGTAGGAGCCTTTTGTGGTGTACCTTTCTCATAATCAATGAGCAGTGCGTGCAATTCACTTACAGTCTTCCCCACGCAATGCATATTGAAGTTCCTCACAAAACCACTAAATTCCTTATCAAGGGATCTATTGATTAAGTGCACAACCATATCATTGTCATAGGGTTTCCCAAGTGTTTGTAGTTGATCCATGTAACTTTTCATTTTCAACACATGAGCACTCACAGGTTCACCAGGACCTTGCTTACAACCATGGAGAGCTTCCATCAAATCGTAAATCTCTACATTTGTTGGTTTCTCATAAAGTTTCTTGAGTTCATCAATCATGTCCTTGGGAAAATACTCCTCAAACTGTCTTTGAAGAGCTGTGGACATTCCCCCTAACATCATTGCGGCCACATCAATATGTTCCTTGGTATCAAGATTCCATTTGGCCTTAGCAGCATCAGTTGCTGCTGCGCCTTCAGGTTCAGCAGGACAAGGCGTTTTCAAGATTTCGAGTTGACCAGTCACTCGCAGGACAATCCTTAGTGAACGGTACCAATCATTGAAATTTTCCGAGCCAGTCAATTTTTCTCGTTCAAAATAAGTTTTGAACACAGAACGTAAGTTGGTGTTATCAGTTTGAGCCATTTCTACAGATAAAGAAAGTTCAAAACATTAGTATTTTTGATAATACAATTTTTCAAGAAAATTAAAATACCCAAGGAAAATAAATCCATAGAATAATCTTGAAAAACTAGGATCCTCCATAAACATAGTTTCATCACATTCAGTTGATCTGCTAGTAATGAAAGTATAATATGAGGTAACTTGTCGTACAAGTAATTGGCATAACATTTGTCCAATTCCTAGATTTATGGGATTTACAATCACAAAACATTTGTATTGTAAGCATGTTTAGTCCCCATCTTAATGCCTTGAGTCAAGTCTCACTTCCTACTCAATTTAAGTCGTCTAACTTAAAAACTGTAAACTCACAAATCCATCACATCAGTTGATCTGCTAGCAATGAATTTATGAAATTTACCTCTCCATTGCAATCTCGCCAAGTCTCACTATGACGTAAATTACAACTTCAAGTGTTCTTAATTAGATGGCATTCAACTTAATTTTGTAAGGGTATTACTATTTTGATGTGATCAAAATAATGTATGAAGAAGCATGCATACAACTTCATAACATTGGTTTTTACAAAACAATTTTTATTACCAATTTGCTAAGAGTAAAATAACAAAGTTTTGATTGAGGTATCGGGTTCACCAATTAAAGAATAACCATCAATTATCGTCCACTATATCGTACTTTTGCATAAGCTCGAAAGCTTAGTGTTTCGGATAATCATTGTGGAATTGTGGATTATTCACCCTTAAGATGACAATGTACATGTAATGGTTGTTCGGTAAGTCTAATTTACACACAAACGAGCGTTAAGATAGAATGTTGTCTATCTAAGGCCACAATTTAATGCGTTGCCATCCTTATACCCATCTTATAGTGTGTAAACTTCAGTCGAGCCTATTTAACCATTACGTACAAAAACATCAATCAACCAATTCTTTGAAATTTTAACTCTTAAAAACCAAAACAATTTCGCCATTATTTAGTCCGTATTATTTTTTCTATTCAAAAAATTACCCTTTCGTTTAAATAAACATGTCTAACACAATAAATAAACAAAACAAGTAATAGACAATAAAAAAAATAAAACAACTAAATAAACACATATACATAATCATAACACTTAAATATGTATAAAACATGTAGCCACATGCAAATCTTATTAAAAAGTCCTATTAATAATCAAATCTAGGCGTATTACGTATTAATTCAATTAGGGCTTTCTTTTTCTTAGAAAAAGAGCCACATACATCGATAAATCGATTGCGTAAGCCAAAATTAAATAAATACCACATAGCACATAATTGATTACTTAATATTGGAGTCTTCCCCAATTCGACATCTATTAAAATTTACATGTTTTAATATAACTTAACCATTAATATATATAAGCAATTTAAACAATTTAAATCAATACAATAAAAATCCATGCAAACATGCACTTTTCATGGATTTAGCTTAACAATTAACACATTGCACCAAGATCGTTTACTAAAACGCATAAACAATTACATGACATCTTAGGGTTTCTAGTCAAATTTTATAAAAAAAAATAAAATCAAAACCCTAAAAACCCTTAGGTCAAATCGACCCAAATTAAGGTTAGGGATAAAAAACACAAACCCTAAAAAAACATGTAACTATACGAATCAAAAATCCAATTTTTATGCGTTGCGATAATTAATTACACATTATAACGGCTCTAGATGCCACTGTTGGAATTATTATATCATGACAATCATATTAATAAACCAAGTACATCAAAGTGAGCATGAGCGGAAGCAATTATAATAGATCGAATAACATGTAATTAATTAATCTTTAATTTAAATAGTAAACATACCGTAGTGATTCTAGCCCGAACAAGAATCAATGCAATCTTCCGGAACCAATGAACCCTAATTAGGGTTTAAAAGGATTATATGAATTACCCCTTACCGTTTTGTAATTCAATCCAAGAATCAAACAATAGTGTGTTTGATTCACGTTCTTGTACACACGTACTAATTCAAGAAAACGTTTATGCAAGTAATAACATAAAACCCTTTGTTGATGTATGAAAAACGAAACCCTTAGGGGTGTTCGGTTTTGGATCGACCAAAGACAAGAGAAGGAGAGCAAAACACCAAGTTGTGTGTGTACAAGTTATGAGAAAACTCTTAACCTTGGGTTTGCTTATATACTAGAGATTACTTGGAGCTCAAGGCACAAAGGAGGTGGGTTCCTCCTTGTGGCCGATCGGTTGGAAGCCCACATAGGGTGTTCCGGAACCTTCTTTTGTTTCCAAGTATTGTCTAGCAATTAGTTTCCTAATCTTCGTTTAATAATTAATTAGTCATTAATCAATAATACTAATTATTATTTAATTGTTTTGTGTTTAATAATTAATTATAACATATTATAAATAATTATTACATTTCCTCTTCATACGTATTGTGTGCAATCCCGTGATCTCAAGTTCGATCCTAACACACGACTATTATTATTTTGTCTATAAAACCAACACGTTTGACCCACAGATGTCAAATGAGCGCTACTCACCCGGACAGGCTTGTCAAGCCAAATATGCATATGTATAATACTAGCGTTCACACAAAATTAACGGTTCATGATGGGGACTTAAGCAAGAATACTCAATGTCAGATGTCCATAAATCATACAATCGGGTCTAGCATACCAAAAGCTACTTGTATTCAATTTGCAAAAACTAGCATGTATCCCCCTCGCGAGGTTTTTTTAAAACATTTAAATAAGTAAAGGCGAGGCTATGAACTCACCTTAGAGTGTAGCGAATAAAGTAATACAAGCGATGTCAAGAATTAAAGCACAATGAAATCAAATCCGGCACAACCTAATGAATATGTAGTTATCTCAGAATATGACACGCGGAAAGTAATCGATACGTATGAGTTTCAAAAGATGGAGCGTTTTAGTTTTCGTGGAATATTTGTATCATTGTTTGTAAAAAGTTTAGTATCATCGTTTGTGTGGTGGTCTGAAAGTTAAGACTCGAGTACCCATACCAAAGTATAAAACATACAGCACATGTACGAAAGGAAATAAACACATAAGGATCAAATAGCAGATAATTGCTAAGATGAGTTGATGGTTAAGTTAAAAATTATATAATGTACAAGCCTTTAAAAGAAAATAATATTCATTTCTAAATTACGACACGTATCCGAAGAATTTCTATTTTTAGAAAGTTTTTATTTTTAGAAGGTTTCTATTTTTAAAAGTTTCCATTTCTGGAAAGTTTAAAAATGTAGAATGTTAATATCGACACATAGTAGTGATCATTTCTCCGAAAACACTAGCTTGCCAAGGTTTTATCCAAACACTCCCCTTTATAAGTAATATATGTGTATATACGACTTGAACACGAACTTACCATTTTAAGACATCGCCAAACGCATCCTAACATTTATTAGTCATCTAATAATATTCGTTAAAGTTTCGAGAGCTCAAACGAACTCAAAGAAGCTCAAAAACTCATTTTACAACAAAAATCAGCAAGTATTTTATGACTTTTCAGAAATAATTTTCATCAAGTTTGACCTCACTTTTACCCTATCATCTAGCATTTTAAGACCAAGATTTCCCGAGTTTTTATGTAAAACATCAAACTAAGCAACTTTCATGTTTTAACGGAAGGCTGGTTCGGACCAGAAAAAGCTCAAAACCTTGCTTAAAAACTGTATCAGCTCACTTTTATAAAACAAGTGCTGTCATTTTTAAAAGAAAAATGTAGAACTGATTTTAATCAAAATCACCCTCACTTTCGCACTTTCACACCCCAATTCCTCGCGGAAGACTAAAAACGTCGTTTCGGACAACTTTCGTGTTTTGGCCGAAGGCCGAAACGGGTCAGAAGGTGTCCGAAACAACCCATTTCAGTTCTGCCAGAAATTACCCATTTTCAAAAGTCCAGAATTTACATATAAGAATTTTTCCCAATTTTGAATCGCCATAAAAACTTCGTTTTTAAGAGTTACGGGGCGATCCTTATATCAAAACGATCGACTTGACAAGTACTAACATAATTTGAAGCATAAACTGTATAAAAACATATTTACGACCCCAAAACACGTACTTCTAATTTTCTGCATTAATTAATATATATCGAAACTTATCCAAACGCCAATTTCATCTCACCAAAACTTCACTACGCACCTATACTAGCCTATCTTCGCCATCTAACCACCTTTACTCAATCAAAACCATATAAGCCGAAACACAAAAATAAGCTGAAAAAATAATTTTGAACCAAACGAACCCCCTGCTGTCCCGTTTTGTACCAAGACTAAACACCACTAAATAAGCTACTAACTTAATAAAATAATCACATAAGCTTATCAATCAGCCACGAAAAATTAAGCACATCGAGTAAAAACAATAATAACCACAAACCACGATTCTTACGATGATACTCTTGTTTATAAAACAAATTTCTAATCCATTCAAACTATATGAGATAAAAATAATAAGCTTAGCTTAGTGGGTTTTCGACATACCATACGAGATAGAGAAGAAGGTGTAGAGATATGGTGGTGAGGCTGTGGTGGTGGTTCTCGATCCAGAAACAAACCCAAACGAAAAACCTAAATGTGCCCCTCACTTTTAAACCCGTAGCAACAACCCTTGGTCTCCTCCTTGTCTCCTTGATGATGGCGGCGTACGGCAGTGGTGATGGAGATGGCGAGGTGATGGTGGTTGCTGTGTTACCAGAGAGAGAGAGAAGAGGGGATGGTATTTCTTTTTCTTGTTTTGATACAAATGAAAAGAAGAAATAGATATATAAACCTGGTGGGTGTGTCGATATAAACAAGAAAAGGGTGATGTATTTATTTTGTTAATTTTTAAGGTATCACGGGTATGCATGGTCCGTAAAAATACAAAAGAAACCCGAAAATTTGCGTTTATAGAAAACGTTTTTATAAAATAAGAAATAACTTATTTTATTATGTTTATTAAAATAATTTATGATAATTAAATATAAAATTAATTATTATCGTGTCGGTACGCGCTGTGTGTAGTTTTTCACTTTTTGCGAGATAATTTATCGTTTTCAAATCAAATGAGTTAAAAAAAAGTTTGAAAATGAAGTATGAGTAATAATGATTATAATTTATTATAAAATAAGTCCGGAAAATTATGGGTGCGTGTCACGACGTACGCGGTTAAACTCTATCGGTAAATCTAATTTACTTAAAATAAGATAATTAAGAATTGTAAATAATAAGATAATGACATGAAATTTTTGAAATGTCATAGCACGTACCCCTTAACAGAGCGACGTCCCGGCGCTCAATTCTTCTTAATCATTTTTGGTCTTTTTAAAGATTTTTGGGATGGAAGCATGTATAAAAACCATGTTGAAACTCGGGTTTATGGTTGTGATTGTAGAATGTCTATTTTCAAATTTTTTTAAGAATCATTAGTTGAAACGAAGTTTAAATCAGTCATATCCACAAGACATGATTAAAATATGATTTATAAAAAAAAGTGTAATTTGAAATATAGGGCATGGTGTTATTATAAATATAGGTTATGATTTTTACAAAAGAGGGTGGTTAGAACCGACTATTTAACTTAAGAAGGTCATTTTGGTAATTTAAACACTTGTGAAATATTTGTAAAATTTTTATAAAGATGTATAAAAATTTTATAGAAGCCCATGGAGGTGTTTAATGCATTTTGTGCTCGGTATTTTGACAAAGTAAAAAGGTAGCAACGAAGATAGAATAAGTGATAGAAATCACATAATGTGTAAACAATGGTATGAGGGAACAAATTGAATGTCGTGAGAGTCCTTAAAGGAAATGATAGAATAAAAGTGTTGGCGATAAGACAATAGGAGATAAGGAATTTATCAAGTTGTCAATTCGTGAAAACGGATAATAGTACATTACAATTAGCTTATCAAGCTCGCGGCGGTCGATACAAAATCGGAAAAATCCACATAATAAATTATAAGTCGAGAGGAGTTCATAGCCCAAAGAATGGTTCGTACGCATACTATGGTGGATACACATAAGCCCACTCATTCATAACTCGTCACTTACATAAAGAGGCGTCCCAATCCATGTAAGTAAAAATTTATGAATTTATGGTTCGGTGGTTTATAATTTCCTTATTCAAATAAAGACGCGTCCCAATTTATTTCAATAAGATGATTATAAATCATCCTACTTAAGTATGTCCGGCACAAAACAAGATACACAATAAGATCAAGTGTTACAATAAATAAAAGGATGTCTAACTAACGACGTGATTCATCAAAATCATGAGAAGTAACGAGAATAATAATATGACATTAGTCAATCGCATTCGCAAAGGTAAGTGCCAAAGGATAGCACGATCCGGGATGACAAGTTAAGGTCATACTCCCATCAATTGGAAGATTTCAAAACAATGGATAACGAAAACAACATACTGGATTCAAAGGCATGAGAAGAATGTTCACACTCAAAGGTGAACAATAAAATAACTAGTAGAATTGACAAAGTACACCGAATGTCAATATCATCAAAAGGAAATAGAGTAAAGTAGCGAAAATGTTTCATAGATCACTGCATCGTTCATAAGAGGTTAAAGTAAACGAATTCATTAATACATGTAATAGTACTACACACATGTGTAACGATTTGAGAAGAGAGTAACACATATATGTACGGGTATCCTCATACAATAATAGTATCGATGTCCGATGGAGAAAATAAGAAAACACGAAGTACACGATAATCGGAGAGGTCAGCGTATAAATAACCGACCGCTATAAAGTAAATAGTATGACATCATAAGATAGGCATGAGAGAGCGAAATAATGACTAGGGGATTTATTCATTAGTCATATAATAGAAGTAAATATGAAAGTAAAGAAAAGATAGAGATAGAGAGATCAAACCACAACACACGATATTTATAGTGGTTCTTCTACGAAGGACCTCTTCTCCCTACTCCACTCCTCGAGTCACCTACTCGAGAATTTTCTTCACTATGTCAACAAACTCCCTTTTTGGCGGATAAACCTTACACAACTTTCGCTTACACCAATTAACGACACTAAGCTAGATGTCGAGTTCTAATAGTAGTTAGAACCAATCTCACACCACTACACGCCTTCTTCACAACTTATACACACCACTACTTCACGACTATACACTACTTCTACTTCACACCACAACTTCTTCAAGACTAGATTTACAAACCCACCTAGATCTATCAATTACAATCACTACACAACTTTACAATAAATACAAGCTACACAACTAATCTTCAATACTTCTTGATTTGAGATTAAAGGAGTATTATTCTCTTTCACTTTGAATAATGAGGGATTAGATCACTTGAAACAAAAACTAATATGTTTATGATCAAAGGATTTAGAAAGGTGATACGTGGGAATCGCACCAGGCTTTACCTCTCGATGGATCTCGAGAAGCTTACAACCCCCACCAGGCAGTGTACCTAATCGTTGTAGTATAGTATAGTGACAAGTACCGGGGGATTGATCGTTCAACTCAGGAATAGTGTCGCTAGGATTAGAAAGCCTAAAAACTAGGTCTAGAGGTGAAGGATGATTCTTTTTGTATTTTTTTTATATTTTATAAAGCAAGTAAAATTCTAGGTTTTTGGAAGAGTGGGCGGAATTAGTTGCTAATCAACTAACCCAATAACTAAGATGCAATCAAAATAAAATAACAAAAATGAAATGAAATCTAATTAAACTAGTGGTCTGAACAATAATAGGGAGAGTTGTGTTTACTTAGGTTTCATTACTCTCTAGATATCTTTTACAGGTTGATAGTTTGTTACAATTGCATGGATGACGGGTCGTATTCCTTAATACTAGTCGTAGGGCCGTGTACAATATTCCCTAACTCTATAGGATCCTACTTCACTCCTATGTCGAGCCGTTAGAAGCTCCTAACATGAAATCATTAGAATTCTCCTACGCATTAAATACAACCAAAAATCATAGTACACCTCTGATCATGTTTCTTAAGACGTTCAAGCATGTCACCAATGGAAGTCTGCCAGTTTTCTTAAGCCTAACATCGAATACAATCATCCGTAACAACTATAAACAAACAATCAACCCGTAATTAACATCTAGGTTTCACTATATTTAAGCAAACACACAAGAGATCTAGCCAAGCATGTTAAATTCAAGACAAGTGTAAGATAAATTCAAACAACACATAGACATATTGAATGAATTGAAAGAGTACTTATCTCAATTGAACATGAAAGGTTTCAAAGGGTAAAAACCCTTGAAAAAGCTGTAATATTCGGACTAGGGTTTCTCTCCAAAGTTACACCCTACTTGTTCCTCTCTATTGAATGAAAATTGCAAAACTATATATAGATTTTACAGGGTGACATCGTCAAGAAGGAAATTCTGACGCCGTCAACTCGCCGCTCATAATGAAATCGGATTGCCTAGATCCACTTTTGACACCGTCATGTGCAATTCTACTTTGGGCCGTCACTCTTATTTGGACCATGACGGCCTATGGTGACGCCGTCGTGTCCATAGTACAAAACTCTTCTGGATCGTTACGGACTCTATCCACTTCCACCTCTTGTATTACTCTTGATGCCGTCATTTGAGAACTCTTGACGCCGTCAGGTACTGTTCCCAGCAAGGAAAATTAAGACTTTGCCATTTTCTTCACTTTTATGCTCCAAAAACATCCAAAATGCTTCCTTTTCTTGATTTCACTCCAAAAGTACCTAAAATGACAAAAGGAACGATTTAGGGCAATATTTGATCAAATAAATTCGAATTCGGGCTTAAATGACCCCCTAAAAATGGTTCATTTTTCGCCTCATCAAAATGTGTTTTGAGAGAATTAGAACAGAAAGTTTTAGTGCAAAAGGTGTGGAAAAAAATCAGATTTGAACCAGTATTTACAGGCAAAGAATTCTGACACAGGAGCGTATGCCGGCCCCCTTAATTGTGTGTCGGCCCCCTTAAAATTAAGGGGGCCGCCCACTGTAACGGCCTGATTTCTTTGTCTTTTCTGGGGAAAGTTTTTTTGGTAAAAATTTAACTGAATTTGGTTAAAATTTTGAATTCATATATTTATTATGAAATAAACATTTTTCTTTAATTACCAAAAGTGTTTTTCTTAAATATATAAAATGTTTATAAAATTTTATATAATTTGTAATTAGTAAATAAACTTTCCTTTGATCATAAAATGTATTAGGCACTTGTTTATTTATACCTTAAGTGAATTATTTGGATATAATGATATTTTGTCACTAAATACTTATTTACGTAATGATTTTACGTTTAATGATTTTATATTTTGTGATTGTCAAAACATAGGGATATGGAAAAATATTAATAACGTTTTTATGCATTATTTATATCAACAGTATTTATTGATCAGTTAATTAATTGACTACATTAAATAACATTAATGTGGTTTATATATATATATATATATATATATATATATATATATATATATACACACACACACACACACATTATATATAACAAGAGACGTTTGACCATTTAATGCCAAATAAGCACGGTCAATGCCCAGTCATCAGTTTTTTAGTGTCATGTCATTCGAACATGTGTCTTTTACATGGTGTGCAAACATCTCAACCAAGCACCTCAACCAATGGAGCAAAGTCATCAGTTGTGACACATAATGCAAACTAAAATTGATATCCAGGAAACTTATTAAAGGCATTAAAAAATTATATTTGTTTTTGAAAACACAATATTATGTTTACTAAACTTGTGGAACACAAGCTGTGATTATCCCATCTAACAAAAAAACTACAAAACCCTAATATCATTCTTATCAAACCGTTTTCTCAAAACCCTAACATCATTGATACAATTTATTACATCATGTAAATCAAATGTGCTGATTTGATTCTGTGACAAACTTGTTATTGTATAGCAAATCTATATGTTTACTATTATATTTGTTTGTCAATTTTTTAATTATTTTTAGTATCGTTGGGTGCAGGATGGATGAGATAGGAAGGGTCAGAAGGTAATCGGGAGTTCATGTATTACGGTTCGAGGAGTTATTGCAAGTAGAGATCAATATATGAAGCTGCTAATATTCCTTTTTAGTTTCTCCAACTACAAGATAAGTTCTATGGTTAAATCATACTCTTATGCAGGGTTTGTGTTTAATAGGAACATCTGGATTGCTGGTCTATTGGGGATAGTAAATTGTAGGTTTAATAGTAAGTAGTAACTATCAACAGCCTCATTTGATGTACCAAGGTATGTTGATGTAGGTAGTTCTATATGTATGAATATGGGCACTGTTCTCAGCAAACAAGACTATTCCCTGTATTAACTGTTAACATTTTGTTACTGCTGCAGGCGTTCTTAAGGACACACAAAACACTCTCATAAGTTTGCACAAGGACGCTGACATATTTTGAGCTATAGACATCACACGAGTCTTATTCGTGGTAATTTTTTTCCCTGCACTTTAACATTAATTATCAGTTACGTAACACAGATACCTATTCATAGCGACCTAATGTATTGGCTTTTCTTAACTTGGGTGATTATAATTTGCAAACAGATGGAGCAGCTCACATCCTTCATGCCCAGGTAATTTTGAGTATCACTATTTTATGCAGAAATACCATTAGGTTATATATATTTAGGATCAAGCTGCGACAAGGTCCCTTAAATTTTTTCAGGTAAAATCTTATTCAAAAACAAAAAACCATGAGTTCAAAAATAAGCCATTATGTTTGAAAATGTTGTTTTTCAACAATAAGTCTCAGCCATAAATTTGTATCTACTTTAGTTTTCAGCAGTGCGAAATCTTTGATATTGAATTTGAATCCTAAGAACGTTCGTAGAAATATAGGCCATCAACTGTGAAAAATCTAATTTACACAAAAAATCTCCAAAAATTATATAGCACATATATAGAACTAACTTTGATTTCACTGTCATAAATCGAGGTTTTTGTGTGTGCTATATGCTATCATAAATGGGGTGTTCGGTGAAGCTTCTTCCAGAACTCACAGTTGTGCTTCTGTGACTTTATGCTTTACATATTTCATACACGAGACTTGCTAGGTTTCCAAATTATAGGTTGTATAAATTGTTCATTGTTCATAAAAAAATATATTAAAAAAAAACATGCGTTGAAGCTTAGAATTGGCAGCCCCAATATTAAAAAATATCCGATGTTGAAATATATTAAAAAAGTATAGCATCGGCAGGTTGCAAGCTATTAAAAAAGTATATTGTTAGCATCGACTACCCCTGGGTCTGCTACATTTCAAAGCTTAATTTTTTCTCTGTCATGTGAATGCAAACTAATGTTATCTATTGGAATTTGGTTATTTGCCTATGTAAATGATTGTAATAATAGGATGCATGATAAGATTGCACGCCTGGAACTCAGTCTAGAGCATAAGCACTTTATCAACGGTTTTGCTGCTCATGTTTCTCTGGAGTAGGTCAACGTTATTTCCTTTCTTAAATTAACTAAAAATATGATGTTAAGCATAAATCGTATACTTTTGCAATTATTTTTTCTTATAAATGTTAATATCTTAGTAGGCAGAGATGTTTAGGCGGACCCTAGGTGTGAAATCAGTCGACCAAGATTGTAAGGTGAGAAAACTCACTACACACACTCCATAATTTTTGGGGCTTCCAACCGGAGTATAGCTCACAGGAGACAGATTTGATAGAGCTGGAGAGGAAATTAGGATTGGACTTATGGATTCGGGTATTTATGCAAACCATCCAAGCTTCTAAAATCAAAATGCTGAACCATACGGTCCTCTTCCTAAATATAGAGTCAAATGTGAGTTGACCCAGCTACGAAAAAAAGTTTTTGCAATGGAAAGATTGTTGGTGCTCAACACTTTGCAGCAGCTGCTACAGCTACTGGTGTGTTTAATCCTTCTGTTGATTTTGCTTCTCCCCTGGATGGCGACGGTCATGGAAGGTATGTGCACAATTTTCAGTATTTTAAGCTCAAATATTTCTGTTCTAATTAAGAAAAGTCTTACACTTTGAGTTTTGAGGTCAAACTGATTACTTTGGTTGGATTGTATGACAATCACATTGCTGGAATTGCTGCCGGAAACAATGGGATTCCTGTGCAAGTGTAAAGATATGAATTTGGAAAAGCAAGTGGAATGGCTCCCCGTGCAAGGTGAATTTTGCCCTTCCTAATACATTTTATAACATAATCTTTATTGACTTTTATGTGCTGAGCACTTATATTTTTGTAAATAATTACTGTTTACAAGGCACTCTATCGGGAGTTTGGGGGATCTGTTGCTGATGTTGTTGCTGCCATTGATCAGGTTTGTAAACATTAATCATGACCGTTAAAACATGTCAGAAATTTTGTCTTTAAAAAATGCCAAAAATAATGTCTTTATATATGTCGTAATATGATGAGGCGAAAAATGAACCACTTTTGGGGGGTCATTTAAGCCCGGAATTGAATTTATTTGATCAAATATTGCCCTAAATCGTTCCTTTTGTGATTTTAGGTACTTTGGGAGAGAAATCTGGAAAAGGAAGCAATTCGGACGTTTTTGGAGCATAAAAGTGAAGAAAACGCTAAAGACTTAATTTTCCTTGCTGGGAACAGTAGGTGATGGCGTCAAGAGCAACATTTTGACGGCGTCAAGAGTAATTTTCATGACGGCCCAATACAGAAATGAAGGCGTCAGAAGGAAGAGCGTCAAGAGTAAAATACGTGACGGCCTGGAAAAAGTTATAACGTGACGGCGTCAGAAGTAGATCAAGGCAGTCCGAGAATTCTTTTGGCGGCGAGATGACGGCGTCACCAACTTGGTCTTGACGCCGTCAGCCTCAATTTCCTATATATAGTTTTCTAATTTTCATTCATAAAAGGAGAGAAGTTTTGGAGAAACCCTAGGGCCGAACCTAGTACGAATTTTACAGGTTTTTCAAGGGTTTTCAGCCCTTGAACCCTTTCATGTGTAATTGAGATAAGTGTTCTTCTAATTCAATCAATATGTCTATGTGTTGGTTGTCTATATCTTGTTCTTGTCTTACTTCCATCATGCTAGGCTAGATCTATCTTGTGTTTGCTTAGATCTAATGAAACCTAGATGTTAATTATGTGTTGATTACTTGCTTATGGTTGTATTGGTTGAATGATTTCGATGTTAGGCTTAAGAAAACTGGCAGATCTCCAAATGGTAACATGCTTGAACGTCTTAGGAAACATGAACTGACGTGCACTAGGTTTTATTGGTTTTATTTAATGCATGAGTAAATTCTAATGATCCCATGTTAGGAGCTTCTTAGCCGGCTCGACATAGTAGTGAAGTAGGCACTCATAGGATTGGGGAATTAAGTGCGCCACCCCATAAATGATATTAAGGAATACAATCCGTCATCCACGAAACTAGAACAAGTAATTAACGTGTAAAAGATATCTAGGGAGTAGTGAAATCTAAGTAAACACAATTTCTCCACTTATTGCTCACAACCTTAGTTAATTTAGTTTATTTTCATTTCTAGTATTTTATTTTGATTGCATCTTTTGTATTGGGTTAGTTGACTAGCAACTAATTCCGCCCAAATCCTTAAAACCCGAGATTTTTACTTGCTTTTGATGAGTGCTCAAACACTCATCGTTTTTGATATATTTAAACTGCCAAAACGCACAAAAACAATCAAAAAGATATCAAAATACTTAAATTATCCCAGGGATTGTGTTTTATGTGTTTTAAAAGCAAAATGTGCAAAAACAAAGAAAAAACGTACAAAGTTTGCAGTATTGGCAGTTTCAGTCCCCCAAGTTTCAAAACTTGTCAATTTTAGTCCCTATGCAATTATTTTGAAAGGAAAAGTCTCCCCAAGGTTTTAAAAGTCAAAAATCATAAATATTACACTTGGGTTGCAAGTTTTCCAAAATTACAAGTTTGGTCCCTGAGATTTCAAATTTGGCAAAACAAGTCCCTGGGAATTTTGAAAATTGGAAAATTACAAAAATGGTTTTGGATCTTTGGAATATTGGCATAATTGGTCCTTGGAATAAAAATTGGAAAGTTACAATATTTGTCCTTGAAGTTTGATAGAATTGCAAAAATGGTCCTTGATTCCTAAACAAGCCAAACCGGACCCTTTGTTAAATATCAAAACCCAAAACCAAAATCCCACCCAAGCCTTGGTCTGATCCAGCAACAACCCAAGCCCAATCCACAATTACCCGGCCCACCTCCTAACCGTTTTAAATAACCCCCGGTCAAACTTTGCGTTGACCCGTCTTCTCCCCCAACAATCCAACGCAAAACCAGGGCATACATCCCCCCCTCCTCACCTTTTCACCAACCAAGCCCCCCACAATAAATTCTCCTCACCTAACTAACCCACCACCATAAATGCCCTCACCAACACCCACCAATACCACTCATTTTTACCCCGACATAGTTTTGGCGCCAAAATGCAAATCAAAGGCTAGGATCAATCAAAACCTAATTGAACGATGGGGATTTGGTCAGAGGGTCAGCACAAAGACATTGGGTCCCTCAGAATTCAAAAAGAGCCATGTGGAAGACTTAGGGCTTGTGTTTTAGGTCGTTATATATAGTTAAGCTCATATGAGCTTTGTTAGTGTGTAATTTCTTAGTTTTTATGTATTTTCAGTTTAGTTTTAATGTATTGCAACTCTTTTTATTAATGAAAGTCTAGTTTAAAGGTTACTTCTCATTTTCACTTTTCAAAGTTCCATGTAAGATTGCAAGTTCTAATCAAAAGCTTCTAATTTGTGTTTAGTGTATTCACAAGCTATAATAAACTCAGAAACAAGGTTTCAATACCTTGACAAACTTGTGTGAACAACTCTTAATTCAGTTTTAAATATTTACTAAAAAACTAAGAAAAATCAAAAATAAATAAAAGTTTGGTGATCACATACTGAATGAGCATGGAGCACAGTGAATCAAGGATGGCTGTGGGTTAGGTACCTCATGGGAGGGCATAGGAATGGTTAACTTGGTTCCTTGGATCTTTATCAGTTGGCTTGGAAGGCTTTGTAAGCTAAAATTCTTTCATCTTTAGTGTTAAGTAACTTTAACTGTTTATTTAAGTTTATTTTAGTTAAATATTAGCATTTAGATCAGTAGTAATCATTTGTTTATGTTTTATGTTTGTTTAAGTTAAAATCTCTTCAATAACTAAGTTTAAAGGGGTGTTTGGTTCTAGGGTGTTTGACCTGTTCTACTATTTTATTGGTGCATATCTGTGTCTCAACTAGTTGTGTAGGTGTATAAAGGCTCAGGGAAACTTTTAATTTGGTCACAAACTCACCCAAAGGTCAAAACTCAAGTAATCACTCACCACAGTCAACTGTGGTGAGTTTTGAAGGCCATAACTCATCAAATCTTTAAATAAGTTGTTCATTTACTTAAATTAGTTTCAATATACCCTAACTAAATAAGTTTGATCATAAAAATCAGCTGTCTAAGTTCCCAAAAGTCAAATCTCACCATTTCTCAAAAAAGTCAAAACTGCATACTCAGATTTTCATCAAAATGGGGTGATTTTTCATGATTTTTGTACTGTGATTGAGCTCTTGAAAATTGGTGTGTGTTATCTCTACCAGTAGTACTTTTGATTTCCATCTTTGTTGCATTTTTGTGATTTTTTCTAAGGGACCAAATTGCCCTTTGAATTGGACTGCAGGGCAAGGACTTGCCCTGTATCAGCAGACCAACTCCATCACCCCACCTTTGGTGGTGTTTTGTGATTGACCCAGTGGGTCACACAGTCCCTATCTTGCATCATTCAACCCCCCTCCTACCCAGGATCAAGGGTTGACCCTTTATTTGACCTAAAGATCAGTGGACCCTACTTTGTTTGACCCCAAAACCTTGTCCCAAATCTGATTCAGAAACAAGTGAGTAAATTGCTTATTTGTGCTTTTTGGCTTATTGAAGCCACAAGTTTGGCTTATTCTTGCTTATTATAGTGTAACAAACTCAGAGAAACCAAAATCAATCATTGTGGACCCCACTCCTCACCATTTGAGCTAAAAATAATCCACAGTCAACAAAAGTCAACTATGGGTGTAATAAGCACTTCAAGTGCTTATTCCTTGGGTTAAAATAAAAGTGTCTTTGTTAAAAGTAGTTGTTTTTAGTTTATAATTAGTTTAGAAAAATAAAAATTCCAAAAAACCAACTTTAAAATTAGTGATAGCTTCTATTTAATAGGATTTATCGATTTATTTTTCTTTTTAATTTATTTCTAAGTAATATATCACTTTTATATTTTTAGAAATTATATTTTAGGTTAAAATAATTTTACAAATTTTTCCAGATTTTTATTTTATCTTTTAGTGATATTTCTAATTAATTTTAGTTTAATTTAGTTTTAATTCATATTAATCAATTAAATAGCATAATTAGTTTTTATATAGTATAACATAGTTTTTATAATTTTTCTAGCTTCTATTTTAGTTAATACATTTTTATAAATTTTTCTACAATTTTTACTGTTCATTTTCTATTTTTTATAATATAATTAGTTTAATTAGAAATTAATAAGTAATTAGGTTATTAATTAGTGAATTAGTTTAAATATACATAAAATAAACTTTTTATAATTTTTTAGGATTCCTATGATGGTTAATTAGATTTATAAAATTTTTCTTAATTTTCTAAGCCTTTTTAGTATTTTTAGTAATTCTAATTAATTTAATTAGTAATAAATAGATAATTAGTAATTAATCAATAATAAATAATTAAATAAGTGTAAAAATAGTTTTTAATTTTCTTAAAATTTTCTTTAATTAATAGGATTGTAAAAATACCAATTTTACACTTTTAACCCTCCCAGTCCATCAGTTGTACTTTTTTGTTTTGTTCGTCTGTATACGTTTTTTAATTAAAACGTACGTTTTTAGGTTTTAGCTCAAATTTTCGTAATCCAAATTCCCGTAATCAATCACATAGCTTTCCTAAGCTATATTTGTTAATAATTTCCAAATAATTTTGATCATAACCCTTTTCTGTGAATAACACCCGATTACGAATACGCTAAAGTCACATTTCACACCTCAACGGGATTTAACGACCCGTGATACATTATATTACCCGGAGTATTGATCTAGGCTATTTGACTTAGTTGATCATTCTTTGGTTAATTTAAGTTAGGTGGTTTGGTATCAATCAGCTTTCTAAAAAATTATAAAAATACAAAAATAATCATCTCTCATCTCTAGAACTAGTATTTAGGTTTTCTAATCCTAGCGACACTATTCCTAGCTGAACGATCAATCCCCCGGTACTTGTCACTATACTATACTACAACGATCAGGTACACTGCCTGGTAAGGGTTGTAAGCTTCTCAAGATCCCTTGAGAGGTAAAGCCTGGTGCGATTCCCACGTATCATAATATGTGTTAACATGCAAAGCGGATGTGCATTCCATGGACTTCGTTCCGAAGATCCAAACCAACATCTTAAGGACTTCCTTAAAATCGTAGACTCCATAGACCTAGATGTTGAAACTAGAGAGACAACCCGATTACGCCTATTCCAATTCTCTCTACGGGATCAAGCTAGTCAATGGCTTGAGCGTTTACCCGCGGGATCCATCACCACATGGGATGATCTCACCACTCGTTTCCTTGCTCAATTTTTCCCACCGGGAAGAACTACTAAGCTTAGAAATGACATCTTGATGTTCCAACAACGTCAAAATAAACTCTTTATGAAGCATGGACTCATTTCAAGGACTTACTCCAAAAAGTCCCTCATCATGGCATAGATCTTTGGCTCCAAGTCCAAATCTTTTATGACCATATCGATCTCTCCACGAGGCGAGCCATTGACCAATCGGCCGGTGGTAAGCTACGTGATCTAAGTGCGGAACAATCATGGGAACTCATAGAAGATCTTGCTCTCTATGACAACGAAAGTTGGAATGATCCCCGTGATTTGAACAAAACGGTCAAGGTAATATCTTTACCTTCGAACAACTCTAGCACTCCCGACCGTAGGATCATGGAACTTGAGGACCAAGTCAAGTTTCTCATGAAATCCTACGAAGATCCTAAGCCTTCAAGCCAAGTGAACAAAATCACTTCTTCATGCGAATTATGTAGTGGTCCCCATGACACTCGTGATTGTGTGGAACTCCCCGGAACAGCTTTTGCGGACTACGCATCCACGCGTACCGACGTAGCGGGAGATAAGTGGTACACTTTCAAGCCCGAGCCAAACCCTTACGGTGATTCATACAATCCCTCTTGGAAAAATCACCCAAACCTTAGGTGGAAACAAAATCAACCCAAATCTTCCAACCCGCCTAACCGTTACCAACCAAACGGTCCACCCTCCAACCGTACTTTCAACAACAATCCTTCTAACAACTATGGTAGTACCAACAATCTTGAAGGATTGATGTCTAAGTTCATGGCATCTCAAGAAGCTCGCATAGCTAGGTTTGAAACCGAATTCAACCAACAACAAACGGAGATGACCAACAAGATTGACAACTTGTTGAAAGCCCTCAACAACCAAGCATTAACTACACCTAGGAAGGACACTAGGGAAACCAATAACGGAATCCAAATTAAGGACCCCTCATCATCTAAACATGTCCACTTTGTCAATGTTGTCACCACTAAGCCAATAGATAAGGAGATAGAAGAAAGTGACAAGGATGAAGTTGGAATAGAAACCGAAACTAGGGATGAAAGTAGGGAAGTTGAGGTTAATAAGGAAAAGGAGTTAGAGGAAGTAGAAACTATAGAGAAATATTTTGATAAGTTGCTCACCAAGGAAGAACGGGAATACCATAAGGATTTATTCGATAGTCCCGAGAGACCATATATCCTTGGCACACCCCTTATCAAAATGGGAGACCCCTCTATCATTAACATACCGTGCAATATCGGGCACATGCATATATGGAAAGCTTACATCGATCCTAGATCTCCTGTTAACATCATGACTAGGAGTTATTACATTTGGGTAATGAAGAAACAACTTGCTTTTAGGATGATACCCAATACGAATCTGATAAATAATTTTGCAGGAAGAGTGAAGGGATTACATGTGATTATAGGCAATCTCACTTATGAGATCGATTTTATGATAGTGGAAGACACTCGTCCGGTGATAGATGCTTGCCTAAGCCAAATAATATTCGGAAAACCATTTGTTGAGGCCACTAGGATGAGTTATGATCCGACTTTAGGGATAGTTAGATTTAAGGAAGAAAATGATGAGGTTGCCTACCAAATGCCCTACAAGATTGAGCAATACCGCCTCCTCTCTGATTTAGAAAAGGAACACAAGCAAGCGGCTTATTATAGGAATGATGAGGATAGACGTAGAGGAGTAGAGTATGTGAAAAATAGGATGCTTGGTTTCTACAAAGAGTGCTTGTAACTAGGTCCGAAATACAAAACTGGTTTAGAAGACGACCTAGAGAGTGAAACCAACAATGAGGTCACGTAGTAACCCATGACCTTGAGTCTAGCTACAAGACTCGTAAATAAAGAAAAGCGCTTCTTGGGAGGCAACCCATGCTTTGTGTGATTTTATTTTGTTTGTTTGTTATTTGCTTCCGTATGCATGTTTTATTTTTATTGTTGGTAGATCATGTTTCTCAACTAAATAGTGGAAATACTTTACTTTGTTGTTTTGGCCTAGTCTTAACTCCACCTAAAAGTATTTTTGCAAAAGATAAGTGTAAGAGGAAACCCCAAATATGTTTTTAAGAAACAAACCTATCATGATTCTCCACAATATTAAGTGAACATGTATATTCGTATTTGTTAGAGTCAAATGCTTGTATTGAGTCATAATGAAGTTTTGCAGGATTTTCCAGGAAGTAGGACCAAGTTTTTCTAGAAATTTTCCAGAAACTTAACATAAGAATTTCTGCAGGTCACTTCTGACGGCGTCACGAGTTAACTCTTGACGGCGTCACGTGTAAAAATCTGGAAATTTTACCGGTTTTGTTTTTCTAACGGAGTCTTACGGTTTTTGTGAATTATTAAGTTTTATAATCTCCAGGAAATCTGCAAACTTCATTCCACAAGCATTATATCTTATTTTGTTTTCTAGGATTTAGTAACTTAGGTAGGTTGCCGCCGATTTTATGCGAGGTTGCCTTGTTTGTTTTCTCAGGATTTACAGGTTATGTATGACAAGAAGATGATTATTATTCTGGAAGGGAAGCTTTGATTGTTCATTTTCTTGGAGGAAGATTTAACCTGGTCACCTTATTATCCATACCGAGCGAATCAGGGGAGTATTTGATTTCATTCTTTTTACTTTTTCACTTTTACATTCTTTACTTGAACATTGGGGACAATGTTCATCTTAAGTGTAAGGGGAGGGTAAAATGATGATACCTTACATGTACACTTTCACTTGAGTTTGTTTGTTTGATGGTAGGTGTGTAATAAAACTATGAGAAATACTTGTTAGTGTAATTTTAGCACCAAATTTAAAATTTTTTACAACATTTACGAGTGAAACTTTAGCCATAGCAAGCATCTCATGGATAGGATTTAGATTCTATTAGTGCTTATGAGTGTACCGGTAGCATTTAGATTCTAGAACTTGCGTTAGTGATGCATCCCGAGACTGCTAGTGAGACTACATTCGTGTAGTAGGATTTACTACATGATAAGAGGCATTAGGATCACCCTTGTGTTAAACCCGTATCATAATTACTTGACCATTTAAGTCATATTACTTGGCTAGTTAAGTCAACTAATTTTTCCACACCTTTAGCATTGTACTCATTTTTAGTATACGAAACCCCTAGTACACCCCTCCGAGCCTATCTTTTCGTTTCTAACTTTAAGCATTTTACTTAAAGGAAGAATTTGTTACACCCCACTTAAATGTACAACCAAATCGCCTTAGCCTTCCGTGTATGCGCTCATCTTTAGTGCATTATTGTTATTTGATAAACCCTAAGTTAACTATCTAATTGATTACATGGTTGCTAAGTTGAGTCATATCTTTGTACATATTGTTTTGGGACGATTGGGACTCATGGGTAAAGTACTTATTTTATGGAGTAATGGGGAAGAACATCATAATATATTACCCCCGTATGTCCATTAATCTTAAAAGTACTCCAAGTGTTTTGATTTTCTTAATTCGAGTCATTAGATTAGTTTATTGTAAAGTATGTAAAAATTCAAGTGTAAGGGGAATGTTCATTCCCTATGATGTATTATTTTGGATGGTAGGGTAAGAGTGTATGCAAAAAAAAAAAAAAAAAAGAAAAAAAAAAATTGAAAAATCAAGAAAAAGAAAAAAAAATAGAAAAAGAAAAAGAGAAAAAACATACGGACTACCATCCCTTTTCATTCTATGTTTATTTTATGTTTTTGTTATTTTTCATTTATTAGCTTAAGTCGAGTCTAGTCTTGGCTTAGCAACGCCACATTGTACATGTAATTAACCAAGATTGTTAACTCGCCACCAGTAAAAACTTCCTTTATCCAACAAACCGTGTATTTCATATCCCTACACCTAACGTTACAATCCTTTAAAAGTCCTCTTTGATAGTTTATCCTAGGTGCTTACGCCATGTGGTGGAGGTTTGATCTTTTCCCAAGCCTATGGTAATCTATTTTGCTATGACAGGTAGTGAGAGATATCTTCCGTTTCCATATTGTAATTTATACTTTATTACACCCGAGAGATGTGAGTATCTAAACACTATTTGTGAGGTGCTTGTGTATGACCTCCGTGCTTGTCTATTGGTCTTTAGTGGAACGATTATTTGTTGTAATTACTTTTATATTAGTGTTAAATGAACCCTAACTTGTATTTTGATTAGAATAAAAGCACATTTGCTTGAGGACAAGCAAATCTCAAGTGTAAGGGTATATGATGAGGCGAAAAATGAACCACTTTTAGGGGGTCATTTGAGCCCGGAATTGAATTTATTTGATCAAATATTGCCCTAAATTGTTCCTTTTGTGATTTTAGGTACTTTGGGAGAGAAATCTGGAAAAGGAAGCAATTTGGACATTTTTGGAGCATAAAAGTGAAGAAAACGCCAAAGACTTAATTTTCCTTGCTGGGAACAGTAGGTGACAGCGTCAAGAGCAACATTTTGACGGCGTCAAGAGTAATTTTCATGACGGCCCAGTACAGAAATGAAGGTGTAACAAGGAAGAGCGTCAAGAGTAAAATACGTGACGGCGTGGAAAAAGTTATAACGTGACGGCGTCAGAAGTAGATCAAGGCAGTCCGAGAATTCTTTTGGCGGCGAGATGACGGCGTCACCAATTTGGTCTTGACGCCGTCAGCCTCAATTTCCTATATATAGTTTTCTAATTTTCATTCATAAAAGGAGAGAAGTTTTGGAGAAACCCTAGGGCCGAACCTAGTACGAATTTTACAGGTTTTTCAAGGGTTTTCAGCCCTTGAACCCTTTCATGTGTAATTGTGATAAGTGTTCTTCTAATTCAATCAATATGTCTATGTGTTAGTTGTCTATATCTTGTTCTTGTATTAATTTCATCATGCTAGGCTAGATCTATCTTGTGTTTGCTTAGATCTCATGAAACCTAGATGTTAATTATGTGTTGATTACTTGCTTATGGTTGTATTGGATGAATGATTTCGATGTTAGGCTTAAGAAAACTGGCAGATCTCCAAATGGTAACATGCTTGAACGTCTTAGGAAACATGAACTGACGTGCACTAGGTTTTATTGGTTGTATTTAATGCATGAGTAAATTCTAATGATCCCATGTTAGGAGCTTCTTAGCCGTCTCGACATAGGAGTGAAGTAGGCACTCATAGGATTGGGGAATTAAGTGAGCCACCCCATGGATGATATTAAGGAATACAATCCGTCATCCACGCAACTATAACAAGTAATTAACGTGTAAAAGATATCTAGGGAGTAGTGAAATCTAAGTAAACACAATTTCTCCACTTATTGCTCACAACCTTAGTTAATTTAGTTTATTTTCATTTCTAGTATTTTATTTTGAATGCATCTTTAGTATTGGGTTAGTTGACTAGCAACTAATTCCGCCCAAATCCTTAAAACCCGAGATTTTTACTTGCTTTCTAAAAAATTATAAAAATACAAAAATAATCATCCTTCATCTCTAGAACTAGTATTTAGGTTTTCTAATCCTAGCGACACTATTCCTAGCTGAACGATCAATCCCCCGGTACTTGTCACTATACTATACTACAACAATCAGGTACACTGCCTGGTGGGGGTTGTAAGCTTCTCAAGATCCCTTGAGAGGTAAAGCCTGGTGCGATTCCCACGTATCATAATATGTGTTAACAGGCGGTTTATGATGCAGTCGACATTCTGAATCTTTCGGTGGGGTCTAACAGTCCACCGGCCACCGTAAAAACAACCAATTTAAACCCTTTTGATCCTACACTTTTGTCCACTCTCAAAGCTGTATTTGTTGCACAAGGAGCTTTAAATGAAGGCCCGATGCCCAAAACTATCATGTCTTACAGTCTATGGATTAAAAAAGTTGCGCAAACAGCAAGAAGCCTTGGTACATTCGGTTTTGTACTCGCTGTTGAAAAAGCGAGTCCTGGAACCAAATTTGAACCTTTGGCTGTTGGCATGCCCGAGATTCTCATCACTGATGTTAAAAACGCAATGGTAGTTATTGTTAATATTCAATAATTATACATATATACATGTACATGTTATACCACAATTTCATTTTTCTTAAGTTACAACCTGTAACCATATTATTACTTTGCAGGCTGACTCGAAAGAAGCCAAAACACAACAAAATGGAAAAGTGCAAGCTGCTTGCAAGAGATGGAAGCTCCATTTAACGAAACTAAAGAGTTGCTTATGAAGGAATATGAAACTGCTAGAATGACAATTGAAAAGGTTCCAATTATCAAATAGGCTCCAGTTGTTAACCATGAACTCATAAACTAGCTTACTGCTGAGAATGAGAAACTCAAAGTAAATTACCTTTACTTAATTAGATTTTTAATGATCATGTGTATTGTACGTGTTTTGTGGTACTTCAATTATTTCAGGGTTTGGTTGGTTCCTTTGAAAAGAATTTGGTGATAGCGACAAAACATATGAAGAGACAAAAAAACTCACTGCAGATGAATATTTGGGACAATAGAAGTGCAGCGTGGCTTATAACAAACGCGATTTTGACTTGAATTTCAGTTTCCGATTTAGGATTCCAAAGTAAGTTTGTTGTTGGCCCATTTCTTAATGCCAATGTAATTTCTTTTTTACTATAATTTCCTTCTTACAGATATAAGATGGATTAAAACTCATTTACTTAGTGTACTCTGCTATTTGTTGCTACTGAATGATCTTGAAACATATGTTGCTTCTACGAAATTTGAATCCTAAAGGGGTGTGTGGATGTGTGTTTGTTAAGTACTAAAGTTTTTAACTCATTCATGTTAATGCAGTAATGTGTTTCATTTCAAGTGTGTGGGTAATAAAAAGTGGTTGCATTTTTGTTCATCTAATTAACAAAAAGTGATTCTGAAAAAGTCTATGACTTTATGGAATGCATACCATTAACTTTGTCGCGTTTCATATGCCACCTTATGTTTCATCCATATTTTTATATGATTTTACCTTTTTAATTATTACGAGTAGTTAGTTTTAGCAGACTAGAAGATAAAGTTTATATGAAACTAATATTTAATATCCAAATACCTGCCTTAACTAAATTGTGAAATAAATGTAACTAGGTATAAGATTGATTAATTGGTTCTTGGAATTTATACGTGAAACTCTCTATAACGTGTCAAGGCACTGTGCCAGAATGCACCCACACATGCCTATGTTATATTCGCAATTATACACATAATTAGTGTAACAATTCGCAATTTCAGGTTAACTTTTATTCCCGAAAATTTCACTATTCACTTTTTACTATTCACTTTTCACTATTCATCTCAGAAATTTTTATTTCATATTCTCGTAAGTTAAACTATTTTAACGATAATCCGAGAGTTTGACGCTCGTCGGATCATTTCTGCAAAAATCACAAAGCCGTGTCCGAGATTTACTTTTAGGTTTAAACGTCATTCCAGCATCCCGATATGTCCATAAAACATTATAAACAATAGAAATATGATTTTCTCTCATTTTAGGACAATTCCAAAAGTTTTGGAATTTTACGTTTTTCAGTTCAGCGTTTTACGCGAATTACGCGTTTTAGACCCGTGTTTCCAGTTTTTAGCAGGGTTTTAGCACCCAATAGAACCTACCACTCATTTTATATTTTATTATGGAGTATATTGATAAGTTCTAGCATATTTATAAGTTTCATATTTTTAGGATACCCGGTTTTACGTTTCGTGGCCTAAAAACTTACGGTTAGCAATTTACGGAGTCAAAACTAGCTACATACTTACGATATTATCATCCAAAGACCATGACTACTCATCTAGTCACCTTTATCCCTTATGAACCACCACTAGGGGGGGGGGGGATTCACACTTGTGGCATCATCTCATGACTTTAGCCATTAGATCATACTTATTTACAACTTTGTCACCAAGTTTAGGCACTTTCCTAACACTTTCCTTACCTCCTCATCCTAGCCTATATAAATAACTCATTCATGACTTAGAAAACTCATTCTTCTTCCTTTCTCATCAATAAAAATGCCACACCCTTTAATCCTAGCACCATGATCCTTTGATCTTCAATATACAAGTTACACTACAAAGTTCAAGGTCTTAGTATTCTCTACCTAGTTCTTAAGTTTGTTTGGTGATTCCATGGTTGAATTAGGAGCTACACAAGGTTACTAGGGCTGAAGTTAAATGGTTTTCACAAGGGTTAGATCAAGGCTAGCAAGGGTTACAAGAGTTATGGTGAAGGGTTTACAAGCTTAGGTTTAGTGTCCTAGTTCTATACTTGACTTCCTTTCTTTAGAAAGCCAAAAGTTGTAAGCAAACCCTTATACACTTTCTTGCTCAATATCATTTTCATGCTTATTATGGTTCTTTCATGCTATATATGTTCTTGTTATTGTGTTCATGATGTTTAAAAATGGATAAAATGAGTATTGGTACACATATGTTAACTTATGACAAGTAAACAAGCAAACTAGTGATTTTTATGGAGAACCACGACCAAAATAGTATAACTATGATATTTGACACTTACTTACTGTTATAAAGGACTTCAAAAGGAAAACATAGCAATTTGAATCACCCAAAACGAGTACACGAGTCAAAAGTTATGGCCATAAGAAGTTAGCGACACCAAAACGCCGAAACTGCCTATACCCTACTGTTTTGCATTCTGCCAATTTGAAAGTCACTCTTCTGGTCCGATTCATCAAAAAGTTAAAACATGAAAGTTGTCCGGAACGACGTTTTCGTTCAGGAACAAAGAAGCTCGAGCCCTGAAAACGCTTTCCGAGTGATAATTTCTTCAAATTCTTAACAGCCCATTTTTAGACCAAAGTAACTATATAATAGTTATGTTTTACTAAGACCAAGAGGTCTAATGACCTAAAGCCAAGACCACAACCATGGCTAAAGCCAAGGTTGAGTCTCAAAACCATGGTAACAATGACCAAGGTCACGGCAAAGCCACAGCTAAAGACCATATAACTTTTAAAGATCAAAACTTATATATATATATATATATATATATATATATATATATATATATATATATATATATATATATATATATATATATGTTATCAAATACTACAATAGTAGGGAGCCTCATGTGAGGAGTTCATTAAGTAAGCCGTCGAGACGAGTTGTGGATTTACGAATTAAAGTGTCCTGGCTCCTCGAACGTTTACTCCATGACTTCTGAATTATGTCGGCCCGAACGGTAGTAAGAGATGTACAACCTATACATGTTTCATAAACCATTTATATTCAAAGACTTACACTATATACTAAGTACAACATCATGAACATTATGCAAGACATATATAGGCAATTCTTCGTATTCTTAGACGTTACTCCAAACCTAAGTCGCAACATTCTATTATAGGCTGCTCTTAGAGACTTTCGCGATTCGACTACCACTATCATTTCTCATTACATAAGCTTAAGGTGAGTCATAACCCCTACTCTTTTCATACTTGTTTTAACTCTTGGGGGGGATACATGCTCAACTACTTGCTTACTTGTACAAATACTCAAAACATTTATACTTGATTGTTTTATACTTGATTGTTTTATACTTGATTGTCTTATACTTGATCGCATTATACTTGATGTCATATATACATGATTGCATTATACTTGATTGTGAGACTTCCAGTGGCTCCAGATTAAGTTTCTGGATGACCATTGAGACTTCCGGTGGCTCCAAATTAAGTTGTTGGATGACCATTGAGGCTATTGATACATCCTAACATTTGCGAATGTTGGATACATCATAAACGTGAGGTCTTCGGAGATGAAGAGTAGCCTCATGACTAATTGCTTAATTGTTTTGATGAACTTATACATGTCTTAATCATACTATATTGTAACAGTGGGTTGTGAACACACAGGTTACAAGTCTCTTATGGCGGGACTTGTAACTGAGTGGATTCACGATGCCTTTGCTGTGCGAATATTCTTTTAAGGCTTTTCAACTGTTTTAAGACAAACTCTATGAACTCACCAACCATTGTGTTGACACTTTAGCATGTTTATCTCAGGTTAGTAAGGCGATAGCTAGTGCGTGGAACTTAGAGTCAAGCTGCATATTCTGAAAACTTACGCTTTTATCATTTACCATTCAAAACATTTTGTATACATTTATGTATCATACTTTGGAATCTCATGTTTGTAACTTTGAATTCATTAATCGAATGGTAACTTTTCAAAACGTCTCATTTAGAGTTCGTTTTCTATAACTTGTACTTTGTATTATGAAGTAGCACCCCTATGACACAGTCTTCCGCTGCGGTATTTTGGGGGTGTTACAATTAGTCAAAGCTCTTAACCTATGTGTGTGTATGTTGCACAAAATGGCGGGTTAGATAAGCGGGGAAATGAACAAAGGGAAGAATGGTTAAGAGTCAGAACGGGTAGATTTTGGTATTGGTCGGGCTGGGTTTTCCCACCAACACGATTTTTCCTCAATGGGAGCTTAGGGACTATTTGTATTGGTGGTTCTGGCTGATGCATCGCTTAAAAAGCCAACCTTTATTTATTTCTAATTAGGCTCAGCCGGCACTGTTTGAGAATCACATCTGGTTTCAGATGGCTTCAGGTTTTGTATGAGGTTTATCAGGATAATTAAAAGCACTTAGTCCTCCCACTCAAAAGCTGCACCATAAAATGTAGTTTTTGAAGATTAAGTAACCTTTCCATATACTGAGTCAATGACTCAATCAGCTTAAGTACCACAACCTCTGATAACTCTTCTCACCAAAGCTTCAAAGTCCGTTCATAAACTATCCACCCAGCCCATGAGGACTTCAGTCCCTGATCACTTGTGTTGGACCTCAGCTGTAATAAATCTAAAGAACTTCTATGATTCATGATAACCCACATTTGGTCATTGCTATGCATCATATCTGGTTTCAGGTTGTCGTGTTGTGATTTGGTTGTGTTTTTTGGTTTAGGTTATGAATGGTTGTCTCAGGTTATGAGTGGTTGTCAGGTACATGTTGTGTTAACCATAACTATTATATCACCCTTCACTCTCCCTTATGCACGAGCTGAGCTCTAAACAAACAACTACTCTGATCATCATAACCATACTCAACAATTGACCCAACATCCTCACTGATTCAACGCATTCCCAAAAAAAACCACAAGTATGATGTTAAAAAAGAGTTTTCGGTTTATACGAATGCATGAGAATAATAGAGAATAAAGCTTCAAAAATCGAGATTCATGTTATACTTTTACTTGGAATTAGCTCCATATGCACTTACCCTCTCAAGTTACTTAAAACGCGGCTGTTGTCCAGGTACAGCTTACTCTCATTTTTAAAAAATTTAGAATATGCAGTTATGTTATAGATCCATGGCATAGTAAATTGATTGCGTGCATAGTTCATTAGTACTACTTAGTACGTATCATCACAAATGGGCTACAATGACAGTGGAGGATCGAAAAAATTTGAGAAGTTTGGCATCACACCATCTAGAGGTGCTCTCTTCTATGATCCACTAGGGTGTTGGAAAACGCTTATGTCAAGGATATTTGCCACTGAATGAAAAGCCAACTTATGATTCTTCTTTTTACATGCAATACATATGCACTATATTTTTGTTATTATTTTGTTTAACATATTTGGCTATTATGTGAAGTTTAACTGCTCATTTGTAGCGTAGAATGGTCTTGATATACAGGGTTCCTATAAATCAATATAGACGACATATGTTTTAATATGAATTCAATGTTGAGTTGGTGCCACCTCTTGCTGAATAAGAAATATTTTCTGCGAAACTAAAACACCTATACTCTAAAGTCTACTTCTTGTTCACTACAACACAAATGGATAAAATAATTAGTATTGCAAATAATGGTTACATGAAACTAAGAATAGGCATCATCCAAAAAGGCTAGAAGGGTGCTTCAAATCAATAGCATAACCAATCATGTGATTCGATACATACAAACAACAAAATTGCATGGTATTTTGTAGCAAGTAGGATCCTCTATTGATAGGAACTGTCGAAATAAAGTATTATCACTATTTTTTTGATATTTAAGTTATAACATCAATATGACCCATTAATGCCCATTGCAACCTATTAGAATGTTTTATGACCCACAACAACTCCACATGACCCATCACAACCCAGTATTAACTATTGTTAGCATAATACACTAATTAGCACCCAATAGAGCATACCTCATCTAAAGATGATACTTGACTGATAAACATAGGGGTTGCCATTACTTGGCGCGTTCGGTGTATCTATCAACGCAAGAAGTCATCAAAAGCGATACTTTTGTTTTTTATTTTATTTTTTTATTTGGATTAATTATACATCTTTCTAAAATGGCTGCAAAATGCCTGGGTCATGTCGACTGGGTCACGGGTCAAACTGGCCAAGGTCAAAATTTTCCTAATAGGGTGATTCTACAATTTTTTTATGCTGGATCACACAGGATTTTGAACTTAATTCGGCATTCAATACACTTGCAGACAAGGTTAGGTTCATAGTGCACTTTTTGCGGCATTCAATCCAAAGGTGCATCTATTGTAACCAAGGTTCCCTTTTTAGTGCAATTTTTGAAAAGGTGATGCTATTGTAACCCAAAACATCCTTATCAGTTTATAGTTTATAGATTATAGTTATATGTGAACTAAACATTGTGATTAAAGATTAAGAAAACGGAAGAGCTACCTGATGGAAAGAAGATTCAAATTTACGATGTAGCGCATACCAACTATAGCATTTTTTTACTCATGTTGATGAAGTATGCTTGAAAAGTGTAATCATAACTAATTGGTAGAAGGTATGACATAGACTATCTATGAAAGTCACTATTTTTACTTAAGTAAACTCATATATGCATTGGTATAGTTGATATCATAAATGTCTTGATTAACAAATTTCTCGATATATTTGCATGTCATAATAACGCACTAATTTAAAATATAATATAACAAAAAAATATGTATTTGCTATAGCTCTATCAATATAGACCAATGTATATAATAATTAGTTTTGTAGTATGATTATGATATTTGAAGTAACAAGTTATGAAATTATATGTGAACCTATTTTTCAGTTTTACCTTAATTAGTATGAACACATGATGGTTTTATCTGAGGAAACAATGTTGTGGTAGGCACATTAGCAAGCCCCAGTAGCCCCAACCAACAAAACAAATTTTGTCCAGCTGTAGGAACCGCGGGAGCCAACCTAACTGACCAGTGAATATGGAATCATTCAAGCTCAACCGTTTGTCGAATGGGGCAAAGAGAATGAGAGTAGAAGCACTTTTTTTATAATTAGCAGATTAGATATATTTTTTGAACTAAAAATGGTCCAAATGAAACAGATTAGACCCGCTTCAAAGAGGATCCTACACTCCGTTAGCTTTAATTCACTTTCAAAAAGAAGATCCTACATTCCGTGCTAAATTAGACAAAGAGAGTGGCAAGGTATCCATTTCATCATATATGTTTCTTATATATATGCAGCAGTACAAAGTGTAATCTGAAGCATTAAGTTTACAATCAGTATTGTTTTAAAGTTGACGATAACTGAATTGGACATAAGTAAATTAAAATTAAAAATATTATAATTAAATTAAAATGTAAAATTACAAGTCATGCCTGCCCATCGGGCAGGCTTTGAGACTAGTGTATGTATGTATGTATGTATGTATGTATGTATGTATGTATGTATGTATGTATGTGTGTGTATGCGCATTAAAGTGGTGTATACAATGCTTCTTCTCTTGTAAGTCTGAAAATTATGTGTATTAAAGTGGTGTACACTATGCTTCTTTTCTTGTAAGTCTTAAAAGATTACAAGCATTAAAAGCTATACTTGTAACAACCCAGACTTTTTAAAGACACTTAAATTTTTAGGCTTTTAATTATATGTGTATGCATCTTTCCTATTAAAGAAATGTTTTTGGTCTTAAACATTTTAAAACTTCTAAATATAGATGTCCTAAATACATTATAAGGTAGTATAGATTATATAGTAAATTATCCTTATTTGTAGGATTTTTGGTACTTAATACATGAATGAACATGCAAGACTGAGAATTGAAGGAAAGTCATGAGGAAGACGTTAAACTAATGACTTTGAGGAACTTAAGAGAATAACACATAGTTTGAACAAAAGCACGCCGATCTTAAGGACAAAGCACGCCGCTTACGGGCACCTTTGGTCAACTATGCAACTACGAGTCAAACATTGAAGTATGCTGGTCTTATGTTAGAACGGTTTTATATCGATTGTGCGGTGAACTTCCTCTGGCAGTTATACTTCTTTATTAATGAGCCGCATCAATGATAAGGCCGATCATTTACTTATCATTACTTACCAGGGACGTGTTAGGGCTATTCCTCAACTATAAATAGGAACTCAATTTGGAGTTTACAACACACCACAATCAAGAATAACTTTCTTGAACACAAAGGAAGAGTAGGAGTGGTATCTAACCAAGAACCACTTGCTAAGGAGAAATAGGAGCAGGAATACCATTAGAGGAACATTGTGAATGTGGGCATAACTGTAACAACTCCTTCAACAGATGTTATTTTTGGTGGTTCATTACCATTAATCTCAGTAACCTCCTAGAGTTGGAAATCAAACATCTAGATGTACTGCTCTATTCTCATTCTCCAGATCTCATATTCACCAGCCTTGAGCATTGGAACCTTTGATGGAGCAATCATATGAGTAGACTCTGAATCCATGTCTTCAATAAAATCTTAAACAATCTAAGGCTTAAACAAGTTCTTCTTTATCACAGCTTCTAGATCATAAGCTCTGATACCACTTGTTGATCCCAGCTATACACTTGATTGAATTCCCTTAGCTTGTAAAGGTTTAGTTATGCTAGATAAACTAACACAACTAGTATAGAAACTATGTTGAATTACTAAAGTTTATGCAGAATCTAAACAATAGTATTAAGAAGAATAGTTTACGCAATAATAAACAAACCAACAGTTTCAATATTATAAATACGAATACTCTCTAAGTATTAAGGTTTACAACCTTGAAGCTATGAATAATACGTATCTAACTCAATGCCCTAGGACCTCCTTTTATAGACTAAGGAATCCTAGTCGGCTTACAATTACTTTCTATTCAAGATAAATCTTAAAAGAATCTTTTCTATAATTATCTAACCGACTATACAAGTTTAACTTATAAGCATTATTAACTAAGTACTCTAGCAGCATTAAAAATAACTCTAACATCTTTAACTCTTCAGAAGTTTTATATTAGTACTAGCAGCACTAACTTTGTTCCAATAGCACTAACATACTGTGGAAAACTAGAAAGGGGGGTTGAATAGTTTTACATCTTTTTAATTTTATGAAAACTTAGTTATTTAAAACAAAACTTCGTTTCTAGTTTATGTGAGATCAATACTTATATACTTATAAGTACTTATATCTACGCAAGTAAATAATAATAATATGAATGAGTATGACTTATAAGAACTTATATCTACGCAAGTAAACAATAACAATATAGACAAGTATTTTTACGTCCCTTTTTATTTATGAAAACTTAGTTTAGTTTTAAAGCCATGTTTACTCTTACAACTTTGATTCGATCTTATGTGAACTCAAGTCTTGAACAATATGAACAACTATATCGAGGTATGAAAAATAATAAGGATATAAGCTAAGTATGTAAAATCAACACATGCATAATATAGACAATTATAGCAATATACGAGATGTAAGTAAGTAAGCTAAGTAATAAGTTAGAGTTGGAAAGATCTAACCGCGAGACAAAGGATTTATAGTGGTTCGGCTACAAGGACACCTTCCTTGCCCTACTCCACTACCCGAGTCACCTACTCGAGAGTTTTCTTCACAATGTCAACAAGCTCCCTTATGGCGGAGAAAACCTTACACAACTTTTGCTTACACCAATTAACAACACTAAGCTAAATGTCGAGTCCTAATAGTAGCTAGAACCAATCTCACACCACTAGTCACTACACACCTTCTTCACAACATGTACACACCACTACTACTTCACAACTTCACACTACTCCACTACTTCTTCTTCACACCACTACTTCTACTATACTTAATTACAAACCCACTTAGATCTACTTATTACAAGCACTACACAACTTTAGAATTGATATATACAAACTACACAACTAATCTTCAATACTTCTTGATTTGAAATGGAAGGATTATTCATCTCTTGCACTTAGAGAGATGAGGTAATGAAAAGATTGGATCACTTGAAACAAGGATTAATAATCTTATGATCAAAGGTTTTTAGAAGGATGTTTAGAGAGGATTGAATTTGAAAATTTTCATGCAAAAGGTGGTAAAAATACCAGGTTTGAGGTGGTATTTATAGGGAAAAATTTCTGACAGAATCTGACAGGGGAGCGTGGCCGGCCCCTTTAATTGTGTGCCGGCCCCCTTAAAATTAAGGGGGCCGCCCGTTCTAATTAAGGGGGCCACCCAGATGAAAACTGCAGTTTTCTTGTCTTTCTCTGGGGAACGTTTATTTGGTGAAAAACTAACTGATTTTAGTTAAAAATTTGAATTCATATATTTATTATGAATAAAACATTTTTCTTTATTACCAAAAATGTTTTTCAAAAATATATAATAAGTTTATTTAATTTTATAAACTTTGTAATATTTAAATAAACATCCCTTTGATCATAAAATGTATTAGTCACTTGTTTATTCATACCTTGAGTGATTATGTTGGATGAGATGATATAAACTTACTTAAGAACTTGTTTTCGTATTAACTTTGCGTTTAATGTTTTTACATTTTGTGATCGTCAAAACATAGAGATATCTAAAAATATGTAAACAAGTTTTAGTGTGAGTTTATATCACTTCTCCCCCTTTTTGTTAGCATCAAAAAGGTTATCCTGACGAGTTTGGAGCTCCCCCTTGATGTATACTCCCCCTCGTTTTGAGGTTATAAGAAGAATCGAGATATGGGATGCTTGCAAAAATAGTTAGAGCACAAGAAACACATATATGATGCATGTAATACATATAGTACACGATAACTAACAAGAATGCATGGTAATAAAACACAAGAAACATTCATTAATAGTTTAAATAGATTATGTTGAAAACATAATCATTAATACGTAAGCATATATAAATGCTTTTCTAGCAAATTACACTAGATAATACTAAGTTGCCAACTTGAGGTCTCTTGGACTTGCTTGGAACACAAAAGGTTTGTGGAGATTTTATTTGAAGATAGGAAGCATGGTAGTTGGATTTAGTAGAGATAGAGTTTTGTAGGAATGGTGTTTGGAGAGTTTGGTGGTTGTTGATGGAACAAATTTTAAAGATATGAACTCATCTCTTAGGCCAAATATGATGGTTTGGCTATGGATGAACTCATCTCTTAGGAAAAGTGTGCATTAAGGGATGTTATGGGTGATAATGAAAGGGTGATGTCTAAGGATGCATTTTCAATGGTAGATTGTGGGTTTGGAGCGGTTGATGAATTGTTGGTGTCTTGAGTGAGTGATGGGTTTGGTTTTGTTTTTGGAGAAAGGTGAAACAAGAGTAATTGTCGTCATGGTTCTCAAAATGGATCAAATTTTTTTTGATGGAGAGGAGTTGGTAGAGGAAGGTTTTTGATCCAAAATGCGTTGAGTAAGGTGTAACGTAAGAAGAGCATTCAGCTCATGAGCTTCTTTGAGCTCTTCAACAAACTTTTTATGTTCGGTGGATGGTGATGGTGGAGTTGTTGAGTTATGATTTGGCATGTGATTCATGTTTTGTTGAGGGTAATGGTTGTTGTTTTGAAATTGAGTATGTTCCTCAAAAGGATCATTTGGTAGAAGTGAGTGAGGTGAATGTGGGATTTTATTGGTGACTGTGATTGTGAGGTTGTCTTGTTGATGTAGAAGGGTGGTTTCATTTGGGTAAGTTGGAGGCTTAGGTGTTGGTTGGTTAGAGACAACATCATTTATTGATGAGGATTTTTTACTTTGGTTTGTTGGAAGAAGTCATGATTGGTTAAGTCAATGAAGTGTTATTTAGGTGTGATGATGAGGATCTTTTGTTTCTTGAGTTAACTACATTTTTGGTCCTCGTGGTTTACCGGGTATAACAGTTTTGGTCCAAAATTTTGAAATGTAACGGATCTTGTCCAATATCCGCTGACCCGTAACACTTTTGGTCCAATTTTTGTTGACCGCTAGTTTGACTAGTTAAAAACATGCGAAATGACTAAAATACCCTCAAATTTTGATGTACAATGACTAAAATGCCCTTTCCTTCATTTATTTATTTATTATTATTATTATTATTATTATTATTATTATTATTATTATTATTATTATTATTATTATTATTATTATTATTATTATTATTATTATTATTATTATTATTATTATTTACTTAATTCTATTATTATTATTATTTAAAAACAATAACACATAACATAATCCAAACACCTCCAGCCATTTTTTTTCTTCATCTTCATCTTCCCGGACAACCAAACCCAGAATCCGGCGAGATTCCGGTGACCAACTTTTAAACATAAAAACATCCAAATCACAGCTTTATACATATACAAATATAAAGCTACAAAAACTAATTCGACCAAAAACCACTAAATGAATAAATCCCACTCTAACAAATATATGTAAACACAACCATCACCACAAACATCTTCTGGGCAGTCCACATATCACCACAAACATAGATCCACAACCATCACCAAATCGGTAAACACAACCATAACCAAATCCTCACCACCGCAATCCTCACCACAACCACTACTAAATCCTTACCACAACCATCACCAAATCCTCACCACCGCCATCCCAACACGAAACCACCACAACAACTAACTACAACAACCCTCAAACCTACCTCCATATCCACAACAACAAAGATTCGAACTAGAAAAAAAAAAAAAAAAAAAAAAAAAAAAAAAAAAAAAAAACGGATCTCACCTTTTTTATTTTCTTGATTGACGAACACAAATCTTAATATGTTTTGTGTTACGAATAAAACTTGAATCACCCTTTCTTGTGCTTCTTTCTTTTCGAAAACAATTGACACTCTTTTGTGTCTCGATGTTGTGTTTATGATGGTTTTGATAAAGAGTGTAATGGTTTCTTGTAGATCTTTGAGGTCTCGATTGAGAAGATCTATGTAAAGGTCTTGTTGGTTTCGACTAAAGATCTTGTTAAAGGTCTTGTTTGGTGTTTAGTGAGGTCGTGGTGGTGTTTGGTGTTTATGTGGTGAAGTCGTGGTGGTTTTTGGTGTTTGTTTGGTGAGGTCATGGTGGTGTTTGGTGTATCGCCGAAGGTAGTGTGGTGGCCGGTGATGTTGGCCGGAGATCTAGGGAGGGAGAAGGGTTTGTGTTTGTGTTTATGTAAGGGTTTGTGTTTGTGAAGAAGGGTCTGTGTTTGTGTATTTAATATATACTCTAAATTTAATAAAAATATGTGAATGACATAAATACCCCTAAAACTAACGGTCAAACGTAGTCAATTTAACGGGAGTGTTAAGATTGGATCAAAAGTGTTACGGGTCAGTGGATATTGGACAAGATCCATTACGTTTCAAACTATTGGACCAAAATTGTTATACCCGGTAAACCACGAGGACCAAAAATGTAGTTAACTCTTGTTTCTTTGATGTTTTAGAAATGGAAGTTTTTGGTGAATCCATGGTGAATTATGGTGTGGTGTGTTGAAGGTGTATTTGGGTGAAGAGATGGATGGTTTGTTATTATGATGTATGGTTTGACTTTCATGGGTTAAGTTGTATTGGTAATGACACACTTTGTAGAGTGTAGGGAATGGTTGAATCTTTTTGTGAGGATGACTAGATGGAGTTATTGGTGAAGATGGGAAATGAGTATCAAGTGGTGTGATTGGTGAGAGCGATGTTGATGGAAGGGATGACTTGGTTTTTCATTTCACTTTGGTGGTTTGAGTGTGTAAGGGTTATGAGGTTTGAGTGTGTAAAGGTTATGAGGTTTGGTTTTGAGCAAGTTCAACTCTTTAGGCAAGAAGGCAAGTATTATCTTAATGAAATATGCATGAAAAGTATATAGGCAAGCAAGTAAGCACATAAAATAGTCATAACTAAGCATGAATGCATAACCAATAAGACAAATAAGCAATTTAGCAAATCATTCAACCTAAAACTCCTATCTTAGTTTAAGGCAACTAGTTAGTGAGAAACTAGTGATGGAACAAATGTGATTTTGTAATTCTTAATTTTGTTCTAGTGTGTGCCTATATGAAACGAATGTCGAGTTAAGATTGTTTCGACTTCTATGAAGAGAAAATAAATTTTCCTAAGAAACAATTTTTGATCTCCTTGATTAATCTTTGCTCACTTCTAAGTGTCATATATAAGTATATATTGGATTACATACATATAGATAATGAGAGTGAGACTACTACGCATGATTTGAGAAAAACGTTTTTATCATTATTCAACAATGAGTTTTCCTAAACGTGAGAATCATTTCAAAATAAATTGAGGTTTTCTTTGAGAATATATTTATGCAAAACAAAATATCTCAATTCTTGATTTTGTGTAAAATAGAATCCTAGACTCAGATTTGAGAAGAAAGAAAACTTAAAATTTTATGCTCAGATGGCCGGCCCCCTTAAAGTGAGGCCGGTCCCCTTAATTTTAAGGGGGGCGCCCTTATAAATTAAGGGGTCCGCCCATCTCACAAAGAAAATTTTTCAGAACATTGATTTTTCCGAAGATGTTAAGTATTCCAAGAATTTAATCTATTTGCTCCATCATTCCTAATCCTAAACATAAGTGGTTAAGTAAATCACGCTTAAGAGGCTTAGTGACTATATCGGCAATATTACCTTACGAAGCTACCTTCTCTATTGTTACATTTTCTTTTTGTATAATGTCCCTAAGAAAGTGATGACGTATTTCTATATGTTTAGTCCTAGAGTGTTGAACATGATTCTTACTTAAATCTATAGCACCTTTGTTATTGCACATAATAGGAATATTTTCTAACCTAATGTCATAGTCTTCGAGAGCTTGTTTCATCCATAGTTTTTTTACGCGAGGGATCTAGTCTTACTTCTATATTAACGATTAATCCACTTAACTCATTTCACTTCATCACCATGAGTTTTCTACTAGTGGACATAGAAGATTTCCATTTTCTATGTTGTTTGACAACGAACAATTTTAATTTAAATCCTAGAAAAGCCAACTAAGAGGGGTTCATAATATGTGAGCAAGTAAGTATTACTAGCTATATAACTAAGCATTATTCTAACTAGTTATTAATCTAAGAATATAAATTTTAACGATAAACTTAAAAGAAATGCGTACCTTTTAGTCTTCAATAAATTTTCTTCAAAAAACTTTAAGTTGCCATGTTGACTTATAGAAGCCATTTGTAGGTGAGATTCCAATAGTATCGAAAAGTGACAATTTAGCCAGTTGGTTCCTATGGTCTCATTGGTCCAAAGTTATTTGAACCAAACATGGTTTGCAATTGACTAGGATGCATGTATGGTGAAAATATTCCCCATGGGCTAAAGCTTGGTTGATGTGGATAAATCCACATTGGGTGACTCTAATTAGAAAGGTTTTGCCTACCTTGATTTTTTCTAGGTTGAGGTGTTTTAGACCGAGGATGAGGATTATTTGGTCCATTTGGAGGTGGAGTTTTAGATCTTAATTTTGGTTTAGAAAATCCGGTTTTGGCTTTTAGTGATGGTTTATAAAAACTTTTTACTTCTTCATCACTCGCAATAGGTATTTTTCTATCTTTTAAAAGTATATACTTAGGTTTTGAATCTAAGGGTTTTTGTTTACTATGTTTACATTCAAACTTTACATTTTTATTTTCACTAGTTGAAACATTAGTTGAGTTGAATTCTACGCCGGTTTTATTTACCGAAGTTCCTTGAACACTTATTATTTTCTTAAGTGAGTTACTACTATTTTCAACTTTGTCAAGTTTGGAAATTTTATCTTTAAATTTTTCGTTTATGACCTCTAGACATGTTTCACATTCTATAAAAACTTCTTTTTCTTTTTTCAAATGTTGTAGTTTAATTTTTAATTCGATTACTTCATTTTCTAATTGATTATTAATATGTTTTAGTGACTTATTTTTAGCTATGACATTTTGACCTAATTTACACAATCTACTATATTCGATATCTAAGTCTTTTTCATCTAAAGATAAATGTTCATCACTATAGTATTCGGTTTTAGAACGTACCTCATCGGATGCCTTTGCCATGAGACACTTTTCATTTTTTGTTGTCTCCTTTTCATCATTATCACTATCGCTCCATGCTCCTCCTACAAAGGCCTTGTAGTTTTGACTTCTTGACAATTTCGGACATTGTCCAATAAGATGATTTGGATCTCCACACTTAAAACACTTTCTTTCATTATATGGTTGCCTAACGTATCTTCCTCGTCTTTTTAAAAATTTCTTGAAGTCTCGTACGGCCATAGCATACTCTTCATCACTTTTGGAGGTTGAGCATTCTTCATCACTAGACTCCTTTTTAGCTTTCAACGCAATTGATTTGTTTTGCTCCCTTTTTCTTTTGACCATCTCGGAGTCTTTCTTTATTATTTCTTCGTATACCTTTAAGTTGCCGATCAATTTGTCAAGTTGTAGAGTTGACAAATTCTTTGATTCTTCAATCAACGTAACTTTAGCTCGCCATTTTGGATGAAGAGCCCTAAGAAATTTCCTAACAAAATTCTTACAAGAAAAATTCTCATCAAGTGCTTTTAAACTTGTGATAATTATGTTAAATCTAGCAAAAGCATTATATATTGATTCCTCTTTCGGAATCGTAAATTGTTCATATTGTTGTACAAGAAGATCTATTTTATTATCTTTGACTTGAATTTTACCTTGGTGAGTGATTAGTAAAGAATTCCAAATTTCTTTTGCGGTTTTACACATAAAAATTCTTTCATATTCTTTGTGTGGTAACGCATTATAAATTACCATTTTAGCCTCATTATTTTTAGCAAGTTTCTTTTTTAAATCATCATTTTGTTTTTCAAAAGGTACAATTTCATCCCTTTTAGTTTCGGGATTATTTTGTATAGGAGGAAAATCACCATTAGTAATAACATGCCAAAGATCTAGATCCTTCGATTTCACATAAGTTTCGAATCGCTTTTTCCAATAAAGAAAACCATCACTTTCAAATAGTGGTGATCTTTGCATAGATTGACCTTCTAAATATTTTTCCAATTCCATAGATCGATACAAGTTTTAAAATACAATATATTTTAAAAAATCTTGTTTAACGTAGCTCTGATGCCAATTGTGGAAAACTAGAAGGGGGGTTGAATGGTTTTATGTCTTTTTAATTTTATGAAAACTTAGTTGTTTAAAATAAAACTTCGTTTCTAGTTTATGTGAGACCAATACTTGTATACTTATAAGTACTTATATCTACGCAAGTAAATAATAACAATATGAATGAGTATGACTTATAAGAACTTATATCTACGCAAGTAAACAATAACAATATAGACAAGTATTTTTACGTCCCTTTTTATTTATGAAAACTTAGTTTAGTTTTAAAGCCTTGTTTACTCTTAAAACTTTGATTCGATCTTATGTGAACTCAAGTCTTGAACAATATGAACAACTATATCGAGGTATGAAAAATAATAACGATATAAGCTAAGTATGTAAAATCAACACATGCATAATATAGACAATTATAGCAATATACGATATGTAAGTAAGTAAGCTAAGTAATAAGTTAGAGTTGGAAAGATCTAACCGCGAGACAAAGGATTTATAGTGGTTCGGCTACAAGGACACCTTCCTTGCCCTACTCCACTCCCCGAGTCACCTACTCGAGAGTTTTCTTCACTATGTCAACAAGCTCCCTTATGGCGGAGAAAACCTTACACAACTTTTGCTTACACCAGTTAGCGATACTAAGCTAAATGTCGAGTCCTAATAGTAGCTAGAACCAATCTCACACCACTAGTCACTAAACACCTTTGTCACAACATGTACACACCACTACTACTTCACAACTTCACACTACTCCACTACTTCTTCTTCACACCACTACTTCTACTATACTTAATTAGAAACCCACCTAGATCTACTTATTACAAGCACTACACAACTTTACAATTGATATATACAAACTACACAACTAATCTTCAATACTTCTTGATTTGAAATGGAAGGAGTATTCTTCTCTTGCACTTAGAGAGATGAGGTAATGAAAAGATCGGATCACTTGAAACAAGGATTAATAATCTTATGATCAAAGGATTTTAGAAGGATGTTTAGAGAGAATTGGATCTGAAAATTTTCGTGCAAAAGGTGGTAAAAATACCAGGTTTGAGGTGGTATTTATAGGGAAAAATTTCTGACAGAATCTGACAGGGGAGCGTGGCCGGCCCCCTTAAAATTAAGGGGGCCGCCCGTTATAATTAAGGGGGCCGCCCAGACGAAAACTGCAGTTTCTTGTCTATTTCTGGGGAAAGTTTATTTGGTGAAAAACTAACTGATTTTGGTTAAAAATTTGAATTCATATATTTATTATGAATAAAACATTTTTCTTTATTACCAAAAATGTTTTTCAAAAATATATAATAAGTTTATTTAATTTTATAAACTTTGTAATATTTAAATAAACATCCCTTTGATCATAAAATGTATTAGTCACTTGTTTATTCATACCTTGAGTGATTATGTTGGATGAGATGATATAAACTTACTTAAGAACTTGTTTTCGTATTAACTTTGCGTTTAATGTTTTTACATTTTGTGATCGTCAAAACATAGAGATATCGAAAAATATAAATAACGTTTTTATGCATTATTTATATCAACAGAGTATTTTCCATGAAGTTCAGCAGTTGTAATCTTCTACTAACAGTCTTAACTAACAGTAGTAGCCTTAATATTTATACCAGCAACATAAATAACTTGGAGCATTTTTCATTATTTCCATGATCAGTCTTAACAATAAAAGCAACATCAACTCTTGAAATCTTTAACTCCCAACATAAACCCCTTTAAAACCAAGATTCAAATACCCAAGAACACTTGCAAGAACTTCAAGAAAAACCCAAGATTTAAAGAGATTGAGGAAGCTTTTGGATGAAATAAACCAAGAACAAGCCAGGAACTACAAGACCTTCAATGTATGATCACTAGAACAAGATGAAAAGAAAATATGGATGGTGATATTGGTGGTTTTGGGTTGTTCATATAGAGAGAAGGAAGAGAAAATTGAAGTTCTAATCTTGTTTGCAAGTAGAAATGACTAGTTTATGTTATAATTTTAGTAGTGGAGGACAAGAGGTAGTGGTATGAGACATCTGTGCATTTATGTAAGTTGGTGGTGGCATGTGATGCTGATAAGATGAGACTTTGTGTTAATCTTGTTATATATTGATAGTTTACTGATTAGAGGGTGTAGTTTGATTCCGATAATTGAAAAAGTATAGCTTATAAAACGTAAAACGTAAAATGTAAAACCAAGAAATATAAAAGTCTAAAACTTATATAAATGTTAAAACTTATCAACATGACTCATTTTAGTATATTAGGTAAGTTATGAGTTTAATGGAGTGCTTAGACGTTGTTAAAATTTAAAAACGTAGGTTAAATACGCGTAAAATGTAAAAGATACAAGGTTTATGTAAAAATGAAAAAAGTAAATTATGACATATAAAATATGTATAAAAGGAAAATAAAATGTATAAGACACTTAGACTGAACGTAGTTTGGGATTGGTTAATAGTTAAGCGTACGCGAATGAACTTCCTAGGTTACACGTAAAAGTAAGTTTATATAAAATTAATATAATAAGTAAAAGTAATTGTTAAAATATTGACTTTAAAGTACGGGTGGTTACATCGACATATTTTGTTGTCCTTGTATGTTGATGATATGATTGTTGTTCGAGATGATTGTGATGGGACTGAATTTGTTTGATCATGCCAGAATGACAAATAATAAGATTGTTGACATTCCTCTTAATGCTAAAGCAAAGTATACCCCTACAGATGGTGATCCTTTATTGGATCCTAATTTATATCGCACTATTGTTGGGAGTTTGGTTTATCTTATTGTAACTTGATCAGATATTGCTTATGTTGTCCACATTGTTAGTCAGTTTGTTGTTGCTCCCACTACATTTCTTTGGGCTGATGTCCTACAGATTCTTTGGTATCTTTGAGATACACAGTTTCGGACACTCTTGTTTTCTTCCACGTCTTCTTTAGACTTGCGTGCTTATTGTGATGATGATTAGGCTGGTGATTTTGTTACTCACAAGTCTACAATTGGGTTTTGCATTTTTCTTAGAGATTCATCTTATCCCCTAGAAGAGTAAAAAGCATGATGTTCTTTCAAGATCTTATATTAAAGTTGAGTATCGTTCCATGGTTGTTACTAGAAGCGAGATTGTTAGTTTGTGATGGTTACTTGCAGATATGGGTGCTTATATTACTAGTCCTCATCCATTATATTATGATAATCGTAGTGTTATTCAGATAGCGTGCAACACGATTTTTCATGAAAGGACCAAGCATATAGAGACTGGTTGTCATTTTACTCGTAACTATCTTCAGGCGGGCACCATTTCTTTGTTGCTTGTTCCGTCTATTTTACAGATTGCATATATATATATATATATATATATATATATATATATATATATATATATATATATATATATATATATATATATATATATAGGGAAGGGATCAGGTACGTTTTTGAATTTTAGTGCGGATGTATGGACGAATCTCAGCCCTCTATCTAGTCAACCATCTAAAAAAGGTGGAGTGGCAGGATCGTAAATATCCCGTCTTTTTTCAAAATCGTTAATATCATATTAGCTTTTTTCTAAAAAAATTCAAAAAAATCTGAAAAAATTAAAAAAATAAAGAGAACAACAAATAATTAAGAATCACTGAAAAAAATTTCAAAAAAAAATTGTTTTCATCGTTAAAGGTATTGTGATATTAGCATCTCATTTTGACTTTTTCATAAAAGTCAAGATCAGATCTTGACTTTTGTAAAAAAAGTCAAGATTAGGTCTTAATATCACATAATATCATTTTTTTTTACTAATATCACTTTTTTATAAATGATTATATTATGTTTTTTTTACTAATATCACCGTTGTTTTTTTTTTTTTTTTTTTTTTTTTTTTTTTTTTTTTTTTTTTAGTATCACTGTTTGTTTAAAATGTAAAAAAGGTTAATATCATACTTTCTTAATATCAAAGTTAATTTTTTTAACCGTTATTTTCTCTTAATATCGTAATAAAAAAAGTAGTGATATTAAGTTTTTTACTAATATCAAAGTTAAATTTTTTAATATCAACGTAACTTTTCTTAATATCCTAATCAAAAATGCAGTGATATTAAGTGTTTTACTAATATCAAAGTAATTTTTTAAGTAAAATCGTTAATATCACGGTAGGACTCATAATCAAAAACAAATAAAAGTGCTCGGAAAAATCTTTAAAAAAAAAAGAAAAAAAAAAGTAAAGAAGACAATAATAGTAAGGATCCCTTAAAAGGAAAAAAATAAAAAATAAAAACTCGTTTTAGTGGTCAATCCGATTTCATTATAGGCGGCGAGTTGATGGCGTCACATGTTTACACATGACACCGTCACCCTGTATTATCTATATATAGTTTTTCAATTTTCGTTCATTAGTGTGCAACTTTGAGGGAAAAACCCTAGGTCGAATTTTCCAGCTTTTTCAAGGGTTTCAACCCTTTGAAACTTTCATGTTCAATTTGAGATAAGTACTCTTTCAATTCAATCAATTTGTCTATGTGTTGCTTGAATATATCTTACACTTGTCTTCAATTTAACATGCTCGGCTAGATTACTTTTGTGTTTGCTTAGATGTAGTGAAACCTAGATGTTAATTATGGGTTGATTGTTTGTTTATAGTTGTTACGGATGATTGTATTCGATGTTAGGCTTAAGAAAACTGGCAGACTTCCATTGGTAACTTGCTTGATCGTCTTAAGAAACATGATCGGAGGTGTACTATGATATTTGGTCGTATTTAATGCGTAGGAGAATTCTAATGATCCCATGTTAGGAGCTTCTAACGGCTCGACATAGGAGTGAAGTAGGATCCTATAGAGTTAAGGAATATTGTACACGGCCTTACGACTAATATTAAGGAATATGACCTGTCATCCATCCAATTGTAACAAGGTATCAACCTGTAAAAGATATCTAGGGAGTAATGAAACCTAAGTAAACACAACTTTCCCCATCATTGTTTACACCACTAGTATAATTAGATTTATTTTCGTTTCTGTTATTTTATTTTGATTGCATCTTTAGTTATTGGGTTAGTTGACTAGCAACTAATTCCATCCACTCTTTCAAAAACCGAGATTTTAATTGCTTTTATAAAATATAAAAATACAAAAAGAATCATCCATCACCTTTAGACTTAGTTTAGGAGACTTTCTAATCCTAGCGACACTATTCCTGAGTTGAATGATCAATCCCCCGGTACTTGTCACTATACTATACTACAACGATCAGGTACACTGTCTGGTGGGGGTTGTAAGCTTCTCGAGATCCCTCGAGAGGTAAAACCCGGTGTGATTCCCCCGTATCATCATATATATATATATATATATATATATATATATATATATATATATATATATATATATATATATATATATATAGACACACACACACACCAAGCCTCACTGTGGTCACGTTTTCATTTTCTATCTGAAAAATTCTCAATGTTCTTCATTGCAGCATTGTGAGTTTAAGGGCGGAGGTTAGTTAATAAGGTCAGCCCACTTGTGTCGGCCCATTAGCCAGTCTAACATTCGGGCATTATCTCTTTATTTTGTGTATTTAAAGTTGCTTGTACAAACTTTTCATTTTTCAAATATAAAAGTTATCTTTCGTTTTTGGTTTCTCACATAATTACGGAAAATAGGAAATATGTTCTTTACCATACATTCGACAAACTAGCCATAATATACGGAATACAGATTTCGGTGCGAAGTTTGAAAAAATTGTTGGTGGATTTGATGCAGCTCGTACTCTGTAAGTTATCGTTGCATGGATTCTTTGCTTTTCTATGGGAAATTCTTATGCACTTCATTTATGCATATATTATAAAGAACTAGTTTTTAACCATATATATATATATATATATATATATATATATATATATATATATATATATATATATATATATATATATATATATATATATATATACACACACACAAAGCTGTTAATTAAGAATTTTTTTTAATAATTTTTTTAATAAAATCATGTAAAATCTTTTATATTTATATAGTCAGAATACTTGTTCACACGTGTTTTTTGCATAATTTTTCCTTATGTATTTATATCGATTGATATTTTATATATATTTATGTTGGATGAAGTATTTGATTTTGTTTAATTGACATGATGTTGAGGTTGATATTGTTTTAATTTATATATTTACATCATGTTTTAGACATGGTGTGTGTTTAATGGCACGTAATTACTCTTGAAAAAATATTTTTCTGGATATCTTTTATATAATACAAGAATTACATCATTTCGGAATGTTTTTGCAAAACCCTTCTCATTGAAAAAACAATTGGACCAATAGGAGAGCTCGATTTTGACACATAAGCAAAATCAAGCAATATGATTGGCCAATAAAAAGTCAAAATTAAATTGATTTTGGTCAAACTTTAATAAATTTGGTGAAGAATTTGATTGATAAAAAAAAACACATAAAAATATAGGTGTCAAATTTGTAAAAATAAAAACTTAAGAAAAGAGGAGGTAATTAATAAAACCTTAGTGGTTAAGTGTAAAATTATAAGTCTCCATGTTTTTTAATAACTTTAGATAATAAACAAATAACCCCTTACACTTCATACCCCCTATACTTTATAATGTTAACGTTGTTTAAAATTACATGAGTAATAGTATTAGTTTTTTTGACTTCCATCTATTAAAATAAATTTGGTAAATATGTGAATTAGTTTTAATATACGTTAAATATTTTTTAAACTAACATTAGTTTTAAACTTTCTTCCATTAGAATATTTTTTTAAAATAAGGACTCATGTTACTATTTAAAAGTTTAATTTATGCGTACACGAGTTTGAAATACGGTTAAATTATTAGTAACGGGAATATAAATATCAAATGGTAAGCATGAGTTACTGTGATATAAAATAAATATACGTGATTCTACTTATAACAACGACTCATGAAATTGTTATTTAAAATTTATATATGGATATCCATAAAAATATTTTAAAAACTTTACGGAACATATTTTAACTTTATCAACGCTCATTATGTACCACTAAACTCGCATATTTTGTACAACATGATATCAATAGTTAAAGTTAAACAACAACATTAACCTCAAACTCAACATCTCTGTCAGTTAAAAATGTTATACAAAGCTAATTATTAAAAAAAAAAACCAAAAAAAAAAAAAAAAAAAAAACATCGGCTAGATAGTCATTTTTTTAATATAGAAGGTGTTTTCCTTAAATTAAAAAAAAAAAATGCACGCATCACAATCCTTATTTGATAAGAATCACCTCCTAAATTAAAAAAAAAAAAAAAAAAAAAAAAAAAAAAAAAAAAAAAAAAACTACGTAGGTGATAACCTAATTTTATTCATTGACTTGATGTTTCAAAAAAAAATAATAAAAATAAATAAATAATAATAGTTGGTTGTTGTAAAGGAATTAAAAGTATGTATATGAGAATTATTCAGCAAGAATATATAGTTTTTAATTAGGTTATTACGTTACTATATTGCGATAATGTTATTGACTTGGTAATCACGGATGTGAGATACAACCATTATTCTATACTTATGATTGATGTGTAAACCCCTTTTTGCTTCTGAATAGAATCCGAAAGAGACCTCAACAGCACTTTGGCTTATGCCTTATCTAGCCGATAGTTTTTAGTAATTTTTTTTATGGTTTAACTTTTTTGTTATACATACCAACTTTTAGTAATTTTTTTTTTTATGTTTTATTGAAAATTTCTACACTTAATATTTGTGTTTTAACTATAAACACACTAAGCTATGATAGAATTAGTTGGGAGTTCAGGGGTTTTTTACTAAGCTTCTCAAAAAAGCTTATAGTTTTATCATAAACTTATTGTGTTATGGTAATTGAATAAGCCAATAAGCACCTTTAATAAGCATAACCAAATACCCCATTAGTTCTAATCTGAAGATTTCTGATTTGATGTTATGACTAACTTTGTTGTTATCCTCACTATAATGCAACATGTTAGTGGTTTTTGCAGTTTTATGATCTTATCGCACACACACTAAAGTTTAATGCAATTTATTGTGTGCGCTTTTTAGAGGAGGATTAAGTATCAACACATGATTGTCATGGAAGGTTAATGTACCAAAGATGTGTTTTAGTGCCTATATGGGGAATTTTATGGTAGGAATTCTTTTCGGAGTGTAATTTGTCTTTGAATGAATTAATAAAACTTAGCAGGTGTTTGCCGTCATTGATAACACTATGGGTGTCAACCAATGATCTAAAATATGAGTGTGTTTTACCTTAATGATTTAGGCCAATTGTGAAGAAAGTTGCATTAAAGTGAAAGGTCGGTAAGGATTCAAACAATCCTAAAAGACTTGCGGATGTACTCTGTCATTTTTTATGCATTTATAATTTACTTATACAAGTAATAATAATTTCCTTATATAGTTCGGGTTTAGAGAAAAATTATTCTTATACATTATAAATAATCGTAAGATTAAATTTGAGTTCTACCAATTACATTTTTTTTTTCTCTTTATGTAATAAAGAAACTATAGTGTAAGCATCTATGTTAATTTGGTAATTTTATGATTAAAAATGATAAGTAAATAGCACAAACTTATGAAAATTCAAATTTTCAAACAAAAAAGTACATTAGTAAACATGGTATGATGGTTATTCATAATCAAAGAAATGAATCAATCTTCAAAGTTTTCTAAATATGCTACATATATTAACGAAAATATAAGTAAAAGAAATACCAAAATTACAAAACACATCGTAAATTGATAGCACGGGTTTGCAAAACTAAAAGCATATATCACTAACATCTCATTCAAGTCAAGTATCATCATGTGATTTTGCTTGAATAATAAAATATAATTTTTAATCCAAAATCATTCTCCTAAAATAATAGGTAGATTATAACATATATACATATGCTTTTTTATTTTTAGTCTACTAAGTAAAACTATTTAAAACATGTTAAATGGTTCGTTTCTTAATCGATAATAATACATAATCAAAACGAAATTTTAAAAACCTTGTGCGTGCACAGGTGTTATAACTAGTTTTTATTTAGGGTAAACTGCAAAAAATGTCCCTAAATTTTCGCGATTTGTGAAAAGTGTCCTCACACAAGATTTTTAGCAAAAAAATGTCCCTGAACAGGTTTCCTTAGGCAAAAAGTGTCCTTGAGGATGACGTTTGTTTATAAAAACGGTTTTTTGGCCTAACGCTTGTTTGAGAGCCCGTTAAGTGCCTTTTGAAATGACTATTTTACCATCACTTACTAAAAGGACATTTTTTTGCAAAACTACCATCACCCTCTTGTTTCTTCTCCTCTATTTCTCTCTCTGTATACCAGTTGCTAATTATATCACCACCATCACCACCCTTTGCCACCACACAACCACCACTTTATATTTAAATATTAATACGAATGGTACCACCAATTATATGTCCCCTACTTCACACTCATTATTTCATAATATAAATATTAATTATATTTTTTTTAAAGAATTGCTACAATTAATATTACAGAAATATATCAATCCCATACTGTGGAGTTTGTTAGACTCCTTGGACAGTTTTGAGGACTAGCGATAACAATAACAATGATTAATAACATGATACGCAACGGAATAAACAAACATCATTATTATTGAAACAAGGTTTCTTCGTCATCATCTTCATTACAACTAATCTAGGCGTTTACAATAAGACTACACCTAGACACACACACACACCCCTTTACTAGACGTCTACATCGTTTACTGTGCACACAAAACTAATGACCCATGTCCTCTTTATATACTAGAGGATTAAGGTTTACAAGAAAGACAATTTTAATATAATTAGGAAACTAAATATTCTTCTAGAATCTTTCAAAATCTCCATCTTTTTGTAGTTTCCTAACTTGTCACTTTCAGTCCTTTTGTTTCATTCTTATATTTACTTTGTCTCATCAAATCAAGAATCCCAACAATCTTCCCCTATTTGATGATGACAAAATATACAAAGTCGTGTACGAACTTCCCTAGACGAAGTAGAGAAGTTGAGATGTATGCATCTCCCTGAATGAAACAAATCTTGTCTTCCCCTTAATCCATGACATGCCATTCCACATCTCTTCCCCTTTTTGTTATCAACAAATAGGGAATGTATGCAAATAATAATCTTGACCACCATGAACCAATATCACAAACTTCCAATAACTAGCAGTAGTAATAGTGGACAACAGTAGTAAAAATCAAACACTTCCCCTCGGGTGGTGCATGAACATCAAATGATTAAACACATAATAAGATACTTCCCCTGAAACCAATGTGTTAATCATCTTCATGATTCTTCAAATTTGTACGCTCCTTGTAATGATCACATGTGAAGAAAACCTAATATAACGAACTTGATGAAGAAGTAGAATAACCCAAACTTGTGTCTTACGTCTTGTACTATCCACGGGACTTTGAACTTATACCCAAAACCGAATATATAAGTAGACCGCAATCTCTTGACAAAATCCTCATCTTCAATGAGACACTGAGCACAATAACGTAACTCCTTCAAGTGATAGTTAACTAGGTCTTCTCCCCTTGACCTATGAAAACTAGATTTGACAAGTCTTGGTCACCACCGTATAAAACAAACAAGTTATCTTCAAAGTGTAACACCCACTTTGAGATATGATAAGAACACAAACTTGTGAAACTCAACTAAAACATCAAATAAATGATAATTAATCTTCTTCGTAATCAATTAATCCAATAAGAACGAGCCTTTAATCTTTTAAGAACATAAACCAAACTCCTTTTTGTGTGTGTGAACCAATATCTCATGTGTGTGTAAACCATCTCCATCCGAAAACCGATTCCTTATGCTGACCGATATCAAGTAACACTAGCAGTTCAAAAAATTTATATCGGACAAAGCTAACAGTATAAACCAATAAACGCAGCAGTAGTAACTGATAATGAGCAGCAGAAAATACATACGCAGCAGTAGAAACTATTAACTCGAGCAGCAGTTTTACTAAAGCTAGAGTAGAAATTAAAACGGGCAGCAGTATAATGCTAAGCAGTATTTTCCTTGAAGCACAGTCAATACTAACACCCTTTCCTTGCATAATAAAGTGTCGACCCTCAAAATAATATAATAATCTCATATGCTTGTCGACAAAACAATATTAATAACCACTAATCCATGTGAAACATTAATTATTCCATCATCGACCATTAATGATACTAGGTAATTTTTTTTATGAATCGATCAATTAATGCTCCACTTAAATAATATTCGACCAACATCATCATGACCCAATAAAGATATAATCTTTCAATCATTGACCAATAAAATTAACCAACAGCAGCATCTTCTCGGTAAAACAAATAACATGTTGACCAATTGTATCAATTAATACTATGTACGACGTATGATCAATTAATGAAGATTAATGCTACTGAATAATTCATTAATACTACGAGGTATACTATTAATTTTATGAGATTTAACTACCAGTATGATATCAATGATTTAAAATTTTTAGATGCGATGCTTTTTAAACTGATTCACCTTTGTCGCCAAGTAACCTTTAAAACCAATCGTACTTCCAAAGCTGCTTTTATTCCTCGACAGTATAACTTCTCCAAATCAGTTTTCTTCAACAACGAACCATGTAAATCCCTAGGTAACGAGCTAACCTGTCTCTGATGCCAATTGTGGAGTTTGTTAGACTCCTTGGACAGTTTTGAGCACCAGGGATAACAATAACAATGATTAATAACATGATACGCAGCGGAATAAACAAACATCATTATTAATCAAACAAGGTTTCTTCATCATCATCTTCACTACAACTAATCTAGGCGTTTACAATAGGACTACGCCTAGACACACACACACACCCCTTTACTAGACATCTACATCTTTTACTGTGCACACAAAACTAATAACCCATGTCCTCTTTATATACTAGAGGATTAGGGTTTACAAGAAACACAATTTTAATATAATTAGGAAACTAAATATTCTTATATAATCTTCCAAAATGTCCATCTTTTTGTAGTTTCCAACTTGTCACTTTCAGTCCTTATGTTTCATTCTTATATTTACTTTGTCTTATCAAATCAAGAATCCCAACACATACGTTTATCTTTAACAAAACTTGAACTTATATATTCAAGACAGGTCAATTGGTCTAGTTTTATATACAACCGAGAAATGACAAGAGCAAAGTGCATCTCAAGTTATTTGTTATAATACTTGTGCTCTTACAGTCCAAATAATCAAAAAAGAATTCACAGTAGAAATGTATCACAAATGCGACATGAAAAAAAAAATGACTATAGAACCTAGAACCTCTTTATTGCTATTTTTTGGGCCTTGCACCAGGCACCAGCTAAGGCAAATGCAAATGTTTTCAAATCATGACAATGCCACATGCATGACAAGCAAAGCAAGGGATCTATATTATAATCATATCTAGCTGATGTTAACCTCCCCACCAAACATCAATGCAGATGTCTGACATGTGTTTAAATAATATTACCTCGAAAGCAATTCATCCCTTGATGCCATCCACGAAAAGTTGAAAACTAACCCCTTGGCAGGATAGATTTCAAAGAAACTCCATGGTACATGCATTTGATCCCTGAATGTTCGGTTGTCACTGTCAGCTCCATAATTAGCTCACGAAGAGACCAGACTATGGCCTTAATGGGTACCTATTATTTAGAATTTGGATATTTTAACAGTCTGTTTAGAATAAACGCATGTCATGAGATGCTTATTTTCCAATGACATGAAATGATTCTCTCCTTTACATTTTATATCTGCCATTCCATCTCTGCGTGTTATCAGTTTCATAAAGATTATAGCTTGGTAGCCCAAGATGTAGAACCACAGTCACAGTCTCATGCTCATCACAAGTCTTGCTATTGTGATCAATTTCCATGAAGTGAGCACATGAATCACTACTAGGGTTTTGTTCATGATCATGGTTGAGTCTTCTTGTTGGGCTTAAACTAAGTAAGGGAAGTGCTTCTTTGAGAGGTGGAGATGGAGGTGAAGGTTCATAGTAGTGTGAGCAGCACAAACGAGAAGCAGTAAAACATATCGAGCAGCAGTAAAAAGTAACGAGCAGCACAAACGATCAACCAGCAGCAATAAATATGAAGCCAGCAATACTAACATAATAAGCAGCACTTGAATAACCAATAACCATAATGAGCAGCCCAATACGTTTCTCGAAAACATCACAGTAACCCAGAACCTTTGATAAGTCACGAACCTTAAATAAATAGTCGAATACCAGTAACCTTTGTCGATCTAAATTAACCATCAGTAGGTTTACTTTACTTCCAGCAGTATACCAAGTCCAATCAACTACGGAGTATTTGCTATTTCTAAGGTGACAAATATAATTTGCCTATAAAAATAGTTAAAATAACACAATGTTAGTAGATGATCAACTAACAACCTGGAAATCTAAAGCGGAACTTCGAAACTTGAAGACAAAACACACAGTTACAACAGCTAATAAGTTTTGACAGAAAAATAAGTAACCTTGCACAAGATAACGACCCAAACGATTATATGTATTCGTTTGTAAACTTGAAAGAACGAACGTTACAATAACCCCTCCCCCCTCACCTCTTTATTGTAAAGATGAGGGGGGAAGAAAACCAACTCTTAAAGGAGTTGAAACCGGCTGCAACAATGGAGATAACCTAGACTCACGAATGCTTGGACTCTGCATCGTATATCACCCTATATATAGTAGATATAGTCGGCTAATGCAAGGGAACCGACATATAATCTTTCCTATTTGACTAAGATATAAACTAAAGTTACACAAATAACCCCTAGACTATCTAAATATCACCACTAATATCTAACAATTTCCACCTTAGTGGTGATAGTTAGTCTTCTCCGATACGTAGCAACTTCAACCTGTGCTAGAACCTCGGACCAGGGATGCCTTTGTCAAGACACCAGTAGCAACAACCGCTACTAACATTAGTTTAGCTCCTGACTCAATCGAGAGTCCCTTTAGTCAAATAGTCTCCTTTACAGCCCCCGTAAGTGTCATATACGCCGCTTCAGTTGTTAACAAAACCTCCTTGTGCAAGATCATAGCTTCCTAGCTTCCTGCACATCCTTGTATCATAAACCCGTACCTTGTGATTGATCTACCCATGACAGTGATCGATATCCCCATAGCGTAGTCAAACCCACAAACCCTGTACGTTTGTCTGTAATCCACGATCGAACCTATCCAACATACCCACATCTACAGATGCTATGTCAGGTCTCGTGCAGACCATCTGATACTCCCGGCTTCCAACCGCATATGTATATGACAACTTACCATTCTTTTCCACATCACAGTCCCCTGATAGACTACCCTCCAACGACAGTATGGAGTGTCCCTCCAACAAAGTCTGTACCAACTTTCCGTTGTGAAACCTGGACTGTGACTCCCAGAGTATTACCATTCTTGATCCCTGATGATCTCCATGCCAAGTATATTTCCTTTTGATTTATCCAGCAAACCCTTGGTAACCCAGATCTCAGCCTTGCTTTCGCAAGTAAACCCCGTATAATCTATATAGAGGAATAGATATATGAACATACCTTGTGCATAGTTCCAGTAATATATGTTACTGTCGTCACTGCTTCGCCTGAAACCGTTGCTGAGCATACACATACTAGGCCGAGTATCCATATCTTCTTTCATTACAGCCATCCACTTGGAAATTACCTCACAAGCAACTGTATCCCTGAAAGTCAATGACTCATGTGCATCTTCATTTATCACTCCAGCAACTCCTGAAGCAGTCATATTACTGTCACCTCTATACCTTTCAGCAACATTACCCTCTGCACCTTCTTGACCAGGTACTCCGGTTACCGTAATGTCCGCCCCCACCTTTATACCAAGGTGTACCTTTTCCTGCTCTTTTACCAAGCAGTCCGTGTTTGTCTTTCCTTCAAGTTGTTTAACCTCCAACTTTCTTTGAGCCACTGCAGCATGATCGTTACTCTCCTGAATTACCTCAGCTTCACGATTTTCTTGAGCTCCCTGCAGTTCCACCTCAAACCAAACACGCTTTTGAACATGTACTCCATGGACCCTTGTTTTAACACCAAGACCAAGTTGCTTGAACCCAACTTGTTTTGAACCTCCATGTTTTTGTACAATATTCCCATCGAGCTTTTCGATGTTTAACCTAGTATTTATACTAGTCATTCTTCTTTAACCTTGCTACAAACCTTGTCAAGTTGCTTTTTAACCAACTTTACCAACAAGTCTCACAAGCCGTGTGTATAACCGCTTTCTTGTAATTATCGATCTACTAACCTTTAGAAAAACCCTAAAGCTTCGATCTTTCCACCTCAAGTCTACAACCTTGATATACCTTGTACTCCAAGTAATCACTTTTCTTGAATCCCAAGACAAAGCTAAACCTTACTTGTCTTCCAAGAACCACCAAGACTTGAATCCCAAGAAACCGAAAACTTGAAGTTGAAACTTCTTGCAAAACCTTGTCACTTTTGAAGCTCAAAACCAAAACTCCAAGAACCTTGTGACAAAAGAAAACGATTTCCCATAACCCTAGGAGATTCGATCCACCTCTTTGCAAGACAACTTCAAGAACCTTGTTGCCCAAGTAATCTTGACTCGAAAACCTAGAAACCTTGAACCGTGTAATATACACAACGATAGCCAAACAATAACCGAAAACGACAAAGAACACAACAACCAAACCAGAAAATTCGACAACCTATATCTCTTTCTTGGAAGCTCCGATGCAAGATCCCTCCGGTGAGATCCTAGTCTATGTGTCTTCAACCTACGGTTCGAATTTCGTAGAAATCCAACGGTTAACGAACCCGCAGCGCCAATTCTCCCACGACTGCGTAATAACTGACGAACCAAACTGTTTCTCTTGTTTCGGCTCTATCCACGATTGTGTGATTCATTCTTCTCGGACCAGGCTCCGATACCAATTGTTAGTATATGATCAACTAACAACTTGGAAATCTAAAGCGGAACTTCGAAACTTGAAGACAAAACACACAGTTACAACAGCTAATAAGTTTTGACAGAAAAATAAGTAACCTTGCACAAGATAACGACCCAAACGATTATATGTATTCGTTTGTAAACTTGAAAGAACGAACGTTACAATAACCCCTCCCCCTCACCTCTTTATTGTAAAGATGAGGGGGGAAGAAAACCAGCTCTTAAAGGAGTTGAAACCGGCCGCAACAATGGAGATAACCTAGACTCACGAATGCTTGGACTCTGCATCGTATATCACCCTATATATAGTAGATATAGTCGGCTAATGCAAGGGAACCGACATATAATCTTTCCTATTTGACTAAGATATAAACTAAAGTTACACAAATAACCCCTAGACTATCTAAATATCACCACTAATATCTAACACACAACACAATGCAATTTTGAAGGTCATATCACTATCTTAGAATTATATAAAAGGTTTCATACATATTATTAACAGCTAATGAGACTCATTTATATACAGTAAATGGTTAAAAGATACATATCAAAGCATGTTATGTATTTATGTTAACCTGATTGCAAATCGCACTTTCTCTACTATATAAGTATATACGTGCAATATTAAGACTACTTTATCACTAGAACTCGAAATACTTACCTATAAAGTCGATAACGAGATGACCATCACAGTACCTCCCAGCCGGACCATGGAAAAACGACTCTCCATGAGGCGGTCCGGCTTGACCAAACGCTGCAGATAATCCACCCGTATCACAATATGGTAACTCAAAAACATTATCAACAGCATAACAACTTGGCAACGTAGCTCCATGACTAATATATATTGAACAAAGGTGAGGGAAAGAATTTCTTAAATGGGAAAGAAAATGAAGAGGATAACGTGTCGATATATAAAACTGCCCTAGTACATGTGCAACATGGGCTAGCTTTATGTTATTTGCATGATGGGAAAATTACTAAAATGGTTTGGTTTTTATGATTTCGAAATGAATAAAATGGTGGTTATAAGGGTGTTTATGTCTTTTTTGGATGTGTGACATGTTTTGAGTGGCTTATTGGGTCCAGAACTGTCACCATATAACAAAATGTCCTTATTTTAGGATGTTGAAGAAACCGTATCCTACTTTATTTTTGTCACCAAAATCATCACGAATTTCGTTTAAATTAAAAAGAAATTACATAAGTCGTCTAATTCGTAAAAAGATGCTTGCTGTGTAAAAGTGTAATTTGTTCCGCACAATACCCTTTTAGTTGGATATATATATATATATATATATATATATATATATATATATATATATATATATATATATATATATATATATATATATATATATATATATATTTATTTATTTATTTTTTTTAATGTAAAAGAGAAAGAAATAGAGGAGAAGAAAAAAGAGGGTGATGGTGGTTTTGCAAAAAATGTTCTTTTAGTAGGTGAGTAAAATAGTCATTTCACAAGGCACTTAACGGGCTCCCTAACGAGCGTTTGGCCAAAAAACCGTTTTTGCAAACAAACGTCATCTTCAAGGACACTTTTTGCCTAAGAAAACCTGTTCAGGGATATTTTTTGCTAAAAATCTTGTATGAGGACACTTTTCGCAAAATCGCGAAAGTTTAGGGACATTTTTTGCAGTTTACCCTTTTATTTAAACTTTAAAGATGAATTAAATGTGTCGTTACTATATTGACAATCTCATGTATTTATCTCATCTCATAGTAATCCTGGGTTGTGCCTTTATTTTGATATTTATATTTCTATAAATAATAATTTCAGCCGTATTTAATTTTTAAATCAGGGTACGCACGAGTTAGACTTATAATATGAATAAAATGAATCGTTATTGAATGTCATTTCAGAAGAGAAAAAAAAGACTTTTGTGGAGCTCCTTACTTAATCTTATATAAGGGAATATTATTAATCGTTCGTATATGTAGAATATTGTTTATTCATTTATATATCATACTAATTCGTGCTTTCATTTTCATATTTATAATCTTGTGCATATACATTTATTAAATATATAATGATAACAATTATCTTGAAAAACAACGATGTATATGTTTTTAAGAAAGACATAAAAGCTAGGGGGTATTTGTTAGTTTTATAAACTTTAAATAAAATTAAATAGAAACTGATAAATTTACTTTTTTAAAGTGATAGAACTAAAATTTTATTAATTATACTTTCCGTTTTTTAGTTTTTTTTTTTTTTATTAAATTGACACACGTATTTATATATATATTTATTTTGTTGGATTAAATTTAGTTAAGTTTGACCAATTTAAAGCAAAATTTGAATTTTATAGTTTAACCAGAATGCTCGATTAAACAAATCGCTTTCGTGTTGCTATAATTGGCATATAACGTCGTTAAAACCCGTGAAAATTTTATTGTGAAAATGATTAAAAAAGAAGTTAATGGTTGTAAAAAGTTGCCTTATGTGAAAAATGAATGTGTTAGGGCATCCACTACATTGAACTATTATAAAGCTTTATATTTTTATTTTTTCATGTCCCATCAATAAGGTTTTTTGGATTAACTAAAACATCTTTAAACTTTATAATTGTTTCACACAACACTTGCATTGAATGTCTTGAGAGTATAAAAAGGTCTAACGTTTATGAAATTTTCATGCGACATATCTATAAAATAGAACTCCACCATAGCTGATATAAAATATAAAACTTTTCAATTTTTTTGGACCTATAATTAAACCTCTCTTGATGGATGTTGTTAATGTTAATGGTTTTAAATTTCAAACATTGGTTAATATCTTTCTATAAATAGTTAACTTATATTTAACAAAGAATTGTCTTATATTGTTGAAACTATACACGATTGAAAAACGGTTGCATTCATTTTTAGTGTCACTAAATACTTTATATGCTATGTTTATTAGATTAGTTATTCTTTTAGTTGAACTATTGTATGTTACAACATATTTTAAATAACTTTGTTTATCTTACATTGTATACTTGTATGTCTAAACGTTACATGGAACATTTAACCAAAATATTGCAACTCTAATTATATGCCGTTATGAAATCTCGTCGCTATGCATGGGTACTCAGTTAATAAAAAATTAAATAAAATTTAACTAACAATGTGAAAGAAATTAGAGTTAACAATAAAGAATTTTGGGCCTTGAAGGCTGGTTTAAATCGGTAGATATCTTTAACATAATGCCCGGCCCATTAAGTTGATAATATGGTTTGAAGTTGACATATCGCGGCTATGAATTGAGACGAAAGCTTTATCAATTTGTAAAGATACGGATCGATCTAGTGATATATCGTCTTCGTAGCATCAAACCAATAGAACAAGGGTTAGCTCTGCAGCTGCTCTACAAGCAAGGTAAGTAGGTCCATGCGACCGGACCCGGATGTACCCTTTAGTGATGAGGGGAACCGGGTAAAAAAAAGTAGCGATCAGAATGAATGGTAGTTCGTTGGGCCTGTCTTCTGCTTTTGCTCCCAGAGGTCAGTTTGTGACAACCACAAAGCCTGATCATAGAATATCTCGGGACCCTCGCTGGTAAGGGGCTCTGGCAACTACACTTTTTTTTTTTTTTAATGATGCATCGAATGTTTCCTCTGTTTTCACCATACTACATTTATGACTCCTTATATAGACATAGACGGGGAGAGTACACCCGTAGAAAAGCACAACCATAAAAATGATTTCTTATCCATTTTTTTTAGTAATTTACTACTTTTTTAATCTTTAATATTAATTTAATTAATTAAATTTTATATTCATATAATATAATGTTATCCATTTCATGAATAAAGTATGACCTATTATCCAACCAACAAAACTACTTGTTACAAATAGCATCTTGCAGTTGCATCGAAATATAAAAATGTTGACTAATCTCGCTAACATTAAACTTGGTTAAATGAAATGATTGAATAATTGAAAAATGAGATTATTCAGGAATACACAATACATTAAATATAGTATACATAATAAATTAAGAAGTCAGAAAGTTATCCAAAAATCTTTAACACGGAATGGATTAGTTTGACCAATTAATTAATTTAAACTAAAAATATTCTAACTGCCCTTCTTGATAAACATAAAAAATTTCATTATTTATTCTTTTAAAGGTCGATGGGAAAAGAAGACTCCCCACCACCAAATTTTGAATGAAAATATATTAAAAAAATCAAATAAAAAATCTTATATATATATATATATATATATATATATATATATATATATATATATATATATATATATATATATATATATATATATATATATATATATATTAATTTAGAAAGAAGAATTAACTGTTTCGTGTTACTATATTAATTTTTAAAAAAGGTAAATTGCAAATTATGTCCCTAATGTTTTCCAAAAACGCAAGGATTACACCGAGACGATTTTCTTGCAAAATAGCAACTAATGTTTCCGTTTTTTGCAAGATAGCCACGGAAAAGCACTATTGACTAACGCGCATTAGAGGTCTCGTTAAGTTGTCTCGTCCCTGAGGCCCTGAGGGTAGTCTTCTCATTTCACTTTCCTGCATAAATCATCATGACACCCACCGATTATCACTTAACCCAATAAAACGCTTACACAGTATTTTGATCAAAGTAGAATTTCATATTTCTTCCCTAAACTTATTCAAAACACTTCGAAATCAACTAAACATTCAAAATGATGGCTCCTCGGTTTGGGAAAAACCGAGCGAGATGTTCCTTGATCTATGATCTTGATAAAGTTTACAGTAAGTTTGGTTATTGTTAATTATACTAATTATTTAGTCAAATATAATGTTAACAGCATGCATAATTGAGCCACAGGTGGGCATGACTGGTTTTCATTTTGAACTTGATGTCCACATTGACCATGTCACAAGCTTAGCTGCTAATGTGGCGAAGGATATGGATACGCATGCTGGCTATGACTTTGATGAATTTGATAGTGGTGAAGATAGTCGTGCTCCCAAAATTGCGCACATAAAAAAGAAAATGTTGAAAGAAATTAGGAGGGAGTACCAGGCAAAGTAAATGTTAACAAGGGTGAATTTTTTGTAACATAACATTTTTCAACAAGAAAGGAAATCAAAGAAAAGGTAAGAATGCATGATTTAGAGTGTAGAAGAGATGTTAGGGTTGATAAGTGTGATGGCCATGAAAGGGTTAGAGCTTGTTGTTATGGGACTGTAGTGGGTTATGGTAATGGGACACATGCAGATAGCGATGGTAGAAATTCTTCAACAGGTTGTCAAACTAAACCTTCTTGTTCACAGTCAAAGGGAAAGTTTGTGACATTTAAAACTTTTAAGAAAAGGGGCAAACCTATGTGCCCGTTATCCTTACACTTCTCAAAAGTCAGTGAAGAAGCTAATTAGAGTGTCAAAACATTAAAAGACAAACACAAATGCCTCCAAAAAAGAGATATTAAATTGATAACTACAAGATTCATCTCATCCGAGGTTGGTAAAATTCTTGCTACCAACCGTAAAATCCCAACCGCTGCTCTGATAGATCAATTAAATCAAAAATTTCATATCAACATCTCTGAGACAAAGGTATTCATAGCAAACGAATTTGCAATGAAACAGATTTTGGGGTGACCATGAAGAACAATATGCCAATCTTAGGGATTACGTGAAAGAATTGAAGGAAAAAAGAAGGATACAACTGTGAAGATTCAAGTTGAAACAAACACTGATTTAACTCAGAATTCAAGGGTTTTCAAACGGATCTATGTTTGTATTGGTGCCTTGAAAAAATGTTACAAAACAGGAAGAAGGAAAATACTAAATTTGGATAGGGCTTTTATCAAAGGACCATATACTGGTCGAATCTTAACTGCTGTTGGTGTGGATAGCAATAATGGGGTGTATCCAGTTGCTTACGTGGTAGTTGCAGCTGAGTACAAGAGTTCATAGCTATGGTTCCTTATCAATCTAGCCGATGACCTTGATTTGCAACCCAATTCAAACTACACCTTCATCTCAGACAAATAAAAGGTATAACCATGGTTTGCCTCTTTATTAGTTTTGTACATTATTCAACTGTCATTCAAATATGTAGAACCGTAGAGGGGGGGGGGGGTGAATGTAACAACCGTGGTTTTGGCAGGTTATTTTGACTAATAGTCTTGACTCGGTTGAAGTTTGTTTGGTGTGTCTTAGGTGTTGGAAGTGATATATGAGTGATATAGGTGAGTTTTAGCACTAAATCCCTTTGCGTAAGTGGTTTTATTGTGATTTGGAAAGTTTGGAATTTGGGAAAGTTCATTTTGATCACCTTTGTGGTGTAGAAATGACTTGTGTAGTTTTGGTGTTTTTGTGATTTTGCGTAACAAGTTTTCGTTCAGTAGTTGAGCGTTAGCAAGTTACGAGGAGTTTATTTTTATGAGTTATGTTTCAAAAAGAGTGTTAAATTCTATTTTTGGAAACTGTATTTTTGGAAATGATATTTTTCCGGGTTGTCGTAAAAACTGAGGTTTATCGCGTAAGACGCTAGGATTGGTTACGGACATTTATAAAATATGAAAAGTATGAGGTTTTGAGTGTAATAAATTAAGTTAATAATATATATATATATATATATATATATATATATATATATATATATATATATATATATATATATATATATATATATATATATATGTAAAATTCGGATTTAAGGGATAAGGGGGAAAAAGGTAACTCAATTTGAGTACAAATATGACTCTTAGGCCCAAGGATTATCCATAATTAATATATATATACCAAACTAAACACCCCTAAAACGTTTTTCCTGTAAATCTTAGTCGATCCAAGAGATAAAAGAAGAAGAAAAAAAATTAGGGTTTGTAATTTGGGAGCAATAATCAAGAATCAAGGTAAAATCCTTAAACCCTATGTTCATTTAATTGATTAATTATTGGTATTCATGTAATATTAAGTATGATGTATCTAGGGTTTTTAAACTTCTGTAAATTAATATTAGAAAACATGTTGGGATCAATAATTAGTAATAGTATGATGTTTGGTTAAGGGAATTGAGTGTTAAACGCGTTAGATTATGTGTTAGGGTTTGGACAGATTTCTAAGGCTGTAAAAATGTGAGTGTATATAACAGATGGTGATGAGTTAAGTCACGAATTTTAAGTCTAAATTGAAGTATAACGAAATAGCTTTCCAAAAAGTCCAGCCACGATCGATTTTGAGGTCGGGAAGTCGGTCTTTTGATTTTTCTTTGTTAAGATGTCAAAGCTGTCAAACCGGGACAGATTTTGGGTAAAAGTTTGAGGGTGTCATGTGGTGGTAAAAGTGGTATTTTGACTTGGCCTTCTAGAATATTTAAGTTTTAGGTTATATTAGACTACCATGAAAAGGATTCGCGATAAAAACTTGTGGAAGTATTTATTTAAAATCAAAACTTTTTGGTGTGCGTTCAGATCCGAATTTGAGTAGTTGACAAGTTTGAATTTCTTATGAGTATTTGTGTGTGTTATTGGTCCATGGCCTTCTGGGATTAGCTTCTATGCTTATGAGATACCATGGTAAATTTTTGGTGTGAGTTGTTGCGCTTTATTTTTCGTGATTTCATGTGAGTGAATGTACTCAAAAATTCTGCGTTTTCTGAGTTTTAGAGTGCAAGGGATTTAGTGAGTGTTAAGTTATGGTAATGGTTAGTATGGTGTCTAGGGGATCCATGGTGGGTCATATGAGTCTTAGACATCCATCATATGTGTATTACATGGGTTGTAGCTTTTAGCTTGACCTTGCGTAATGTGGATTATTTTTGTGTGCTATAGATTGTGAATTCTTTTTGTGGAAGCTGCGGAGTTTATGGTGAGTTCATAGTCCCATATTTTTACTTTGTTTTAAATTTGGGATGGGAATGATGCTTGTCTTAAATGATTTGATTTACTGTGATTATGTGTGTGGTATTAAAGAACTTGGACTTATAATGTTATCGTATGTATGCTATGTGTGATTATTTGCTTGTGTGGATGTTTATGGGATCCAATTAGGAGGATGCTTATCCTGTTGCTCGCGCATGCGACCTAATTGATGATATGTTTGATGGGATCCAATTAGGAGGATGTTTATCCTATTACTCGTGCATGCGACCTAATTGATGATATGTTTGATGGGATCCAATTAAGAGGATGCTTATCCTGTTACTCTCGCATGCGACCTAATTGATGATATGTTTGATAGGATCCAATTAGGAGGATGCTTATCATGTTGCTCGCGCATGCGACCTAATTAATGATTATGGGGTCGGAGGACACGAGCCGTCCTAATGGTTGCCTTATGAGTGTTGTTGCCTTTATGTGTGATTAATGACTTGCAAATGCATGTAGCTATATGATAACTATAACTATTTGTCCAACTATATTTTGTAATCACAGTGAATTCAGTTGCCTTGTGTGTTGAGTCTCAAACCTATGAATCTCACCAACATTATGTTGACGTTTTAAGCATCATTTTCAGGTAAGCTTTCTAAGGATAAGATAGAAGGATGTGGATAGACGAGACCTTAGTTGCATTGGAAGTGGTTTATCATCTATGTTTGGATTTATGTTTTGTTTTGGTTATTTTATTTTGGGGTATTGTTACAACACTTTGTGTTTATACATTGCTCTATTTATGTGCATGTAGTTGTTCTCTATGTTGACACCAGGTGTTGTGATGATATCCATGAAGTTACACCCGCGCGTTTCCGCCTTGGCGGGGTGTGACAGATTGGTATCAGAGCCTTGGTTATAGAGAATTAGGTGGTTGAGCCTAGACTATTGCCTAGGAGTCCCTCATATAGTTGCATTTAGGGCCTATGTTTAAGTATAGTATTTTATATGTCTATCTTCCTATATTTATGAGATATTTTATTGAGTTTCGGACGTCTATTCTATTCTATATACGTAGTATTGTATATATCGACTTTATTATATCGTCTTCCACGTGTAAGATGCTTTGTTGGACTGCCGTTGTTGCTATTGGATGCGAGAGAAGTGGTAGGATGAAGCAGATTAACCGCAGAATCCGAGTTTCCGATATCATGTATCCATGTTCGGACAAGGGGAGGACGTTTATGGGAAACGTTGGTGGAGAAGAAGTGGAGAGGTTTGGAACTACGGTGACTTCTGGAGATGGAACCATTACCAAATACCTTTGGTAGTGTCCTCACTTCACCTAGGAAGGAGATGTGGTTTAGTCTAGACCTCGTGATTTGTATGCGCTTGTGAATTATGTGGAATTGGAAGAAAAGAGTAGAGATGGTTTTGCATGTTGTTGACTACCTCAACATGTAGGAAACATGAATGGATGGTTGGGTAAAGATGAAAGGGAGTTAGGATGAAATGGTGTGGATTCGGATCTAGAGTCCACAGCGAGTAGTAAGTTGAATTGATCTGAGTGGGGAGATAAGTGCGAGAGTGGAGTTGAGCCATTATGCGACGTCTTTGTTTTGTGTTATGTTTTGGAATTTGTATATTGTCTTTTGCCGTCTGGAGCCATGTTGGAGCGTGATTACTTTTGGATATTGGATCGACCTTATCCAAGTAATTTTGATTATAGAGTTTACGTGATCGTTGGAATTGTTCTATGCGAGATGATTGTTTGCGACGTCTTTTGTTTTTGTTTACATGTTTGTTTGCATGATGTGTTGTCATAGGAGGGAGTACACTTATGGAAGGGGGCATAGATAATTATGGTGGCCAACATAATTATACATGCGTCACAACACAAGTGGACTTGCAAGTATGATAGCATGGATTGCATGGTGTATTAGGTGCTATGTGGTATATGTGCATTATCATTGAGATGTGTGGTTTTGGAAGTAAGTATGCGTATGGAATAGGCTTATAACTATGATCGCGAACATAATTATAAGGGTATCACACACGTGGACTTGTGACCATTATTGCATTGATTAATGTTTGTTGTTATATGTTGTGGTAGATGGTATGTGATATCATGTTGGTGATGGCTGTATGGTTAGAGAAGTATTCTCTTAACCGTTTGGGCAGTCGTTATATGTTGGGGGTGTGTAGGTGGTAATATTCCATCCTATCTATCATATGTTGATACCTCAAATATCGGTGGGTACTTATGTTGTGGTATTTAAGTTGATTCGTTTGCTAGACGTTCCGTTGTATACCTAATTCTTTGGTTGGCATTCCTATTCGTACCATGATGGTACATATGCCATATTCTTTCTATTTGACGTCGTGATAGGTGTTGGGTAATTGAATTCGTTTTTGTTGGATACTGGTTCGTTTCTTTGGTTATTCTATACATTCATTCCTCGGATGAATGTTATGCTATTCTTCAAGTATTGATGGTTCGTGATGAGTTGGTGTGGATATTTAATCCCTCATTTACACACACCAATTGAATTTTGTGGCATGTTTTGTGGCCCGTTAGTATCGGTGTTTTTCTATGATTTTGGTTTGATCGTTGTACGAATGACTCTGTAAGTTCATCGTTTGGTTTGCAATGCATTTGCGTGAGTGTTCACTGGTATGAGATTCATTTGATGATTATTTTGATTATGTGATTCTTCTGTGTTTTTCGTATCCAGTAAAGGGGTTGTGTTGGAGTCCTTATGGTATTTTAAAACTCGTTTTGGGTATTTCAAGGTCATTTGTTGGAAACTATTATTTATATGGTAAAAATGAAGTGTGAAAAAAAAAATTGTTATGTTGATGTCATACATAAAATGGTTTATATATATATATATATATATATATATATATATATATATATATATATATATATATTATAAAAATGTATAAGTTTAAGATATGTCTTGTAAAAAAAACGGTGATCATTTGTTTTTTTTTTGGGAAGGTTTAGTACGGGAATAAGAACTGTCTATGGCTCTCATTTACCAAACTTGTTAAGTATTTAGTTCATTGAGTGTTTCTTTCGTTGAGGTACGTTTGTGGATTTTTTATGGCTACGTGTATTTTATATTTTCTTTGTATGGGTGTTCATGAACATTTTATCCGTGTCTATTTTTATTGGGGGAAAATTTCCTCATTGTGCTTTTCTAGCTTTGGTTTTGATGTTCACTACTTCGCTATTCGGTAATTCGTACCCCTTTTGATTTCGTTGATATAAGTTTTAGTTCGACCGGTTTCATGGTGCGCGTCGTTACTTAGGATAGATTGTCGTTTTGCTTCGTTAAAGAAGAAGAGGATGTTTGCCAAGTTGTTCAAGTGAGAGGTTTAGCTTCAAGATGTACGTTCTTTGGATTGCGTGGGCATCGTGGAGGTAGAAGATTCATAAGAGGAACTATGTGATACGTTATTTAGAGTTGGGGAGTAGAATTTGGAGATGATATTTGTATGGAGCAGAAAGTGTTATCTACACAGATCATAAGAATCTTTTGCATATATTTGACAAGAGGCTAATATATGTAGAAGAGAAGTTGGGTGTGGAATTTTTCAGTGACTACGATTGTCTTATTCGCTACCGTTAAGGGAGAGCGGACATCGTAGTAAGAGCGCTGAGCAGGAGTGAACGAGTGAAACTTAGATGTTGTGAGCAATGATTATGATAATTCAGCTCGGAGTTAAGAGGATGTTATTGACAGCCTAGAGAGAGAGGTTCAAGGTGAGAAAATGTGAGAAGAATGATTACTTGGTTTAGACCAGTAAATGGAAAAGAATGAAGATGGACGATTGTACTTTGCGGACCCGCTAATGATTTCATGGAAAGCAAGCTTAAGGACATCGATCATGCAAGGTATTTGATACATTCGAGAATGGATAAAACGTATTATTACCTTAGCAAGTGGTTGATACGCTTGAAGGTGAGTGTTGATATCAACGATTATTATGGTGATGCAACGGTTAGATATACTTGGAGATTTTTTTGAGAAAGAATTGTTGAGATCATTTGATGAGTTGGCAGAGAGACGTGGGATGTCACGTCAATCAGCTTATATCAAAATGAAATACTTACTCCGTGATTGTGGTAAATGTTTTATGGAGCCTTGAGATAACGTCTGAAGATGAGTACGACTTATCGTTCTTAAATGAGTGAACTAAGTGAGCGTACAAATCAGGCGTTGGATGGTGACCTGAGACTATGGGTGTGTTTGATTTTGAAGGAAGTCGGGGTATACATTTACCCTTAGCTGAGTTCTCCTATATCAACAATTAGCATTCTAGTATGGAGTATGTGTCGTGTGAAAAGTTGTATGGAATGTTCTGTGGGCAAAGGATTGAACAAGCCAACTAATTGGTCCTGAACTAGAACGAGAGACTATGAATAAGGTTTTCTGACTAAGGAAAAGACTTAAGGCAGCAAAAGATCGCCAAAAAGAGTTATGCGAATAATTGCCGTGAGCCTTAGAGTTTGGTGTTGGTGATATTGTGTGGTTAAAAGTATCTCCTTGGAAGGGTGTTGTGCGTTTCGGTAAGAAAGGCAAGCTAGCACCGAGATACGTAGAACCATTTGAGATTTACGGAAAGGATTGGAATTGAAACATATCGGTTGAATTTGTCTGAGGAGTGAAGTAGAGGGCACGATATGTTTCACGTATCTAATGGAAAGAACTGGTTGGCAGATGCTAGTCTGCATGTGCCATTAGACGAATGTAAGGTTGACAAGACTCTTCGTTTTGTCGAGAAACCTGTTGAGATTATGGATCGAGATTTTAAGGGTTTGAAGTGTGGTGAGATAGCGTTGGTGAAGGTATGGTGGGATTCTAAGCGTGGTCCTGAGTTTACTTGGGAACGTGAGGATCCGATGAAATTTAAGTACCCAAAATTTGTTTGCTGATGTGGTTGGTGAAGTAGATCGTTTGTTGGATTTTAGATCGTGGAAGTTAGATGCGGGGTATTCATAAATGTTTGTTTTATGGGTACCTGTCATTTGTGAGTGCGTCTTGCGGTTACCATTTGGATTTTCATTTGGTTTGGGGGTATCGTACCAACCTGTGAGAAGTTGTTTTAATCATTGGTGTTATTGATCGAGGAGTGTATCTATTTGTGCGTATCGTTGGAGTGACGAAATGTTTCTATCGTGTGAATTCGAGTATTTAGTCAGTTCATATTTTTGCGATTCTTTCTCTGTGATTTTACGGTGTGGTATTATTCCGCTTAAATATCCATAAATTTCCTTTTTGCTGTCGTGAGTGGTGACTATAGTAGTTGAAATCTCGGGACGCGATTTCCCTAAGTGGGGGATGATGTAACAACCGTAGTTTTGGCAGGTTATTTTGACTAATAGTCTTGACTCGGTTGAAGTTTTTTTGGTGTGTCTTAGGTGTTGGAAGTGATATATGAGTGATATAGGTGAGTTTTAGCACTAAATCCGTTTTTAGGGGGTCATTTAAGCCCGAATTCGAATTTATTTGATCAAATATTGCCCTAAATCGTTCCTTTTGTGATTTTAGGTACTTTGGGAGTGAAATCTGGAAAAGGAAGCAATTCGGACGTTTTTGGAGCATAAAAGTGAAGAAAACGCCAAAGTCTTAATTTTCTATGCTGGAAACAGTAGGTGACGGCGTCAAGAGTAATTTCCTGACGGCGTCAAGAGCAAAATTCCATGACGGTCCAGAAGAGATTTGACGGCGTCATGAAGGTAGGGCGTCAAGAGTAAAAGTCATGACGGCCTGGAAATGATTAAGTCTTGACGGCGTCAAATGTAGATCAAGGCAGTCCGAGAATAGTTTTGGCGGCGAGGTGACGGCGTCACAAGATTTGTCTTGACGCCGTCAGACCCCTTTTCCTATATATAGTTTTCTAATTTTTCACATTTGAAGAGAGAAGTTTTGGGAGAAACCCTAAGTACGATTTTGGTGTAACTTTACAGGTTTTTCAAGGGTTCCAACCCCTTGATACCTTGCATATGTAATCAAGATAAGTGTTCCTTTAATTCAATCAATATGTCTATGTGTTGGTTGTCTATATCTTGTTCTTGTCTTAATTCCATCATGCTAGGCTAGATCTATCTTGTGTTTGCTTAGATCTAATGAAACCTAGATGTTGATTATATGTTGATTACTTGTTTATTCTTGTCTTGGATGAATGATTTATATGTTAGGCTTAAGAAAACTGGCAGATCTCCAATTGGTAACATGCTTGAACGTCTTAAGAAACATGAACCGACGCGCACTAGGTCTTTATTGGTTGTATTTAATGCATGAGCCACTATTTACAATCCCTATAGTTGTGTTGGGCATGGTATAGGAGGAGATAAGAGCTCATAGAATTGGGGAGTTAAGTGTGCCACCCCATGAATGGTATTAAGGAATACGATCCGTCATCCATACAATTATAACAAGTAATTAACATGTAAAAGATGTCTAGGGAGTAGTGAAATCTAAGTAAACACATTTTCTCCAATTACTGCTCACAACCTTAGTATAAATTAGTTTATTTTCATTTTTATTATTTTATTTTGATTGCATCTTAGTATTGGGTTAGTTGAATAGCAACTAATTCCGCCCAAATCCTTCAAACCCGAGATTTTAACTTGCTTTTCATAAAATATAAAAATACAAAAAGAATCTTCCCTCACCTTTAGAACTAGTATTTAGGCTTTCTAATCCTAGCGACACTATTCCTAAGCTGAACGATCAATCTCCCGGTACTTGTCACTATACTATACTACAACGATCAGGTACACTGCCTGGTGGGGGTTGTAAGCTTCTCGAGATCCCTCGAGAGGTAAAGCCTGTTGCGATTCCCACGCATCAAGTTTTTGGCGCCGCAACCGGGGAATAGTTATTGTCTAGGTTAGAATTTCTTTGTATTAGGTCTACTTGCTAGATTCCTTTCTTGTAAGATTTTATTTTTATTTTTAGGTTTTCTTTAGTCTATCTTATTTCTTTGTGCCTTTGTTCGTAACCACCCGGCATCATGGACAACGGGAACATCTTTGAACCCGTCATCCCACCACAACAAAACCCACCACTAGAACCTCTTAGGCCCCGAACCTTAGGAGAGTATTCCCGACCTAGCCACCAAGGCTAGCGAAACACCATTGAGCTCACCGGAGCCAATGTGACCCCCTTGCGATCCGACACCATCCGGTTGGTGCAAAGCGGATGTGCATTCCATGGACTTCGTTTCGAAGATCCAAACCAACATCTTAAGGACTTCCTCAAAATCGTAGATTCCATAGACCTAGATGTTGCAACTAGAGAGACAACCCGATTACGCCTATTCCAATTCTCTCTACGGGATCAAGCTAGTCAATGGCTTGAGCGTTTACCCGCGGGATCCATCACCACATGGGATGATCTCACCACTCGTTTCCTTGCTCAATTTTTCCCACCGGGGAGAACTACTAAGCTTAGAAATGACATCTTGATGTTCCAACAACGTCAAAATGAATCTCTTTATGAAGCATGGACTCGTTTCAAGGACTTACTCCAAAAAGTCCCTCATCATGGCATAGATCTTTGGCTCCAAGTCCAATTTTTTTATGACCATATCGATCTCTCCACGAGGCGAGCCATTGACCAATCGGCCGGTGGTAAGCTATGTGATCTTAGTGCGGAACAATCATGGGAACTCATAGAAGATCTTGCTCTCTATGACAACGAATGTCACAACCCGCTATTTCCCAGGTCAATACTAATTTCTAAACTAGAATTTAAATTCTTGACGTTTGATTTGAAACATTTTTACATGAGCCTTTTAATTGAACCGACGCGAATTTCTAATTAAATTCTAAGTACTCTAGGACTTAGGTTAATTTTAATCCACAACGCTCCGGTACCTTGCTCCTTCCCCAGTTCACCATTTTATTCTATAAAACGAATTTCTATTCTTTAAATACTTACGGTTTTTAAATCCTACATAACGTTAATTTTTATTCAAGAATGTAACACTTGACATACCCGACTTTCTCAACAATTATTTTTAGGGTATTTTTATACTTCCAAAACTATTACCAAAGTCCTAAAAATATTTTTCGATGTCCAAGATAAATTCTTTATATCTTACGTTTAATTACGTATAACTTCCGTTAACTACCAAACTAATACCCAATACATATTTTTACTACCCAATACATTCAATATATACATTTTATACAAATAAAAACCATTTTCTTCCTATCCTAGACATATGAGCCGCCCCCCCCCCTACAATGTATAAAACTAGCACAACAAAATCTATTAAAATTTCAAACTTGTTATTAGGTGAGACATGCAATTAATTTTGGTGGCTAGAGCAACCCATTTGCCCCCTCCTTTTTCCTTAAAATTCGGCAAGACCACAAGGACCATGCAAAGATATTTTTGACCACCTTTGACCATAGGGCTATATATATGTACACCTAAAACAAGTTCTTCATTTTAGTTAAAAAGAAAACACACTTATCTCCCACTCTTACATCCCATTCGATCCACCCTAAGGAGCAAGGAAGAAGGAGAGCTTGTTTGGCACTTTCAAGAGTACTTAGGGTAGATTAACAAGGGTTTGGAGTACTAATCTTGGGGTCACACTAGTGTTTTACAACCCTCATCTCACTAATCACCTTTGTAAGTGATTTTTTTTTTACACTACTAATACTTCATGATTTTTTTATGCTTGTCTAGTATATATACTTAGTATCACTTGGTACATGTTGAAACATTTTACATCCACCTTGATCTTTTAGCAAGAAAATATATTTTGTACAAGTTTTGATCACAAGAAAATTTGTTAGTAAAAATCTCTAAAAGAAGTTGAAGATGAAAACATTATATATCTAGATGTTAGTAAACTTGTAGTTTTAAGCATCCTTGATGATCTTTTACTTGGACTCTTGACTATTGCTAAGTTTAGGTTTAGATCATTAATTTCTAGTGGAGATGATGATGGATGAACTAGTATTATTTTTGGAGATGTTGTTAAATAAGTAGGATGACAAAAAGGATTTGGTAAATATAGTTTGGCATTTTAGATGTCAAATCTGTCCCCTCCGACCCTTCACAGAAAAATCAGCACTTTGGCGACTATATTGGGCTAGAAATATAGAAACTAGACTTAACAACGAAAACATAGCCGCTTGAATGGGTTGAAACGGCCTTATAACGAAAAAGATATGCTATTTTCAAGATTTACGACGAAAACTATATTTTTCTGAAAAATGGTTTCTGTCCCGAATTTTTGAGCTAGGAAAACTGAGGTTAAATGACATTTAGACTAGCCGAGACCTTGAAAAATCAAAAGTATACTTGATTACCTTCGCGGGAATATATAGAACTTGAAAAACGGAGTTACGACGCAAAAGTTATAGTCCAAAGAAGTTACAACGAAATAATAAATTTTGACGGCTTATTATTTGCTATTAGAAAAGCTGTTAGAATATATAAAATGGATTTTTAGACACTTTAGAGTGTATTTTGGCTAAAATGACGTACATATAAATGGTAGGACATAGTGTATACTTAGTAGGTGCGTTAGAGTTTTTCAAAATATACATTTACAAGACGACTAATATTTGGTCGTGAGATTTACAAGCTACGTTTTCTAAAATGGTGGATAACTTAAATACGAAATCACTTTGATTACCTACATTTTTGACGATAAAAATTTCAACAACATGTACAAGTGATAATATAGTGTATGACTTGCATGCTTAACCTTGTTTTCGAATCTAAGGCATATGTACTATCTAGGTTGCGTTTAGAGTTACCGGACCTTATTTCCTACTACTTTGTCTATCGGATTTGCTTTTGCTAAGGTGAGTCATAGCCCCACTTGTACACTTTTAATACTTGATTTCAAATACTTGGGGTGGAAATACATTGCTTTATTTTATTGCGGACATGAGTATAAAACTGTTACATTGCCTGAGTTACCGATTACTGCCACAAAAGTCCCCTTTATCATGAACCGTTAATTACATGCGTGTAAGCGCGAATGCTGTGGATAGATCTATTTGGGTTGACACCCCGTCCGAGTTGGTCGCGCCAACCTGTTAAACGGACGCATATCATTCGGATTATTTCCGAGTGTCTGGCAAACACTTACTAGGGGCATTATTATGATTGATTTCATGTGATTACGTCGAGCTTCGGGGTCATGAGCTCATGGCATTGTATTTTATTTTTGAGTTAACATTGTATTTGTTATAATGGTTATCTCCACTGAAAATCTTGTGTTCCGCTAAATACTTGTTTACTTAAACCTATGAACTCACCAACAATTATGTTGACGTTTTAGCGTGTATTTTCAGGTAACTAAATGAAGTTTGCATAAGTATGTATGGACCACGCTAGAGTCACGTTATGGATGCACATCATGATGAAGATGTCTTTACTTTAACTAGTGTTTGGTTTTGCGTTTTGAACGTGAACTCTGATGTTTTGTAAAACTTTATGTTAAATCAAACGCTTGTTTTAAAATGACTCACTTAGAGGTCATTCTTTATTTCCTTGTACTTTGATTGCCATGAAAGTTGCGCCCTCGGGTTCCATTCCGCTGCGACCCAAATCTGGGGGTGTGACAGATTGGTACCAGAGCCAAGGTTATAGAGAACTAGGATGCATCATTGACCCTAGACTATAACCACTAGGTCACGACACTTCACTACATCATGATGTGCGTAGGCGATTACTATACATGCTTTCATTTACTCATTTTATACAAATTACTTATACTTGTACTTATACTATACTTATACTCATACGTATGTATTTTTTTTATTATTGACCTGGTCACAGCGACATGTCCTCATCCACTAATCCCATTATCATTCCCTCAGACTCGGACATTGAGGATACCTCATCATCCCCTACCGTTCCAGTATCACCTGCTATTCCATCCCTCACACCCTCTGGCGACGTCTCCGCAGAGACTGAGCCATTTGAGGATGACGAGACTGCACCTACTCCACCATCAGTACCAGTTACCTCTACTCTCCCATCACCATCGATTACACCATCTTCATTACCATTACCTTTCTCTACTACCCCTCAGACTACAGCTGTCCCATCACCATCTCCTGTCTACGGACCACTGACATATGACCAGTACCTAGAGACTCAGCAGTGGCTATCACCTGATGATGTTGCACCATTACCTGCTTCATCCTTCCGACCACCTCCATATATGTTACCCTCTTATGTTACACCACCAGTCTTCACCTACCGTCAGACTACTACTGTTCCACTATCACCATCATCCGGAGCTATTCCAGACACTGTTCTACCACCTCGTAAGAGGTCTTTCACCATACTACCCTCACCATCGGACCCTTACGTCCAGGCTGCTGCTGAGGCATCTGATCGACCCAAGGCACGTCGTAGAGTCGACGCGCGCATGTGGTCATTCATTCCAGATACTCTTAGTGATTGGAGGTATGAGGAGGGTACACCTAGTACCTATGAGTTAGGTGAGAGCTCATCTATGGCTGGTGCCCGAGTCCTTCCGGTCACTCGAGAGCCTATTCATCATACTATCCCTCTATTGATTGCTAGGTTGGTTCGTCATGAGGACCGACTTGACCGAGTCTGTGATCGTCTCCATGATTTCCCTTTGGGTCGTATCTATGACTTAGAGGGGGATGTTGCACTCTTGTTGGTTGGTCGAGGTGACATCCAACAGACTGTCGCTGGATTAGGGACTACTCTGGACCAGACTCTTGAGCAGGTTGCAGATTTACAGAGTCAGCTCGCACAGCATCAGGAGGATCAGTATTCCTCAGCTGCAGATGCCCATGATGAGCGAGAGGCACTTAGAGACCGACTAGAGATTGCTACGGCACGTATTGTTGAGTTGGAGGAGCGAGATGCTCGCAGGAGAGATGAGATCTTAGAGCTTCGTGAGAGTATCCAGCATGAGCGTCACATGAGGGGACGTCTCACGGATCAGCAGCTCTTGAGTCGTACTCGGATTACCACTTTGGAGCAGACTGTTGAGGATTCCCAGACCCGCCAGGGACTGACTGATGACATCATAGCTAGCTTGACCAGGCAGATCAGAGAGCTCCAGAGTCGCTTGGGTGTTCCACTAGGTGGTAGCTAGACTAGACTAGTATCTTATGTAGCTTTTGTATCCATATCCTAGCCACGGGGTGTGTGGCATGACTAAAGACGCTTGTGATATTTTGTATGTTGTACAAAACCGTAACAAGTTATGTAGACTTATGGTATGATGCTATATGATGATATCGGCCTATGTTAGCCGAGATTTTCCATGTATTATTCGGATATGTTGTGGTTGATCTACGCATATTAGGATTATGTCTATGGTTGACTCTTATCACAGTATACTTTTATCATGATTTATCCTTGTCGCGATATATTTCTATCATTTTCATGGTTGTATCTACTCATGATGTGAATATATTATGGCTATGGTGATTTATTATGGTTGATTGTTGTTCCCGTCGTGATTCATTCTTGTTATGAATTACTTCTATCCTTGTGGTTGCTCCTATTGTGGTTTGTATACGTCATGGCTATATGTATACGCTTGTGATGACTTTTGTTACTTATGGACACTAACCATTGTTATTTCTTGTGATTAGAAGAACAATGCCACCAAAGAAACAAAACATGAGTGCCGCAGCCATTGATCGACTTGTTGCTCAACGAGTTGCTGAACAAGTTGCTGCTGCTATGGCTGAATACGAAACTAATCGCAACAGTGGCAATGGCGGGGAAGCTAGTGGAATTGCGACTAGAGTTGAACCTGCAGCTCGTGGATGTACTTACAGGGAATTTTCGGCTTGCAAGCCACAGACTTTTAGTGGCACTGAAGGAGCCGTTGGTTTGGTAAGATGGTTCGAGAAGTTGGAATCGGTTTTTCGTACGAGTAAGTGCGCAGAGGACTGTAAGGTGGCATATGCTACAGGTACCTTGCTGGACGGTGCCTTATCGTGGTGGAATTCTTATGCCCAATCAGTGGGAATTGATACTGCTTTTGAAACACCATGGGCTGATTTTAAGGAAATGATGATGGCCGAGTATTGTCCAAGAAATGAAGTTCAAAAGATGGAAGTTGAATTTTGGAACTTAGCTGTGAAAGGAGTTGACATTGCTGCTTATACTAAGCGACACCATGAATTGTCTACTCTTTGTCCTGAGATGGTTTCCACTACACGGAAAAGGATTGAAAGGTACATCTGGGGACTTCCGCCTAATATTCAGGGAAATGTCACATCTTCTAAGCCAAGTACTCTGGATGAGGCAATTCGAATGTCTCACAATTTAATGGACCAAGTTGTTCGAGCAAGGGCTGCTCGAGATGGCAATACTAGTAACCGCAACAACTACAACAATCGCTACAACAATCGAAACAACAAGAGGAAATGGAATACAACTCAGGAAGGAAATGCTACACCACAACCAAACAAGAAACAAGAAGTGGTTAAGGCTTATGCAACAGGCCCAGCTGAGAAAAAGGGATATGGCGGAACTCTTCCTAAATGTGACAATTGCCAACGTCACCACAATCCAGGTCCATGCCCTCCAATATGTGGTAACTGCAAAAAGATGGGTCACATGACCAAGGACTGCAGAATTCCTACTCCCGCAACAAATCAGAGGATTCCTGGTACATGTTTCGGATGCGGAGAAACGGGACATTACAAGAATAATTGCCCAAAGGATAAGAACAAGGGTGCGGAGACTCAGAATAATGGAGCTCGGGGAAGAGTCTACAATCTCCGAGGAAGGGAAGCTAGAGAGGACCCGAACGTTGTTACGGGTACGTTCCTTCTCAATAATCATTATGCTTCAGTTTTATTTGATTCGGGTGCCGATAGAAGTTTTGTGTCTACTACTTTTGCTCCTTTACTTAACATCACACCAACCACTCTAGACACTATCTATAGAATCGAATTAGCTAACGGTGATATAGTTGACTCTGACACCATAATCCGCGGTTGTACCTTTAACTTCCTAAACCATCCGTTTCATATCGACCTTATCCCTGTTGAACTTGGTAGTTTTGACGTCATAATTGGAATGGATTGGCTATCCAAACATCACGCGAGAATTATTTGCAATGAAAAGGTTGTTCATCTTCCTTATAATGGTGAAACCTTGGTTATTCGTGGTGAACGAAGTGGAACTCGATTGAGTATAATATCATGTATTAAGACCGAAAAGTACATAAAGAAAGGATGTTACGCTTTTCTAGCACACATAACCGAAAAGAAATCGGATGAGAAACGATTGGAAGATGTACCAATTGTCCGAGATTTCCCGGAGGTCTTTCCTGAGGAATTGCCGGGATTACCACCTACCCGACAAGTTGAGTTTCAGATTGATCTGATTCCTGGAGCTGCACCAGTAGCTAGAGCACCCTACCGACTAGCACCATCTGAGTTGCAAGAGTTGTCTAATCAGTTACAAGAACTATTAGACAAGGGATTCATCAGACCAAGTTCCTCGCCTTGGGGAGCACCTGTTTTATTTGTAAAGAAGAAGGATGGGTCTTTCCGAATGTGTATAGATTATCGTGAGCTAAACAAGTTAACAGTGAAGAACCGTTACCCACTTCCAAGAATCGATGATTTGTTCGATCAGTTGCAAGGCTCAAAATTTTACTCAAAGATTGATTTGAGGTCGGGTTATCATCAGCTTAGAGTTCGGGAAGAAGATATCCCGAAGACGGCCTTCAGGACTCGTTATGGTCACTACGAGTTCCAAGTGATGCCGTTTGGATTAACTAATGCGCCGGCAGTATTTATGGATCTCATGAATCGCGTGTGCAAGCCGTATTTGGACAAATTTGTAATTGTGTTCATTGACGACATACTAATCTACTCTAAAAGCAAAGAAGAGCATGAAGAACACCTCAAGGCTATTTTAAAATTGCTCAAGAATGAGAAGTTGTATGCGAAGTTTTCCAAGTGCGATTTTTGGATTCGGAAAGTACAATTTTTAGGACACGTAATTGATAGTCAAGGACTGCATGTCGATCCCGCTAAGATCGAGGCTATCAAAGATTGGGAAACCCCTAAGACTCCCACCGAGATTCGCCAATTTCTAGGTCTTGCTGGGTATTATAGAAGATTCATCGAAGGTTTCTCTAAGATAGCTAGTCCTTTGACCAAATTGACACAGAAGAACCAGAAGTACGAATGGGGAGAGAAACAAGAATTCGCCTTCCAGTTGTTGAAACAAAAACTTTGTAGTGCGCCGATTTTGGCATTGCCCGAAGGAATGGAAAATTTTGTAGTCTATTGTGATGCTTCGTATAAAGGGCTTGGAGCTGTATTAATGCAGAAAGAAAAAGTCATAGCTTACGCTTCTCGACAACTCAAGGTGCATGAGAAGAATTATACCACTCATGACTTGGAGTTAGGAGCAGTTGTCTTTGCACTAAAGATTTGGAGACATTATCTCTATGGCACTAAGTGTACGGTGTACACGGATCACAAAAGTCTCCAACATATCTTAGATCAGAAAGAGCTTAATATGAGGCAACGTCGTTGGTTAGAGTTGCTCAGCGATTATGATTGTGAAATTCGATACCACCCAGGCAAAGCAAATGTTGTAGCAGATGCTCTTAGTAGAAAAGAGCGACTTAAACCTCTAAGAGTAAGATCACTGGGCATGACAATTTGTTCACCACTCCCATCCAAAATTCTTGAGGCCCAGACTGAAGCCCTTAAAGCAGAAAATCGACCTAAGGAAAATATCTACGGTATGCCAGAGAGTAAGAATGGCTTTACAAAAAGAGAAGATGGGACGCTATGTTTAAAAGAAAGAAGTTGGATACCACATTTTGGTGGTTTGCGAGATTTGATCATGCACGAATCCCACAAGTCAAAGTATTCCATACACCCAGGTTCCGATAAGATGTATCAGGACCTTAAGAAGCTTTATTGGTGGCCGAACATGAAGGCTGACATTGCCACTTATGTCAGCAAATGTCTTACTTGTTCCAAGGTTAAGGCCGAATACCAGAAACCGTCGGGTTTACTACAACAACCCGAGCTCCCACAATGGAAATGGGAGCGTATCACCATGGATTTCATCACTAAACTTCCTAAAACTCCGAGCGGTCACGATGCAATTTGGGTGATCGTGGATCGTCTCACCAAGTCAGCTCATTTCATACCTATTAAGGAAACCTATAAGATGGAGAAGTTAGCCAGAATTTACATCAAGGAAATTGTATCTAGACATGGTGTACCAGTTTCGATTATTTCAGATCGAGATAGTCGATTCACTTCAAGATTTTGGGAATTACTTAATGATTCCTTTGGATCCCGTCTTGACATGAGCACGGCCTATCATCCGCAAACCGATGGTCAGAGTGAGAGAACCATCCAAACACTAGAAGACATGCTTCGTGCCTGTGTGATCGATTTCGGGGATAGTTGGGATGATCATTTGCCATTGATCGAGTTTTCCTACAACAATAGTTATCACACGAGCATAAAGGCCGCTCCATTCGAAGCATTATACGGTAGAAAATGTCGATCACCTATCTGTTGGGCCGAAGTCGGAGATGCTCAACTCACCGGTCCGGACATTGTTCACGAAACAACCGAGAAGATTTTTCAGATTCGGAACAGATTAAAGGCTGCTAGAGATCGTCAAAAGAGTTACGCCGATGTGAGACGTAAGCCTTTGGAGTTCAATGTTGGCGACATGGTAATGTTAAAGGTATCGCCTTGGAAAGGCGTTATACGATTTGGAAAACGCGGGAAGTTAAGCCCCAGGTTCATTGGACCATTCAAGATTCTAGCTAGAGTCGGTCCAGTGGCCTACAGACTTGAGCTTCCGCCGGAGCTCAGCAGTGTGCATAATACATTTCATGTTTCTAATCTCAAGAAGTACTTAGCCGACGAATCCCTCATCATTCCGCTAGAAGAGATTCAGCTTGATGACAAGCTTAACTTTATCGAAGAACCGGTCGAGATTATGGACCGTGATGTCAAACAGTTGAAACATAGCCGAATTCCTATCGTCAAAGTTCGCTGGAATTCTCAACGAGGTCCTGAGTTCACTTGGGAACGAGAAGACCAGATTCGTCAGAAGTACCCCCACCTCTTCACCAAAAACACTCCAATGACCAACGCTGACTGAATCTCGCGGACGAGATTCCCTTTTTAGGGGGGTAGAATGTCACAACCCGCTATTTCCCAGGTCAATACTAATTTCTAAACTAGAATTTAAATTCTTGACGTTTGATTTGAAACATTTTTACATGAGCCTTTTAATTGAACCGACGCGAATTTCTAATTAAATTCTAAGTACTCTAGGACTTAGGTTAATTTTAATCCACAACGCTCCGGTACCTTGCTCCTTCCCCAGTTCACCATTTTATTCTATAAAACGAATTTCTATTCTTTAAATACTTACGGTTTTTAAATCCTACATAACGTTAATTTTTATTCAAGAATGTAACACTTGACATACCCGACTTTCTCAACAATTATTTTTAGGGTATTTTTATACTTCCAAAACTATTACCAAAGTCCTAAAAATATTTTTCGATGTCCAAGATAAATTCTTTATATCTTACGTTTAATTACGTATAACTTCCGTTAACTACCAAACTAATACCCAATACATATTTTTACTACCCAATACATTCAATATATACATTTTATACAAATAAAAACCATTTTCTTCCTATCCTAGACATATGAGCCGCCCCCCCCCCCTACAATGTATAAAACTAGCACAACAAAATCTATTAAAATTTCAAACTTGTTATTAGGTGAGACATGCAATTAATTTTGGTGGCTAGAGCAACCCATTTGCCCCCTCCTTTTTCCTTAAAATTCGGCAAGACCACAAGGACCATGCAAAGATATTTTTGACCACCTTTGACCATAGGGCTATATATATGTACACCTAAAACAAGTTCTTCATTTTAGTTAAAAAGAAAACACACTTATCTCCCACTCTTACATCCCATTCGATCCACCCTAAGGAGCAAGGAAGAAGGAGAGCTTGTTTGGCACTTTCAAGAGTACTTAGGGTAGATTAACAAGGGTTTGGAGTACTAATCTTGGGGTCACACTAGTGTTTTACAACCCTCATCTCACTAATCACCTTTGTAAGTGATTTTTTTTTTACACTACTAATACTTCATGATTTTTTTATGCTTGTCTAGTATATATACTTAGTATCACTTGGTACATGTTGAAACATTTTACATCCACCTTGATCTTTTAGCAAGAAAATATATTTTGTACAAGTTTTGATCACAAGAAAATTTGTTAGTAAAAATCTCTAAAAGAAGTTGAAGATGAAAACATTATATATCTAGATGTTAGTAAACTTGTAGTTTTAAGCATCCTTGATGATCTTTTACTTGGACTCTTGACTATTGCTAAGTTTAGGTTTAGATCATTAATTTCTAGTGGAGATGATGATGGATGAACTAGTATTATTTTTGGAGATGTTGTTAAATAAGTAGGATGACAAAAAGGATTTGGTAAATATAGTTTGGCATTTTAGATGTCAAATCTGTCCCCTCCGACCCTTCACAGAAAAATCAGCACTTTGGCGACTATATTGGGCTAGAAATATAGAAACTAGACTTAACAACGAAAACATAGCCGCTTGAATGGGTTGAAACGGCCTTATAACGAAAAAGATATGCTATTTTCAAGATTTACGACGAAAACTATATTTTTCTGAAAAATGGTTTCTGTCCCGAATTTTTGAGCTAGGAAAACTGAGGTTAAATGACATTTAGACTAGCCGAGACCTTGAAAAATCAAAAGTATACTTGATTACCTTCGCGGGAATATATAGAACTTGAAAAACGGAGTTACGACGCAAAAGTTATAGTCCAAAGAAGTTACAACGAAATAATAAATTTTGACGGCTTATTATTTGCTATTAGAAAAGCTGTTAGAATATATAAAATGGATTTTTAGACACTTTAGAGTGTATTTTGGCTAAAATGACGTACATATAAATGGTAGGACATAGTGTATACTTAGTAGGTGCGTTAGAGTTTTTCAAAATATACATTTACAAGACGACTAATATTTGGTCGTGAGATTTACAAGCTACGTTTTCTAAAATGGTGGATAACTTAAATACGAAATCACTTTGATTACCTACATTTTTGACGATAAAAATTTCAACAACATGTACAAGTGATAATATAGTGTATGACTTGCATGCTTAACCTTGTTTTCGAATCTAAGGCATATGTACTATCTAGGTTGCGTTTAGAGTTACCGGACCTTATTTCCTACTACTTTGTCTATCGGATTTGCTTTTGCTAAGGTGAGTCATAGCCCCACTTGTACACTTTTAATACTTGATTTCAAATACTTGGGGTGGAAATACATTGCTTTATTTTATTGCGGACATGAGTATAAAACTGTTACATTGCCTGAGTTACCGATTACTGCCACAAAAGTCCCCTTTATCATGAACCGTTAATTACATGCGTGTAAGCGCGAATGCTGTGGATAGATCTATTTGGGTTGACACCCCGTCCGAGTTGGTCGCGCCAACCTGTTAAACGGACGCATATCATTCGGATTATTTCCGAGTGTCTGGCAAACACTTACTAGGGGCATTATTATGATTGATTTCATGTGATTACGTCGAGCTTCGGGGTCATGAGCTCATGGCATTGTATTTTATTTTTGAGTTAACATTGTATTTGTTATAATGGTTATCTCCACTGAAAATCTTGTGTTCCGCTAAATACTTGTTTACTTAAACCTATGAACTCACCAACAATTATGTTGACGTTTTAGCGTGTATTTTCAGGTAACTAAATGAAGTTTGCATAAGTATGTATGGACCACGCTAGAGTCACGTTATGGATGCACATCATGATGAAGATGTCTTTACTTTAACTAGTGTTTGGTTTTGCGTTTTGAACGTGAACTCTGATGTTTTGTAAAACTTTATGTTAAATCAAACGCTTGTTTTAAAATGACTCACTTAGAGGTCATTCTTTATTTCCTTGTACTTTGATTGCCATGAAAGTTGCGCCCTCGGGTTCCATTCCGCTGCGACCCAAATCTGGGGGTGTGACAACGAAAGTTGGAATGATCCCCGTGACTTGAACAAAACGGTCAAGGCAATATCTTTGCCTTCGAACAATTCTAGCACTCCCGACCGTAGGATCATGGAACTTGAGGACCAAGTCAAGTTTCTCATGAAATCTTACGAAGCTCCTAAGCCTTCAAGCCAAGTGAACAAAATCACTTCTTCATGCGAATTATGTAGTGGTCCCCATGACACTCGTGATTGTGTGGAACTCCCCGGAACAGGTTTTGCGGACTACGCATCCTCGCGTACCGACGAAGCGGGAGATAAGTGGTACACTTTCAAGCCCGAGCCAAATACTTACGGTGATTCATACAACGTCTCATGGAAAAATCACCCAAACCTTAGGTGGAAACAAAATCAACCCAGTTCTTCCAACCCACCTAATCGCTACCAACCAACCGGTCCACCCTCCAACCGTACCTTCAACTACAATCCTTCTAACAACTTTGGTGGTACCAACAATCTTGAAGGATTGATGTCAAAGTTCATGGCATCTCAAGAAGCTCGCATAGCTAGGTTTGAAACCGAATTCAACCAACAACAAACGGAGATGACCAACAAAATTGACAACTTGTTGAAAGCCCTCAACAACCAAGCGTTAATCACACCTAGGAAGGACACTAGGGACACTGATGAGTGCTCAAACACTCATCATTTTTGGTCTAATATGAACTGCAAAACATACAAAAACACTCAGTAATGCATCAAAATACTGAAAATATTCCAAAATTGTGTTTTATATGTTTTAGATGCAAAATGAGCAAAAACAAATAAAAAACGCACAAAGTTTGCAAAATTGGCAGTTTCAGTCCCTCAACTTTCATAAAATGACAAAACTAGTCCCTGGATATTCTAAATTTGGAAAATTATCACCAAAGGTCCTTTTGAAATCATAAGTTGTCATATTTAGTCCTTTGGTGAAAAATTGGAAAGTTTTGGAAATTTACAGTTTTGGTCCCTGGAGTTTCAATAATTGGCAGATTCAGTCCCTGGTGGGATAATTTTGAAAGAAAAATCAATTTTGATCCTTGGGAATTCATAAAAACTATTTTTAATCCTTGGATAAAAGATTTTACAAAATGGCAATTTTAGTCCTCGGACTTTGAAAATTATCATTTTTAGTCCCCGGGAATTTTGAAAAATACAAAAATGTCAAAAATGGATTTTGGTTATTAAAATTATGCAAGTATGGTCCTTATTGTTGCCTTGTGAAAACTACAATTCCAACCCACAACTTTTCATAAATTACAAAAATGGTCCTTGTGAATTGTAGTTACAACCAAATGGACCCTATGTACTAAACCTAAACCAATCCAAAACCACTACCCAACCCTTAAAACCTGATCAAACAAACCCCAGGCCTGATCCAACCTTAGCCCACCACAAGCCCAAACCAACAAAACTAATTTTACCCCGTCCACCCAGTCAACGCGGGTCAAACCCCAGCCATCATCACTGTTCATCTTCTCCCTAACCCTCCATTAACACCCTCCTAATTTCCAGTAACCTTGCCCCCCCTCCTCCATTTTTCTCACCAACTATCATTAATACTCACCTACATTCAACCCCCCTCCAACTCTCATTTATTACCCACACCAAACACCTCAACTGCCAAAGCTCTCATTTCCCGCCAAAATGGAAATAATGCAAAAAATGATCAAAAAGTCTTCTAAAGTGGTGGGATTTGCAGTGGGACCCACTGTGGTGTATAAAAAAGAAGAAAGAGAAGCAGAAGTAGTAGTAGTTTTAGTGTAGAATAATCTTTAGTGTAGCTTCTAGGTCGAATTCATGTAATTTAAGTTTTTAGTTATTGAAACTAGTTTAAAAAGGCTTGTATTCAGTTTATCTTATGTATTTGGAACTATTATCATTACTAATTTCAATGTTTCTTTTATAAATCCAAAATTTGTGTATTCAAGTTAATTTGACAAATTAATTTATGGATGCCATATGCTGTTTGTTATTGTTAGAATAAGCTTATTTTAGCTTAATTATAAGTAATCTTCAAGTTTCCAATCATTTTAAAGCATTTTAGTGAGTAACTCAAAATTCCAAGATAATTAGGAAAAATAGTTCATAAATAAAAAATCAAATCAGAAGAAGAAGGAAGGGGAAGGGCAGAAGCTTGGCATGTTCTGGTTTAGAAGCTCTTGGGAGCATTAGGAGTGTGGTATTGGATCCTTGTGCATTTTTGATCTTTATCTTGGACATTCTGTAAGATTTTCACTTTTAAATGCATAATCTGTGTTTGTGTCTATTTAGTTGTACTAGTTGCTTAATTCTGCTTACTTTGCTTACTTATTACTTGCTAGATAAGTTTCTTTCAGTAGAATTCATCTTGGTGTCATTTGGATCAAGTTTCATAGTTGTCTGAAGTAGTAGGGGTGTTTGGTTTGGTCTGTATTAAGAGCTTCAGTTGATTTAATTGATCCACTATTGCTCATACCTCATATGCATTACCATATCAGACCATTTCCTGCAAGTCTTTGGTAGTAATTAGCCTCAAAGTCAAAATCTCTTTCTATGTTCCTTAGGTGTTAGCTGTGTAGGTTTTAAGACCCATGATTGTTCATATCATTGCATAAGCTGTTGTTTAAGCTTGTTCTAGTCTTACTTTAATGCATTTTATCATTATCAGTATTTAGGATCAACTCAAAGTTCACAAAAGTCAATGTAACTAGTTTTTAGAAAAAGTCAATTTACCTAGTCTCAGATTTTTCCTAAACTTCAAGTAATTTTAATTATTTTTGTGTTTGCTCTCTGAGCTTAAAACTTGTTTCTATTGGTTCTCTACCATCTCAACTTTAGATTTCCACAGTTTTTGTATTTTTAAGAATTTTCTTTTTGGACAAAATTGCCCTTGGAAAACACTTGCAGGGGGCATCACTCCCCTGCATCAGCAGCTCATCACCACCACCACCACTTTGGTGGTGGTTTCCACCCATTTCAGGGAAGTCCCATGGTCCCACCTTGGTTCCTAGCAACCCCCCTCCTAGTAGGGATCATCTTTTGACCTTGGGTTTGATCTTGAACCCCCTGGGCCCCACCTAATTCAGACCACCAAAGTTGTCCCATATTCTGAGTTACATCAAATTCCAAGTGCTTATTTTGCTGTCTTATTGCTTATTCTGAGGTACCATTGTACTTTTTCTAGCTTATTATTGTCTTATTATCTTATTGGAACCAGATTTAGCTATTGTGGGTCCCACTTGTGGTCATTTAGCTTATTTTGCCATTTGGGTCAACAAAAGTCAACTGTCTTGACTTATAAGCTTGTTCCAGCTTATTTTTAAGTTTCCAAAATTTTTGTTTTTACAAAAAGTGTTTATTTTTAAGTATTTAATAAGTTTGTAAAATAAAAATCAAGAAAAACCAATTTAAAACTAAGTGATAGTTTCTATTTAATGTAATTTAATTTTAATTTTCATTTTTATATTTTTATTAAGTACTTGTCATTTTTATATTTTTATTAATTATATATTATATTAAAGTATTTATAATAAATTTTTCAGATTTTTATCTTTTCATTTAGTATTTATTAGAATTAATTTTAGTTTTATTAATTATTAATTAATATTAAGTTTAAAATAGTATAATTAGTTTTTATAAGGTAAAATCAAGTTTTTATATTTTTTATAGCTTTTATATGTTATAAAATAATTTTAGAAATTTTATTAGAATTTTTACAGTTCATTTAGTAGTTTTCTTAATTTAAAATAGTTTAATTAGTAATTAGTAATTAATTAGTAATTAATTAATAGAAAAATCACAAAAAGACAAAAATATTTATTTTTAATTTTTATACTTTCTTCAAGTTCTTTTTAAGGTTTAGAAAATATTTTTGTAAATTCTTAGTTTATTTTGTAACCTTTATTAATTTTAGTTTATTTTAAATTAGATTTAAAATAGTTTTAGGTAATTAAATAGAATTTAAATATTAGCATAATCATTTTAATAACTTTATTTTCATTTTAAATTTTCTTTTACTTTTAAGTTTGTAAAAAAGTCATTTTCACCCCCTGGGTGTTTTCAGATTTACGTTTTCACTTTTTATTTAGTACGTTTACGTTTTATTTAAACGTAACGTACGCGTTTTTAGGTTTTAATCGTTTCTAGTTTTTCCTAGCTTCCCGTCTTATTCATATAGCTTGTTTAAGCTATTTCGTTGTAGATTCCTTAGTTTAATCTCACTCAAACCTTTTCCCGTCCAATTTCACCCGATCAAAATAACCGTTTTGATTGCCATTCACACCTCGTCGGGACTTAAACGACCCGGGAAAACACTGTATTCCTCGGAGCATTGATCTATGCCTTTGACCTTGTTGACCATCACATGGTCAATTTAGGTTGACGGTTTTGGCATCAATCAGACACCAATAGTGGAATCCAAATTAAGGATCCCTCATCATCCAAACATGTCCACTTTGTCAATGTTGTCACCATTAAGCCGATAGATAAGGAGATCGAAGAGAGTGACAAGGATGAAGTTAGAATAGAAGCCGAGACTAAGGATGAAAGTAGGGAAGTTGAGGCTAAGAAGGAAGAGGAATTAGAGGAGGTAGAGCCTATAGAAGAATACTTTGATAAGTTGCCCACCAAGGAAGAACGGGAATACCATAAGGATTTATTCGATAGTCCCGAGAGACCATATATCCTTGGCACCCCCTTATCAAAATGGGAGACCCCTCTAACATTAACATCCCATGCAATATCGGGCACATGCATATATGGAAAGCTTACATCGACCCTAGATCCCCCGTTAACATCATGACTAGGACTTATTACAATTGGGTGATGAAGAAGCAACTTGATTTTAGGATGATGCCCGGTAAGAATCTGATAAGTAATTTTGCAGGAAGAGTGAAGGGACTGCATGTGATCATAGGAAATCTTACCTATGAAATCGATTTTATGATAGTTGAGGACACTCGTCCAGTGATAGATGCTTGCCTAAGCCAAATAATATTCGGAAAACCATTTGTTGAGGCCACTAGGATGAGTTATGATCCGACTTTAGGGATAGTTAGATTTAAGGAAGAGAATGATGAGGTTGCCTATCAAATGCCCTACAATATTGAGCAATACCGCCTTCTCTCTAATTTCGAAAAGGAACACAAGCAAGAGGCTTATTATAGGAATGAGGAGGATAGACGTAGAGGAGTAGAGTATGTAAAGAATAGAATGCTTGGTTTCTACAAGGAATGCCTGCAACTAGGTCCGGAATACAAAACTGGTTTAGAAGACGACCTAGAGAGTGGAACCAATGATGAGATCACGTAGTAACCCATGACCTTGAGTCTAGCTACAAGACTCGTAAATAAAGAAAAGCGCTTCGTGGGAGGCAACCCATGTTTTGTGTGATTTTATTTGTTTGTTTGCTATTTGCTTCCGTATGCATGCTTAATTTTTATTGTTGGTAGATCATTTTTCTAAATTAAAAAGTGGAAATACTTTACTTTGTTGTTTTAGCCTAGTCTTAACTCCACCTAAAAGTATTTTTGCAAAAGATAAGTGTAAGGGGAAACTCCAAATATGTTTTCAAGAAACAAACTGGTCATGATTCTCCACAATATTAATTGAACATGTATATTCGTATTTGTTAGAGTCAAATGCTTGTATTGAGTCATGATGAAGTTTTGCAGGATTTTTCAGGAAGTAGGACCAAGTTTTTCTAGAAATTTTCCGGAAACTTAACATAAGAATTTCTGCAGGTCAATTCTGACGGCGTCAGGAGTTTACTTTTGACGGCGTCAGGTGTAAAAATCTGGAAATTTTACCGGTTTTGTTTTTCTAACGGAATCTTATGGTTTTTGTGAATTATTAAGTTTTATAATCTCCAGGAGATCTGCAAACTTCATTCCACAAGCATTATATCTTATTTTGTTTTCTAGGATTTAGTAACTTATAAAGGATGCCGGCGATTTTACGCGAGGTTGTCTTGTCTATTTTGTCAGGTTTTACAGGTTATGTATGACAAGAAGATGATTTATATTCTGGAAGGGAAGCTTTGATTGTTCATTTTCTTGGAGGAAGATTTAACCTGACCACCTTATTATCCATATCGAGCGAATCAGGGGAGTATTTGATTTCATTCTCTTTACTTTTTCACTTTTACATTCTTTACTTGAATATTGGGGACAATGTTCATCTTAAGTGTAAGGGGAAGGTAAAAAGATGATACCTTACATATGCACTTTCGCTTGAGTTTGTTTTGTTTAATGGTAGATGTGTAATAAAACTATGAGAAATACTTGTTAGTGCAATTTGGGCGCCAAATTTAAATTTTTTTACAACATTTAGGAGTGAAATTTTAGCCATAGCAAGCGTCTCATGGATAGGAGTTGTATGACTAGCACAAAAACCATACCACTCAAAAATTTCCACCCCAAATATGTGAGGTTCGCCCTTAGATCTTTAGGAAAAAGCATTCATTGTTGGTGCTTATGAGTGTACCGGTAGTATTTAGATTCTAGAACTTGTGATAGCGATGCATCCCGAGACCGCTAGTGAGACTACATTCGTGTAGTTAGGATTTACTACATGATAAGAGGCATTAGGATAACCCTTGTTCTACACCTGTAATATAATTATATTGACTTCATAGGTCAAGTAATTCTCCCACACCTTTGCGTTGTACTCATTTTTAGTACACGATACCCCTAGTACACCCCTCCGAGCCTATCTTTTCGTTTCTAACTTTAAGCATTTTACTTAAAGGAAGAATTTGTTACACCCCACTTAAATGTACAACCAAATCGCCTTAGCCTTCCGTGTATGCGCTCATTTTTAGTGCATTATTGTTATTTGTTAAACCCTAAGTTAACTTTCTAATTGATTACATGGTTGCTAAGTCGAGTCATATCCTTGTACATATTGTTTTGGGACGATTGGGACTCACGGGTAAGTACTTATTTTATGGAGTAATGGGGAAGAACATCATTTATTACCCTCATATGTACGTTAATCTTAAAAGTGCTCCAAGTGTTTTGATTTTCTTAATTCGAGTCATTAGATTAGTTTAATGTAAAGTATGTAAAGATTCAAGTGTAAGGGGAATGTTCATCCCCTATGATGTATTATTTTGGATGGTAGGGTAAGAGTGTATGAAAAAAAAAAAATCGAAAAAAAAAAATAGAAAAATCAAGAAAAAGAAAAAAAAAATAGAAAAAGGGAAAAGAAAAAAAAAAAAAAAAAAAAAAAAAAAAAACATACGGACTACCATCACTTTTCGTTCTATGTTCATTGTTTTTATTATTTTTCATTTATTAGCTTAAGTCGAGTCTAGTCTTGGCTTAGCAACGCCACATTGTACATGTAATTAACCAAGATTGTTAACTCGCCACCAGTAAAACTTCCTTTATCCAACAAAACCGTGTATTTCATATCCCTACACCTAATGTTACAACCCTTTAAAAGACCTCTTTGATAGTTTATCCTTGGTGCTTACGCCATGTGGTGGAGGTTTGATCCTTTCCCAAGCCTATGGTAATCTATTTTGCTATGACAGGTAGTGAGAGATATCTTCCGTTTCCATATTGTAATTTACACTTTATTACACCCGAGAGATGAGAGTATCTAAACACTATTTGTGAGGTGCTTGTGTATGACCTCCGTGCTTGTCTATTGGTCTTTAGTGGAACGATTATTTGTTGTAATTACTTTTATATTAGTGTTAAATGACCCCTAACTTGTATTTTGAGTAGAATAAAAGCGCATTTGCTTGAGGACAAGCAAATCTCAAGTGTAAGGGTATATGATGAGGCGAAAAATGATCCGTTTTTAGGGGGTCATTTAAGCCCGAATTCGAATTTATTTGATCAAATATTGCCCTAAATCATTCCTTTTGTGATTTTAGGTACTTTGGGAGTGAAATCTGGAAAAGGAAGCAATTCGGACGTTTTTGGAGCATAAAAGTGAAGAAAACGCCAAAGTCTTAATTTTCTATGCTGGAAACAGTAGGTGACGGCGTCAAGAGTAATTTCCTGACGGCGTCAAGAGCAAAATTCCATGACGGTCCAGAAGAGATTTGACGGCGTCATGAAGGTAGGGCGTCAAGAGTAAAAGTCATGACGGCCTGGAAATGATTAAGTCTTGACGGCGTCAAATGTAGATCAAGGCAGTCCGAGAATAGTTTTGGCGGCGAGGTGACGGCGTCACAAGATTTGTCTTGACGCCGTCAGACCCCTTTTCCTATATATAGTTTTCTAATTTTTCACATTTGAAGAGAGAAGTTTTGGGAGAAACCCTAAGTACGATTTTGGTGTAACTTTACAGGTTTTTCAAGGGTTCCAACCCCTTGATACCTTGCATGTGTAATCAAGATAAGTGTTCCTTTAATTCAATCAATATGTCTATGTGTTGGTTGTCTATATCTTGTTCTTGTCTTAATTCCATCATGCTAGGCTAGATCTATCTTGTGTTTGCTTAGATCTAATGAAACCTAGATGTTGATTATGTGTTGATTACTTGTTTATTCTTGTCTTGGATGAATGATTTATATGTTAGGCTTAAGAAAACTGGCAGATCTCCAATTGGTAACATGCTTGAACGTCTTAAGAAACATGAACCGACGCGCACTAGGTCTTTATTGGTTGTATTTAATGCATGAGCCACTGTTTACAATCCCTATAGTTGTGTTGGGCATGGTGTAGGAGGAGATAAGAGCTCATAGAATTGGGGAGTTAAGTGTGCCACCCCATGAATGGTATTAAGGAATACGATCCGTCATCCATACAATTATAACAAGTAATTAACGTGTAAAAGATGTCTAGGGAGTAGTGAAATCTAAGTAAACACATTTTCTCCAATTACTGCTCACAACCTTAGTATAAATTAGTTTATTTTCATTTCTATTATTTTATTTTGATTGCATCTTAGTATTGGGTTAGTTGAATAGCAACTAATTCCGCCCAAATCCTTCAAACCCGAGATTTTAACTTGCTTTTCATAAAATATAAAAATACAAAAAGAATCTTCCCTCACCTTTAGAACTAGTATTTAGGCTTTCTAATCCTAGCGACACTATTCCTAAGCTGAACGATCATTCCCCCGGTACTTGTCACTATACTATACTACAACGATCAGGTACACTGCCTGGTGGGGGTTGTAAGCTTCTCGAGATCCCTCGAGAGGTAAAGCCTGTTGCGATTCCCACGCATCAAGTTTTTGGCGCCGCAACCGGGGAATAGTTTTTGGCGCCGCAACCGGGGAAAAAGGAAACCCAATTTGAGTCCAAATATTTCTCTTAGGCCCAAGGATTATCCATAATTAATATATATACCAAACTAAACACCCCTAAAACGTTTTTCCTGTAAATCTTAGTCGATCCAAGAGATAAAAGAAGAAGAAAAAAAATTAGGGTTTGTAATTTGGGAGCAATAATCAAGAATCAAGGTAAAATCCTTAAACCCTATGTTCATGTAATTGATTAATTATTGGTATTCATGTAATATTAAGTATGATGGATCTAGGGTTTTTAAACTTCTGTAAATTAATATTATAAAACATGTTGGGATCAATAATTAGTAATAGTATGATGTTTGGTTAAGGGAATTTAGTATTAAACGCGTTAGATTATGTGTTAGGGTTTGGACAGATTTGTAAGGCTGTAAAGATGTGAGTGTATATAACAGATGGTGATGAGTTAAGTCACGAATTTTAAGTCTAAATTGAAGTATAATGAAAGAGCTTTCCAAAAAGTCCAGCCACGATCGATTTTGAGGTTGGGAAGTCGGTCTTTTGATTTTTCTTTATTAAGGTGTCAAAGCTGTCAAACCCGGACAGATTTTGGGTAAAAGTTTGAGGGTGTCATGTGGTTGTAAAAGTGGTATTTTGACTTGGCCTTCTAGAATATTTAAGTTTCAGGTTATATTAGACTACCACGAAAAGGATTAGCGATAAAAACTTGTGGAAGTATTTATTTAAAATCAAAACTTTTTGGTGTGCGTTCAGATCCGAATTTGAGTAGTTGACAAGTTTGAATTTCTTATGAGTATTTGTGTGTGTTATTGGTCCATGGCCTTCTGGGATTAGCTTCTATGCTTATGAGAGACCATGGTAAATTTTTGGTGTGAGTTGTTGCGCTTTATTTTTCGTGATTTCATGTGAGTGAATGTACTCAAAAATTCTGCGTTTTCTGAGTTTTAGAGTGCAAAGGATTTAGTGAGTGTTAAGTTATGGTAATGGTTAGTATGGTGTCTAGGGGATCCATGGTGGGTCATATGAGTCTTAGACATCCATCATATGTGTATTACATGGGTTGTAGCTTTTAGCTTGACCTTGTGTAATGTGGATTATTTTTGTGTGCTATAGATTGTGAATTGTTTTTGTGGAAGCTGCGGAGTTTAAGGTGAGTTCATAGTCCCATATTTTTACTTTGTTTTAAATTTGGGATGGGAATGATGCTTGTCTTAAATGATTTGATTTACTGTGATTATGTGTGTGGTATTAAAGAGCTTGGACTTATAATGTTATCGTATGTATGCTATGTGTGATTATTTGCTTGTGTGGATGTTTATGGGATCCAATTAGGAGGATGCTTATCCTGTTGCTCGCGCATGCGACCTAATTGATGATATGTTTGATGGGATCCAATTAGGAGGATGTTTATCCTGTTACTCGCGCATGCGACCTAATTGATGATATGTTTGATGGGATCCAATTAGGAGGATGCTTATCCTGTTACTCGCGCATGCGACCTAATTGATGATATGTTTGATGGGATCCAATTAGGAGGATGTTTATCCTGTTGCTCGCGCATGCGACCTAATTGATGATTATGGGGTCGGAGGACGAGTCGTCCTAATGGTTGCCTTATGAGTGTTGTTGCCTTTATGTGTGATTAATGACTTGCAAATGCATGTAGCTATATGATAACTATAACTATTTGTCCAGCTATATTTTGTAATCACAGTGAATTCGGTTGCCTTGTGTGTTGAGTCTCAAACCTATGAATCTCACCAATATTATGTTGACGTTTTAAGCATCATTTTCAGGTGAGCTTTCTAAGGATAAGATAAAAGGATGTGGATAGACGAGACCTTAGTTGCATTGGAAGTGGTTTATCATCTATGTTTGGATTTATGTTTTGTTTTGGTTATTTTATTTTGGGGTATTGTTACAACACTTTGTGTTTGTACATTGCTCTATTTATGTGCATTTAGTTGTTTTCTATGTTGACACCTGGTATTGTGATGATATCCATGAAGTTACACCCATGCGTTTCCGCCGTGGCGGGGTGTGACAGTGAATACGGTTTTTTCGGCTTTTAGAAGGTTTAAAATCTTTATGCCTCGAAGAAGAACTAAGTGGGTGTACAATCAATACAAAAACCACAAATACAATCCAAAGTATATAAAGCGAGTAAAGAGAGACACCACGATATATACTGGTTCGGGATGGGGGGTTTATACCATCCGTACGTCTAGTTTCGAAACCATGACATGATACTATTCTAGTATAATCCTTTCGGTGGACTACAAACTGTTACAATTCACTCCACCGATATTCACTAATATCGATGCTCACAAAGAAGGAGTTACTCCCATGGTATTCCGCCCTCAGAAACCACCCTAAAGAATCTCGTGATTCGACTTCACCTAAGGGTCACCAAGACCACTACGAAGACTTCCCTCCGGAAGTATCAAACCCCAACTAGATCCCCAATGATCTAGGCTTGGTCACCAAGACACAAGACTTCCCTTACAAACAATTGAATGAATATAAGTTTGTATGTTCAACCAAGCCCTAACCTAACCTAGAGACTCGATTGTAGTAGAAAGGGTAAAGATAATAATGCCAAGCCCTAACCTAACCTAAAGACCCTCGACACAATCACAAGAGTGGATTAGGTTCTTGTGATTCTTCCCTTGCAAAGAGATGTGTTCTTTCAAAGATGTTACTGTGAAAAACTAAGAATACAAGATAGAATTAGATGATTAGAGAGAAAGAATGTGGAGAGAAAGAATAATGGCAAGGGGTGAGGAATACAAGAGGCAAGGGGGTATTCATAGGCCAAAACCCAAACTTGGGAAAATTTTACCAAGGCAGACGCGTTGCCCACGCGTCAACGCGTGGGTGACGCGCCAGGATCACTGTAGAATTTTTTCCAAGTCTTGGGTGTTGATCTTATAAATACCTAACCTTGATAAACCCCCAATTGTACTTCACACTAAACCTTAACATTAATCAATCTAAGGTTTACCAACTCAAATAGCCAATTTGGAAAATATTTTATGAAGTGTTTATTAGAAAACCAATTATCAAGGATAGGGGTAGAATGGGTATTCCTCACATGGCATAAAAGAGAGAAGAGAATATTCCATGGATATTCCTCTATAGGGAAGAGTGAGGAGGTGGGGTTAAGAATGAACCATGGTTAAGTTAGGTGTAACCAAGGTTGGGTTAGAGAGGTGTGTGTAGAGAACAAACCATGGTTAAGTTAGAGAGTGAACCATAGTTAGGTTAAAGGGTATATCCAAGGGAATATTCCATCCTTGGTGTGGTTAAGAGTTAACCATGGTTGGGTGAGAAATTGGTGTGTTGAGAACTAAGCATAGTTGGGTTAGAAATGACCACGGTTGGGCTACGAGTAGAATATGCTAGAGAATATTCCATTTCTTTGGGAAGAAGGTAAAATGGATGGTTGAGATGTGTTTGTTTGAAATGGATGGTTAGTGTTAGGAATTATACTTAAGTTGATATTGACACAATATGAAAGATAAAGGACTTATGATGACAAAGTGAGGAATGCAAAAGACAAAGGACTTGCTTTACAAAGAAGTTATTTCAATATAGTCCTTCGTAGTATTTTGTAACCCTAGTTCTCTATTATATAAAGAGAATACAGGGAATAGGTTTATTCATTCATGTGTGTCATAATGTAAACCTAGAAAGGTGTGTGTGTATAGAGACGTTTTATGGGAAAACGTCTAGGGTGATTAGTGTTAAGCCTCAATGATCTTAGATTGCTGTTAGAATGTAACCGTGCTACACTTGATCACGTAGCATTGGGGCTTTGGTGTATGTTAGAGTAGAGATGATGACGAGAAACCTTGTTTATAATATTGTTCTTATTTCGCTATGTTTTATCATGTGAACATTATTATTCCTAGATTAAGACCTAATCAGTCTTGAGACAAAACGGTCCTAGACACTATTCTCTATCTTTATTGTGGCGTAATTAGTTTCTAACAGTTAGGATGAAGAGAGTGCAAGGAATACAATGTATGAGTTGGATTGTGTAAGAGTGAAGAGATGTGTGTAAGGAAATATGTAAGAATGGGATGTGATGGGGAGCCTAGAGAATGAGATGGTTGTGAGTAGTGTGTGTATTTTGAAAATAAAGTTGTTGGACATGTAAGGAATATGTTGTAAAGATGGGATGTGTGTAAGAATGTAAGGAATATATATGATTGATAAGATGGGGGCATTGTGTGTGTGTGTGTGAAGAAAGGTATGTGAGTGAAGTGTGTGTATTTTGAATGTAAAGGTGTGTGTATGTGAGTGTGTATGCGTGTGTAGAAAAGTATGTGTATGTGTATAAGAGAATATGTGGGGAATGTATAAAGTGGAAGGAATATTGTAAAAGGGGAATCTTGTGTGGGAGAGTGGGAGACAAAAGTAGAAAGTGTAAGAGGTGTAAGAGAATATTAAGAAGATGTTGGTGATAGGCTTTGGAAGGATTTAGAAGGTTTTGTTTTATGTGAAAGGTAATTAAGAAAGTGCTTAAGAGATAATCAAGTTGTCATTAGAAAGAAAAGAATTTGGACAAACATGATTATAAAGGTTACTTATAATCTCAAGTAACTCAACATCGAGAATCCATAATCTCATAACTCGTGACTTTCCACTACTTGACGTACTCAACTAACACCTTGGTACAAACAAGCCAAGTGCTTTGCATCATTGTAAAGCATATCCCATGCGGGAAAGGATGCGTTTACACAAAGTGACCTTTGACTTAGTTTGACCAATAAGGGAGTAAACCCGTTACGTGATTAGAGAAGACGTAAGCACAGGCTATGAGCATATGAATGCTTTCACTTGATGTTACGTGAAATAGGTTTAGAAAGGCCTTGGCTAGAGGCGAGAGTTAGAAAACGTGAGTTGGCGTTTTCCGGAAAAAGGGTATTTTAAAAGTTGGATTTCTATAATCCCAAAACTCATTTCGAGTGTTCTCAATTAAGCACATAGCATATTCATACATGAATTGAAAGATCCACATTTTTCAGGTAAGGGGAAAGTCGACTTTCAAAGTTCATCCCAACAATCATAGAAGCCTGGCGCGTCGCCCACGCGTCAACGCGCGGGCAGCGCGCCAGGAGCAGATATGTGAGTCGGGGAACTTTGGCTAACGTTTTTTTATTTTATGTGTTTTGAAGGTTTATTTGTCATCATTAAAACATAGGGAGATCTCGTCAATGTTACCTCAACAATATCTTATGTTTATTGACACAGGCGATATTACCAACCATTGAAGAACTGTTTCCTGCTGTTGAACACAGATACTGTGTAAGACACATATATGACAACATGAAACAGTTATTTAGGGGACAAATTTACAAGGATCTTTTTTGGAAGTGTGCTACAACATCAACAGTGGCTCAGTTTACTTGAATAATGGAGGAGCTCAAATAAGTGGACCTTAAAGCTTATGACTATTTAAGAAAGTTGCCACCATCATCATGGTCAAGGTCACATATTTTAGGTATAATAAAAACATACTATGTCTTTCATCTATAATATTGAAAACCTAAAAACTGATGCTTGCACTTTATGTAACATATAGGTAGAGCTAAATGTGACATCCTTCTAAACAACTTATGTGAAGCTTTTAATAGCAAGTTGGTGGATGATAGAGATCAACCAATCATTGGTTGTTTGAAATACATCAGGGAGTATCTTATGAAGCGAATTTTTAGTGTGCAACATGTAATAGATAGATTTGAAGGTCCCTTAACCCCAACAGAAACTGCAATTTTTAGAAACATCAAGCAAGAAGCAAATGATTATCCTATTATATGGAATGGGGGACACATACCAGTGCAAGGGACCTTGGAATGACCAATGTATTATGAATGTGACAAAAATGGTATGTATATGTAAGAGATGGGAGCTAACTGGTATTCCACGTAAACATGATGTTGCCGCTACGTACAACATGTCATCACATGTCAAAGAGGTTGGGATACCAGAGGATTGGGTGGCTTAATGTTATTGGTTAATGACTTGGCGGGAGATGTATCAGTACAAGATTGAAGGAGTTACTGGTCCTACCTTTTGGCCCAAATGCCGTATCCCTAGCACCCTAAGGCACCTCAACACCATGTTCCCATTGGTAGACCAAGGAAGAAGAGAAGAATGCAAAATGATGAGATTGCTGAACAAGCTATGAAAAAGTTGGTGAAAAATGGGAAGATGTCAAAGAAGGCCAGTACAATCAAATATGGTGCATGTTGTGGGAAGGGCCATAATAAGAGAGCTTGTATATGTCCAAGAGACAACCAAAAAAAGAAGGGTAGTGGATCAAGAAAGGAAGGAGTACCAGATGTGGTATTAGGAAGCACTACTCAGCCAGTGGGATCACAAGCAACAGAGGTCAAAGATAAGTCAGCTAGTGAGATCACAAGCAACTCAGGTATTAGGAAGCACAAGTCAGCCTGTAGGATCACAAGCAACAATGAATGGTGGAGGTCAAAGGAAGAAGAGGATGAAGAGAGCAAGCAAGATAGGAAAGTTAGCCAAGTGAGTCAACACCAATGTGATGGTGCGATAAACTAATTTGGTTATTTGTTTGTGTGTTTTAAGACTGTTTGTATCGATTATGTTTGTTTGTGAGTTTCTGTCGTTTAGACATTAATGTACGATATTAATAATGCTTGATTAGGAATGGTATTTGTTTTCATTTGGGTTTATCATGGTCTTTGTTAGATATATGAAAATTTATTGACTATTTGTTGCACAATGTTGCGTAAGTCAAAGTTGTTGCATAATGATTCAGCATAGGGCCAATTTGGTGCATATTGATTCAGCAACCAAACCATTAATTTGCTGAATGTTGCATAATTTAAAGACGTTTTGCTTTGACATCATCATATACTTCATACAAGTTAAATATATTCAATGACCCAAATTAGTATTGACTATTGTAAGTCAAAATTGTTGAGCAACCAAAATCCCAGTTTGCTGCATAGTGATTCAGCAACCAAAAGGAACATTGTTGACTATCACAAGTCAAAGGAGATACAGGTTAATGTTTTCTATCAAGAACACAACATTAGTAGTAATCCATACCAACTACATTGTCTTTTTAAAATAACAACAAGCAAGTACAATGATCCCACTATTATGCCATAAATTAACATAATAAGGCCAATACGAACCAGGGATGACCTTATTCCCTGTAATGATGAAAACCTAAAAGATAACACAAGATCTCTATACAAAACTAAAAAAAACTTAAAGACAACGAAAACTAAGACCCAACTTAAAACAAGATACTTCTTGAGCTTCTCCAACTACTCATCCTTCTCCCTCATCAACATCAAATTCTCATCCAAGTCTTCTTCCAGCTCATTCCTCGCCCTCAAGAGGCCATGAATCACATCGACTGCTCGGCAACACATTGGGGGATCCGCCCATCCAATAAACCCACATGCAGGATAACAGTAGAACCGTCGGCCTGGTTCCCTGTTTGTCCAGCTTGTTTTGATTGTTGCATGTTTGCCACAGTCACAAATAACGACCATGTTTTGAGTGGAAAGTGTGTAAAAAAAGTTGTGTGGGAATGTGTGATGAGGAAGAAAATATTCATATTAATAAGGGTAAAAAACACAAGTTGCAAATTTAGTCTTTAAAGTAACAGTGCTATGCAACACGTGGACATATTAACCAGAACAGTGAAATGACAAGACTACCCTCATGGACAAGACAACTTAACGAGAACACTAACGCCCGTTAGTGAACAGTGCCTCTCCGTGGTCATTTTGCAAAAAACAGAAACATTAGTGGCTGTTTTGCAACAAAAATCGTCTCGGTGTAATCCTTCTGTTTTCGGGAAACGTTAGGGACATAATTTGCAATTTACCCTTTAGAAAAATTAACACTCAACATAAGAATCATAAATTTATAAGTACCAAGAAATCAGAGTTAACAATAAAGAATTTTGGGCCTTGAAGGCTGATTTAAATCGGCAGATGTCTTTGTAATAATGCCCGACCCATTGTGAGTTTGATGATATGGTTTGAAGTTGACATATTTTGTCAACTGTTTCGTGTTACTATATTAATTTAAAAAAATTAACACTCAACATAAGAATCATAAATAAATTTATAAGTACAATTTTTGTATTTGATTATAAAAAACTAATTCATTCTATTTCTAGCATAAGATTTACTTTATTATGTCATTTCAGTTGAGTTTCAATATGGATGGTTAACTTTGATTCTAATGTATTTTCCAACTTTTATTTATATGCATAAATGTTGAGATTTGATTTCATGTATGAAATCCTCATACAGTACTATAGTAGTGATGATGGACTTATTTGGAACCTATATATAAGGATCCATGCATGTTGGACTGTATTGAATAGTTAAGACCATAATGCTTCTTCTAATGAGGATGAATTACTTGTAGATTCCATGACTGCGGGAAGCATGAAATTCCTTGTGTTTATCCTAGAAATTATTTTGTATTTCATATGTGCGTCGGTAAAGGCAATAAATGTAACTTGTGTTTACATGCCCGTACGTTGATGAGAACAATATAGTCCTGATTGAGCGATTTTTGTGACACGTGTCATCCAAGACTCAAGATGATAAAAGGATGATGAGATCAATATATTGACTATAATTTAGTGGTAAAATCTGAGAGCTTCTTCCCATCGAATTTGTCTTTTATCTTGTGGTGAAATTTTCAATGATATTTGGTTTATTTGCCGGATTTTCGGCATGTATAACAAGCAGATTAGCTTTCCTAGATACCACTATATTGTATTATTTCTTACTAATTTGTCTCATCCATTGGATATTTTGTTCCATCTTCACTTAGTAGTACTGTAAAATGGAATCCAGATGGTGTTTTCCCTTGATATTGGTTTTGCTGTTTGCGTCTTGCAATTTTACAGGCATCTATATATGTTACTTTTGTTTTGTATGGATGTAAGTTTATTTTGTTTGTGTTCTATTTAGTAATTGAGTATGGTTATATGACTGCAGATTGCTATGACCCATTGGATCCAAATGGGAATGTTACAGTTACTTTTGATATACTTCAATGGGCACCTGATGGCTATGTGGTTAGTATTCTAATAAAAAATTGCACTTTTTCTCTAATATAAGACTCACTTATCATTGTGTTAACTTTATATATCCATGGATTTGATTACTTCCCTTTCACTGAATTATTTTACAACTATGACTTTGCTTCAAAGTGGCAATATCAACCCGGTTACTAATGAATGGTTCAATATGGGTTGTATTTTTTTCCTCAAACAGGTCCAATAAATTTTTTTAGTACAATAGGGAACACATCAAATGCGTTAAAGTGTTGAACACGTAGCTGAAAGTCTGATAAAGTCTTTTTATTGAATGCAATATCATAAATTCAAATAATAATGTGTATATATATATATATATATATATATATATATATATATATATATATATATATATATATATATATATATATATATATATATATTTAAATGGACAACCCAAGCCCAGCGTGCTTTTAGCAAGTACCACAAAATGACCCATTTCACTCGTCAATTCGTTATACATCTCTCGGCCTAATTTTGCTACCTTTAGTCTATCTTTTACTCACTGACACTGAGTTAGAGTGCAGTGACTTAAATTAAGTTGTACTCGTTTATGCAAGAATGTAAATAGCTACGAGGATTTTTCATAAAGTTGCTAAGATGATGAGTTCCTTAATAAACGTAGGCAAGGGTAAGTATCCAAAACTACTATCAATATCGCCAAGTAGACAAACCTGGATGGACACTTGGGTTCACATGGACCAACAGCGAGATCATCTGGTCAATGTCTGGTGCAATTGCAACGCACCGAAGGAATTGTTCTAACTTCAAAGATCAAATACCGCATTCCTGTATGTCAACCCCCGAGATAGTTGATCTGATGCCAGACGCAAAGCCTCCTAACTCGCCCGAGAACTGTTGTCATGGTGGTCTTCTTGCTGCATCGGCTATTAACCCTCGAGAATCAACTTCATCTTTTGATATTGTTGTTGGTAACATACAAGGAAATTATTCATTACAAATACCTGTGAATCTTACTTTACTGGCTCCGGGACCTGGGTATACTTGTAGTCCTATTGAGGAAACTCAACCAACGGTTTCTATTGTTGTTGGGGGGAGAAGAGAAGAAGAAGTTTTTAGTAAGATATCATTCTAAAAACTAAAATTTTCATTTATGATTCATACTATATTAATTTGGATAAGGATTGTTCTGGTACTGAACATAGGTGACAAACTCGGCATAATAGTAAACTAGACTTGAGATCCATGAAGAACCCCTCCTTGCCATAGATCCAATCAACAAATCATAACCATACAATCTAATTTGATCCAATGGCTTAGATTAGATGTAATATTTACACTAGAGGGGCAAAAAAGGCAATTACATAATAAAAAAAATTCATTAACCTCATTCTTCAAAAAAAAAAAAAACACACACACACCGGTGTGTTTTTTTACATCCTCTTCTCCAACGATGCGTTCTCCACCTCCACCTCCACTTCCACCGTCCACCTCCAACCGTCCACCACCTCCACCGTCATCTCCAACCGTTCACCACCTCCAACCGTCATCTCCAACCGTTCACCACCTCCCCAATCGTCATAATAGATAGTTACTCGATCAAAAACCTTCAATTTGAAAAGATTAAGATCTCTAATCGATCAAATTCTTCACGGACCAGTGGGTAGCAGGTAATATGAACCTTTTGTTTTTTCTTTAATTTTACATACCTTTTGTGTTTATCGCGTGTGGAATGTTGTGGCAATTGATCATGGGAGATTGGCTCATTGTAATGTGGTGAAATATGGGTGGATGGTGGGTGAGTATGTTAGGCATTCGTTGCTTAGTATGTACGCGCGGTGTGGGGAATTGGGGGTGTGCACGTAAGGTGTTTGATGAAATTACTGACAAGAATCATATGCATCAGAAAGAGGTTTGTAAAAAGATTTATATGTAGCCACTGCTTTGATTGACATGTATGCTACATGCCAATTACATGTGATTGACATGTATGCCAATTCAGGTTAAGTTCTATCTATGGGTCAAATTATAGCTAAATGATGTGGGTAGAAGTAAACGAAGCTAAGTTTATGAAATTATAGCTAAATGAGTCCTACTACTGAAGCATCCTTGTAAAAAATTTAAGTTTTCGGAAACATGAGTACGTTTGGTCGGTGTCTGAGTTTTATCAACATGAATAGGGTATATCTAAATGCTTGTCAATATCCCTGTCGAATTCGGCGTCTGAGATTTTGTGAGTGATGTACTGATGTATTTGATGTACTTTGTTTATAAGTGGATTCACATAGAATCATATATAATTCTTGTGGAATCATATATGATTCTTGTGGAATCATATATGATTCTTGTGAAATCATATATGATTCTAGTGAAAATCACTATTGTAACAATTCACAATTTCAGGTTAACTTTTATTCCCGAAATTTTACTATTCACTTTTACTATTCACTTTTTACTATTCACTTTTCACTATTCATCTCAGAAATTTTTATTTCATATTCTCGTAAGTTAAACTATTTTAACGATAATCCGAGAGTTTGACGCTCGTCGGATCATTTCTGCAAAAATCACAAAGCCGTGTCCGAGATTTACTTTTAGGTTTAAACGTCCTTCCAGCATCCCGATATATCCATAAAACATTATAAACATTAGAAATATGATTTTCTATCATTTTATGACAATTCCAAAAGTTTTGGAATTTTACGTTTTCCAGTTCAGCGTTTTACGCGAATTGCGCGTTTTAGACCCGTGTTTCCAGTTTTTAGCAGGGTTTTAGCACCCGATAGAACCTACCACTCATTTTATATTTTATTATGGACTATATGGACATGTTTAACAATACTTTCAAATTCCATAATTTTACGACACCCGGTTTTACGTTTTGAGGCTTAATCATTTACGATTGGCATTTCCCGGAGTCAAAACTCATCCAATACTTGGATAATATCATCCAAGACCAACTCATCCCTTCCTATCCACTCCAAACTGACTTAGAGGGGGGGAGTCACCCCTTGGGTGGCTTGATCTCCTTCCTTGTGCCTTAGATTGCATACAAGTGTTAAACTTGGTGATCAAGGGTTGACAAGTCAACACAAGTAACCTCCTTAAGACCCTATAAAAGCCCCCCCATCCCCCTTTGATGCCGTGCACCTCCAACACCATAACCACTCACACTTAGCTTCATTTCCTTCTAATTTCTTGCAAGGTTCAAGTGATTCTTCAAGTAGAAACCCTAGTTTGATCATAAGTTACCAAAAATCTTCCAAACCCTAGAATACTTGGTGATTTCTCTTGAGTTTAAATCCACTCAAATTCACCTCAACTTTCATTACATCTCTTTCAAGAATACCAAGGGTAGAAAGGTTGCATGAAGTGAAAAAGGGTTGAAGCAAGTCTATCAAAGTCCTTTTCCTTACTTGTTACTCCTTTCTTTAATTAGAAAGCCAAAAGTTGTAAGCCAAACCCTAACATGATTCTTGTTAAATAATCATATTCATGTTATTTACATATTGTTTGTGCTATATTATGTCTTGTATTCATGTCCATGATGTATAAAAGTGAGTAAAACAAGTTATTGTACATGATTGATAAGACAAGTTACTATAACAAGCAAACTAGTGACTTTCTTGGTAAGACCTGATCAAAATGGTAAAAATATGATATTTGATCATTACATATTACAGTAGAGGACTTAACAAGGAAACCGTAGCAATTTGAACCACCCAAAATGAGTATACGAGTCAAAAGTTACGCCCATTTGAAGTTACCAAAGATTTCCGGCAAAACTGCCTAAATAGCATTCTGATCAAATTTTGATTTTGAAAGTCCCACTTCTGGTCCGATTCATCAAAAAGTTAAAACACGAAAGTTGTCCGGAACGACGTTTTCGTTTAAGATGAAAGAAGCTCGAGCCCTAAAAACGCTTTCCGAGTGATAAAATTCTTCAAATTCTAAACAGCCCATTTTTAGGCGAAAGTCACTAGATTATGGTTATACTTTAAAAGGAACAAGAGGTCTTATGACCTATAATCAAGACCACAACCATGGCTAGAGCCAAGGTTGAGTCTCATGACCTTGGAACAAGGACCAAAGGTCATGGCTAGGCCATGACGAAATGACCATGTAAGCTTACTTAGGCGTAAACATGAAACAAAGAGTTGACGATAACTTGAACAAACAATTTGGATCTACTTCACTTAAAAGGAACCATGAGATATTACAAAGAGAAAATGGTCATACAAGACTTATGAAACATGCCCTAATAAAAATCTTCATGTACTAATAAACTTTCCTAAGTTTATTCAAATATCGGACATGTAACCTTTCGGATCAAAACTTATATCTATATATTTCATCAACTACTACAATAGTAGGGAGCCTCATGTGATGAGTTCATTATGTAAGCCGTCGAGTTGAGTTGTGGATTTACGAGTTAAAGTGTCCTGGCTCCTCGAACGCTTACTAACATGACTTCTGAATTATGTCGGCCCGAACGGTAGTAAACGATATACAAAACATACATGTTTCATGAATCTTTTCTTTCAAAGACTTACAATATACATCATACCACATCATGGACTAAATGCAAGATATATATATATATAGGCACTACTTCATATTCTTTACTCCAATCCTAAGTCGCGACATTCTATTATAGGTTGCTCGTAGAAACCTTCACGATTCAACCGTTACATTCATTACTTGCTATCTTACTTAAGGTGAGTTCATAGCCCCACTTTCCATTACTTAATTGTTTTACAAACCCTTGGGGGAAATACATGCTATTTTTAACCGAGCACAATGTTTTTAAATTGTATGCTTGCCTGATTGTTTTATTATCACTAAGTACCAACCTTGCTAAACCGAGATCCCTTATTATGAACCATTTAATCACTAGCAATAGTGAGCGCAAATATTGTGAATAGGCCTATTGGGATTGACGAATCCCATTTGTAGTGAATACATTCATACAAATGCATTAATATTTGAGACCTGGGTATGCCAGCAACATACCTACCGGGATAAAACCGCCGATCGATATTGGTACACGTTAACGTTTTGGTGTCATAAGCTTAGTGTATAATACATTTTATGGGCGTATAACAACATAGCCTACCTATTTTGCTTTCCAAACATTGTTGTGAGCCTATAACTCACACTACCAACATATTGTGTTCAAACATTAAACAAACTCTATGAATATCACTCAACCTTTGTGTTGACCTCTCAAGCATGTATTTCAGGTTCATGACGATCAAGGATGGCACGGATACTCAAGAAGGCTATAAATTTTATTATCATTCAAAAACTCATTTAATGTAAATTGTAAACATGGAACCATTTGGGACCTCATTTTGTGATCTCTGATATTTATACAATTTGAATGATAAATCTTTTAAAACGACTCAATTGGAGTTCGTTTTCTATTATTGTGACTATTGTGCCGTCGAGTAACACCCAGTTTGAATTCCGCTGCAACCATGAATTGGGGGTGTTACAACTATATTTCAGCATCAAAAGGGTGGAACTGATGCAAGTGAACAAGCGACTAACGCAAGAATTCTTGTTGCACAAGAGCCTAGAACTGATGCAGGTGAACAACAAACAAGAAATGTCACAGCTAAAAAAGCGAATAACGCTTCTTGAATAACAATTTATTTAAATTTGTTTATTATTATTGCACTGTTGGAAAAGTGTTATGAGGATCTTAATTCAACTATGTTTAATTGAATACCTTTTGTTTAATATTTCAGCAGATTTGATATGATTCTTGAACAACAATTTATTTAAATTTGTTTATTATTATTCTATTTTATGCATTCTGTAAATCAAAAAAGAAAAAAAAAATCATATATGATTCTTGTAGAATCATATATGATTCTTGTAGAATCATATATGATTCTTGTGAAATCATATATGATTCTTGTGAAATCATATATGATTCTAATGGAAATACTATATTTCAGCATCTGTGACGACACTAAGGCCGACTTTATACACACATTAAGAAACTCCCGGGGGATCTGTTAATTGGGAACCTGTTGTTGATGATATTTATTTACCTGTTGAGGGGGAAAAGTTTAATAAGATAGAGGAATGTGTTGAAATATACAACAAATATGCTGAAATAACACTTGAAGAAACATCTAAGCGGAAAAGGAAATGTGTATTTTGTGGTGAGAAGACTAACAAGCACACCAAGTTGACTTGTCCATTGAATCCAACGTATATTGCAAAACTTGCAAGAATTGCTGCTGCACAAAAGGATGGAACTGATGCAAGTGAACAAGCAACGAGAAATGTCGCAGCTGAACAAGCAACTAACACTTCTTGAATATCAATTTCTTTAAATTTATTTATATGTTTAATTCAACTATGTTTAATTTCTTGAAAATGCACTGTTGGAAAAGTGTTATGAGGATCTTAATTCAACTATGTTTATTTGAATTTTTTTGGAAAAGTGTTGGAAAACTGTTGGACAAGTGATTCTGAATATACGTGAGGATTACTATGTTTACTTTTAACACAGAATCATGTATGATTCACACAGAATCATGTATGATTCACAATATACTACCCATCAGAAAAATATAAGATAAACTTAAAACATATACTACCCATCAGAAAAATTAAAACATACATCAAAACTTGTTCAATACTACCATTTCATTACCCATCAGAACTTGTTCAATACTACCATCAGTTTACAAAATATACTACCATCAGATTTTACCAAAATACATCAGTTAACTACCATTAGTACGCAATCAAAGGGGCCCATCTATTTATCAACAATCGTTTACCCAAAACTACCATTAGTACACAACCCCTTAACGACATCTATTTATCAGGTTTAAGCACATCTTCTTTAAGAACGACTTTTTCTGGATCACGATCGGCCCTGTTCTTGATTGCATTCACAATAATCGAGATCCTTGTTTGTTCATCTATCTCCTGGAACTTGAAAGCCAAATCATACATCTTTTGTGAATGCAAATTCAACTCATGCAACAGAATCTTGGTAGCAATTTTGAACCTCATTCGCCTCAACAACGAAACCTGCATATCTGATTCATTTGTTATCTTCTCTTTAGGCTTATGTGCAAAAGTTTTTGATCGACTTGCATAAAAAATTTAAATGTTAATAACCATAAAATAATCTAACACAATCATATATGATTCACATAGAATCATATATGATTCACACAGAATCATATATGATTCTATGTGAATCATATATGATTCTAACAAAATCCACTTATAAACAAAAAACATAATATACATCAGTACATCAAATGAATAAGCTAAAAAGGGCACAAGCAAATAAGGAATAAGCTAAAAACTACTAAGTCCTAACCTAAATCATCTATCTAAACTGAATAAGCAAATGAATAAGCAAAAATCAATCAAGAGCTTATGAATTATTGATTTTTATTGAAATTTATAATAGCTTTTCATAGCTCATTCTCACCCTTTTTAACTCACTGCATCAGCAGCCCTAATCTCTCAGCTCATCTTTTTCTCGCTCACTTTTTGGCTTATCCACTTGTTCCAATTTCATGATTTTTGTTTCTATTTACTCTATATTAGCAACCCAATAACTATCATACCAATTTTTAGCTTCTATGGGCTTAAACTGAGCTAATGAAAATTCAAATCTAAAAGCAATTTTGGGCATATGCTAAAGTGGTGCAGGGCTGCTGTTCTAAGGGGGCATGTTCAAGTGTTTCCCCCTCTGTCCACCCAACATGTCATTGCTATTTGGTTTCATCTTCAAGTGTTACACATGTGATGCATAAAAACGTTCGTTCATACAGATAAGTTGTACAGATAGAGACAGATACATTCAGGTAAATGTTGGTGACCTATATTGCTGTTACACTAGGATTTGACATACAGACAACAGAACGGACATCCAGAAGTATGACCTTGACAAGAAGATCAACTGTGTAAAAGGCTAAGAGAGTCAACCGGTCAGGCTCCCACGTTGCAAACATACACAATTGGTTTTAAAAACCTTATGATTTTAAGAAGATAAGCCACATAAGGAAACATAAAGCATAAAGCAAGACAAAGATGGTTAACGCATTAACATCTATCAATAGGCGAAAGGAAGGTAACATAGTTCAGTTGCTCTCATACAATCAGAATATCATTTAAGACAAAGAATCATATATGATCCCATCAGAATCATATATGATTTTCCTTTAATCATATATGATTCTATGTGAAATCATATATGATTCTACACATGTCTGCATGAACTTTTGCACAGCTTAAAACAAGCAGATTTGCACACAGATTAGAACAAGTAGTTGTTGGTGGAAATGATTGAAACTTGAAACAAGTAAACTTAGCAATATGAATTTTACTAACAAAAACTTTCAAACCATAACAACTCCAAATGACCACCCAAACTAGCTAATGAAACAGGTTGGTTAACAAGCATATGCACCAGATGTTGACTATTTATTGTGAATACTAAGTTTGACAAAATTGGATTTCAAATGATCAATTCTCAAAAAAAAAAAAAAAGTAAAGTAAAACTGTTAAAACACTTGATACATTAGCTTGAACACATTAAGCAACAAATCACAGGTTCACAGATTCACTTGAACACTTATACTAGCAGATATGGAAATTACAAGCTATCATTGACTTTTTAACTAATAAACTACCATTATTTCACTTGTAAAAGTAAACAACCAGAATCATGTATGATTCACATTGAATCATATATGATTCATATACATCACACTTACCCTTACAGCAATATCAAAAAAGGCTTGATGAGTATTAGGACGTCCTATAATTAAACTCCACAAAAGAGCCAAGACCTTGGTAGAATCATGTATGATTCTACCATAATCATGTATGATTCACATTGAATCATATATGATTCATATACATCAGTACATCAGTTTAGATTCTAACAAAATACATCAGTATATCAGCAACAAAATCCTAACAACTTTCACATTAATCAGTTAATTATCATTACTAGCAGTATTGATAATGACATATCTATGAAGAATCACTAATAAGAGCGTAAAACCTAAAAAGCTAACGACACTTGAAGAACTTACCATAATGTGCATTAGTTTTTGAGCTTTTTATCAACAAACCACGCCACCATCTCATTTTCAGCATCAATCTGACAACCTGATCATCAAACTAACAGATAACCAAAATAAAGAAAATTAGGTCAAAATCATCAAAATGGGGGATTTCTCAAAACCTAACGAAAATCAAATTAAATCATATCATTGTGTGCGCAATGATAAGATGAATCGAATGATGGTTTTGGATTTGAAATTCGTTAAGAAACGAGACGAGAAATTAAGGAAATGATGAGTTTTAGTAATGGTGGAAAGGATGGTTTGAAAGAGCGTATCTCTTTGAATGAGATGGTTAGGAGAAAAAAGAGAGGTAAGGAATGACCATGTTGCCCTATTCATTATTATTAAAAAAAAAACTAACAAAAAAACAAATTAATCTAACGGTTGGGAGGAATAGAAATGGACGAACGAGATGAATGGATGGGATCTTTGGTAAATCTTAGATCTACATGGAACTTTTGGCTAGTAAACTGTGAAGAAAACGGGTCATTAGTTATCAAACCGGGCAGGCAGATTGACCCAAAAACATTTTATGTCCACATCTAGCAATAAGTATAAATAGTTAACATGTTACAGTATTTTTGCTTTTAGAGATTATTAATATAATAATTCTGTGTTTTTCATTAAAAGGTATAGGAGGTTGTACAAAAGCAACCAGAAATCAACAATTTGTAAACGTTGGACATGGATTAAATCATACAAGTATCCCTTAAGTTATGTTTTGATCCCATTTTTAGGCTACAATTTAATGAACCTGTTTCTAATATGAAGTATCTTTTGACAACACTTTTGTGGTTTTCAGAAACATGGAAATCAACATGCACATATTCTACTTATTTGGCGAACAAAAGACCAGTATGTTGTGTTTCACTTTCAACTTTTTATAGCCCAGAAATCACGACATGCCCTCAATGCAGCTGCGGGTGCAGACCAGCAGACAAGAAAACATTATCCTGCATTAGGTAGGTGTGTTATGTAGTGCCTAAATATGTTTTATAGGGAATCTAGCTACTTGTTTCTAATGTCTATGATGCAATGAATAGTGGTTCTAGTAGTTCAGAATTCGTTACTAGTTTGGATGCCTTGAGATGTACTGATCATATGTATCCCCTTCGGGTTCACTGGCACATTAAAACCAACTATGTGGATCATTGGAGGGTGAAACTCACGGTCACGAATCTGAATTACAACAAAAACTACACTAATTGGAACGTCTTGGTTCACCATCCTGGGTTCAGTCAGCCTGCGACAAGTTATAGCTTCAACACTACTTTGCTACATACTGCTGGCATCTCAGGTAAATGCTCTCTGTAAACAACTTCAACTTCTTCTTATTAATCACTGGCCAAAATTTTTCCCTATTGATGATTACATTAGCATCTAGTGTCTTATCTCAAATGGGTCAAGCAGGTGAAATAAAAAATTTAGCGACAAGGGGAAGTGATCAAATCTGTTGAAAGCCTCAGAAAGTTCATTGTTAATGCCTTGTAAATCCTCTCTATTAAAAAATAATAATAATAAATTGATTATATATGTTATAACATTGTTTTATGGATCGTTTTTATTGCTTAAGCAAATATTGAAAAATAAAAAAATGGGCAAAAACATGTTTTGGACAATCAACCCAAACACGTTTCACCCGTTACCAGCACCCCCACCCCTCTTGCCACCTCTAACTTAATTCTCTTGATTCAAGATCTCTCTTTTCATCAACTCGTTTATTTGCAGATGATGTAGCTCTCTTTTGGGGTATAGACAACTACAACACTGAGCTTTTGAACGCAGACCAGGATGAAGTAGGATCAGTCTCCACAGAGATACTTCTAGCCAAGGACCACAAAACGTTTACATTAAACAATGGTTGGGCTTTGCCAAGAACCATTTACTTCGCCGGTGAAAACTGTGTTATGCCATCTCCAAACAATTATCCAATGCTTCCAAATGATTCTTCTACACATAGGTCTCTTGCTAGTCTAATCGTGACCATAATCATCTATCTTAACTTCAAGCTACAAAGAGTATGACACGGTCAGCTGCGTACATAGGTGTGTCATATCGTCTATTCTTAATCTACATTGGATGTATTTTTTTTTTTTTTTTTTTTTTTTTTTTTTTTTTGTTTATTGTATGCTATACAAACTAAATTTTGTTAATTGCTATTATCATTTGATAGTTTTTTTTTTCTTTTTTTTTTTTTTTAAATCCAGCCATTTGTGGGCGTTTCATTTATAACTTTTTTTGCATTTGTGGGCTCGAGTCATCTAACGGCTACTTGAGTAGATTGTTCTGTGTAATTGAATCTGGTTGGAAAAATGTACTATCTCTCTATTGTTAAAAAATGAACATAGTTATTTATTTAGATACAAGATAACACACTATTGTATTATAGGGGGAATTGACATACGAGAGTTGTTAGGTCACCATATTGATAAACACACAAATATATTTATAGTATGTTTGGCACTAGTAACAGCTGGAGCAGATCGTTGGAGCGGGTTGTTGGAGCTGATTGCTAGAGTATGTCAATAAAGATTTTTTCTACATGCTCCTTCAACTAGCATTCCATTTAGTAGCTTATCTTTCTTTTAAATGCTCCTTCAAGCTATGTCAGCCAAACGATACTTATTTTTAATGGTAGCTTATTTTCTTAAAAAAAATAAGTTCATGATATGATAAGATCTGATAAGTTCACGCGCCAAACATGCCCTTAGAGAGAGAAAGTTAGAGAGAGAGAGATGTGGAAGGATCACGTTTAAACAGAGAAAGTTAGAGAGAAAGAGGTGTAAGGATCACGTTTAAAGAGAGAAAGTTAGAGAGAGTGTATTGCATAAACATGAGCCAACAACTTCAAATGAAGGATTACATAATATAGGAAAGAAAGCTAGGGCAACTCCCTACTTCCTTCCTTTTACACGAAATGGGCTTTTACTAAGCCCATGGACTTTACAACTTAAGTCTAGTAAGTATTACTAACAAATGAGTAGTGATAAGGCAACCTATTACAAAAGTAATGACCGACACTTGATATAAATAAAACGTATTCCCAACAATCTCCCCTTAAGGGTTGGTCATCAAAGGTTGCTTGAAGTCATTGTTGCTTCATTGGTGTGACGTCTTCAAAACTTAAAATCTTCGTTCTTTGTTCTTTGTTCTTGTAGTGATCAAGTAATGGTGTTGTATGCCTTTTATCAACGTCTTAGTCTCTGGTGTCTTTATGCCTTTCTAACATGCGCATACGTCTATTGACTTTAAGTTATCATACTTACGTAGCTCTCAATTATTTGCTTTTATCTTTCTCTTTCAACTTTGTAGATTCTTTAGCATAACATAGAATCTTTCTTTGAACTTTACTTGCCTTTGATCTTTGGTGAGAAATTTCTTTTGACTTTATCTAATTATCTTTCTTTGTGATGTAAGTATGAGCATGTGGAAACTGTTGTAATGTTGATGATAGAAGTGGTGGTATAGAACTCTCGATCTCCATATGTACCTACATATAAACAGTTAGCAATAAAGTATCCGTCACTTACAGGTTCGGACTTCGAGATCGTTAGTAGCATAGTGTGAAAACTTTCTCTAATCCTTTCCAAGGCCGTAACTGAACCGGATACCCCCAAGAAGGCTTACACAGATACACCGAAGTGTATCAACGATTCTGGTGAGCCGCTCAAGTATACCAAAGTATCACTTCACGACTGTAGACCGTTTGGAACCACTGCGTACACTAAGCGTAACCCACAAGGGATTACCAAAGTGACCTGCTGTCAGGGTTGTTTGTTGACCCTGGCAGGAATTTCTATTCAACCACTGAAAATCACAATTGTGATTTCTCTCATAAATGTTCTTGGCAAATTGCTTTGATCTACATAGGACTCTTGTTATTTACAACTAGTGTCCTTAACGTTGAACAACCAGTGTAGAAATATTAAGTGTTCCTAAGAGATCTTTTGATGTATCTCGTGGCTCTAGACTTGATTTAGTGCGTTTTGGTTGTTAGTCGTCGGAGGCATGGAGCAGAGTGCCTCCTTTTCAATATCAGCACAACTCATAGTAAGAGGTCGATAGATTATGCAGGGTTCTCTGTGAGAAATGAAACAAGCACCTTTTGATAGATACTTGAGTGGCTAGAAGGTTTAGTGCATTGCGTCACTGGGTCCATGACGTCTTATCTTCAATACCAGTGTCACTTTTGTAACATCCAGTAGCATACGAATTGAACCCGGTTTCTGCCCTAAGGTTGAACAAATGGAGGGCTATTTCTTTTCACCCTTTCATTTACTTTTCTTTTTAATTCTTTAACTGCTTCTTTCTCCTTTCATTTCTTTACTCCTTTTTTCATATCACAACTAAGGACTTCTAGGACTAAACTATTGGTTTTGTCCTCAGATAGATCCTACCGGCTCTGGCGGATCATAGGATGTATTTCCTAACCTTAGTCACCTTATAACTCCATGACTATCCTATGTTGCCATAAACCATTCATTTGAAAATCTCTCAAAGTGTTTAGGATTTTAAAACATATTTAGTTAACACTTTGAGAGTTTTGCAATTTTTAGAAACACTCCCCCTTCACATGTGCTTATAAGTTTTTAAATAGAAATTTGCACATGTTGGGTGAAGTTCGCACTTTTGAATTGATTGAATCTCAGTGAACATAACTGATTCAAGACATACTTACATCACTAGTTAGACTAGCTTGAAATTATTACCCGTCCTGGTCACATTCAAAGATAATATCTCGAAACGGTACACTCTACTTAGACAAGTCCTATTCGAGACACGTTTATATCACCAGTTAGACTGGCTTGAAATTATTACCCGTCCAGTACAAGTCCTTTCAATTTTTTGACATTTTAAATTTCGTCAATTCATGGGTTAAATCTAAGTCGAGCTCATACGAGATTCCACATTTGTTACCATATTTTAATCACTTTTGTTTTTCTCCCCCTAAAAAATAGCATATTAATGTTGTTTTTGGAAAACTTTTGATTAAAATATGTTTTGTGAGGTTTACGAGAAGAAATCACCAAGAACTTATTGTTTTGAACACTTTGAGGTTTTGATTATGAGAGGGAATACTTGTTCTTTTGAGCAGAATTATGAAAAAATTTAAAATTTGATTAATTCTACTCAAAAGTAAGAAGCTTTCACTCCTTATATTAGGATTGAGGCACTGAAGCGTACCTCAGGGCCTTTTCTTTACAAGCTACGGGCTGTGCACTGTTATGTGTGCACAAGCCATAGTTTTTACAAACAAATCATAAATCAAGAATATCACTTACAAAGCTAATCCATCATTCTGGTCGATAGAATGTAAAAATCGGGAAACTCGGTCTCCCTCCAACATAGCTTTCCAACAGTCTGATCTGATCCCTACGCTTCAACATTTGCTCAATTCTTGTGATAAACCTGCGAACTTCTCTAGCTTCCTTTAAATTCAATCTTTTGCTCCTGAAGAGAGGTATGTCCTTTAGCCAGTTATTCAACACATCATGAACTGACTTCAAGGTGTCATCACAGAACTTATGAACCTCGTTGTATGTCATGAAGCAGTTGTGAGCAAAGGCACTTCTGTAGATGTATCCAAAAGCAGGTTCTTTCATTAGAGTTTATTGTGACATCTGGTTGATGTCTTGGATTTGAAGGACCGTGTCAAGTTCAATTTCTTCTGATAACTTTAAACACCTAATTGGAGGTCTTCAACACATTCCTGAATGATCATACTCCTTATGAAAATTAGAAGAGAAGTGATGAAAGCAAGCTGCATATCTGTTGGTAAGTTACGCAGTTTCCCTTGGACTTTGAGAAGATACATGTCTTCAATATCATTAAGGTGTAATCTTGGAAAGTCAGCTTCAGAGAATTCATACTCCATTTCATCTTGACGTTTAACGATGATCTTCTTGAGAAAGGAGTAACCCCATTTTGATGCGGTTGAGATAATCTGGATTGCAATAATTCGTTAGTCATGCATGACATCCCCCCTTGTCTGTTCTAGTATGCTACTACGATAGAAGAGTTATCGTGTTAGAACAAGAAAAGTGTAAATCATTTGTTAGGGACTTTTATTTAAATTTTGTAATAGTTTAGGGTAACGTTATGTAATGTTGTTAGACATGCGACATCACATACCTATGGCGGTCCTTGTATTCCCGCGATAGTATGCTTGGCTATGTGTAAGGGTATAAATATCCCCTACCTCATGAGAAATGAGGTGTGTGTTCTTTCTATCCATGCGAGACTTTTCCTATGTTTCTCTCGTTTCTCTCTCTTCTCTAAAGTGTCCACACTCACTTTATCTCTCTAAGATTATACTATTGTAGACGTGATATTTTTTGGAACAACAATTGGTATCAAGAGCCAAATATGAATCGTTGTTTCTTGTAGTTGTGTTTTGGTGTTGTTTAATCTTCATTTAGTAGCAAAGTTTTGTTTTTAGACGTTTTTAAACATCTTTCTCTCTCTTAAATATCTTAAACTTTCATACAAGTCATAAAGTTTAATCACTTTTGTGGCTAATTTTATAAATCGTGTGTTAGAATAACATATTTGTGAAAAAGAAAGATCTTTTCGCGTTCTACATACAAAATTTTGTGTCTTTCGTGAAGATTTTGGCTGAAATTAGTAGTTTTAGAGTTTTTAAAAAAGTGTACTTTTTGTTTGTAAAAATAGGGTTTTAGATTTGCTCTCATTATTTTATTCGTAAAAATAGAGGTTTAAGCTGCGATACGAAGGTTTTGTTCCGCGATACTAGCTGTGATAGTAGTTGTTTTGTGCTGCGAGTGAAGGGCTGTGATACTTGCTTTGCGAAGCTTTTGTTACCCACGTGTTTACGAAAGAAAACTCTGCTCAACTCACAGGAAATATCTGTGATAGCCTTGTATCTGCGATACGAACTAAGTGTTCTGTGATAGCTGCAATTCTGAGACTTTTGTTACCCACGTTTTTACAAAAGAAAACTCTGCCCAATTTCTTTCAGGAGACTGTGATAGTTAATGTTCATAAGATTTTTGTTGAGATACTTGGACTTAAATTTACCTTAATAACTTTAATATCACAACATAAATTCCAAACAATTAATCATCTCCACTCAACACAAATTAAAACACCACTCTCATACAAAAACAACACCTCATATCAAATATCCATCATCACAATGTCTACTACTCAAGATGCGTTGGCAGTAGGGAGTGATGCACGACCTCCTATGTTGTATCGAGGAAACTATGTTCAATGGTCTTCAAGGTTTATGAATGTTCTCATGGGCTACAAAGAATGCAAGCTGTTGATCAACTCCATAAAAAATGGTCCATATGTAATGAAAGAGATTGATGACCCTGAAAATGAGGGAAAAAACGGCTTCAAACTGAAGATGATTTAGATCTAGCTGAACTTGCATAATTTGAAGCTGATATCCGTGCCAAAAACTTGATTCTGTATGGGCTAAGCAATTACATTTACAATGCCACTGATAGCAATCTCACTGCTCATGACTTATGGAAAGCCTTGGAACGATTGATGCAATACACAAACACAACAAACTCTAGCCCTCTGGAACTATCAAACCTTAAAGCAATTACTTGAAGAAAGTCTTGAAGATGCATAAATCAGATTCAACAAGCGGATAAATGAGATGAACCGTCATAACCTCAAAAGATCTAACATTGAACACAACACCATGTTTCTCACAAACCTACAACCTGAATGGCGTCGTTTTACCATAGCTATCAGACAATATCAAGACTTAACCGCTAAAGATATCAACAATTTGTTTGATCTATTAAAACACAATCAAGTTGAGGTCAATGACATCCTTGATAAAAAATGTAAATAAAAAGAAAAAGAGCTTTCAGCTCAAAAAAACACTCAACCACATGTTACTGATCCGCTTGCATTAGTCTCATCATACCATCAAAATCACTCTTCCTTCAATTCAAACAATGAAACACTTTACTCACCATCAGATGATTCCATTGACCCAAATCAGGACCCAACTTCTATTGAACTCACTAAAATTGTTCAAAACCTTGCATTACTTAGAAAGCATATTCAAAAAACATTCTATAAACGTCCAACCAACAACAATCTTTGAATCACTTTTGCACCCATTGCTATCAACAAAATACAAGATCTTCCACCAAGAGGTGAAGCTATAAGACAAGGTGTTCAGAAGAACGAAAAGAATGATGGTGTTCAAGACAATCAAGATCCAAAATGTTTTGGTTGTAGTCAACAGGGTCGCTTTGCTAAGAATTGTCCAAATGGGAAAGTGCGTAACAAGGCTTACTATAGATAGAAGATGTTGCTAGCTGACATTGAGGAGAAGGGTAAGATATTGAATGCGGATGAGAATGACTTTATGATGGATACTGATGATGAAGGTGAGCTATTGGAAACAAATATGGTGTACATGGCATCTTTGGAGAAAGTGGATTTTTCGAAGCTCAAGAAGAGGATGCTACTCCAAGCTATGACACAGATGCTGAAGATGATGATACTCTTGTAAAAAAGGTACACACATCAGATGCTTGTGATTATGATGCCCTTTATGAATTGATACATGGTCATCCTCGGACAATTATTAAGTTAGTTGTCGTTACCACACATAGTGAAACATCTACAAGTGATAATAATCAGTTACATACTAATAGTACCGAGATTAACCATGCATCAGCAAGTCAAGATCATGTTGATATGCTCCAAAATTATGCCACTATTCAAACTCAGATTCAAAATTATGCTAACTTGATAAAACTTGAAAAAGACAAAAGTGCTTCTTTAGAAAAGAAAATCAAGGAGGTGTTATATGAAGAGAAGTCTAAGAGACCATTAGTGCTTAAAAGGCAAATTCAAGATTTAAAAAATGAAAATTTTCACTTCAAAAGAAATATTTCAAAGTTTGAAAAAACCAAAAAGAATCTTGAAACTGAAGTTTCAACTCTTAAACAAGAAAAGGCTAATTGTATTAAACGATTAACTAAAGCTGAAACCAAACTTCGCACTGATCATTAGACTACTCAGATTATGTACATGTTACTTCCCAAACCAGATTCCTTAATGGATCTAAAACAGGGACTTGGTTACACACAACCATCTTATCTTGATATTGTCAAACGTCAAACACCAAGTTTGTATAATGCTGATTACATGAGACGTGATACCTTCAAAGACTACCAGTTTGTTCCTAATGATATCTCACAAGAGGAAATCCAAATACGTTTGAAAGTTAATTAAAAAAAACGAAAAAACAATTTCTCTTATTTTAGTGTTGATTATGGTTTGATTAATAAAGAAAATGCTCTTTCAAGGAAACCAACAAATATTAAACATCATGTGGAGCAGGTAACCGACAAACCATATGATTCAAGTAAATGTGCGAGTTTAGTGAGGAAAACTTTTTGCCATCTCAGAAATCAAATAAATGGATTGTTAAGTATTATTCGCAAAAAGCAAGAGTTTCAAGCTGATGAACTTTTGAGATCCAATTCTTACGAAGTGGATGTCCTAAAGGAAGTCAAGAAACAGATAAAAACATTTATCGAGCCTTTAGTGAATAGTATTTGCGATAAATTTAAAATTTTTGAAGATGCATTGATGTCTGAAATGCAAAATGATTTGAAATATGTCACATCTCTTGAAGATGAATACGACTTTTTGAGCTTAAACTCTGACATTCAGAAGGAATATTTTCGAAATCAAATTGAATCAATCAAACCACAATTAGTGTCAAATGAGGAGAAAATTGAGAATATGGAAAATGAACAAACGTCTTTAGAACTGGAAAACCTTTTACTCAAAGAGAGTCTAAAAGAGTGTTTGCAAAAGAATGTTGAGTTGAATGAGGAATTATCTTGTCGTACTGTCAGGTTTGAAAACTCTTATGCTAAACTTGAAAAACAATCCTTAATGTTTGAGAAAAACTAGCAGCGTAAACTTGAAGAAAACAAATACGACAAGATTTTCTACAAAAATTCTTTGAATATAATCTTAAAAGAGAATGAAGAGCTCAAATCTAAAGTGCTTGATTTGATGAAAAACAAGAATGATGAGTTTGTTGCTTCACGCCAGTTGGAAAATCAAAAATTTCCATATTTTTCTAACCAACCAACAACTTTGGCAAAAGTTAATCATAAAACTTATATTCTTGAGCCAAAACAAAAAGAGGTTTTATCTAATCCTAACGTAATTGCTCCTAGTATGTTTAAAATTGGATCTAAATCTTCAAGAGAACCATATGGGTCTAATGACATGCTGCATAATAAAGAACTAGAAATAGCTAGGAAGCAAGAATTACTTAGTAAAGATATGCCTCTAGATGCACCGTTGTGTTCATTGACTCCTCCCCCTATAGAGAATAAACCAAAAGGGTCAAGGAAATAGAAGAATAAAAATCGTAAGAAACAGAAACTAGCTTCATTTGATCAAACTTCAAAGTCTCCTAACACAGATTTGCTTTTTGATCCAGGTTTAGACACTACTTGTAGCAGCGAGAGACCACCTAATAATTATGTTTTGAAGAATAGAGCCTCTCAGCCTCAAGTTTTAGAAAAACCTAGATATTTTAATGCTTTCAATAAAAAATGCTCTAAGCGAATGGATGACTGTAATGACCTTAATGTGCGTGAATATGTTGCTTCTAATAACAAGAATGCTTGTTATGATTCTATTACTTATAATTTTGCCTCTTTTAAACGCGTGCATGCTTCTTTTAAACGCATGCACATTTCAGATATGGTAGTCTATGGTATCTTCACGAATAGCCATTCAGTCCAAAAGACCGTACAATCAGACATCTCAAAGTCAAAGGATTCATAAAGTGAATACAGTCGTCAAATCATACAGATAGTTCATATATCAGAGTCAAGTACATGGTTCAACAAAAATGTTGGGATGGATAAACGAACAGTTCAATGTGTGGGAATTTCGTTTAGCTTCTTAGCATAAGTAGCAGGTAGGATGTGTATCATTGGTAATACGAATATCGTATAATCGTCAAATGTGAGAGGTACAGAATCTCAGTTATCAGCATCATCATGCTTAGTTAACAAATCCATATAGAGATAGTATTTACATCATACCCTTCCAAAGGAAACGGTTGGCAGAACAAGGTTCATCATTCAAAGAGAGGAAACAAAACTTCTCATATTCGTGGTTCATAATTACCAAAATTCTCATAGGAGTAATAATGGATCATACAGAGTTAAGTAGTATCGGATGATACATTCATACCCAGCATAAGTAATGAATTTACAGAATGTGTCGAACACATTGTGGTTGAATGACCTACGATGTGGTCGAAAAGGTGTCAAACAGCTTATCAAACAAATCGGAGGCGGAGATCAAAATCTGAAGGTGAAACTTAAATGTGTAAGGTATCCAGGTAGCCTCCCGAGGTATTCCAAACTTACTTGGTTACTAAGCTTAAGTTGCAAAACTTCTAACTTCTGAAACAAAGGTCCTTATAAGGCTTATCTAAGAGCAAAGGCACGATCAGAGTGATACGGAAGCAAATGATACTTACATAAATGTCTTAGTCTACCCATTCCTCACTGGTAATAACTTAGGTTCCTATGGGGAATCCTAATGTAAAGTTTCAAAGGTTGTCTTATGAGCGCCTACAGTGGAAACTTAGGGGTCCAAACTTCACAGGTCAAGGGTAAATATATTACGAATCGCAGCCTGGTCTCTGATACCATAATTGTAACACCCCAACCCGATAAGGGTAGAAGTATTACATTACAGTGACATATCAGAACAAACACAAGCATATGATTCATACATATAACGAAATTCAGGGTTACAAATGAAAATCTGAAACTACAAGGTTACAAAGAAATAAATACTATGTCTAATAAAGTGAAACTTCATCTAATCGTCTCTAGTCCAAAGCATAGTCTTCTAAGTCCAATCACACTCTCTTCCCATAACCCAGCTTCCTACTAAAACCTGCCGCAGGAAAAGGAAATGCGGCTGAGCTTAAAAAGCCCAGTGAACAGATACATATACAAAGCAATGATAATGAAACAGAACTGAAACATAGTGCATTGGGGAAATAGAATAAGGAATAGATAAAAGAGTGATAGAATATAAAGAAGAAAGGATAGTCATCTACCACGAGCCCAGAAACTCAAAGTCATAAATCTCAAAGTCATAATCTCAAAGTCATAATCTCACAATCAGAGGGGATACCTCTCAGGCAACCAGATAATATGAGGGGTGTCCTCATGTATCAAATGGGTGGAGTAGCTAGCTCCCAGAAATTGTGAAAGGCGTGTATTGCACACAGCACCAGTCACCTCAAAGTCAACTCAAAGTCATAGTTAAATCCACTAAACAGAACAGATCTAGGATTGCAATCCATACGCCCCTTACTCAAAGTCAATCTCAAAGTCATATACTCAAAGTCATAATGGCCATAATAATAATCATAAAAAGGGACGGCGTGAGAAATCACTCACCCACACATGAGTCATGCCAGTGGTGCATCACAGACATGCCTATGGTACCTCCATAGGTAGGGAAAACAGAAATGGCTCGGGTATCAAACTAAGAGTCAGGTCTCAAAGTCATACAAAAGGTCATATAGCAAAGGTTTATCTCAAAGTCATCTCAAAATCATATCAGAAATAATAGTCAAGGTCCATTCAGAGTTCATCAGGTCAAGGTTCATATTCAAAAATCAATTCATGGTTCAGTTCAAAAGTCCGTTTCAAAAGTTTCTATTAAAAGTCCAATTTAAATAATCTTTTAAAACAGTTTTCATAAAAATGGTCTTTCAAAATATAGGGTTCATGAAAGTTAAATAACCTTTCTTTTAAAAAGAAATTTAGCATCATTTATAAACATCTTTTCAAATCAGTTCTTCTCAAAACATTTCCATGGTATCATTAAGAAGGTTTTCATAGCATAGGTTCATAACGGAGGTCATATCAAGTGGGATCAACAGAGAAGGTTCAAGCAAAGGGGATCATAGCAATGGCATCAATTCGGGAACTAACGGATCAGAATATGAAAGAGATCATGAGAAACCTTTTGAGAAAGGTCAGAATATCTGTACCTTAAACCGCAAGTGCAAACATGACAGAAAACATAAAGGTCGGAAGCAAAACTCCTTCTTCAGCGAATCTACACGAATTAATGATCGGCTTATTATTAATAACTTATTCAATTCAGATTTCTCATTTTAGTCGGCTTTCCAGTTTTAGTAACTTTCCATTTAAAGTGACTTTCCACTTTTAACAGGTTTCCATAAATAGTAAGTTTCCACTTTTAGAAAGTTTCCATAATTAGAAAGTTGAATCATTATTAATGGAATCAAAGTATCTTTTAACATATTTACACATTTGGTCCTAAGGGTTTCATAACTTTACATTTTAACCCTTTACTTTCCAAAATTACACTTTAAACCTTTTAGTATTCAAAGTTACACTTTAAACCCTTAACTCATCCATTTTACATAATGATCCCTTATTTTATCATGTTATACGAATATACCTTCAAGTATTCACAATTTACACTTTAAGTCCTTCAAGTTATCAAAGTTACATATTTAACCCTTTAATTTACAATTTCAACTTTTAATTATCAATAATTACATATTAAGCCATTAAATTACCAAATTAGCACAAAACCCCCTGAATATATTTTATTACTCAAATCAGTCCCAAGTTTCCAGAAATTACACTTTTAGTCCCTCTACTTTAATTAATTACAAATCGCACCAATTAAGTACAATTAACTCACTCCTTGTAATATTTACACTTAGAACCCTCAAGTTATATTTTTCCCATATTCCTACTGATATATATGATCTTACAAAAATATCCCAGATGTTTCAAAGTTGTCAAAACACACCCTTGTACTTTATTTTCCAATCGGATTTATTTTAAAGTTACCAAAACCAAACCCTAATTTCATAAAATCATTATGCCATCATTATACAATCATTACTCAATAATTATTATGCATTAATTACCAGATCCAAACATAAAAACCCTAACCCTAATTCGATTTAGGGTTTCTTTTATTTTCTTCATTGTTTTCTTAATTAGCCGATTTATAAAATAAATCACAACACGAGATTTAAGCTTCTATAATTCAAACCCATATTTTTACGAGATCATAATTAATATATGAAGTTCATAAAAATTATCATTCATATCCAGAAAATTCATATACAATGATATAGAGTTTTGTTGCGTTTTTAGGGTTTAATTCACCAAAACGTTATAGAGCATGCATGGATCGATTAGAACATTTTATTTGAGACTTATATGATGTAAGAGACGTGAGAAAAAATACTAGACCAGATCTGGAACAAATAGAATAGGCTGGACGAATTACATCTCTTGAATTGGATAATACGACACCAAAAATTCCCACGAGAACAAACGCGACCAACAAACCTTGTAATCATTTTTCGAATATCATATATGATGTAAGGAACTCAGGAAAAATAGAAAATGAATTTATAAGAGGACGTATGAAACATAACGAATTTACCTTGTTTATAGTGCTCGACAAAAGGAAAAATGTGCCACGATCGAACCAAGCTTCAAAAATTCAAATGGGTATTTTTATTGGCTTCTTAGGATGATGATAGATCACAGAAAATTGCTTAGGAATTATGGGGTGGTCGAATGGAGGCTTTAGGAATTTTGTTTATGTTTTCTTCCAATCGGTTTAGGGTTTTTATGGAGAAAATGTATGGTTTGACTTTTTATTGAGATATGCCGTGTGAAATAGGGGGAGGGAGGTCCATAATTTTCGTGATTTTGGTTGGAGAATATTTGGTGATGATAACCTTCCTTATTTATATAATCCTTATCTTTTAAAATTAAATTAAATCAAAATAAAACTATATATATATCATTCGGCCATAGTAGGGGTAATTTAGTAATTTTTCCACTTGTACAATGTTAAATGAAGTTTTAAAATTACTTTGGATCATAACTTGTTCATTGTTAGAAGTTTAGGATTTATTTGGTACTTTAATAAGCTTTTAATAAATTTTTAAACATGTAGGGGCATTTTGGTCATCTCACTTGCTTTCAGATTTTAGGTGTTACAACTTCTTCCCCTCTAAAAAGAAAAATTTCGTCCTCGAAATTTGAAGTCGCAAAGTTAGACGAAGTCGTAGTAAACCGCAAAAGGTCATTACAAACATTCTCACGCTCGGGGAGGTTCTTCCAAAAAGATCTTCAGACCAATTAGTTTCTCATGACTCGTAACTATTGTCAAAATAGTTTTAGATTTCTCAGAAAGGCATATCATACTGAATTTGAATCAAAAGGATATGTACTAAACATAACGGATGATAATCGGATTCTCCAGGAAGAGGTATAAAAATTCATAGGATTTTCATCGAATTGATTAGGCGAATCAGATGAGAATACATTGAATTGTAGCAAACATGGGGTGATTTAAGGTTTAACTCTTCAGCTTCTCAGATAGTCTCGGCTTTTAGATAACCCTCCAAAGGTATTCTCATAAACAAACAGGTCTCATTTCCTCAAAGTCCACAATCACATATTTTACTCATAGCAGATCATAATGAACAACTTCACGAATGCGAATCGTATACGGACAGAAAGCATTTCGTTAGATATCGTTAACGGCAGAAATTTCATAATGGGACCTAAGATCCTTATCAGAAGTTGCAAAGATCAGCAAAACACGTGTCTAGAGTCCAAACGTATCGAATCGTATAACAATGACAGCATATCAAACGTATAGGTAGAATGAACCTAAAGTCTCACTAAACTCAGATGATCTTGATCAGATGCCAGAATTCTAAAGCTTCTAAGGCACTTCTTAAAATATCATATGCCCACCATAAGTGCACGTTATATGATGTAAGTATTATCACGTTGGCCAGACGTCATAATACTGGCATCGTATACATATGCCCTCATGATGATCATACTTTATCTCAAGTCGTGAACACCCAAACTTATTTAAATCCACCTATAGTCTCAGAGGTCACCAAAATCAAACAACATAACTAAGAGAACGAAATTACTCGAAGAGTAACGGAGATCCGAGAATGTCATTCAAAATTAAGGTACATCATCAGTAACGTCAATTCTTTACAGCATCATCTCGTCTAAACACAATGTCCGCTTTTAAATCCGTCCACTCATTTACAAATTTCAAAATTTCTTCCAAGTTGGAGTAGTCTGTTTATTCTTGTCCGTCTTACCTCATGATTAAGAGAATATAAAATTCGAGTCTGGTTCCTCAAGCCTTCAGCAACTCTTCTTGGTACTGTGGCGTCGTAGCGGCAGTCTCTGACACGATCACTGTGCATCCCTCCATCCGCAGGTCTGCTTCTGCTCTCAATTCATCTTAGTACAACTAAAATGAATAGAGAAACAAGACTGCGTTTCTTCGACAGGTCTTCTAACATAGCTCCAGGTTTTAAGGTACATGATGTTGTTGTCAACTCCAGGTTGTGTGTTGAATGGTTCGTCTTCTTTGGTCTGGTTGTCTTGATGCCCAAACTGAAATCTTCACGTGTTGCGTGATGCACGATTGAGCACTATCCTAGTTCCTCACTTCTTCTTGTATGCTTCTTCCATGGTAATGCTTGTCGCAACCATCTTCTACGACTCTTCCACCAAGTTTCTAACTCCGATAACGATCTTCGATCTTGGTCCTTCTTGTGAAAGCTCTGTCTTTACATTATACAGGGTAGTGTTGTCTATTATGCTTTCTGAACGTCAATCAAATTTCTCTTCCAGAACAAAGGGTCGTCTCACCAATAATCTCTATGTTCTTCTTTCGTTTTAGAACACAACACAATGTCATACTATGACAATTTGTCCAAAACACGCGAAAACATGATTATTCTAGCCAACACCATTGGCATCATTCAAACTCATAAATGTGGTAACGAGTGCAAAGGCAATTTCAGAAATCATCTCAGGAAATTTTCACATCGCCTTCTTTCTTCTTCAGGAACTGAAATACTTCCCAAAGGTTACTCTCGGTTAGTTAACCCCCTTCTTAGAAGTTTTTGTGGTTGCTTCTTCAGTCCTTCAAATCTAAAATGATGCAATCAAATGCGGGGTTCAAAGGAAAAACAAATTAATCATTGATACGCGGAAACAGATAATGATTGCTGATGGTGGTACGTTTAAGTTCACGATAGTCGATACGTCATCGCATACTTCTCTTGTTCTTCTTCATAAACAAACGAGAGCATCCAAAGAGAATCACAAGGGTTAACAAAATCATATTCCATCAGTTCCTTCAAATACTCAATTTTTATAGCACCATGGTTTCTTCACTGATATCAGTTCAATGTCCACTCTACTTCTTAAGCAGGAAGGAGTACCAAAAGGTTAATCAGAGAATACCGGAAAATCTTCGTATGACAAAATATTTCCCAATAGTAGAACTTTCCAAGGGTTGATAATAATGGTTTTCAGGATAACTTGGTAATCACATGAGTTTGGGGTAGGTGTTTCCATAGTGACAGAAATTTTAGCAGATGATAGAGAGTCATCATAATGGAATAGGGTGAAGCAGATTTTTAAGGTCACATTTCAGATATGGTAGTCTATGGTATCTTCACGAATAGCCATTCAGTCCAAAAGACCGTACAATCAGACATCTCAAAGTCAAAGGATTCATAAAGTGAATACAGTCGTCAAATCATACAGATAGTTCATATATCAGAGTCAAGTACATGGTTCAACAAAAATGTTGGGATGGATAAACGAACAGTTCAATGTGTGGGAATTTCGTTTAGCTTCTTAGCATAAGTAGCAGGTAGGATGTGTATCATTGGTAATACGAATATCGTATAATCGTCAAATGTGAGAGGTACAGAATCTCAGTTATCAGCATCATCATGCTTAGTTAACAAATCCATATAGAGATAGTATTTACATCATACCCTTCCAAAGGAAACGGTTGGCAGAACAAGGTTCATCATTCAAAGAGAGGAAACAAAACTTCTCATATTCGTGGTTCATAATTACCAAAATTCTCATAGGAGTAATAATGGATCATACAGAGTTAAGTAGTATCGGATGATACATTCATACCCAGCATAAGTAATGAATTTACAGAATGTGTCGAACACATTGTGGTTGAATGACCTACGATGTGGTCGAAAAGGTGTCAAACAGCTTATCAAACAAATCGGAGGCGGAGATCAAAATCTGAAGGTGAAACTTAAATGTGTAAGGTATCCAGGTAGCCTCCCGAGGTATTCCAAACTTACTTGGTTACTAAGCTTAAGTTGCAAAACTTCTAACTTCTGAAACAAAGGTCCTTATAAGGCTTATCTAAGAGCAAAGGCACGATCAGAGTGATACGGAAGCAAATGATACTTACATAAATGTCTTAGTCTACCCATTCCTCACTGGTAATAACTTAGGTTCCTATGGGGAATCCTAATGTAAAGTTTCAAAGGTTGTCTTATGAGCGCCTACAGTGGAAACTTAGGGGTCCAAACTTCACAGGTCAAGGGTAAATATATTACGAATCGCAGCCTGGTCTCTGATACCATAATTGTAACACCCCAACCCGATAAGGGTAGAAGTATTACATTACAGTGACATATCAGAACAAACACAAGCATATGATTCATACATATAACGAAATTCAGGGTTACAAATGAAAATCTGAAACTACAAGGTTACAAAGAAATAAATACTATGTCTAATAAAGTGAAACTTCATCTAATCGTCTCTAGTCCAAAGCATAGTCTTCTAAGTCCAATCACACTCTCTTCCCATAACCCAGCTTCCTACTAAAACCTGCCGCAGGAAAAGGAAATGCGGCTGAGCTTAAAAAGCCCAGTGAACAGATACATATACAAAGCAATGATAATGAAACAGAACTGAAACATAGTGCATTGGGGAAATAGAATAAGGAATAGATAAAAGAGTGATAGAATATAAAGAAGAAAGGATAGTCATCTACCACGAGCCCAGAAACTCAAAGTCATAAATCTCAAAGTCATAATCTCAAAGTCATAATCTCACAATCAGAGGGGATACCTCTCAGGCAACCAGATAATATGAGGGGTGTCCTCATGTATCAAATGGGTGGAGTAGCTAGCTCCCAGAAATTGTGAAAGGCGTGTATTGCACACAGCACCAGTCACCTCAAAGTCAACTCAAAGTCATAGTTAAATCCACTAAACAGAACAGATCTAGGATTGCAATCCATACGCCCCTTACTCAAAGTCAATCTCAAAGTCATATACTCAAAGTCATAATGGCCATAATAATAATCATAAAAAGGGACGGCGTGAGAAATCACTCACCCACACATGAGTCATGCCAGTGGTGCATCACAGACATGCCTATGGTACCTCCATAGGTAGGGAAAACAGAAATGGCTCGGGTATCAAACTAAGAGTCAGGTCTCAAAGTCATACAAAAGGTCATATAGCAAAGGTTTATCTCAAAGTCATCTCAAAATCATATCAGAAATAATAGTCAAGGTCCATTCAGAGTTCATCAGGTCAAGGTTCATATTCAAAAATCAATTCATGGTTCAGTTCAAAAGTCCGTTTCAAAAGTTTCTATTAAAAGTCCAATTTAAATAATCTTTTAAAACAGTTTTCATAAAAATGGTCTTTCAAAATATAGGGTTCATGAAAGTTAAATAACCTTTCTTTTAAAAAGAAATTTAGCATCATTTATAAACATCTTTTCAAATCAGTTCTTCTCAAAACATTTCCATGGTATCATTAAGAAGGTTTTCATAGCATAGGTTCATAACGGAGGTCATATCAAGTGGGATCAACAGAGAAGGTTCAAGCAAAGGGGATCATAGCAATGGCATCAATCCGGGAACTAACGGATCAGAATATGAAAGAGATCATGAGAAACCTTTTGAGAAAGGTCAGAATATCTGTACCTTAAACCGCAAGTGCAAACATGACAGAAAACATAAAGGTCGGAAGCAAAACTCCTTCTTCAGCGAATCTACACGAATTAATGATCGGCTTATTATTAATAACTTATTCAATTCAGATTTCTCATTTTAGTCGGCTTTCCAGTTTTAGTAACTTTCCATTTAAAGTGACTTTCCACTTTTAACAGGTTTCCATAAATAGTAAGTTTCCACTTTTAGAAAGTTTCCATAATTAGAAAGTTGAATCATTATTAATGGAATCAAAGTATCTTTTAACATATTTACACATTTGGTCCTTAGGGTTTCATAACTTTACATTTTAACCCTTTACTTTCCAAAATTACACTTTAAACCTTTTAGTATTCAAAGTTACACTTTAAACCCTTAACTCATCCATTTTACATAATGATCCCTTATTTTATCATGTTATACGAATATACCTTCAAGTATTCACAATTTACACTTTAAGTCCTTCAAGTTATCAAAGTTACATATTTAACCCTTTAATTTACAATTTCAACTTTTAATTATCAATAATTACATATTAAGCCATTAAATTACCAAATTAGCACAAAACCCCCTGAATATATTTTATTACTCAAATCAGTCCCAAGTTTCTAGAAATTACACTTTTAGTCCCTCTACTTTAATTAATTACAAATCGCACCAATTAAGTACAATTAACTCACTCCTTGTAATATTTACACTTAGAACCCTCAAGTTATATTTTTCCCATATTCCTACTGATATATATGATCTTACAAAAATATCCCAGATGTTTCAAAGTTGGCAAAACACACCCTTGTACTTTATTTTCCAATCGGATTTATTTTAAAGTTACCAAAACCAAACCCTAATTTCATAAAATCATTATGCCATCATTATACAATCATTACTCAATCATTATTATGCATTAATTACCAGATCCAAACATAAAAACCCTAACCCTAATTCGATTTAGGGTTTCTTTTATTTTCTTCATTGTTTTCTTAATTAGCCGATTTATAAAATAAATCACAACACGATATAGAGTTTTGTTGCGTTTTTAGGGTTTAATTCACCAAAACGTTATAGAGCATGCATGGATCGATTAGAACATTTTATTTGAGACTTATATGATGTAAGAGACGTGAGAAAAAATACCAAACCAGATCTGGAACAAATAGAATAGGCTGGACGAATTACATCTCTTGAATTGGATAATACGACACCAAAAATTCCCACGAGAACAAACGCGACCAACAAACCTTGTAATCATTTTTAGAATATCATATATGATGTAAGGAACTCAGGAAAAATAGAAAATGAATTTATAAGAGGTCGTATGAAACATAACGAATTTACCTTGTTTATAGTGCTCGACAAAAGGAAAAATGTGCCACGATCGAACCAAGCTTCAACAATTCAAATGGGTATTTTTCTTGGCTTCTTAGGATGATGATAGATCACAGAAAATTGCTTAGGAATTATGGGGTGGTCGAATGGAGGCTTTAGGAATTTTGTTTGTGTTTTCTTCCAATCGGTTTAGGGTTTTTATGGAGAAAATGTACGGTTTGACTTTTTATTGAGATATGCCGTGTGAAATAGGGGGAGGGAGGTCCATAATTTTCGTGATTTTGGTTGGAGAATATTTGGTGATGATAACCTTCCTTATTTATATAATCCATATTTTTTAAAATTAAATTAAATCAAAATAAAACTATATATATATATATCATTCGGCCATAGTAGGGGTAATTTAGTAATTTTTCCACTTGTACAATGTTAAATGAAGTTGTTAAAATTACTTTGGATCATAACTTGTTCATTGTTAGAAGTTTAGGATTTATTTGGTACTTTAATAAGCTTTTAATAAATTTTTAAACATGTAGGGGCATTTTGGTCATCTCACTTGCTTTCAGATTTTAGGTGTTACAAGGTTACAATTCAAAGAGTCTACTTTGTCGAAGGACTTGGACACAACTTGTTTAGTATTGATCAATTCTGTGATAGCGGTTTAGAGGTGGCTTTAAGAAAACATGCCTATATTGTTCGTTCTCTTGATGGCGTTGATATTCTCAAAGGCTTGATGAGTGCTTATTCACTCATCCTTTTCAGGCCTTATTTCAGACCAAAAACACCAAATACTAACAAAAAATGCCAAGAGAATGCATGTTTTTGTATTTGTGTATGTGCAGGTACGGATATGAGAAAAATGAACGAAAACAAAGCAAAACCGACAAAAACGAGCACGAGATTGGAAAAAGGTCAAAAGCCGGAGCCAGGGAAGCAAAATGATCAAAGAGAGTTCAAATTATCATTAGAAGTCCTCTGCCTTTCACAATGTTTCATAATTGGTCCCTGGTCAAAGTTTGAGAGAAATGGCGAATTTAGTCCCTCAAGATTCAGATAAACACAAAAGAGGTCCCTTGAAGAAATAAATGAAGAAAAGTCAAATGAGATCCTTCAATTATCAAAGTTTGTCAACATTAGCCCTCGGATAAAAGTTTGGAAGATTAGTAGTATTGGTCCCTGGAAATTCAGATTGTACATTTATGGTCCTTATACTTTTATAAAACCTAATACCAAAACTAACCATATGGACCAACTAAATAACCCACACAATCCTTGCCTAGGCCCAAAGAAATAACAAAGCCCAATCACCATCCCACTTTACCCGGCCTGCCAAACTTACCCGGTCAATACCCAATCCACTCATTCCACAAACCCGGTCAACGCTAAATAATAATAAAAATAAAACCCCCAAAACACCAAATAAACCCCGCCCCCCTTTTTACCCCCAAAATCCCATAAATTTTACTGTTCCCATGAACCCTAACTCCCCACCTTTCAAAATTACCCCATTTTACCTCAATTACACAATAATTACCAATCATTGGGATCTTCTAGAAGGCCAGGGAATGTCAGGAATGTCATAGATTGTGACACGTGGGCCAATGAGCAAGTATACAGAGGATAGGTCATGTCACTAAATTGATCCAACGGCTGTGGATGATGGGAATTATCTGGATGTATGATCAAGGGCTATTAAGGACTCATAAGAAGCACACCTTCACGCGGATAGGTGACCTGGACATCATCTCAGCTCAGCTATATAAGGCCCCTTCCTCACTCATTTGTATTCGTCCAATTTTTCATGTTATTAGAAAAGTTTTGACCATTTTTATTCCTGTCATTTTAATTTTCATTGTAATTTCAAATTCAAGCTTTGTACTCAATTTATGTTTTAATGAAATTCAAGTTTTCCATTTAAATACTTGTCAATTTAATCTTCTGCAATTTAAATTTTGTTTTGTTATTTTCATAAACTCTTCTATTACTGTCTCATTTTAATAGTGGAAATTGTTTGTTTGTTATTCATTGTTCAAAAGAAAAAAAAAAACATCAAGTCTACTGTTTGAGCTTATTGTAATAAGCTAATGTTTATTGGATTTCAAGGCAGCCAAGAAGGAGCCACTTAGCCTGTCTAATGACAGGCACGCATAGTGAACCCTCTCTGTTAAGCTGAGAGGGCTTTGTTTTGTAAGTTTTCATTTAAGCTTGTTGATTCTGTATAACCAATTCATTATTGTTTAGCTCTACTAGTTTTTGCTTATTACTGTTTTATTATTAATACTGCATAGTAGTTAGTTTTAGTTAATCAATTTATATTTGTTAGTGATAATTTAGTTTGCATACTGTTTCATTCATATCTCTGTCAACATAAGTGGTCTGAGTTTCTGAGTATTGTGCTTCTGTTGTGATTTAGATCTGAGTTTTGGTGTTTATTTTAGATATTGGATCATAGTAGCACTTAGATTGAGGATTGGATCTATTGGTTAGGATCTGTGGTGATTATAGTGATACAGTCAACATTTAGGGGTGTTTGGATCATAGTTGTTTGCTGATATAGGGTATATTTCAGAGGTTGTGATTAATTTAGTTAAGTCACTTGGGTTAAATTTAGGCTCAGTAGAACATAAAACTCAGTAGGTATGTAGAAAAAAGTCAAGTTCACTTGGATTTTCAAATTCCATACTCATATGTGTTCATTTGAATCTGTCATCTTGCTTAGTGATAGACTTAGTATAGATTTAGAGTAATCTAGTTAGATACCTGTCAAACATTGCATTTAGGATCAGGATTAAGCATTGGTAATTCAAATTAGTCAAACCCAGTTTTCATTCAAAAAGTCAAATCAATTTTTAGACTTAGTTTTTTGGACAAAACTTTAGGATCAGTTGTAGGGTTCATTTAAGATTGGAAATACTTGTGGCTTGCTGATTTTTAAAGTTTGTTAGTAAGAAAACAAGTATCAAAAAGAAATTTTAGTTTTGGATCTTATTTGCTTATCTAATAAGCTGTAGGAAGTTGCTTGATTAGCTTATTAGGACCCCTGCACCATCTGTTCTAATTCCATTTTTATGGATCATTTAGGTTAGCTATATAGTCTTAGAGTAAGTAACATTGGTTGTTTTGGATTCTTAGGTTGGTAGTAAGTTATTTGCACCCATAAGCTTATCTGATTCAGCTGTTTAACATACCTTAATTGCTTATAATAGTTGGGTGATTAAGCAAGTTTCTGTTTTCACAAGTAGGGCTGCTATTGAATGTTTGTGTTTTAAATCTGAGTTTTATTGATCATTTGAGTTCTTTTCGACCTTAAGTTGAGATTTCCATTAAGCTTTTGCAAATTGCTTATCTGTTAGCTTATTGCTTATGTACCATATTGCTTATTTGAACTTAATTGCACCATTATCTGTGTTTCTGAGTTTATTATGGTTTCATTACTGTTCCATTAAGCTAATTTGAGGCAAAAATACATCTGGTTAAGTTTGGGTCAAGTTTTGTTCAAAGTGCTTATAAATAAGCACTCCAAATAAGCTGTTTTCAAGCTTTTCAGCACTTTTCCAGCTTATTTTTCTTTCAAAATTTTTTCTCAAGTTTATTTTGTTATTTTAGATTTTCTGTAATTTTTTCAAATTTTTCTGAGTTAATTTACTATTTTTTTTATTTTATTTTCATTTTAAATCATTTTTAAATACCTTTTAATTACTAAAAAAATCCAAAAAAATCAGAAAAATCCCAGAAAAATCCAAAAATATTTTAGAAAATTATTTTCATTTATTTTAGAATTTTAGAAATTTATTTTGCATTTTTCTCATTTATTTTGAATTAATTTTGAATTTTTAATTAGATTTATTAGTTTTTAATTCCCAAAAATTATACAAAAAGCCAAAAAAATTAGCTTTTAGTTTTAAAATTACTTTTTAGTTATTTTATAATTTTCAAAATTTAATTTTTATTTTTCTCACTTTATTTGCATTTTTTTTTAAATTTTTAATTAGTTAAATAGTTTTTAATTCAAAAAAATAAAAATAAATAAAAAGTCAAAAAAATATTTTTCTTTTTCTCAAAATTTTCGTTTAACATTTTTAACTTTTGAAAATTATTTCCAAGTCCGTAGGAGTAGCGTAGCTTAAAAGTCGCGTTTTATTTCGTACGGTTACGTTTATTTTCCGTTTTAGCTTACGTTTTCGAATTTGCGTTAAATTTCTAGTTGCCTTACTTGATTTACGTGCTTAGTTGATTATTTGTGCTTCATTTACTATTTCATTAGTGTAATTTCATCTAAATCACTTTTTACCACTTTCACGACACGTTTCTCGATTCGGGAATTGAAAATTCCATTCACACCTTCGTTGGGACACGACCCGGGGAAATACTTTCCTAAGCATTTCTTCGGTTTAAAAAACTATACTATAAAACGATTATATCAAAATTTTTGGCGCCGCTGCCGGGGAAGGTTGAAGTGAATTTTTCGTTTTCGTTTTTCAAAATTGTGTTTTGAAAACCTTCCTTGTAAATATTTTCTATAAAAACCAAAAAAAAAATTGAAAAATCAAAAACACTTTTCCTAAAGTGTTTTCAAAAATACCAAAAAAATAATAAAGTTACAGCCTCGTCTCGACCGAAAGGAAGGGCGTTGTAAACCAAATAAGCTTCACAACATAACAACGCGTGAAATTAGTTGCTAATCGGATTACTTAAATTCTACGACCGAATAAGCGGAAAATACGGAAGCTTTGACATTAAATTGCAAGCTGAAGAGAGATCCATTCTTCTCTCCCGTTCCGTCGCGAGTAGATTTAAAGGAAACGGTTTACGATTAACGTAACGTTTGAAAAAGAAAAAAAACAAAAGTATAAGTTTTTGAATTTTGCTTTATAAAAATAATAAAAAAAAAAAAAAACAAAAAAAAACAAAAAGATTTTCCTTTTCCATTTTGATTTTATGATAATTAAAAACCAAAAATAATTTTCTTATCCTCTTATCAATTGATTCTTCTTCTTTAACCCTCTAAACCGATAATTCTTTCACTTTCTCACTTATGGATCCGATGTGTTTTAAATGTGGTGAACCGTTCTTTGAAGGTTCATGTGTTTGGTGTACGTGCAAACAATGTGGTAATGATATTCACGATGGAGTTTGTTTGTTTTGTAATACTCCCGAGTATGTTCGAAACACAAATTTTCAAAACGTTCCCGATTACTATCCAACACCACCGCCGTCTCCGTTCACTTGCTTTAATTGTGGAAATCCATCCGACGAGGGATTACTGTGTGGGCAATGTTTTTGTAATCAATGTGGATACACGAATTGTATATGTTATGTCCCAAGTGCTGAAACGTCTTACGCTTGTGATACAAGTTTTGATAATTATCCTCAAAATGATTTCAATCATCCTTTTCAAAACTTTTATGAGCAAGTACCGTATTCTAATAGTGATTCATCAAATTTTGAAAATTATGGGGGATCGTTTGAAAATTTTCATTATGAGCCGAATTCGTGTTACGATTCTCAAGGTTTTAACCAACCCCCACAAACTTCCGATTTTACTAATAATATTTGTGAAATTAAATCCATGATCGAGAAGTTAAAAGAGTTGGTAGCTAATCGTTATACGCATACTTCCGAGCCTCAAGTGAAATCGATGGAAGAACTTCTTGCCGAAGAACGAAAATCTAAATTTTGTGAGTGTTGTATGTACGATGACGACGATGATTCCACGATTACAATCGTTCTTAACCCTCAAAAAGAATCTATCTCTACTTCCATAGAACCCGAGGACTCTCTAAAAATGGGGGACGAGCATCTAAACACTATTCCAGCAACGGAATCGGACGAATTCAATAAGTCTAGTGTTGAGAACCTCGTCCCAATCCCAAGTAAGTCCGGGGAAATTTCTAATGGTGATTCTGAAGTTGTTTCTGATTCTTCTTATCCTTCTTTAACACCGGTTGAGAGGAGTTATGTCGTTTTAGATGAGATCGAAGCTTGTCTTACTAACAATGATTCTAATCCGACGTTGGTTGACGACTCTAATTTTGATCCTGAGGAAGACATCCGTTTAATTGAAGAATTATTGAATGAAGAACCGTTAACTTTTATCCCTCAGACAAGTAATGAAGATTTTGATGAAGTTGAAAGTTATTCCGATTCGCACAATGAGTATACTACGAGTGATGAAGATTCTTGTGGAGATATCGATGATAATGATGAAGATGATGATGCGGAAATTCAAGATGAAGCTCTTCGTGAGAAATTATCCAAAGCTTATCTTCTCATTTCTAAAATCGAGGCATTGAATGATCCTCCGATTGTTTCTCCTATCCTCGTTATGGATAGTGATTTCTTACCCAAGCTTGAAATTTTTCGATTTGAAGAGACGAGTAGTGGCAGTCCCACTATTCATGCTGATATCTCTCTTCCGGATTATGAGTGCTTTCACTTTGAGATTGATTCTATTCCTATTTCCGATAATCCGCCACGTGACCCTCTTTCAGAGGATTTTGATCAATTTCTTGCTGCGGATGACTCGATACCACCGGGTATTGAGAATGATGATGTTCAAAGAAACATTATTTCCAATTTACCTTCTTCTCGTCTACCGGCGAAACCACCTGATGTAGTTTTGGAATCAGATACGAATGACGATATTTTTGGAGTGGTGGACGAGATTTCTGAACATGATGTTCCTATGCTTGATATTTTACCCACCCAACCTACCCATGATTCTGATGATGTTTATGCTTTTATCATCCGAGTGTTTCAACCGTTCTTTGCTTATCCCCTTATTTCTTCACCTTTCCACTCCACCGGGAGTGAGGATTCCGTCTTTGACCCAGGCATCTCCGTTTATCATGCCGGTTGTCCATTCTATCTGCTCTCCCCAAGGACGATTTAATTCGGGGATCGAGTCAAGCTCATGTGACTCGGTAAACAAAAACAAGCGCTTCGTGGGAGGCACCCCATGCTTATTCATTTTCATTTTCTTTATTTTCTATTTTCTTTAAGTAACGTGACGTGAGGGGGGCGACCCTTTCCAAACTCGTGTTTTCGTGGTTGTTTATGAATGTTCAGGAATTTCCCCGAAGTTTGAGGACTCTCGTGCTCGTGGTTTGTCGTTCTCTCCACTCGAGTCTCATCCTTCGCTGCTCTTTCGGAAATTCACCATATCCAAAATCTTATCGACTAACGTTTATCTCTTGGCATAATTAATAAAAGGCCTTAGATTTTACGTAGGATTACCTTTACCCTTAAAACATTGAGGACAATGTTTCACTTTAGTCTGGGGGGGGGGGTGAATCTTCGATTCGATTTGACCTGTACCATCGTCTGAGCTGTTAACTTACGCAACTCCGTTTTCCACCAAAAATTTTAATTTTTGTCACCTTTTTATATGAAAAAAAAATGAAAAAAAGTATATGATATGAATAATAAGATTTGACACCTTGTTTTGACTTTCCTACCAGCGAAAGTAGAAATAAATGTTCTGACTTGACCGGGCGTGTTGAGCCCTAGCTTGTCTCCCTTAACCAATATAATCAAAAGATTATGGCTAAGCATCCGCGGATCTCATTATTTGGGATTTTAAATTTGCGGAGATCGAGGAATGATAGAGTTTATTTAGAAGTTTCGTGCTATACACGGATCGCATTACTGGGATTTAAAAAACCCACGAGAGGTACTTGTGGCCTCCTTGTTCCCATCAGAAACGTCACCAATATATAAATAGATGTCTAGGATTAATTAAGGGTATACGGTTTGGGCAATACTTAGTTTTTTCTCGTTCCCAACAAAATCTCTGCATATGGGGGTTTGGTACACATAGGGGTCTGCCAATGTTACGGTGAAATAGACTATTGCATCTTGCCGGTTCGCAGCCGATGTTGTGATCTTAGTAAAGGCCGTAGGACTTGGGGTTTGGCATATAGTTATGAATATCAATAATAATAGTCCAAAGCCAAATAAAAAGGCAGAGGAATCCAAAGCTATAAAAAAGCAGCGGATAGAAATCCAAAGTCATAATAAAGCTCTTACATCTTGGCGGCTCATAAACCGTTGACTGTAAAAGAATAAAGGACTAAGGACCAAAGTATTATTAAAGTGCTTATGATTATGCAAAAATACCAAGCTTCGACTCCGCGGGTTTCCCTAATAAAAAGCTTCCGTTTCGGGTATCAAACATGGTATGTCTCAGTCGTAAATAAAAAGGGAGCCCCTACAAATCGTGTTAAATCAGAGACCTTCATGTGGACCCGATTTCTGTATGCAGGGGTTTTCCAGGGAAAGTTTGGAAACTATTTAGCGTTCAAATTTTGTGCTCTTATTGGACTAACAAATATCGAAACGAGAAAATATGAAGCAATTCATTTCTCACAAATTAAAATCTTGAGATACCAAACTTAGGACCTGGGGACAAGAGGTAATACACAAGTAACTTTTGTGGGCAGTGTTAGCATCTAACTTCTGATAAACAATGATCTCGATTTTACGCTTAGTTTGGGAGCTTGTAAAAAATCAAGGATGACGATTTTTATCCGTACGGTCTCTTCTCTGTGAGAAGTGTTTCTACTCGTTGACCCTGAAAGTTATCAACAGATAAGAATTGATAATGAAAGTCAAAGCAAACCGTCACATATATAAAAATGAAAAAGTACAAAAATAATAGTTGTAGTTGTTATTCATGAAAATCGGAAAATGGAGCGTTTTTGAGAATAAATGATTTTACTATCTCTTTTGAACATCATTGCTACTTTACAACGTCAGTAAAAAGAGGTTTTGAAATTATTTATCTTTTAAGCGTGAGGTGATGACATTGCGTGAGGGCACGGCAATACCTTAGTCTGGGGGATTTTGATGAGTGCTTATTCACTCATCCTTTTCAGGCCTTATTTCAGACCAAAAACACCAAATACTAACTAAAAATGCCAAGAGAATGCATGTTTTTGTATTTGTGTATGTGCAGGTATAGATATGAGAAAAATGAACGAAAACAAAGCAAAACCGACAAAAACGAGCACGAGATTGGAAAAAGGCCAAAAGCCAGAGCCGGGGAAGCAAAATGATCAAAGAGAGTTCAAATTATCATTAGAAGTCCTCTGCCTTTCACAATGTTTCATAATTGGTCCCTGGTCAAAGTTTGAGAGAAATGGCGAATTTAGTCCCTCAAGATTCAGATAAACACAAAAGAGGTCCCTTGAAGAAATAAATGAAGAAAAGTCAAATGAGATCCTTCAATTATCAAAGTTTGTCAACATTAGCCCTCGGATAAAAGTTTGGAAGATTAGTAGTATTGGTCCCTGGAAATTCAGATTGTACATTTATGGTCCTTATACTTTTATAAAACCTAATACCAAAACTAACCAAATGGACCAACTAAATAACCCACACAATCCTTGCCTAGGCCCAAAGAAATAACAAAGCCCAATCACCATCCCACTTTACCCGGCCTGCCAAACTTACCCGGTCAATACCCAATCCACCCATTCCACAAACCCGGTCAACGCTAAATAATAATAAAAATAAAACCCCCAAATCACCAAATAAGCCCCGCCCCACTTTTTACCCCCAAAATCCCAGAAATTTTACTGTTCCCATGAACCCTAACTCCCCACCTTTCAAAATTACCCCATTTTACCTCAATTACACAATAATTACCAATCATTGGGATCTTCTAGAAGGCCAGGGAATGTCAGGAATGTCAGAGATTGTGACACGTGGGCCAATGAGCAAGTATACGGAGGATAGGTCATGTCACTAAATTGATCCAACGGCTGTGGATGATGGGAATTATCTGGATGTATGATCAAGGGCTATTAAGGACTCATAAGAAGCACACCTTCACGCGGATAGGTGACCTGGACATCATCTCAGCTCAGCTATATAAGGCCCCTTCCTCACTCATTTGTATTCGTCCAATTTTTCATGTTATTAGAAAAGTTTTGACCATTTTTATTCCTGTCATTTTAATTTTCATTGTAATTTCAAATTCAAGCTTTGTACTCAATTTATGTTTTAATGAAATTCAAGTTTTCCATTTAAATACTTGTCAATTTAATCTTCTGCAATTTAAATTTTGTTTTGTTATTTTCATAAACTCTTCTATTACTGTCTCATTTTAATAGTGGAAATTGTTTGTTTGTTATTCATTGTTCAAAAGAAAAAAAAAAACATCAAGTCTACTGTTTGAGCTTATTGTAATAAGCTAATGTTTATTGGATTTCAAGGCAGCCAAGAAGGAGCCACTTAGCCTGTCTAATGACAGGCACGCATAGTGAACCCTCTCTGTTAAGCTGAGAGGGCTTTGTTTTGTAAGTTTTCATTTAAGCTTGTTGATTCTGTATAACCAGTTCATTATTGTTTAGCTCTACTAGTTTTTGCTTATTACTGTTTTATTATTAATACTGCATAGTAGTTAGTTTTAGTTAATCAATTTATATTTGTTAGTGATAATTTAGTTTGCATACTGTTTCATTCATATCTCTGTCAACATAAGTGGTCTGAGTTTCTGAGTATTGTGCTTTTGTTGTGATTTAGATCAGAGTTTTGGTGTTTATTTTAGATATTGGATCATAGTAGCACTTAGATTGAGGATTGGATCTATTGGTTAGGATCTGTGGTGATTATAGTGATACAGTCAACATTTAGGGGTGTTTGGATCATAGTTGTTTGCTGATATAGGGTATATTTCAGAGGTTGTGATTAATTTAGTTAAGTCACTTGGGTTAAATTTAGGCTCAGTTGAACATAAAACTCAGTAGGTATGTAGAAAAAATTCAAGTTCACTTGGATTTTCAAATTCCATACTCATATGTGTTCATTTGAATCTGTCATCTTGCTTAGTGATAGACTTAGTATAGATTTAGAGTAATCTAGTTAGATACCTGTCAAACATTGCATTTAGGATCAGGATTAAGCATTGGTAATTCAAATTAGTCAAACCCAGTTTTCATTCAAAAAGTCAAATCAATTTTTAGGCTTAGTTTTTTGGACAAAACTTTAGGATCAGTTGTAGGGTTCATTTAAGATTGGAAATACTTGTGGCTTGCTGATTTTTAAAGTTTGTTAGTAAGAAAACAAGTATCAAAAAGAAATTTTAGTTTTGGATCTTATTTGCTTATCTAATAAGCTGTAGGAAGTTGCCTGATTAGCTTACTAGGACCCCTGCACCATCTGTTCTAATTCCATTTTTAGGGATCATTTAGGTTAGCTATATAGTCTTAGAGTAAGTAACATTGGTTGTTTTGGATTCTCAGGTTGGTAGTAAGTTATTTGCGCCCATAAGCTTATCTGATTCAGCTGTTTAACATACCTTAATTGCTTATTCTAGTTGGGTGATTGAGCAAGTTTCTGTTTTCACAAGTAGGGCTGCTATTGAATGTTTTTGTTTTAAATCTGAGTTTTATTGATCATTTGAGTTCTTTTAGACCTTAAGTTGAGATTTCCATTAAGCTTTTGCAAATTGCTTATCTGTTAGCTTATTGCTTATGTACCATATTGCTTATTTGAACCTAATTGCACCATTATCTGTGTTTTTGAGTTTATTCTGGTTTCATTACTGTTCCATTAAGCTAATTTGAGGCAAAAATACATCTGGTTAAGTTTGGGTCAAGTTTTGTTCAAAGTGCTTATAAATAAGCACTCCAAATAAGCTGTTTTCAAGCTTTTCAGCACTTTTCAAGCTTATTTTTCTTTCAAAATTTTTTCTCAAGTTTATTTTGTTATTTTAGATTTTCTGTAATTTTTTCAAATTTTTCTGAGTTCCTTTACTATTTTTTTTATGTTATTTTCATTTTAAATCATTTTTAAATACATTTTAATTACTAAAAAAATCCAAAAAAATCAGAAAAATCCAAAAATATTTTAGAAAATTATTTTCATTTATTTTAGAATTTTAGAAATTTATTTTGCATTTTTCTCATTTATTTTGAATTAATTTTGAATTTTTAATTAGATTTATTAGTTTTTAATTCCCAAAAATTATAGAAAAAGCCAAAAAAATTAGCTTTTAGTTTTAAAATTACTTTTTAGTTATTTTATACTTTTCAAAATTTAATTTTTATTTTTCTCACTTTATTTGCATTTTTTTAAATATTTAATTAGTAAAATAGTTTTTAATTCAAAAAAAAAAAAAAAGTCAAAAAAATATTTTTCTTTTTCTCAAAATTTTCTTTTATCATTTTTAACTTTTGAAAATTATTTCCAAGTCCGTAGGAGTAGTGTAGCTTAAAAGTCGCGTTTTATTTCGTACGGTTACGTTTATTTTTCCGTTTTAGCTTACGTTTTCGAATTTGCGTTAAATTTCTAGTTGCCTTACTTGATTTACGTGCTTAGTTGTTTATTTGTGCTTCATTTACTATTTCATTAGTGTAATTTCATCTAAATCACTTTTTACCACTTTCATGACACGTTTCTCGATTCGGGAATTGAAAATTCCATTCACACCTTCGCTGGGACACGACCCGGGGAAATACTTTCCTAAGCATTTCTTCGGTTTAAAAAACTATACTTAAAACGACAACATCAAGGCTCAAGGGATTCGAATCTATACCAAATTGCACTCAACGAAATAACATCACCAAAACCGATCTGCTTGCTTGCAAAAGCTACAACATCACAAAACTGGCTATGGCATTGTCGATTCTCTCATTTGAACTTCAAAATGCTAAGCAACCTTGCCAAGAATAATTTAGTCATGGGATTACCAAAACTATCCTTCACAAAGGATCATCTTTGTTCCGCATGTGAATTGGGTAAGATAACACGTAAAACACTCAAATCCAAGACCGAAATAAGCACAGTTGCTCCCTTGCATCTCTTACATATGGATTTGTGTGGTCCAATACGTGTTGTTAGCAGAAATGGAAAGAAATATATTTTGGTTGTTGCGGATGACTACTCCAGATTTACTTGGGTTCTCTTTCTTGCTTCGAAAGCCGAAACAACGACTGAGATTATCAAGTTTATCAAAAGAGTTCAAGTCGATTTACAAGCTCAAGTCTAGTATGATAGAATAGATAATGGAACGGAGTTCATGAATCAGATTCTTTAGAATTACTTTGATTCAATTGGCATTACTCATCAAAGATCGGTAGCTTATACTCCTGAACAAAATGGTGTAGTTGAAGGACGAAACCGTACATTAGTAGAAGTTGCAAAAACAATGTTATCATATGCCAAACTCCCTCTGAATCTATGGACTGAAGCTATATCAACTGCTTGCTTCATACAAAACCAATCTCTCGTCAACAAAAGATTCAAGAAGACCCCATATCACATCATTCACAAAAGAAACCCCGGTGTAAAATACTTATGCACCTTTGTTTGTAAATGCTACCCCCTCAATGATCGTGAAGACCTTGACAAACTCAAAGACAAGGGGGACGTTAGAATTTTAATTGGATATTCTTCACAATCAAGTGCATTCCGTATCTAAAATCAGTGAACAAAGTTGATACAAGAGACAATCCATGTTCATTTCGACGAAGTAGAAGACATGGCTTCTGATCAAGTACGATCAGAACCTACGCAAAGGACTATGACTTCTGAACAACTCGGTTCAGGACTCGCACCAAAACCTACATCATCAACACCAAACCTAAATCGACACAAAAGGAAGTGTTAGGTGGACTGTTTGAGAATTTCTGTGATGAATCTTCTGGAAGAAACAAGATGAAGATGTCTACATTATCAGTTGCAACTCCAATTATCGAAGTAAATCAACAAGAAGACACACTATCACCAGTATCCGTTACATCAACAACTACTTATGAAGCTGTTGATCCTGTACCAAATACACCTCCAATAATCACGATTCAACAAGAATATTCACCAAACAACACTACTCCAACCTCCACCTTATATGTTCATGATCCAATAATTACCAATACATCATCTGGAGAAGAACCATTCATAAATCCATTTGCAACTCCTGAACATGAGGTCGGTAAACCCTCTAAGGTGCAACATAACGATTCTTTAGATAGGCAACCACTTTACCAACCACTTCTGTACAGAAGAAGATGGACTCATGATCACCCTTTACATCAAATAATTGGAAATCCTTCATAACCAGTTCAAACAAGAAGTTCTTCTGCATAATTTTTTCAATACAATTCATTCCTAAGAAGAATAGAACCAGCCAATGTAAAAGCTGCATTACCAGATCTGACTAGATTGTTGCTATGCAAGAAGAAATTAATCAATTTACATGACATGGCGTCTGGCGAAGGGTTCCACGTCCTCATGGGAAACTCATACTCACTTTAAAATGGATTCTGAAGAACAAGCTTGATGAAGATGGTGATGTACTTCGAAACAAAGCTTGATGAAGGGTTCCACGTCCTCGTGGTTACAATCAAGAAGAAGGGATTAACTTTGATGAATCATTTGCACCAGTCGCCAGGATCAAAGCAATACGTTTATTCTTGGCTTATGCAACTCATAAATCCTTCACCGTATACCAAATGGATGTGAAAACGGCATTTTTGTATGAGGAGTTAGAAGAAGAGGTGTATGTAAGTCAACCAGAAGGCTTCATTGATCTAGATCACCCCGACGATGTTTACATTCTTGACATAGCAGTTTATGGACTCAAGAAAGCACCTCGGGCATGGTACAAAGTGTTATCAGAATATCTGCTTAAAAACAAGTTCGTCAAAGGTTCAATCTATCCAACTTTATTTATTAAAAGGAAAGGTGATAACATCATGCTAATCCAAGTTTACGTCGATGATATCATTTTTGGAACAACAAATTCTAAATATTGCAAAAAATTTGAAAATATCATGCAACGGAAATTTAAAATGAGCATGATGGGTGAGTTAAAATTCTTTTTGGATCTAAAAATCAAACAAACTCCTCGTGGTATTTTTATACATGAAAAAAAATACACGATAGAAATTTTGAAAAAATTTGGAATGGATAAATCTGACTCCATGAGTACAACTATGTTGCATAAACCTAAACTAGATGAAGATAGAAACGGTAAACCGTTAGATACTACTAAATACCGTAGTGTGATTGGTTCACTAATGTATCTTACAACTAGTCGGCCTGATATTCAATTTGCTGTTTGCATATGTGCCCGTTACCAATCTTGGCCAATGGAAAAATACCTTACTGCTGTAAAACGGATCTTTCGGTACCTCAAAGGAACACCTCACATGGGCCTTGTGTATTCAAAAGATACCGGTTTTGGACTAACTGCCTATTTAGATTCAGATTATGCAGGTTGTCAAATTGATTGCAAAAGTACATCTGGATCTGCTCAATTCTTGGGTGAGAAGTTGATCAGCTAGACTTCAAAGAAACAAAATCATGCTGCATTATCCACTGCAGAAGCTAAATACATCGCATTCTCCGGATGCTGTGCACAAGTATTATGGATGAAAACACAATTGATGGACTTTGGCTTTATGTACACCAAAATCCCAATCTATTGTGATTCACAGAGTGCCATTGCCATCTCCTGTATCACAGTACAACATTCGAAGACCAAGCACATTGCAATCAGATTCCATTTCATCAAGGAACATGTAGAGAAACGGACAGTCGAATTGTACTTTGTGAAAACTGATTACCAAATTGCCGACTTCTTCACAAAAGCTTTGCCACAAGAAAAATTCGAATACCTACGACAACGTTTAGGAATGGCAAGTATTCGTGAAGAGGTCAAAGAAGTTAACAAAGTAGCAGACATCACAAGTACATCTGGTAAAAGAACTCGGTAATTATTATTATCATTATGGCTGATGATTAAATCACAGATCAACACTAATTTTTCCAAAATAAAGGACCCTATACGTACACTTCAGTGCGTCAATCCTACCAAAAAGCATAGAAATCTTCTTAATTATCATGAGCAAAATAATACAAGATTTTTCAAAAAGTTTTTTACAAAACCTTTTCAAAAATGTTTTCCTCATGATAAGAAAATCTTGAGCACGTTTTTTTGATTATTAATATAATCTTTTTTAGCTCAAGTAAGAATAAAATGTCAAAAACAATGCTACCCTGCTCAAAATAGATCAAAAACAGTTTAAAACATTAAGCTATTTTTTAGGGGTAGAAATTGAGACGTTTGTTTTTGAAATAAATCAATAAGTCGCATTTTTCGGTTGCAATTTAAAAAATGTTGTTGAACATACAAAAGGATAAAAAGTTGGAAAAAATACCATCACTTCAAAGGGGAGTGATAGATTTTTAACGTTTAAACAAATTTTGATATAACACAAACGTTCACTTATTTGAACTAAAATGTTTTCAAAATCATTGTTAAAATTTAAAATAAAAATAAAAAGTGTTTGTGTAAAGAATGCTTAACCCTTCCCCCAGTTCAAAAACTCTCGCAGACCCGTGTTCAAAAACAAAAGATAAAAAAGTCATTCGGGTCAATAAATCCCCTTAGGGAATGCGAGAAAAACACACACATGATACGTGGGAATCGCACCAGGTTTTACCTCTCAAGGGATCTTGAGAAGCTTACAACCTCCACCAGGCAGTGTGCCTGATCGTTGTAGTATAGTATAGTGACAAGTACCAGGGGATTGATCGTTCAGCTAGGAATAGTGTCGTTAGGATTAGAAAACCTAAATACTAGTTCTAAAGATGAGGGATGATTATTTTTGTATTTTTTATATTTTTTAGAAAGCAAGTAAAAATCTCGGGTTTGAAGGATTTGGGCGGAATTAGTTGCTAGTCAACTAACCCAATACTAAAGATGCAATCAAAATAAAATACTAAAAATGAAAATAAACTAAATTAAACTAAGGTTGTGAGCAATAAGTGGAGAAGTTGTGTTTACTTAGATTTCACTACTCCCTAGATGTCTTTTACACGTTAATTACTTGTTATAGTTGCGTGGATGACGGATTGTATTCCTTAATACCATTCATGGGGTGGCGCACTTAATTCCCCAATCCTATGAGTGCCTACTTCACTCCTATGTCGAGCCGGCTAAGAAGCTCCTAACATGGGATCATTAGAATTTACTCATACATTAAATACAACCAATAAAACCTAGTGCACATCAGTTCATGTTTCCTAAGACGTTCAAGCATGTTACCAAATGGAGATCTGCCAGTTTTCTTAAGCCTAACATCGAATTCATTCATCCAATACAACCATAAACAAGTAATCAACACATAATTAACATCTAGGTTTCATTAGATCCAAGCAAACACAAGATAGATCTAGCCTAACATGATGGAATTAAGACAAGAACAAGATATAGACAACCAACACATAGACATATTGATTGAATTAAAAGAATACTTATCTCAATTACACATGAAAGGGTTCAAGGGCTGAGAACCCTTGAAAAACCTGTAAAATTCGTACCAAGTTCGTACTTAGGGTTTCTCCAAAACTTCTCTCTTTTTAATGTGAAAATTAGAAAACTATATATAGGAAATAGGGTCTGACGGCGTCAAGAACAAATTTGTGACGCCGTCATCTCGCCGCCAAAATACTCCTCGGACTGCCTTGATCTACTTTTGATGCCGTCATGTGTTATGTGTTTCCAGGCCGTCATGCATTTTACTCTTGACGCCCTACCTCGTGACGCCGTCAAATCTGTACTGGATCGTCATGGAAATTACTCTTGACGCCGTCAAGATTTTCTTCTTGACGCCGTCACTTACTGTTCCCAGCAAGGAAAATTAAGACTTTGGCGTTTTCTTTACTTTTATGCTCCAAAAACGTCCGAATTGCTTCCTTTTCCAGATTTCTCTCCCAAAGTACCTAAAATCACAAAAGGAATGATTTAGGGCAATATTTGATCAAATAAATTAAATTCCGGGCTTAAATGACCCCCTAAAAGTGGTTCATTTTTCGCCTCATCATATACCCTTACACTTGAGATTTGCTTGTCCTCAAGCAAATGCGCTTTTATTCTAATCAAAATACAAGTTAGGGGTCATTTAACACTAATATAAAAGTAATTACAACAAGTAATTGTTCCACTAAAGACCAATAGACAAGCACGGAGGTCATACACTAGCACCTCACAAATAGTGTTTAGATACTCACATCTCTCGGGTGTAATAAAGTATAAATTACAATATGGAAACAGAAGATATGAAATACACGGTTTTGTTGGATAAAGGAAGTTAGGTGTAGGGATATGAAATACACGGTTTTGTTGGATAAAGGAAGTTTTTACTGGTGGCGAGTTAACAATCTTGGTTAATTACATGTACAAATGGCGTTGCTAAGCCAAGACTAGACTCGACTTAATCTAATAAATGAAAAATAACAAAAATATAAAATGAACTTAGAATGAAAAGGGATGGTAGTCCGTATGTTTTTTCTCTTTTCCTTTTTTCTTTTTTTTTTTTTTTTTTTTTTTTTTTTTTTTTTTTTTTCATATACTCTTACCCTACCATCCAAAATAATACATCATAGGGAATGAACATTCCCCTTACACTTGAATTTTTACATACTTTACAATTAACTAATCTAATGACTCGAATTAAGAAAATCAAAACACTTGGAGCACTTTTAAGATTAACGTACATATGGGGGTAATAAATGATGTTCTTCCCCATTACTCCATAAAATAAGTACTTTACCCATGAGTCCCAATCGTCCCAAAACAATATGTACAAGGATATGACTCAACTTAGCAACCATGTAATCAATTAGATAATTAACTTAGGGTTTAACAAATAACAATAATGCACTAAAAATGAGCGCATACACGGAAGGCTAAGGCGATTTGGGTGTACATTTAAGTGGAGTGTAACAAATTCTTCCTTTAAGTAAAATGCTTAAAGTTAGAAACGAAAAGATAGGCTCGGAGGGGTGTACTAGGGGTTTCGTGTACTAAAAATGAGTACAACGCTAAGGGTGTGGGAAAAATTAGTTGACTTAACTAGCCAAGTAATATGACATAAATGGTCAAGTAATTATGATACGGGTTTAACACAAGGGTGATCCTAATGCCTCTTATCATGTAGTAAATCCTACTACACGAATGTAGTCTCACTAGCGGTCTCGGGATGCATCACTAACGCAAGTTCTAGAATCTAAATGCTACTGGTACACTCATAAGCACTAATAGTAAATGCTTTTCCTATCAAATCAAAAGGCGAACCTCACATATTTGGGTGGAAAATTTTTCTGAATATACGGTTATGTGCTAGTCATACAATCTCCTATCCATGAGACGCTTGCTATGGCTAAAGTTTCACTCCTAAATGTTGTAAAAAAATTTAAATTTGGCGCTAAAATTGCACTAACAAGTATTTCTCATAGTTTTATTACACATCTACCATTATACAAAACAAACTCAAGCGAAAGTGTACATGTAAGGTATCATCATTTTACCCTCCCCTTACACTTAAGATGAACATTGTCCCCAATGTTCAAGTAAAGAATGTAAAAGTGAAAAAGTAAAAAGAATGAAATCAAATACTCCCCTGATTCGCTCGGTATGGATAATAAGGTGGCCAGGTTAAATCTTCCTCCAAGAAAATGAACAATCAAAACTTCCCTTCCAGAATAATAATCATCTTCTTGTCATACATAACCTGTAAATCCTGAGAAAATAGACAAGACAACCTCGCATAAAATCGGCGGCAACCTATATAAGTTACTAAATCCTAGAAAACAAAATAAGATATGATGCTTGTGGAATGAAGTTTGCAGATCTCCTGGAGATTATAAAACTTAATAATTCACAAAAACCATAAGACTCCGTTAGAAAAACAAAACCGGCAAAATTTCCAGATTTTTACACGTGACGCCGTCAAGAGTTAACTCGTGACGCCGTCAGAAGTGACCTGCAGAAATTCTTATGTTAAGTTTCCGGAAAATTTCTGGAAAAACTTGGTCCTACTTCCTGGAAAATCCTGCAAAACTTCATCATGACTCGATACAAGCATTTGACTCTAACAAATACGAATATACATGTTCATTTAATATTGTGGAGAATCATGATCGGTTTGTTTCTTGAAAACATATTTGGGGTTTCCCCTTACACTTATCTTTTGCAAAAATACCTTTAGGTGGAGTTAAGACTAGGCCAAAACAACAAAGTAAAGTATTTCCACTATTTAATTGAGAAACATGATCTACCAACAATAAAAATAAAGCATGCATACGGAAGCAAATAACAAACAAACAAAAAAAATCACACAAAACATGGGTTGCCTCCCAAGAAGTGCTTTTATTTATTTACGAGTCTTGTAGCTAGACTCAAGGTCATGGGTTACTACGTGACCTCATCCCTTGAAATGATATACCCCATGTAGTTATGATCATTACTGTTATGGTGGTAGTGCCTTAACCTATCGATACTTGCAATCACCATTCCACCTACTTCACTTCTCAAGTTAGCCATCCCATCTTGGCTCACGCCTTCAATTGTAAAAGGCCCATACCACCAAGGACTTGGTTTATCGGGTGGTATCTTTGTTTCCAAGTGTCTCAAGAGTACCAAGTTCCCTTCCTCAAATGGTACAAGATTTTCTGCGGGTTGAGTATGTTCGAATTTGACCTAAACCTTATTGCTTTTGCTTCTTTCATATTTAGCCTCCTTATAGCTTTTGATTCTTGCCTCCCATGCAAGAATTTTATTCTGAACAAGAATGGGTGTTGTGTCAATGTTGTTTTTGATCTTTCTCCAACTCAAACTCTCATGCCCACTTCGCGGGGTTATGGGGAAGCTAATCTTTCTTTTTCCAGATTTGAGCTCAATTTTCCTACCTTCATACTTAATGACAGCCCTAGCGGTGGCGAGGAATGGTGCCCCAAGGATTATTGGCATGCATCCATCTCCTTTATCATCGATGATCATAAAATCAACGGGCTACATGAACCCTGCGACATTAATTAATACATCTTCTGCGATTCCTAGGGGGTATACGTACGAGTGTCCAGCGAGGGACAACCTAACACGAGTAGGGGCTGGCTTTTTTGACGTTAGTTGGATGTAAATAGTTAGGGGCATAAGATTTACTTCCGATCCTTGGTCGGCAAAAGCACTAAGATATTTCAAATCCCCGATGCTAGTTGGTATCTCAAAGTTGCCACATGCTATCTACTTAGTAGCCACTTTTTGTACCAATAGCCTCTCGAATACTGATCCCCCAGGTAACGTATCATACTCATCTTTTGCCTTTTCCTCTTTCTCCAAACCCTGTTTGGAAGGTTGGTTACGCCCATCACCCTTAATCCAATTTGTTATGGTGTTTTCGTTTATATCATGTTTCAGGTAGTGACTCAAGGGTTGGGATTCTGGTGGTTTTTCTAAGGTCTGTTTAGTAAGGGCTTCTACCTTCTCGTTATCCTTGTGAACAATTATGATGGAATTAACAAATTGGGTAGTGGGAGTGGCGCTTTCTTTCCTTAGTAGCATTCTTTCGGGGGTTCTCTGGTTGGCATACTCCTCTAATAGACTCATCATCTCATTCATTTTCTCCTGCATCTCCTCTTTTTGCTTATATTCTGCTTCCTCGAATCTAGCAAGCGGATCTGAGTGAGTTGCCATATATTCTCTCATCCTAGCTTCAAACTCCGAGCTAAGCTCCTCTGGAGGGGAACAAGGTGGGGCATAGTTTTGAAAAGTCTCAACATTTTCTCTAGAGGGTGACTCAGATAATGGTGTTGAAGTTGGTTTCGAGACAGAATTGACAGTAGCTCGTCTAGGACTTAAAGGTCTCCTTTGCCTTTCCTAAAAATAGTCAACTTTTGCCTCGAGTTTGCATAGGAGTTCATCGGGGATTTTGGTGGTTCCTCCAGATGTTGAGACTGCGTTGATGGCCGCTTTTATTGTACGATTAAACTCCCACATCTCATGATTATCAGCGGCGAGCTCCTCGATAATTGCCCAAGACTCGTCGGCGTTCTTATCACACAGTTTACCTCCCGCGGCCCTATCGATTGTGCGCTTAGTTTGATAGTCAACATGGTCATAGAAAATCTGGACTAATAACTAAAGGTTTATACCATGATGAGGGACCTTATGGAGGAGATCCTTAAAACGAGCCCATGCTTCGTAGAAAGTTTCACCCTGATGTTGTTCAAACATCAAAATATCATTTCTAAGCATTGCAGTCTTCCCAGGTGGGAAGAATTGAGTAAGGAAGCGATTGGTGAGGTTATCCCATGTGGTGATGGATCCCGCAGGTAAACGTTCAAGCCATTGACTAGCTTGATCCCGTAGAGAGAATTGGAATAGGCGTAATCGGGTTGTCTCTCTAGTTTCAACATCAAGGTCTATGGAGTCTGCGATTTTTAGGAAGTCCTTAAGATGTTGATTTGGATCTTCGGAACGAAGTCCATGGAATGCACATCCGCTTTGCACCAACCGGATGGTGTCGGATCGCAAGGGAGTCACATTGGCTCCGGTGAGCTCAATGGTGTTTCGGTAGCCTTGGAGGCTAGGTCGGGAATACTCTCCTAAGGTTCGGGGCCTAAGAGGTTCTAGTGGTGGGTTTTGTTGTGGTGGGATGACGGGTTCAAAGATGTTCCCATCGTCCATGATGTCGGGTGGTGAAGAGTTACGAACAAAAACACAAAGAAATAAGATAGACTAAAGAAAACCTAAAAATAAAAATAAAATCTTACTAGAAAGGAATCTAGCAAGTAGACCTAATAAAAAGAGATTCTAACCTAGACAATAACTATTCCCCGGGCTGCGGCACCAAAAACTTGATACGTGGGAATCGCACCAGGTTTTACCTCTCAAGGGATCTTGAGAAGCTTACAACCCCCACCAGGCAGTGTACCTGATCGTTGTAGTATAGTATAGTGACAAGTACCGGGGGATTGATCGTTCAGCTAGGAATAGTGTCGCTAGAATTAGAAAACCTAAATACTAGTTCTAAAGATGAGGGATGATTATTTTTGTATTTTTTATATTTTTTAGAAAGCAAGTAAAAATCTTGGGTTTGAAGGATTTGGGCGAAATTAGTTGCTAGTCAACTAACCCAATACTAAAGATGCAATCAAAATAAAATACTAAAAATGAAAATAAACTAAATTAAACTAAGGTTGTGAGCAATAAGTGGAGAAGTTGTGTTTACTTAGATTTCACTACTCCCTAGATATCTTTTACACATTAATTACTTGTTATAGTTGCGTGGATGACGGATTGTATTCCTTAATACCATTCATGGGGTGGCGCACTTAATTCCCCAATCCTATGAGTGCCTACTTCACTCCTATGTCGAGCCGGCTAAGAAGCTCCTAACATGGGATCATTAGAATTTAATCATGCATTAAATACAACCAATAAAACCTAGTGCACGTCAGTTCATGTTTCCTAAGACGTTCAAGCATATTACCAATTGGAGATCTGCCAGTTTTCTTAAGCCTAACATCGAATTCATTCATCCAATACAACCATAAACAAGTAATCAACACATAATTAACATCTAGGTTTCATTAGATCCAAGAAAACACAAGATAGATCTAGCCTAACATGATGGAATTAAGACAAGAACAAGATATAGACAACCAACACATAGACATATTGATTGAATTAAAAGAATACTTATCTCAATTACACATGAAAGGGTTCAAGGGCTGAGAACCCTTGAAAAACCTGTAAAATTCGTACCAAGTTCGTACTTAGGGTTTCTCCAAAACTTCTCTCTTTTTAATGTGAAAATTAGAAAACTATATATAGGAAATAGGGTCTGACGGCGTCAAGAACAAATTTGTGACGTCGTCATCTCGCCGCCAAAATACTCCTCGAACTGCCTTGATCTACTTTTGACGTCGTCATGTGTTATGTGTTTCCAGGCCGTCATGCATTTTACTCTTGACGCCCTACCTCGTGACGCCGTTAAATCTGTACTGGATCGTCAGTTTTAATCCTAGTTTTTCTACCAAATCAAACCTAAATCAACCTATATTATCCCTTGGCGAATGATACCACTTGTTAGGTCACCATTTTACAACATAATCACTTAGAGATCTAGAGAGAGAAAGTAAGTAGAGAGAGAGAGTGGAAGGAACACCTAATATGATAATAAGAGACTAATGATATTACTAGTGAACCAACCACCTCAAATGAGGGGTTACAATACTATTTATAGGTGAGGACTAGGGCTTCACCATACTTAGAGAATATTACATATTAAGCCCCTAGACCTTTACCAAACCTATAAACTTAGCATAAACATTTATAAAACATAAGATAAATGTAATATAAAGCAACCTAGTGTAAAACTTAATGACCGACACTTGAAATAATAAAGTCTATTCCCAACAATCTCCCCCTAAGTGTTGGTGATCAAAGGTTGCTTGACGTCGTCATCTTCTAAACTTTGACTTTGTAGTTGACGTCCTAAAAAATAGTTAGAAAAATCTTTCATCGTTCTTTGTACTTCGTTCTTTGTTGATGTGATGGTGATCATGTTATGAAGTTGTCTGCCGATCGTCACTTCTGTGTCTGTTGTGGTTGTCCGCCATTCCAACATGCTCATACATCTTAGTACTTAGACTTTCGAAAGCACGAAGTTCCTTTGCATACACTTTGATCTTTAGTCTTTATACTTTGTAGATTCTTCTTTTTGGCGTAGAATCTTTCTTTGAACTTTGTGGTGCTAAGATCTTTGGGGGAGCTTTCATTTGCTTCAAGATGTATGTATAAGCATGCTGGAATCTACCATCATGGAGGAGATGTACCTGCAAATAAACAGTTAGCAATAATCAACCGGTACTTACAGATAAGGAATTAGAGCTTGTCAACAGCATATTGTGAAGACTCCTTCTAATCCTTATCCAGGCCGTTCCCATATCAGATACTCCCGAAGGAGCTTACTAGACCTACTAAGTAGCTCAATGACTGGGTGAGTCGCTGGGGATCACTCCACGACTGTAGATCGCTAAAGAACCACCGCGAACACTAAGCGTAACCCTTGTGGAGATACCGAAGTGACCTGCTGTCAGGGCTGTTTGATGTTGACCCTGGCAGGAATTTCCGTTCAATCATTGAGAAATACATTTGTAATTCTCTCATAAACGTTCCCGGCAGATTGCTCAGATCTGCGAAGGACTCGATAATTTACAGCTGGTGCCCATTGATGTAGAACACCAGTTGTAGAAATACTAAGTGTTCCTAAGAGATCTTTGATGTATCTCATGGCTCTAGACTCAATAAGTGCTCACTTAGGTTTCCTATACGGAGACTAGGGAGGGGTCTCCTGCTTCAATATCAACTATCTCTAAGAGATAAATCGATAGATTACACTGGTTCCCCGTGAGAATGAAACAAGCTCTTTTAAGAGAACTTGAGTGGTTAAGAAGGTTTAGTGCATTGCGTCACTGGGTCCATGACGACTTTATCTTCAATATCGGTGTTGCCTTAGCAATAACCAGTAGCATACGAATTGAACCCGGTGTCTGCCCTAAGGTTGAACATATGGAGGGCTATTTCTTTTCACCCTTTTCTTTACTTTTCTTTTTAATTCTTCAACTCCTTATTTCCCCTTTCATTATTTTCTCCTTTTTTCGTATCATACCTAAGGACTTCTAATTCTAACTATTGGTGATGTCCTTGGGTAGATCCCTCCAGCTCTGGCGGATCATAGGACGGTTTTTCCTATCTTAATCACCTTATAACTCCATGATTATCCGACAATAGCCAAGAAACCTTTGAAAATCTCTCAAAGTGTTTGTGATTATTAAACATTTTTGTTTAACACTTTGAGAGTTTTGTGTATACTTATGAAGGGCTCCCCCTTCACATGTGCTCATAAATATTTAATAAATTTGCACATGCGGGAGGAGCGAGCACTTTTTGAATTGATCCACTTTTAGTGAACAAGACCGATTCGAGACACGCTTACATCACTAGTTAGACTAGCTTGAAGTTATTACCCGGCCTGGTCGAGTCCACAGAAAGTTTCTCGAGACGGTACATTTCTACTACGACAAATCCTTTTCGAGACACGCTTACGTGGCTAGTTAAAGAGTTCCATTGTCAGCTTTTAGGTGACAACTAGCTCTAGTAACTAACTTGATGTTATTACCCGTCGAGGAAAAGTCTTTTCGAATTTACTAACTTTTATGTTTCGTCAATTCCTGGGTGAATCTGAGTCTAGCTCACATGAGATTTGACTTTTAAGCAACATTTAACTTTCATATTTTAATCACTTTTCTCCCCCTCAAAAATAGCATATGAGATGTTGTTTTTGATAAACTTTTGATTAAAATATGCTTTTTGAGTCTTATGGGGAGATGTCAACAAGAACTTTTGGTTTTCAAATGATGAATTTTTTTAAGTGCTCCCCCTCAACAAGTGAATACTCATTGAGGTGAAATACTTGTCTTTTGAGCAGAATTATGAAAATCAGAAAATGTTTGATTAATTCTACTCAAAAGTAAGAAGCCTTCGCTCCTTATATAAGGATTGAGGCACTGATGCGTACCTCAGGGTCCTTTAAATTACAAGCACGGGTTGTAGACTGTTATGTGTGCACAAACCATTAAACATGATTTTCACGGAACATTATGTTTTTTGAAATACTCCCCCTCAAAACTAGCATATGTTTTGACATTTTTTAAACTTTGGAGCGAATTGGGGAGTAAAGATTTGAAAAAAAATCTTGAGCAAAATTTTGAAAAGTTTTGAAAAACCTTTTGAAAAAATTTGAATAAATTTTGCTCAAGATTAAGAAGTTTTAGTTAAGCTTAGCATGAGAACTTCTTTTGGTTTTCAAGGAAAAGTGCACGTTTGGTTTTAATGAATGGTTTAGCAAGGCACTCTCCTTTCTCTGAAACCCGAGTTGTATGCTGAAATGAGTGCACAAGTCATTGTTTTTAAACATAATTAGTTTTCTATTAAACAAAACACTCCCCCTCAAATAATGAACATTATTCAAGAGATAGTCTTCTTGAGCAGAATTTAGAATCGTATTAAAGAAATACTTTTTGAAAAATTCGAGAGATGATTCTGCTCAAGGTTTTAGAAAACATAATCAAGTATTATATAACAAAGAATGCTTGAAATTCAAAAACTCTTTTACTGTTGAAAGTTGTTTGAGACCCGGAGTCTCTCTTTTGAGTTTTAAAATCTTGAAGAAGAAGATTTCCATTTAAAGTTGAACCTCATGGGTTCTTTTTGAAGATTTGTTTTTGTGATGAATGGAAAACTTCCAGTATTTGAGATGCCCAAATCAGAGTCAATCTTTTATTGAAGCCAAAGCATTCCAGATTTTGAAAATTTGAAAGGTTTTGAACAACTTTGCTTTGGTTTTCACACTTGCTTTACCGGTGTAAAACAAGAGTGTAGAGTTTGGAAAAATTTGTTTCTCACCATTTTGAATCCATTTACCAGTTTAGCCTTTAAACACATTTTGTCCTTTGACCTCAAAATATGTTCCATAAGAAACATTTTTTCGAATGTTGAAATTTTGACTTTCAATGGGATGACATGTAGTTGAACACAGAGAAAATGCATCAGGCACAAACAAGTATAAGATGAATCAAAAATCTCATTCTAAATCAACCTAAGTGCTCAGAATTCTCAGATTAACACACAAAATCACAGATTAATTCATTCTTTCACTCGACATTTTCCAATTATGATTATGGTTTGGGGTTATGATAAGAGTCTAAGCACACTTGTTAGCATCATAATGCCTGAATATTAAACAAACAAACGTCCTAGTAATAGCAGATAAGACATCGACATCGTAAACCCTAAATCACATGATTCTAAACCTATGATGTTCCTAATCGAGCAACTACACCAATCGAGCATTCTTTGGTGTTCTCTAAAGCTATATAAACTAGTTAATTAGACTAAACACATAAAAAAAATGAAAGCCCTGATTGATAACCCTAGTTTCTGATTATGCCTTTTTGACCATTGAAAACACTTGAAACATTTAGGGAACGATTAGACAACAACAATGAGGAAATTAGAAACTCACAATTATGGAGATAATTGAGGAAAAAATTGTTACTCTGATTCGTTGAGGTTTTAATCATGTGTGTAACTTTTGAGAACATGTGTGAAAACATAGATTAGAGCCTGTTTTATTTTCCTTGCAAGGTCCTTTTACCTAAGTTTAAGACTTTTGTGAACTTTACTCATTAAAAGGTTAATTACTTTTCCATTTGAAGTCCAAACTAGATTAATTTGGGATCGTTGCAGAAAAAAATTTCCTTTCTCCCCCTCGAATTAGCATATATTACGTGAAACCTTTTTGTACATTTTAATTCGAGAGATCATAGAAGTTTTTGAAAATGAGATTTTAATCCGAATGATGAAGAAACATTTTATCCTTGAAGAATTATGATAAGGTGTGCAAACTTCATGATAATGTTAAAAGTTTTCTCCCCCTCAAAACATGTTCCATTTTGACCGAGTAAAGCAAAATTGTTTTTAATGAAGGAACATAGTTTTGAAGTTACGAAGTTTGTACACAGAGAAAGAAGATTTTTTTTTTTTTAAAAGGAAAAAAGTTAGATGTTTGACTCACTTAGTTTTAAAGAAAATTTTGTAAATCATTTGGAGTCAAACACCGCATACCAATATGGTGAACTAAATCAACAAACCTTGATGGAGGTAATTATCTCGCATGTGAGCAGGATTCAAATTGCGTGTAGACGACTCAGTAATGTCAGGAATGAGTTGAGCCGGTGCAAACGGATTAAAGAACGCCTCTGGGTCATGCTCTGCGGTTTGTGGAACTGATTTTGGTATGGAGTCTTCAGCTGATTGTCGTGAGTTGGAAACGGTTTGTTTTGCCGTTGTTGGAGATGCAATTGGAGGACCGTCTCTCTCAACAGTTGTTGTTGTTTGTTGAGGTGAATCAGGTACTTGATTGTGATCAAGATGTGCAGCGGAAATTGGTGAGACCTCAGAAAGACGGTTTTCAATCGTATCATCAAACAATGGAGCAAACAAGGTTTCCACTTCCTTGCGGGTGAGAGACAATTGTTCAGCCGAAGAGTCTAGAAAGTTAGACGGTTGATTGCGGGTCCTAAGCTGTTGTGCTCAGAAGCCATTGTTGATGTGCTTTTAAACGGTTGGATGCGGGTCCTAAGCTGTTGTGCTCAGAAACCATAACATTAAGCTCGGGTCCGAAACTGATTTGTTCCGAAGCCATTCCTGTTATATCTGCAAAGAAAGAAAGAAGAGACAAGAAAAACAGAGAACACGGATCCCCAAGAGAAATTGAGTTCCAGATGTTAGAAGCATAAAGATGTAGTGTCAATTATCTTCTTGACACTCGAACACACAATTCAGACGTTTTTCCTTCTTGTCTCAGGGGTAGATATAGTGGAGTTCACATTAGTTTTGGTGCAAATGTCTAAAATCTTTCCTGTAGGAATCCACCTAAGACAAATCGATTTGAAAATTCTACCTGTAGGTACCCACCTAATGTTAGATCTAGGAGATGTTTTCCTTTTAGATGCAGTGGAATGAAATGTGGGAGCATCACTTCGTTGAGAAAACCTACGTCCTATATTGATCCACTTCTTAGGTTTCTGACTTATGACATTTGGTTCAACGGGTTTGTTTGTCTTAGTCGATTGAGCCTTTTCAAGTGAATTTCCCTTTTGAAGATATTTTAAAGCACAGACATCATGATTATTTCCGCAACTACTCTTAGATGCTAGCCAATTCCGATTAGTTTGTTGAGAACTCCTAGGTTTTGGTTTGCTACTACTAGCAGTGTTTTGCACTACATTGGAAGGCTCCACATGAGGTTTTGTTGGAACCATAGTTTTACTATTTTATCAAGTCTCGGTCATTTGTAATAATGCTAGGTTGCTTAGTTATTATTTACTTTCATTTACATTTTGTATTAAGTTTACTAGGCTTAAGTATGTAGTCCATGGGCCTCAAAGCCCATACGATTTGTAAGGAGGGAAGGAGTAGGAATGTTGCCCTAGCTCCTTTCCTATAAATACTAGTCTTAGGCCTCTTGTAAACTTGGTTGGTTATTTGAAAACATTAAGGAAACTCTTGCATTTCATTTTCTCAAATTTCTCATAATCATCCCACTCTCATTCTCATCTCATTTCTTACATAATCATACTTGTGTTTACAAAATGGTGACCTAACAAGTGGTATCATTCGCTAGAGGAAGGTGTAGTTATTGTTTTTTCATTGATTTCTTTCTTTTAAAATCGTTTTTTATTATCGAATTGTTAGTCAAAGTTTATTTTTTGTTTGTTTCTTGGTTTTTCTCACATCTTTGCTTACAAACTTGTGTTTAAAATCAATACAAACCAAAAAGTTCCAAACTTTTACTAAATATTCGATTTTTTAGATATTTGTACTTTTTTCGAGATCTTTACAAGTGTGAAATTTTTCATAAAGTTTTCTACTTTCCTTAAGATTTACACATTTTATACACAAAAGTACAAGTATCTTGAAAGAAAAACGAATTTAAGGATTGCTTTCTTTGAAAAACAAAACCTACAAGTTATCGAGATCTTCCTACTTGCTTATTTCGAGATCTTCTCAAAGTGCACTACCTCGTCTTTGTTTGTGTGGACTCGGTATTTTCTTTCTTGTATAAGAAAGTTAAGTACTTCGACTTTTGGGAAAGTTTTCGAAATTGTATAATTTCGAAAACTAAGTTTCGAAATTTTTCGATAATTATCGAGAAAATTTTTGGTTATCGAAATCTTATTTTTCGATAAACCTGATTAAGTATCGAAATCTAATTTTTCGATATATCTGCTTCAGTATCGCAATCTTATTTTTCTCGATAATCTTCCAAGTTTCTCGATAAGCTGCCAAGGTTCTCGATAATCTTCCAAGTTTCTCGATAATCTGCCAAATTTTCGAAAACTGATTTTCGAAATCTCATTTGAAGTTTAGCTAAGTTTCTCGATAATTGGTTAAATCTACACTTTCTACAAGATCCATTTCTACACAAGTGTTCGAAGATGTCTCAGCCACCGAATCACTACTTTCCTCATGTTCAACAACAAACACCTCAGCAACAACAACCTCAGCAGTATCAGCAACAACATTACCTTCCGCACCAGATGAATCAACAACCTCCTAAATACAATCCACAACAACATTACCTTATGATGCAACAACAGCTCATTCCTCAACAACTACCATATCAAGTGCCACAACAAACCACTCAGTTTTCCTCCAAACAACCTCACTGGTTTGACAGAATGTGTGAAGTTATTACAACTCAACAATCCCGACATGAGGCAGGATCACTTGAAACACCTCCAATGCTTACACCTGGTAATTATGTGCAATGGTCAAGTCGATTCCTACGATTTCTTGAACTCAAGAAACCTCATGGGCCATTCTTGAAGCAAGTGATACTTGAAGGACCATTTGAGTGGCCAACACGATTTGAAGCTGGTGATCCAAATGCAGATCCTCCACGTCCTCCTGGTGATAGACCCCTTCCAGAAACTGCACTCACTGAAGAACAGAAACTACATCGTGAAGCTGATCAGTATGCAATGGCTTATATACTTCAAGGTATACCCAATCCGATCTATCGCAGTGTCGATGCTCAGAAAATAGCCAAAGCTATGTGGGAACACGTTCATCTCCTCATGGAAGGCACTCAATTGAACAAAGATGACATGGAATCCAAGCTTTACATGGAATACACTGACATCACAATTGAACCTGGAGAGTCACTTGAATCCTACTATCATCGTTTCACAAATGTGGTTAATGATCTGGAACGTCACAAAATCACTGTACCAAGGATCGCTGTGAACTCCAAATTTGTGGGTAGTCTTGGCCCTGATTGGCATAAATATGTGACATTTGTTCGACAAACGAAGAATCTTCATGATGCTCCATATGGGTTGTTGTATGATTTTCTGAAACACCATGAACCTGAAGTGGAAAAAGATAGAGCTTTACGAGGAGGATACACACCATCTTCAACACCAAATTCCTTGGCTCTCGTAGCTCAATCTCCCTATGCTCCACCACCAATGTCTAATCATGCATATGTTCAAGAGCAGAACTACTTCAGTTATCCACAATCTTCCACCTCGAACCAAATGGTCCCTTATGATTCATCTCCACAAGATTCTTCTACTCTACTTGTTTCATCAAACAACAATGATGCTGTGTACTACTCCAACTCCAATGATGATGACGATGATGACTTTAATACGTTGAATCAGGGACTTGCTCTTATTGCTCGTGCATTCAGCAAATTCTCCAACAAAACAAACAACCGTCAACGTTCATCTTCAAACACAAGAAATCAAGCTGTTGTTAATGATGGAAGAGTGGAAATTCAGAATCGTAGCTATGGTCGATCTGGTTCAGGAAGCTCTTCAGGAAACTATGGGAATGGTCAGAGGTTTAGTAACAATACCGGGTTAAGAAACAACTCAGCATCTCCTCAACAAAGGTCTGACTCAGTTGCTACAAGAAACTCCAGCTCAGGGAATGCAGTTTGGTGCTACAATTGCAATGAACAAGGTCATATAGCTACAGCATGTCCCAAACCGAGAACTCGAGGTAGTAAGTTTCACAAGCAAGCATTACTCATGGCTCTTCAAGATGAAAAGGATGGACATTTCCCTGAACAAGACAACAACTTCATGGCAAATGTACACAATGATGATGACATGGAAGATCTGGAAGCTAATGCAGCTGTGATGCTTATGGCCAACATGCAGGAACTTAAGCTCAATGATTCAGGTCCAGTGTATGACACTGACGGCTTGTCTCAGGTACATGACCTCAATGCATGCTTTATAAATGAAATTATCTCACCCTCTGCTTCTGAATCAGATATGGCGCAAGTTGTTCCATCTACATCATCTTCATCCTCTCAAACAGATGAACAAATAAGCACAGTTGTCATATTTGATGATGACACAGTTGTTTCATTTGATGATCCTATTGAGAATGATAAATATGATCAGTTAGAACAACATGAACCATCATTTGATACAGACCCTGACCTCATAATGTTATCTAAACAACTGAAAGCTCAACAATTGCTAATTGCAAAGTGTAATGAGAAAAACAAAGTTTTAAAAGAAACTAATGCAACACTTGCAAGAGACATTGAGTGTTATAAAATTCAGCTTTCTAATCAAGAACAAAAGATTAAACACACTAAAAGTTTTGAAAAAGTTTTTCAAGATTCTTACAACAAAGAACAAGATCTTCAACGCAAAATACAAGATTTAATTGAGTCACATGGAAAGTTGATTTCGAAACTTGAAAGTGAGAAGGGTGAATTGCAAAAACAAGTTGAATGTCTTCAAACTGAACTTTCAAAAACAGAAACAAAATTGTCAAGTTGTCAAAAAGATTTTCATGAACATAAAATACGGAAAAGGAAGTACATAGACAACTTACTCGGTGATATTGTTGATCTTGAAAAACAACTCAAAGAATTTCGTCACATTGTTTACAAACACGGGAACTCTGTCACAACAATTCAGAAATTTACTTTAAAACCGAAACCCAATTGCGGTTATGCACTTGGTGATTACAATTCAATGTTTCTACACACGGCATTCAAAGAAATTCCAAAGATTTACAGTATGGATTATTTTCTTGATAATACGGTTGTGCGTGCTGTTGTTTTTGATACTGAGGAGGAAGAAGAACTTGAAGACGAGAGTCGATCTAAAATGAGTCAAGTTCAATATTGGACACCATATGACTATTCAAAAGCTCCTCCACTTTCAAAATCTTTTGTCACTCAAAAGGAATTACCTGAGAAATCATGGTTTCTCGAAGAGTCATATGTTTCATCTCACAATGCAGCTCCTGTCCCACCTGTAGCACAAATAAATGGTCCTTTACCATCATCCGGTGAACTTACACGTTTACCAAAATGTCGTGTCTTAAATTATTTCAAAACCTTTATGGAAGACATCGATATTTTGGAGGAAACAATTGAACGCAATTCAGAAATAAAAATCGAAACTTTTCAATCCGCTTACGAGCGAGAAAAGAGAGATATTTTTCAAAAACAAATGAAACCAATTGTTCAACACCTTCGTCTATGTGCTACACGTTGGGATCAGGAACTTCAAAAGGAGGTCAAAAATATGATAAATGTTTTTGATACAGCTGAAAATGATATTTTGGTCCAAAAGCTACAAACTAAAGTTTTCAAAAATGATGCTGATCGACTCTTGGAACAAGTTCTCTGTGCTGATATTTTGTCTGTTATCATGAATGATCTTTATAATTCTGGTACTTCTATGCTTAAGCATGATCATTGTGTTCATAATATCTTGTTGAATGAGGAAATTGAGACACTTAAACTGGAAAATGAAAAGTTGAGAATTAAAAATGATGATGTGACAAAACAATTTTCAAAAGAAATTTGTCAACTCAATCAAAGGCTTGAATGGTGTCAAGCTAAAAGTCTTGAAAGGGAATTGAAGTTTCAAAGTCAAAATGTTTCAAACTCTTGTCAGATTTGCAAAAACAACGAGTCTTTAAAAGGTCGATGTTTCAAATACGAGAAAGAAATTGCGGATTTAAAAATTGAAAACGCCAAATGGCAACAAAACCGCGACGACATCAAATATTGCAATGGTTTACTTGAGTCTGAAATTCAGGACAAAAATCACATCATCATTGATTTGAAAGAGAAAGTTAAGCTACTTCAAAAAGGAAAAATGGTTGACACCACGGTGATAGCACCAGGAATGTATCAAATAAACAAAACTGATAAAGGAAAGGTTGTTCAAAACACTAATGTTGATACCTCCACTTCTACAGGACTAGTCTCCACTTCTAGCGTTAGCAGACCCAAGCGAAAAAGTAAAAAGAAGAATAGGATCTTGCAACGTAAGAGAGGACACCTAGAAGCTCAGGAAGTAGAAGACCAACTTAGGACTTTGAATAAAACTCATGTTGCATCCGATTTAGATTCTAATCTGGCAAATTGTAATCAAAATCTAAATGTAACGAATGATGAACCTTTGAATGTTTTGAATATTAATGCATCTTGTGTATTTTGTCGTAAAAGCGTATCATCTGGTGATCATACAAAATGTTTAGCTAATTCTCTTCTCAATCGTCATAAGAAACGTAGGACACGCATTCCTTTTAGGCCCACTAATGCCTCTAAGTCTAACTTAGGAAAGCCGTCTTCTACGGTTTCTAATGATGTCCCAGTTACCCCCATAGGTGCCGAGAACAAATCTAGGACTGAGCCAACTACTAGTGCATTTAACATTAAGAAAGCAAAAACTAGTTGGAACTGGCAACGTTGGTTACAATACAAACCAGATTTTAAATGGATTCCTAAATTGTTAATTACATGTGTTACTAACCAACAGGAACCCGCATTGTCTTTGGGTTCCACCCTTACTTCTGTTCCACCCGTGTCTTCTTCTGGTGATGCAGGTGGTACAGATTGTTCTCTGGATTGTTGATAGCGGATGCACCCGACATATGACAGGCAATCTCAAACTGCTACACAACTTTGTCTCAAAGTTTATAGGAACTGTCAGATTCGGGAATGATCATTACGCTCTTATAATGGGATATGGTGACTACATCAGCGGTAACATTGAAATTAGTCGTGTTTACTATGTGGAAGGCCTTGGACACAACCTTTTCTCTGTTGGTCAATTCTGTGATGGGGATCTAGAAGTTGCATTTCGTGAGAAAACTTGCTTTGTTCGCGACCTACAAGGAAACGATCTAATGTCTGGCTCACGCGGCTCCAATCTTTATACCATATCAATGTCAGATATGATTGCAACATCTCCGATATGTCTTCTCTCCAAAGCAGAGTCAACTAAATCTTGGTTATGGCACAAACGTCTTTCTCACTTGAATTTCAGAACCATGACTGACCTTGCTCGTTATAAACTTGTCGATGGATTTCCAAGATTCCGTTTCACCAAAGATCACTTATGTCCAGCCTGTGAACAAGGAAAAAGTACTCGTGCTCATTTTCCGTCTAAACCTGAGCAAAGTACGAATCATGTTTTACAACTGCTTCATATGGATTTGTGTGGACCGATGCGTGTTCAAAGTATCAACGGTAAACGGTACATACTCGTAATTGTGGATGACTTCTCCAGATGGACTTGGGTTTATTTTCTACGAAGTAAAGATCAAGCTCCTTCGATGATCATCACCTTTCTCACCAAAATTCAAGTTCAGCTTCGAAACACAGTACGAATCGTCAGAACTGACAATGGTACTGAATTCAAGAATCAGACACTTCGGTCTTACTATGAGAAAGTGGGAATTGAACATCAAACGTCTATACCTAGAAGCCCAGAACAGAATGGTGTGGTTGAAAGACGCAACAGGACGTTAGTGGAAGCTGCTAGAACTATGTTGATTAATGCTCAATTACCAGATTACTTATGGGCAGAAGCTGTTTCAACCGCATGTTATACTCAAAACCGTTGCATGATCACAAAACGTCATCGCAAAACACCATATCAAATTGTTCACAAAAGGAAACCGAACATCGATTACTTTCATGTATTTGGAGCACTTTGCTATCCGAAAAATGATCGTGATGATTTACGTAAACTCAAAGCTAAGGCTGACATCGGAGTGTTCGTTGGATATTGTGAAAATTCCAAAGGTTTTCGGATATGGAATCGTCGTACAAGAGAAATTCAAGAAACCATTCACGCTAATTTCGATGAACTCACCCAAATGGCTTCTGAGCAACACAGCTTAGGACCCGAATTTAACCGTCTCAACTCTCCGGCATCTTCAGCTGAACCTTTACCACTTAACCGCAAAGAATTAGAAACCTTGTTTGCTCCACTATTTGATGACACGATTGAATATCGTCCTACTGAGGTCTCACCAAATTCCGCTGCTCAACCTGATCACATTCCAGTACCAGACTCACCTCAACAAACTTCAACAAGTGTTGAGAGAGACGGTCCTTCAATTGTATCATCTACAGCAGAACAAACTGGTTCTACTCCCTGCCATCCAGCTGAAGATCCAACACCACAATCAGTTCCACAACCCGCAGAGCATGATCCTGATGCGTTCATTAATCCGTTTGCACCAGCTACTACAGTTCCTGATATAGCTGAGTCATCAACACGCAACTTGGATCCTGCCAACATGCGAGATACATATCAACTACACCCGTCAACACACAAATGGACTCGTGACCATCCACTAGTCCATATTATTGGCCATCTAGATGCACCTGTTATGACAAGACAACGACTTCACACCGATGGTGAAACTTGCATCTACGCACTCACAGTTTGTCATGAAGAACCCAAGAACATTAAAGATGCAATGACTTATGACAACTGGATTGAATCTATGCAAGAGGAATTTCAGCAATTCATAAGATTAGAAGTCTGGGAATTAGTTGAAAGACCTGACGGAGTCTTTGTCATCGGGTTAAAATGGATCTGGAAGAATAAACTTGATGCAGAAGGAACAGTCATCCGCAACAAATCACGTCTGGTAGCGAAAGGATACTCTCAACTTGAAGGTCTAGACTTTGCTGAATCCTTTGCTCCAGTGGCACGACATGAAGCTGTTCGGATCTTTCTGGCTTATGCTGCTCATAGGAATATGGTGGTTTACCAGATGGATGTGAAAACAGCATTTCTGAATGGAGAACTCCGTGAAGAAGTTTATGTCAGTCAAACTGAAGGCTTTGTTGATCCTGAGCGTCCTAATCATGTCTACCGACTCAAAAAGGCTCTCTACGGACTCAAGCAAGCCCCACGGGCGTGGTATGACAAACTGTCCACTTTCTTATTGGCCAATAAATTTTTTAAAGGATCGGTGGATCCCACACTATTTACTAAAACCTACGAGGAGGACTTACTTGTTGTTCAAATATATGTCGACGACATCATTTTTGCCTCAACAAAAAGAAGTTATTCTAATGATTTTGCAAAATTAATGAAAGATAATTTTGAAATGTCCATGATGGGTGAACTTTCGTTCTTTTTAGGACTACAAGTTCATCAATCACCCCGTGGAATTTTTATAAATCAGTCCAAATATGCTCTTGAAATCTTAAAGAAACATGGAATGATAACTTGTGATACTTATAATACGCCAATGGGCTATACCACAAAACTAGATGCTGATTTACATGGGACTCCCGTTGACCCTACCAAATACCGAAGTATGATTGGGTCCCTCATGTATCTCACAGCTAGTAGACCTGATATAGTTTTTGCTGTCTACATGTGCTCTCGCTATCAGTCCAGACCAACTGAAAAACACCTCAGTGAGGTCAAGAGAATCCTTCGATACATAAAGGGAACCATTAACTTGGGGATCTGGTATCCGAAGGATTCTGGCTTTGAACTAATTGCTTTTTCAGATGCTGACCATGCAGGATGTTTAGACACACGCAAAAGTACATCTGGTGGATTACAATTTCTCGGAGACAAACTTGTGTCATGGCAATCTAAGAAGCAGGACTGCACGTCTTTGTCATCTACAGAATCTGAATACGTAGCCATGTCGGCTTGCTGTGCTCAAGTCATCTGGATGAGATCACAACTCAAAGACTATGGCTACCTATTCAACAAGATTCTTATCTACTGTGATTCAAAGAGTGCGATTGCTATCTCCTGCAACACTGTGCATCATTGCAAATCCAAACACATCGATCTCCGTTATCATTTCATCAAAGAGCATGTGGAAAGGGGTACAGTTGAACTTTATTTTGTTGGAACTGAGTACCAATTGGCAGACTTACTTACCAAATCTCTGGCACCATCCAGGTTTGCTAGTCTAGTCCACCAAATCGGTATGAGATGTTTGACACCAGAGGATCTGGAAAAGTTTTTAAAATACCACTGATCGTCAAACATCACAACTATCATTGTATAATATTTATCTTTCTTTCTTTACTATAAACTAATGAAAACCCAAAAAGATTTTTTTTTTTTTTTTTCACATTTTATTTTTCTTAAAAAAAAAAAAAAAATGTAAGTATATCGCTTCCATTCAACACCTTGTTCTTTCTTTACAAGTGTTGAGGGGGAGTCACGCTTAAATCTTTTACCAATTAATTGGTATACTTGCATATTTCTCGGTTCGGAAAATGTGCGGGTGATTTTAATTCACTACACTTTGTCTCTTTTGGTGTAAGTCTTCATAAGTTAACTTAACAAAGTCACATCTCAAATGTCAATAGACTTGCTAGTTACTTTAGGGTTCTAGTTAAAGTACTTCTTAGTTAAGGGACCCTTGTTGTCAAAGTTTTTAAGATTCTAATACTTTTGAACACTAGTTTGTTTGTTATTAAAGTCCAAGGACTAAAAGTGACAAAAATTCAAAGTTTTTAAAATTACTTAAACATACAAACCGTACCACTTAAACCCTACATATTTCAAAACCACCAAAACCCTCTTCTAAAACCCACGGTTCATAATCAATCGAGCAAACCAAGACTTTGATCTTTTAATTGTAAGTTCCTATGGATTCACTAGGGTATTTCAAACATAGGATCTTGGTAAATTGATTTTTCAATGGTTAGATCTCTTGTATTCGTGATATCGAGAACTAGGGTTAGGATTTCGAAAATGCGAGTAACCTGTTGTGATGGTTAATTCTTGATGGGGTTTAGTCACTTTACTTGTTTCTAATACTTTATCATCAGTTTTTATCTCATTCTATCATGTTTGCTTGGTTCTCGATTTCAAAAAGAATGGGTCGAAGTGGATATTTTGCTTCTGTGATTATTTGGTTGATGTTAGTGGTGGGATTTGCTTATTTGGTCTCTAATGTGCATAATCAATCTTGCTTGGATTATTCTCACAGTTTATTCATGGTTCTCGATGAAACATGTATGCTTTGTTCGGAATATCATCGAGATACACTTGTATCTTGTATTAGAATATCTGTGACTGGCCAATCTCTGTGGTAACATGATTTGTAATGCATACAAAGGTGTAATCTCATGCGAATTCGATTAATTCTTGTATAAGAATGTTTTCGAAAATCTGTGTAATATCGAAATCTTTCTAAAATTATCGAGAAACTCAAGTTCTCGATAAAAATGGTTTCTCGATATAATAAAGTTTCTCGATATTCTGAGGAAATTTTTGAGAAATCATTTTCTCGATAAATTTTTTCATTTATCGAAATCTTTCTGGGAACTCCATTTTTTTCGAAATCTTCAGTTTCTCGAAATATTGATATAGGAAAGATCTCGATAAAGTTTCTCGATAAATATCAATGTTTCTCGATATGACACTTTCTCGATAATGTTTCATTTATTGAAATCATTCAATTTATTAAACTTTCTCGATAACACCAGGTTCTCGATAAGATTGATAATAGAATTTTTTCCGATAATATCAAGTTTTTTCGAAAAATAAGAAATCTCGATAAAAGGTCCATGATGCATTTTTTTCGAAATATTGTTTGGTATTATATCAATGTTACCTTGGTGTGATTCATTAAGTGTTGTGTAATGTGATGTAATGTGAATTGTGCTTGTCATGTTGTACTTATTTGCCATTTTGCATTATGTGACTCATTCTTAAATGACGCATTTGTGCTTAATTGTTTCAAGTAGATATCTACATCCAATATCTAAACTGTGCTAACTCCTAACACATTTAGATGTTTGATTTATGGTGATATTTTTCAGAAAAACATGGCTGAACACACTGAGAACGTCGCAGAACAACCTCTTCCATTACTCACCTTGGATGACATCACTCCCGAGAACTACAATGTCACAATTGGCAACAACAATCCCAGAGTCGATTTCAACAAGTTGAATATCACAGAGAAATCATGCAAGATTGTGAAAGATATCCTACTGGCACATCCATGCAAACCACTTCTCACCTGCTCTACTTCAGTTCCACTGTTCTATCTTCATCAGTTCTGGCTTACTGCTCAGACCAACTTGGATAATGAGTCTTTCACTGTTACCTTAGATGACCAAGATTACTCTGTAGATCATGACGTTCTTCGAACAGCTCTTCTCATGCCACAAACTGACAACGAATTTGCTCCGATACTACCTGACCTGGAACTTCTTGACTTCTTCATTGAATTAGGATATGAGGTTGATGATGATGAACCTCTAATCAAGCTTTCCAAATTCAATGTCAAGTATATACCTCAGCCTTGGAGAACATTCTGTTTGTTGGTTGTTAGATCTATATCTGGAAGGAAAAGTGGTCATGAACATCCAAGGCTCGAACACCTGCAAACATTCTGGGGAATGGTGACTTTGACACCAATTGACTTTGCAGTTCCTATCATGAATGATATCATCTACAGTATTCAGACCGACCGTGTGAAGACTATGATACCATTCACAAGATTCACCAAGCTTATCGTTGAACATCTCTGCAAAAGTTCTCCAGAATTCATCAAGAGGATGGCTGATCCTAATGAGCCGAAGCACCTCTTCGAGGACGACTTCCCCACCTTATTCATCAAATCAACCACTTCCGCTACCAAGATCAAAGGAATGAGGATTCCCGAATACCTTCTGAATGACAACATTAAGAAAAGGGCGAACTTCAAGTTGTATGATCTGGCTTACAAAGGGGAACTGGAAGAAGCAACAATAAAGACTCGTAGCAAAGGAAGTGTAAAGTCTGGGAGTACCACGAGCACCACTGGATCACCTCATACAAGATCTAAGTCTGCTACAAAGGCAAAACCCAAGACTACTACCACACCTAAACCTACATCCAAACCTAAACCTGCTACCAAACCAAAGAAGAAGGCAACTCCTGAGTACTTTATTCGGGATGAACCTACTCCTCCACCTTCTGACACTGAGTCCGAGTTCGATACTGAATCTGATGAAGAAGAACCAGACTATGAACTGAGATACAGAGCACCTGATGAAGGATTTCCTGCAACAGAGATTGCAGTACAACAAAGTCTGGAAACTTATGAAGAAGAGACAAGGAGAAGAAAAGGAGTCACTATCAATGAGCCGAATGATGATAAAGACGAACCAATCGTTGAACCATTAGTCGATAAACGCAAACTGAAGAGCATAGTTGTCGACACTAGCGCTGAAGAAAAGCAGCTTAGGAAAGAACAGAGGAAAGCAAGTCTTGAAAGCCGACTTCTATCACATCCTCCAACACCACCACCTATCGATCAGTCAGAACATGTAGGGGCTACAAGCAGTATGGTTCCTCCAACAACGTCAGAATCAGCTCCTCAACCTGATGACAACGTTAAGGATACAGACAAGACTGAAGATGTCCACATGACTGAGACTGCTACTTTAGAGGAGAATGTTGGCGGTCAAGAGAACTTAGCTACGGATCAGGAACATGAATATCTTATTACTCCAGAGTTTCTTGCACGAGAAGCAGAGGAAGCAGAGGAACGTCATCGAAAGGAAAACGAAGAGAAGAACGCGTTCGACACCAACATGTTTCTTAAGTCATCTTCTCAGCAGACTTCCTCAGCACAACCTCCACCTCCTCAAGACTCTCCGCCAAAGGATCCAACTCCTCCTGCTTCTTCTTCAGACTCTCACAACGAGTCTTCGTCCGAATCATCACCAGAGCACTCATCACCCACACCATCTGAAACCGCATCTAAACAGCATTCGATCAATGAACCAAAACAACAAGTTGATCTTCAGGAGCAAGTGAACAAACTCACCGACATGGTTACCAAACTTACTAAACAAGTTGGGGAATTCCAGGATTCTACGCAGCTGATTGACAAGTTCTTGAAATCTGATTACGAAGGTTTTATCAGAACTGCAACACATGATTTTCTCACTGATAATCTGGTCGAGATGATCACTCCTGAAGTTGCAAACCTTCTCAAACCAATCAATGACAACTTGGATCATAGAATTAGAAGTGTCACGAAGAAAATGTTGTCTACTACACCCTTCACACTTCACACCGCAAAATCTTCTACTGTGGCTCCAACCGTCCAAGAATTGTCCCTCAATGACATGCTTGTCAAAATCTTTGACAACCTTGCCACCAAAACCACACAGACAGCTGAAGAAAAAGGCCTGTATGATGCTATGGTAGCTTATATGTCAAAAGAGTCATGCAAAGATGCTGCTGGATCCCGAAAACGGACAAGAAAAGATGACGATCCTGACCCAAACTCCAAAGGCAAGAAACCGAAGTCTGGAACAGGTCCCTCATCCTCTCTACAACCACAGAAGGACTCCACTCCTCCTGGAACTCAACAACAACCCTCAGCTACTGGTGAAGGTCAAACCGAAGATGAAGAAATGTTCATGGAACAAACTGATGACTTCCAAGATCAACTTGACACCGATTACCGTGCTCCACCTACTCATGATTCTCATGCTGGTCCATCATCACCGTCCAAAGCCAAAGACAAAGATGCTACATCCAAGTCTAAGAAATCCAAGAAGAAAACACGTCATTCATGGCTCGACAATGATGACAATCCTCAGAATGATTGGCTTACAGAAATGGTCCAAGCTCAACCTCCTCTGGAAGAAGAAGAACCTCTTCCTGGTAACACTCTTCAGTTCACCCAGGTCATTATGAAGGATCTTCACATCAACAAACTCACAAAGGCGGAACTTAGGAGAATCAATAAGGATGCACAAGAATTCCTCAAGAAAAGATCTGGAAACAAAGTCGAATACGAATATCACATGCAGAATATAGCTAGTGCAATGTCTGCCGACTTTGACTGGTTAAATCCTGAAGTGAATATCGATCTAAGTTCCAAGAATCATGAAAAACCTTACTTCACCGACTGGACCAAACCATTACCGTTGAAAGGATTTCCTGACAAACCGAAGATACCTTACAGCTTCTTCTTCAACAAAGATCTTCGTAACATCCAGCTCACTCAAGAGATATCCAAGAAGAATTATGCTTCCTCACTCACAATCTCAGTACCAGCCGCTAGATACGAAATTCCAGCCATTGAAGAAACCACCCGTATTTTCAGCAACTCCATCGTTGCTTACGACAGAGATGCTCTACACGGAATTCAACATTGGCCTGATCGTCGTCGTCTCGGTTATACAAGCAGATTAGGAGAGACATCATTGGAAAATGTGAAGCAGAAATCAAAGATCATCGCTATCTTGGAGATTCAGCAGTCGAAACGGTTTAACTACTTATTCATGCGTGAAATTGTTGTTAAACGACAAGATGAAAAGAAGTACAAGTTCTCCGAAGCAGACTTTCCCAACCTTTATCTCAATGACATAGAAGATATGTATCTTGAAAAGGTTCAGAGTAGAATGCGCAGATTCGATAGAGACGTTCAGTACAACTTCATGGCATCGCTACTTCTTTACATCCGACGACTGATTGTTCAAGAAAGAGTGGAAGATCTTCAGCTTGGAGTGGAGAGTTACCAACAAAAGATCAATTTGACAAAGCCACAATTCTACTTTGATGGTCTCTATGACACACCACAGTTTACTCTCATCCAAGAACCATTTGGCTTCACCTACATCAACAGCAAAAAGCTACAAAGCTTCATGAGGTTCGATGAGGTACATAAATTCTGTGATGTTACACTCAAGTTTGTTCGTGATGGGCTTGTCAAAAGGTTGAATGATGATCGACGTAAGATAGCTAAGGGGGAACAACCTAGATGGAAATCCAGCTCCAGAAGACAAGTTCGTAACTTTGTCTTAAAGATTGAAGAACGGTTATTTCGACGGGAACAGATCAGACGACTGGAAAGCTACATCGGTGCCAGACCATCGTTTCCTGTCAGAAACTTCGAAAGACCAGAACCTCAGTTCACTAACTTCAATGCTCCACTTCCAGACGAAGAATAACTTGGTACATTTGGTCATATTTTTTCAATATCAATTGTTTCATTGATTGAATCATTTTTTCCATTATGGTTTGTGCACACATAACAGTGTACAACCCGTGCTTGTAATTAAAGGACCCTGAGGTACGCTTCAGTGCCTCAATCCTAAACATAAGGAGCGAAGGCTTCTTACTTTTGAGTAGAATTAATCAAACATTTATGATTTTTTCATAATTCTGCTCAAAAGGACAAGTATTTCACCTCAATAAGACCTAATCACTTGTTGAGGGGGAGCACTTGTCAAAACAAAATACTTTGCTCAAAATCAAAAGTTCTTGATGTATCTCCCCATAAACTCAAAAGGCATATTTTAATCTAAAAAAAAAAAAAAAAAAAAAAAAAAAAAAAAAAAAAGAAAAAAAAAATTTGTCAAAAACACCATCTTATATGCTATTTTTGAGGGGGAGAAAATGTAAAGGTGATTAAAACATACGAAGTCAAAGCTTTAAGTTGTATCATGTGCGAGCTAGACTCAGTATTAACCCAGGAATTGACGAGATAATACAAGTTAGTAACATCGAAAGGACTTATCCTCGACGGGTAATAACATCAAGTTAGTTACTAGAGCTAGTTGTCACCTAAAAGCTGACAATGCATCTCTTTAACTAACCACGTAAGCGTGTCTCGAAAAGGACATGTCTTAGTAGAAAAGTACCGTCTCGAGAAACTTTCTGTGAACTTGATCAGGCCGGGTAATAATTTCAAGCTAGTCTAACTAGTGATGTAAGCGTGTCTCGAATCGGTCGTGTTCACGGAAAGTGGATCAATTCAAAAGTGATTGCTCCTCCCGCATGTGCAAATTTATTTAAACACTTATGAGCACATGTGCAGGGGGAGCCCTTCAAAAGTGTACGCAAAACTCTCAAAGTGTTAACCAAAATATTTGATTATCATAAACACTTTGAGAGATTTTTCAATCAAAGGTTTCTTGGCTACTGTCGGAGTTATAAGGTGATTAAGATAGGAATATCCGTCCTATGATCCGCCAGAGCCGGAGGGATCTACCCAAGGACATCTCCCATAGTTAGAATTAGAAGTCCTTAGGTATGATACAGAAAAAGGAGAAATGAACGAAAGGGAAAGAAGGAGTTGAAGAATTAAAAAGAAAAGTAAAGTAAAGGGTGAAAAGAAATAGCCCTCCATATGTTCAACCTTAGGGCAGACACCGGGTTCAATACGTATGCTACTGGTTGTTGCAAAAGACAACACCGGTATTGAAGACAAAGTCGTCATGGACCCAGTGACGCAATGCACTAAACCTTCTTAACCACTCAAGTTCTCTTAAAAGGACTTGTTTCATTCTCACAGGGGAACCCGCGTAACCTATCGACCTATCTCTTAGAGACGGTTGATATTGAAGAAGGACATCCCCAGTCTCCGCATAGGAAACCTAGGTGTGCACTTATAGAGTCTAGAGCCTTGAGATACATCAAAGATCTCTTAGGAACACTTAGTATTTCTGCAACTGGTGTTCTACATCAATGGGCATCAGTTGTAAATTATCGAGTCCTTCGCAGATCTCAGCAATCTGCCAAGAACGTTTATGAGAGGATTACTTATGTATTTCTCAATGATTGAACGGAAATCCTGCCAGGGTCAACATTAAACAGCCCTGACAGCAGGTCACTTCGGTAACCCCACAAGGGTTACGCTTAGTGTTTGCGGTGGTTCCATTACGGTCTACAGTCGTGGAGTGATCCCCAGCAACTCACCCAGTCATTGAGCTACCTAGTAGGTCTCGTAAGCTCCTTCGGGAGTATCTGATATGGGAACGGCCTGGATAAGGATTAGAAGGAGTCTTCACAATATGCTGTTGATGAGCTCTAATTCCTTATCCGTAAGTACCGGTGATTTATTGCTAACTGTCTACTCGCAGGTACCTCACTTCCATGATGACGGATTCCACATGCTCATACATGCATCTTGAAGTCATCAAAAGCTCCCTCAAAGATCAAAGCAACACAAAGTTCAAAGAAAGATTCTACGCCAAAAGGAAGAATCTACAAAGTATAAAGACTAAAGATCTTATGTGAAAGAAAGGGACTACGTGCATGTATAAGTTAGAACTCAAAGATGTATGAGCATGTTGGAATGGCGGACAACCACCACAGACGCAGGAGTGACGAACGGCAGATTACTTCATAACATAATCACAACAACATCATCAAAGAACAAAGTCAAAGAGCAAAGTACATCCATCATTATTCTAATCATTTCTGAAGACGTCTAAAGCTATGAAAGTCAAAGATTAAGACGAAGACGTCAAGCAACCATGATGACCGACCCTTAGGGGGAGATTGTTGGAACCATAGTTTTACTATTTTATCAAGTCTCGGTCATTTGTAATAATGCTAGGTTGCTTAGTTATTATTTACTTTCATTTACATTTTGTATTAAGTTTACTAGGCTTAAGTATGTAGTCCATGGGCCTCAAAGCCCATACGATTTGTAAGGAGGGAAGGAGTAGGAATGTTGCCCTAGCTCCTTTCCTATAAATACTAGTCTTAGGCCTCTTGTAAACTTGGTTGGTTATTTGAAAACATTAAGGAAACTCTTGCATTTCATTTTCTCAAATTTCTCATAATCATCCCACTCTCATTCTCATCTCATTTCTTACATAATCATACTTGTGTTTACAAAATGGTGACCTAACAGGTTTTGAACCTAGAATTCCATCCTTTTGAAGTAGCGCCTTTTTCCTAGCCTTTTCTAGATCATAGTTCTTGTACATGTCATATTTGCCATAACACTCTTTACTTTTAATGCTCGTTTTAGACACTGTTTTCGAACTAATCCTAGATGAGCCAGGTATAATCACGTGTTGAGATTTAGCAGACACAGATGCATTTTCCTTAGGCCAAGAATGTGGAGTGACTGGTTTTGTCAAATTGTTATTCTCAACAACTTGGGAGGAAAACCGAGATTTTGAAAATTTAAGTCTTTCAGATTTAAATGCAGTTGGTTGTCTAACCACTGATTGTTTTCTGATTGTTTGAGAAGGCGGTTTCCCCAAGATTGATGGTTTTGCAAACTTAGTATCCACACTCTGGCCAGTCAGTCTTCTTATTTTGTTTTGCAATGCAGCATGTGCAAACACCTTTGCTTGAATTTGACCTTTTAAAGGCTCATTTTCTTTAACTAATGTATCCACACGTTTACTTTGTTCATTCAAAGATTGACCATTGTTGCCCGAATTTAGAGATTCGTTTTGCAATTTGAGTTCCAGTGAGATGCAATATGCCTCCAGTTTTGAAAAATCTTTATGAAACTGGGCAATGGTCTTTTTGAGAAGAATGTTTTCAGACTCAAGAGTTTGGTTTGATGTTTCAGTCTTTAGATTATCAGGTAAGGACTCAGACTAAGAATATTTGTCAGGACATTGAACAACATTCTGGTCAACCTCTCCTTCATTACTGAAGTTAGGTTGCTCAGATTGTTGTATCTCATTTGCAAGCATAATATGATCAATAGTAGATTGTACCTCAACCATCTGTTCTTTGGCAAAGTTGGGCTCTGAGTCATAAGTGGGTTTGATATTAGCAGAATCAACATCTGTGTCATTCCCCAATCTCCTGCTGTCATCTTGCTCTTCCAAATTTTTATCCTGATAGCCTGTATAACCGATATCTGCAGTATTCCCAACAGTCCTTTCAGCATTCCTTCCTTGTCTATCAACCTTTTCACCTTGCACAACAACTTGATTCCTTATGTTAGAAGAAGAATGAAGATGGTTGTTTGTTTTGTTGGATAATTTGCTGAAGGTACGAGCAATAATTGCTAGTCCTTGATTTAGAATTTTGAAATCCTCATCGTCATCTTCATTGGAATTTGAATAGTACACTGCATCACTGTTGTCATATGGAACAAGTTGAGTTGAAGTCTGCTGCGGAGATGAATCATATTGGATCAAGAGGTTTGAAGTAGCAGGTTGTGGATAACTGAAGTAATTCTGTTCATGAACATAATCATGATTTGACATTAACATCACATCTGTTGTATTGGCTTCCAAATCTGCTGTATTGGTTTCCAAATCTGCATATTCATCATCAGATGGAATATCTCTCATGACACTTTGCAAAACAGCATTGAGATTACCCCCTTCAACTTCCATTTGACTAAGTGTGGCATTGTATTCAACATTATCGTCAAAGAGTGGAGTTGAATCATAATCTAGATCTTCATCATCTGCAATATTTTCCGTATATGCCAAGAATGCCATGCTCGGTTCGATAAGATCTTCTTCATCATCAGTATCTTTCATTGTGTTAAAGCATTCAGAAGTTGAAGTCATAGCGCCATTGCCTTTCTTAGTAGATACTTGACTAAGCTTCACTAGATTTTGCAGAAGAGATTGCACATTATTATGTAATGTAGCAGGATGGTACTGAGGAATGAAGAAAGGCTCAGGTGCATTCGGAGGATTGAAGAAGAGACCATTTGGAGTGTAGATTAGTGATCCATGGTCAACATCTGGAGATGGTGGAGCAGGGAGAATGGTCTTCAGTGGATTCATGCTTAAACAAGATTCAAGAATTTGCTTCATTCTGATGTGATGAAGTTCTTCGGTACGATGCAAAGCTTCAAGATATTTCCACATTTCATAAGCACTGGCTTGAAAGTCCATATTCATGTAAATTGAGTTGGGAAGGGCGAGTGTCATGAACCATGCAGCTTGTCGATCAGCATCGTACTAAGCAAGTTCTGTAGCATTCAAATCTTCATCCGTTTGTAGTCTAATAATCCCTGTTGAGTCAGCAAGAGATATCATTTTGTATGGACCATCTTGAATGGATTTAAGCATGAGATCTGCAGTAGGACGATCTGTGAGCCACTGTAGAAATCTCCGTTTCCAAACAGTATATGTTCCTGGTAGCAACATTGGAGGCCTTGATTCATTGCCAAAGAGCAGAACATGATCAATGAGGGAGCTGTGACTTTGTTGTTGATGATACTGTTGCTGATGAGAATATTGGTGAGGAAGGTAGTTAGAAGAAGATGATTGACACATTGTAGATGACATTTCTCTCCCCCTTGATTGTTGCGACGTAATCGAAATAATCAAACAAAAATGTCACACACAAGGTCGAAATAGTGATTTCTGGTTTTCCCTCCAAAATAAATTTGAAAAAAATTTCACTCCCAAAATTTGAAAATCACTTTGAAATGCAATTTTAAGGTTGCAAGAAAAATTTGAGTTTCAAAAATTTTTTTCCGCCAAATTTCACCGAAAAAATTCGAATTTTGGCCTAAAAATTTGAATTTTGGGCCAAAATTTTCAACGTTATACCAAAATTTAAATTTCGCGTAAAAATTGAACGTTTAGTCTCCTGTAAAAAATATATTTTTTTTTTTTTGAAATGAAAGATAAGAAGGATAAACTTAGTTAAGATTGGAAGATAAGTGATTATGTTAAACTTGGATCTTTTAAGGATAAATAAAGGTTTAAATTTTAATTTGATTTGAAAACTAGAAAAATTTGGTGATACAGTCAAACTCGGTGAGACCTTAGAAACAGTCCAAACTCGGTATTCTTAAGTATTATGAAACTCGGTATGTCATAAGAATTTCAAACTCGGAATGTTTGTAGAAAAGCATTCAAACTCGGTATGTTTTGATGATGTTTCAAACTCGGTATGTTCTGAGATAATTGCAAACTCGGTATGTTCAGAGATGTTGTCAAACTCGGTATGTTTTGCTTAATATTTCAAACTCGGTAAGTTCTGAGAATAAGTCAAACTCAATAAGTAGCGATAACTGTCAAACTCGATAAGTATTCTGTCTAACTCGGTAATGGACACACTGTCTAACTCGGTAGTTTTTAAGAAATTGTCTAACTCGGTATGTTAGGAAAATAGTCAAACTCGGTAAGCCAGAATAAGTCTCAAACTCGGTAAGTAAGGATAGAACTCAAACTCGGTATGTAATGATCAAGGTCAAACTCGGTATATTGATAAAATTTGAGCAGAGTTTCCCCTAGTAAGTTACCACAAAGAACCTTACTCGATGAACGATACGGTAAAAGGCTAACTCGCCAAACTTGACTCCAAACTCGGTATGTCTTAAATCTCCTAACTCGATAGGATTTGATACCCTAACTCGGTAAGATTTTATATCCTAACTCGCAAGCTTTTAACCCAAACTCGGTAACTACCTAACTCGACAAAATATCCAAACTCGCTATGAAGGCAATGATGAACAGTAACGAGATCTTAAAAAACTCAGTTTTAATCCTAGTTTTTCTACCAAATTAAACCTAAATCAACCTATATTATCCCTTGGTGAATGATACCACTTGTTAGGTCACCATTTTACAACATAATCACTTCGAGATCTAGAGAGAGAAAGTAAGTAGAGAGAGAGAGTGGAAGGAACACCTAATATGATAATAAGAGACTAATGATATTACTAGTGAACCAACCACCTCAAATGAGGGGTTACAATACTATTTATAGGTGAGGACTAGGGCTTCACCATACTTAGAGAATATTACATATTAAGCCCCTATACCTTTACCAAACCTATAAACTTAGCATAAACATTTATAAAACATAAGATAAATGTAATATAAAGCAACCTAGTGTAAAACTTAATGACCGACACTTGAAATAATAAAGTCTATTCCCAACATTAAGATCTTTTCGTGCAAAAATTAAGCTTACAAATCTTGTTGTATAATGATTTTACATATGTGTCTTGAATTAGATCCCTTGGTTTTTATTGTTAAGATCATATTTGCATAATTAGGGTTACGTACATATGTCGAATATAAATCACTATTGAGTTTGCGATGTAGAGTGTTTTAAATCAATTCTTGTGGTTAGATGACTAAGATAAGATGTTTAGATCAAGTTTTGAAAAGAAAATGGGAATTTAAACGGGTTGATTTGGTGTAAAAATGGTTGATCTTGGGAAGAAGATGAACAGTTAGGGCTGCGTTGGAGTACGAGACTTTAGGATAGAGCCAAAAATGTGCATTTAATACTAATTTAAATTCTACGAGACTTTTGACTGCGATGAGAAGTAAACTCTCACATTGTAGTTGATTTCTCTACGATGCAAGGCTTTCTAAAATCCATTACAGAACTATTTTGCGAAAGTTTCTCTTCGAGACTTTATGCGATAGTCTTTTCCATCACAAAATTTTGCCTGCGATGCTCGTATCATTTTCTCTGTGATCATTGACTATGTTTGACCATGAATGCGATACCAAATGCGCGATGCTAGCCATTGCAAAACATTTGTCACCCACCTTTTTCAAACGTTACTCTACCCAAATTTTTTATAATCTTTGCAAAATTTTTATAAGTTTTATACTTATATAAAATTTAACAAATATTTTAACAAATTCATCTTCAAACATATATCTCAAATAAAAAGTCATGACTTGTTCAAAATTCAATTTTTATAATTTTTTTTCAATAACATAAACATTGAACAAATGAACAAATTTTTTCAAAGATCAAAAGTGTTTTTTCCTTCTTTGAAAGCAACTCAAAAAGAAAAATATTTTCTCTACAAGTAGATTTTTAAGATTTTGAAACACAAAATTGCATACATATAGTTTAACAAGTATAATTAGACTAGGATTGTATCACTATATTGCCATTAAATAGTCGTGATGCATATGTTTAATTAGAACATGTAGACTAATCTATGATTGCAATGTGATGAACACTATATGATTTTATGCTTGGAATTGATGGATAATTTTTAAACATGTTCTTGGTTGCCAATGCTATGAATTTTCAAGTTTCAAAACTATTCATGCAACCTTGTAACAAATTTTTTACTCTAAATTGCTTTTACAAATGGTTTTGAGACGACTTATAACTATCATAACTGAGAATATCTCATCTTCAAGGTGGTTATTAGGGTTAGTTATCAATTAAAAACTGATAATGTATCCCTTTAGCAACGCAATGTAATAGAGTATTCAAAGTTTGACAAGTATACAGAACTCTCACTCTTATGCTACAAAAGCTCTTTTGAGAAAAAATTACTTAGGATATAACTTAAAATTTCTCATTTTCAAGATAGTTGTAGAAACTAGAAGGGGGAGGTTGAATAGTTTTGTGGAAAACTAGAAGGGGGGGTTGAATAGTTTTACGTCTTTTTAATTTTATTATGAAAACTTAGTTTAGTTTTAAAACCTTGTTTGCTTTTAAAACTTTGATTCAATCTTATGTGAACTCAAATCTTGAACAATATGAACAACTATATCTAAGTATGAACAATAATAATATAAGCTAAGTATGTGAAATCAACACATGCACAATTATAAACAATTATAGCTATATACGAGAGATAAGTAAGTAATCGTTTATTTTATAATCCTTAGTTATATTTTGTATGAAAACTTTACTTGATCGAAATGATCAATTATATGTATGTTACCTTTTTAGTTTGATTGTAAAAACTTTGTTTTGTGAATGAAACTTTCGTTTGATCTTTAAGTAAAATCAATACTAGCACTATATGAGCAAATATATATATATACGTCTACGTCTACAAAAGTAATAACGATATAAACAAGATAATAAGTAAGATATGGAAAGATCTAACCGCGAGACAAAGGACTTATAGTGGTTCGGCTACAAGGACACCTTCCTTGCCCTACTCCACTCCTCGAGTCACCTACTCGAGAGTTTTCTTCACTATGTCAACAAGCTCCCTTATGGCGGAGAAAACCTTACACACCAATTTACACACCACTTTACACACCACAACTTCTTCACAACTTAAGTCACAACTTCTACACAACTTCTTCAAGCTAATCTACTTCACAACTAACTACTCCACTCCTATCTTTTTCACACCAATTCACTTCACAACTAACTACTCCACACCTAGCTTCTTCACTACAATCTAATTCCTAACTTTTTTTCTTCACACCAAGCAACTAACTAATCACACAATCTATATATCTAGCACAACTATCTACAATCAAATATACACAACAATCTTCACAAAGAATGATGTAAATAATCTTGATGATGTACCAACAACTTGTATGTGGAGGTCACAACAAGTTGTAATACTTCCTGTCTTGGGGGATAGAAGTATTCTTCTCTTGCACTTGAGAGGATGATGTTTGAATCACTTTGAAACAAAGAATTATGTACTTATGATCAAAGGATTAAGAGAAAGGAAATGTGGATCTAGAACAGAAAGTTTTGGAGTGCAAAAGGTGAGAAAAATCTGTGGAATGAACCAGTATTTATAGGGGAGAAAATACTATTTGGGAGCGTGGCCGGTCCCCTTAATAGTCTGGCCGGTCCCCTTAATTTACTAGCCGGTCCCCTTAATAATTAAGGGGGCCGCCTAACAAAAAAAATATTTTCTTCAGAATTTTTGTCTTTTTGTGGGGAAGGTTTTTCCTGAAGAGTATAGCCGTTTTTTGGGTAAAAATTTGAATTCAAAATATTTATTTTGAATAAAACATTTCTTTATAAATACAAAAACATTTTGTATAACTTTAAAAATGTTTGTCCCACTTTATAAAAATGTAAGGTTTGTAAATATACAAATTCCTTTGATCATAAAATGCATTAAACACTTTGTTTATTCATACCTTAAGTGATTTGGATGTAAAGTGAATATTTATCACTAAATACTTGTTTACGTCATAATTTTTAGCTCAATGGGTTTACGTTTTGTGATTATCAAAACATAGAGATATCGATAAATGTTAATAATGTTTTTAGACATTATTTATATCAACAATCTCCCCCTTTTTGATGATTACAAAACCTAAACTCATTAAGTCTAAAAATTAATTTTAGACAAGTACTTAGTGAGTTTATATTCACTTCTCCCCCTTTTTGTAGAATCAAAAAGGTTATGCCGTCTAGCTTCATAAATGAAGTTAGACAGTATGAAAGCTCCCCCTTGATGTGTGCTCCCCCTCGTTCGAGTGCACCAAGGAAACGAGATATGGAATTCTCGCAAGAAAAATATTAGAAGCACAAGCATATATAGAAGAATATGCAATATACAAATAACAAGCATAGCAAAAGAATATTAAGGATACATAACAATTAATTCAAAGTGATTATGTTAAAGATCCTAATTTTCCAAAGAGAGCCATCGGACTTGCTTGTAAAAAAAGGTTGGTTGATTCGTATTTGAAAATGAAAATCATAAGCATATAGTATGCTTAGATAGTTGATGATGGAGTGTTTGGAATGAAGATGGTTGAATTAGGGTAAGGTTGTTGGATTAATGGAGGTATATGTTTGGGTCATGAATGTTGGAGATTTTGGTGGTGGAGAGTTTGTAGCGGAAGAGGTTGATTAAGGTTTTGGATGTTGTTCAAGTGAGGGTATTGGATGTGATCTAGTGAGAAGACATTCAATCCAAGTGAAGTGTTCATTGAATGCAATGGTATTTAGGAGAAAGATGCAACAAGGTCAATTGTTGACATGCTTCTCAAGTTGATTTATGTTGTTTGGTGATGAGGGTGATCTAGATGAAGGTGGATCCAAATTGCATTGAGCAAGATGTAAGGCTAAAAGAGCACTAAGCTCATGGGATTCTTTTAGCGCCTCAACGAACATTAAGTGTTCGGAGGAAGGTGATGGTGGTGGAGTATGATAGTTGTCTTGGGTGAGGGTTTGAACATGCAACATAGGAAAGGCATGTGAAGTTGTAGGATGTGGTGGTGATACTCTTGGTGGTGGAGACATGTTTGAGCTTAGGTAATCATGAAAACATGATATGGGTGGAAGAGATTCTTCATGAGTGGATGGTGTTTTTGTTGAATGAGCAACATGTAAAGTGTTGGTAATGAGGTTGGGATTATTGTTTTGGGATTGTGCATGCTCATCATAAGAAGGATCATTAGTGGATGCACGAATGGATGATTTGTTGTTAAATGGATCATTTGTGTGAGAGTGAGGTTTAGGTGTTGGTTGATTATGAACAACATCGCTTGAGTTGTGAAAAGATTATGAGGTTTGAGTGTAATGTAGAAGGATATGGGTGAGTAAAGGTTTTTGATATGTAATGTTGGTGAGAAGGAGAGTGAGGTGTTAGGTATGTAATGTTGAAGACATAGGAGGAATTTGGTGTTGGATGTTTGACAACATCATTTGGTTTGACGGGCTTTTAATGGAAGTTAGGCTTTCTTCTCCGAACGGGTTATTTGGTAGTTTTGGTTTAATGGGAGAGGTCATGAAGAGATGAGTATAGATTGAGAGGAATGAGAGTGTTTATAATGTAGGATTGGTGGGATTAAGGATGTATAAATTTTGATAGAAGGTTTAGGATAAAATAGGTTTATGAATTTGGCTAAAAAGTAGAAAAAGGAAACAACACCTTCGACCATCAGATGGCCGGTCCCCTTAATTGGAGGCCGGTCCCCTTAATAATTAAGGGGGCCGCCTTATGATTTAAGGGGGCCGCCCATCTGGTGATTCCCAGATTGCCAGAAAAGGGTTTTTGGTAGTGAATTTCAGAAAGGTTGTGTTTTTGGTTTCGAACAAGTCCAACTCTTTGAGGCAATTAAGCATATACTAATTATGTAGGCAATTATGTAGCCAAAGCATGTTAATCAAAGAGATTAAGTAAACAAGCAATTTCATCTAGCATGCAAACATACTCATGAAGCAAGTAAAATATAAGTGCTAGGAAATAATAAACAACATCAAGTATTTCATAACTACATAACTAGGAGGATTAATCCTAATGTGTATCAATGTGCAATAAGTGGGTAGTTATGATAGCATGGATTTCTAGACTTGTTACAAACAAAGTCTTAATGAACAAACCATGGTCCTCTTTATTTGATTTAGTTCACTTATAAGTATCATTTATATAAATATAGATGACAAATATGAGATCACCATGCATGATTTTAAAAGAGACGTTTTTAGCATTATTCAACAATGTTTGAAAGTAAGTTTTCACTTAGATGTGAGAGTTATTTGAATAAAATAGATTGGGTTTTTACTTCAAAATGTGTGAATGAATGGTAAAGAATATTTTTCCAATCTTTAGTTTTGATCAAAACAAAATTGTGGATATTGATAGTGAAAACATGTTATTTAAAAGTGTGATAGTTATTTGAAAAACTATTTTCCAAAATGTGAGGTTTTTGCATATTTTTAGAGATATTAGATTTTTGACAACAAATATCATAAATCAAATATGTAAAAAAATGTTTATTAAAGATCTCATGCCCAAGAGGATTGGTTAAGCCCATTATTATCTCATGCTATCATTTCTACATATCCTATGATCCTAAAGGAAATGAAGACGATAATTTATATGTTAGATGCGAGAGTGTTGAATGGGGTATAATCTAACATCTATAGTTCCTTTGTTTTCGCACGCTTATCTAACTTAATGCCATAGTCTACGAGAGCTTGTTTCATCCATAGTTTTCTTACGCGAGGGATCTAATCCTACTTCTATATTAACGATCGATCCACTTAACTCATTTCACTTCATCACCATGAGTTTGCTAATAGTGGATATAGAAGATTTCCATTTTCTATTTCGTTCGGCAATGAACAATTTTATCTTATTCCTAGGAGAGTCAACCAATGATGTTTCTAGGTTATAAGAATATAAGCAATTATGTACTAAGCATTAATCTAACTAATCATTTATCTAAGCATGCAAATTAAAGTGATGAACTTAAAAGAAACGCGTACCTTTTAGTCTTCAATGGAATATCTTCAAGCACTTCAAGTGACCATATTGACTTATAAAAGTCATTTGTAGATGAAATTCCAATTTCTTCCAAGATTGACAACTTAGCCACTTGGTCCCCATTGTCTCATTGATCCAAAGTTGTTTGGTCCAAACATATTTAACATTTGGCTAGGATGCATGTATGGTGGTAATATTTCCCAAGGATTGTAACTTGGTTGATAATTCCACATTTAATTTCTAGTGTTATTGTAATATTGTCTATTTTAATTTCTTCTAGGTTGAGGTGTTTTAGATCTTGGATGATGATTGTTAGGTTTTCTTGGTGGTGGAGTTTTAGATCTTAATTTAGGTTTAGAATGTCACAACTCACCATTTCAGGTCATTTCCCAAACTTTAGAAAAACACTATTCATCAAACACTATTCATCAAAAAACTATTCATCGTTTTACTATTCATCATTTTCGAGGTCAATTTGATATTCTGAGAAATATTTGAGAATTTTACTATTCACTGAACACTATTCATTGCCGGAAAAGTTTTCACTATTCACTTGCATTACTCATTTCATCGTAAATTTAGTTTACGGGTATTAAAATTCGCGTAATCGTATGGGTTTAGGTGCGAATTCATTTCATTATCAGTAAGGACATTGCATACGGATTAGAGACAGTCTGCATATCATCATAACAGCATTTTCATGTTATACCACTCTTAGGATTTTCAAATTTATATATTTGATACATTTAACGTTTTCCTTATAATTATTTATAAATAAACGTTAACACCCGGTTAATAAACACGACGAATATATCTAAATATTCCCACAATGGTCCCGACATATTTTTATATCCATTATTTCATCATAAAAGTTATTACATTCATTTACCCAGTATTTTAGAAATTTATTTTATTTATAACGTAAGTTTATAAATATTACGACGGTTTTCGTGGAAACTAAACAATAATCACCCGAACACTCAGTAATTGTACCCAACATATTTTTTAACATTTTTATAACTTTATTTTATCCAGAATAACTTCGTTAATATTTATTTCTAGCAAACCCGGTACCCGATTATAACTAAACTAACTAATACTTACATTAAACTACACTACATTTCTAAAGTTATCAAAACACTTTTGCCCTCTTTTTCTCCTTGGTATGACCGGCCACATGCCCCCTCCCTTGACCTCATATGCATTTTTAACCTTATGACTTAATTACCTATTATCTTAATAATAAACCTAAGTAAATATCTAAGAAACTTGTCATCTACACTTCATAATTTCAATAAGCAAAAACCAACTCATCTTCTTCCTCTCTACCTCTAAAACCACGACCCAAATTCATACCAAGACCAAAAGCCATTATTTTTCAAAGATCAAAGCTACAAAGTTGTTCATTTTACCTTTCTTATTAAGAGTTTTGCAATACAAACTCAAGAAACACAAGATTTCTCATCATCTAATCACCTATTATTTCAAAGTGAGTTATTAAATTTATTTTCATGATTTCATCCAATTAATACTTGTATCTTATGGTTTTCATGCTTAATTTCATGTACAAGTTAGCTATATCACATTATTTTTGTTAACTTTTTGAACATACAAACCCTAGATTTTGATTTAGGTGTTCCTTTGTTAAATTAACATGATTAGTAGTGATTAGGAACCCATGGCACCCTAAGAAGGTGTATGGTAGGATTAGTATAGCTTTGTGGTGTTTGCAAGAGATTTGGTTGAAGTAGAAACTAGTTTTGAACATGAAAAATGGATTTGTAACAAGTATATAAACATTATGTCCCATTTTTGTAAATCCAGGAAAATAAGTAAACATAAAGGAAACTTTGGCAAAATTTTTAGAAAATACTTTCAAAAACGAATCCGTAGGCGAAAGAACGGATTAAAAAGAGTTTATAATGAAGAAGTTATGATTTTTGCAAGTTTATTGATGAAAAGTATATTTTCTGAAAATACATGCTGTTGGACGTTTTTCGTCGGACAAAAAGAGACTTTAGACGTAACCCGGAGGAGCCAAGCTTTCCAAGATATATTACTACATACTAAGACGTAACCGTGGATATAAAGAACAAGTAAAACGGACTTATAACGACAAAGATATTCACGTTTCAATATCGGCAAAACTTGTATTATTTTGACAGCTTTTGAAAATAATAACACTAAAACTACGTTGTAACTCTAGATTTCTAGAAATAATACCAAGTACCCAAATTCATAACTAATGAAGTATTAGTGAATACAAGTATATTTTCATTACTACAAGGCGTTATTTCAAGGATTTCAAACCGAGGATTTCAACACTAACATTGATACATACGATATATATATATATATATATATATATATATATATATATATATAAATACATTTCAACTAGTTTTATTTTTCTAGTTGCCTTATTTTCCTAAGTCTTGGAAAATGTATATTTTTTATAACAACAAGTATTTTTCCAAAGAGTATAGTGGTATAGGAAACATGTGCATGGACATTCATAACATCATTTTGTGATCTAAAGAAGATCGTTCATCATTCATATTAGGTTGCGGCAGCTAATCGTTCATTGTTGTTCATTACACTTCATCATACAGTATCATCAGTTTAAGGTGAGTTTTCATAGCCCCGTTTTCAATACAATATTTTGATTTCAAATCCCACGGGGGAATACATTGCATCAACCATTTTAGTACGAGCCCAAGTACCAAAACATATGTACATTGCTTAAGTTGCCTTACCAACCTGTTAAAGTCCCCTATTTATTATCATGGACCGTTAATTTGCCTATTAAGCGAGAGTGAGTGGATAGATTTATCGAGGGTGACGCCTCCATCCGTGGTAGATATTACCAATAGTAAGCGGATGCATTTCATGTCTGATATTTTGGGAGTGTTCTGGTAAAACATTCAGGAGGGGCATATAATTTCAACAGTCTAGCTTCGGGGTCATGAGCTTAAGGTCTATTGTACTATTTTACTTGACTTTTATCTTGCACTTATACTTGTGGTGGCCGTACAACATTGCATTTTATAAACCTATGGAATTCACCAACATTCGTGTTGACGTTTTAGCAATGTATTTCAGGTTATTAAGGTAGCTCATGTGACATGCATTTGGACCTTTATGGAGTCGCGGAGTCGACGCGTCTCACCATTATTTCATGCACTTATGTAAACGTTTGATCTAGTAGGACTTGTTTTCATTAACATGCCACACCTTTTGGGGACCTCATATTGTAAACTCTGGATTATTTCAATGATCAAACAAAGTATTTTCCAAACGACACTTTAGGTTGTTCAATGTAACTGTAACTGTGATGCTATGACAGACACCCCCAGGTATTCCATTCCGCTGCAAGTCAGGTAAATTGGGGGTGTGACATAGAGGATCCTACTTCGGTCTTAAAGGATGGTTTATAAAAAGTCTTTACTTTTTCATCATTTGCAATGGGTATTTTTCTATCTTTTGTGAGTATATACTTAGGATTTGATTCTAATGATTTTTGTTTACTAGATTCACATTCAAACTTTATACTTTTATTTTCACTAGTTGAAACATTAGTTGAAGTTAATCCTAGACCGGTTTTATCTCCCGAAGTTTCTTGAACACTTATTATTTTCTTAAGTGGGTTGCTACAATTTTTAAACTTGTCAAGTTTGAAAATTTCATTTTTAAGTTTTTCGTTTTCATTTTTAACCTCTAAGCATGTTTTACATTTTATAAAAACTTCTTTTCCTTTTTCCAAATGTTGTAGTTTAATTTTTAATTCGAGTACTTCATTTTCTAATGGATTATTAATATGTTTTAGTGACTTATTTTTAGCTATAACCTTTTGACCTAAATTGCATAACCTATTATATTCACTATCTAGGTCTTTTTCGTCTAATGATAAATTTTTGTCACTAAAGTATTCGGTTTCAGAACATACCTCGCTTGATGTCTTAGCCATAAGACACTTTTCTTCATTTGTGGTTTCTTTCTTGTCCGTCGCTATCACTCCAAGCACCTCCGATAAACGCCTTTTGATTTTGATCTCTTGACATCATTGGACACTTTCCGATGAGATGATTTGGATTGCCACATTTAAAACACTTCCTTTCATTATATGGTTGCCTAACATATCTTCCTCGTCTTTTGAAGTATTTCTTGAAGTCTCGTACGGCCATAACATACTCTTCATCGTCACTTTTGGAGGTTGAGCATTCTTCGTCACTAGAGTCCTTTTTAGCTCTCAACGCAATTGATTTGCTTTGCTCCCTTTTTCCTTTGACCATCTCGGAGTCTTTCTTTATTATTGCTTCGTAGACTTTCAGGTTGCCGATCAACTCATCAAGTTGAAGAGTTGACAAGTTCTTCGATTCTTCAATCGCCGTAACTTTAGCTCGCCATTTTGGATGAAGAGCCCTAAGAAATTTCCTAACAAAATTCTTACTAGAAAAATTCTCATCAAGTGCTTTTAAACTTGTGATGATAGTGTTAAACCTAGCAAAAGCATTATCGATTGATTCCTCCTCCGGAATCGTAAATTGTTCATATTGTTGAACAAGAAGATCTATTTTGTTATCTTTAACTTGACTATTACCTTGGTGAGTGATTAGTAAAGAATCCCAAATTTCTTTTGCGGTTTTACACATAAAAATTCTTTCATATTCTTTGCGTGGTAACGCATTATAAATAACCATTTTAGCCTCATTATTTTTTGATAGTTTCTTTTTCAAATCATCATTTTGTTTTTCAAAAGATACAATTTCTTCCTTTTTAGTTTCAAAATTATATTGAATAGGAGGAAAATCACCAAGGGTAATAACATGCCAAAGATCAAGATCTTTTGATTTCACATAAGTTTCGAATCTATTTTACCAATAAAGAAAACCATCACTTTCAAATAATGGTGGTCTTTGCATAGATTGCCCTTCTAAATATTTTTCAGATTTCATAGATCGTTACAAGTTTTAAAATACAATATATTTTAAAAATCTTGCTAGACGTGGCTCCTGATACCAATTGTGGAAAACTAGAAGGGGGGTTGAATAGTTTTACGTCTTTTTAATTTTATTATGAAAACTTAGTTTAGTTTTAAAACCTTGTTTGCTTTTAAAACTTTGATTTAATCTTACGTGAACTCAAATCTTGAACAATATGAACAACTATATCTAAGTATGAACAATAATAATATAAGCTAAGTATGTGAAATCAACACATGCACAATTATAAACAATTATAGCTATATACGAGAGATAAGTAAGTAATCGTTTATTTTATAATCCTTAGTTATATTTTGTATGAAAACTTTACTTGATCGAAATGATCAATTATATGTATGTTACCATTTTAGTTTGATTGTAAAAACTTTGTTTTGTGAATGAAACTTTCGTTTGATCTTTAAGTAAAATCAATACTAGCACTATATGAGCAAATATATATATATATACGTCTACGTCTACAAAAGTAATAACGATATAAGCAAGATAATAAGTAAGATATGGAAAGATCTAACCGCGAGACAAAGGATTTATAGTGGTTCGGCTACAAGGACACCTTCCTTGCCCTATTCCACTCCTCGAGTCACCTACTCGAGAGTTTTCTTCACTATGTCAACAAGCTCCCTTATGGCAGAGAAAACCTTACACACCAATTTACACACCACAACTTAAGTCACAACTTCTACACAACTTCTTCAAGCTAATCTACTTCACAACTAACTACTCCACTCCTATCTTTTTCACACCAATTCACTTCACAACTAACTACTCCACACCTAGCTTCTTCACTACAATCTAATTCCTAACTTTTCTTCTTCACACCAAGCAACTAACTAATCACACAATCTATATATCTAGCACAACTATCAACAATCAAATATACACAACAATCTTCACAAAGAATGATGTAAATAATCTTGATGATGTACCAACAACTTGTATGTGGAGGTCACAACAAGTTGTAATACTTCTTGTCTTGGGGGATAGAAGTATTCTTCTCTTGCACTTGAGAGGATGATGTTTGAATCACTTTGAAACAAAGAATTATGTACTTATGATCAAAGGATTAAGAGAAAGGAAATGTGGATCTAGAACAGAAAGTTTTGGAGTGCAAAAGGTGAGAAAAATCTGTGGAATGAACCAGTATTTATAGGGGAGAAAATACTGTTTGGGAGCGTGGCCGGTCCCCTTAATTGTCTGGTCGGTCCCCTTAATTTACTAGCCGATCCCCTTAATAATTAAAGGGGCTGCCTAACAAAAAAAAATATTTTCTTCAGAATTTTTGTCTTTTTGTGGGGAAGGTTTTTCCTGAAGAGTATAGCCGTTTTTTGGGTAGAAATTTGAATTCAAAATATTTATTTTGAATAAAACATTTCTTTATAAATACAAAAACATTTTGTATAAGTTTAAAAATGTTTGTCCCACTTTATAAAAAATGTAAGGTTTGTAAATATAAAAATTCCTTTGATCATAAAATGCATTAAACACTTTGTTTATTCATACCTTAAGTGATTTGGATGTAAAGTGAATATTTATCACTAAATACTTGTTTAGGTCATAATTTTTAGCTCAATGGGTTTACGTTTTGTGATTATCAAAACATAGAGATATCGATAAATGTTAATAATGTTTTTAGACATTATTTATATCAACAAGTTTCACCGCTTTTTAGTGGTTTTCAAAAGCGTTTCGCCATTTTAGGTCCGGTTGTTCTTCATTTACAAACTTGTTGAATCTTACTTGTTATGTGATATCAATTTAGTTACTAGCAAACATAAATAAACAAGTAAAGTAAAGAGTAAGGAAAGAACACAACCAAGAGACGCGGCGATTTATAGTGGTTCGGCACAAAGCTCACTCTCCGTCCTACTCCACTCCCCGAGTACCACACTCGAGAGTTATCAATCACTATATCAACGCACTCCTTCAGGCGGAGCAATCCGTACACATTCTTACACAAGGCTTAATGACACTAAGCATAATGTCGAGTTCTAATCATAGCTAGAACCAATCTATTCCAAGGCCCACGTGGCCACACGAACAAGCACTCTTGTCCATCTTGAATCTTCACCCGATCCAAGTCTTCACTTGTTAGATATACTTGGTTCTTCACCCGAACCAAGCCTTAACACACATGACTCACTTGATTCTTCACCCTAATCAAGTATTTACACACTTGACACACTTGATCATCCCCGATCCAAGTCTTTACATAATGACTCAACAAATCCTAACCTAAACTTTAGGACATCACTCTTCTCACACCAAATACATGAACTAATCTAGTTACAAGACTTCTTGGATCTACTTCACCATCCAAGCTCACACAAATAAAATACTTGGAACTACATCACCATCCAAGTTTATACAAATATCCTCATCCTCGACTCACACAAAAGTCAGAAAACAATGACATGATATAAATCCTATCACGTAACACATGTTACGTTTGTGTGTAGACACCTATAACATCTCGAATCTTCATAGTTGTCGAGAGTTCTTCTCTTGCACTTGACAGAAGAAAAAATCACTTATAAGCATATACCGGCATGTTATAGTGATTAAAGAATAAAAGGAACAAAGACCAGAAAGTTTTGTATGTGTGAAAGTCTTATTTTCTAATGTGTAACAGTTCAGTATTTATCAATATTACATTCATAGGGATATTTAGCCCATATGCTTTTGCAACCCGACCCGGCTAAAAACGGTTACTACAGTGTTTATGTGTGGAGAGGAACAGGAGGAAAAAAATATACGCATATTATCCCACCTAAGAACCTAATTGTGTTTTCTTGAAGCTTCTCCCACACACATCATCAGCTCTTATCCATCACCGGATTATACATCAACGTCTACAACTCTCATCTCTAAAACATCAGTGGGTTATCATCATCTCGACCTTTCTTCCTCGATCTTTCAATTTTTTTTTTAATTCTGAAATTAGGTTTTTCTTAGAATTTACGGGTTTTGTTAATTTCGTTTTTGTTGATGATTTTTTCCAGGTTCCCTTGCCGTTGCTGTTTGCAGCCAAGGGTTTTGCTTATAAGGTATGGTTTGCTTTATTTGTAATATTGATTGTTTTATTCAGGTTTTTCTTTTGTTGGGTTTACTTTACGGCCGTATGTATAGAGGTATATAGATTGTTTTAGAATGATTCTTATTGGAGTTACATTGGTTTTTTTTATGAATATGGGTTGTTATGGTAGAATATCCCTATTGGAGTTAGATTGTTCGATCTGTTCTGATTAAAGTTAAGCAGCTTATGTTTGAATTTGCTCATATTCATATATGTCAATGTTTTTGGGTTCATCGACATCTGTTGGTTTTACTTTTAGTAATAAAGATTAGTCAAAATGGCCGAATTTGTAAAAGATACCACCATACCTCCATTTTTTTCTGGATATATTTTTTTTTTTTTGATACCACCATACCTCCATTTTGTCACCATTTCGACATCGACATCTATAGGGTTCATTAATTTTTTTATTCCTTTTTTTTTTTGGATAAAAAAGTTTCTATTTTTGTTCACATGTTTATGTTTAATTGCAGGTTTTAAGTATTTTGAGTGGGCTGTATGAATTGCAAAAAGGGATGAAGTCCCGCTGCCACAAAAAAAATTATCTAAGGTATGTAATTATTCATTTTTTATTTCTTTTTACTGATTTGTTGTTACTTCATGTTTAGTTTAAGTGGGTACTGATAGGAAATGGGTTTTGTGATTCGTTTGTAGTTCCAAACAGATTAAAGTACTTTGTTAATAAATTTAGGCGCAGCAAATTACCAACAAAACATTTGCTGCTAACCAATGCAGGTCAATTTTTTGGGCCTTTTAATCTTATAACAATAAGCTGAAAAAAAGTTAGCTTTATTAGGTTTTAGGAATCGTGATAAGGCAAATAAGGCCATAAAAAAAAGGTTATCCAAGCATGTATTTCATCTATTTGTATTTTTGTCCTTTTATCTCAATGAAGCATGATATAAAAAGAGGTAGCGTGAACCATGATATAAAAAGTTTTGTTGCTTTTATGTTTTCGACTATACGTAAAACAGTATGCGAAGTTGCTAGGGTAGGTATTTATATTTACTTGAAATTATGAGTATTTTTAGGCTTGAATGATGTGGGTGTTGTTTTGATGATTTAAAGTTTAGATTTTTGTGGGTTGTCATTCATAAAGTGTATTTGTTATTGTGTGCAGATTTTGGGAATTGATATTGTAACATTGTCCGTATGTTGATGGTGTTCTGAGCCTGGGCCGGGTATCCCGTTAAATGTACTTTGGTTATGATGTTTGGTTTGATGATGGGTTGCTCAAACGACAGCTTATTGTCATTGGCTAATGGTATTTTTTCTATTCAATGGTCTGGCCTTTTAAGACGTGCAATCTGCCTGTATCTTGCCGGGCCAGCACCACGGAAGTGGTGTTTGCAGCCATGGCGGGTTGAAAGCGCGTTCTACACACACTGAGTATCTATGAAAAAGACGTATAGATATGTTTGCTAAATGCATAATATTTGTAATGAGTGGTATGCGTGTGATTTGTGATTTCGTTTCGGGTATTATTTTGAACTCATATAGGCCAGTTGCTCTTTCACCCATTTAACACCCAACCATACATACAGGCAATGATGATAGTTATTTTGGTTTCTAAATTTTACGACCGTGATTTAGTAACAACAATATCCTGGCCAGGCAACCTTGTCCGAGCGGTGGTTGCAGCCATGGATGGTGTTGCCTTTGGTTGCAAATATGCAAACCTGGACTATTTCACCATGGGTAAGCTGGCGACAACGGTAGCTTGGCAGGGCAGCTTTACCTGAGCGGTAGTTGCAGCCATGGTTGCCGTTCGCCTTTGGTGGTATATCCACACAAATGAGCCATTGCGTGATGATCATCCGGTTTCGGTACAGGAATGTACGCGTAAATTCCGCAAGATGTGAGCGTATGTGTGTATGTGTGACGGGTATGGCTAGATTATGTTACTTTTCTGTTGGTTTAGTTTTACTTTTATACAGTACCGAAACTTTTCTGTTTCCAGTTTTGTTTTGAATAAAATGATCTGTGGGAGACATTGTTATTGAATTACCAGTTGATTTCCGAGCCAAAAACCAGCAAAAAAACTTTGTGGGGGACGTTGTGGTGGTTCATGGTTGTGGCTTAAGGGTACATGTGGTCAAGCATGGTCACGGTTCAATTGGGCCGTGTTTAGTAATTTCTAGGAATTCTTTTAACTTTCTTTGGGAGTGACTGTCATGCTTTGGTATGTCGCATTTGTTTATTACTCTTTTCATCAAACTCAAAATTATATGCTCCAGTTTCATCTATTAGTTAAAATTGAACAACGCCGAACTAATTACATCTATTTGTTAAAAGGAACAGAGGGGCTTAGACATCAGTTCTGGTGAACGTTCCCATACACTCAAAGATTCTGTGCGCTTTGGACTCGAGCACTGGGGTTCGGACAAAAAAGGTATGCATTTTATGCTAATTACCTTCATATGTTACTTCAATAAGCATAAATCCAGCTAAATGTTTTCCATGAGGAAAATATGTTACTTCAATAAGCATAAACGCAACTAAATGTTTTCCATGAGGAAAACATGTTCGCACACACTGGAGTGACACGTCAAAACAGTAAAAAAATAATTGTCTTCATGCTTTAAGCAAGAAACTCTTTACTCTGGGAACCAAGAATGTGTTTACTGTGACTAGATTTATATATACATTTCTCCACACATAGGAAAATGGGAAGAGTCATTTTTTAATGGTGTTTAATGTTCAAAGCCTTTTAATTAGCTTTTTATATCTATGTGCATCTATAATAGCCGATGGCTGATCAAGATGATAGCTGGCAGGTCAACAAATAGGCAGCAGATTTTGAGAAACGAATCTGAATTAGCCGAAAGAATAGCAGAGGTTAGATTACATTTTGGAGATTTCTATGGTTATATGTTGAGTTTTGTTCTTTTTAAATTAAAAAAATCCCAAAAGTCTTGGTGGTCGCCGTTAGATAAAGTTATTTCAGCTCATCTACAGCCGTTAATGTGTGCACTACTCATCTTGATCCTGTTGTATACAATTCTACAGAAGTCTAAGATGAACTACCACGCTTGGAATCATCGTTGTTGGTTAGTTTCCTACATGCCTAAAACTCAGGTGCAAACTTATGACTTTGTGCTCTATTAGTTCCAAGGTTCCCCCCCCCCCCATATATGCTGTGATTTTTGTGGTTCTTTTAGGTAATTGATGAGTTAGTTAATCATCGAGATTGGGCTGGATTGCATGCTGCAGATAACTCTTGCTTTCACTATCGAGCAGTAAGTTTATTTCTTAACTAAGTAATTAATTCAGCTCAGCTGAATCACACTACTGATTTCTTTGTGTTTGTGCAAGAAACTAATGTTTTCATTTAATTTGGCAGGCTAGAAAACAGCAGTTGAGCCGGCTAAGCCTGTAAGATTACTCCACATATCTGTTATGAAGAACGGGTTCAACAGTTGTTCTAAACTAGGTAACCACTTATGACTAATTAGACGAACTAAGACCGCATATCTTTTGTATTGACAGACTCCAAAATAGCACTTGGCATGAGACTGGAAATATAATTTTATGCTCTCATTGGTTTTAAACTTCAACATTTTTTAACCTGCTTATAAGCCTGTTTGGGATTGCTTATTAGAGAAACTGCTTATAGTGTTGTTTTTTGTTGCTCTTTGAGATTTCTTTTAGGGGGTGTTTGCATTTATTTATTGGCATAACTAGCATACTGCATATATGAATTCTTTGAAAAAGGGTTTTGCTAAAAAGGTTGGAGCCTGTTGTCATGTAACCTGTTTTTTTCTAGCATATGTGTTCCTTTTGATTGTAACATTGGCCACTAAGAACTTAAGTCATTACACCTTCAACTTTACTTTTTAAACAACCGAATATGATCAGTTACTACTCAAACCTACAAGTGTATTGAAATAGGTAAAACGCATGTTTTATAACTGTTATTTCAACGTGCAGGGGATGGTGGACTTATGAGTGTATGCTTTATGTCTTCGTTATATGAATTAACGAACGAGATATAAATAGTTGGGTTCTCATAGGTGCTTAATGTCGGACTCCTCCTGTGGCTTTGTGAAGACCATTTGTTTGCACTAATATTGCTGTAACGAGTTATAGAGGTATACCATCTATATGATGCATTTCTAGATTTGGAGTTTTTATATAAATTTTGATTTTTAAAGTTCCAATTGCTGACTTTGTATAAAATGAATCTGAATTTCTAACTTTTCAAGTCAGGCTTAGTGAATTTGTGATTTGCTGTGTATACAGTTAATATGAATTTGTAGTTTCTTGATGCAACTTCACCTTTTAGATTAAACCATATGGTTCTGTAGCAACTTCACACATTATCTGAATTTGTAGTATGTTAGATTTTGTATTCAAACTTCCCGCCGCGAAGGGCTTTAAACTCCTTTAGCAAAACACCCCGCCGCAACGCGCGGGCACTCCACCTAGTTTGTAGACGACAGGAGGGAGAGGGACGGTCCCTTAAATGCCAGAAGGTCGTTTATCACTAAGGGACCGCCACGACAAAACGCTCCCTTTTTGTCCTGATGTGGTGAAAACTTATCTGGATCAGGCTGAACTGATTAGGGGGAAAAATATATGTTATAAGGTTTGAATTTGAATTTATTTTCTTAATAAAATATTTCTTTAAAAACACAAAAATACTTTTGTGAAAATGTTTTGTCAAACTTAAAAATGTAAGTTTAGGTGAAAATAAAATTCTTTGATCACTTAACTAATGACGGTATAAAGTTTGTTCATACCTGAAGTGATGTTAAAGCAGCTACGTAGAAGAAACGAGTTTCCTCGATTAAAAACTTATAACCCGTAACTTTACTTATCATGTCTTTATATTTTGTGATTATCAAAACACAAGAAGACCGAATAATGCGAATAACGTTTTTGACATTATTTGTATTAACAATCTCCCCATTTTTGGTGATTACAAAATATAAACTCATTTTACGTAAAATTATGCGTTGATAAATTTTTAATGAGTTTTCCTGTTACTTCTCCCCCTTTTTGTTGAATCAAAAAGGTATGTCGTGGTTGTTGAGGGGAGGAGACACAAACATCCTTGAAAGAGAATCGTTGGAGTGACCAACGAAATACAAGCTCCCCCTAGCTAAGTGCTCCCCCTAAATGAGGGCACCGGGGAATCGAGCTATGGTGATGTGCTAAAAAATAGAGTTAGAACAAAGCACATGCATACATATATATATATATATATATATATATATATATATATATATATATATATATATATATATATATATATATATATACGTATATATATATATATATACGTATATATATATATATATACGTATATATATATATATATATACGTATATATATATATATACGTATATATATATATATATATATATATATATATATATATATATATATATATATATATATATATATATATATATATATATATATATATATATACGTATATACGTATATATATATATGTATACGTATATATATATGTATATATATATATATATATATATATATATATATATATATATATATATATATATATATATATATATGTGAAATCAATTATGTAGTGCAGGAATCAGATAGAAGATCATGGGATAAAATCAAAATTTGAACACTACTGGGGACGGTCCTGTAAATATGGGGACGGTCCCTTATAGATTAAGGGACCGCAAGTCCATTTAAGGGACCGCCGGCAGTAGGGTTCTAAGATGGCAGATATGTTGTGATTTAAGTAACTTTCCATTTTTTAGGTTAGATAAGTTTAGTCCATTTGCAAGTTTAACAATAACTAATATCACAACAGATTATCATATCTAAAACATAATCATTCATTCAAGAGAACCATACAATGACTACGATAAAGATTTCATGACAAACACATCATAGTAACAACAACACTAATCATAAACTGCTACAACAAGTTAAATGATTTTAGTTCATTCCCATTGCTTGTTTGGTCCAAATCATAACTTCCACTTGATTATTCATGACTAGATTTTTGATAATATCTAGTCAGAGGATGGAGTGGATGATGGAGAGGATGAAGGTGGAGCCAAAGGAGTTGCCGATGGTGGCACAAAAGCAAGAGGAGTTGGTTTCATATTTTGTTGAGTAAGAAGAAACTCAATGTGGCCAAACGTGATGTCAAGTTCATCTCGAAGAGAGTGAATGAGATGAAAGTTGTGGTAACAACAAACACACCCCACAGTGTGGTTGTTAGCAAAATAGTAGGGAACGGGATTGCCAAGACTTGGAGATGATGGTGGAGTGAGAGGAGTGTTCTCCAAAGGCCCATTTGTTGATGTGGTGGTTTGATTAGATAAATTTGTTGGAGGAGGATGTTGGTTTCTTGGAAATGAGAGTGGTGTCATAGAGTGTGAGGTCAATGAAATTGGTTTGAGGTCAAATGATTTTGAGCTTAGGCCTTTTGTTTGATGGTAGTGCTGTAGGTTTATTGTTTGTTGTTGGCAAGGAAGTAGAAGATGAGGGCATTGTAAGTGATGAAGTTGACTTGAAAGATGATTGTGATGATGTTGAGGGTAATGAGGAAGGTTTAAATAATCAAGCATGGTTGTGATTTGGGCAAAGCATGCATTAGGAGTTTCTAAGCACTTAGAAATGTTTATCTAAACATGGTAAGGTAGTGATAATCATGCAATAGGTTTAGGATTGCAGGAATAAAGAAAATAGTGCAAAAATCCGTGATCCCACAAGGACGGTCCTTTAAATAAGGCACGGTCCCTTATTGTTAAGGGACCGCCAGGTCGCTAAGGGACAGTCGGCAGTAGGTTCCCAGATTTTTGCCTAGTTTCTCATTTTTGCAACCTGCACATATACTGCATTTCCACTTGTTACAAAGGAGCATAAACAAAAATTCAACAATAAAAGATGTCACACATCAACTAAACATCTTATAGTCACATCTAAATCCAAACATAATCAACAATTTAACATGTCTAAAGAGTTAAAATAAATAAACATAGATGTTCAAGATGCATTATACATAGTCATAAAATAAAGTTACTTCAAATAAAGTTCTTTCAAATGACATTCACTACTTCTTTTTCTTGAGGAGATTCTTGACTGACTTCAAACCTTTCCTTTGCTCGTCTCAAATTTTAGTGAAGAGAATGATCACCGATGGGTCTTGGGAGTCAAGATTTTGAGGGAGTTGAGGAAGGGCATTTAAGAGGTTTTGTGATGAAGAAGATGCATTAGCAATGGAATTACCAACGCGTTCATCATCATCTATGTGATGAGAGGATGAAGCACCGGAGGATGACTCGGGAAACAAGGTCCTCTTCGTCCCTGAATCAGACCTTGTCTTATGCTCAATGTGAGTAGTGAGTGGAAACATGACACGATCATGGATGAGATACTTTTCCGATCTAAGTTCCAGAAATTTATCCATGATATGGTTAAACAAACGAGTCAAGAGCATACCATAAGGTAGGTTCAACTTGGGTTTCTTGGTGACAAATTCCATTCTCCTAATTATGTAGAATGCTAGATTGTAAGGTACCGATTTGGCAACACAATAAAACATATGACCGAGACACGCGGGAAGACGATCTCTGTTGCCACCTAGACAAAAAGCATTTCACGTACAACCTCCACAATAGCTTTTAGATGATTTTCAACTTCTCTTGTAAGAACTTGGTTTTCTTCTATAGGAATTTTCTCACCTCTATGAGTTCGGGTAAGAGACGGTGGTCGAGATTTTAGAATGAAGGTTCAGATTTCATTTAGAGTAGGAGGAGTAGTAGCATATTTCCCACTTCTGGGGGTGCTTCTGACAAGAGCATCAAGGCTCCATTCGTCAGTGAACGAGCATTGCCCCGTGGTTGGAAGACCGAGAATACTACCAAAATCGGGAAGTGAGTATGAGAAGAATTTGTTTTGAACAACGAACTCTATATAATATTCATTAATGGATTCGACCCTTAACCTATATTGACTATAGAATTCTAGGACAAACCGAGGAACAATTGACTCATTAATTTTGAAAAGACACTCAAGTTTCGCTGAGCCTAACATGGCTTCGAGGTAACTAAAGTCCTCAAAGTCCGGATAGACAACTCGACCTTTATGAATGTAACATTTTTTGACTCTTTGAAAATTATAGCAAAGTGGTGAAGGATATTTGGTAGAGACAATGGGTATGTATTTACGAGAGTTTTTGTGATCAACCCAATTTGGTTTAACCATGTTCTTCCAAAAAGAAAATAGAGAAATATATTAAGTTTACTAGCCTGTAATATAATCCAAACACCTCCATATATAATAGTACATTTTAATTTTGAAATTCTTGATTCATTTCATTGCATGGTTATGAAAACATTTCTGACATGTATTAACAATGTATAACTACGTTTTTGTTACATGATCAAACAAGATTAACAACATCAAATTCAAATTGGGGATGATCTCATATTTGACCCATTTTCAAAATTAGCAAAGTAAGGCAACTGGTTTGATCCTTTGAGTATTATTAGTTGGATTTAGCTATCAATTGTTGTTAGTTTAACAAATAAATGAGAATCCCCAATTTTTAATTTTAATATTTATATGAACCCTAATGGCTTAATTCGAATTAAATAAGTAGAAATGAATAAATTAAAATACAATGGAGTGATTAGCAAGAGTTGGTGATTGATGATCTTGAATTTGTAAGCCTTGAATTAGTTTAATTTTGAGTGAGTAAGATTTTGGGGAGTGAGGTTCTAAAATAGTCACTTCTACAGCAAAGGGGGTGTTCGGTATATTGTTGGATGTTCTGCAGAAAGGAAAATGGGGTGTAAGCCAAAATTCATGGACGGTCCCTTATCGATATGGGACTGCCAATTGAAAAGGGACCGTCGCCAGTAGCTCATGGGTTTTAGACTGTTTTTAGTGTTTTAATCTTTATGAAAAGCCTTTGGTTTTATAATATAGCACTTTGAATTTTAAGACACAAAAATGACTCAATACGCACGAGTAGGCTAAGGTATGGGTATGGAGTGGAATTGAGACATAAGAATAATGAAAGACTCGATACGCTTGATTAATGAGTGGATTGACCTTGACCCCTGTTATTTTTTGAGTCGAAACAGAAGAGAATAGAGAATTTTATGTGAGATGAAGTTCAAAGACGAGACTTGCATCGAGGTGGCTAGAAGTCAATCAAGTAGTTTTCAAGAAACATCATAGACAAGAACTAGAGAGCAAACAAAGAGTAAAGCAAGTGTTCATCGTCTATAGTGATTGATTGACGTCAAGTTTGCTATAAACAGTGGTTGTGGTAAGACCATTGTTTTTCCAAATAATTTGCTTGAATCCAAAGAATGATAAGAATTTAGACAAAGCGTCTAAACAACACAAAGCATCTACCACATATTGGCTAACAAACATGTCACAACTCACCATTTCAGGTCATTTCAGGTCATTTCCCGAACTTTGGAAAAACACTATTCATCAAACACTATTCATCAAAACACTATTCATCAGTTTACTATTCATCGTTTTCGAGGTCAATTTGATATTCTGAGAAACTTTTGGGAAATTTACTATTCATGGAACACTATTCATTGCGGGAAAAGATTTTATCATTCACGTGCATTACACATTTCATCGTAAATTTAGTTTACGGGTATTCAAATTCGCGTAACCATATTGGTTCGGGTGCGAATTCATGCATTATCAGTAATGACATTTCATACGGACTGGAGATAGTCTGCATATCATCAGTAGGTCATTTACATGTTATACCACTCTTAGGATTTTCAAATTACTACATTCAGTACATTTAACGTTTTTACGTATAAGTATTTATAGTAAACGTTAACACCCGGTTTATACACGACGAATATATCTAAATATTCCCACAATGGTCCCGACATATTTTTATATCCATTTTAACATCATAAAAGTTATAACATTCAGTTACCCAGTATTTTTGGAAATTTATTTTATTTATAACGTACGCGTATAAATATAACGACGGTTTTCGTGAAAACTAAACAATAATCACCCGATCACTCAGTAAATGTACCCAACATATTTTTAATATGTTTTTAACATTATTATAACTTTATTTCATCCCGGTATACTTCGTGAACGTTTATTGCTATTAAACCCGGTACCCGATTTTAACGAATAACGCGTAATAACACTTAACGCTACACTATATTTTCTAAGTGATCAAAACCGTTTTGGCTACTCCTTTTCACACCTAAAAACCAGCCAAGACTACACCCTTTAACCATGTGCATTGATTTTTTTCATTTTAAACTAATAAACCTTATAAACATCACTTTAACCAAAATCAAGAATCATAATCTCACTTTTCACCAAGATCAAAAGTTCATCTTTCTCTTGCTCTCTTCTCAAACCCACGACCAAAAACAAACACCATGATCCATCCATGGTTTTTCAAAAAGTAAAACACAAAAGTTGTTCATTTTACAAGTCTAATCAAGAATCAAGCAACAAAAACACAAGAACAAGCATAATCATCCAATAATCACCTCATTTTGTCAAGTAAGTTTTCATCTTTATTTTTTCATGAATCATCCTATTTTTACATGTATTTCATAAGTATCATGCTAAAAACCATGTACAAGTAGCTATACCACACTTTATTTTGGCTAAAAAGTAACATACAAACCCTAACTTTCTTGTTATGAATCCCCTAGCTCTAATAACTTGGTTAGGAGTCCATGGCACCCTAAGAAGGTGTATGGTAAGATTAGATTAGTCATGTGGTGATTACAAGAGGATTGGTGATGGTAGAAATTGGTTTTTAACCTTGGAAACATGATTTGGAACTCATTTTAGACATGCTGTCCCATTTTGTAAAAATCTGGAAAATCAGTAAACACCAAGGAAACTTTGGCAAAATTTTTAGAAAATACTTTCAAAAACGAATCCGTAGGCGAAAGAACGGATTAAAAAGAGCTTATAACGAAGAAGTTATGATTTTTGCAAGATTGTTGACGAAAAGTATTTTCTGGAAATTAGTTGCTGTTGGACGTTTTTCGTCGGTCAAAAAGAGGCTTTAGACGTAACCCGGAGGAGCCGAGCTTTCCAAAATATATTACTACATACTAAGACGAAACCGTGGATATAAAGAACAAGTAAAACGGACAAGTAACGACAAAGATATACACGTTTGAATATCGGCTAAAACCCTTTATTAATTGACAGCTTTTAATATATTTGGCGCAAAAACTACGAAGTGCATTTTCAAGCTAAACATAATATCAAGTACCGAGTTTTATAACTAACGTAGTATTAGTTATTACGAGTATGTTTTCATCATTTCAAGGATTACAACCCGAGTATTTCAACGCTAACATGGAGACTTACGTTATATATATATAAGTATATATATTATAACTAGCCATTTATATTTTCTAATAGCAATATTTTCCTAAGTCTTGGAATACATACTTTTGGTAACAACAAGTGTTTTTCCAAAGAGTAGAGTGGTATAGTAAACATGTGCATGGACATTCATAACATCATTTCATGATCTAAAGTAGATCGTACATCATTCATATTAGGTTGCGGCTAGTATGCGCGCCTTGTTTTCAGCTCAGTACATGTTCATGGTACCATCATATTGGGTTACGACAGCAAATTGTTCATTGGTGTTCATTTCATTTCATCACGGTTTCATCAGTTGAGGTGAGTTTTCATAGCCCCGTTTTCAATTCAACATTTTTGATTGTTTTCAAATCCCACGGGGGGAATACATTGCATCAATTATTTCAGTACGAGCCCAAGTATTCAAACATGTACATAGCTTAAGTTACCTTGCCATGTGAAAGTCCCCTGTAACATCATGAACCGTTAATTTCAAGTACTAAGCGAGAGTGAGTGGATAGATCTATCGAGGGTGACGCCTCCATCCGTGGTAGTGGATACCAACAGTAAGCGGATGCATGTCATGTCTTTTACATTTGAATGTTTCGGCAGAACATTCGGGAGGGGCATAGAATTTCATCAGTCATAGCTTCGGTGTCATGAGCTTAAGGCTATTGTACAATTTTCACGAGATTTTTATCTTGCATTTTTACTTGTGGTGGCCGTACATCAGTACATTTTACAAACCTATGGAATTCACCAACATTCGTGTTGACGTTTTAGCAATGTATTTCAGGTTATTAAGGTAGCTCATGTGACATGCATTTGGACCTTCATGGAGTCGCGGAGTCGACGCGTCTCATCATTATTTCATGCACTTATGTAAACGTTTGATCTATTATGACTTGTTTTCATAAACTTGTAACACATTTTGGGGACCTCATTTTGTAAACTCTGAATTATTTCAATGATCAAATGCAGTATTTTCCAAACGACACTTTAGGTCGTTCAATGTAACTGTAACTGTGGTGCTATGACAGACACCCCCAGGTATTCCATTCCGCTGCAAGTCAGGTAAATTGGGGGTGTGACAGATTGGCATCAGAGCTAAGGTTATAGCGAACTAGGATGTATCTTGGACCCTAGACTATAACCGCATCATCATAGCATCTCATCATTTCATCATAAGTGCATAATCATGATACATGTTGTTTTATACATCCCCTGTGCGAGTTATTTATACTCATATCCGTATATGTATATCATTTTATTGACCTGGTTCACAAGTGACATGCCTTCAGATACTCACCCTGACATCCTTTTATCGGATTCCGACATTGAAGATGCCTTGTCATCTTCCACTACCATTATACCATCAGTTGCACTTACACTACCATTAGTACTATTGATTTGCCATAGGAACAGAGTCTTCCTATCATTCAGCCCGTACATAGAATGCCTTTTGATAGTGTATTCAGAATTTATCTTAATGGACTTATTAGGATGTTTATTGCAAGGAAGATAGTGTGTTTTCTTTCCATCACTAGTAGGGCACTTACTACTCAGGTACTATCACCACCATCAGTTACTTATTACACTATTGGCCTTCCCACAGTGTGTACTTTAGTTTTACCTTTTGGATGTCGCGAGGTAGCGCGAAAGAGGGTAGTATTCCATACACTAGTACCATCATTGTCATTTTCCTTTTCCATTCCCACTTGACATGAACTAGATGACACCTAGTAGATAATACCAATAACACGGACTCAACAGAAACATCCGCAGATTCTTCAGGAATTAGGTTGATTTCGTTTTTGACGAATTAGAAGACTATTACCATTCGACAAGATTCACTCACGTATCCAATACATCATTCAAGCTATTTTACTATCATATGGGGAAACCGTTTTACAGAAAAATTTTCTGAAGTGAGCTATTTTATTACCATCCTATACATTGATTTTTCTGTCATTACACCAAGTATTTACTATTGTTACGCGAAGCAATTTTCATGTTACTTGAAAGAAAACATCAGGATACCATTTTAATAACAATGCGTTGAACACCATCTAAAACTTTTGAGGAAAGTTATGATATTTTGACAAAATCCAACATCGCATCATTAGTCCTCAATTATACATAGCCTGATCACCTATGTAAAATTCAGGAAGGATTATGCCATGAAGGAAATAATTACCTTTTCAAAGGATTGTTAATAACAATCTTCATCCAAAAGTTTTGTAAACAAAGGAACTCCTTCATAAACATCCCTTTTGCCGAACTATCCCTGGATACTTACCCTACCTGTCACTCACTTAGCCATTAAGTTGGATTTTCCCATTGACTTCCCTAGAGAGACTTTCCATATCAATTACATGCAGGATTCCTTTATACAATAAAAGCAATGAAAGGATTACAGAACTACTAACCAGGACTAGAAGCATATAGTGAGAGAATTCATAACTCAACAACAAATTCTAAGATACTGCGAGACCATCCGAATTACCATCTTTAACCTAGTTGTCCAATGTCATTATTCAAGGGTACTAGCTATACTGAGCTACAGGATTGAACTCAATAAATGTCCGCAGGACAACACAATAGAAATAAACCAAGCTTCTAATTGAGACTGTAGAGCATTTCATTTAAACATGGCCTCATCTATACATGAACCTTCCTACAGTAAGTTTTCACCAAGGACAATTGTTTGAATCAAGTATATCGATGTAATTTCCTCTAAGGCCTTAGGTCACTAGAAATTTCAGATAACCTCACCTTCATACCAAGCAAGGGATCAAACCGGAACATATCTCCTCATCTACATGGGAAAACAGAATAGACATTCATCGACACAACATCAAGTGATACCTTCGTCTTGCCAATTACAACGATAAACTATTTCAGGACTTAAGTTAGTCTAAATACCTATGCTTGTAGTTATGCCAGATAACCATCAATAGACATTATCCAACCTCAGGAACTAGGTGTTAGACATCTATGCATTTAAGCGAACATTTCCTATTCTACCATTTTATCCTTTTCAGTGTTTTCACTTTTAAATAAAGTTGATGCGTTTACATAAATCACATACCTTGTGGAAAAATGATTTCTGAAATTCCTATTTTGAACAAGTACGATCCTTTTTGGTCAATCTTTAGCAACACTATGGTACAATGAGGAAAATACATAAACATCAAACTTTGGTAAGCAGTCGTAATCACAACATGTTTGAAAACAGTTCCTATTTCATAACTACTGGATTTTGGATCATCAGGAAAAATATTACCCAGTAAATCATTTGCTCCATTTTCTAAATTCGTTTATTCAGAAAAGGATTTCAACTAAAACTCACAATCGCGAGACAAATTTCCAGAACCAACTTCCCTACAACATCGCTTATGCATTTAGGATTTTGTGACTTGACAGTAAAGGATATTGGTATATGTGGTGAAGGAATTAGGAGGACATCACAAATTAATCACGAACATCAGTAGTGGAGACCAAACCCACTAGACAAAGAAAGACATATGTATTATCATCCGTTGGAACAAAACACAAGGAATCAAATTGTTACCTATATTCTATCCCTTTTAGATAACACCAAGTTCAAAGGACCGAACGTTGTGGAATTAGTCACAAAGGTTTATTGTACCCATTTTAGTTTTTCCTGTTAAGGAAACCGATTCAACTTGGACCTCAGGTAATCATTTCAGGAATTCCCTTCAGAAACCCATTTAGATGTGAACATCACCTATCATCCTCAGAACGATGGTCAAAGCGAGAGAACAATTTAAACATAGGAAGGTATGCTCAGAGCATGAGTGATTGACCCTGTAAATGGTTGGACTAATCACTCAACATAAATCAAATTCATCTACAACAATAGTTATCACACCAACAGCGAGAAACTGGCAGAAGTTAGGTTGGTACATAACACCCATCATTTGGATTGGATATCCTGAACATCAAACCATCCAGATTCAAGGGGGAGAACAAACTAAGTTAAAAGCATTGCCTTGGATTGGCATGATACAAATTGGATAACAATAAAGGTTGAACCTTTAGCATATTGGACTATTTAAGATTCATTTTAGAATCGACCAACTAGCATACAAACTTGAGTTCTGGCAGAATTCAGCAGTATATATTACCAGTGTCACATTTAAAACAGTAAGAAGCGCAAACCATTGATTGATGGGCCAAACTCAGAAAAAGCTCAACTCACTAGTTCAGTAGGCATTCATGAGATAACCAGAAATTTTCTACAAGTCAAGAATCAGTTACAATTTCAATAAGTCGTAAACCATTAAAACTTCAAGTTCTGCAGAGTTATGCAGAAAGTTCTACCTAGGAAAGGCATGTTATCGTTCAGAAAACTTGGAAAGTTACACCAATATACGCTGGACCATTTATATTTCAGACAGGGTAGGCCTAGTGGCCGTCAGACTTGAACATTGCCAGAGAACAACAGGATTACACAAACATATTTCACGTTTTCAGATCCCCAGAAATGACTTTCAGATGAGTCACTCATGATTCCATTGGAATGGATCCAACCCAAATAACAATCTCAGACCTTGTAAGAGAACCAACAGAAATCATGGACCGTGTGGTCAAACAGTTGAAACAGAGTCGAATTCCTATCGTTAGAGTTCGCTGGGATTCTCGAACATCATCACCTTTTCACATATATGTTTTCAGGAACCAACATAAACTGAACTTCGGGACGAAGTTCCTTTTAGGGGGGAAGAATGTCACAACTCACCATTTCAGGTCATTTCAGGTCATTTCCCGAACTTTGGAAAAACACTATTCATCAAACACTATTCATCAAAACACTATTCATCAGTTTACTATTCATCGTTTTCGAGGTCAATTTGATATTCTGAGAAACTTTTGGGAAATTTACTATTCATGGAACACTATTCATTGCGGGAAAAGATTTTATCATTCACGTGCATTACACATTTCATCGTAAATTTAGTTTACGGGTATTCAAATTCGCGTAACCATATTGGTTCGGGTGCGAATTCATGCATTATCAGTAATGACATTTCATACGGACTGGAGATAGTCTGCATATCATCAGTAGGTCATTTACATGTTATACCACTCTTAGGATTTTCAAATTACTACATTCAGTACATTTAACGTTTTTACGTATAAGTATTTATAGTAAACGTTAACACCCGGTTTATACACGACGAATATATCTAAATATTCCCACAATGGTCCCGACATATTTTTATATCCATTTTAACATCATAAAAGTTATAACATTCAGTTACCCAGTATTTTTGGAAATTTATTTTATTTATAACGTACGCGTATAAATATAACGACGGTTTTCGTGAAAACTAAACAATAATCACCCGATCACTCAGTAAATGTACCCAACATATTTTTAATATGTTTTTAACATTATTATAACTTTATTTCATCCCGGTATACTTCGTGAACGTTTATTGCTATTAAACCCGGTACCCGATTTTAACGAATAACGCGTAATAACACTTAACGCTACACTATATTTTCTAAGTGATCAAAACCGTTTTGGCTACTCCTTTTCACACCTAAAAACCAGCCAAGACTACACCCTTTAACCATGTGCATTGATTTTTTTCATTTTAAACTAATAAACCTTATAAACATCACTTTAACCAAAATCAAGAATCATAATCTCACTTTTCACCAAGATCAAAAGTTCATCTTTCTCTTGCTCTCTTCTCAAACCCACGACCAAAAACAAACACCATGATCCATCCATGGTTTTTCAAAAAGTAAAACACAAAAGTTGTTCATTTTACAAGTCTAATCAAGAATCAAGCAACAAAAACACAAGAACAAGCATAATCATCCAATAATCACCTCATTTTGTCAAGTAAGTTTTCATCTTTATTTTTTCATGAATCATCCTATTTTTACATGTATTTCATAAGTATCATGCTAAAAACCATGTACAAGTAGCTATACCACACTTTATTTTGGCTAAAAAGTAACATACAAACCCTAACTTTCTTGTTATGAATCCCCTAGCTCTAATAACTTGGTTAGGAGTCCATGGCACCCTAAGAAGGTGTATGGTAAGATTAGATTAGTCATGTGGTGATTACAAGAGGATTGGTGATGGTAGAAATTGGTTTTTAACCTTGGAAACATGATTTGGAACTCATTTTAGACATGCTGTCCCATTTTGTAAAAATCTGGAAAATCAGTAAACACCAAGGAAACTTTGGCAAAATTTTTAGAAAATACTTTCAAAAACGAATCCGTAGGCGAAAGAACAGATTAAAAAGAGCTTATAACGAAGAAGTTATGATTTTTGCAAGATTGTTGACGAAAAGTATTTTCTGGAAATTAGTTGCTGTTGGACGTTTTTCGTCGGTCAAAAAGAGGCTTTAGACGTAACCCGGAGGAGCCGAGCTTTCCAAAATATATTACTACATACTAAGACGAAACCGTGGATATAAAGAACAAGTAAAACGGACAAGTAACGACAAAGATATACACGTTTGAATATCGGCTAAAACCCTTTATTAATTGACAGCTTTTAATATATTTGGCGCAAAAACTACGAAGTGCATTTTCAAGCTAAACATAATATCAAGTACCGAGTTTTATAACTAACGTAGTATTAGTTATTACGAGTATGTTTTCATCATTTCAAGGATTACAACCCGAGTATTTCAACGCTAACATGGAGACTTACGTTATATATATATAAGTATATATATTATAACTAGCCATTTATATTTTCTAATAGCAATATTTTCCTAAGTCTTGGAATACATACTTTTGGTAACAACAAGTGTTTTTCCAAAGAGTAGAGTGGTATAGTAAACATGTGCATGGACATTCATAACATCATTTCATGATCTAAAGTAGATCGTACATCATTCATATTAGGTTGCGGCTAGTATGCGCGCCTTGTTTTCAGCTCAGTACATGTTCATGGTACCATCATATTGGGTTACGACAGCAAATTGTTCATTGGTGTTCATTTCATTTCATCACGGTTTCATCAGTTGAGGTGAGTTTTCATAGCCCCGTTTTCAATTCAACATTTTTGATTGTTTTCAAATCCCACGGGGGGAATACATTGCATCAATTATTTCAGTACGAGCCCAAGTATTCAAACATGTACATAGCTTAAGTTACCTTGCCATGTGAAAGTCCCCTGTAACATCATGAACCGTTAATTTCAAGTACTAAGCGAGAGTGAGTGGATAGATCTATCGAGGGTGACGCCTCCATCCGTGGTAGTGGATACCAACAGTAAGCGGATGCATGTCATGTCTTTTACATTTGAATGTTTCGGCAGAACATTCGGGAGGGGCATAGAATTTCATCAGTCATAGCTTCGGTGTCATGAGCTTAAGGCTATTGTACAATTTTCACGAGATTTTTATCTTGCATTTTTACTTGTGGTGGCCGTACATCAGTACATTTTACAAACCTATGGAATTCACCAACATTCGTGTTGACGTTTTAGCAATGTATTTCAGGTTATTAAGGTAGCTCATGTGACATGCATTTGGACCTTCATGGAGTCGCGGAGTCGACGCGTCTCATCATTATTTCATGCACTTATGTAAACGTTTGATCTATTATGACTTGTTTTCATAAACTTGTAACACATTTTGGGGACCTCATTTTGTAAACTCTGAATTATTTCAATGATCAAATGCAGTATTTTCCAAACGACACTTTAGGTCGTTCAATGTAACTGTAACTGTGGTGCTATGACAGACACCCCCAGGTATTCCATTCCGCTGCAAGTCAGGTAAATTGGGGGTGTGACAAAACATCATCAAGCATATAAGCAAGTAATCTCTAATTACGTAGTTACATGAACATATAACGAGCAATCAAATAGCAAACATAATAGTCAAGATTGGTAAGAAGACTTACCTTGGCCTTTAGCAATCCCTATTAGCACATAACCAAAACATGTGTTGTTGTTGATGCAAGACTAGATGATACACTCTTCGCAATTAGTCCATAAGATTAGTTAAACAATCGGCTTGGTGAGATGACCATTAGGTTGTCTACATGCTTAAGGTGTGTATTGTCTTCTTAGCTAGCCATCCACATTGAACATAAAACCAAACATTGTCTTCTTAATAGTCATTACATCAAAACAAGTAGATTGGTGCACCGACTGGGTTGCTCAAGAAATTCTTGTCAGCAACATTACCTACAATGAAGACATTCAAACTAGTAGTATATGATTCCACTTAAACTAAGTGATTTTCTAATATCACATTTTCACCATCTTTGGCTTGAACATTTCCTTGATGTATCTTTACACCATTTTACTAAATGTCATTTGCCATTTGACATAAAATTGTTTTATCAAACTAAATTATCGGCAAGGATTCATAAATCAACATTTTTGCTTCAAATATTTCACACAAGTTATTTATGAAAAACTTATTAGTAAGACTTCCTATTATTGATTATAAATCATCAATAGAAATGACATGCCAAAGATAATGATCTATTGATTTCACATAACTTTCAAATTCATTTTTCCAAATGACAAAATTTTCATTTTCGAAAAATGGTGGCTCATTCAAATAACACCCTTCTAGATATCATTTTGATTTCATAGATCGATTCAAGTTTTAAAGTACTTTAAAGATATACTTTAAAGATCTTGATAAACCTGGCTCTGATACCAATTGTAGAAACTAGAATGGGGGTTTGAATAGTTTCACCGCTTCTTTGTGGTTTTTTAAAGTGTTTCACCATTTTAGGTCCGGTTATTTTTCATTTACAAACTTGTTGAATCTTACTAGTTATATGATATCAATTTAGTTACTAGCAAGCATAAATAAACAAGTAAAGTAAAGTGTAAAGAAAGAACACAACAAGAGACGCGATGATTTATAGGGGTTCGACACGAAGTTTACTCTCTGTCCTACTCCACTCCCTGAGTACCACACTCGAGAGTTATCAACCACTATATCAACATACTCCTTCAGGCGGAGCAATCCGCACACATGCTTACACAAGGCTTAACGACACTAAGCATAATGTCGAGTTCTAATCATAGCTAGAACCAATCTATTCCAAGGCCCACGTGGCCACACAAACAAGCACTCTTGTCCATCTTGAAACTTCACCTGATCCAAGTCTTCACTTGTTAGACATACTTGGTTCTTTACCCGAACCAAGCCTTCACACACACGACTCACTTGATTCTTCACCCGAATCTAGTCTTTACACACTTGACACACTTGATCATCCGCGATCCAAGTCTTTACATAATGACTCAACAAATCCTAACATAAACTTTAGGACATCACTCTTCTCACATCAAATACATGAACTAATCTAGTTACAAGACTTCTTAGATCTACATCACCATCCAAGCACACACAAATACAATACTTGAAACTACATCACCATCCAAGTTTATACAAATATCCCCATCCTCGACTCACACACAACTCGGAAAGCAATGACATGATATAAATCCTATCACGTAACACATGTTACGTTTGTGTGTGGACACCTATAACATCTCGAATCTTCATAGTTGTCAAGAGTTCTTCTCTTACACTTGACGGAAGAGGAAATCACTTATAATCATATACCGACATGTTATAGTGATCAAAGAATAAAAGGAACAAAGACCAGAAAGTTTTTTGTGTGTGAAAGTCTTGTTTTCTGAAGTGTAACAGTTCATTATTTATAGACGACAGGAGGGAGAGGGACGGTCCCTTAAATGCCAGACGGTCCTTTATTTCTAAGGGACCGCCGACCTGTTTAAGGGACCGCCGCCACAAAACGCTCTCTTTTTGTCATGACGTGGTGAAAACTTACCTGGATCAGGCTGAACTGATTTGGGGAGAAAAATAGCTGTTATAAGTATTGAGTTTGAATTTATTCTCTTAATAAAACATTTCTTTAAAAACACAAAATTACTTTTGTGAAAATGTTTTGTGTCACACCCCCAAAATCGGGTCCAGCGGAAGCATACATGTAGCTGGGGTGTAACTCAATTGATATCACAACACTAGTTCAAAAATGGTTTGCACTTGAATCTTTTAAAATAAAATAGTTAAATCAAATTATTGAATTTACATCGTTAAAAGTAATGCGGAAGTAGGCCCTTAAAGTATTTTAAAACGGTCCCCAAATGATTAAATCAGAGTCTTCTATGACCATGCCATGCCCTGCCAAAACCTCCAGTAGTGTGCCATAGCTTAAAACCTGAAAATACATGCTAAAGTGTCAACACAAGGTTGGTGAGTTCATAGAGTTTGTTGAAAAAGAATGTAATGCATATGTATGTAGGTTTCCCAGCAAAGGCATCGTAAATCCACTCAGTTACAAGTCCCGCCATAAGAGCCTTGTAACCTGTGTGTTTACAACCCACTGTTACAATATATAGTATGAGTAAAACGTATATAAGTTTATCAAAAAAGTTTAGCAATTAGTAGTGAGTCTACACTTCATCTCCAAAGACCTCACTTAAGTATGTTGCTCACAAGGAAGGTAGTGGCATTGGTTCCACTTCATCTCCGAAACCCAATACATGTGTTATCCAAGGAGACTTTATGTTGCTCAGAAGGAAGGTAGTAGCATTGGTTATACTTCATCTCCGAAACCCAATGCATGTGTTATCCCAAAGAGACTTACAAGTTTAAGTATAACGCCATCAAGTATAATGAGATCAAGTATAATGTAATCAAGTATAATGAGATCAAGTATAATGTAATCAAGTATAATGAGATCAAGTATAATGTAATCAAGTATAATGAGATCAAGTATAATGTTATGTGAATCTGTAAAAGTAAGCAAGTAGTAGCATGTATCTCCCCCAAAGAGTTGATAGAACAATTAAAAGAGTAGGGGCTATGACTCACCTGGTGCAACAGCTACGATGACAAAAGTGTATACACAGAAATGAGGTTCGATCTCTAACCGCAACCTAATGAATGATGTACGATGTACTTTAGATCATGAAATGATGTTATGAATGTCCATGCACATGTTCCTATACCACTCTTAACTTGCAAATACTTGTTATTGTCATATGAAAATATATTCCATACTTGTGAAAAATAAGTCTTAACTAGACTTGTGTAAACTTGTCGTAATATATATGTATAGAAAATTTGTGTTGTATACTTCGTCTTGAAAACCTTGAAGTAACATCTAATGGTCGTGAAAATAAGCTCATAAGCATAAGTACTTCGTTAGTTATAAATTTCGGCAATTTAGTAGTATTTCTAAAAATCTAGAATTTAGTACGTAGAAATAGTGTCATTATTATTTCTATTAAAAGCTGCCAATTATAGTGAGTTTTTGCCGATATTGAAATGTGAATATCTTTGTCGTTATAAGCCCGTTTTACTTGTTCTTTATATCCACGGTTTCGTCTTAGTATGTAGTAATATATTTTGGAAAGCTAGACTCCTCCGGATTACGTCTAAAGCCTCGTTTTGTCCAATGAAAAACGTCCAACAGCAACTATTTTCCAGAAAAATACTTTTCGTCAACAATCTTGCAAAAATCATAACTTCTTCGTTGGTGATTACAAGAGGTTTGGTGATGATAGAAATTAGTTATAAACCTTGAAAACTTGATTTGGAGCATGTTTTAGACATGCTGTCCCATTTTGTGAAAACCTGGAAAATCAGTAAACACCAAGGGAATTTTGGCAAAATTTTTAGAAAATACTTTCAAAAACGAATCCGTAGGCGAAAGAACGGATTAAAAAGAGTTTATAGAGGTCGTTTTCTATAACTTGTACTTTGTATTATGAAGTAGCACCCCAGTGACACAGTCTTCCGCTGCGGTATTTTGGGGGTGTTACAGTAATGCTGAGAACTTGGCAAGTTTACAACCACTACAATAAAAAATATCATGAATTTCTAGCTTTCCTAGTGCTCATGTAGATGCTAAAATTCGTAAACGAGAACCAGAGACATGACTCTTGATACCATGAAGAAACCAAAGACAAAATATAACTTGTATATTTAATAAATGAAAAGTCTGTACAAACAACATATAATTAAATACATAAAACAAAGAGGCGATGCCTTAATGATAGACTAGCTAATGAACTTTAAGTACAAAATTACTATTAAAAAAACAATTGCAAATCTACAATGTTACTTTTTTCAAAAACAAATTCTTAGATAGTAGTAGATCACAAAACAAGCCATGTAGTATATTAACAATTGCATACTATACATACCATCTTCATCAAATCATTTACGACCAACGAGTCTCCTAACTCTAAACCGAAATGAAGATGGTAGCTTGTAATACAAGCTCCCGTAAACTTTCTGCAAAACATACCTTATACATGACTCGAAAAATAGAAAGGTTTCATTGGATGTATCCAAGTGCTATGAAGTGTCATTTTATACAAAAATATGTAGGAAATTTTCTCGTGTATAAATGGCTTATAATCTGGATATCAATGTGAATCGTGTAATCACTTTTTGATCAAAGTATTTCAACCATATATGCATAAGGTTCACGAAATCATTAATAGGATAAGACATATCGGCAATTGAAATCTAGGGGTATGAGAAATCAATTGGAAATGTTAGAATATTGTTTTATATTATGTTATGTAAATGACACCTGAAATGTGGTTATAATCAGCAACCGAAATTCAGTTATTTAGACCAGAAATGTAGTTAGAGCCACCAACTAAAATTCAGTTATTTTTTATTATTTACCGACCATTGTATTGGTTGGTAAAAGATGCGTCTATTGGGTTTTAGCGGGAAAACCCAACAATTAAGCTAACTATAATGAGTGTGCACTCTGCACCTCCTAAATCGTCTTGAGCTAAACTTGTATAAGACTGTTGGTTTCATCTTTCAAGTAAACCACAAAAAATAATCATTGATATGCACTGCACCTCCTAACTCGTCTTGAGCTAAACTTGTATAAGACCAAAAATTGTAGAAGCATTGATATGCACTCAAAGTTGGGTTCGTAAATCACAAAAAATAATCAATATGGATGATTTGGAAAATCTTATGAAAGATGATGAGGTTATGAAAGATAAATTGGTTAATACCGCTTACAAATGATCTGTATTCATTCTTATATTATTATTAATTAAAGATGATGATATGTTGATTCATTCTTTTTGTTATATATAAGATTAGTTATCATGTTATTAAGTAAATGACTCTCAAAGGTAGGCGGCCACCAAAATGTCCTGTTTTCATGTTTGTTTTAGATCATCTCTTGACCACCTGTACTGTTATGAACTACAACAGATGATGAGATTATTCAAAAGTTATAGAAGCATCGCTATACTGTTATTAATTTTTTTTCTTGTTCCAATGTTATTTTTTAGAGATGAAAGTGGCGTTGGAAAAAGGTACTATGCCTGATTGAGAAGAACGGAATTATAAAGATATGTTCTTTTGGATGGAATGAAGATAAAGATATGTTCTTTTGGATGGAAGAAACTAAAAAGCTTATTGTAACTAGTTGTTTTAAGAAGATTGGTGCTAGTTTGCTACTGAACTTGCCAATTTCGCATATCCTAAAAATGTATCCAAGCTTTTGTAATAGTGCAATATACTAATTTGTGTTGTTTACACATGGATTTTTATTGCAATTTGTTTGTTTCCTATTTTGTTTGCTACTAATAGTAGCCTACTGTGATTGGTTAGAACTTAAAACTAGTCTTTGGTTGCTGGCTTTCTACTGCTTTTATGCTTACTCAGTTCTCACAACTCCAATCCGAGGAACCGACCGGACCGACTCAATAAAAACCAAACTGACCAGTTGGACCATCGATTAGGTTTTGGTTTACACGTATATCTTCCCTCGAATTCGGTTTGGTTAGGGTGTGCTATGTTAGAGTCTTGAATGCAGGTTCCATCCTTGATCAACTTGTTTTTGTGATTAACCAAAGGTGCAGAAAATATGAGCAAAAGGAAATCAAAGCATGTGGCTTTGAGTTTGGTTCGTGTTGCGGGTATTAGAACGGTAAAGGTGGTGGTCACGTTGTTTTCTTGATCGGTAAAAGAATCTCACAGAATAATATTGATCGGCAAAGGTATGGTTGTCAAGACAAGAATGGAATATAGAATCAACATGGTGTGAACATTATGTTATTGGAAGTTCAAACCAAGATGAATTTAGACGTGGCCGGGTAGATGTCAAAAGTCCAGGAAAAGTCGAGATAGAAATGAACGTGTCTAACGGGATCCCATGTTATATGTTACATGTGTTATGAACAATCAAGAGTGGTTGAAAGACGACTTTGGATGCAATCGAGGTGAAGGTAGAGTATCCGGGAAAGGTCTTAAATGCTACGATGATGAAGAATCGATCAAGATTATGGGGGTTGTAGGGATCACTCCTAACAGTTAAATGTGACAACATTAACGGGATTACATTAGTTATCATGTAAGCCTAATACACAGGTACTAGAAACGTCATTATTGTAAAGTGGTGTGTATGTATGGCTATATATACCCCTCCATACTTCCATGGAGGGGTGAGACTCATTTGTGTATTTTACTTTTCATTATCAATAAACACAAAGTTTTTCCCTTCTCTCTCTACTCTCTTTCACTAACCATGGAGTTCTTATTCTTTCATAAATCAAGACCTCCCAAATCACAATAATCAATCCAATACTACGATCCTACAAGTGGCATCAGAGCCTTGGTTATTAGTTTTGGTTGATTTATTATGTTGTTATCTTGTCAAAATCGTATTTTTTTTGTTCGTATCATGATGTTGAAGCTGTTCTACCATTTTTATTAACTGGTCATTTTTATTTAATCTTGGTAACAGTTGTCAAATCTGCTTCTTGGTCTAGTTGTCCAAACTTTGCATTTTTTGTATTACTCATCTTTAAGTGACTTTTGAACCAATACATTTTTTGTGGTCAATATTGCTGATATTAAATGGTCAAAATGAGGTCAAAAAAAAAAAAAAGTTGAAGCTCCCGCAACCATACCATGTCCAAAACCAACAACAAATTCAACTTCAACTCTAAACCTAATCCCATATCCTCTTATTACAATCTCATTCCACATCCTTCTTAAATAATGACTCGAACATAACTGGAAAATAGTAATTGATCTCAGTCTCTTGTCTTTCGTGTAACTCAAAGTAAAATCATGCCTTTAAAGGTCGATCAAATGAAAGAAAGAAAATCATCATAGATCTTTTTGAAGCCTAGCTTCATTTCAACTGTCCGAACATAAAGAATGACAAACAACAATTATGTTGTTATCATTCTTCATTTCGTTCATGGACCAAAACAAGAAACACAATGTCACATATCACCTACCCGAGACCCTATAATGGATCTTGAAGCCAAGAAGCGTTCTTGATTCAGACTTGAGGAGAAAATGATGACAACGGGTCTGGTACTGGTTGCGTCGGTGTTGATTGATTTGTGAGGTGCATGTATATTGTCGGATTTATGATTCAATATGAGATCGATGATAATAGAGATGGATGTGATGAGATTGGTATGCGATTATAGGGGCGGATGGTTTCGATTAGGGTTTGGTTAGATTGTATTTGACTGCATTTGTTGAGTGATAAAATGTTGGGGGCGGAGAAATTTATGTGAGATTAGGGTAAGGGAGCTAAGTTTAATGAGTATTTATACCCGTAATTTTAAGGTTGATATGGATTTGGATTAAGTAGTGAGTGGATTAGTTATTTGGACTGAATGGCTTGGGCTTCAGTTATAACAATTCAATGGGCCACGAGCTTATGTCAAATTGCTACAATGGGCTGGTGTTAATTTGTTATTAAACTCATATGAGCTGAATATATAAGCAAAAAGGAATAAACTGTGTTTAGTTAATGCTATGATGTGGATGAATTTAATATTTTGAGTGTTTATTGACTAAGGGAATTAATTTTCACGGGGATACGTTTTTGACAAGATCGGGATAAAACCATTATCGTAGTTCACTTTAACCGTCAAAAGGCTAGTTTTGGGCATTTAACTGCAAGATGTGACTACGGCGTCAATTCAGTATTACTTATTTGAAGTTGAAGTGGAATATCACGGATGCGTGTACTTAGTATCTTGAAGATATCGGGGTTGGTTGGATGAAGATTCTTTGAGATCCTTGTTCGAGCTTTTATACGTACAAATGACCAAGGCTTGAGTTGTCTAGTTATACCTGATGTAAGGAGTTACGCTGTTGTGCTCACAGTGTATAGCTATCACTTTAAAGGAGTTATGTTGTAGTGCTCAAGTGTCATCAAAAGATGTGGATAATTCGAGAGAAGTTCGTATACAATTAAGGATGGTTGGATGGGTATATGATTCTACCTTTATTGAAATTCTCAGTATTGGTTCTTAGTCAGACAATAGTGTAAGTTTAAGTCACAAGTTCGGGTTATTTTACTTCAGTCTCAAGTTTGTCATATTGAGTTTTCTCCATCAGTGGTCACTACACACAGCCATCAGAATGATAATGGGGTCGGTAAAGAGTTAGTTGAGAGTAGTATAAAAGAGTAGAGATGTTTATCAGAAGTTGATTCTCACGGGCTATTTATGATACTTCACACATAATCGGTTGATGGGACATATGGGGTTACGCTGCCTCCATTTTCCATCGTAAACATAGTGTGTATGCTTCCGATTCCGCGAAGACATCGTGGGGGGAAGAGAGAGTGGGTGTTCTTTTGCTTCTTTGACTTTTCTGGATTTCTTTGCGAAAACACTCATTTTCTACGAGGATTTGTAATTAAGGGGAAGAAATGTGCACATCAGGAACGCATAATAGACTCACGTGATCGAGCTTACAATTTTATTACTACCGGAGAGACGTCCGCAGAGATGATCAGTGGTTCAATTTTGTGATTTTTGTGCAATCATTTCAACTCTCGCGGGTTGTGAAGTGTGAAGTAGCCTGTATATGTGAGAAGATCTTGCTAATTTCTTGCATGTTACCCCCGAACGGAGTTCCGCGTAGAGTATAACTGTGATTAAGTAACTACTCAGATTTGCTTGGTGTGGTCTACGATGTTATCTACAAATTCAGCTGCGTACTTAAAACTTCAATAGTTAGAAGACATGTGGACTACATCAAAATTTCGAATCTGCTGAAGACGGTTGTCAGTTTGGGGGGAAGCTGATTCAGAAAATTTGCCAAAAAGAAGTGTACGAAGAAGCTGCTAAAGACATGCAGCATAAATTAGGGGAAGTTAATCCTTTTCATGCATATTACATCATTTGCCTACAAGTGAAGAAAAATTTTTGAAGCCGAGGTACAAGATGAAGACAAAGAGCGTCAACTGTCGCCATCCTCAGCATTTGAAGAGCTTTTGAAGACTTTATTTTACTTATATTTGTACTCGTAGGAAATGTTGTAAGTAATCCCTTATGTTGCCACATTGGGGGAAGATTGTTGGGATCACTCCTAACAGTTAAATGTGACAACATTAACGGGATTACATTAGTTATCATGTAAGCCTAATACACAGGTACTAGAAACATCATTATTATAAAGTGGTGTGTATGTATGGCTATATATACCCCTCCATACTTCCATGGAGGGGTGAGACTCATTTGTGTATTTTACTTTTCATTATCAATAAACACAAAGTTTTTCCCTTCTCTCTCTACTCTCTTTCACTAACCATGGAGTTCTTATTCTTTCATAAACCAAGACCTCCCGAATCACAATAATCAATCCAATACTACGATCCTACAAGTGGTATCAGAGCAATGTGGTAAATGTCTTTGGAAAGACACAAAATTACAGTACCGAGGATCGCAGTAAACTCCAAATTTGTTGGTAGTCTTGGACCAGATTGGCAAAAGTATTTGACATTCGTTCGTCAAACCAAAAATCTTCATGATGCACCGTATGGCTTGTTGTATGATTTTCTGAAACACCATGAACCTGAAGTGGAGAAAGATCATGCTCTTCGAGGAGGTTACATACCACCAACAACACCTAATTCGTTAGCACTCGTAGCTCAATCTCCGTATACTCCACCTCCAATGTCAAATCATGCTTATGTTCAAGAACAAAATTACTTCACCTACCCACAACCTACAACTCCAAATAAGATGATCCCATATGATTCTGCTCAGCAATTTAATCAACCTGTTCCCTATGAAAACAGTGAGTCAATGTACTACTCTAACTCTAATGACGATGAAGATGATGACTTCAATACGTCGAATCAAGGACTTGCTCTCATTGCTCGTGCTTTCAACAAATTCTCAAACAAAACTAACAACCGTCTTCACTCTTCATCAAACACTAGGAATCAAGCTATCATTCAAGATGGAAGGGTTGAGATACAGAGTCGATATAATGGACGATCAGGTGGTTATTCAGGAAATTCTGGAAATGAACAAAGGTTCAACAACAACGGAGGGTTCAGAAACAACTCTGGTGTTACTCAGCAAAGGAATGAAAATGTTGCAACTGGGAACTCTAACTCTGGGAATGTAGTATGGTGCTACAACTGTAATGAGAAAGGTCATATTGCAACTGCATGTCCAAAACCGAGAACTCGGGGCAGTAAGTTTCACAAGCAGGCATTACTCATGGCTCTCAAAGATGAAAAGGAAGGACGTTTCACTGAGCAGGAGAACAGCTTCATGGCAAATGTGTACAACGATGATGACATGGAAGATCTGGAAGCAAATGCAGCTGTGATGCTTATGGCCAACATGCAGGAACTTCATATGAATGATTCAGGCCCAGTGTATGACATTGATGGCTTGTCTCAGGTACATGACCTTAATACATGCCTAATACATGAAATAGCATCGCCTTCTACTTCTGAATCAGATAAGGCACAAGTTGTTCCATCCGCCTCATCTTTATCCTCTCAAGAAGATGAACAAGTGAACACTATTGTTACCTTTGATGATGACACAGTTGGTTCATTTGATCCTATTGAAAATGATAAACATGATTCTGTAGAACAACATGAACCATTGTGTGATCCAGACCCTGACCTGATATTGTTGTCTAAACAACTGAACGCTCAACAATTGCAAATTATGAAATATAAGCTTTAAAAGAAACAAATAAGTCACTTACCAGAGACATTGAGTGTTACAAAATACAGCTTTCAAATCTGGAACACAAGGTTAAACATGAAAAAAGATTTGAAAAAGCTTTTCAAGAACATTAGAATAAAGAACAAGATCTTCAACACAAAATGCAAGATTTAATTGAGTTAAATGGAAAGTTGGTTTAACAGAAACAGAGTTGTCAATTTGCAAAAAGGATTTTTGTGAACATAAAATACGAAAAAGGAAATATATAGATAATTTAATCGGTGAAATTGTTGATCTTGAAAAACAACTCAAAGAGTTTTGTAATATTGTTTACAAAACCGGGGGCTCTGTCACAACAATTCAGAAATTTACTTTAAAATCGAGACGCGATAAAGGTTTTGCAATTGGTGATTACGAATCAATGTTTCTTCACAAAGCGTTCAAACAAAATCCTAAACTTTACAGAGTGGACTGTATGCGTGATGACATGATTGTGCGTACTATTGTTTATGATACTGAGGAAGAAGAAGAACTTGAAGAAGAGAGTCGATCCAAAATGAGTCAAGTTGAATATTGGAAACCATATGATTATTCAAAAACTCCTCACATTTCTAAATCTTTTGTTCCTCAAAAGGAAATACCTGAAAAATCTTGGTTTGTCACTGAGTCATATGTTCATCTTCTAATGCGGCTCCGGTCCAAACTGTGGCACAAGTAAATGGTCTTTACCATCTTCTGTTGAAGTTACACCTTTACCAAAAAGTTATCGTGTTTTAAATTATTTTAAAACTTTTATGGAACACATCGAAATTTTGGAGGAAACAATTGAACGTAATTCAGAAATAAAAATTGAAACTTTTCAATCCGCTTACGAGCAAGAAAAGAGAGATATTTTTCAAAAACAATTGTTGCCAACTGTTCAACATCTCCGTCTTTGTGCTACAAGTTGGGAACATCATCTGCAAAAAGAAGTGAAATCAATGATCAATATTTTCAAATCAAATGAAAATGCAATTTTGGTTCAAAAGCATAGAAACAGAGTTTTGAAAAATGATGCCGATCGACTCTTGGAAGAAGTTCTCAATGCTGATATTATGTCTATTATCATGAATGATCTCTATAAATCTGGTACTTCTATGCTTGTGGAAGATCACTGTGCTGATAATGATTTGCTGAATACAGAAATTGAGACATTAAAACAAGATAATGATACACTGAGGAAAAACAATGATGATGTGACAAAACATTTTTCAAAAGAAATTCCTTAACTCAAACAACGACTTGAATGGTGTCAAGCTCAAAGTCTTGAAACGGAATTACAACTTCAGAGTCAAAATGTTTCAAAATCTTGTCAAAATTGCAAAAGTACTAAGTCTTTTCAAAGTCTGTGTCTCAAGTATGAGAAAGAAATTGCAGAATTAAAAATTGAAAACGCTGAATGGCAACAAAACCGCGATGACATTAAGTATTGCAATGGCTTACTTGAGTCTGATATTCAGGATAAAAATCACATCATCATTGACTTAAAAGAGAAAATTAAGCTACTTCAAAAAGGAAAGTTTGTTGACACCACTGTGATAGTACCAGAAGTGTACCATGTAGACAAAAATGATAAGGGAAATGATATTCAAAACACTAATGTTGACCCTTCCACTTCAACAGGACTAGTCTACACTAATAGCGTTAGCAGACCTAAGCGAAAAAGTTACAAGAAGAATAGGATCTTGCAACGTAAAAGAGGAACACTAGAAGCTCAAGAAGTAGAAGATCAACTTAGGAATTCGAATAAAACTCATGTTGCATCTGATTTAGATTCTAATCTGGCAAATTGTAATCAAAATCTCAATGTAACGAATGATGAACCTTTGAATGTTTTGAATATTAATGCATCTTGTGTGTTTTGTCGTAAAAGTGTAACATCTGGTGATCATGCAAAATGTGTAGCTAACTCTCTCTTAAATCGTCATAAGAAACATAGGACAGGAATTCCTTTTAGGCCCACTATTGCCTCAAAGTCTATATTAGGAAAACCGCCATCTACGGCTTCAAATGATATTGCAGTTACCCCCATAGTTGAGACGAACAAATCTAGGAACAAGCCCAAAACTAGTGAATTCACCAAAAAGAAAGCGAGAACTAGTTGGAATTGGCAACGTTGGTTACAATATAAACCTGAATTTAAATGGATTCCTAAATTATTGAATACGTGTGCTACTAACCAACAGGAACCCGCACTTTCTTTGGGTTCCACCCTTACTTCTGTTCCATCCTCGTCGTCTTCTTATGATGCAGGTGGTACAGATTGTTCTTTAGATTGTTGATAGCGGATGCACCTTACATATGACAGGCAACCTCAAACTGTTAGTCAACTTTGTTTCAACGTTTATTGGAACTGTCAGATTCGGGAATGATCATTACGCTTTAATCATGGGATACGGTGACTATGTCAGTGGGATCATCGAAATCAGTCGTGTGTATTATGTGGAAGGCTTAGGTCACAACCTCTTTTCAATCGGTCAATTTTGTGATGGGGATTTAGAAGTTGTATTTCGTGAGAAAACCTGTTTCGTTCGTGACTTACAAGGAAATGATCTAATGTCCGGCTCACGTGGTTCGAATCTTTACACAATATCGATGTCTGATATGATTGCTTCATCTCCGATATGTCTTCTCTCCAAAGCTGAATCGACTAAATCCTGGTTATGGCATAAACGTCTTTCGCACTTGAATTTCAAAACTATGACTGAACTTGCTCGTCATAAACTTGTTGATGGTTTTCCAAGATTCCGTTTTACCAAAAATCACTTATGTTCGGCCTGTGAACAAGGAAAAAGTACTCTCGCTCATTTTCCTTCTAAAACCGAGCACAGTACAAATCATGTTTTACAATTACTTAATATGGATTTGTGTGGCCCGATGCGTGTTCAAAGTATCAACGGTAAACGCTACATACTCGTAATTCTTGATGACTACTCCAGATGGACTTAGGTTTATTTTCTTTGAAGTAAAGATCAAGCTCCTTCAATGATCATCACCTTTCTCACTTAAATTCAAGTTCAGTTATGTAACACGGTACGAATGGTAAGAACTGACAATGGTACATAATTTAAGAATCAGACACTTAGGTCATATTTTGAGAAAGTGGGAATTGAACATCAAACATCTATTACAAGAATTCCAGAAAAGAATGGAGTTGTTGAAAGACGCAACAGGACGTTAGTGGAAGCTGCAAGAACCATGTTGATTAATGCTCAATTACCAAATTACTTATGGGCGGAAGCTGTCTCAACTGCATGTTACACCGAAAACCGTTCTATGATCACAAAACACCATCGCAAGACACCTTATCAACTCGTTCACAAAAGAAAACCAAACATCGATTACTTTCATGAATTTGGAGCACTTTGTTATCCGAAAAATGATCATAATAGGTAAGCTTAAAGCAAAGGCTGACATCAGAGTGTTCGTAGGATATTGTGAAAATTCCAAAGGCTTTCGGATATGGAATCGTCGAACAAGAGAAATTCAAGAAACTATTCATGCTAATTTTGATGAACTCACTCAAATGGCTTCTGAGCAAAATAGCTTAGGACCCGAATGTCTTAACTTTCCGGACTCTTCGGCTGAACCATTGCCTCTAAACTGCAAAGAATTGGAAACACTGTTTGCTCCTCTGTTTGATGATACAATTGAATACCGTTCTTCTGAGGTCTCACCAATTTCCGTTGCACAAATTGATAATATTCAAGTACCTGACTCACCTCAACAAACAATGTAAGGAATTATTGAAGCCAGAATTGATACTGCTGACAGGTTCCTGCAGAAGCTTATAGTTGTTTCTGCTGAAGACTGGTTCGTACTGAAGCATAGTCATACTGCGGATGTAGTTAATCCGTGGATTTTCATTAGTTATTTATAGATAAGATCTTAAAATATCTTTTAGAGTATTATGGTTATACGTTTCTTGTAGAAGAATTTAGGGTTTCCACTAGTATATAAGGAACCCAAGGTTATTGTATTACGTACAAGTTTTCATAACACTTTTAATAAAGTATATCGATCCATAGAGGATCAAAGTTTAGTATACAATTTGTTTTTATATTCCACAATAACTACAAGCTCATAGAGATTATCTATTTAGTCTTACTAGTGATTACATTAGTAGGCTAACGATCTATTGGCTCGAGTTCTATCAATGTTTAGATCCTACAAGTGGTATCAGAGCCACAAGATACTCTTTGTAATCTAACCACACTCAAATATCTTTTCACTTAGAACCAATGGGAGACAAATCATCCACCGATGTCACTCTCACATAAACCAACGCTCTCACTCAACAACTACAACAGGTTGCTTTCTCAAACAACAACGCCAAGCTACCCTATCTCAGGAAGGACGAGTATGAGATTTGGGCTATGAAGATGCAAAACTAGATTCCAAGTGTCGACTTTAATCTCTGGAATGTGATTCTCAATGGCTGCCACCCTAAAAAGCAAGTCTTAGATTCTGAAGGTAACTACAAGATTGTGGAACCAGTTTCTGCTGAAGAGATCCTTGCTATACAAAGGGAGAACAAAGCAAGAACTATTTTACTTCAAGCAATCCCTGATGACCACATGCGAGATTTTCATTCCATGAATGATGCTAGAGAAATCTGGAGGGCTATAAAAACTAGATTCGGGGGCAATGAAGAATCTAAAAGAATGAGAAAGAGTATGTTGAAACAAGAATTTCAATAATTCAGAATAACTGAAGAAGAGGGTCTCCACAAAGGTTATGATAGGTTTCAGAAGATACTAAGTCAATTGAATCAGCTTCTAGCCAGACCTGACAATGAGGAGGTGAATTCCAGGTTTCTAAGAGCCTTACCTCCCTCATGGTCTCAGGTTAGCATATCCTTGAAAACCAAAGGAGGCCTGGATTATCTCTCATTTGATGACTTGTATAACAAATTTAGAGCTTTGGAAGGCGACATCAAGGTACATTCTTCATACGCAGCATCGCATTCACACTCTGCATTCATCAGCTCTAACTCAAACTACATGCCACATACTTACTCAAGTCCGTCCACTCCAAGTCAAAGTCTTCCCATTACCACATTGTCTTTTTCAAATGCTAATCCAGTGACTCATCCAAAGATTAGCAATGTGATGGAAGATGTACTCCATTCATTTGTTGCTGAAGTTGATAAGCAACAACAATTAGCATATGAAGATTTTGAGTAGGTTGAGGAACTTGCATTGGAAGAGTTGGACTTAAAAGTGGCAAATGGCTATGCTGTCTCTCAAAGTCAGAAGATTTGAGCAAAAGGTTGGGAGAAAGCTCAATGTTAATGGAAGAGATGCAGCTCGGTTTGACAGAAGGAAAGTGAAGTGCTATGCATGTGGAGAAGTTGGCCATTTTGCAAGAGAGTGCCAGACCAAGAAGGGTGAAGATAGTACCAGGTATTTAGCATACAAGAAAAAGGATGTGGAGGCTGGAGAATCAAAAGTGTTGGTGACTACTGTGGATGCTTGTGTTGACTTGAATGACCATGAATCTGAAGGTGCAACAAGCAGTTCTCCTCAAATCTCCTACATGGCTAGTTGTGATGCTAACTTTGCTTTCATGGGAATATCTCCACAGGTATCTAATTGTGTTTTTGGGTGTGATATCAAATATGAAACTCTTAAAGAAGCTTATGATGATATGAAACCAAAATATAATGCTAGCTTTATTGAAGCTCAAACCTACAAAGAAACTGCTAAAACTTTAGAACAACAGAAGGTGTGGTTTCAACAAAATCAATTGGCCTATGAGGAAAAGATAAGAGTTTTAAATAGAGATTTAGAGAATACTAGCAATGAATTAAAGTTTACTCAAAATGACAAAGTTTACAAAACAATTCTATTTCTGATGTTTATTTGGATAATTCTGTGTTTAATAAGACATCTTTTGGTTTAAATAAATCTTCTAAGAAGAAGAAGTGTTTTGTTTGTGGTAGCAAAGTGCATTTGATTAAGGATTGTGACTTTTATGATCATAGGATGGGTGTGGCTGTTGCTAATAATAGACCTAGACCAATGTGGACCAATGTTCTACATCACACTAGCAGAACCAATTCAGTTTCTGCTGACAGATTTGTTCCTACTGAAGGCCCTGTTTATACTGATAGATATGCTGATAGGAATAGATATGTGTCTAGACCATTTTATGGAATTCATCATACTTATTTTCAAAATGGTAATTAGCCTGGCTATTATGACCCAATGTTTTTGGGAAGGGCAACTTGGGATTCTGCTGAAAGTCCTCAGCAGATTGTTCTTGGACATTTAAAAGACCATACAAATACAGGGGTTTCAGGAACAATGGTAGATCCAACTCACCTTCTTGGATACATAATAATGATCCACAAGGAAGGCTCAAGTCTGTCATGACTTAAGTCTCTCCAGATATTCATGTTGTTGTATATTAACTTTTTTGTTGTTGGAACATCCTCTTCTTAATAAAGACTTAGGTATTTTTGATAGTGGTTGTTCAAGAAGCATGTCTGGGAATCAGGAGAAGCGACATGATTTTGTGCCTTTTAATGGAGGAATAGTGAGATTTGGAAGTGGAGTAGGAAGAATCACTGGTAAAGGGACCATTAGAACTCCAAAGGTGGATTTTGAGAATGTCTATTATGTGAAGGAATTACAAGGATTCAATTTGTTCTCAGTTTCACAAATCTGTGACAAAAAGATTCCTGTGCTTTTCACTGAAGAGAGTTGTCTCATTCTTTCACCTGACTTCAAAATACCTGATGACAGTCATGTATTGCTAAAGGTTCCAAGAAATCATAATCTTTACACATTCAACTTGAATGATGTTAAGCCAGAAGGTGATCTAGCATGCTTGGTGGCTAAAGCATCCTTGGATGAATCTACAAGATGGCACAGGAGGATGGCACATGTTAATTTCAAAGTTATCAACAAGCTTGCTAAGGATGGACTTGTTTTTGGACTTCCTTCCAAGATATTCACTAATGAACACAATTGTATTGCATGTAACAAGGGTAAGCAAAACAAAGCTTCTTATAAGGCTATTACTGCTGTGAGCACAATCTCAAAACCTTTGCAATTACTTCATATGGATCTTTTTAGTCCAACATCCATCAGGAGTATTGACCATAAGTACTTCTGCTTGGTAATCACTGATGCTTTCAGTAGATTCAGTTGGACATTCTTTTTGGTGACTAAAGATCAAACCTTTCAGACACTAAAAGAATTTATGGCCCTCATTGAAAACCAACTTAACAAAAAGATCAAAGGTATAAGGTGTGACAATGAGACAAAGTTCAAAAATGCCAATCTTATTGAACTCTGTGGGTTAAAGGGTATTAAAAGAGACTACAGCAATCCTAGGACTCCACAACAGAATGGAGTTGCAGAAAGGAAGAATAGAACCCTAATAGAGGCTGCAAGATCTATGCTTGCTGATTCTAAACTTCCCGCTATGTTTTGGACTGAAGCAGTTGGTACTGCTTGTTATGTGCGTAATAGGGTGTTGATTACTAAACCTCATAATAAGACACCCTATGAGCTTTTGACAGGGAAGAAACCTACCATTGAATACTTGAAACCCTTTGGATGTCAAGTGACTATTCTGAACACAAGTGATCACTTAGTCAAATTTGAAGCAAAAGCTGCTGAAGGGTATATTGTTGGTTACTCAGCTCATAGCAAGGCATACAGGGTATATAATTTGGCTGCAAAGAAGATAGAAGAGACTCTTAACCTAAAATTTCTGGAGGATAATGAAAATGCTCAGGGAAAAGGTCATGAATGGTATTTTGACCTTGATTACTTGACAGATCATTTGGGTTATACAAGACATAAAACTAACCCCTCTGCAGGTATACAAGTGTCAACTCCTAACATTGCAGGTACCCTAGAAGATGACTCAAACAGTGATTCAGAATGTGATGAACCCCCTATTTTTGTATCTTCTCTACCTATTCATATTGCAGGTCCTCCTAACAAAGAAGCCTCTGATGCCAAAACTGCTGATGATGTGGACAACTCAACCTATGCAGAAGATCTTGCTAGACTCAAAAAGCAAGAGCATGCAGCTGCTGAAGAAGCTGAAAGCTTGGTCTTGAATTTTCTCAAGACACTGAAGCACTCTTAAAACAAGCTGCTATTGAAGAGAGCAGTAAATCTATTTCTGCTGATGCATCTGCTGATGCAGCTGCTGCCGATTCTGCTGAAGGCAATCCTGCTGTAGTACCTGTTTCTACTATCCCATCCACAAGTTTAGATGAACCTTTTGGCAGGTTTCCCATCCCCTCAGATCTTGCCTATATTGAACAAAGTGATGGCATCTTTCAATATGCTTCTTATGATGAAGACTTTGCTCCAACACTAACCAATCTTGACACCTCTGTTGATGTTAATCCTATTACCACTAAAAGGATCAACACCATTGATCCTCAAGATAATATAGTTGGTGATCAAAATGCTATGGTTCTAACCAGGAGTGCCATTAAGAATACCAAATTTGGACAATGTACATTTCTAACATATGTGTCTACTCAGAAGAGAGACAATCACACAGATCAGAAGCATTGTCTGTTTGCTTGTTTCTTGTCCCAAGTTAAACCAACAAGCATTAAACAAGATTTGAGTGAACCTAGTTGGGTTGAAGCTATGCAGGAAGAGATGCAACAATTCACGAATCAAGATGTTTGGATACTAGTTGATCTTCCTGCAGGGAAAATTGCTATTGGGACCAAGTGGATATTCAAAAGCAAGAGGGATGCAAGAGGTATTGTATTCAGAAATAAAGCAAGATTGGTGGCTCAAGGTTTTAGACAAGAAGAAGGGATTGACTATACTGAAGTCTTTGCACTTGTTTCTAGGGTTGAGGAAATTAGGTTATTTTTAGCATTTGCCTCATACTTGGGGTTTAAGGTATATCAGATGGATGTCAAGAGTGCCTTCCTCTATGGCAAAATTGAAGAGGAGGTCTATGTCACTCAACCATAAGGCTTTGAAGACCCCCAGAATCCTAAGAAGGTGTACAAAGTTGTCAAGGCACTTTATGGACTTCACCAAGCACCAAGAGCATGGTATGCTAGATTGTATACATTTCTTTTGGAGCATGGCTACAGAAGAGGAAGAATTAACAAGACCCTCTTTATTAATAAAACCTCCAGGGAAATCATTCTAGTATAGGTCTATGTGGATGATATTATTTTTGGCTCCACAAAGGAAGCATGGTGCAGAGAATTTGAAGATTTGATGAAAGGTGAATTTCAGATGAGTGCAATGGAGGGAATTAACCTTTTTCTTAGGGCTACAAGTCAAACAACAACCCGAAGGGATTTTTATCCATCAGGAGAAATATTTTAAGGACATCTTGAAGAAGTTTAACTTTGAACTTTTGAGGACTGCCACTACTCCATATGAACCACCCAAGCTTAAAAATACAAATCAACAAGATGAGGCTGTGAATGTTCACCTCTATAGATCCATGATTGGATCACTCATGTACCTCACAGCTTCTAGGCCTGACATTACCTTTGCTGTCAGTGCTTGCTCAAGACATCAAGTCACTCCATTGACTTCCTACCTAAATGCAGTGAAGAGGATTTTCAAGTACATCAAAGGCCAACCCAAGTTAGGCCTTTGGTACCCAAGGGAATCACCATTTGTGTTGGAAGCATACAGTGATAGTGATTATGCATGAGCTAATTTGGACCGAAAATCCACAACAGGAGGTTGTCAATTTCTTGGTAGAAGACTCATCTCTTGGCAGTGCAAGAAACAAACCATTGTGGCTACTTCTACTACTGAAGCAGAATATGTTGCTGCTGCCAACTTCTGTGGTCAGGTACTCTGGATTCAGAATCAAATGTTGGATTATGGGTTTAACTTCATGAACACTAAAATCTACATTGATAATCAAAGTACTATTTCTATTGTTAAAAATCCAGTTTTTCATCAAAGAACTAAACATATTGAAATTAGGCACCATTTTATAAGAGATGCAAATGAGAAGCATCTAATTCTAGTGCTTAAAATTCATACTGATGATAATGTAGCTGATTTATTAACAAAGGCTTTTGATGGACTAGGTTTAATCACTTAGTTGTCAACATTGGGATGGTCAACCCTTGAATGCTATGTTTGAGGGGAGGCATAAGCTTCAGGGGAGGCAGATGCCTCGAGGGAGGATTGTACATGTTGTATATTATGAATTTTATTATGTTTACTAACTTTATTTTTGCAGGTTTCTGACCAACTTTGTATATTATTATGGTTGTGTTTTGTGTTCTGTTTGTATGGTTGGTGTGCAGGTTGTGTTCCTGCTGATGCAACAAGATGTACTTAACAACATCTTTTAGTGGAACAAGATGTAAAAGATCTACTAAATAGTTTATTTATTATGAGATTAAAGGAGTACATCAACCCAACCATCTTACATCATGTCAAGATTACAAGAGCAACAATCAAACAACCTGACAACAAACCACCTTCTAAACCAAAAAACCACCACCTCCCACAGCCCAAACCTCTACTCCATCTTTCTCTTCCCTTTTCCCATGTCCTTGGGGTCTGGCATTATTTTGTGGAACCCTCTGGATTGCATGTATTTGTTCCAAAGCTTTGGAGCAGCAAGACCAAGGACAACCTTAAGTGGACCCTTGGTTCTCTGTGAAGATTGTGGCTACACTGGGACAGAGATTTTTCTCATGTCTGCACAAAGCATTTCCATTTCACTAGTGAGGAATGCAGTGACTGGAGTAAAGTCTGGGAGAACAACAGAAAGAGGGATTGGTGTTTCCCCTGCTTCCTCTGTTTCCTCTGATGAGGATGGAGATGGACATAACTCTGATGGTCCCTCACCCAGATAGTAGTATGCTCTTTGTATTTGGGGGATATCAAAGGTGGAATCAGAAGATGAATCAAAAGAAATATCAATAATTTTGGGGTTTGATTTCATGACTGGTATGTTTGGGAAGACTTTGGTGTGTTGGTATTAGTATATTATTGAGTTGTGAGTAGCTTATGCTTTGAGGACATCTTTATATAGACTTGATTTGGGATTAATATGAGTAAATGCAAGTTAATGGGAGGTAGTTGAGTTAGTAGCAATTACTAATTATGCAAGTTGTCCATTTATGTGGATTCTACGAATGAAGGTCACTAGGGTTTGACCAATTGCTGTTGATAACACAAACTTCATTCTTAAGTTTGTTCCTGGTGATGGTTTATAATAGATTATTTCATTCAGGGGAATGCAAATTCTTCAAAAGAGTAACAATCAAGTAAAGACAAACAAGGCAACATGTTTATTGAACCTTCAAAAGTACAAACAGGAATAAGATTTAAAGTTTCATACAAGCAAAACAAGCCTATCAATCCTACACTTCCTATTCTACTTTGCTCTTGCCCATGCCAACAGCCATCTTCTCCTTGCCCTTGTTGTTGTTGAAGACTCCTTGCTGCTGGGGACAAGGCAACCCAATCACCACTTCCCTTGTCTTTGGAAATGGTGGATTTGACCTTCTTACTCTTGATGGTCGCTTTGGACGAGAGGATTGGGGCTTCTCAGATGTCGTAGTGTTGTAGAGTACATGTGAAGATGAAGGGAGACTCATTAGGATTGGGGGCTCTGTTTGCCGTCTCCAATGCATTCCACTGTCTCTCCATCTCTCTCTGGTATTCAGGATCAACAATTTTAGATGGATATGGTGGAAGATCCTCTGATGATGATGAACTTGGATTAGATACATCATGTCGCTTCTTTTTGGCTTGCTCTTTTGTTAGACCCCGTGGGAGGGTTGACATTCTGAGTGGTGATGGAGATGTTAGTGACTCTGATGAATCAGATGAGTCAGAAGCAAGGTTGATGATACTAGGATTGGATGCCATGGTTCTTAATTGCTTGGTGGTTTTGTGATTAGGGATTTGTCTTGTCAAAGTTGTGTGGTGATATTTGGGAATTATTACCCTATATTTATAAGACCATCCAAACCGTGTGTATTTATTACCTTAAATGCGAGGTGGTTTAAAGATAATTAAGGGTGAATAAAAAATTTGACTAAAGAGATTTTCACAGATATTTGGTTACCACTAAAGTCGTGATTCTGCTGTTTGATTCTGCGGATGGTATTGCTTAATGAATGGTTGACCGTAGTCAACATTTGATTGTTTTCTGCGGATTGACCATCTAGTTTCTGCCGTTTGACTTGGTTTCTGCTGAAGAGTCAGTTTAATGGGGATATTATAAAGTCGATTATTGGTCAAAGATTGTTTTTCATAATTCATGCCAATCACATTCCATGTTTGGTAACTTACCATAATTAACCTCGACGTGCAAATCCCACTCCTAATTAACCGATTCCCTCTTGTTATAACATTCAAAAGCCATTTCAACATTATTCAGCACTCCCAACCCTAATTTCTTCTTATCAATCAATGGTTGCACTTCTTTTCAAAGGTGATCATAACAAGCATGTTTTCCTAGGTCGTGGTAAGGGTGATGATCACTATGTGGGAATGATGGAATTTCTCCAAAGATCCAAGATTCATTATGCCTTAACCCGATATCCTAATGTTATTCATGAATCTCTGGTTACACAATTTTGGCGAACGGCAAGTACGAGGTCTGTTGATAATGGACCAACAGAGATTGTTGCTATGGTAGATGGGGAAGAATGTGTTGCCACTGAGTCATTGGTTAGAACTCAACTACAATTGGATGATGAAGGTGGGGAGCGCGAATTGGCTAAGGAAGAAATACTTGCAGGTCTTCAGGCTGTCGGATATAGTGGAAATGGGAAAGTGTGGTACAAGAATTTGTTTTGCCCTAAATGGAGATTTTTAACACGCACTTTGCTTCAGTGTATAAGTTCTAAGTATGGTGGATCGGATCAATTTTCAACAGACATTGCTCTTGCCATTGTGTGTCTTTCTCAGGGAAGAACCTTTAACTTTTCTAAGTAGATATTTGATGAAATGCTTGGTAATGTTAAGGATACCAAACTTAAATATTTAATGTATCCTAGGTTTCTTCAAATTATTTTAGGTATTCAGACCACTGATCCTAGGTTTCTCAAATGAAAACCAACTATAAAGGAGAACATAGACCCTTACTCCCTACTATGTTGCCAGTTGGCAATGCACCTGATGGAGTAGCTGCTGATGCAGCTGCTGGTGGTCAAGATCCTACTAATGCTCAAGCACTAGAGGATTCCCCTGACAGGACTGACATTACACCTTATGCAAGTGCATCAGTTGCTACTGATGTTCAGCCACTACGCTCTCCTAGGCCATCCACACCTACTTCTCTCACACCTATACCTTCACCCATTGCTAATCCTTCTCCTGAGCATGTGCTCACTGAGAACTTAGGCCCTGACCAACCTGTACATTCTCCACAGTTTACAAGACTTCCAACACCTAGTCCCTTGAGACCTACCTTTGAGGATAATGTTGATGTAGATGTAGACTTGGATCATTCTACTAATAGGACCAATGATGCTTCCAATGCCACAGATATCCCTGTTGGTGGAACTGAAGGTCCTGTTACTCTCACTTCTTTGTCTCTTTTATTGAACACGTATGTGCATAAGGTAGACAGGTTAGAAAAGGATCTGAATCTCACCAAGAAGAATCTTGGAGGAGCTGTCCTGACTCTCATTACAAGAGTCAAGAAGTTGGAGATTAAGCTCAAAAACAGGAAGAGAAAAGGTGATGTGTGTGACTCAGATGATGAGACTACAAAAGCATCTGACACAATTGATTTGGAAGGACTTGAACTTCTTGCTACTACGACACTAGATAGTGTTAAAAAAGATGCTCCTGATTCTAGGCCTGCACCATCTACTCATTCTGCTGATAAAATTGTTCAAAAAGATCCAAGAGTACTTTATGTCAAGAGAAAGCATTTGGCAGAACTTTCCAAAACAACCGAAGATCTTCCTTCTGTTGCTGTAGATATGAGCGATGACTCTACTGATAAGACTCCTGCTGATGCTTCTAGGAAGGAAGCATTCAATGATCCTATGCCAGAAGTGGTTACTAATGATACATCAATAGATATAGAAGTTGAGTGTCCTGCTGTTTCTACTGATAAGCATTCTGTTCCTCTTGAGGCTGCTTCAACTCAGAAAGATAAAGGAAAGTTCATTATGGTTGAACAGGACCTTCCTTCAAGAAAGAAAACTAAGCAGGAACTTGCTAATGAGAAGCTTAGTGAAATGCTTGCAGCACAATTGCAAGCTAAAGAGGAAGCACTAGCAGAGGCTGAAAACACTAAGAGGGACTTTGATATGAAAGCTTCTGAGGATCTTTCTAGAAAAATACAAGATGATTTAGATGCAATGGGTCCTTCACTCACTCATACATTACCTGCTAAATGGAAAAAGGAGTTAGATGAAATTGCTAAGAGGTTATCTACTGAGAAATGGGTTAATTTGGCTTCCCAAGTTGCTACTAAGCCTGCTTTGGCTGAATCTGTGCTTGGAGTTGCTTATCATGAGACTGATTACTCCAAGATGATGGTTGAAAGAGGTAAGCTGCAGAGACAAGCAGAGGAAGAGAGAAAAGCTAAAGAGCTAAGGGAAAGACCATGGACAAAAGGAGAAATTAAAAAATATATGAGGAATTTCATCAAAAATCAAGGATGTTCTATGTTTGGGTCAGGATGGACTCAAAACAAAGTTTGGGGCTTTTCAGACACTCAGCTCACTTACTACTATGACAAAATTATATCTAATCTTCATTCGTCTGGCATTAATGTCCAAGATGTGTTAGAGAAGCGTGACAGACTTTTGTATAGTCCTGTTGCTAAGAGAATTTGGCTTGATGATTCTGCTGATCAGCCTATAGAACCCATTGAGTCATCATTTGGTGCTCAGGAGACAATTCACTCTCCTTCAGTGCTAACTCAGGTGGATGATTCTACTGATGATGTTCCTTCACCATCTCCTTATATTGCAACTGAGCTTTTTGATCCTTCAGATGTTGTTCCAGAGTCTGTTCCTACTGAAGCTTCTCACCTTGATTCTACTGAAGATCAACATGATGTCTCTCATGATGCTTCAGCAGATGCTCCTAAAGCTTCAGAACCAGTTCCCACTGATGAGACCTTTGGTGATCCTTCACTTGTTACTCCTTCTACTCCTGGCACTAGGAAGAAGACTGTTGCAAAGAAGAGAAAGGCCAATAAGGGTGAATCACCTAAGGATAGTTCTTTTATTGACTTTGATTCAGATGATGAAAATCCTGTTGTTTGGGAGAAAATAGTCAAATGGGAACTTGTTGACACTCTAACAGGACAAGGACAAGTCAATGTCATTCACAGACAGGATGGTTCCACCAAGGAGTTTACTTTTCTAAGTCAAATTTTACACATGGTGGATAGGCAAGATATTCTTTCTCTCTATGGCTGGGTTGTCTCTTATTATCAAACTCATCAACCTGAAGGGATTGGAATGTTTTTGCTGGGAGATTTACAAATTCTTTGTGATTCTCATCTTTTTACTGGTGTTAGTTTTCATATATGGAAAGGACAGAAGACTTGGGTGGTTGATACATGGAAATACTTTCCTCTACCTGATGTTCACATGATCATTACTACTACTGGCAAGACTTTATATTGTTGGGCAGATGCGACATATCCAATCACAATAGGTTTTATGAATCAATTGCTGGAAGTTAAGCTCAATGTTCCTCTAGATATGATTGGGAATGATATGCATATGGCTGAACAGTTGATTAGAGCTATCAAGAGAAGCATTTTGGTTAAACAGGAATTGTATACTAAGTATGGTGTTCACATTGAAACCTATTTGGAATGATTGGTATGGTATTTTGTTGTATATTTCTTATTATTTTTTTAAGTTTAGTAAATAAAAAAAAATAAATAAATAAAACTAACAGATTTGTATAGTTTTGTGTATGTTGTATGCAGGTTTGGTGATGATTATTATCACACCTTCTCTGGTTATCAACTTACCTGATGTTGACTATTCCATCAAAAAGTTGGCTAGTCCAAAAGGTACAGCTTTGGTAAAGACACATCAAATCTGTTGATAGCTTTAATAGTTTGCTAAAAACTATTGGGTACTCAACTCACCCATGCTTCACAGCTGAGAGTTGAATGGTTGTCAATTGACCATGGATTTTTCCTTTATAGATTCCCAATAATTGGCTAGCCCACAAGAGTATGGCTTGTGGTAAAGGCAGTAGAAAACCATATTTGGTATTTAGTTGACGAAGATGATTTTTCATCAAATAATTGACTAGTCCTGAGCAAACAGCTACAGGTAAAGACATCTCAAATCCGTTTATAGCTGATGATTTGCTAAAAATCATATCATATGGTCATCAGTGTACCATAGTTACTTAACTGAAAACATTTGGCTACTCCAGTAGTGATGGCTATTGGTAAAGAGACATAAAATCCATTATTTTCAATGATTCACCTCTCACAGGAGTTAACACACCTGGATGTGATGAGAATAGTATGAAACTAATATGTTTTGATGTACATTTGGTCATGTGTTGCTGCAAAGAATGGTGTTTTTCAAGTTTTTGCTGACCATAGAGATTCTACTTATGAAGATTCTTCGCTACTGAAGTTCATCCTCAATCCTCTTATTTGTGCTATTGAAGATCTATCAAGAATCTTGGAGTTAACCGTGTCAACTTCAAGATTAAGGGAGGATTGTAAGGAATTATTGAAGTCAGAATTGATACTGCTGACGGATACTGCTGACAGGTTCCTGCGGAAGCTTATAGTTGTTTCTGCTGGACTGGTTCCTGCTGAAGCATAGTGATACTGCGGATGTAGTTAATCCGTGGATAAACATTAGTTATTTATAGATAAGATCTTTAGAATATCTTTTAGAGTATTATGGTTATATGTTTCTTGTAGAAGAATTTAGGGTTTCCACTAGTATATAAGGAACCCAAGGTTATTGTATTACGTTCAAGTTTTCATAACACTTTTAATAAAGTATATCGATCCATAGAGGATCAAAGTTTAGTATACAGTTTGTTGTTATATTCCACAATAACTAAAAGCTCACAGAGATTATCTATTTAGTCTTACTAGTGATTACATTAGTAGGCTAATGATCTATTGGCTCGAGATCTATCAAGGTTTAGATCCTACAAACAACTACAACTGTTGAGAAAGACGGTCCTCCAATTGCATCTCCCATAACAGCAGAACAAACCGCTTCCAACTCATGACAATCAGCTAAAGATCCGACACCACAATCAATTCCACAACCCGTAGAGTATGATCCAAATGCGTTCTTTAACCCGTTTGCACCGGCTCCAACAATTCCTGAAGTAGCTGAGTCATCTACACGTAATTTGGATCCTGCTAACATGCGAGATACCTATCAACTACACCCTTTGACACACAAATGGACTCGAGATCATCCACTAGTTCAAATTATTGGCCATCCAGATGCACCAATCATGACGAGACAACGGCTTCACACAGATGGTGAATCTTGTATCTATGCACTCATAGTTTGTCAAGAAGAACCTAAGAACATTAAAGAAGCAATGACTTATGACAACTGGATTGAATCTATGCAAGAGGAATTTCAGCAATTCAAAAGATTAGAAGTCTGGGAATTAGTTGAAAGACCTGACGAAGTCTTTGTCATTGGCCTTAAATAGATTTGGAAAAACAAACTGGATGCAGAGGGCACTGTCATACGTGACAAATCATGCTTGGTAGCTAAAGGATACTTCCAAGAAGAAGGAATTGATTTTGAGGAATCTTTTGCTCCAGTTGCTAGACTTGAAGCTGTTAGGATCTTTCTGGCATATGTTGCTCATAGGAATATGGTTGTTTATCAAATTGATGTGAAAACAGCATTTCTGAATGGTGAACTCCGTGAAGTGGTCTATGTCAGCCAACTAGAAGGCTTCGTTGATCCTGAGCGTCCCAATCATGTTTATCAACTCAAAAAGGCTCTTTACAGACTCAAGCAAGCCCCAAGGGCGTGGTATGACAAACTATCTGCTTTCTTGCTTGCCAATAAATTTTCTAAAGGTTCGGTGGATCCAACATTATTTACAAAAAATTACGAGGTGGACTTACTAATTGTTCAAATATATGTCGATGACATTATTTTTGCTTCAACAAACAGAAGTTACTCTAATGACTTTGCAAATCCAATGAAAGAAAACTTTGAAATGTCCATGATGGGTGAACTTTCGTTCTTTTTAGGACTACAAGTTCATCAATCACCCCGTGGAATTTTTTTTAAATCAGTCCAAGTATGCTTTAGAAAGTTTAAAGAAACATAGAATGATGAGCTGTGATACTTATAATACACCAATGGCTTTTGGCACAAAACTAGATGCTGACATACATGGGACTCCAGTTGACCCTACAAAATACCGAAGTATTATTGGGTCACTCATGTATCTCACAGCTAGTATACCTGATATAGTTTTTGTTGTCTTTATGTGTTCTCGTTATCAGTCCAAACCGACTGAAAAGCACCTCAGTGAGGCAAAAAGAATCGTTCGATACATAAAGGGAACCATTAACTTCGGAATCTGGTATCCGAAGGATTCTTGTTTTGAACTAATTGCTTTTTCAGACGCTGACCATGCAGGATGCTTAGACACACGCAAAAGTACATCTGGTGGATTACATTTTCTCGGAGATAAACTTGTGTCTTGGCAATCTAAGAAGCAGGATTGCACATCATTGTCGTCAACAGAATCTGAATACGTAGCTATGTTTGCTTGTTGTGCTCAAGTCATCTGGATGAGATCACAACTTAAGGACTATGGCTACCTATTCAATAAGATTCCGATCTACTGTGACTCCAAAAGTGCCATTGCCATTTCCTGCAACACCGTTCATCTTTGCAAATCCAAACACATTGATCTCCGCTATCATTTCATCAAGGAGCATGTCGAAAAGGGTACCGTTGAATTATATTTTGTTGGAACTGAGTACCAATTGGCGGACTTACTTACCAAAGCCTTAGCCCCATCAAGGATTGCTAGTCTAGTTCACCAAATTGGTATGCGATGTTTGACTCCAGAAGATCTGGAAAAGTTTTTAAAACATAAATGATCGTCAAACATCAAAACTATCTTTGTAAATATTTTTTCCAAAAACAAAAATATAAAACAAACAAAAACACGAAAAGATTTTATTTTTTCTACTCTTTTCAAAAAAAAAATGCAAGTTCACACCACTCTTTTCAACACTATTTTTTATAAAATGTCTAAAATTATTACAAAAACAAGTGTTGAGGGGGAGGTAAAGTATTTTAAAATTTTCAAAATGTTTACTATGTACTTGCCTTTTACCAAAAATATTTTCTGTTTATTATAATCAAAAGTGATGCTTAAAAAGTTTTTCGGGTTACTCTCCTTGACTAATTGAAACCAATATTTTCAAATTTAAAGGACATCGGTCTAAGGTCAAGGGGGAATAAATTTATCCAAAGTTGTTCTTTTATAATGCTTGGTGTAGTTAAGTATTGTTATAATATGAGTTCGTTAGGCATTAAGTTTGAATAATACTTTAAGGTTAAGGGACCAAAAATGTCAAATTGCAAAACTTGCTTTAACCTTGGTCAAAACATTTTGACCCATAGCATTAACACACCTGCAAATACATTTACTTCTTCACCAAACTAATCAACGATCCTTGTCACACCCCCAATTTACCTGACTTGCAGCGGAATGGAATACCTGGGGGTGTCTGTCATAGCACCACAGTTACAGTTACATTGAACGACCTAAAGTGTCGTTTGGAAAAATATTGCATTTGATCATTGAAATAATTCAGAGTTTACAAAATGAGGTCCCCAAAATGTGTTGCATGTTTATGAAAAACAAGTCGTACTAGATCAAATGTTTACATAAGTGCATGAAATAATGATGAGACGCGTCGACTCCGCGACTCCATGAAAGTCCAAATGCATGTCACATGAGCTACCTTAGTAACCTGAAATACATTGCTAAAACGTCAACACGAATGTTGGTGAATTCCATAGGTTTGTAAAATGTACTGATGTACGGCCACCACAAGTAAAAATGCAAGATAAAAATCTCGTGAAAATTTGTACAATAGCCTTAAGCTCATGACACCGAAGCTATGACTGATGAAACTCTATGCCCCTCCCAAATGTTCTGCCGAAACATTCAAATGTAAAAGACATGACATGCATCCGCTTACTGTTGGTATCCACTACCACGGATGGAGGCGTCACCCTCGATAGATCTATCCACTCACTCTCGCTTAACGGTAAATTAACGGTTCATGATGTTACAGGGGACTTAGCACTTGGCAAGGTAACTTAAGCTATGTACATGTTTGAATACTTGGGCTCGTACTGAAATAATTGATGCAATGTATTCCCCCCGTGGGATTTGAAAACAATCAAAATGTTGAATTGAAAACGGGGCTATGAAAACTCACCTTAACTGATGAAACCGTGATGAAATGAAATGAACACCAATGAACAATTTGCTGTCGTAACCCAATATGATGGTACCATGAACATGTACTGAGCTGAAAACAAGGCGCGCATACTAGCCGCAACCTAATATGAATGATGTACGATCTACTTTAGATCATGAAATGATGTTATGAATGTCCATGCACATGTTTACTATACCACTCTACTCTTTGAAAAAAAACACTTGTTGTTACCAAAAGTATATATTCCAAGACTTAGGAAAATATTGCTATTAGAAAATATAAATGGCTAGTTATAATATATATACTTATATATATATAACGTAAGTTTCCATGTTAGCGTTGAAATACTCGGGTTGTAATCCTTGAAATGATGAAAACATACTCGTAATAACTAATACTACGTTAGTTATAAAGCTCGGTACTTGATATTATGTTTAGCTTGAAAATGCACTTCGTAGTTTTTGCGCCAAATATATTAAAAGCTGTCAATTAATAAAGGGTTTTAGCCGATATTCAAACGAGTATATCTTTGTCGTTACTTGTCCGTTTTACTTGTTCTTTATATCCACGGTTTCGTCTTAGTATGTAGTAATATATTTTGGAAAGCTCGGCTCCTCCGGGTTACGTCTAAAGTCTCTTTTTGTCCAATGAAAAACGTCCAACAGCAAACATTTTCTGAAAAATACTTTTCGTCTACCATCTTGCAAAAATCATAACTCCTTCGTTATAGACTCTTTTTAATCCGTTCTTTCGCCTACGGATTCGTTTTTGAAAGTATTTTCTAAAAATTTTGCCAAAGTTTCCTTGGTGTTTACTGATTTTCCAGATTTTTACAAAACGGGACAGCATGTCTAAAATGGGTTTCAAATCAAGTTTCCAAGGTTAAAAACCAATTTCTACCATCACCAATCCTCTTGTAATCACCACATGACTAATCTAATCTTACCATACACCTTCTTAGGGTGCCATGGACTCCTAACCAAGTTATTAGAGCTAGGGGATTCATAACAAATAAGTTAGGGTTTGTATGTTTGTTTTTAGCCAAAATAAATGGTGGTATAGCTAGTTGTACATGGTTTTTAGCATGATACTTATGTAATACATGTAAAAATAGGATGATCCATGAAAAAATAAAGATGAAAACTTACTTGACCAAATGAGATGATTATTGGATGATTATGCTTGATGTTCTTGTGTTTTTGTTGCTTGATTCTTGATTAGACTTGTAAAATGAACAACTTTTGTGTTTTACTTCATGAAAAATGATCACTTGATCTATGAGATTGATTATGGTCGTGGGTTTGAAGAGAAAGAAAGGAAGAAGATGAACTTTTTGATCTTAGCTTAAAAAGTATGTATTATGATTTTGTAAATTAGTAAAGTGATGTTATAATGTGTTTATTAGTTTAAAACTAGGATAGTTAATGCAATAGGTTAAAGGGTGTGTCTCATGGCCGGTTTTGGGTGTGAAAAGGAGTAGCCAAAACGGTTTTGATCACTTAGAAAATATAGTGTAGCGTTAAGTGTTATTACGCGTTATTCGTTAAAATCGGGTACCGGGTTTAATAGCAATAAACGTTCACGAAGTTAACCGGGATGAAATAAAGTCATAATAATGATAAAAACATATTAAAAATATGTTGGGTACATTTACTGAGTGATCGGGTGATTATTGTTTAGTTTTCACGAAAACCGTCGTTATTATTCATAAGCGTACGTTATAAATAAAATAAATTTCCAAAATACTGGGTAACTGAATGTTATAACTTTTATGATGTTAAAATGGATATAAAAATATGTCGGGACCATTGTGGGAATATTTAGATATATTCGTCGTGTATAAACCGGGTGTTAACGTTTACTATAATTACTTATACGTAAAAACGTTAAATGTACTGAATATAGAAATTTGAAAATCCTAAGAGTGGTATAACATGAAAATGCTGTTATGATGATATGCAGACTATCTCCAGTCCGTATGCGGTGTTCTCAACACTAATGAAATGAATTCGCACCTAACCCAAACCGGTTACGCGAATTTGAATACTCGTAAACTAAATTTACGATGAAATGTGTAATGCACGTGAATGATGAAATCTTTTCCCGCAATGAATAGTGTTCCGTGAATAGTAAAATTTCTGAATGCTTCTCTGAATGTCAAACTGACACCAAAAATGATGAATAGTAAACTGATGAATAGTGTTTTGATGAATAGTGTTTGATAAATAGTGTTTTTCCAAAGTTCGGGAAATGACCTGAAATGACCTGAAATGGTGAGTTGTGACAGTCTTCCCCCCTAAAAGGAACTTCGTCCCGAAGTTCAGTTTATGTTGGTCTCTGAGAATGTATTGATGAAAAGGTGATGATATTCGAGAATTCCAGCGAACTCTAACGATAGGAATTCGACTCTGTTTCAACTGTTTGACCACACGGTCCATGATTTCTGTTGGTTCTCTTTCAAGGTCTGAGATTGTCATTTGGGTTGGATCCCTTCCAATGGAATCATGAGTGACTCATCTGAAAGTCATTTCTGGGGATCTGAAAATGTGAAATATGTTCGTGTTATCCTGTTGTTCTCTGGCAATGTTCAAGTCTGACGGCCACTAGGCCTACTCTGTCAAAATATAAATGGTCCAGCGTATATTGGTGTAACTTTCCAAGTTTTCTGAACGATAACATGCCTTTCCTAGGTAGAACTTTCTGCATAACTCTGCAGAACTTGAAGTTTTAATGGTTTACGACTTATTGAACTTGTAACTGATTCTTGACTTGTAGGAAATTCTGGTTATCTCATGAATGCCTACTGAACTAGTGAGTTGAGCTTTTTCTGAGTTTGGCCCATCAATCAATGGTTTGCGCTTCTTACTGTTTTAAATGTGACACTGGTAATATATACTGCTGAATTCTGCCAGAACTCAAGTTTGTATGCTAGTTGGTCGATTCTAAAATGAATCTTAAATAGTCCAATATGCTAAAGGTTCAACTTCTCTTGTTATCCAATTTGTATCATGCCAATCCAAGGTAATGCTTTTAACTTAGTTTGTTCTCCTACCTGAATCTGGTTGGTTTGTTGTTCAGGATATCCAATCCAAATGATATGTGTTATGTACCAATCTAACTTCTGCCAGTTTCTCGCTGATGGTGTGATAACTATTGTTGTAGATGAATTTGATTTATGTTAAGTGATTAGTCCAACCATTTCTAAGGTCAATCACTCATGCTCTGAGCATACTTTCCTATGTTTGAATTGTTCTCTCGCTTTGACCATCGTTCTGAGGATGATAGGTGATGTTCACATCTAAATGGGTTTCTGAAGGAAATCCTGAAATGAATACCTGAGGTCCAAGTTGAATCGGTTTCCTTAACAGGAAATACTGAAATGGGTACAATAAACCTTTGTGACTAATTCCATAACGTTCGGTCCTTCGAACTTGGCGTTATCTGAAGGGATAGCATATAGGTAAGAATTTGATTCCTTGTGTTTTGTTCCAACGGATGATAAGACATATGTCCTTCTTCGTCTAGTGGGTTTGGTCTTCACTACTGAAGTTCGTGATTAATTTGTGATGTCCTCCTAATTCCTTCACCACATATACCAAATATTCTCTATTGTCAAGTCACAAATCCTAAATGCATAAGCGATGTTGTAGGGAAGTTGGTTCTGGAAATTTGTCTCGCGATTGTGAGTTTTGGTTGAAATCTTTTTCTGAATAAACGAACTTAGAAAATGGAGCAAATGATTTACTGGGTAATATTTTCTTGATGATTCAAAATCCAGTAGTTATGAAATAGGAACTATTTTCAAACATGTTGTGATTAAGACTGCTTACCAAAGTTTGATGTCTATGTATATTTCTCATTGTACAATAGTGTTGCTAAAGATTGACCAAAAAGGATCGCACTTGTTCAAAATAGGAATTTCAGAAATCATTTTTCCACAAGGTATGTGATTTATGTAAACGCTTCAACTTTATTTAAAAGTGAAAACACTGAAAAGGATAAAATGGTAGAATAGGAAATGTTCGCTTAAATGCATAGATGTCTAACACTTAGTTCCTGAAGTTGGATAATGTCTATTGATGGTTATCTGGTATGACTACAAGCATAGGTATTTAGACTAACTTAAGTCCTGAAATTGTTCATCGTTGTAATTGGCAAGACGAAGGTATCACTTGATGTTGTGTCGATGAATGTCTATTCTGTTTTCCCATGTAGATGAGGAGATATGTTCTGGCTTGATCCCTTGCTTGGTATGAAGGTGAGGTTATCTGAAATTTCTAGACATAATGCCTTAGAGGAAATTACATCGATATACTTGATTCAAACAATTGTCCTTTGTGAAAACTTACTGCAGGAAAGTTTATGTATGGATGAGGCCATGTTTAAATGAAATGCTCTAAAGTCTCAATTAGAAGCTTGGTTTATTTCTATTGTGTTGTCCTGCGGACATTTATTGAGTTCAATCCTGTAGCTCAGTATAGCTAGTACCCTTGAAAAATGACATTGGACAACTAAGTCAGAGATGGTGTTTAGGATAGTCTCGCAGTATCTGAGGATTGTTGTTGAGTTATGAATTCTCTCTCTATATACTTCTAGTTCTGGTTAGTAGTTCTGTAATCCTTTCGTTGCTTCTATTGTATAAAGGAATCCTGCATGTAATTGATATGGAAAGTCTCTCTTAGGGAAGTCAATGGGAAAATCCAACTTAATGGCGAAGTGAGTGACAGGTAAGGTAAGTATCCAGGGACAGTTCGGCAAAATGGATGTTTATGAATGAGTTCCTTTGTTTACAAAACTTTTACATAGGTGATCAGGCTATGTATAATTGAGGACTAATGATGCGATGTTAGATTTTTGTCAAAATATCATAACTTTCCTCAAAAGTTTTAGATGGTGTTCAACGCATTGTTATTAAAATGGTATCCTGATGTTTTGTTTCAAGTAACATGAAAATTGCTTCGCGTAACAATAGTAAATACTTGGTGTAATGACAGAAAAATCAATTTATAGGATGGAATTAAAATAGCTTACTTCAGAAATTTTTCTGTAAAACAATTTCCCCATATGATAGTAAAATAGCTTGAATGGTGTATTGGATACGTGGGTGAATCTTGTCAAATGGTAATAGTCTACTAATTCGTCAAATACGAAATCAACCTAATACCTGATGAGACAATGCTAAAATGTTGCTAAACGATGGTTATGATTATCACCTAGGTAACAAAGGATAGATACTACATTGGATGGGAAAGTGCTTAATACCACTAGGTCATGTCATCGTACCAACGGTAAGTACAAAAGGAAAGATACAACCCTAAAGGCTCGAACTACGGTTTATATATCGAAACAAAGCTCCTCCTGCTGAAGCATTGTTGTTATCCTTGATGTTTCTAACATCCTGACGGTTCTCTTTCAACAACTCACGCTATTCCTTGGGCGATTCAGTCTTGATTCCAAGTTCCCGAGTTTTCCTTGTTCCTTAGTTCCGGGCAGTCATTCTTGAAATGTCCAAAGTTTCCACATTTGAAGCAATTCCCTGGGATTTTCTGATTTGTGAGTTTCCTACAATTTTCAGTCCGATAACCCCGCTTCTTGCACACTCCACACGTTTTACTGCAATGACCTCGGTGATGTTGATTACACAGGTTGTAGTAAGGTAACTTTCCAATATACCTTCTCTTTGTGTGCGGTTCTGCAGCAAAGGCTCTATTCACTTCTTGTTATTTGGGTGATAGTTGAGCAACATTGCAACCTAGATTGTTGTTCCACTTCCTCTTGTTGTCACTGTTGTTTCCTGATGTCTCGGCGTGAACTATGAGTTCCTTTGCCTCGATCGCCATTTTGATAATGTACTTTTCAAGTTTCTTGCTTTCCGGTTCATCCATTGCAGGACCTAGTCGTGTTGATTCATGAAAATGAGTAGTGTACTTGTCAACATCATTTCCTACCATGATAAAGTTTAGTGTTTCCTGTTCCCTTGCTCGTACTTCACTTCCTACACAAAATGTTATACTCATCATCCTTTTTAGTTTCTCCCAAGAGTGTGAGTAGGCAGCATCAACTCCCACCATCTTAATATGTTTGGTCCACCATTCCTGGGCATGATTTTGAAAGGTGCATGTGGCGAACTTAACCTTGTATTCCTTACGACAGTCGCCACATTGAAATATTGTTTCTATGTCTTCGAACCATTTGAGAAATTCCTTTGTGTTTCTAGTTCCGCTAAAGGAGAGAGGATATAAGTCTGGTCCAGGGAATTCCTGGTGTCCCTCTGTGTGAAATCAGGTTTGTGGCATCATAAGGTTGGGATAGTCCTGAAGTGGTATCTGAAGTTGTGCATCTATCAAATCTTAGATAATGTAGGTTCTGAACCATTCCTGAAGAATCTGCGGATGTTTCTGTTGAGTCCGTGTTATTGGTATTATCTACTAGATGTCATCTAGTTCATGGCAAGCGGGAATGGAAAAGGGAAATGACAATAATGGTACTAGTGAATGAAATACTACCCTCTTTCGTGCTACCTCGCGACATCCAAAAGGTAAAACTAAAGTACACACTGTGGGAAGGCCAATAGTGTAATAAGTAACTGATGGTGGTGATAGTACCTGAGTAGTAAGTGCCCTACTAGTGATGGAAAGAAAACACACTATCTTCCTTGCAATAAGCATCCTAATAAGTCCATTAAGATTAATTCTGAATACACTACCAAAAGGCATTCTATGTACGGGCTGAATGATAGGAAAACTCTGTTCCTATGGCAAATCAATAGTACTAATGGTGGTGTAAGTGCAACTGATGGTATAATGGTAGTGGAAGATGACAAGGCATCTTCAATGTCGGAATCCGATAAAAGGATGTCAGGGTGAGTATCTGAAGACATGTCATTTGTGAACCAGGTCAATAAAATGATATACATATACGGATATGAGTATAAATAACTCGCACAGGGGATGTATAAAACAACATGTATCATGATTATGCACTTATGATGAAATGATGAGATGCTATGATGATGTGGTTATAGTCTAGGGTCCAAGATACATCCTAGTTCGCTATAACCTTAGCTCTGATGCCAATCTGTCACACCCCCAATTTACCTGACTTGCAGCGGAATGGAATACCTGGGGGTGTCTGTCATAGCACCACAGTTACAGTTACATTGAACGACCTAAAGTGTCGTTTGGAAAAATACTGCATTTGATCATTGAAATAATTCAGAGTTTACAAAATGAGGTCCCCAAAATGTGTTGCATGTTTATGAAAAACAAGTCGTACTAGATCAAATGTTTACATAAGTGCATGAAATAATGATGAGACGCGTCGACTCCGCGACTCCATGAAAGTCCAAATGCATGTCACATGAGCTACCTTAGTAACCTGAAATACATTGCTAAAACGTCAACACGAATGTTGGTGAATTCCATAGGTTTGTAAAATGTACTGATGTACGGCCACCACAAGTAAAAATGCAAGATAAAAATCTCGTGAAAATTTGTACAATAGCCTTAAGCTCATGACACCGAAGCTATGACTGATGAAACTCTATGCCCCTCCCAAATGTTCTGCCGAAACATTCAAATGTAAAAGACATGACATGCATCCGCTTACTGTTGGTATCCACTACCACGGATGGAGGCGTCACCCTCGATAGATCTATCCACTCACTCTCGCTTAACGGTAAATTAACGGTTCATGATGTTACAGGGGACTTAGCACTTGGCAAGGTAACTTAAGCTATGTACATGTTTGAATACTTGGGCTCGTACTGAAATAATTGATGCAATGTATTCCCCCCGTGGGATTTGAAAACAATCAAAATGTTGAATTGAAAACGGGGCTATGAAAACTCACCTTAACTGATGAAACCGTGATGAAATGAAATGAACACCAATGAACAATTTGCTGTCGTAACCCAATATGATGGTACCATGAACATGTACTGAGCTGAAAACAAGGCGCGCATACTAGCCGCAACCTAATATGAATGATGTACGATCTACTTTAGATCATGAAATGATGTTATGAATGTCCATGCACATGTTTACTATACCACTCTACTCTTTGAAAAAAAACACTTGTTGTTACCAAAAGTATATATTCCAAGACTTAGGAAAATATTGCTATTAGAAAATATAAATGGCTAGTTATAATATATATACTTATATATATATAACGTAAGTTTCCATGTTAGCGTTGAAATACTCGGGTTGTAATCCTTGAAATGATGAAAACATACTCGTAATAACTAATACTACGTTAGTTATAAAGCTCGGTACTTGATATTATGTTTAGCTTGAAAATGCACTTCGTAGTTTTTGCGCCAAATATATTAAAAGCTGTCAATTAATAAAGGGTTTTAGCCGATATTCAAACGAGTATATCTTTGTCGTTACTTGTCCGTTTTACTTGTTCTTTATATCCACGGTTTCGTCTTAGTATGTAGTAATATATTTTGGAAAGCTCGGCTCCTCCGGGTTACGTCTAAAGTCTCTTTTTGTCCAATGAAAAACGTCCAACAGCAAACATTTTCTGAAAAATACTTTTCGTCTACCATCTTGCAAAAATCATAACTCCTTCGTTATAGACTCTTTTTAATCCGTTCTTTCGCCTACGGATTCGTTTTTGAAAGTATTTTCTAAAAATTTTGCCAAAGTTTCCTTGGTGTTTACTGATTTTCCAGATTTTTACAAAACGGGACAGCATGTCTAAAATGGGTTTCAAATCAAGTTTCCAAGGTTAAAAACCAATTTCTACCATCACCAATCCTCTTGTAATCACCACATGACTAATCTAATCTTACCATACACCTTCTTAGGGTGCCATGGACTCCTAACCAAGTTATTAGAGCTAGGGGATTCATAACAAATAAGTTAGGGTTTGTATGTTTGTTTTTAGCCAAAATAAATGGTGGTATAGCTAGTTGTACATGGTTTTTAGCATGATACTTATGTAATACATGTAAAAATAGGATGATCCATGAAAAAATAAAGATGAAAACTTACTTGACCAAATGAGATGATTATTGGATGATTATGCTTGATGTTCTTGTGTTTTTGTTGCTTGATTCTTGATTAGACTTGTAAAATGAACAACTTTTGTGTTTTACTTCATGAAAAATGATCACTTGATCTATGAGATTGATTATGGTCGTGGGTTTGAAGAGAAAGAAAGGAAGAAGATGAACTTTTTGATCTTAGCTTAAAAAGTATGTATTATGATTTTGTAAATTAGTAAAGTGATGTTATAATGTGTTTATTAGTTTAAAACTAGGATAGTTAATGCAATAGGTTAAAGGGTGTGTCTCATGGCCGGTTTTGGGTGTGAAAAGGAGTAGCCAAAACGGTTTTGATCACTTAGAAAATATAGTGTAGCGTTAAGTGTTATTACGCGTTATTCGTTAAAATCGGGTACCGGGTTTAATAGCAATAAACGTTCACGAAGTTAACCGGGATGAAATAAAGTCATAATAATGATAAAAACATATTAAAAATATGTTGGGTACATTTACTGAGTGATCGGGTGATTATTGTTTAGTTTTCACGAAAACCGTCGTTATTATTCATAAGCGTACGTTATAAATAAAATAAATTTCCAAAATACTGGGTAACTGAATGTTATAACTTTTATGATGTTAAAATGGATATAAAAATATGTCGGGACCATTGTGGGAATATTTAGATATATTCGTCGTGTATAAACCGGGTGTTAACGTTTACTATAATTACTTATACGTAAAAACGTTAAATGTACTGAATATAGAAATTTGAAAATCCTAAGAGTGGTATAACATGAAAATGCTGTTATGATGATATGCAGACTATCTCCAGTCCGTATGCGGTGTTCTCAACACTAATGAAATGAATTCGCACCTAACCCAAACCGGTTACGCGAATTTGAATACTCGTAAACTAAATTTACGATGAAATGTGTAATGCACGTGAATGATGAAATCTTTTCCCGCAATGAATAGTGTTCCGTGAATAGTAAAATTTCTGAATGCTTCTCTGAATGTCAAACTGACACCAAAAATGATGAATAGTAAACTGATGAATAGTGTTTTGATGAATAGTGTTTGATGAATAGTGTTTTTCCAAAGTTCGGGAAATGACCTGAAATGGTGAGTTGTGACAATCCTCAATCAACCTGCTAATCCATTCATTGTTCTTCAAATCTGTAAGTGCCAAAATGTTTTGATCATGTTTCAAAACAAGGGTTTTTAATTTCATCTTAATCCAATGGCTTGTTTATCTTTAATCGTTAATATAGGCTTTAGGGTTTTGCGTAAAATTAGACCTAGAGATTTGATGTGATTATGATTAAATTGGTGTATGGGAATTGTTCCTAAGACTATACTAAACATGTTTTTGTACTCTAATCTAGCCCTGAAACATCAATTGAACAAAAGAGTAATTAGGGTTCATTCGTTATAATTGGGTATTCCTAATTGATAGTGATTAGATACAAATTGATGATTGGGATAGTGTTTGTATGTGATTAGGAACACGGTTTAGTGGTTGAATTGTTTCAGAAACATGTGTCGATCTTGAATCGATGAGTTAGGGTTCTTGCGCACTAGCAGTTTTGATTATACGTTTTTGTGGTTAGAAATTGTTATAAATTGGTATATATGTTCCTAAGTGTGCATTAATCACTCGCCTAACTTCTTTTTCCACCCAGATTCATGTTTTCATGAGTTTTGATTTGATGTTCTTGCGTTTCTACGCATAAGTTTGCTTGTAGCATGTTTACGCAAAAGTCTGTGTACTAAAGTGTTTTGGGATGTTTTTGGATAGAGTGTTGATCAGTGGTGTTGTTTAAAACTTTCAGGAATCAAAAGAAACAAAATTTTCGAAGGTGATTTTTCATTCAGACGATCCTATGCAAAAGATGAACTCATCTTACGCGTAAGATTCGACCGTTTTGAAAATCTTGTCTTGGATAAGACAATGTTTACGCAAAAGAATATTTCTTACGCATAAGTTTTTTCTTACGCATAAGTAATAAACTTACGCATAAGTCAAAATTACGCATAAGTTATATCTTACGCATAAGGTTCAAACCTTTGCATAAGCTCCAATCTTACGCATAAGATTTATTCCTACGCATAAGATTTAGCTTACGCAAAAGTTTGATCTTACGCGTAAAATATAAGTTAAGCGTAGTTTTTGAACTTACGCCTAATGTGATTCCTTACGCATAAGAAATGTTATGCGTAGGATTTCAAATCTTACGCGTAACATTGTCTGATTTCTTGAAATTTGTCTAAGTGTTGTAAATTTTCAAATGTGTAATCTCTTGCATTTGTTAACACATATTGTGACTTGATTGTTATCAGTTTCTACTAAGTTTTGACATCAAATATACAAGTTTGTCATATAACAACATTTTGAACACAAAACACCCATTCATCAATCCAATCATGCATAATCATGAAAATAAATAAATGAGTTAACAAATTATATTATTGCAATGTCCATGTTTATGTATGCTCATCCAGATGGCCCAACAAGCTAACATTCCACAAGCACTTGTACCTGAACCTAAGCTCACATGGGAAGAAACATTTCCCGATGACTACTCCAGAAAGATTGGAAAGAACAACTTAAGGGTCAACTTCAACAAATTCACATGCAATGAATCATCTTGCATTGTCGTTGTGGATGCCTTAGTCTATCACCCAAACAAAATCCTGCTCACCAAATCAGCATCAGTAGCTTGTTTCCACATTCACCAATTCTGGCATACAATTCAACTGGACTTTGGCGAAGAATTTTTCACATGCATGCTACATAAGAGACAAGTCACGGTGGACAAAGATACCCTTCGTGGCGTTCTAGGTTTACCCGAACTTGGTCCAGATGAACAGTACGACCCAGTTCCTAATGAAGAAGAGTTGATTGAATGGTTACAGGATATTGGATACAATGAGTCAGATGAAGTAGTGACTAGACACTCAAAGGTTAACACAAGGAATCTTCCACAACCATGGAGAACCATGTACATCCTTATAGCCAAGTCCATGTCTGGCAGAGATACTGGTCACGAACACCCCAAACTCCAACATCTCAAACTTTTCTGGGCTATGGCAAATGTCAAGAAGGTGGACCATGCTAGCATTATCTGGGAAGATATAGTGTGGCACATTCAACATAAGTCTGCAAACATTACATTTGTTCGCTACACCAAGCTACTCATTGAAAGCTTCCTTCGTGAGTATGACGACATTCCTCAAAGACTGGATGATGATGACAAGAACACATTCAGAAATGAGTCTACTCTCAAGCAGATAAAGCGACTTGATACTAGTACACGTAAGCAAGGAAAGATACTTCCCGAATGCCTCCTGAATGAAAAGGTAAAGAAATGCTCAAACTACAAGTACTATGTTCAAGCTCTCAAAGAAGAGAAAGTAGGGTTCTTAGACGAAATCCCTCTACCGTCGTTCATGCATAAAAAGGGAAAGAAAGGTAGTAAGTCTAGCAGCTCCGAAAGCTCTACAAAATCTGCTAAAAAGCCTCACAAGAGACCTCTTAAGATCAAAATACCAGTCAAGAAACCAATCCCTGAACCAGTTCCTGAACCCACACCACCATCTTCTCCAAAACCATCCGACTCAGAAAACGAATCTGATAGTGGTCCAGTTTATAGGGAAGCTTATAACAAACCGGATGACAATCTTGACGATCTGGACATAACTCTAGAAGATTGGCACAAAAACAATGATGAATTATTTGATCAAATTGAAAAAGAAACAACATTCATTCAAAGACCTTTAACTGAAGAGGATGCGACATTGGAAGAAGAACGGTTAAGGGGTGAAAAGATGAAGGAACCTATGACTGAATAACAAGAACAACAAGAAGAGGCTCACACTAATCTTGGTCTATCTGTGGAAGAAGAAAACGAACGAGCACTCAAGTTAGGTCTCTTCCACAGCAGAATCGACTCCTTCCAAGCTGATCAACCTCCGCCACCTCTGTTTACTCAAACAACCGAGGCTGGAGGATCTGGTAATATTCCTGAAGCAGGCGGGTCTAGCAGTATCCCTGAGTCCACTCCAGTAGATCAAACTTAGGAAACGGGTACTACTGCTGATATGATAGTCTACGAATCTCCCACTATTACACCTAAAGGCGTAGAGATGCATAATGCTTCAGAGAGGGGAGACGATGATGTGGAATACCATATGGATACAGATATTCCACACCTAATGTCTATGGAAGAGATGGAGGCTAGAGAAAAGGCTCAAGAGGAAGAGCTCAAAAGAAAACAAGAAGCTGAAGAGGCAAGGCTTGAGCCAATAGAACAGGCTAAACTAGAAGAAGCCATAAGGATAGAAGAAAGCAGGAAAGCTGAAAAAGCATCTAAACTTGCCGAAGAATTAAGGCTTCAAGAAGAAACAAAGAAAAGAATAGAAGAAGAAGCCAAATTAGCAGAAGAGTTAAGGCTAAAGGCAGAAGCTGACAAATTAGCAGAAGAGCAGAGATTAAGGGATGAAGCTGCTAAAGTCACAGAAGAGAAAGAAGTGCCAAAGGATAAACCCGAATCACCAAAAGGAGATGATAAAGACACAACCACCAACATTGAATCTTCACAATCATCACCTCCTGCATCACAACCAACAAAGGACGAATCAGTCAAGAAATCATCTAGAATTGAAGGCACAGCTGCGTCTAAGTTGATTAAGAGGGCAGTAAAGAGAGTTCGTGAAAAGAAGAAAAGCAAGTTAGAAAGTCAAGTTGAATCACTGGCAAGTCAAGTTGCTGAATTGACTAAGCAAATGACGAATGTTCAGGAAATGCATGAAAAAGTTGACACCTTCTTAGCCAAAGATGTACAAGAAGATATGGAAGCTACATTGGCTGCTCAAGCAACTTAGTACATGGAACAACACCTGGTTATAGAGTTGAAAGAATTGCTAAAACCGATGAAGGATGAACTTACAAAAATTGTTGAACAAGCTGTCAAGAAAGTGATTAGAACTACTTCTTTCACTCTCCGAGCTGACAAGACTCCTCTACCACTACCAGAAATGACAGCAAATCAGTTAGAGGCTCAGCTCTTCAACATATTGGCAAGTAAAACAACCATGACACCTGAAGAAATTAAGGTTTGGGAAGCTTTACAAGCCAAGATGTCTAAAGAATCTTGCAGCACTGAGGCCGATAAACTAAAACGTCAAAGAGATGATGAAGACAAGGATCCTAACTCGCAAGCTAAAAAGCAAAAGCAAGCCGAAGGACCCTCATCTCAACACAAACAACCTGTCATATCTCCAACAACCACAACATCTACTCAACAACCAAAGGCACCAGGTTCAGGTCCTAAAGCCCATGATCACTTTGAGTACACCGGCGGAGATGATTTCCCTCAGCCAGATGAAATACCAGAACCTTCATCAACTAAGAAGAAAGAAAGGAAAAGAAAACATCATCAGCACAAACCAGAAACCTCTTCGAAAAGCAATGAACCTAAGAAACCGAAAAACATTCTCAATTAGCTGGGCGAAGACAAAATGGCTGAGTACTCTTGGTTTGATGAAATGGTTAAAGCTCAACCACCTCTTGCAGAAAATCAATCACCACGAGATGGCCACACAATGGAATATGCACAACTTCTGCAGAGGGACTATGGTTTAAAGAACATGAGCAAGAAAGAGCTGAGAAGGGTAAAAAATGCTGTATTCAACCTGTTGAAAGACCGCTCGGCCAACTCTGTTGAACTCGAATATCACCTGGAAAACATTGCCCGTGCAATGTCTAACGACATTGACTGGCTAAACCCCGAGTCCAACATCGACCACTACTCAAAGAATAAAGGGCCGTACTACACTGACTAGACCAAACCTCTTCCCTTGGTTGGAAAGCTGAAACAAGAGAAAATCCCCTACAAATTCTTCTTCAACAACGACTTGGAATTTCTACAACATATAACATCCCGTAAAATTTTCCTACGATTAATACATAAAAGTAACCATTTTTACCCATGAAATTTTTTTTTATACTTTGTCAATTGTGACATTATTCACTCTTACCTTGAAACGTTATTTACACATGAACTTTGATAAACTAAATATCACAAATGACTTACAACGTTGATAATTAATAATTATACGTTTCAAACTTACAATAATTACCAAACATGTTTTATATATTTACCGAGCTTACTACATACTCACCAATGTTATTTAACCTCGACCCGACACTCAAAATGCCATACCATCGTCTTTCCACATCTCAGCTATCACTAAACCAATACGTTTTAACTTGATTCACGACCTTGACAAGCGAACCCACCGACAAGTTATTATATAACTTGTACACATTGATTTTCACCAGCAAGCCCAACATCATTCCATTCATGAACCAATATCACTATATAAGTTTCCATGCAAGACGTTTTACTCACATAAATTTTACCCATTTAATTCAAACTCGATCTAAATTATTTTCTCTAAACTTGCTAGGATCGAATGTGAGTTCATAAGTTTATTTCATGCCATACCTCGCCTTCTCACTTAATATAGCACTTTACATTATTACTTGGAACCTTTAATCATTTCACACGATACATATAAGATACACATTTATTGTTAAATGAATAAAATGCATAATCTGTCGTGCCTTGTACACACCCTTTTCTTTTGCTATTCTGTGACAAACATCACAATCCAAATCGACCCCTTTTAAGTCCTGTTGATCGACAAGTATGAAGGATAAGGAAGAATCCATGCATTCACACACCACCTCTAACTTTCACTAATCATTGAGATAGCTTGTTTAAGAACTTCTGAAACTAAATGAATCCCCAATCCTTGAACACCATTCTTTTCTTGGTACCTGGTGAACGAGTAAGAAGGAGAAAGCCAAGAACCATGTTACTTTCTTACAAGCACATGCCTCACTCGTTACTACCTAAACAACCTAAACACAACTTGAGTAGGATTCTTAGAACTTATCGCATGCTTTCAAGCTCACCTCCACAGCTCTCTAATAGCTTAGTATTGTCAGGAATATTCAGCCACAAACCCTACACATTCCCTTGCTCATGATTGTTGTTAAATCTCGATTGGTCATTGATGGAGGCGACATGGCAGCTAGCTCACTCACTTGATTCTCCCCCAAATAAAGCCTAAAGAAACCATGTGCATATCTTACACTTATCGCTTTCTTGTTCATGTATATATGGGTACATGCTCATCACAGTTCACTCCCACACCCAACACAAAACTCACTTTCAAATACTACTAAGTCTTTCACATGTTTTCTATCTCTTTGTCTCACTTTCTGCCACTCAAAGCAAACACCAACAGTTACTTCTAGCTACTGTCGTGTAAAGAAGAGAAGCAAGTCGCGGTTTAGTTTTCGAACTCTAAGGCCTCATTGGTTCTAGTACATGACGGATTCGAAAGCATGGAAGCTATGGAGTTGAAGCTTGACTTCGTTTCTCACTTGTTCGCATTTCCATTTCGTCATCCACCACCACAGCTGGTGTAGTAAGTCACGATTATTTATTTTTATTTTTACATATTACCATCCTTTCATCCATACCCACTCTAGCTTGCACTCTAAATTTATGTACTCACGTAATCGTTTTCAAATGTACGTGGCATCACAACTCCTTGCGTGGCTATGCATGAAACAAGCTCTGTAATTAACGATCTACTGATAACCAGTTTTCATAACTCGTTTTAAAGCCACAAATAACAAGCTCATAAGTTTAAACCATGTTTCTACTCTTTCTGTAATTAACGATCCAACAGGACAACTTAATGTATCATGATAACTGGTGTGTTGAGTTAAAGGTTACTTGCCACGTTAACTTTCAAGATCCTAAACAACTTAAACAACTTATGAAAACATAGAAGAAACTTAAAAACTGACTGTCGACTAGCATGGTCTTGTACTACTCGACTTACTATAAAAAGAGTGGCTCGTTCAACTTAGTTATCAAGTCATATAACTTATTCTCAAAGCTTATAGCTTCTTATTTCATCAAACGTTAAAATAAACCGTAAAACATTTCGAACACATAACGAGCTGTATGGCCCAACGTGAAACTCAAGTGTTCTTTTTTTTTAGCTAATACGAGAAGCACTTATTCACTCAAAACTTATTCAAATTAACATATATAGATGATATACAAAGTCAGTTTTGTAGAAGAAGAAAATATAAGCAAAAACTTAATTTTTGAATTCGTTTGAAATCGGGTCACGAGACTTAAGCAAGTCGAGACTAAGTTTGGGTTTCCTTCGACCTCCTTTTAATAACTAAGAGCTTCTTGGTATACACATTTAAAAAGATGGCAAAAACAGTTTTTGAAACACATATATACGCATGCATGAACTGAGAAGAATATACCAAAATAACTAAATATATCAAGGAGGGAAAATCTTTATAAACATATAGTTTAGTTATATATCACAAAAGGATTATTAGTCCAAATGGTTGAGGCGTTGGTGTGTTGAGCGCAAGGTCAGGGGTTCAAACCTTGCACCTAATATTTTGATATTTATTTCTTTTTAAAATGTTTCACACTTGACCCATGAACATGTAAGAACTAATCAATATTTCTTTTAATAATCTGTACAAAGAATGTCTAATTAGTTGAATTGTATAAAATGTCATCTTTGAAACTTGAGAGCGTAACATTGTATAACCTTAAGGATTATTCTAAAAATTAATTACGGTTTGACAAGTTAATATTTTATGACTATATCATAAAAACGTATAACGAGACCTATATTTTTAGACGATAATGAAGTGTTAAATATGAATAACTATATATGTATATATATATATATATATATATATATATATATATATATATATATATATATATATATATATATATATATATAATTTATAACGTAAATTATATAACTTGATGTTATTATCGGTTAACTTGAATACACATTAAGTAATGATTATTCCTATAATAAAACTCATCGGTTCACTTAACCTGACGTAAACTTGCAATTACTATAATTTATCATTTATCAAACTTTCGATACATATTATAAATTCATGACGAGAATAATAAACGATGCTTATACATAAAGACAAGTTATATTGTATATAACTTGCTCTTGAACTATTAAGCGTTTTGCCACGCAAGCCACCTATGCCACAAAAGTCATTTTGTCATCAAACACTATTCAAATCACGATTCTCGATAAGTCGAACTTATCTCGGACTTCCGTATCATTCAGGTTATCTCTTGAAGTCAATTCCATCTTCACTTCTGACATTACTTATACTCTGCCTATCATAACTCTCAGGTGAGTCATAGCCCCTACTCTTACTTGTTTTACAATGATTCATAAACGTTTTTGGGGGAGATACATGCTTAACTATTGTTTTATACTTTCACAAGTACTCGTTAACTATTTACATATTACTATAAGTTCATAGCTACACTTTCTATCATTTAACTGTGTTATAAACTCTTTGGAAGAGATGCATGTGTAACAACTTTTCTAACGATTTTACTATCGATATTTGGAATTATGGAACAAACTGTTTAAATACGGTTTCAACTGTTTAAATACGGTTCTCCACACACTGTTTGGATACAGTTTCAACTGTTTAAATACGGTTCCCCGCAAACTGTTTGGATACGGTTTCAACTGTTTAAATACGGTTCTCTACAAACTGTTTGGATACAGTTTCAACTATTTAAATACGGTTCCCTGTAAACTGTTTATGTTATGGATGAAATAATGTGGCCCAAATATCGAATCTCGTGTTAAATGGATTTATAAACGAACTACTATTTTGGTGTTGGCCCGGTGAAGGGCAAACCAACGAACTATTTTTGAATTGATAAGGAAATCACTCATTTTCTAATTAATGATTTAAACTATAAACTCTATGAACTCACCAACCTTTGTGTTGACACTTTTAGCATGTGTTTATCTCAGGTAACTAAACAAGAAGGAACTTGAAGGCACGGAGTGGGCTTGTAACCCGGCATGGGCTTAAATAAACGTTTTGACACATTTCAAATAAACTTGTTGTTTAAATTATGAAACATCTTGATGTCTCGAATATTTGGTATTTTGAATGAATTAAACTTTAAAGCGTCACTTTTGTGTCGTTTTCTATGATTGTGATAAAGATCCTCGAAGTAACACCCAAAAAGTCTTCCGCTGACATCTTAAGTCTTCCGCTGACGTGATGATTTTGGGGGTGTTACACAACACGGTAGCAAGATTGAAATGAAGTACACCACCTCACTTACCTTCTCAATCCCTGCAGCTAGATACCTCAACAACGCCATCGAAGAAGAAGCCTCGTACTTATTCATCGACAAAGTTGTTGCCTATGACCGGAACGCACTCTATGGAATACACCATTGGCCAGAAAACCGGGCACAGTATTATTGAAGCAGCAGACTCAATCAGACTATGGGTAATTTGACAAGTGAGTTAAAGATTGTCTCCATTCAGTTTATCTCTACAGTAACTCACTTTGGGTACTCCTTTCTCAACAAAATCATACTCAAAAGACTTGATGAACAAGAGTACGTGATTTCCGAGTCAGACTTTCCATGATTACTTCTTAATGAAATCGAAGATATGTATCTGCTCAAAGTCCAAGGAAAGCTTTGCAACCTTCCTAAGGATATGCAGCTTGCCTTCATCATAGCTCTACTCATTTTCATCCGACACATCGTCATCAAAGAGCGAGTAAAAGATCTTCAACTTGGAGTGGAAAGTTACCAGAAGAAGCTGAATCTTACAAAACCTAACCTTTACAACACCCCCAACCTTCAACATGAATCTCAATACACCCTGATCAAGCATCCGGCATTTGGGTTCACCTACCGCAGTGTCAACCGACAAAACTGCTTCATGGCTTATGATGAAATCCACAAGTTCTGTGATGAAACTCTCAAGTTCGTCAGAGATGGAATCAAAAGTGATTAGATGATGTTGCACTGTATAAATCCAAAAGGTGGAATACCGATGAGGCCAGACAAGCTCACAGATTCATCACAAGGATTGAGAACCGGTTAAAGCGTAGGGATCAGATTAGGAGATTGGAAAGCTATGTGGGAGGCAGACCAGGATTTCCAGTGTTGACGTTTCAGAGACCTGAATGGTAGAAATTTGTAAGGTCTTGATTTGATTTGTAAATAATTATATTCATAATGGTTTGTGCACACATTACAGTGTACAACCTGAACTTGTAAAGAAAGGACCCTGAGGTACGCATCAGTGCCTCAATCCTAATATAAGGATCGAAGGCTTCTTACTTTTGAGTAGAATTAATCAAATATTTTATGATTTTCATAATCCTGCTCAAAAGGACAAGTATTTCACCTCAATAAGACCTAATCACTTGTTGAGGGGGAGCACTTGTTAAACAAAACTACTTTGTTCTAAATCAAAAGTTCTTGGTGAATCTCCCCATAAGACTCAAAAAGGCATATTTTAATCTCAAAGATTATCAAAAACGTCATTTTATATGCTATTTTTGAGGGGGAGAAGATGGAAAAGTGATTAAAATATACGTGGTCAAAAAGCTAAAAGTTGTATCTTGTGCGAGCCAGACTCAGAATTAACCAGGAATTGATGAAACAATAAAAGTTAGTAATCTCAAAAAGACTTATCCTCAACGGGTTATATCATCAAGTTAGTTACTAGAGCTAGTTGTCACCTAAAAGCTGACAATGGAACTCTTTAACTAGCCACGTAAGCGTGTCTCGAAAAGGATTTGTCTTAGTAGAAATGTACCGTCTCGAGAAACTTTCTATGGACTTGAACAGGCCGGGTAATAATTTCAAGCTAGTATATCTAGTGATGTAAGCGTGTCTCGAATCGGTCTTGTTCACTGAAAGTGGATCAATTCAAAAATGCTTGCTCCTCCCGCCTGTGCAAATTTATTAAATACTAATGAGCACATGTGAAGGGGGACCCCTTCAAAAGTGTACACAAAACTCTCAAAGTGTTTACCAAAATATTTGATTATCAAAAACACTTTGAGAGATTTTCAATCAAAGGTTTCTTGGCTACTATCGGTTAATCAAGGAGTTATAAGGTGATTAAGATAGGAAAAAACCATCCTATGATCCGCCAGAGCCGGAGGGATCTACCCAATGACATCACCAATAGTTAGAATTAGAAGTCCTTAGGTATGATACGAAAAAAGGAGAAAAGAATGAAAGGAAAAGAAGGAGTCGAAGAATTAAAAAGAAAAGTAAAGAAAAGGGTGAAAAGAAATAGCCCTCCATATGTTCAACCTTAGGGCAGACACCGGGTTCAACTCATATGCTACTAGTTGTTGCTAAGGCAACACCGGTATTGAAGATAAAGTCGTCATGGACCCAGTGACGCAATGCACTAACCCTTCTTAACCACTCAAGTTCTCTTAAAAGAGCTTATTTCATTCTCACGGGGAACTAGTGTAATCTATCAACTTATCTCTTAGAGATGGTTGATATTGAAGCAGGAGACCCCTCCCTAGTCTCCGCATAGGAAACCTAAGTGTGCACTTATAGAGTCTAGAGCCATGAGATACATCAAAGATCTTTTAGGAACACTTAGTATTTCTACAACTGGTGTTCTACATCAATGGACACCAGCTGTCAATTATCGAGTCCTTCGCAGATCTAAGCAATCTGCTGAGAACGTTTATGAGAGAATTACTAATGTATTTCTCAATGATTGAATGGAAATTCCTGACAGGGTCAACATCAAACAACCCTGACAGCAGGTCACTTCGATAACCCCACAAGGGTTACGCTTAGTGTTCGTGGTGGTTCCATAGCGGTCTACAGTCGTGGAGTGATCCCCAGCGACTCACCCAGTCACTGAGCTACTTGGTAGGTCTCGTAAGCTCCTTTGGGAGTATCTGACATGGGAACGGCCTTGATAAGGATTAGAAGGAGTCTTCACACTATGCTGTTGACGAGCTCTAATTCCTTATCTGTAAGTACTGGTTGATTATTGCTAACTGTTTACCTGCAGGTACAAATCACCTCCATGACGGCAGATTCAAGCATGCTCATGCATACATCTTGAAGTCAATAAAAGCTCCCCCAAAGATCTAAGCACCACAAAGTTCAAAGACAAATTCTACAACAATAAGAAAAATCTACAAAGTTTAAAGACTAAGACCAATATGAATGATAAGGAACTTCGTGCACTTGAAAGACAAAGTCCAAAAGATGTATGAGCATGATGGAATGGCGGACAACCACCATAGACGCAGGAGTGACGAACGGCAGACTACTTCACAACACAATCATTACATCATCACCAAAGAATAAAGACTTAGAGCAAAGTACATTCATTTTACACATTTTTTGAAGACGTCAAAAGTTTTACATGTCACAAGTCTAAGACAAAGACGAAGACGTCAAGCAACCGTGATGACCGACTCTTAGGGGGGGATTGTTGGAAACATACTTTAGTATTTAGTCAAGTCTCGATCATTGCATTTTGTACTAGGTTGCTTTAGTTATATTAATGTTTATGTTTATGTTAATGGGCAAGTTGTAAAAGCCCATAAGGCTTGAGAAGCCCACGTTAGTGACAAGAAAGGGACTAGGGAGTATTGCCCTAGCTTCCCTCCTATAAATACATAGCTTATGTTATCATAACATTTGTTTGTTATTTTGATATATTAATGAAACTCTTGCTTTTATAATTCTCTCATATCTTATAATCAACCAATCCTTATATCTATCTCATTCTTTACTTGTGTGATATCAATATGGGCACCTAACAGGGGTAAATGTTGGGTAATCTTGATGGGTCAGTTACCAGGTCTTGTGGTTGACCGAGTTTCCAGCAAGTGGAGTGTTGAGTCAAAATTTAACCAAATTATCCCTCACAAGTATTTGAAGCATTAAAAACAGCATAAGTTAGTTCTCTCTCTGATAGATTCAAACTGTAAACCATGAGCAAGTTTACCACCAGACAAAGATTAGCACTGCTGATCACAATTAGCTATTAAAAGACTCACAAAGGTATACACCTCTGAGAGAAAGCTGATGGAAGTCAAAGTCAAACCACTTGATATATATTCAACCAGTATTATAAGGAACAACAGTTTTGACTAAGGGACTCATTGAGTGTTCACATATCAGAGCATAACAACTTAGATATGTTGTATACTTCTTGGTGAAAACAATAAAGCTTTGTAAAAGTCAAAGACCAAACTGAATGAATACTTTGTAACCTGATGCGGAGTCAGCTAGCAAAGTACAAGGAGATACAAACAACCAGAGTCTTGGAGGACTTACAAATGTCTCTAGGGCTCTGAAAGACTTATTAACTTAAACCATCTTGAAGAACCATGCAGCCTGACAAGTTACACTGATCAGATAAACTTATCGTATACTTACATATACTTACTAAGTATGACAAAAGATCTCGCTGAAGTTCTTAGACACAATAAGATGGAAGTAATTTGAGATATGGCAAAGCGGGAAAACCATTTGGGAAGATAAGGACTCAACGATAGTAGGGAAAGCAACTTGCATGTACAAAAGTTGTTAGCACAGTAAAGCAACCCTAGCCACCAAAATGCATGTGTACCTTACTTCCAGTTTGCTTCTGATTTAGATATTACTATTCTCTTATAACTACTAATAGTTTATCTCCCTATCATATAAAGGGAGGTTAGTAGTAGTGATAAGCAATCAATTCCACCACTAGAATCTTCCTCCTTTTCTAAGTGAAATCTTCCTCTTCATAACTTGAAGAGTATCATTTGTCAGGATAGTATTCGTTAACTATCCCTCATAAAGTCTCCACCTTAACAACTAAGTGAGACTAATACAGTCATAATGTACAAATTGGTATTATTAGTTGCATCACGTCAAGATTGTGTAAACATGTCCTTATCTATAATGATCATCAGTTATTTTCATACGAATCATGGTTTTGCACAAAAATATCAGACCAACATGGAGTTGAATTGTTTCATGGTTACTAGCTTAGTGGGTTAGTAGTTAGTACCAACGTTAGTCACTACTACATTTATGATTAGTTTATTAGTCATGAATTAGAAGTAATGTTTGCAATAAGTTTTCTACTTTTTGTTATTTTTAGTTGTTTATTTTAATATAAATAGATCAGTGTAGGCTTCATTGTAGAATGTATTAGTTTCTTCCATATTGAAGTAATATACACATCGGTAACCAAAACTAGTATATCAATTCTCTTTGAAGTTTTGAATGGTGTTTACGGGTGTGGGTTCGGGGGAGGGACTCATAACAAGAATTTGGTATCAGAGCTTGGGCTCGTGAAGATGGGGCCAATTTGAGAGTCGAATTTCGAATGGGATGAGCCTTCGGGTGAGGGGCAGCCATCACAATAGAAGCAGGGATGGCAGGGGCTATTTTGGGACTATTTTACTACGGATTATGGGAGATGGTGTAGGCGGGTATGACTTGTATTCTTGACTGGTGGAAAAGGATCTCAGAACATGCTTGAGTAAAGATGTTAGGGGCTGAGGGTTTCTTCTGGTCAGATTGTACAAGTTATAAGGAAGACGGACCGGAGGTGCATAAGTAAGCGAGCAAAAAGAATTAAAAAAATATGGGTTTTGATTCAACTGGTTCAGCAGGTTAAAGGAAACAAAAACGGTGGTAGCTTAGTTTCTTCTCTAGTGGTGGTAGTCTTCTAGAATAAGATTCATCAGATAAAGAGAAGTGGGGCTATGATGTTATGATCATAGGTTGGAGTCTTAAAATCGGATTTTGAAGGGGAGGAGCCTTCAGGTGTGGGGCTGCCATCGCAATGGGGATAACAGGGGTTATTTTGGGACTGTTTTAGAGCGGATAATAGAAGATGGTATATGCGGGTGTGACCTTGTCTTCTTGACTAGTGGAAAAGGATCTCAGAACAAGCTTGAGTGAAGATGTTAGGGGGTGCGGGTTTGTTTTGATTCGATTGTACAGGTTATAAGGAAGACAGACCGGAGGTGCATAAGTAAGCGGGCAAAAAAATGTGGGTTTTGATTCGACTCGTTTAGCAGGTTAAATGAAACAAAAAATGGTAGATTTGTTTCTTTTTCGGTGGTAGTAGCCTTCTAGAATAAGAAAGAGAAGTGGGGCTGTGATGTTATGATCACAGGTTGGAGTCTAGAAAGAAGGTTCCATCCTTGATCGGCTTATTTGACTGATTAACCAAAGGCGTGAAAAGACGAGTGAAAGGAAATCAAAGCAAGTAGCTTTAAGGTCGGTTCGTATTGCGGGTATTAGAAATCGGTAAAGGTGGTGTCACATTGTTTTCTTGATCGGTGGAAGAATCTCACGGAATAGCATTGATCGGCAAAGGTATGGTTGTCAAGACAAGAAGGAAATGGAGAATCAACACGGTGTGAACATTATGGTGTTGGAAGTTCAAACCAAGATGACTTTCGACGTGGCCAGGTAGAGGTCACGAGTCCATGAAAAGCGAGATGGAAATGAATGTGTCCAATGAGATTCCATGTTACGTGTTACATGTGTTATGAACAATCAAAAGGTGTTGAAAGAAGACTTTGGATGCGACCTAGGTGAAGGTCGGGTGTCCGGGAAAGGTATTAAACGCTATGATAATGAAGAATCGATCAAGATTATGGGGGTGAATGTTGGGTAATCTTGATGGGTCATTTACCAGGTCTTGTGGTTGACCGAGTTTCCAGCAGGGGGAGTTGTATTGTTTCCTGGTTTCTTACTTAATGGGTCGGTAGTTAGTACCCACGTCACTTACTAGTACTTTTATGGTAGAAGTAACATTTGCAATAAGTTTTCTACTTTCGATGATGTTTTAGTTATTATTTTAGTGTAAATAGATTAGATAGTTTTTATTGTAGAATGTATCAGTTTCTTCCATATTGAAGTAATATACACATCAGTAACTAAAACCCGTATATCAATTCTTTTTGTTGTTTTGATTGGTGTTTGCGGGTGTGGGTTCGGGTTCGAGGGAGGGACTGTTAATCAGCAGCAATAATGTAACTCAAGGCTAGCGGTGGAATAGAGATAAGACGATAAACAGTGAAGCACCGAAAAGCTTTTTAGGCCGGCGTTCCCGTTTGGGAACGTGGTGGGAACAGACAAGCGCTCGAAACGCCACCGAAACGTTTCCAAGCCGTTTCCTGAACGTGCAAAACGTTTTGTATGAAGTATCCTTACCGTTTTTGAATTTCCAAGAAGTTTCTAAGCCGTGTCAGTTAGAGATGTAAGGAGAACTGATGAAGAAGATGACATGGTGTTGTTGTGGTGGGTGTTGACTTTTGTTTTCAAAAAGAGAAAATCTTTGTATTTAATTTGTATTTTATATTTTACTTCTCGTAAAAAGAGAAAAGTTAGGTGAATTCAACTAACACTATTCAAATATGCAAACAAAAATAATATGACACAAATAAATATTGGGTTTTGCTAACAATAGCCCTTAGCGTTATCTTTAACAACAAACTTTTCATCTTTTATTCAAAAAATAATGCATTGTCTAAACAAATCACCATTAATTAGTTATTAGCTCCTTATTTCTAAAACACATTGTAATCCATTTCATTCATTGGTTGTATAAGCGAAAAAGGTGGCACATGTTTTTATTCATGTCTTAATGTTAGTATTATTTTGAAAAAAGAAAAGTGGAGTTTGTTGTTAACGACAACCCTTAGTGTTGTTGTTAGCATTTTCCATAAATATTTTACTAATCATGATGCAAAGATAATAGTTTTAACTGAACTCATTTCTATCAGTAATAAATTTATTTCACTAGTTGAGTTGTTAAGCATTTTTCTTTCTTTATCCTTTTATGGACATTAAACCCACCTGAATTCTTATTTGTTACGTTTTAGTCACTTATGGCATCGAGCTAATTAGAGAACCACTTTAAGTTTGATCTTGGTCCGTCACAGTTACGGAGTAAAACGTAAGAAACCCGTTTAACAGAAAAAGTCCCTGTCACTTTTTGAGTTATAACCTTACATTACAAACTTCTATTTTCTCATCACAAATTGTTCCTAAATATATTTTTGTACTCGCCTTTTTGAAAATAAAATAAAAATTTGCCCCCTATATTTATTATTGCTGGCTCTGCCACTGACTACAAGCCGTGCTCAAGACTTGGTTTAGATCCATAATAATCTCCGACTTTTGTCAAGGAATCCGAATGATGATGTAAAGATGTAGGATGTGAGTGGAGATGCTTTTGATTCAATGAATGTAGGGTTTTTGGAATTTGCCGATCTCTCACTAGATGAACCGGAATTTGAAAATGATTTGATTATTGATAATTAATTATCTTTGAAAAATGTAGTATTTTTGGAGTTTAAAATTTACATCAACATATATCTATTTTGGATTTTCTTTAATATATTTTTAAACTTTTTATATTTTTTTATTACCGTATTTATGCCGTTCCCGTATCTTGAAGTTTTTATTTTTGTTGTTTCCCGTTTCCATATCGTCCCCGTATCCCTTTGTCGTTCCTGTTTCGGTGCTATTTGGGGGTGACTGTGAGAAAGACACTATAGCATTGTTTATGATGTATATGACAAGTGTACCAACTAGGGTTAAAACTATGACAAATTCAAAGATAGAGGTTGCGATAAGTTCATATCGAGACATGTGATCGAGTTGATCTGATTGTTCGATTTAATGTAAAGATAGTTCATATGATTTTCTAAGATACGTGTTGTTGGAATATGTAAATCATAACAATTATATAAACAAGAATACATCATCAAGCACGTAGCGGAAATAGATCAAATACATGTAATGATAATTAACTGAATATAAAAGAATATGCGTACGGTTGTGATTTCTAGCAAGAACAAAAAATCAAAATCAAGAACAATATAAGCCCTAGATTAGGGATTATGCAGATCGACTAGTAGTATAGTTGAATAGGGAAAATCACGTTAGCAAATGTATGCTAACACTTCAATCTTGAACACACGTACTATTATCATTTCAATTGGAAAAGCTAGGTTCTTGATCACAAGTAAACACCACTAGGTTGAGCCTTAGTTAATCGAATAGGAACCCTAGGAGGGTGTATTGGATCGCCTATAGCTCAAAGAAAGAGAGGAAGAAACACTTTAGGTTTGCAAGTGAACCAAGAGATGAGAGAATGAATACATGGGGTCATGTATTTATACTATTCTCAATCTTGGAGCACAAGACACAAATCCTACACCCCTTGGGGTTGGGTTCGGCCAATCATAGCCCAAGAAGGTCCATCCGGATCCTTCTTGGCTATTATTTCATTCTTAGTCCCTCTCTTTTTCCTTTAACGATTGTTTAGTCCAATTACCGTTAAATACTAACGACTGTTATGTGTTTATTTGTGAATTAATAATTATTCATAACTTAATATAATAATTACTAATTAATTGAAACTCATACGTAAAGTGTGCAATCCCGAAGTCTCGTGTTCGAGTCCGGACATATTCATTAATTTTTATCCATTACTTCTAATACCTCCCACTCAGATATACATTAATGTAATAATGATATTGGTTAGTCTAGCATAATACGCCAATGTCACCAAAACGATCACGAGTATGGTTTCCTGGAAAAAACCACCTTTGATGATTCATCATCATACTTATCCTTTTGATTCTAATACTTTGTTAATATGGATATGGATCGAAGTCATTCCACAATTAACTTTCTATTTCTCGTCATTTATGATCAAGCAAGATTGCCAATTCAACTTAACGTATTCGAGATAGACCTTGGGCATGGCCATGAAAACATCTTGTCAATCCAACGAGTGGCCTAACAGTATTAAACTTCAAAACAAATTTGAAGGAAACAAATTCTGTATTGACTACAAGCATAACCTATGAAATTCGCATCACCTCTGAAAATAATCCTTAAAACTACCAGTTACGGATAGCGTTAGACTATATTACAGAAAATGAGCTACATCCACAGTAGTTACCTGGTATCTCAAGTCTGAGGATAAATATTCATGATTTACTTTAATGACAACATCCATAAGTATAATCATGTAATTGGGATTTTGTCCTATATTCAATTTATTCATTCTATTGATATCATGTGAATTTGGCATGTCCTACGCATCAATATACTTTAAGTATATTATACCAAAACTCATATTTGTCTTAATTCAATGATACTCCCATATCATTAATAGGAAACGGACTATTTAGAATAACTCAAGTTATTCATGGATTAAAAATGCAAACATAGGATACAATATTTATAAATGGAAATAAACATAACAAAATATTTTATTTCATTAAGATAATTATTGTTTACAATATCCTTTATCCAGATACTAACTACATATTTACATGAAACTACTAGCTAAACGAAGTCCAATGCCATTGGCATGTTGAGTAAGCTTTTCCTTAGATAAATCATTCGTAAATGGATCAACCATATTTTTATCTTTGTGAATTTTGAGTAAAATGATTTCACCTATATCGACTTATTCTCGAACATAGTGATATCTTCTAGAAAAATGTCTGGCACCTTTCATAACTCCAGGTTCATTGGCGAATGTAACTGCGGCTGAATTGTCACAATACATATTAATAGGTAATTCAATTGACAGCATATTACCTAGCCCCGAAATGAATTTCTTAATCCAAACAGCTTCCATCGCAGCTTCCGATACAGCAATATACTCAGCTTCTGTAACAAACATTGCAATTGTAGTCTACTTCTTGCTCTTCCAGTCAACTGCTCCTCCATTAATAACAAAGACATAACCCATCTGAGACTTTGTATCATCTTTATCAGTTTCAAAGGATGCATCACAGTAACCTGTAACATCAAGTTCTGCATCTCGATTCCCCCATACACTAGAAACATATCTTTGGTATTCCTCAAATACTTAAGAATGCTATTAACAGCATGCCAGTGCTTTCTAAAGAATTAACAAAAACTTTAAGACTCTGGTAGAAAAACAAAACTTGAAAAAATTTTCAGATTTTTACACCTGACGCCGTCAGGTGAAAATCCTGACGCCGTCAGAGTGCTCTGACGGAAATCTTATGTTAAGTTTTCAGAAAATTTCTGGAAAAACTCATGCCTTAATTCCTAGAATTCCTGCAAAACATCATTATGACTCGATACAAGCATTTGACTCAAACAAATACTAATATGCATTTAATATTGTTGTGGTCCATGTCCAATTCCGTTCATAGAAACAAATTTAGATTTCCCTTACACTTATCTTTTGCGAAATACCTTTTTATTAAGTTAAGACGTAGTTAAACAACAAGGTAAAGCATTTTCATAATTTATTTTGAAACATGAGCCACAATCAATAAAAATAAAACATGCATACAGAAACAAATAAATCAAACAAACAATCAATCAAACAAATAAAGCAAATAAAACTTGGGTAATAAACAACCATGAAATTAAAAATCCTACATGCATAAAAATAAAGAGTTCAAAGCATCCAATGGTCAACAGAGGTTGAATACTAAATTATTACAGACTGAATTGTTTTAAAGCATACAACCAGAATTAAATTGTTCAAGGATCACAACACAACATAAACACATCACTAGGGAAGGGGACCATATCAGTAGTCATAGCCAGGAGGGAGGTTCCCATAGTACCCATAGGGTGGGTAGTCCTGCTCACGTCTAGGGAACGAGTCAATCTGTAGATGGGGCTCGATCTAATCACGAGTCAAAAGATGTTGCATCTGGCGTAATGCGTGATCATACATCCAATCGAACCTCTGGTAGGTGGTGGCTCTCCATGCATCCACCTGACCCATCCAGGCCCTCTGATGAGCCTGCCAGTCCCCACAACTCATGTGTCGATAGTAGTCTGCAGAACCAGCCTCATAGCCTTCAAATAGCTGATGTTGCGGCTCATCTTCCTCGTCGTCATTATCACCAACCCCCGCTGCTCCACCTACAGCATACCAAAGATAGGATCCATCTCCCAACTCCATAACCACATTCATCTGCTTGAGGGACTTAGCCTTTACAACGCTGCATCTGTTACCAACACTCAAATACTCCATGATCTCTGGCCTAAGGACTCCATAAGATCGTGCCAGCCGGGTAACAAACATCCCCCCACAGATCTTATCACCCTCCTTCTCCCCAATTCCCCCTTCAAGTAGCTAGCCACCCAGAATGGGATGTTACAGTACACATCCTGTGAGTAAATAGTGTAAAGGAAGAAGAGGTCTGAAGCAGTGATGCGGTGGGTGGAGCCATGGCGTCCAGACAAGCTATAGGTGATACACCTATGAGCCAACCTAATCTTAGGATCCCTAATGAAAGTAGCCCCAGTGGTCGAGCTATATGCACCATCCCCTATGTTCGGCCAAAACAATGCACACCTCATGTCATTCCTCACAGTTTCACCATTCAACAACTTACCCATAAACCCACCCTGAGTGGTCTTATACTGACTATAAAACCCCAATCTCCAACCAAACTCTGCAACCGAGCAACTCCTAAGCTCACCCCCAGCCTAAAGTAGATTGTAGTACCACCCACATCAGTTCTTGCCTCAGCCAGATTAAAATGAAAGGTAGCCAAAGGCTTACGTACCAACTCCTCATAGACAGGCTCCCAAATTCTGAATAATCTTTCCCATTGAGGGCCAGTGAAGTCATTAGTTTGGAAGCTTTGAAGAAAGGATTGCTCTAGGCCATGGTCCTTTAAAAAGTTCCAGTCGATCACAGCCCCACTGTCAACTTGGTGAAGGAGCAATTGGTTGTACTTTGAGCTGGAGGCTACATTGTCAAAGACCCTAAAGCTTAGGATCGTGTCCCCGTAGCTTTCACATTGGGCCCTTGAAGATCTTGATGAGCTTCCCCGCTGACGCTTGCTCATTTCCTTAAACAAAATGGGGTGGAACAGAAGTTAGCACGAAAACTCAACAATTCTGAGCTGTCAGACCATTCTGACGCCGCCAGGCTTGCTAGAAATTTGAATCCAATGTTACGAGGGAAACATTGATTTTTAAACTTTAAATACTTGATCGAAACACCCATTTTTGCGGCAACAAGGGGTATTGGACCAATGATTCGCGGATTAAAACCAATTTCACATTAACGAGTTACAAGCCCTATCGATTACAAACTACTCATTGCCTTAATCACTGTAACATAACACTAATTAGAGGGCATTAAAAGTTCTAAATGAAAATCGATTCTATGGTTTTGAAATAATGGGGATTTACAAAATTGACGAGTTCTAAGGATAATTGAATGACAAAGGATGAATGAAAATCACTTACCAAGTGGAGATTGTTGACGGATGATGATGAGATTGACCTTGGAGATTTGGTGGGCGAGTTTTTGGGTGGATATGGTTTGTGGGGTTTGTGGTAAAAGTGATAGATAAGAGGGTACTATTGTTGACCAGTCGAGGTGACGGCGTCACGTGTAACTTCTGACGCCGTCAAATGCCCGAATTTTCTTTCTTTGTGACAATTTGCACAAGATCCCCTCGTACTTCCGTTAATAGCCAATCAGGGTCATCAAGCATGATAGCTATTCTCGTTAGTAGATTCCACCAGGGTCAAATGTTTTGTTACTATCACGAGGTGTGGTATGATTTTTGATAGGGGCGGTTACTGTCCCGTTCATGCCCCAATTTCCACCTTGGTTAGCAGTGGAAAAGAGAAAGACTTGTTCCATCAAAGTTCTTTGAATGAGATTGCGCTTGAGTTGCGTTTTTTACTTGCCAGGCTTAAAGCCAAAGGACCATTTTTTAACTTCATGAAAGTTAGGGAGCATGATTTGCAAGCTTCCAACGAAGATGCTATGAATTTGAGAGTTCTTTTCTTCTCGAGGGGGCCCATAGGAGTAAGGGGGATCTGAAGGTGAATCATGTGGGGAGGGTATTCCATTATCCTCTTCTTCACTTATCACCTTAGGGGTCGGGACTTCAAAGATTTTTTCGATTTTCTTTGGTGTAACTTTTTCCCTAATCTTTTCCTTAAATCTTGATATAAACTTGTCAGCCAAGTCCATAAAAGAATTTCTAGTGCTTTCCATGCGAGTTTCTAATTGTCGAATCTGTCTCTCTTTATTGTTCATAAAAGTTAACATTATCCCTTCGAACTCCTATTGTCGTGAACGTTCAGGAAAAGTATGTTTACTAATTGCACTGACATGTCTATCGGGACTTACTTTTGTTTTAGCTACATGCATTTCTGTTTTCATTAATTCCTTAACCTGCTTTTCGATGTTCTCTAAGAACTGTTCTTGTGTTGCATTCACGTAGTTTAAACTCCCTTCCTCTAAGAACATTGGATCCTCCCATCCTTCTTCTTCGTATTGTGCTAAGCCTTCAATAACCTCCTAACACTTATCAATGCTGAGTCTGCTTAGTCTACCATTGGAAGCGTAATCTATGTCCCTTCTAGTTTGATGATTGACATCGTCGTAAAAGATTTGGATTTGGAGCCAAAGATTAATGCCATGATGAGGGACTTTTCAGAGTAAGTCCTTGAAACGAGTCCATGCTTCATAGAGAGTTTCACATAGACGTTGTTGAAACTTCAAGATGTCATTTCTAAGCTTGGTAGTTCTTCTCGGTGGAAAGAATTGAGCAAGGAAATGAGTGGTGAGATCATCCCAAGAGTTGATGGACCCTGCGGGAAAACGTTCAAGCCATTGACTAGCTTGGTCACGTAGAGAGAATTGGAAGAGACGTAATCGGGCCGTCTCTCGAGTTTCAGCATCAAGGTCTATGGAATCAACGATTTTTAGGAAATCCTTGAGATGTTTATTAGGATCTTCGGAATGAAGTCTAGGGAATGCACATCCGCTTTGCACCAACCGGATGGTGTCGGATCGCAAGGGAGACACATTGGCTCCTTGAGTGAGCTCAATGGTGTTTCGATAGCCTTGGTGGCAAGGACGGGAGTACTCTCCTAAAGTTCGGGGTCTAGAAAGTTGGTTTGGTTGTGGTGGGTTTTGTGGATGGTTTTGTTGTGGTGGGTTGATGGGGTCGAAGAGATTACCACCTTCCATGATGGTGGATGGCAACGTTACGAACAAAGGAAACAAAGAAAAAGATAGACTAAAGAAGACTTATAAAAATAAAAATAAAAATCTTACTAGAAAGGAATCTAGCAAGTAGACCTAATAAAAAGAGATTTCAACCTAGACAATAACTATTCCCCGGCAGTGGCGCCAAAAACTTGATGTGTGGTTTTGCGACGTTGCAAAAGGTTTTACCTCTCAAGGGATCTTGAGAAGCTTGCAATCCCCACCAGGCAGTGTACCTGAACATTGTAGTATAGTATAGTGTAATGACAAGTACCGGGGGATTGATTGTTCAACTCAAAGAATAGTGTTAGCTAGGGTTAAAACTCAATTAAACTAGGTCTAGAGGTGAGGGATGATTTTTTTTATTTTTATATTTTATGGAAAGCAAGTAAAAATCTCGGGTTTGGAAGACTGGGTGGAATTAGTTGTTAGTCAACAAACCCAAATAACTACAAATGCAAATAAAATAAAATAAAATGAAACTAAAGTATATGTGGAGAAAAACAATAATAAGAGAAAATGTGTTTACTTAGATTTCACTACTCCCTAGCTATCTTTTACTGGTTGATTAATTTGTTACAATTGCATGGATGACGGGTTATATTCTTTAATACCATTCGTAGGGCCGTGTACGATCTTCCCTAACTCTATAAGCTTCTACCTCTTCCTATGTCGAGCTGACTACTAGCTCCTAACATGGCCTCCTTAGTAGTTACTTATGCATTAAATATAACCAATAAATCATAGTACACATCCGATCTTGTTTCTTAAGACGTTCAAGCAAGTTACCAATTGGAAGTGTGCCAGTTTTTTAAGCCTAACATCGAAATCATTCATCCACAACAATTATAAACAAACAACCAACCAATAATCAATAACTAAGTTTCATTACATCATAGCAAACACAAAGAAAACCTAGCCTAGCATGTCAAAGTGAAGACAAGCATAAGATAGAATCTAACAACATATAGACATATTGAATGATTATTGGAAAACTTATCTTCAATTAAACATGGATGAAACAAGGGTTTGGAACCCTTAAAAATAAGGTAAAATTCGAGGGTTTCTACAAAATTCTACTCTCAAAGTTGCACACTAATGAATGAAATATCAAAAACTCTATATAGAGTTTTGAGTCTGACGGTGTCAAGAGTAAATTCTGACGCCGTCAACTCGCCGCCATATAAACTCTCATATTGCCTAGATCCAATTCTGACGCCATCATGTGGAAACTTTCTCTTGGCCGTCTCTTGTATTTTGTACGTGACGGCCTTGGTGACGCCGTCACGTGTAAATCCTCCAAAAACATTCTGGCGCGTCACGTATAACTTGATTATCCACCTCTTTGTCAATGAGCGACAGCGTCATAAGCAAATCCTGACGCCGTCAGGTACTGTTTTCAGCATGATTTGGAGACTTTGTTGTTTTCTTCACTTTTTCGCTCCAAAAATGTCCAAAATGCTTTCTTTTCCAGATTTCTTCTCAAAAGTACCTAAAATGACAAAAGGAACGATTTAGGGCAATATTTGATCAAATAATCTCGACTTTAGGCTTAAATGACCCCCTAAAAGCGGTACACTTTTCGTCTCATCAGTTTCCCCCTACTCTACATTAAGACATAGACGTTCAGGTGCTTTCGCAGTTCTAGAAGATCTGTGAATGGGTACCACTTCAACTTTAGGTGGAGGACCTAGACTTTTAGATTCCACAGGAGGTGCGCTAGTGTTTTCAGAAGGTGATGTATCTTCATCTTCTAGATCATAAACTCTCCCACCGAATTCTTGAGATATAAGATTCTTTACAAATAAATCTCCATACCTAGCCACAATGACTTTATTCTCTGGTGGAAGGTAAAAGTAGTAACCAATCGTTTCCTTTGGGTATCCTACGAAGATACACTTAACAGATCTTTGTTGGAGTTTGTCTGGTGAATCAGGTTTAACAAACGCGTCACAACCCCAGACCTTTAAGTAAGAAAAGTTGGGAGCTTTTCCTATCCATAATTCATATGGAGTCTTATCAACCTTCTTAGTTGGAACCATATTTAATATGTGAATCGCAGTTTCAAGGGCATAATGTCACAACTCACCATTTCAGGTCATTTCCCAAACTTCGACATTTTACTATTCATAAATCACTATTCATCAAAACACTATTCATCATTTTACTATTCATCATTTTTGAGGTCAATTTGATATTCTGAGAAACATTTGAGAATTTTACTATTCACTGAACACTATTCATTTCTGGAAAAGTTTTCATTATTCACTTTCATTACTCATTTCATCGTAAATTTAGTTTACGGGTATTCAAATTCACGTAACCGTATGGGTTTAGGTGCGAATTCATTTCATTATTAGTAAGGATATTGCATACGGACTAGAGACAGTCTGTATATCATCATAACAGCATTTTCATGTTATACCACTCTTAGGATTTTCAAATTTATATATTTGATACATTTAACGTTTTCCTTATAATTATTTATAAATAAACGTTAACACCCGGTTAATAAATACGAAGAATATATCTAAATATTGCCACAATGGTCCCGACATATTTTTATATCCATTATATCATCATAAAAGTTATAATATTCATTTACCCAGTATTTTGGAAATTTATTTTATTTATAACGTAAGTTTATAAATATTACGACAGTTTTCGTAGAAACTAAACAATAATCACCCGAACACTCAATACTTGTACCCAACATATTTTTAACATTTTTATGACTTTATTAAGTCCCGACTAACTTGTTAAAATTTATTTCTCGCAAACCCGGTACTCAATGATAACTAAAAACTAACTACGATTACCTAAATTTAACACCTAAAAACATATACTTATACTACAAATCATCCACTAACTATTCTAAATAAATCAAAGTCCATATTATGGCTTATGAACCCTTTGAAAATCAGCCATGAACCCCCCCCCCCCCCTTGACCTCATGCATTTATGTGTCCATATAATACAATATAAACTTACCTAAATATCTAAAAACACATATAACATAAACATACTAGTTCCTTTGAATCATAAACTCAAAAATCTCATCTTCTCCACCCCAAAACCCACGACTTCACCCAAAATCTTAGATCAAGTGATTATTTTCCAAGAGTTAAAGCTACAAAGTTGTTCCATTTGTCATCCTAATCAAGAATCTTACAACAAAAACACAAGTAACACAAGGTTTCTCATCATCTAATCACCCATTATTTCAAAGTGAGTTATCAACTTTATTTTCATGATTTCATCTAATTAACACTTGTATCTTATGGTTTTCATGCTTAATTTCATGTACAAGTTAGCTATACCACATTATTTTTGTTAACTTTTTGAACATACAAACCCTAGATTTTGATTTATGTGTTCCTTTGTTAAATTAACATGATTACTAGTGATTAGGAACCCATGGCACCCTAAGAAGGTGTATGGTAGGATTAGTATAGCTTTGTGGTGTTTGCAAGAGATTTGGTTGAAGTAGAAACTAGTTTTGAACATGAAAAATGGATTTGTAACAAGTACTTATACATTCTGTCCCATTTTGGTAAATCCAGGAAAATCAGTAAACATAAAGGAAACTTTGGCAAAATTTTTAGAAAATACTTTCAAAAATGAATCCGTAGGCGAAAGAACGGATTAAAAAGAGTTTATAACGAAGAAGTTATGATTTTTGCAAGTTTATTGACGAAAAGTAATTTTCTGAAAAATACATGCTGTTGGACGTTTTTCGTCAGACAAAAAGAGGCTTTAGACGTAACCCGGAGGAGCCAAGCTTTCCAAAATATATTACTACATACTAAGACGTAACCGTGGATATAAAGAACAAGTAAAACGGACTTATAACGACAAAGATATTCACGTTTCAATATCGGCAAAACTCATATTGTTTTGACAGCTTTTAGACCAAAAATAATACTAAAACTACGTAGCAACTCTAGATTTCTAGAAATAATACCAAGTACCCAAATTCATAACTAATGAAGTATTAGTGATTACAAGTATATTTTTATCACTACAAGGCGTTATATCAAGGATTTCAAACCGAGGATTTTAACACTAACATTGATACACACAATATATATATATATATATATATATATATATATATATATATATATATATATATATATATATATATATATATACATTTCAACTAGTTTTATTTTTCTAGTTGCCTTATTTTCCTAAGTCTTGGAAAATGTATATTTTTTATAACAAGTATTTTTTCAAAGAGTAGAGTGGTATAGAAAACATGTGCATGGACATTCATAACATCATTTCATGATCTAAAGTAGATCGTTCATCATTCATATTAGGTTGCGGCTAGTGTGCGCGCCTTGTTTTTCAGCTCATTACATGTTCATGGTACCATCATATCAGGTGAGTTTTCATAGCCCCGTTTTCAATTCAATATTTTGATTTCAAATCCCACGGGGGAATACATTACATCAATCATTTTAGTACGAGCCCAAGTACCAAAACATATGTACATTGCTTAAGCTGTCATACCAACAGGTTAAAGTCCCCTATTTATTATCATGGACCGTTAATTTGCCAATTAAGCGAGAGTGAGTGGATAGATCTATCGAGGGTGACGCCTCCATCCGTGGTAGTTATTACCAACAGTAAACGGATGCATTTCATTTTGACATTTTGGGAGTGTTCTGGTAAAACATTCGGGAGGGGCATATAATTTCATCAGTCATAGCTTCGGGGTCATGAGCTTAAGGTCTATTGTACTATTTTACTTGATTCTTATCTTACACTTATACTTGAGGTGGCCGTACATCATTACATTTTATAAACCTATGGAATTCACCAACATTCATGTTGACGTTTTAGCAATGTATTTCAGGTTATTAAGGTAGCTCATGTGACATGCATTTGGACCTTTATGGAGTCATGGAGTCGACGCGTCTCACCATTATTTCATGCACTTATGTAAACATTTGATCAAGTATGACTTGTTTTTCATAAACATGCAACACCTTTTGGGGACCTCATATTGTAAACTCTGGATGATTTCAATGATCAAACGAAGTATTTTCCAAACGACTCTTTAGGTCGTTCAATGTAACCGTAACTGTGATGCGATGACAGACACCCCCAGGTATTCCATTCCGCTGCAAGTCAGGTAAATTGGGGGTGTGACAGATTGGCATCAGAGCTAAGGTTATAGCGAACTAGGATGTATCTTGGACCCTAGACTATAACCACATCAGCATAGCATCTCATCATTTCATCATAAGTGCATAATCATGATACATGTTGTTTCATGCATACCCTGTGCGAGTTATTTATACTCATATTTGTATATATGTATATATCATTTTATTGACCTGGTTCACAAGTGACATGTCTTCAGATACTCACCCTGACATCCTTTTATTGGATTCCGACATTGAAGATGCCTTGTCATCTTCCACTACCATTATACCACCAGTTGCACTTACACCACCATTAGCACTATTGATTTGCCATAGGAACAGGGTTTTCCTATCATTCAGCCCATACATAGAATGCCTTTTGGTAGAGTATTCAGACTTAATCTTAATGGACTTATTAGGATGTTTATTGAAAGGAAGATAGTATGTTTCTTTACATCACTAGTAGAGCACTCACTACTCAGGTACTACCACCACCATCAGTTACTTATTACACTATTGGTCGTCCCATAGTGCGTACTTCAGTTTTACCTTTTGGATGTCGCGAGGTAGCGCGAAAGAGGGTAGTATTCCATTCACTAGTACCACCATTGTCATTTTCCTTTTCCATTCCCACTTGCCATGAACTAGATAACACCTAGTAGATAATACCAATATCACGGACTCAACAGAAACATCCGCAGATTCTTCAGGAATGGTTCAGAACCTACATTATCTAAGATTTGATAGATGCACAACTTCAGACACCACTTCAGGACTATCTCGACCTTATGATGCCATGAACCTGACTTCACACAGAGGGACACCAGGAAGTCCCTAGACCAGACTTATATCCTCACTAGCTTTTACTATTATCCTAGCCACAAAAGGTGTGGGACATAGTCTAAAGAACTTGTTGTCTTTTGATTGTTGTACAAACAAATATATCAAGTGTGACTCAACTATGTAAGGAATGGTTGTGCTATTTGTGATATCGGTTCACGTAGACCGAAATTTTCATGTATTATATTCATGTGTTGTGAATATGATGACTTTGATTAACTATATATTCTCATGGTCTCTTATGATTTGATGAAGAGAGATTTAAGCAAATCACTCCAAGCATGACGCAAGCTGCTGTTGGACAAGTCATTGCCAAGAACATAGCCACCGCCCTCATTAAGGAACTTACTCACGTGGAATTTATGAGGTGCAATCCTCCCTCCTTTAGCGGAACTAGAGACACAAAGGAATTTCTCAAATGGTTCAAAGAAATAGAAACAATATTTCAATGTGGCGACTGTCGTAAGGAAGACAAGGTTAAGTTCACCACATGCACTTTTCAGGATCATGCCCAGGAATGGTGGACCAAACATATTAAGATGTTGGGAGTTGATGCTGCCTACTCACACTCTTGGGAGAAACTAAGAAGGATGATGAGTATAACATTTGCTGTAGGAAATGAATTACGAGCAAAGGAACAGGAAACACTAAACTTTACCATGGTAGGAAATGATGTTGACGAGTACACTACTCATTTTCATGAATTAACACGACTAGGTTTTGCAATGGATGAACCAGAAAGCAAGAAACTTGAAAGGTACATCGGGGGACTCTCAAATGGTATTCGTATGTTGGTCATTGCATGGGAACCCGATACCATGTCTGAAGCTATCAAAATGGCGATCGAAGCAAAGGAACTCATAGTTCACGCCGAGACATCAGGAAACAATAGTGACAATAAAAGGAAGTGGAACAACAATCTAGGTTGCAATGCTGCTCAACAATTACCCAAAGGACAAGAAATGAACAGAGCCTTTGCTGCAGAACCGTACACAAAGAGAAGGTATATTGGAAAGTTACCTTACTGCAACCTGTGTAATCAACATCACCGAGGTAATTGTAGTAAAATGTGTGGAGTGTGCAAGAAGCGAGGTCATTGGACTGAAGACTGTAGGAAACTCACAAATCAGAAGACCCCAGGGAGTTGCTTCAAATGTGGAAACTTAGGGCATTTCAAGAATGACTGCCCGGAACTAAGGAACAAGGAAAATCAGGAACTTGGAATCAAGACTGAATCGCTCGAGGAATAGCGTAAGCTATTGAAAGAGAACCGTCAGGATATTAGCAACATCAAGGATAACAACAATGCTTCAGCAGGAGGAGCCTTGTTTCAATATATAAACCGTAGTTCGAGCCCTTTAGGGTTGTATCTTTCCTTTTGTACTTACCGTTGGTACGATGACATAACCTAGTTGTATTAAGCACTTTCCTATCCAATGTAATATCTATCCTTTGTTACCTCTGTGATAATCATAACCATCGTTTACTCCATTTTCCATCCCAATTGCTCAAACTTCAATCGTTTCGTGACATTTTATCATTGTCTTATTAGGGATTAGGTTGATTTCGTTTTTGTCGAATTAGTAGACTATTACCATTCGACAAGATTCACCCACGTATCCAATACACCATTCAAGCTATTTTAGTATCATATGGGGATTTCGTTTTTGTCGAATTAGTAGACTACTACCATTCGACAAGATTCACCCACGTATCCAATACACCATTCAAGCTATTTTAGTATCATATGGGGAAATTGTTTTACAGAAAAAAATTTCTGAAGTAAGCTATTTTATTACCATCCTATAAATTGATTTTTCTGTCATTACACCAAGTATTTACTATTATTACGCGAGGCAATTTTCATGTTACTTGAAAGAAAACATCAGGATACCATTTTAATAACAATGCGTTGAACACCATCTAAAACTTTTGAGAAAAGTTATGGTATTTTGACAAAATCTAACATCGCATCATTAGTCCTCAATTGTACATAGCCTGATCACCTATGTAAAATTCAGGAAGGATTATGCCATGAAGGAAATAATTACCTTTTCAAATGATTGTTAATAACAATCTTCATTTAAAAGTTTTGTAAACAATGGAACTCTTCCATAAACATCCCTTTTGCCGAACTATCCCTGGATACTTACCCTACCTGTTACCCACTTAGCCATTAAGTTGGATTTTCCCATTGACTTCCCTAAGAGAGACTTTCCATATCAATTACATGCAGGATTCCTCTATACAATAAAAGCAACGAAAGGATTACAAAACTACTAACCAGGACTAGAAGTATATAGTAAGAGAATTCATAACTCAACAACAAATTCTAAGATACTGCGAGACCATCCGAATCACCATCTCTGATTTAGTTGTCAAATTCTATCGTTTAAGGGTACTAGCTAGACTGAGCTACAGGATTGAACTCAATATAAATGTCCGCAGGACAACACAATAGAAATAAACCAAGCTTCTAATTGAGACTATAGAGCATTTCATTTAAACATGGCCTCATCCATACATAAACTTTCCTGCAGTAAGTTTTCACAAAGGACAATTGTTTGAAACAAGAATATCGATGTAGATTCCTCTAAGGCATTATGTCTCTAGAAATTTCTGATAACCTCACCTTCATACCAAGCAAGAGATCAAACCGGAACATATCTCCTCATCTACATGGGAAAACAGAATAGAAATTCATCGACACAACATCAAGTGATACGTTCGCCTTGCCAATTACAACGATAAACTATTTCAGGACTTAAGTTAGTCTAAATACCTATGCTTGTAGTTATGCCTGATAACCACCAATAGGCATTATTCAACCTCAGGAACTAAATGTTAGACACCTATGCATGTAAGCGAACATTTCCTATTCTACCATTTTATCCTTGTTAGTGTTTTCACTTTTAAATAAAGTTGATGCGTTTACATAAATCACATACCTTGTGGAAAAATGATTTCTGAAATTCCTATTTTGAACAAGTATGATCCTTTTCGGTCAATCTTTAGCAACACTATTGTACAATGAGAAATATACATAGACATCAAACTTTGGTAAGCAGTCTTAATCACAACATGTTTGAAAACAGATTTTTTTTCTATTTCATAACTACTGAAATTTTGAATCAGCAGGAAAAATATTACTAAGTAAATCATTTGCTCCATTTTCTAAATTCGTTTATTCAGAAAAAGATTTCAACCAAAACTCACAATCGCGAGACAAATTTCCAGAACCAACTTCCCTACAACGTCGCTTATGCATTTAGGATATGTGACTTGACAATAAAGAATATTTGGAATATGTGATGAAGGAATTAGGAAGGACATCACAAATTAATCACGAACTTCAGTAGTGGAGACCAAACCCAATAGACAAAGAAGGACATATGTCTTATCATCCGTTGGAACAAAACACAAGGAATCAAATTGTTACCTATATTCTATCCCTTTCAGATAACGCCAAGTTCGAAGGACCGAACGTTGTGGAATTAGCCACAAAGGTTTATTGTACCCATTTCAGTTATTCCTGTTAAGGAAACCGATTCACCTTGGACTTCAAGCAATCACTTCAGAATTTCCTTCAGAAACCCATTTAGATGTGAACATCACCTATCATCCTCAGACTGATGGTTAAAGCGAGAGAACAATTCAAACATAGGAAAGTATGCTCAGGGCATGAGGGATTGACCCTAGAAATGGTTAGACTAACCAGTTATCATAAACCAAATTCAGTTGCAATCATAGTTATCGCGCGAGCATAAAGACTACACCATTTGAGGCACTCTTGTAGGAGAACAAGTAGAAATCATGGACAGTTAGGTCGAACAGTTGAAGCAGAGTCGAATCCTTATCCTTAGAGTTCGCTGGAATTCTCGAATATCATCACCTTCTCACCAATACGTCTTCAGAGACCAACATAAACTGAATTTCGGGACGAAGTTCCTTTTAGGGGGGAAGACTGTCACAACTCACCATTTCAGGTCATTTCCCAAACTTCGACATTTTACTATTCATAAATCACTATTCATCAAAATACTATTCATCGTTTTACTATTCATCATTTTCGAGGTCAATTTGATATTCTGATAAACATTTGAGAATTTTACTATTCACTGAACACTATTCATTTCCGGAAAAGTTTTCATTATTCACTTTCACTACTCATTTCATCGTAAATTTAGTTTACGGGTATTCAAATTCGCGTAACCATATGGGTTTAGGTGCGAATTCATTTCATTATCAGTAAGGACATTGCATACGGACTAGAGACAGTCTGCATATCATCAAAACAGCATTTTCATGTTATACCACTCTTAAGATTTTCAAATTTATATATTTGATACATTTAACGTTTTCCTTATAATTATTTATAAATAAACGTTAACACCCGGTTAATAAATACGAAGAATATATCTAAATATTCCCACAATGGTCCCGACATATTTTTATAACCATTATATCATCATAAAAGTTATAATATTCATTTATCCAGTATTTTGGAAATTTATTTTATTTATAACGTAAGTTTATAAATATTACGATGGTTTTCGTAGAAACTAAACAATAATCACCCGAACACTCAATACTTGTACCCAACGTATTTTTAACATTTTTATGACTTTATTAAGTCCCGACTAACTTGTTAAAATTTATTTCTCGCAAACCCGGTACTCAATGATAACTAAAAACTAACTACGATTACCTAAATTTAACACCTAAAAACCTATACTTATACTACAAATCATCCACTAACTATTCTAAATAAATCAAAGTCCATATTATGGCTTATGAACCCTTTGAAAATCAGCCATGAACCCCCCCCCCCTTGACCTCATGCATTTATGTGTCCATATAATACAATATAAACTTACCTAAATATCTAAAAACACATATAACATAAACATACTAGTTCCCTTGAATCATAAACTCAAAAATCTCATCTTCTCCACCCCAAAACCCACGACTTCACCCAAAATCTTAGATCAAGTGATTATTTTCCAAGAGTTAAAGCTACAAAGTTGTTCCATCTGTCATCCTAATCAAGAATCTTACAACAAAAACACAAGTAACACAAGGTTTCTCATCATCTAATCACCCATTATTTCAAAGTGAGTTATCAACTTTATTTTCATGATTTCACCTAATTAACACTTGTATCTTATGGTTTTCATGCTTAATTTCATGTACAAGTTAGCTATACCACATTATTTTTGTTAACTTTTTGAACATACAAACCCTAGATTTTGATTTAGGTGTTCCTTTGTTAAATTAACATGATTACTAGTGATTAGGAACCCATGGCACCCTAAGAAGGTGTATGGTAGGATTAGTATAGCTTTGTGGTGTTTGCAAGAGATTTGGTTGAAGTAGAAACTAGTTTTGAACATGAAAAATGGATTTGTAACAAGTATTTATACATTCTGTCCCATTTTGGTGAATCCAGGAAAATCAGTAAACATAAAGGAAACTTTGGCAAAATTTTTAGAAAATACTTTCAAAAACGAATCCGTAGGCGAAAGAACGGATTAAAAAGAGTTTATAACGAAGAAGTTATGATTTTTGCATGTTTATTGACGAAAAGTAATTTTCTGAAAAATACATGCTGTTGGACGTTTTTCGTCGGACAAAAAGAGTCTTTAGACGTAACCCGGAGGAGCCAAGCTTTCCAAAATATATTACTACATTCTAAGACGTAACCGTGGATATAAAGGACAAGTAAAATGGACTTATAACGACAAAGATATTCACGTTTCAATATCGGCAAAACTCATATTGTTTTGACAGCTTTTAGACCAAAAATAATACTAAAACTACGTAGTAACTCTAGATTTCTAGAAATAATACCAAGTACCCAAATTCATAACTAATGAAGTATTAGTGATTACAAGTATATTTTTATCACTACAAGGCGTTATATCAAGGATTTCAAACCGAGGATTTCAACACTAACATTGATACATACAAAATATATATATATATATATATATATATATATATATATATATATATATATATATATATATATATATATATATATATATATATATTTCAACTAGTTTTATTTTTCTAGTTGCCTTATTTTCCTAAGTCTTGGAAAATGTATATTTTTGATAACAACAAGTATTTTTCCAAAGAGTAGAGTGGTATAGAAAACATGTGCATGGACATTCATAACATCATTTCATGATCTAAAGTAGATCGTTCATCATTCATATTAGGTTGCGGCTAGTGTGCGCGCCTTGTTTTTCAGCTCATTACATGTTCATGGTACCATCATATCAGGTGAGTTGTCATAGCCCCGTTTTCAATTCAATATTTTGATTTCAAATCCCACGGGGGAATACATTACATCAATCATTTTAGTACGAGCCCAAGTACCAAAACATATGTACATTGCTTAAGTTGCCATACCAACATGTTAAAGTCCCCTATTTATTATCATGGACCGTTAATTTGCCGATTAAGCAAGAGTGAGTGGATAGATCTATCGAGGGTGACGCCTCCATCCGTGGTAGTTATTACCAACAGTAAGCGGAAGCATTTCATTTTGACATTTTGGGAGTGTTCTGGTAAAACATTCGGGAGGGGCATATAATTTCATCAGTCATAGCTTCGGGGTCATGAGCTTAAGGTCTATTGTACTATTTTACTTGATTTTTATCTTACACTTATACTTGAGGTGGCCGTACATCATTACATTTTATAAACCTATGGAATTCACCAACATTCGTGTTGACGTTTTAGCAATGTATTTCAGGTTATTAAGGTAGCTCATGTGACATGCATTTGGACCTTTATGGAGTCGCGGAGTCGACGCGTCTCACCATTATTTCATGCACTTATGTAAACGTTTGATCTAGTATGACTTGTTTTTCATAAACATGCAACACCTTTTGGGGACCTCATATTGTAAACTCTTGATTATTTCAATGATCAAACGAAGTATTTTCCAAACGACACTTTAGGTCGTTCAATGTAACCGTAACTGTGATGCTATGACAGACACCCCCAGGTATTCCATTCAGCTGCAAGTCAGGTAAATTGGGGGTGTGACACATAATCCCAAAAGGATAAGAGTAGAGTTGTTAGATTAAACGTTGATCGTACCATATCAAGCAAAGTACGGTTTCTCCTTTCAGATACACCATTTTGCTATGGAGTATCAGGAACTGTAAGTTGGTAGACTATACCACACTCAGCTAAATAATCTTTAAACTCTTGGCTTATATTTTCACCACCTCTATCGGATCGAACAGCCTTAATCTTCTTACCAAGTTGTAATTCTACTTCACTTTTGAAAACCTTGAATGTGTTATTAACTAATTATGTTGGCGATTTTGGTTTATTATTAGGCATTTTAGGGTTTTATTGGGTAATGGGGAGTTTCGAATTTCATGATTTATTCCAAATATCTAATAACTTGATTTCTAATAATGTGGTAAATTTTTTATTTGTTACTTTGTGCGCTATTCTATTATTTGCTGGTGCTATTGCTAAATCTGCACAATTTCCCCTTCATGTATGGTTACCTGATGCAATGGAAGGGCCGACTCCTATTTTGGCTCTTATACATGCTGCTACGATGGTAGCAGCAGGAATATTTCTTGTAGCTTGACTTATGCATGTTTTCATAGTCATACCCCACATAATGAATTTTATCTCTTTGATAGGGATAATAACGGTTTTTGAAGACCTCATGTTTATGTTTAAGTAAATAAATATAACCATAACGACTATAATCATCCGTGAAGGTTATGAAGTAGCTAGCACCGCGTTTTGACACATGTCTAAGTGGACTACATACATCTGTGTATTAATCCAAGTAGATCTGTAGCCCTTTCTACTTGATATGAAAAAGAATTCCTTGTCATCTTTCTAGATATGCAAGATTCGCATTTATCAAATGATTCATCATTGATCTTTTGCAAAAGCCCATCATGTTGCAGCTTTTCCATGCGATCCTTGCCAATACGCAAGACAACAATGCCAAAGATAAGATGAATGCAAGTTAGACTTGATTCTTTTATTGCTAATGCTATACATAGAATTATTTCTATTGGACACAAGATTTTCCTTATCAATTTCAAACACACCATTTATTGGAATTAAAGTAAAAAAACATTATTTAAAGAAACCAAAATTCCATTATTAATAAATGTGTGAACAAAACCATTATCCAATAACAAAGAAACTGAAACAACACCCCTAACAATAGAGGGTGCATAATGAAAATTATTCAATACTAGTATCAAACCCGAAGGTAAAACTAAATCAAAAGTCCCTATGGCTTCAACTGCTGCACATATGCCATTCCCTACGTACAATTATCTTTCTCCATAGGCCAGCTTCCTTGCTCCTCTAAGTCCCTATGATGTATTACAAATGTGAGTACCACATCCTGTATCATATATCTAGGAATTATTCTTACGAGGAAAAGAAAATAATTAAATCATAAACATACCTGAAGTGCTTGCAACGTTACCAGGCATTTTACTCTTGTTGAGGCGCAACTCCTCTAGAAACAATGGACAGTTCCGCTTCCAATGTCCAGCAGTGTGGCAGTAGTGACATGAAGCCAAATCCTTATTAGGAGTCTCCTTCTTCTTAGGAGGAGCATTTTGCTTCTTAGGCTTTTGTTGATGAGTCTCAACTTGTTTGCCCTTTCCAGCGCCTTTACCCTTGATGTTCGCATATTGCGATTTATTAGGTTTATTTTTCTTGGTGGTTCTACCACCTTGTATCGCCATTATAGCAGGTGTAGGTGCCTTCTTTGACAAGCCTTTTTTAAAGTCAATAATCATTGCATGAACTTCACTAACTGTCTTCCCCTTGCAATGCATATTGTAGTTGTGTACGAACTCACTATACAAATCCTGATTAAGGGATCGCAAAATGAGTCTAATTTTTAGGCTTTCTACATATTCGCAGCCGAGTCGCTCCAATTTGTCCAAATAACGTTTCATCTCCAATACATGGGCACTCACGGATTTTCCAACTTCCTGTTTACAACTGTGCAGGTTTTCTATCAAGTCATATAATTCTGCAGTTTGTGGTTTTTCAAACATTCATATGAGTTCATTGATCATGTCCATGGGTCCATAGTTCTGAAATTGTTTTGTGCAATTAAGTATCCATCCCAGCGAGCATGAGGCAAGCCACATCATTGTGCATCTCATATTCAATGTTTTATGCTTCTTTTGCTGCGTTAGATGCATCTTCAGCAGTAGCAGTAGGAAGAGGTTCACCAAGACAATCATATTAGTGTTTTCGGGTGTGGCCATTTCTACAGAAAAAATTCAAAAGTTAGTACTTTCGATAATTAAATTTTCAAGAAAATTAAATACCCATGGTTCATAAACATATAAATTGAAAAACTAAGATCCAAATTGACATAGGTTCATCACATCAGTTGATCTGCTAGTGATGACGGTATTCAATAAGGTACGAGTCGAACCTCAATTGCCAATATTCAATTGGAATTTCTAGAATTGATGGGATTTACGTATTTGCCAACTGCAGTTGCAATGTAAGTACGTTTTATCCCCATCTTATGCCTTGAGTGATCAGATCCCACTATCAACTCAATTAAGTTAACCAACTTAAGAAACAGCAAACTTACATTATTCCATCACACCAGTTAATCTGCAAGTGACGAAATCATGTAATTTGCCCTTCCATTGCAATCTAGCCAGGTTACGCCCTTACGTAACCCACAACTTTAGGGGTTTTCGTTTCATTTGATGGCATATAACAATTTTAAGGGTAGTAATTTGATGTGTGTAATCAAAAATATGTACAAAGATGTCATGCATTCATCTTGTAACATATATTTCATGTAAAAAACTTTTACTCATTAGTTTTTTTACGAGCTTAAATCAACAAAGTTTTAATTTAGGCATTGAGAAACTTACGAATTTGCCTTAAGTGCTTCGTATTTATAATGGTTGTTGGGTGAAACTAAATTTGACGCACAGGCGAGCGTAGAGACAAAATGGAATCTCTCTAAGGCCACAATTTAATACGAAGCCACCTTATACCCACTTTATAGTTTGTCAAAATTAGCTTTACCATCCAACCATTTAATACAATCGCAATGAAGTCCTGTTTATAATTTTATTATGAAATTACCCTTTTGCTTACTATCGTGTCACAAACATATATAAACAAATAGCAATTAAATAAAATAAATAAACAACTTAAATAATGAACATGCAAAATCAATCAATTAAAACACACAATTGATCATATACACGATTTTCATAGGGTCTTCCCTAATTACATAATTAATTAATTTTTAGTAATCTATACATGTCAAACATTAACTAAAAAACCTAATTAATTAGCACAAATCGCATAATTTAGCACGAAATCATAATAACACGTAACAATTACTACAAAATCATCATAATCCATAACAACACATGCATGGTTTTGTCATGGATACCCACATAGCACTTATTATAAATATATAATCAAGTCAAAGAACGCATATACAAAATGGCATATAACAAATATCCATTAAATACACATAAAGATTACATGCAACCTAGGGTTTCTACAAGTTTTTAGAAAATTCAAAACCCTGATTTTTCTTTAAAAAAAGATAGAAGTCGACACAAATAAAAAAAATTTAGAGTTTACAAAATTTTAAAAACATTAGAACACCATAACATGTAATAATCACAAACGATTCAATTTTATGTGTTTCGCTAATTAATTACAACGTATTAATGGCTCTGATAGCACTGTTGGAATATGTAAATCATAAAAATTATATAAACAATAATACATCATCAAGTACCCAGCGGAAATAGATCAAATACATGTAATGATAATTAACCGAATATAAAAGAGTATGCGTACCGTTGTGATTTCTAGCAAGAACAAGAAATCAAAATCAAGAACAATATAAACCCTAGATTAGGGTTTATGTGGATCGACTAGTGGTATAGTCGAATAGGGCAAATCACGTTAGCAAAAGTATGCTAACACTTCGTTCTTGAACACACGTACTATTAGCTTTTCTATTAGAGAAGCTAGGTTCTTGATCACAAGCAAACACCACTAGGTTGAGCCTTAGTTGATCGAATAGGAATCCTAGGAGGGTGTATTGGATCACCTATAGCTCAAAGAAAGAGAGGAAGAAAGACTTTAGGTTTTCAAGTAAACGAAGAGATGAGAGAATGAATACATGGGGCCATGTATTTATACTATTCTCAATCTTGGAGCACAAGACACAAAGCCTACACCCCTTGGGGTTGGGTTCGGCCGATCATAGCCCAAGAAGGTCCATCTGGATCCTTCTTGGCTATTATTTCATTCTTAGTCCTTCTCTTTTTCCTTTAACGATCGTTTAGTCCAATTACCGTTAAATACTAACGGCCGTTATGTGTTTATTTGTGAATTAATAATTATTCATAACTTAATATAATAATTACTAATTAATTGAAACTCTTACGTAAAGTGTGCAATCTCGAAGTCTCGTGTTCAAGTCCGGACATATTCATTAATTTTTATTCGTTACTTCTAACACGTGTCAGATACCAACCAAATTTTGAGAAACAACATATTTGATCAAATTTGAATGGCTTTTCATAAGAAAAAAAAACTAACGAAATTAAAAGCACATAAAGTGTATTGCCTCAATACTGCATAAAAAATTAACAAATACTTTCTCCATAACAAATTACCTGCATGATATGCACATTTATACACTGTATAGAAAATTACTAACTAAGATGCAGCAAATTACTGTAATGCCTCATACTAGATGTTAGGCGGTTGATAAGTTATTCAGTCTTATCAAAAATTAGTAACGAACCCAGGATTTTATATACGGGTGGGCCAAATACGACCTATGTAGCACCGAAACGGGAACGGCAAAGGGATACGGGAACGATACTGGAACGGGAAACGACAAAATAAAAAATTCAACATACGGGAACGGCATAGATACAACAATAAAAATTCAAGATCAGGATCAGTACTTGATGATCCTTGTGGTTCTTGTTGTGTTTCTTGAGAAGCCATAATGTATAGGAGATGATCAGATGATGAGAATTTAGGTATATGATCGTATATGCCTGTTGGGTATATATATATACACGATATAGAACACCTAATGTATACAACGCTTGGGTTCCAAGCCGTTTAGAATTAAAAAAAAGCCCATTAAACCCAATAGAAACTTCATGGAATCGGCAAGTAAATACAGAAACGTGTCCTGATACAGCTGAGAATCCAGAAACGTTTTTGGATACGTCTGAGAAACGTTTTGGGGACGTTTCCTTGGCGTTCCCGTTCCCAAGCCGTTCCCAAACGGGCACGCGAGCCTTCCAGGCGTTTCGGTGCATCATAGAATACAACATAGCAATTAATGAATAGAATATCGTCATAATAAAATGATATAGTTCTGGTTTTCCATTTCAAATGCATGGATACTACACAACATAACTTGCAAATAAAACTTGAATGTTACATGTAATAAGATTTTGATATAAAAATTGTACTAAAATGTAATGAAATATGCTTTCAAAGAAATTTAAAGCATCCAACGAGTTATAATACCTTTAGTTACACGTGAAAAACAAAAGTAAAGATCTAAGAATTTGTGAAATATGCACTTTTAAGTTTAAATAAATAGGTTATCGTAAATGTGTGCAACAATCAAAATTAACCTATACATTTATCATGCGTTTTAATCCTCATATATCAATTGAGTGGGCCAATTTATATATTAACTATTTAATTTTAAGTTAATAGCAGTGTTCTAAAAGGCGCGCCAAGGCGCCGCCAAGGCGTCGCCAAGGCACGAGGCGTGGCCTCGCCGCCACGAAATAGACCATGGCGGCTGCTCTAGGCGTGGCGTGGGAAAAGGCGTGACAAGGCGTGAAAAGGCGCGCCTTTTGGTAAGGCTTGGCGCGCCTTTTTGAAACAGTTTTGGTTTTTTTTGTTTTTTTTTTAATTATTATTATTATTTTAATAACTATTTGAACGATCATTTGAAATTTGGTCTATTTGTTATTTGGGTCTGATAATTATATAATAAATAGTACTTAAATGTCTAATATAGTAGTCCAAATGTATATGAAATATGATATTATAACATAAATGATAAATATATAAATATTTTTTCGCCGCCTTAGTCACGCCGCAAAAAACGCCATGGCTTCGCCATGGCGCGTAAGGCTTGAGGCGTGGCCTTGCCGCCACGCCACGCCTCACGCCATTTATAACATTGGTTAATAGTACGTATAGTATATAGTAACTCCCTAGAATTTTGGGTGGGCATTCTCCAACCCAAGTTTATATGTGGCTCCGTTACTGTCAAAAATATAATTGTTATGTTTGGCATCAAGAATTTGTGGACGTTTTGGAGCAACTAATGACAAACAACTAGCTGTTTAATTAAAAAGTTTGTTTGGTAACAAACAACTAGTAATTGAATATTGTATAACCGCTCACAATCAAAATGCTTCGTGAAGATGCTTTTGAATCTTGGCGCTAGTGTTATGGTTTGTAACTTACATGTATACCCTTCTTTTTTGAAACCTTGCAATATCTTATCAGATTGCCTATAGAAACTCTAAAATATTGATTGTTAATCAACATATATATTCATAATGGTGATTATTAATCAACATATATATTCATAAGTTTGTATGTACGAGGTACTTAATTAACATATAATTAACAAAGTACCTAAGATTCATCTTAGTTTGATAAGACTAAAAAGTTTATTACTCCGCACTTAAAAGCCTACATTGAATTTGCATCATGTGAGCGTCACGATGGTGCATGAAAAAGCAGTTAGCAGTCTATCTAATTTGGCTTCTCAACAGAGGCCCTACTTACTTATTATTTCATGCTACTTTGTTCACACATTCTAATAATAAGACTTGGGACCAAGGTTTTAATAGTATCTAATTTATGGCACCACAACTTGATGTTTGAAAGTTGAACTATATTACTTTAGCATAGTTGACTTTTGCTATCTTCTTTTTCTTACTTCATTAATATCTAGCAACGACTTTAATATGTTTCTATACGAGTTGAATGAGAGACTCTTCTATCAGTTTACATCAATAAAACTTAATGAGAGCATATCAAAATTATCATATAAAATGCATTAGTACCTTTTTTGAACAACAACTATTTAGTTGAGAAACAGTATCAAAAATGGGTATCATTGGGACACATACCCTTTGAGAAAATACTCCGTAGTTAGCAAGATGTAACTTTCATCTATTTACAACTAGAGTTTTGAAAACGATTTTACTTACACTTAATGATCTTGCCTAAAGATGATTGATCTCGTCGAGGCTCGTAACTTTGTATTATCAACTAAAACTTGGAAAGTAGTTTGTTTCAATGTATTGTACATTTTCATATATATATCTGGGATTAACTCATAATCTCATATCAGCCGTAACTTTGTATTATCAACTAAAACTTGGAAAGTAGTTTGTTTCAATGTATTGTACATTTTCATATGTTTGGGATTAACTCATATCAGCTCGACAACCTAATAAAACCCAGCCATGTGAAATAGGAAGCTCATAAAAAAGATTTTAGGGTTGAGGGTTGCAGTTAAGAAGCACGCATGGAGTTGGGCGAAAAGGAAACTTTATAGCAAAAGGTGCAAGTAAATATAGATGATGAGTTTCGATCGGTTGCATGCATATCTTTCTACACCATGCATAGACATAACTCATCATTTATAAGCCGTCATGTTAGAGATCTCAGTCCACTCATAATCTCATAATTAACTACTATACTACGTACTATTATAGTTCATGTTAACATTTCTAGATATAGACATTTAATATCACTTCTTTGTGAATAATCGTGTACTCTCTATAGTATGTACGTTGTATATTTTTCAATCAATGTTGTTGTTGGTTGTACTAGCAAACCAAGTACATTAAATGACCACAAAAATTATTAATTATTCTTTAGTTTTTGGTTGTAATAGCAAACACCAAGTAAATTAATAATTTTTGTTTTTGGAGAAAAACGCCAATCCCTTCACGAAACAATAAAAGTTCTTAATCAGATATAAAATCTTTTGTGCTAATTTCACTTCCAAAATTTATCTTAAATGTACTAACAAAGGAGAGGAAAGTAAAATCATCCACTATCATAAACCATTTACAAAGGTTTATACAATAACACATCATAAATTTTTAGACTTTTTGATATTCTAAACCTACATTCACTATAGTATAAACCTTTACAACTTTATAAAATGTCTTATATAACCAATGCATTAAATGTATTAAATTTATAAAGAGGTTCAAGAATTAGAACCTCTTCATGCCACATAGACATGAACTAATTCTCCACTATGGTTGAAATAAACCTAGATCTTTTCATATTTCTTATACATTTTTTATAAATCCACCATAGTGAATGCCCTAAAACAGATTTTTATCCGTTTCAAATTTATTATTCATGTTTCCTATTAAACATCTATACTAAAAATAGATAGAGAATTCTGATCAAGTTTACCATATTATAATCACTTAAAGTTATTATATTTTGTTGATGAACTATTATTACAAGACTGAAGCAGTAAGAATTTTCTGCTGGTAGTTAGATCATCCACGCCTTAGACTAATGTATAATCTTTATGATCGTATCTAGGAAACATGAAATATAAAAGTACTTTTCTTTGTACCATTTATATTATTTTTTGTTCCCATTTTTCATTTTTCTCAAATTCGGAAACACAACAACCTTTAGCTGGTCATGAGTCATGACATTTTAATGGTAACAAACATCATGCTATTCAAATTTGTAATTTGTAGTTTTCAAAGTTGTGAGTTGTGACAATGATGTCCCCTGAACTTGTCTATTTTACTATATCATGGTTATAACACCGATGCACGTATAGAGTTTTTTCTAAATTTTGTTTATGTATTATTATCAATTAGAAAACAAACAATAAGATTAAAATTAGTGAATCTTATGTATGTTAGTTTTTATATATTTCTTATATTTAGATAGTTATTTTACATTGTGAATTATGTTTTATTTTTTAGCAAAACGGTATGCTTTAATAAAGCATAATTTACTTTGCTTATTGGGTACATAGATAAGTATTTAGTTGGATTTATTTCAAAGTATTATTATTGATTGAATTTTTCTTTTCTGTTATTTATGATTGTTGTTATTTATAAATAAATAAACAACTTTTAAAATGCTAGAAAAACATGAAAGTAGATTTGTGTTATACTTTTGTTTATGTTTCCAGATCATAGGGATTTACATTATAGCCGCAATTAGAAAGTCTGTTGAATGGGTCGAAGACTGAATGTCACCCGCTGCATTCAGAAAGTCAATGGGTAGATTTTTTTTTTTTTTTTTTTTTTTTTTTTATATATATATATATATATATATATATTCTTAGTCAGTTTATATGCATATAATCAGTTCAAGATTATCGAAAAATATAAACATGTTCATGAACAAAATAACTCAATCATCTTCACAGCTCTTAACTTTAAACTATCATATAATTTATGTTTATTACTTAATTATATATATTATTAATTTCCGTTGTATACGGCGCCGTTTTACCTCTCCCGTTCCCGCCATATTTACGGCCCAATTGTTGGGCTCTTTTAATCCGTCTCAAATGATCCACAGTGCTTCTTCTCCGGTCCCAAAAAAAAATGTAAATCAGTAAACGTTATCACTGTGATCCATCAATATCTTCCTCACACTCCTTATCCATCAACAGTTAGCGCACATCGCCACAATTAAGCTTTAGATGAAAAAGAGGATTATTGCAAAAAAAAAAAAAAAAAAAAAAAAAAAAAAAAAAAAAAAAAAAATGAATCCCAGGTTTGAACCCCTTCCCTAATTTTGATTTTCACTCATTCAGATTCAGTTAATCTATGGTGCTTTGCTGCACCAGTTTAGAACTTCTAATAATGTATTCTTCAATTAATGGATAATAGGGATAGTTAAATAGGTATTTTCTGAATATATATATTTTTTGTCCATAAACAATATACAAAGGTTGGATTGTAATTTGGTTCTAGGATTTTAGCTTTTGTGACAATTAATTTCTTTCGAGAGTTTCAATTTTACATTAAATAGTGGGTTTGCATAATATATTATCATTTTGTTATGCTCTTTCACAATAGGAAAGACGAGGAATTCGAAAACCTTCGTTTGTGACTTTGAAGCGAACTTCACTAGGAGATAGGATGGGTTTAAGGTATTTTTCTAGTTTATTAGAAGTTATTGTAAAATTAGATATGGTTTCTTATATACGAGGATTGCTTGACCTTTTTGTAGATACATGGACATGAAGGAACGAATTTGCGTGCCAAAAATTCAGACGTTGCAGTTACCGAAGGAAAGTCAGTAACTCAACTGTTGATGCTGCAAAAGCATGGTCATTGAGATTTAGAAAGGAGGTTGGTAACTTAAAGCTTTGTATTTTGATTATACCAGTTGCACCTACATTCACAAAGTTTGATAACATACCAACTAATGGAATTTTGAATCGTCATTGCAGATTCGTGTAAATAATTAACTGTTTTGAGACTTGCAAAAAAGTCACTACTCAGTTCTCACAGACGGCCGCCTGATATTGCCAACAATGACTTCAAAGGGCTCTACAGACATAAGGTACACTTTTTCCGCATGTACCTTTACAGTTTGCTACACACTACAAACCTAAGTCGCTAATGAGATTTTGCAGTGTATGTATTACTATTTATACAAATGAGAAAACAACATAAGGGTGTCAAGACATCTATATGACCGTTCATCGGAATATATCCCGTCTTTAAGGCAGTTGTATTGACCCACATATAACTACCGAGTTAATTATGAAATGAAAAAAATGTTATGTTGGGATCAAAGTTTTACTATTTTATCAAGTCTCGGTCATTTGTAATAATATTAGGTTGCTTAGTTATTATTTACTTTCATTTACCATTTGTATTAAGTTTACTAGGCTTAAGTATGTAACCCATGGGCCTCCAAAGCCCACGATTTAGTAAGAAGAAGGAAAGGGTGTGTTGCCCTAGTTCCTTCCCTATAAATAGTAAGCTTAGGCCATTTGTAAACTTGGTTGGTTATTTGAATATCTTAAAGAAACTCTTGCACTTATATTTCTCTCATTCTCATAATCATCCCATCCTTATATCTATCTCATTCTTGCTTGTGTGAAATCAATATGGGTACCTAACAAGTGGTATCATTCGCCGGAAGAAGGTATAGTTCTTGTTTTTAAGTTGAATCCAATCAAAAACCTCTTTTTCTACTCGATTTTTTTGTGAAAATTTTGTACTTTCTTGTTTGTTTCTTGGTTTTTATCACATCTTTGCTTACAAACTTGTGCTACAAATCATAACAAACAAAAAAGTGTCAAACTTTCTTTCAAAAAAGTGTTTTGAGCTTGTGTGTTTCGAATTTTTTAAGCTCCTACACCTTTTATAAAAAAAAAAAAAAATCCTTACTTTTCTTGTTTTTCTTGGGTTTTAACACTTTTTTTTTTTATTACAAACTAGTGTTATAAACCTTTCCCAACAAGAAAGTTTCAAGCTTAAAAAATTCGATTTTGGTTATTGTACTTGTTTTCTCGAACACAAAAAATTTTCATAAAAATCATCAAGTTTGTAACTTTCTTCAAGTTTGCAACTTTCTTCAAATTTTGGTGTTTTTATATCTAGAAGTACAAGAATCTTGAAATACAAACTTCATTTGGATGAGCTTTTTGCAAAATCAAAATTCTAGCAATCTTTCTAAATCACAAAGTTTCTAAATCACAAAGTTTCGAGAACACACTTGCTCCCGTTGCTTACTCGGTGTTTCCCTTGTTTGTATAAGTGAGAAAACACTTCGACTCGTGGTATACTCTCTAAATTGTATAATTTAGAAAGTTTTGGTGCTAAGTTTCTAGAACACTGAAAAGTTTCTAAAACACTGAAAAGTTTCTAGAACACTGAAAAGTTTCTAAAACACTGAAAAGTTTCTAGAACACTGAAAACTTTCTAAAACACTGAAAAGTTTCTAGAACACTGAAAACTTTCTAAAACACTGAAAAGTTTCTAAAACATTGAAAAGTTTCTAGAACACAGAAAAGTTTCTAAAACACTGAAAAGTTTCTAAACCACAAAAGTTTCAAAAACACTCATTTTTCGAGAACACAGTTTCGAAATTACCAAAGTTTCGAGATTACATATTTTTTGAGAACTCTCAAATTCTTTCGAGAACTGCTTTCTGACTAAGTTTTGAGAATTGGCATTACATCTATACCTTCTATAAGATCCATCTATCACACAAGTTTCTTACTAACATCTTCTTACTATCTTCTTTCTATTTCTACTTCTAACATCTATACCTTAGAATAGCATTTTACAGTGATTTTCAAAATTTTGGAACATAAAATTTTTCAAATTAATTTTGGAGGGAAAACCTGAAATCACTATTTCGACCTTGGTTTTACATTTCTGTTTGATTATTTTGATTACATCGCAACAATCAAGGGGGAGAGAAATGTCATTTACAATTTCTCAAGTACCTTCTGCCAACTACCTTCCTCACCAATATTATCATCAACAACAAAGTCACAGCTCCCTCATTCGTCATGTTCTGCTATTTGGCAATGAATCAAGGCCTCCAATGTTGTTACTTGGAACATATACAGAGTTTTCTACAATGGCTCACAGATTGTCCTGCTGCAGATCTCATGCTTAATACCATTCAAGATGGTCCATACAAAATGATATTTCTTGCTGACTCAACAGGGATTATCAGACTACAAACTGATGAAGATTTGAATGCTACCGAACTTGCTCAGTACGATGCTGACCAACAAGCTGCATGGTTCATGACACTAGCCCTTCCCAACTCAATTTACATGAATATGGACTTTCAAACCAGTGCTTATGAAATGTGGAAATATATTGAAGCTATGCATCGTACAAAAGAACTTCATCACATCAGAATGAAGCAAATTCTTGAATCCTGTTTAAGCATGAATCCTCTGAAGATCATCCTCCCTGCTCCACCATCTCCAGCTGTTGACCATGGATCCTTAATTTATACTCCAAATGGTCTCTTATTCAATCCTCCAAATGCACCTGAGCCTATCTTCATTCCACAGTACCCTCCTGCAACACTATATAATCATATGCAATCATTTCTACAAAATCTTGTGAAGCTTGGACAAATATCTTCTGAGAAAGGAAAATGCGTGATGACTTCAACTTATGAATGCTTCAACACAATGGAAGATACTGTTGACGAAGAAGATCTTATTGAACCAAGCATGGCATTTATAGCATACACGGAAAATATTGCAGATGTGGAAGATCAAGATTATGATTTAACTTCTCTCTCTGACGATAATGTTGAATACAATGCCACACTTAGTCAAATGGAAGTTGAAGGGGGTAATCTCTATGATGTTTCGCAAAGTTTCATGGGAGATATTCCATCTGATGATGAATATTCAGATTTGGAATCCAATACAACAGATTTGAAAGCCGATACAACAGATGTGATGTTAATGACAGACATGCAGGAATCTCATGTCACACCCCCAATTTACCTGACTTGCAGCGGAATGGAATACCTGGGGGTGTCTGTCATAGCACCACAGTTACAGTTACATTGAACGACCTAAAGTGTCGTTTGGAAAATACTGCATTTGATCATTGAAATAATTCAGAGTTTACAAAATGAGGTCCCCAAAATGTGTTGCATGTTTATGAAAAACAAGTCGTACAAGATCAAATGTTTACATAAGTGCATGAAATAATGATGAGACGCGTCGACTCCGCGACTCCATGAAAGTCCAAATGCATGTCTCATGAGCTACCTTAATAACCTGAAATACATTGCTAAAACGTCAACACGAATGTTGGTGAATTCCATAGGTTTGTAAAATGTACTGATGTACGGCCACCACAAGTAAAATGCAAGATAAAAATCTCGTGAAAATTGTACAATAGCCTTAAGCTCATGACACCGAAGCTATGACTGATGAAACTCTATGCCCCTCCCGAATGTTCTGCCGAAACATTCAAATGTAAAAGACATGACATGCATCCGCTTACTGTTGGTATCCACTACCACGGATGGAGGCGTCACCCTCGATAGATCTATCCACTCACTCTCGCTTAGTACTTGAAATTAACGGTTCATGATGTTACAGGGGACTTAGCACATGGCAAGGTAACTTAAGCTATGTACATGTTTGAATACTTGGGCTCGTACTGAAATAATTGATGCAATGTATTCCCCCCGTGGGATTTGAAAACAATCAAAAATGTTGAATTGAAAACGGGGCTATGAAAACTCACCTTAACTGATGAAACCGTGATGAAATGAAATGAACACCAATGAACAATTTGCTGTCGTAACCCAATATGATGGTACCATGAACATGTACTGAGCTGAAAAACAAGGCGCGCATACTAGCCGCAACCTAATATGAATGATGTACGATCTACTTTAGATCATGAAATGATGTTATGAATGTCCATGCACATGTTTACTATACCACTCTACTCTTTGAAAAAAAACACTTGTTGTTACCAAAAGTATATATTCCAAGACTTAGGAAAATATTGCTATTAGAAAATATAAATGGCTAGTTATAATATATATACTTATATATATATATATAAAGTAAGTTTCCATGTTAGCGTTGAAATACTCGGGTTGTAATCCTTGAAATGATGAAAACATACTCGTAATAACTAATACTACGTTAGTTATAAAGCTCGGTACTTGATATTATGTTTAGCTTGAAAATGCACTTCGTAGTTTTTGCGCCAAATATATTAAAAGCTGTCAATTAATAAAAGGTTTTAGCCGATATTCAAACGAGTATATCTTTGTCGTTACTTGTCCGTTTTACTTGTTCTTTATATCCACGGTTTCGTCTTAGTATGTAGTAATATATTTTGGAAAGCTCGGCTCCTCCGGGTTACGTTTAAAGTCTCTTTTTGTCCAATGAAAAACGTCCAACAGCAAACATTTTCTGAAAAATACTTTTCGTCTACAATCTTGCAAAAATCATAACTCCTTCGTTATAGACTCTTTTTAATCCGTTCTTTCGCCTACGGATTCGTTTTTGAAAGTATTTTCTAAAAATTTTGCCAAAGTTTCCTTGGTGTTTACTGATTTTCCAGATTTTTACAAAACGGGACAGCATGTCTAAAATAGGTTCCAAATCAAGTTTCCAAGGTTAAAAACCAATTTCTACCATCACCAAACCTCTTGTAATCACCACATGACTAATCTAATCTTACCATACACCTTCTTAGGGTGCCATGGACTCCTAACCAAGTTATTAGAGCTAGGGGATTCATAACAAATAAGTTAGGGTTTGTATGTTTGTTTTTAGCCAAAATAAAGTGTGGTATAGCTACTTGTACATGGTTTTTAGCATGATACTTATGTAATACATGTAAAAATAGGATGATCCATGAAAAAATAAAGATGAAAACTTACTTGACAAAATGAGATGATTATTGGATGATTATGCTTGATGTTCTTGTGTTTTTGTTGCTTGTATCTTGATTAGACTTGTAAAATGAACAACTTTTGTGTTTTACTTCATGAAAAATGATCACTTGATCATGGAGATTGATTATGGTCGTGGGTATGGAGAAGAGAGCAAGAGAAAGATGAACTTTGATCTTTGTTAAAAAGTGAGATTATGATTTTGTAAATTAGTAAAGTTATGTTTAATATAGGTTTATTAGTTTAATAAGAGTAAGTTAATGCAATGGGTTAAAAATGGGGCACATGGCCGGTTTTTGGGTGTGAAAAGGAGTAGCCAAAACGGTTTTGATCACTAGGGAAAATATAGTGTAGCGTTAAGTGTTATTACGCGCTATTCGTTAAAATCGGGTACCGGGTTTAATAGCAATAAACGTTCACGAAGTTAACCGGGATGAAATAAAGTCATAATAATGATAAAAACATATTAAAAATATGTTGGGTACATTTACTGAGTGATCGGGTGATTATTGTTTAGTTTTCACGAAAACCGTCGTTATATTCATAAGCGTACGTTATAAATAAAATAAATTTCCAAAATACTGGGTAACTGAATGTTATAACTTTTATGATGTTAAAATGGATATAAAAATATGTCGGGACCGTTGTGGGAATATTTAGATATATTCGTCGTGTATAAACCGGGTGTTAACGTTTATTTAGAAATCATAATACGTAAAACGTTAAATATACTGAATATAGTAATTTGAAAATCCTAAGAGTGGTATAACATGTAAATGACCTACTGATGATATGCAGACTATCCCCAGTCCGTATGAAATGTTATTACTGATAATGCATGAATTCGCACCTGAACCAATATGGTTACGCGAATTTGAATACCCGTAAACTAAATTTACGATGAAATGTGTAATGCACGTGAATGATGAAATCTTTTCCCGCAATGAATAGTGTTCCATGAATAGTAAAATTTCTGAATGCTTCTCGGAATGTCAAACTGACACCAAAAATGATGAATAGTAATCTGATGAATAGTGTTTTGATGAATAGTGTTTGATGAATAGTGTTTTTCCAAAGTTTGGGAAATGACCTGAAATGACCTGAAATGGTGAGTTGTGACAGTCTTCCCCCCTAAAAGGAACTTCGTCCCGAAGTTCAGTTTATGTTGGTCTCTGAGAATGTATTGGTGAAAAGGTGATGATATTCGAGAATTCCAGCGAACTCTAACGATAGGAATTCGACTCTGTTTCAACTGTTCGACCACACGGTCCATGATTTCTGTTGGTTCTCTTACCAGGTCTGAGATTGTCATTTGGGTTGGATCCCTTCCAATGGAATCATGAGTGACTCATCTGAAAGTCATTTCTGGGGATCTGAAAATGTGAAATATGTTCGTGTAATCCTGTTGTTCTCTGACAATGTTCAAGTCTGACGGCCACTATGCCTTCTCTGTCAAAATATAAATGGTCCAGTGTATATTGGTGTAACTTTCCAAGTTTTCTGAACGATAACATGCCTTTCCTAGGCAGAACTTTCTGCATAACTCTGCTTACCAACCTGAAGTTTTAATGGTTTACAACTTATTGAACTTGTAATTGATTCTTGACTTGTAGGAAATTTCTGGTTATCTCATGAATGCCTACTGAACTAGTGAGTTGAGCTTTTTCTGAGTTTGGCCCATCAATCGATGGTTTGCGCTTCTTAATATTTTAAATGTGACACTGGTAATATATACTGCTGAATTCTGCCAGAACTCAAGTTTGTATGCTAGTTGGTCGATTCTAAAATGAATCTTAAATAGTCCAATATGCTAAAGGTCCAACCTTTCTTGTTATCCAATTTGTATCGTGCCAATCCAAGGCAATGCTTTTAACTTAGTTTGTTCTCCTACATGAATCTGGATGGTTTGTTGTTCAGGGTATCCAATCCGAATGATGTGTGTTATGTACCAACCTAACTTCTGCCAGTTTCCCGTTGTTGGTGTGATAACTATTGTTGTAGATGAATTTGATTTATGTTGAGTGATTAGTCCAACCATTTCTAGGGTCAATCACTCATGCTCTGAGCATACTTTCCTATGTTTGAATTGTTCTCTCGCTTTGACCATCGTTCTGAGGATGATAGTGATGTTTACATCTAAATGGGTTTATGAAGGAAATCCTGAAATGAATACCTGAGGTCCAAGTTGAATCGGTTTCCTTAACAGGAAATACTGAAATGGGTACAATAAACCTTTGTGACTAATTCCATAACGTTCGGTCCTTCGAACTTGGCGTTATCTGAAGGGATAGAATATAGGTAACAATTTGATTCCTTGTGTTTTGTTCCAACGGATGATAAGACATATGTTTTTCTTTGTCTAGTGGGTTTGGTCTTTACTACTGAAGTTCGTGATCAATTTGTGATGTCCTCCTAATTCCTTCACCACATATACCAAATATTCTCTATTGTCCAGTCACAAATCCTAAATGCATAAGCGATGTTGTAGAGAAATTGGTTCTGGAAATTGGTCTCGCGATTATGAGTTTTAGTTAAAATCCTTTTCTGAATAAACGAATTTAGAAAATGGAGCAAATGATTTACTGGGTAATATTTTTCTTGATGATTCAAAATCCAGTAGTTATGAAATAGGAACTGTTTTCAAACATGTTGTGATTAAGACTGCTTACCAAAGTTTGATGTTTATGTATATTTCTCATTGTACCATAGTGTTGCTAAAGATTGACCAAAAAGGATTGTACTTGTTCAAAATAGGAATTTCAGGAATCATTTTTCCACAAGGTATGTGATTTATGTAAACGCATCAACTTTATTTAAAAGTGAAAACACTGAAAAGGATAAAATGGTAGAATAGGAAATGTTCGCTTAAATGCATAGATGTCTAACACTTAGTTCCTGAGGTTGGATAATGTCTATTGGTGGTTATCTGGCATAACTACAAGCATAGGTATTTAGACTAACTTAAGTCCTGAAATAGTTTATCGTTGTAATTGGCAGGACGAAGGTATCACTTGATGTTGTGTCGATGAATGTCTATTCTGTTTTCCCATGTAGATGAGGAGATATGTTCTGGTTTGATCCCTTGCTTGGTATGAAGGTGAGGTTATCTGAAATTTCTAGTGACATAAGGCCTTAGAGGAAATTACATCGATATTCTTGTTTCAAACAATTGTACTTTGTGAAAACTTACTGCAGGAAAGTTTATGTATGGATGAGGCCATGTTTAAATGAAATGCTCTACAGTCTCAATTAGAAGCTTGGTTTATTTCTATTGTGTTGTCCTGCGGACATCTATATTGAGTTCAATCCTGTAGCTCAGTCTAGCTAGTACCCTTAAACAGTAGAATTTGACAACTAAGTCAGAGATGGTGATTAGGATAGTCTCGCAGTATCTGAGGATTGTTGTTGAGTTATGAATTCTCTCACTATATACTTCTAGTCCTGGTTACTAGTTCTGTACTCCTTTCATTGCTTTTATTGTATAAAGGAATCCTGCATGTAATTGATATGGAAAGTCTCTTCTAGGAAAATCAATGGGAAAATCCAACTTAATGGCTAAGTGAGTGACTTGTGGGGTAAGTATCCAGGGATAGTTCGGCAAAAGGGATGTTTATGAAAGAGTTCCTTTGTTTACAAAACTTTTGGATGAAGATTGTTATTAACAATCCTTTGAAAAGGTAATTATTTCCTTCATGGCATAATCCTTCCTAAATTTTACATAGGTGATCAGGCTATGTATAATTGAGGACTAATGATGCGATGTTGGATTTTGTCAAAATATCATAACTTTCCTCAAAAGTTTTAGATGGTGTTCAACGCATTGTTATTAAAATGGTATCTTGATGTTTTCTTTCAAGTAACATGAAAATTGCTTCGCGTAACAATAGTAAATACTTGGTGTAATGACAGAAAAATCAATGTATAGGATGGTAATAAAATAGCTTACTTCAGAAAATTTTTCTGTAAAACGGTTTCCCCATATGATAGTAAAATAGCTTGAATGGTGCATTGGATACGTGGGTGAATCTTGTCGAATGGTAATAGTCTACTAGATGTCATCTAGTTCATGGCAAGTGGGAATGTAAAAGGAAAAATGACAATGATGGTACTAGTGAATGGAATACTACCCTCTTTCGCGCTACCTCGCGACATCCAAAAGGTAAAACCAAAGTACACACTGTGGGAAGGCCAATAGTGTAATAAGTAACTGATGGTGGTGATAGTACTTGAGTAGTAAGTGCCCTACTAGTGATGGAAAGAAAACACACTATCTTCCTTGCAATAAGCATCCTAATAAATCCATTAAGATTAATTCTGAATACACTACCAAAAGGCATTCTATGTACGGGCTGAATGATAGGAAAACTCTGTTCCTATGGCAAATCAATAGTACTAATGGTGGTGTAAGTGCAACTGATGGTATAATGGTAGTGGAAGATGACAAGGCATCTTCAATGTCGGTATCCGATAAAAGGATGTCAGGGTGAGTATCTGAAGGCATGTCACTTGTGAACCAGGTCAATAAAATGATATACATATACGGATATGAGTATAAATAACTCGCACAGGGGATGTATAAAACAACATGTATCATGATTATGCACTTATGATGAAATGATGAGATGCTATGATGATGTGGTTATAGTCTAGGGTCCAAGATACATCCTAGTTCGCTATAACCTTAGCTCTGATGCCAATCTGTCACACCCCCAATTTACCTGACTTGCAGCGGAATGGAATACCTGGGGGTGTCTGTCATAGCACCACAGTTACAGTTACATTGAACGACCTAAAGTGTCGTTTGGAAAATACTGCATTTGATCATTGAAATAATTCAGAGTTTACAAAATGAGGTCCCCAAAATGTGTTGCATGTTTATGAAAAACAAGTCGTACAAGATCAAATGTTTACATAAGTGCATGAAATAATGATGAGACGCGTCGACTCCGCGACTCCATGAAAGTCCAAATGCATGTCTCATGAGCTACCTTAATAACCTGAAATACATTGCTAAAACGTCAACACGAATGTTGGTGAATTCCATAGGTTTGTAAAATGTACTGATGTACGGCCACCACAAGTAAAATGCAAGATAAAAATCTCGTGAAAATTGTACAATAGCCTTAAGCTCATGACACCGAAGCTATGACTGATGAAACTCTATGCCCCTCCCGAATGTTCTGCCGAAACATTCAAATGTAAAAGACATGACATGCATCCGCTTACTGTTGGTATCCACTACCACGGATGGAGGCGTCACCCTCGATAGATCTATCCACTCACTCTCGCTTAGTACTTGAAATTAACGGTTCATGATGTTACAGGGGACTTAGCACATGGCAAGGTAACTTAAGCTATGTACATGTTTGAATACTTGGGCTCGTACTGAAATAATTGATGCAATGTATTCCCCCCGTGGGATTTGAAAACAATCAAAAATGTTGAATTGAAAACGGGGCTATGAAAACTCACCTTAACTGATGAAACCGTGATGAAATGAAATGAACACCAATGAACAATTTGCTGTCGTAACCCAATATGATGGTACCATGAACATGTACTGAGCTGAAAAACAAGGCGCGCATACTAGCCGCAACCTAATATGAATGATGTACGATCTACTTTAGATCATGAAATGATGTTATGAATGTCCATGCACATGTTTACTATACCACTCTACTCTTTGAAAAAAAACACTTGTTGTTACCAAAAGTATATATTCCAAGACTTAGGAAAATATTGCTATTAGAAAATATAAATGGCTAGTTATAATATATATACTTATATATATATATAACGTAAGTTTCCATGTTAGCGTTGAAATACTCGGGTTGTAATCCTTGAAATGATGAAAACATACTCGTAATAACTAATACTACGTTAGTTATAAAGCTCGGTACTTGATATTATGTTTAGCTTGAAAATGCACTTCGTAGTTTTTGCGCCAAATATATTAAAAGCTGTCAATTAATAAAAGGTTTTAGCCGATATTCAAACTAGTATATCTTTGTCGTTACTTGTCCGTTTTACTTGTTCTTTATATCCACGGTTTCGTCTTAGTATGTAGTAATATATTTTGGAAAGCTCGGCTCCTCCGGGTTACGTTTAAAGTCTCTTTTTGTCCAATGAAAAACGTCCAACAGCAAACATTTTCTGAAAAATACTTTTCGTCTACAATCTTGCAAAAATCATAACTCCTTCGTTATAGACTCTTTTTAATCCGTTCTTTCGCCTACGGATTCGTTTTTGAAAGTATTTTCTAAAAATTTTGCCAAAGTTTCCTTGGTGTTTACTGATTTTCCAGATTTTTACAAAACGGGACAGCATGTCTAAAATAGGTTCCAAATCAAGTTTCCAAGGTTAAAAACCAATTTCTACCATCACCAAACCTCTTGTAATCACCACATGACTAATCTAATCTTACCATACACCTTCTTAGGGTGCCATGGACTCCTAACCAAGTTATTAGAGCTAGGGGATTCATAACAAATAAGTTAGGGTTTGTATGTTTGTTTTTAGCCAAAATAAAGTGTGGTATAGCTACTTGTACATGGTTTTTAGCATGATACTTATGTAATACATGTAAAAATAGGATGATCCATGAAAAAATAAAGATGAAAACTTACTTGACAAAATGAGATGATTATTGGATGATTATGCTTGATGTTCTTGTGTTTTTTGTTGCTTGTATCTTGATTAGACTTGTAAAATGAACAACTTTTGTGTTTTACTTCATGAAAAATGATCACTTGATCATGGAGATTGATTATGGTCGTGGGTATGGAGAAGAGAGCAAGAGAAAGATGAACTTTGATCTTTGTTAAAAAGTGAGATTATGATTTTGTAAATTAGTAAAGTTATGTTTAATATAGGTTTATTAGTTTAATAAGAGTAAGTTAATGCAATGGGTTAAAAATGGGGCACATGGCCGGTTTTTGGGTGTGAAAAGGAGTAGCCAAAACGGTTTTGATCACTAGGGAAAATATAGTGTAGCGTTAAGTGTTATTACGCGCTATTCGTTAAAATCGGGTACCGGGTTTAATAGCAATAAACGTTCACGAAGTTAACCGGGATGAAATAAAGTCATAATAATGATAAAAACATATTAAAAATATGTTGGGTACATTTACTGAGTGATCGGGTGATTATTGTTTAGTTTTCACGAAAACCGTCGTTATATTCATAAGCGTACGTTATAAATAAAATAAATTTCCAAAATACTGGGTAACTGAATGTTATAACTTTTATGATGTTAAAATGGATATAAAAATATGTCGGGACCGTTGTGGGAATATTTAGATATATTCGTCGTGTATAAACCGGGTGTTAACGTTTATTTAGAAATCATAATACGTAAAACGTTAAATATACTGAATATAGTAATTTGAAAATCCTAAGAGTGGTATAACATGTAAATGACCTACTGATGATATGCAGACTATCCCCAGTCCGTATGAAATGTTATTACTGATAATGCATGAATTCGCACCTGAACCAATATGGTTACGCGAATTTGAATACCCGTAAACTAAATTTACGATGAAATGTGTAATGCACGTGAATGATGAAATCTTTTCCCGCAATGAATAGTGTTCCATGAATAGTAAAATTTCTGAATGCTTCTCGGAATGTCAAACTGACACCAAAAATGATGAATAGTAATCTGATGAATAGTGTTTTGATGAATAGTGTTTGATGAATAGTGTTTTTCCAAAGTTCGGGAAATGACCTGAAATGACCTGAAATGGTGAGTTGTGACATCTCACATGAATAATACAGGCCCACATGAAAGCAGTGACACAATGAACTATTCAAATGTCTATAAAGATGACGTTGATGAAGTCACCAGAAAAGCATCGCACTTGTTGATCGTGTCCTAAGCAAATACTCCAACACAAGGAATCAATCTGTTGTGCAAGGTGAAAGAGTTGATAGACAAGGAAGGAATGCTGAAAGGACTGTTGGGAATACTGCAGATGTCGGTAATACAGGCCTTCAGGATAAAGTTGCGAAAAGAGTCATCCGTTCAAAGGAAGATTGTTTAGCATATTTTCATTCAGTTAAGATTCAATGCAAGATTATCTCAGATACAAGGTTTCCTTCGTGGAGTACCTTTACTGTATTCTTTGGAACTGAAACGGACGTTCTAACCTTCCAAAAGAAACTCCGAGAAAACATAGTTCAACTTGAAAAGCAAATTGATCAGGGAAGCAATTGCATGGTAGGATTTATAGCGCTCAAGAATCTGTTCAAAGGGTTCATGACCATGGATTTTAAAGTGTTCAAAACTTCTCGAGACTATGAATCTCAATGTAGATTATGGAGAGAGAACATCACTAGTATGGAGGTTGAAGCTTTTAGAGATCTGTTTGTTTCATGAATGAGCTATCTTGAAAGGGTTCTTTATGAGAGATCACTTCATTTGAAGGATATGCTAAAGGAGAGAAAACTCAAAGTAATGAAGATGCAGATTCAAGAAGAGCAAATTCATAAAGTTGACGCATTGGAAGCTAATTTGGGTGTCATGGAAAGCAATGGGACAGAATCAGAAGAGCAAAATGACAGCAGCAGATTGGGGAATGATACAGATGTTGATTCTGCTAATATCATACCCACTTATGACTTAGAGCCCAACTTTGACAAAGGAAAGATGGATGAGGAAGATGTCATACCCATCTATGACACAGAACCTAACTTTGACAAGGAGCAAATGGTTGAGGTACAATCTACTGTTGATCATATTATGCCTGCAAATGAGAAACAACAATATGAGCAACCTAACTTCAGTAATGAAGGAGAGGTTGACCAGAATGTTGTACAATGTCTTAACAAACATTCTGAGTCTGAGTCCTTACCTGATAATCCAATAACTGAAACATCATACCAAACTCTTGAGTCTGAAATCATTCTTCTCAAAAAGACCATTGCCCAGTTTCATAAAGATTTTTCAAAACTAGAGGCACATTGCATCTCGCTTGAACTTAAATTGCAAAACGAATCTTTAACTTCAGGCAACAATGGTCAAGTTTCGAATGAACTAAGTAAACGTGTGGATACATTAGTTAAAGAAAATGAGCTTTTAAAAGGTCAAATTCAAGCAAAAGTGTTTGCACATGCTGCATTACAAAACAAATTAAGAAGACTGACTGGCTAGAGTGTGGATACCAAGTTTGCAAAACCATCAAATTTGGGGAAACCGACTTCTCAAAGAAACAGAAAACAATCAGTGGTTAGACAACCAACTGCATTTAAATCTGAACAACCTAATTTTTCAAAACCTCGGTTTGCCTCCCAAGTTGTTGAGAAAAGCAATTTGACAAAACCAGTCACTCTACATTCTTGGCCTAAGGAAAATGCATCTGTGTCTGCTAAATCTCAACACGTGATTATGCCTGGCTCATCTAGGATTAGTTCAAAAACAGTGTCTAAAACGAGCATTAAAAGTAAAGAGTCTTATGACACTTATGACATGTACAAGAACTATGATCTAGAAAAGGCTAGGAAAAAGGCGCTACTTCAAAAGGATGGAATTTTAGGTTCAAAACCTCGTATGATGCCTTCCACTATAGTACATAACACTGCTTGTAGTAGCATACCAAAACCTAAGAGTAATCAACAAACTAATAGGAATTGGATAGCTTCTAAGAGCAGTTGCGTTAATAATCATGTTGCTTGTGCTTTCAAATATCTTCAAAAAGGAATTTCACTTGAAAAGGCTCAATCGACTAAGACAAACAAACCCGTTGAACCAAAAGTCATAAGTCAGAAACCTAAGAAGTGGATCAATATAGGACGTCGGTTTTCTCAACAAAGTGAGGCTCCCACATTTCATTCCACTGCATCTAAAAGGTAAACATCTCCTAGATCTAACATTAGGTGGGTACCTACGGGTAGAATTTTCAAAACGATTGGTCTTAGGTGGATTCCTACAGGAAAGATTTTACACATTTGCACCAAAACTAATGTGAAATCCACAACATCTATCCCTGAGGCGAGAAAGGAAATCATTGATAGAGTTGGTTCAAGTGTCAAGAAGATAATTGACACTACATCTTTATGCTTCTAACATCCGGAACCCAATTACACTTGGGGATCCATGTTCTCTATTTTGTCTATTCTTTCTTCTTTTCAGGTATAACAGGAATGGCTTCGGAACAAATCAGTTTCGGACCCGAGCTTAATGGAATGGCTTTTGAGCACAACAGCTTAGGACCCGTAATCAACCGTTTAAAGCACTTTAGCTATGGCTTCTAAGCACAACAGCTTAGGACCCGCATCCAACCATCTTAATTTTCCGGATTCTTCGGCTGAACCATTGTCACTCTCTCGCAAGGAATTGGAAACCCTGTTTGCTCAAACTGTTTGATGATTCAATTGAAAACCGTCCTCAAGAGGTCTCACCAATTTCCGCTGCACACCCTGAGAATATTCAACAAACACTGTTGAGAAAGACGGTCCTCCAAGTGAATCTCCAACAACAGTAAGACAAACCGCTTCCAACTCCAGACAATCATCTGAAGATCCATAACAACAATCAGTACCACAACTTGCAGATTATGACGGAAATGCTTTCTTCAATCCATTTGCACCGACTCCAACCGTTCTTGATATAATAGAGTCGTCTTCTCGCAATTTGGATCCGTCTAATATGCATACGTTCTACCAACATCACCCTTCGACACATCATTGGAATTAAATGGATTTGGAAAACAAGTTGGACGCACTTGTCTAGTTACAAAGGGATACAGTCAATAAACAGGATTGTACATCACCGTCATCAACAAAAGCTTAGTATGTAGCCATGTCTGCTTTCTGTGCTTAAGTCATTTGGATGAGAACTTAGCTCACGGACTACGGCTATGTATTCGACTAGATCTCAATGTACGGCGACTCAAAGTGTGCTTTTGCAATCTCATGCAAAACCATTCATCATTCCAAAGCCCAACAAATTGCTCTCCGCTACCATTTCATCTAAGAACATTTAAAGAAGGGTACAATTGAACTAGTGTTTGTGGGTATTGAATACTAGTTGGAGGACTTGTTTACAAAGGCATTACCTCCATCAAGGTTTGTTGATTTAGTTCACCATATTGGTATGTGGTGTTTGACTCCAGATGATTTGCAAAATTTTCTTAAAAACTAAGTGAGTCAAACATCTAACTCTTTTTGTAAACATTTAAAAAAAAAGAAAAAAAAAAAACTACAAAAATAATCTTCCTTCTTTGTGTACAAACGTCTAATCTTCAAAACTATGTTCCTCCATTAAAACAAATTTTGCTTCACATTGTCTAAATGGAACATGTTTTGAGGGGGAGAAAATTTTCACAATATCATGAAGTTTGCACAATTTATAATATATCTTCAAGAAAAATTGTTTCTTCATCATTTGGATTAAAAACTCATTTTCAAAAAGTTCTATGATCTCTTGAACTAAAATGTGCAAAAAATGTTTCACAAAATAAATGCTAATTCAAGGGGGAGAAAAGAAATTTTTTCGGCCAGGATTCCAAATTAATCTAGTTTAGACTTCAAATGGAAAAGTAAGTAACCTTTAATTAGTAAAGATTCACAAAAGTCTTCAAATTAGGTGAAAGGACATTGCTTGAAAAAATAAATAATTAAAACGGGCTCTAATCAATGTTTTCACAAATGTTCTCAAAAGTTTCACACATAATTTAAAACGTCAATGAATCAGACTAACCATTTTTTATCTTTGATCTTTTCCACAATTGTAAGTTTCAATTTTCTTTATGGTTGTTGTCTAATCGTTCCCTAAATGTTTCAAATGTTTTCAATGGTCAAAAAGGCATAATCAGAAACTAGGGTTCATGTAATTATCGATCAGGGCATTTTTCTTTTATGTGTTTAGTCTAATTAATTATTTCATATAGCTTTAGAGAAAACTAAAGAATGTTCGATTGGTGTGTTTGCTCGATTAGAAACAACATAGGTTTGTAATCATGTGATTTAGGGTTTAAGATGTCGATGTCTTTGCTGCTACTACTAGGGCGTTTGTTTGTACAATATTCTTGCATTTTGATGCTAACATGCGTGCAATGTCTCAATTCATAACCCCAAACCATGACAATAATTGGAAAATTTCGAGTGAAAGAATGAATTAATCTGATGATCTTGTGTGTTAATCTGAGAATTCTGAGCACTTAGGAAGATTTAGAATGAGTTTTTTGATTCATCCGCATACTTGTTTGTGCCTGATGCATTTTCTCTGTGTGCAAGTACATGTCATCCCATTGAAAGTCAAAACTTCAACAATTGTCAAAATGTTTCTCACAGAACATATTTTGAGGGCAAAGGGTTAAATGTGTTAAAATGCTAAAACTGGTAAAAAGGATTCGAAATGGTGAGAAACAAATTTTTTCCAAACTCTACACTCTTGTTAGACCGATAAAGCAAGTGTGAAGACCAAAGCAAAGTCGATCAAAACCTTTCAAATTTTTCATAATGCTTTGGCTACAATAAAAGAATGACTCTGATTTGAAAATCCCAAATACCGGAAGTTTTCCATTCATCTCAAAAACAAATATTCAAAAAGAACCCATGAAGTTCAACTTTAGATGAAAATCTTCTTCTTCAGATTTCAAAACTCAAAAGAGAGACTCCGGGTCTCAAACAACTTTCAAAAGTAAAAGAGTTTTAAATTTCCGTTGATTCAACGAGTGTTCTATCAAATGAAACAATGATTTTTCAATCCTCGTTGGAATTCAATTTTTTTTTGGATTGACACAACCTACTAATGGATTTCAAATTTTTGTAAACAAAGGTTTTCAGTCCTCAAGGTTGTTGTCTAATATGATATTCAAGCATTCTTTGTTGTAAAATACTTAATTGTGTTTTCTAAAACCTTGAGCTTCATTTCACGAATTTTCAAAAAGTATTTCTTAAATACGATTCAATATTCTGCTCAAGAAGACTATCTCTCGAATAAACTTCATTATTTGAGGGGGAGGATTTTGTTTAAAGAAAACTAATTTTGTATGAAAAAAATGACTTGTGCATACATTTCAGTGTACAACTCGGTTTGCAAAGAAAGGAAAGTGCCTTGCTAAACCATTTCTTAAAACTAAACGTGCACTTATCCTAAAACAAGAAGCAAGTTCTCACGCTAAGTTTATCTAAAGCTTCTTAATCTTGAGCAAAATTTATTCAAATTTTTTCAAAAGGTTTTTTCAAAACTTTTCGAAATTTTGCTCAAGATTTTTCAAACCTTTACTCCCCAATTCGCTTCAAAAGTTTAAAATTCTCAAAACATATGTGAGTTTTTGAGGGGGAGTATTACCAACACAAAATGTTTTGTCAAAATCATGCTCAATGGCTTCTTACTTTTGTGTAGAGTTAATCAAACATTTTCTGATTTTCATAACTCTGCTAAAAAAGACAAGTATTTCACCTCAATAAGAGTTCACTTGTCGAGGGGGAGCACTTGAAACTAAATCATCTAAATCATCGTTCTTGAAATCAAAAGTTCTTGTTGAATTCTCCCCATAAGACTCAAAAGGCATATTTTAATCAAAATATTATCAAAAATATCATCTTATATGCTATTTTCGAGGGGGAGAAAAAGTGAAAGTGATTAAAATATGAAAGTTCAAAGTTGCTTAAAAGTCAAATCTCATGCGAGCTAGACTCAGAATTGACCCAAGAATTCACAAAACATAAAAGTTAGTATTCTCAAAAAGACTTATCCTCGACGGGTAATAACATCAAGTTAGTTACTAGAGCTAGTTGTCACCTAAAAGCTGACAATGGAACTCTTTAACTAGCCACATTAGCGTGTCTCGAAAAGGATTTGTCTTAGTAGAAATGTACCGTTTCGAGAAACTTTCTGTGGATTTGACCAGGCCGGGTAATAACTTCAAGCTAGTCTAACTAGTGATGTAAGCGTGTCTCGAATCGGTCAGGTTCACTGAAAGTGGATCAATTCAAAAAGTGCTTATTCCTCCCGCATGTGCAAATTTATTAAAATACTTATGAGCACATGTGAAGGGGGAGCCCTTCAAAAGTAAACACAAAACTCTCAAAGTGTTAAACAAAATGTTTGATAATCACAAACACTTTGAGAGATTTTCAATCAAAGGTTTCTTGGCATTTGTCGGATAATCATGGAGTTATAAGGTGATTAAGATAGGAAAAACCGTCCTATGATCCGCCAGAGCCTGAGGGATCTACCCAAGGACATCACCAATAGTTAGAATTAGAAGTCCTTAGGTATGATACGATAAAAGGAGAAAAGAATGAATGGGAAAGAAGGAGTTGAAGAATTAAAAAGAAAAGTAAAGAAAAGGGTGAAAAGAAATAGCCCTCCATATGTTCAACCTTAGGGCAGACACCGGGTTCAATTCGTATGCTACTGGTTGTTGCTAAGGCGACGCCGGTATTGAAGATAAAGTCATCATGGACCCAGTGACGTAATGCACTAAACCTTCTAGCCACTCAAGTTCTCTTAAAAGAGCTTGTTTCATTCTCACGGGGAACCGGTGTAATCTATCGACTTATCTCTTAGAGATGGTTGATATTGAAGCAGGAGACTCCACCCTAGTCTCCGCATAGGAAACCTAAGTGTGCACTTTTCGAGTCTAGAGCCATGAGATACATCAAAGATCTCTTAGGAACACTTAGTATTTCTACAACTGGTGTTCTACATCAATGGACACCAGCTGTAAATTATCGAGTCCTTCGCAGATCTTAGCAATCTGCCGAGAACGTTTATGAGATAATATACATAAGTATTTCTCAATGATTGAACGGAAATTCTGCCAGGGTTAACATCAAACAGCCTTGACAGCAGGTCACTTCGGTAACTCCTTGTGGGTTACGCTTAGTGTTTGCGGTGGTTTCTTAGCGGTCTACAGTCGTGGAGTGATCCCAGCGACTCACCCAGTCATTGAGCTACTTAGTAGGTCTTGTAAGCTCCTTCAGGAGTATCTGACATGGGAACGGCCTTGATAAGGGTTAGAAGGAGTCTTCACACTATGCTGTTGACGATCTCTAATTCCTTATATGTAAGTACCGGATGTTTTATTGCTAACTATCTACCTGCAGGGACACATCATCTCCATGGCGACAGATTCCACATGCTCATACATACATCTTGAAGTTATCAAAAGCTCCCTCAAAGATCAACACAACACAAAGTCCAAAGAAAGATTCTACGCCAAAAAGAAGAATCTACAAAGTATAAATACTAAGGATCTAAAGTGAAAGAAAGGGAACAACGTGCATGTATAAGTCAAAATTCAAAGATGTATTAGCATGTTGGAATGGCAGACTACCACAGACGCGGAAGTGACGAAAGGCAGACAACTTCATAACTTGATCACTATCACAACAACAATGAACAAAGAACAAAGAATGATGAATGATTTTTTAAAGACGTCTAAAGCTATGAAAGTCAAAGATGAAGAAATGACAAAGACGTCAAGCAACCGTGATGACCGACCCTTAGGGGGAGATTGTTGGGATCAAAGTTTTACTATTTTATCAAGTCTCGGTCATTTGTAATAATATTAGGTTGCTTAGTTATTATTTACTTTCATTTACTATTTGTATTAAGTTTACTAGGCTTAAGTATGTAACCCATGGGCCTCCAAAGCCCACGATTTGGTAAGAAGAAGGAAAGGGTGTGTTGCCCTAGTTCCTTCCCTATAAATAGTAAGCTTAGGCCATTTGTAAACTTGGTTGGTTATTTGAATATCTTAAAGAAACTCTTGCACTTATATTTCTCTCATTCTTATAATCATCCCATCCTTATATCTATCTCATTCTTGCTTGTGTAAAATCAATATGGGTACCTAACATGTTATCACAATAATAATAATTAGAATCTTTAAATAAAGATCCTTTATCTAATCGACTTCGAAAAAAATATAAATTAAATTCAGGTCATTTAAGCTTAATGCAACTTCTTTAGCCTTTTATGCTAACTGTATGAAAAATTGAAACATACTATTCCATGCTTGATCTTCACACCTGGTCATCACTTTTATTTACTTTAAGATAGTTTAACATACTTTCGTACAAAATTGAAATGTTTTTCAGCATTTGAGTTTTTGTACAATGGAATGTAGGTTAGGGAAATTGAGAGAGAAGGACGTGAAGAACTAGAAAATGGCCAGGGAAAGATGCAAATTAGGCTACTGCAACTATTTTCATATCATGTCTTAATAGGCATGGGTATTATTCCAAGTCCGATAATCAGAAAGGTATTTCTTAAATATGGGTATTATTCCAAGGCTCATTACCTATTAATTTTTTATGTCTATGTTAAATTTGTTGTCTTCATACTATGTTGTAACCATATTTAAGGCTTAAAAATCCCATAGTTAAACTATTTTATGCACACTGACATATTCGGTTCGACAAACAGCTCTGATCATAAGTAAAGTTTTTTTTTTTCCCAAGGATAGGTGCGAATTAAAAGTGAATGGTGTGCCAAGTAATATGGTACAAATTAATTTTTCGCATTATCCTCTTTAGTTTCCCATCTATCCTTAGAAATTACACTCTATTTTTGATCAAGCCCTTTTGTTGACCTGGAGATCAGTTTCGTAATGTTGGAACCGTTGCCGGTATCATGTAGTATCTACAAGAAAACAAAACACATATGTGATTATTCACGTTTAGAGGTGCGTGGTTATGTTAGATGCTAATAGTATGAATACATTATCGTCAGTAGGACAAACGGACTTTGGTTTGCGCCAGAAGGAAAAACGTGCATTCAGACATTCAGGTTACTTATCCCTTTTTTTTCCCTTAATTTCGTACATTGATTGTTGCCCAAGCATCCTCGCATATACTCAACTTAATGATCCGTTTCCATTGGTTTTCTTATACACAAAAGACACACCTAAACCTAGAATATTCTTGAGCCCTCGCTTGAAGCCCTCCATTGTGTTCTGTTGTGCATGAAGAGCCGATCAAAATGTACGGTTTGAAGCAAGGGTTTACCAATATTGTAAGTTTATGTGTCTCTTTTATGTATAACAAAACAGTAGAGACAAATCATTAAGATGATTATATGTGAGGATGATTAGCCAACAAAAGGTTACACATTCGGTTCGACAAAAAAACTCTGATCATTAGTAAAGTTTTTTTTTTTTTTTACAAGGATAGGTGCGAATTAAAAGTGAATAGTGTGCCAACTAATTTGGTGCAGATTACTTTTTCGAATGATCCTATTTTGTTTCTCATCTATCCTTAGAAAGTACTCTATTATTGATCAAGCCCTTATGTTGAGCTGGAGGTCAGTTTCGTAATCTTGGAACCAATAGCGGTATCCTGTAGTATCTACAAGAAAAGAAAACCATATCTGATTATTCATGTTTAGAGGTGCGTGGTTATGTTTGATGCTATTAGTATGAATGCATTATCGTCAGTAGGACAAACGGACTTTGGTTTGTGCCGGGAGGAAAAACGTGCATTCAGACATTCAGGTTACTCACCGCTTTTTTTTGCCCTTTGTTTCGCACATTGATTGCTGCACAAGCATCCTCGCATATACTCACCTTAATGATCCGTTTCCATTAGTTTTCTTATACGCAAAAGACACACCTAAACCTAGAATATTCCTGAACCCTCGCTTGAAGCCCTCCATTTTGTTCTGGTGCATGAAGAGACGATCAAAATGTATGGTTTGAAGTGAGGGTTTAGCAATATTGTATGTTTATGTGTCTCTTTTATGTATAACAAAAGCAGTGGAGATAAATCATTAAGCTAAGTATATGTGAGGATGATTAGCCAACAAATGGTTAGCCAATATTCAGGTGTTCAGTCGAGTTTACATTAGGAGATTCTGGCCGTCGTTAGCCTAACGTAATCATGAAATTGACTATTAGTATGGTTATACACCTGACACTTTTACTCACTTTCTTAACAATGGTTATGCAACCTTATTACCTTCATGTGTTGAAATTGAAGAATAAATTCAAGATGCCTTTCGACATAATCTTATACTTTAGTGGTTTTCCAAGTATGTTATACCCACTTTACCTTACTGAATTATTCATTTATTTTCTTATGGTTTTCAGTTTTAGAGCATAACTGGCTACATCATTACAAGATGGTCGATAACACACTAAGAAGCCTTTGCCTTTTAAAAAAAAATATCACGATCTTCTTCAACTGTTAGATGCTATTTTATGAGACATAAATCCCATGATGCATGTAGATCTATGTGCCATAAAATAGCGTTTAATACCCGAAGAAAATGGCGATCTTTTATTTTATAAGCCAATTGATTTTCTTGCGGATATACTTCTGTTCATAATGATAATAAGGTATATTTTTTTTGGCAAATGGAACTGTGATGAATACCCTCTTATACGATCTTACTCGATGCTTTTTCTTCTTAAAGATTACAATAATGCATGCAAATATTAACGGTTCTCTTTATGAAAACTAGGAACACCAACAACAATTCTCGCACTAGCAGAAAAAGAAAATCCACAATAGAGTAACTATCAAGAGAGTAACCAAATAACAGTCAACAGGACATTGTTTAATAATGAAACACCAAATGCAAAGCCGCAAAAAGGTCAGCACTGTAAACTTACTTAACAAATTGGTCACGTGTACTACTTAATGAAATAAATAATATGCAACTAAATTCTTTTAAATACGCAAAGTTGACCATAATATGCATCCCGCTTATACACTATCTGAGCTTATCGTTCAATAACAAGAGGCAAAGAAAGGCTTTTGCTATTTTGTTGGTTTGAGATAATGACAGAGATATGGATTGCGACTCTCTTTCTAATGGTACAGCCTTTATCTATTTGTTATGTTTTCTTCCTACATTTGTCTTTACTTTCCAGATATCACTTTGGCAAAACCAAACGACATATGAATCACTAATTTCTGAATTGGTTATTCTTTACCCGACAGTTGACAATTGTGATTGTGAAACCGCACATTGAACTTGAAGTCTTCCATTTTAATCAGCTGTTACATTTAAACCTAAATTTACATTGTCAAGTTGATAATTTCAACTTAGAGTTTGATACTTATACATAAATGATATCTTTATTGTAACAGGTCCAATATTAGGCCATACCTAAACTCCATCAACGATAGAGCAAAACAGTGAATAGTCGGAGCAAACAAATAATGCATAGCCGCAGTACGATGCTAACAAAGCAGCAGCTTACAACATATATGAAAATACAGGTATGTTCTAACAAAATACTTTTGCACAATGCATCTTAATTTCATTAAATACTACACATAAATAAAAAGACAAACACATAAATAAAAACACAATACAATAAAACATTCATTAACTTAAAACTTACTGAGTTTTCATCAAAATATTCCCACGACCTTGGATATTCCTTACAAACCCTAAACCCAAAATACAGTTCCATACCCACCAACACAAAAGACATCAGTACGCCATCAACTTCAACTTCTCAATGAAGGACAAAAGGTCCGCTGCCTGCTTCTGTTTCTTCATGACATTCACCAAGATCGTTGAAACTTCTATCAAGTCTTCTGTTTGCAACTTGGTGAGCTCCGAAATACTTTGCAACGACGAATCAAAACCGAACAGAAGTTCCAGCTCCCCAATGTCAAAGTCCCTGTCAGCCACGCGCGACCTTATTTCTGCAACCTTTTTCCTTTCTTCGGCTTCATCCAACAACGTCACATTCACCTCCCTTTGGAAACGAACAATCATCATATCTCTGACTAGGCTTGAACCAGCAGCAGCAGCAACTAATTCTTTGCAAAAAGCATGGGTGTTGCCATTTTTTTGGATTATACAAGGGTGTTTTTCTCTGTGTGTGTGTGTTTAAACTAAAAATTTACTTTGATAATGATTCCAGATTTCTGCTTGTATGTGATTTAAAATCCATCTTGATTTGATTGACACCCTTGAGCTTCCCATTTAAACAGTAAGTAATTATTAGTTCCCTTCCCCATGCATCAACAAGCCATAACTCTCCACCCTTTCACATACCATTACAAATTTGACCAAAACTAATCTAGAAAAAACAGATATAGACAAAAAAAATGTACAAAACAAAACAGAAGAAAAAGAAAGAAAAAAAAGACTATAAGGAAATAAAAAAAATGTTTATTACCAAGAGGGGAAAAAAGTACTTTCGATAGAAGTATTTTGCGGATAGCAGTTTCGTAGAATTATTCTATTCTCTTTTAAATGATTGAAAAGTCCACCATTGATAAGGTAACTCGAAATTGCTTTTTTGCAGTATGTATGCAACAACCCAACATCACGGTTCTCATGAAGGTGTCCAGCAAAGATAACGTATTGAAGGCAACGGTTTCACTGCCATAAAATTAGCTTCACTGTATTGCAGCCAGCAAGAATTCAAATAGATGCAAGTTTATTCAGAAAATACTAGACTTAGTATTGGATTAGAACATTGATGGTAGCTTAAAAACCATGAAACTTCAAAGTATTGTAACCTTTAACAAGTTCAACGGCAAGCTACTTTGTACTATTATATTTCGTAATGTCCTAAGGTTTTTACTATTCTACTTTGATGCACGAATAAAATTCTGAACGACGACAATAACCGTTGGCCCACCAACCATCTTTTTAGAAATGAAATAACAATACCGCGACAAAGACAACAAACCAATATCTCGGTATCACTAAATACGTGAACATTTAAAATGCAACCAATATATACTAGCTAGATATTCTACTTATAACAACGGAAAATAAACGTGCGTCCCAGCAACGCGGCGCCTCTCGTCATTCTCGTTATAATTATTTGAATTATGACCCCATGGCTCAATAATAACTAAAAGCCCTACATGCTACGTCTTGAAAAAATTAGTGTTTTAAATATTGCTATATATCATGTGGTATGAAAACATATTGGCTAATCATTCAAAAGCCAAACATCGTTATTGGTATATATAAAGTGTTGTTTAAAGTTACGAGTTTGGCTTTTGAATGATTAGCCCAACATGCTACGTCTAGACAATATGTTCTCATACCGCATAAAATATAGCAGTATTTAAAACACTAATTTTGTCTAGACGTAGCAAGTTAGGCTTTTAGTTATTATTGAGCCATAGGTTCATAATTCAAATAATTATAATAAATAACAAACATAAATTATAGTGAGGTTGCAGAGATTCACTCCAAATTAGATTTGGATTAGGATTGTATATAAACATGGACGTTAATATCTCTATCAAGTCTTAGGAAGTATTTAAAAATTACAAAAATCTAATGAAAGTAAATAAATAATAATTAAAAGAATATTGACTAATATGAAAACATTCTTTTTTTAAAAAAAAATACAAAATTCTCCACTTGGATTCTTTATGGTATTAAATATGAGAAAAGTTCATTTGATTACTCTTATTTTGATGCTTACTGAGGGACAAATTCCTACTATCCATTTAGTTTGATCTAATCATGGAGATTAATCTAAGATTTAATTTTATAAACCTTTCTACTCGCCATCTGTATAAGCTTTGTAGGATCTACTCCTTGATAGATCTTTGAGCCAATGGATCGATAGCTTGTCAATGTAATAAAAAGCAATGCTATGTGGAAAATCTCTGTATACTTGTATCTACGCGGAATTTAAACACAAGTATTATGAACACTGTTGGATCGATGTACTCTGACCAAACTACTTTGTAGCTTGTAAGGGTTTAACAATATTGAGTAAACTCAACACTATTAATATTGAAACACTGTATAACTGTGTAAAGTATGCGGAATCTACTAACACAAAGCTTAAGAAGAACTTTTATATTAACCAAACTTTGAACCTGCTTTGATACACAGATTCACTAACAATCCCTAACTATTTATCGACTTTTAACGACTCTAAAACTTATGAAAACTTATCGACTAATACCCCTTAAGGCTCTTTATATAGATAACCTTAAGTCGGTTTACAACATATAATACTTGAACGACAAGTCATTATCCCTAACTAATTATAGAATATTCGTTCAATATTACACATTAATCCTTAGCTAATATTGCACATAAGTCCTTGTTTCCTTCGAAGTACTTTAAGCATTCTTCAGTAACAACAGTACTTTGACATTTACCTTCAGCAGTACTTTGACTTTATTCTTCATGTAGCAGTACTTTGACATACAGAAGTACTTTGATATTTTATATCCCAACAATCCTCCCCTAACTTGAACTCCACTTGCTTGATTTCAAGTTTCTTTGTTATCTTTAATCTTCAAATCTTTAATCATTCAGAAAGATTGTTTCTTTATTTCTTTGTCTTCTATCTGTCATGTGTCAAAGTACTCTTCATCAGCATCTTGTCTTTCAATAGATCTTCTCAGCAACTCAGCAACATTTTGGTACAGTGATCATCAAATCTTAAAAGTTTCATACTATTCTCATCACTTCCAGGTGTGTTAACTCCTGTGAAAGGTGAATCATTGAAAATTATGATTTTTAGCAAATCATCAGCTATCAACGGATTTGATTAGTCTTTAACAATAGCCTTTTGCTATGGACTAGCCAACTCTTGATCACTTGGAGTATGGTGAGTTGATAACCATATAGTTTTTGGTAAACTATCAACTATAAACGGATTTGATTATCACATCAGAGCCGTACCCTCATGATGAGTCAAACTCTTTCTTGTCTGTTAAACATGGTGAGTTGATTACCATTTGTTGTGCAGTATAAATACTAACACCATGTGTTTCTTTTCAAATCCTTTTACTTTTCTTTTAAACATCAAAACAGTTTATTTTATTTTAAAAGACTTATACTGGTTTATATTAGCAAGTAGTACTTTGTTAAAGTACTGTTTGTTTTTGCAGTACTTTGAAAAATACTTAGTTTACAAAACAAATCATACTAGTATTATGCAATATTACTCTTCAGACTTGACCCATCTGATAAATAGCTTGATAACATCCAAAGCTACTTCAGATTCATCTTCAAGTTCCATTCCATGATCCAGCATTCTGAGCATAATTTCTCTAATTAGTGGATATCTCCTCTCAGCCAGCATATGAATCATGGTACCATCTTCCATCTCTAGTGTATGAACTCCTGATGACTCAAAGAATCTGCATCTTGTAATTTCCCAATTCTCTTGATCATTCCATAGAGGATCAACACTTGTTCATTCAGTTTCCCAGATGGTAACTAAGTCTCCAAGCAAAATTAATCCCACTCCTGAAGCTTCAATCTCTGCATAGTATGTCTGCGCTTGCACATATAAGTCATACAGATCTGCCCTTGTAATACAATGCAACACATCCCATAACATATTGAATGTTGTGAAGCTTTCATCTTTTCTGTTGATCATAAAATAATTCCCCTCTTTTGATTCAACCACCGAGAATGAGATTATCTTGGACTTCTTTCCAGAATCTTCAATCTTCTTATTCTCAAAGTCTACAATTCTGAAATAGTTTCTAAGTTCATCAACTGTATCTTCATGAATCATCTTCAACCTTTTTGACAGTTGATCATCTTGAACTGCTTTCTTCCTTTTCAATCTTCTTTCCTCATTTTGTTCCTTTATGATATCTTCTAATTTCTTCTTTTTATCAACTTCCATGGGTACAAAATTTTCTACTTCTTTTCTGATATCTTCTTGTACTTTATCCCACAAAGCTTTTACTTCTGGATGCCTCTTTCTATGTAAATTCTTGTATCCTCTTCTTCTCAAGAAACTTATCATCCAGTTCCTCTCCTGAGCAATAGTCATTGGCTTCTTTGTAATTGGCCTACTAACTTCTGCCAAATACTCAGCATCATACTCAACTTGTTGCTTTCTAGCAAGCTCTAAATCTTCTGCAATCTCTAATTCTCTAATCTGAGCAATAGAAAATTTCTTCTTTTTCTTCTTAACATCTTTCTGAACCTTAATCCCTTTCCCTTTATCTTTTGGATCTAGCTCTTCTGATTTAGAAGTACTTTCAGCATCTTTTTGTGCATGCTCAGAAATATGTATTCCTCCAGTAGGTCTCCTCAAATTCATCATAACTTGAGCAATTGTTTCATCATCACTTGCAGTATGCACTCTTACTTCTTCTTGCTGTACAAAAGTGGAAGGACCAGCTTCATCTTCATAATTCATTGTAGAAGGTCCAGCTACAAAAGTTCCAATAGTAGCAATGTCTTGTGCAGCAGTACCTTGCACAACAGTATTTTCAACAAAAGTACTTTGAGCATTGTTTCCTTCTAAATCAATTTCTTCTGTATCACCACTTTTTACATCCTCATGCTCAACAGCAAGATTATTTTGCTCTGTCTCATCACTTTTTCTTTCATTACTGTCTTGAGCAACATTTTCATCTTGATCATTCTTTTCCTCTGAATATTGAATCATATCATCAACTCTATCCAAATTATCATCTTGATTCCTCCCGAATTTGATAGATGATGATTTACTGTGCCTCCTCTTGGATTTAGAAGTCTTCTTTTTAGACTTTGGCTTCTGAGACTGTTTCTTTTCCTTGACATAAAGCCTAAAATTCTGAACAAGAGGCCAAACAAATTTCTTCAATCTTCTGAACTTTTGTCTTAGCTTCTTGATTTCTACAGCCTGAGCATTAACAGTTGTCTTCATCTTCTCCAATTCCTTAGTCAAATCAGAAGTACTCATTGCACCTTAAATTCCCTCATCTCCTCCAGGTGTTTGAAACCCACCTGTGGAAGTATAATCATTGGGAGTAGGTAACTGTGTATCCTCTAAAGCAGTACCTTTAGAAGAAGTACTTTGTGGAGAAGTACCTTGAATAGAAATAGATTTATCCAAAGAAGCTGACACTGAGGGAGTCCTTTCACTTGAAACATCATGCTGAGGGGAAACAATAGGTGGTGTAGGAGTATGTACTGAAGCAGAATGCTCAGCAGAATCAGGTTGATCATCATTATTAGAATGTGCAGAACCACTATTGTCTTCTTCATCCCTAACAGCTTGAGCTACCTCTAACATATAAGCATTGAGAGGTGTATTCCTACTTGAAAAATTTACTCCCTTATGAGACATAAAAGTGAACACTTTAGGTGGCATCCTAATGGTAGGTACATAATCCTGAGGTTTGGGTATCCCATCTAATGGATTCTCTAAAAGCAATTGAACAAATCTAGGATACATTAGAAAAGGTTTGCCAGCCTTAATATGAGTAAGCATACCTTCAAGGATCATGTATGAGAAATTGAAAGGTTGATTTGTAATAAGACCAACAAAAGCAGAAGCTATGGAATGGCTAAACTGATCCCAAGCAGTACTCTTTGGACTGAAACAATGAAGCAAAACATATATAAGAAATTCCAATGAGGACTAACCAAAGGCTTCTGAAAAGTAAGGTTATTCAAAGGACCTTTATACCCAATGTCATTGAGTGTGTTCCAAATCTCTTGTTTACCAAACAAAACAGAGCCTCCTTCATCATCAAATAACAGAGCCTCTCTGATTGATGCTTCTGTGACACGAATAGCTCTTCCAGCAACTGTAGCAGTAATAATATCCTCTCCATCTTCAACCTGTGACCGTGATGTATCCCAAAACGCTTGAATCCAAGGTCCAATAATCTCTGGGTTGACTAGGATTGAGTAACAGATGTTGGTTTCAGTGAGAAAGTCAATAATTCCATGAAAGTCAAGGTTATCTTGGGTTTTCTCAAGGTTTGCTATCATGTTATGTTTGGTGTTGGTTCGTCGATTTGCCATGGTGATTAGGGTTAGAGAGAGAAAAGTGATGATCGATGGAAAGTAGGAATGAGTTTAAGTAACAAGAAAGGTGAATAAGGGTGAATAAAAAGAAAAGATATGGGGTATATAAGGATAAGATACAAAAAATAACGGTTAATTAATAATTTTACCGTTATTTTTGGAAGTGATTATCCCCATACCTTTCGAAAGTTTGTTAGCCACAAATCTGACCGTTGGAGCAGTATCTGACACGTCAGCGGACCCTTAATAGCACCAAATAGTACGTTCCATAAAATATGGAGCAGTACCTTCCGTTATAAACCTACACACTTGTTGACCAAAGTAATTTCCCCAAAAAAATCTTGAAGGTTGACTATTTGACCAAAATATCTTTGAAAGTCCACCCTGATTAATGACTATCTCCCCAAATTAAATCCTAAAGCTACCATGGTAAGTGAACATCAATACACTTCATTAAATGCCCATTTACCTTTACTTTGCTTATAAAAGCAACTTTACCAATAACAAATTGCAATCACCTTTTCCTGTTTTTAGCAGAACACAAAAAATAGTAAGCACAATGAGTCACATTCCAGTTGTTAACATCTCTTCAGACTCAGATGGCACCTCAGATTCAGAGATAAGTTACTACTCTGATTCTGAGTTTGAAGATCCAGGATGGTTAGATTATTTCCCTCCCCATGTACAATGGATGGGACTCCAAGAATCTTCCTCATCAGTAAGTGTTGCAAACTCTACCATAACTGATGCAGCCAGCACTACCAACAAAAAACCTAAAAAGAAAAAATTTGTCCCCTGGTTCATCTCTGGCTAATGAGCTTCCACAAGCTTTGACTCAAGCACTGGAATCAGCAATACAGAACATGAAGTGGCCTACTCCAAGGAAAGAGAGACCTCCCAAACAGGTTCTTGGCCTGGCTTGCCCAAGAAAGCAGGCATCTTTTGATGACAAGCGAAAAACTGCTCAAAATGGATAGCATAACTATGAGGGCAAGGGAAAAAGGCCTATGGAGTAGGTGTGTGAAGCTTGGTAGGTTGTGGCAGATGGTGGTTTGTTTAGTTTTGTGTTTTCTGTGTCTGTGTTAGTAGCTTGGTAACAACAATGATGATCTAGAAACTTTCTGAATGGTTGTTGTAAGAACTTTGCTGAATGAATAAAATCTTTTCTTTTGAATGATACATCTAGCCTCCCCTCAAATAATGACTAACTAATAACTACTAATGCCTCCCCTCAAAAATAGCTTACATATTAATCATGCCAATACTCACAACTAAAAGGGTAAATCTTGAAACATCAAAGCCCTTTGTGAGTAGATCTGCTACATTATCATCAGTATGAACTTTAACCACATTGATAAGCCTGTGTTCATAGCAATCTCTTAGAAAGTGATGTCTAATCTGAATGTGCTTGGTCTTGGAATGATACACTAGATTCTTGACAATACAGATAGTACTCTCATTATCAATATTGATAGGAGTATTCTTGAAATTGAATCCATAATCCAAAAGCTGATTCTGTAACCAAAGTACTTGTGCACAACAACTTGCAGCAGCTACATACTCTGCTTCAGTGGAAGAAGTTGCTGCAATTGTTTGCTTCTTACATTTCCATGACACTAATCTGCTTCCAAGGTACTGGCATCCTCCAGTTGTGGATCTTCTGTCATAGTTATCTCCATCATAATCACTGTCTGAAAAAGCTTGGAGATGGAAAGAAAATCTCTAGGATACCATAAGCCTAGCTTAAGTTGTTGCCTAAGATACCTGAAAATTCTCTTGACAACATTCAAGTGAGATACCTTTGGATTAACTTGATGTCTTGCACATAAACATACAGCAAAATTAATATCAGGTCTTGATGCAGTTAAATACATGAGACATCCAATCATAGACCTGTATAGTGTGACATCAACATCTTCTCCTTCTTCATCTTTTAACAAAGGTTTGTTAGTATCCACTGGTGTAGATGTAGGCTTAACAGTTGTGAAATTGAATCTCTTAAGAATATCTGCAACATACTTATCTTGACAAATATATATTCCACTGCTTGACTGTTGCACTTGAAGTCCCAAGAAGAATGTTAATTCTCCCATTGAACTCATCTGAAACTCTTTCTGCATAAGATCTTCAAATTCTTTCACCTTAGATTGCCTAGTAGCTCCAAAAATAATATCATCTACATACACTTGGACAAGCATTATATCCTTCTTATCTCTCTTGATAAACAAAGTCTTGTCAATAGCTCCTCTTCTATAACCATATTGTAGTAGAAAATTGGAAAGTCTTTCATAACATGCTCTTGGAGCTTGATGAAGGCCATACAGAGCCTTGATTACCTTGTAGACTTTGTTTGGGTGTGCAGGATCTTCAAAACCAGGAGGCTGTTTGACATGAACTTCTTCTGTGATTTTGCCATATAGAAAAGCACTTTTAACATCCATTTGATATACAGGGAATCCCATATAGGATGCAAAAGCCAAAAATAGCCTGATGGCTTCAAGCCTTGCCACAGGAGCAAAAAATTCATCATAGTCTACTCCTTCTTCCTGTCTATATCCTTGAGCCACTAACCTTGCCTTGTTCTTGATAACATTCCTTTTTTCATCTCTTTTTACCCTGAAGACCCGTTTAGTTCCAATCAGTTTCTTTCCATCAAGTAAATCACGTAATACCCAAACTTCTTGAAGTTTAAACTGTAGAAGTTCTTCTTGCATAGCTTCCACCTAACTTACCTTGGCTAATGCTTGTTTGATATTCTTGGGCTCTTCCTGAGATAGAAAACAAGCAAATAAACACAACTTCTGATCCTTGTGATTCACCCTGTTTTGGTTGTAGATAAAACTAAGTAAAGAAGTATGTTGTTGACACATATTCTTAGCCTTAGTCCTTGTGAGCACCCCTAAAGCTGAGGGTCTAATTATGTTGGTAACAGGATGAGTTTTGTGAGTTCTGAGAGTAGGAGTTGGTGAGACTTCAAGATTATCTTCCAAATTAGTTATATCAGGATCTTCATTGGAATATGAGAAAATGCCTTCTTGATCCAATTCATCATCAGTGTCTTCTAAAGTAATCTTGTTTGGATCATCAGTATCTTCTAAGTCAGGCATATTAGAATCATTAACAGCATCAGTATTTATCCAATTAGAAGTATCTAAAGGTTGAAAAGTACTTTCAAATGGATTAGCAGTACTTTGGGGTAAAGTACTGGCTGTTTCTTTTGCCTTCTTCTTTTCTGCTTCATAAGCTCTCCTTTGTTCATCTTCATAAGACTTAGCCATTGTTTCTTGAAAAAGCATCCTAGAAAGTTCATCTTGAATGGCTTGATCTTCTTCAGATACTGGGATTTGTGGTGGAACAGTACTTTGAGGATCAACAGTACTGTTAGGTTTAGCAGTACCTTGAGGCTCAGAAGTATTATTCTTCTCATTATTGGCATTTTCATTTGGCTCATCTTCAGATCTTAAATTAACATCATGAACAATGTAATGTACTTCTTCTTCAATGGGAGCAGCTTGATTTTCTTCCCTTACAGGTACATAATTCATTGATGAAGACATTAAATCAAGATCAAACATCCAATGAGGACCTTTACCCTTAGAATTCTCTTGCTCTTCCAGAAAATCAACATGAAGACATTCTTGAACCTTTTTGGTAGCCCTGTTGTACACTTTGAATCCTTTGCTATTGGTACAATATCCCAATAAATATCCTTCATCTGACTTCCCATCAAATTTGCCCAAATTATCATCAGTGTTTAAGATTGTTAGGGGACATCCAAAAGGTTTCATAAACTTGATGCATGGCTTCTTTCCCATGAGTAACTCATAAGGTGTCTTCATTTGAGGTTTAGTCACTGATACTCTATTCAACACATAACAAGCAGAACTTACAGCCTCAGCCCAGAATGGAACACGTAATTGAGAGTCTGCAAGCATTGTCCTTGCTGCTTCTATAAGAGTTCTATTCTTTCTTTCTGCAACTCCATTTTGCTGAGGAGTTCTAGCAGTACTGTACTCTCTTTTAATTCCTTTCCTTGCACAAAATTCATCCATTAGCTGATTCTTGAACTAAGTCCCATTATCACATCTAATACCTCTAACCTTGAGTCTTAACTGATTTTCAAGTGCTATTATAAGATCATGAATAGCATCAAAAGTTTCATCTTTAAAGCATAAGAAAAAGACCCAACTAAATCTGCTACAGTCATCTGTTACAACCAAGCAGTACTTCTTGTTCAGACTAACAACTGAAACAGGTCCAAACAGATCCATATACAGCAATTCCAAAGGCTCTCTAATGGTTTTCTCATCAATCTTCTTACAAGAAACCTTGTGCTGTTTACCCTTCTTACAAGCAAGACATGAGTGATCATTCTTGAATGTTTTAGAAGGTAAACCTCTAACTAAATTACCTTTGACCAGCTTATTGATGTTCTTGAAATTGACATGCCCCAATCTTCTTTGCCATTGATGTGCTTCTTCCAGAGTTGCTCTTGCAATCAAACATGTTGCTCTTTCAGCAGAGTTTACATTCTTTAAGTCTATGCTGTACACATCATTAGTTCTTGGTGCTCTCAGCAACACCAAGTTTCTATCTTCTAACTTGAAATCAGGAGAAAGTATAAGACATTCTGTGTCAAAGAATAACACAGGGTACTTCTTATCACAAATCTAAGATACTGACAAAAGATTGAATTTGAGCTCCTTCACATATCTAACATCTTCAAAATCAATGTTTCCTGCCTTGATAACTTTTCCTCCAAAATAAGCTTTAAAATCTGACAAGAGCTCCTTTTCTCCTGTCATACTGCCAGAGCAACCACTATCTAGAATAAGATGATCTTTAAGCTCCTCCTCTGGGTTGCCCTACATTCACATGAAAAAGGTTAGTTATTTTTAGGAACCCAAGCCATTACTGACTTGTGTTCCCCTTGTGGAGTGACGTACTCAAAATTTTTGAGTATGTAATCACCACTGTCTTTGAAAGCATGATCAAGAATTAAGGTTTTTGTTTCCAAAACTGTTGGTTTTTGATGAGGCGAAAAATGATCCGTTTTTAGGGGGTCATTTAAGCCCGAATTCGAATTTATTTGATCAAATGTTGCCCTAAATCGTTCCTTTTGTGATTTTAGGTACTTTGGGAGTGAAATCTGGAAAAGGAAGCAATTCGGACGTTTTTGGAGCATAAAAGTGAGAAAACGCCAAAGTCTTAATTTTCCATGCTGGGAACAGTAGATGACGGCGTCAAGAGCAACTCCTTGACGGCGTCAAGAGCAAAATTCCATGACGGTCCAGTAGAGATTTGACGGCGTCATGAAGGTAGGGCGTCAAGAGTAAAAAAATCATGACGGCCTGGAAATGATTAATACTTGACGGCGTCAAATGTAGATCAAGGCAGTCCGAGAAGAGTTTTGGCGGCGAGGTGACGGCGTCACCTAATTGGTCTTGACGCCGTCAGACCCATTTTTCTATATATAGTTTTCTAATTTTTCACATTTAAAGAGAGAAGTTTTGGGGAGAAACCCTAAGTACGATTTTGGTGTAACTTTACAGGTTTTTCAAGGGTTCCAACCCCTTGATACCTTGCATGTTTAATCAAGATAAGTGTTCCTTTAATTCAATCAATATGTCTATGTGTTGATTGTCTATATCTTGTTCTTATCTTAATTCCATCATGCTAGGCTAGATCTATCTTGTGTTTGCTTAGATCTAATGAAACCCAGATGTTGATTATGTGTTGATTACTTGTTTATTCTTGTCTTGGATGAATGATTTATATGTTAGGCTTAAGAAAACTGGCAGATCTCCAATTGGTAACATGCTTGAACGTCTTAAGAAACATGAACCGACGCGCACTAGGTCTTTATTGGTTGTATTTAATGCATGAGCCACTGTTTACAATCCCTATAGTTGTGATGGGCATGGTGTAAGAGGAGATAAGAGCTCATAGAATTGGGGAGTTAAGTGTGCCACCCCATGAATGGTATTAAGGAATACGATCCGTCATCCATGCAATTATAACAAGTAATTAACATGTAAAAGATGTCTAGGGAGTAGTGAAATCTAAGTAAACACATTTTCTCCAATTACTGCTCACAACTTTAGTATAATTTAGCTTATTTTCATTTTTAGTATTTTATTTTGATTGCATCTTAGTATTGGGTTAGTTGAATAGCAACTAATTCCGCCCAAATCCTTCAAACCCGAGATTTTAACTTGCTTTTCATAAAATATAAAAATACAAAAAGAATCTTCCCTTATCTTTAGAACTAGTATTTAGGTTTTCTAATCCTAGCGACACTATTCCTAGCTGAACGATCAATCCCCCGGTACTTGTCACTATACTATACTACAACGATCAGGTACACTACCTGGTGGGGGTTGTAAGCTTCTCAAGATCCCTTGAGAGGTAAAGCCTGGTGCAATTCCCACGTACATCAAGTTTTTGGCGCCGCTGCCGGGGATTGTCTATCTTTACATTTATTCCTTAACTTTCGCAAAAGAGTGCGGCGCTATCAAGTTTTTGGCGCCACAGCCCGGGGAATAGTTATTGTCTAGGTTAGAATTTCTTTGTACTAGGTCTACTTGCTAGATTCCTTTCTAGTAAGATTTTATTTTTATTTTTAGGTTTTCTTTAGTCTATCTCATTTCTTTGTGTCTTTGTTCGTAACTCTTCACCACCCAACATCATGGACAACGGGAACATCTTTGAACTCGTCATCCCACCACAACAAAACCCACCACTAGAACCCCTTAGGCCCCGAACCTTAGGAGAGTATTCCCGACCTAGCCACCAAGGCTACCGAAACACCATTGAGCTCACCGGAGCCAATGTGACCCCTTTGCGATCCGACACCATCCGGTTGGTGCAAAGCGGATGTGCATTCCATGGACGTCATTCCGAAGATCCAAACCAACATCTTAAGGACTTCCTCAAAATTGTAGATTCCATAGACCTAGATGTTGCAACTAGAGAGACTACCCATTTACGCCTATTCCAATTCTCTCTACGGGATCAAGCTAGTCAATGGCTTGAGCGTTTACCCGCGGGATCCATCACCACATGGGATGATCTCACCACTCGTTTCCTTGCTCAATTTTTCCCACCGGGGAGAACTACTAAGCTTAGGAATGACATCTTGATGTTCCAACAACGTCAAAATGAATCTCTTTATGAAGCATGGACTCGTTTCAAGGACTTACTCCAAAAAGTCCCTCATCATGGCATAGATCTTTGGCTCCAAGTCCAAATCTTTTATGACCATATCGATCTCTCCACGAGGCGAGCCATTGACCAATCGGCCGGTGGTAAGCTACGTGATCTAAGTGCGGAACAATCATGGGAACTCATAGAAGATCTTGCTCTCTATGACAACGAAAGTTGGAATGATCCCCGTGACTTGAACAAAACGGTCAAGGCAATATCTTTGCCTTCGAACAATTCTAGCACTCCCGACCGTAGGCTCATGGAACTTGAGGACCAAGCCAAGTTTCTCATGAAATCTTACGAAGCTCCTAAGCCTTCAAGCCAAGTGAACAAAATCACTTCTTCATGCGAATTATGTAGTGGTCCCCATGACACTCATGATTGTATGGAACTCCCCAGAACAGCTTTTGCGGACTATGCATCCACGCGTACCGACGAAGCGGGAGATAAGTGGTACACTTTCAAGCCCGAGCCAAATACTTATGGTGATTCATACAACCCCTCATGGAAAAATCACCCAAACCTTAGGTGGAAACAAAATCAACCCAATTCTTCCAACCCACCTAATCGTTACCAACCAAACGGTCCACCCTCCAACCGTACTTTCAACAACAATCCCTCTCATAACTTTGGTAGTACCAACAACCTTGAAGGGTTGATGTCTAAGTTCATGGCATCTCAAGAAGCTCGCATATCTAAGTTTGAAGCCGATTTCAAACAAAAGCAAAGCGAGATGACCACTCGAATTGACGCATTGTTGAAAGTTCTCAATGACCAAGAAATGGGAGCCCTTCCAAGTGACACAATCAAAAATCCGAAACTAAACGTTAATTCCATATCTTCAGTTTCGTCACCCACTTCGTGTCCACAATACTACTCGGTCAAATCAACAAGCACGTGTTTCAAACAAAACCAAATTCTTCAAAAGGACCAATCAAATAAAACACCCAATATAGAACTGGTCAAAAGTATAGTTGAAACACCTCTTACGCAAGACCTTGAGGATGAATTCAAAGAAATTCACCTTGAACGCCCCGTCATTGATGTCTTAGCGCGTGCTCCTTACTATAGTGCCCTCCTAGAAAAATATGAGAAGTGTAAGCTAGGTAAAAATGGGACCGCCTTCGTTCAAAACAAGTTGCCTAAAAAGCTTGATGATCCGGGTATATTTGTTTTGCCTTGTAAGATAGGAAGATCCGAAGCTTTCGACACACTAGCCGATTTAGGGTCAAGCCTCAACTTGATTCCCTTATCCTTATTCACCGCTCTTAAGCTAGGAAAGTTAGAGGAAACAGAGGTATTGATAGGGCTAGCGGATGGGAGTATTGCCCACCCGGTCGGAATGATTAAGGATGTAGTTGTTCACGTAGGAAAATTAACTATATTAGCGGATTTTCACGTCCTAGACATGGTTAGTGACACTACATGCCCATTATTGGTAGGAAGAGGATTTTTAGCAACTGCTAGTGCCATGATAGATTGCAAGGAATCCAAGATAACGGTAGGTGAAGGCGATACTTGGTCGGTGTATGATGTTAAGAAGCATAGTTATGATTGTGATGATGAACCAACACCGCATTGGGTAGAGATGAATAGGAGACTGTCTAGATATGGACCTTGGATAGAAAGGAACTTTATAGGACCTCAATGCCCATTTTATCTAGAAAAAGATTTTGTTGAAAAAACACATTCGGTAGAACAACTCATAGCTAGAGATGAAGAGCTAGACCCCTTTGAGGACCCCTTAGTCTTTAGGAAGATGATTGAATTCTTAAGCGTAATGCCCATCAACATAGAAAAAATAAATGGAAAAGAGAGGGAGATAAGTGTAAATGGAGGTGGGACAAGCCACCTAAAGAAGGTGATGGATCATGGCATATGAGAATGACTTTGTATGATCCGGATGGAGAAAAGTTTGAAAGGTCATACCATACTAAGGAAACCGATAGGAAGTTGAAACCTAAGTTTGATCCCAAAGATGTCCTCAATGAGGAACTCACCCATGTCACGTAGTAACCCATGACCTTGAGTCTAGCTACAAGACTCTTAAATAAAGAAAAGCGCTTCTTGGGAGGCAACCCATGTTTTGTGTGATTTTATTTGTTTGATTGTTATTTGTTTCCGTATGCATGCTTTATTTTTATTGTTGGTAGATCATGTTTCTCAATTAAAAAGTGGAAATACTTTACTTTGTTGTTTTGGCCTACTCTTAACTCCACCTAAAAGTATTTTTGCAAAAGATAAGTGTAAGGGGAAACCCCAAATATGTTTTTAAGAAACAAACCGATCATGATTCTCCACAATATTAAATGAACATGTATATTTGTACTTGTTAGAGTCAAATGCTTGTATTGAGTCATAATGAAGTTTTGCAGGATTTTCCAGGAAGTAGGACCAAGTTTTTCCATAAATTTTCTGGAAACTTTACATAAGAATTTCTGCAGGTCAATTCTGACGGCGTCAGGAGTTTACTCTTGACGGCGTCAGGTGTAAAAATCTGGAAATTTTACCGGTTTTGTTTTTCTAATGGAGTCTTATGGTTTTTGTGAATTATTAAGTTTTATAATCTCCAGGAAATCTGCAAACTTCATTCCACAAGCATTATATCTTATCTTGTTTTCTAGGATTTAGTAACTTATATAGGATGCCGCCGATTTTACGCGAGGTTGTCTTGTCTATTTTGTCAGGTTTTACAGGTTATGTATGACAAGAAGATGATTTATATTCTGGAAGGGAAGCTTTGATTGTTCATTTTCTTGGAGGAAGATTTAACCTGGCCACCCTATTATCCATACCGAGCGAATCAGGGGAGTATTTGATTTCATTCTTTTTACTTTTTAACTTTTACATTCTTTACTTGAACATTGGGGACAATGTTCATCTTAAGTGTAAGGGGAGGGTAAAAAGATGATACCTTACATATGCACTTTCGCTTGAGTTTGTTTTGTTTAATGGAAGATGTGTAATAAAACTATGAGAAATACTTGTTAGTGAAATTTTAGCACCAAATTTAAATTTTTTTACAACATTTAGGAGTGAAACTTTAGTCATAGCAAGCGTCTCATGGATAGGAGATTGTATGACTAGCACATAACCGTAATATTCAGAATAATTTTCCACCCTAATATGCGAGGTTCGCCTTTAGATTTGATAGGAAAAGCATTTACTATTAGTGCTTATGAGTGTACCGGTAGCATTTAGATTCTAGAACTTGCGTTAGTGATGCATCCCGAGACCGCTAGTGAGACTACATTCGTGTGGTAGGATTTACTACATGATAAGAGGCATTAGGATCACCCTTGTGTTAAACCCGTATTATAATTACTTGACCATTTAAGTCATATTACTTGGCTAGTTAAGTCAACTAATTTTTCCCACACCCTTAGCGTTGTACTCATTTTTAATACACGAAACCCCTAGTACACCCCTCCGAGCCTATCTTTTCGTTTCTAACTTTAAGCATCTTACTTAAAGGAAGAATTTGTTACACCCCACTTAAATGTACACCCAAATCACCTTAGCCTTCTGTGTATGCGCTCATTTTTAGTGCATTATTGTTATTTGTTAAACCCTAAGTTAACTTTCTAATTGATTACATGGTTGCTAAGTCGAGTCATATCCTTGTACATATTGTTTTGGGACGATTGGGACTCATGGGTAAGTACTTATTTTTTGGAGTAGTGGGGAAGAACATCATTTATTACCCCCATATATACGTTAATCTTAAAAGTGCTCCAAGTGTTTTGATTTTCTTAATTCGAGTCATTAGATTAGTTAATTGTAAAGTATGTAAAACTTCAAGTGTAAGGGGAATGCTCAATTCCCTATGATGTATTATTTTGGATGGTAGGGTAAAAGTGTATGCAAAAAAAAAAAAATAAAAAAAAAAAAAAAAAATAATAATAATAGAAAAGGAAAAAGAGAAAAAAACATACGGACTACCATCCCTTTTCATTCTATGTTCATTTTATGTTTTTGTTATTTTTCATTTATTAGCTTAAGTCGAGTCTAGTCTTGGCTTAGCAACGCCACATTGTACATGTAATTAACCAAGATTGTTAACTCGCCACCAGTAAAACTTCCTTTATCCAACAAAACCGTGTATTTCATATCCCTACACCTAACGTTACAACCCTTTAAAAGACCTCTTTGATAGTTTATCCTAGGTGCTTACGCCATATGGTGGAGGTTTGATCCTTTCCCAAGCCTATGGTAATCTATTTTGCTATGACAGGTAGTGAGAGATATCTTCCGTTTCCATATTGTAATTTACACTTTATTACACCCGAGAGATGTGAGTATCTAAACACTATTTGTGAGGTGCTTGTGTATGACCTCCGTGCTTGTCTATTGGTCTTTAGTGGAACGATTATTTGTTGTAGTTACTTTTATATTAGTGTTAACTGACCCCTAACTTGTATTTTGACTAGAATAAAAGCGCATTTGCTTGAGGACAAGCAAATCTCAAGTGTAAGGGTATATGATGAGGTGAAAAATCATCCATTTTTAGGGGGTCATTTAAGCCCGAATTCAAATTTATTTGATCAAATATTGCCCTAAATCGTTCCTTTTGTGATTTTTGGTACTTTGGGAGTGAAATCTTGAAAAGGAAGCAATTCGGACGTTTTTGGAGCATAAAAGTGAAGAAAACGCCAAAGTCTTAATTTTCCATGCTGGGAACAGTAGGTGACGGCGTCAAGAGCAACTCCTTGACGGCGTCAAGAGCAAAATTCCATGACGGTCCAGTAGAGATTTGACGGCGTCATGAAGGTAGGGCGTCAAGAGTAAAAAAATCATGACGGCCTGGAAATGATTAATACTTGACGGCGTCAAATGTAGATCAAGGCAGTCCGAGAAGAGTTTTGGCGGCGAGGTGACGGCGTCACCTAATTGGTCTTGACGCCGTCAGACCCATTTTTCTATATATAGTTTTCTAATTTTTCACATTTAAAGAGAGAAGTTTTGGGGAGAAACCCTAAGTACGATTTTGGTGTAACTTTACAGGTTTTTCAAGGGTTCCAACCCCTTGATACCTTGCATGTTTAATCAAGATAAGTGTTCCTTTAATTCAATCAATATGTCTATGTGTTGGTTGTCTATATCTTGTTCTTATCTTAATTCCATCATGCTAGGCTAGATCTATCTTGTGTTTGCTTAGATCTAATGAAACCTAGATGTTGATTATGTATTGATTACTTGTTTATTCTTGTCTTGGATGAATGATTTATATGTTAGGCTTAAGAAAACTGGCAGATCTCCAATTGGTAACATGCTTGAACGTCTTAAGAAACATGAACCGACGCGCACTAGGTCTTTATTGGTTGTATTTAATGCATGCGCCACTGTTTACAATCCCTATAGTTGTGCTGGGCATGGTGTAGGAGGAGATAAGAGCTCATAGAATTGGGGAGTTAAGTGTGCCACCCCATGAATGGTATTAAGGAATACGATCCGTCATCCATGCAATTATAACAAGTAATTAACGTGTAAAAGATGTCTAGGGAGTAGTGAAATCTAAGTAAACACATTTTCTCCAATTACTGCTCACAACTTTAGTATAATTTAGCTTATTTTCATTTTTAGTATTTTATTTTGATTGCATCTTAGTATTGGGTTAGTTGAATAGCAACTAATTCCGCCCAAATCCTTCAAACTCGAGATTTTAACTTGCTTTTCATAAAATATAAAAATACAAAAAGAATCTTCCCTCATCTTTAGAACTAGTATTTAGGTTTTCTAATCCTAGCGACACTATTCCTAGCTGAACGATCAATCCCCCGGTACTTGTCACTATACTATACTACAACGATCAGGTACACTGCCTGGTGGGGGTTGTAAGCTTCTCAAGATCCCTTGAGAGGTAAAGCCTGGTGCAATTCCCACGCATCAGTTTTCCATGAACAATTTTCCCTTTTTCACCCTTAACCTCTGAAAGTACTGGTTCTACCCCAGCAGTACTTTCTTGCTTAACCCATTTAGTTATAACTTTAGGAGTTGGGTTCTTGGTTCTATCATCTTTTCCTGTGTTGTAAGGCCTTCTAGGGTTGTAGCGGTTGTACCTCCTAGGTCTTACACTTGAGTGTTTGCTAGAAGCATCTTGGTTAGGAAACTTTCTATCAGTACTTTGTGAAGGTACTGAGGGTTTGTAGTATGACCTTTTCTGATGAGGGTACCTATAGTCTTTTGAGAAATTACTATGGTTCACTCTATTTGTATAATTCCAAACTGGTTTGTTATCCCTTGGCTTATTCTCCCTATGACTTGGTTGTGTAGTTCTGGTCTTTGGATATTTACTTAAGTATTCTGAATGATAATCACGGTCTTTAATCAAATGATGAGGACTATAACATACATAACAGAACTTTGGACCAATATCCCCAAATCCCCTTCCATAAGATTTTCTAAAATTAGCAGTATTTTGAGAGAATTTTCTTTGAGGTACTGCTGAGTGATCATCAGTACTTCGAAAAGTGTTTGGAGGTACTGCTTGTTTTGAAAACTTGTTCTCTTCAACCTTAGGTGCTTCAACAGACTTTTCTAAAGTTTTAGGATTAGATTTACTTTTAAACTTTTTCCTAAACTCTAGATTGTCTACACCATAACAGTCAACATCTTTTCTAGGTGGTTGAAAGCTACCTGGGGGGGGGGGGGGTGAGGAACTGCATTATATCCCTTTTCTTTCTTAAATACAGGAGGTGTTGGACTAGAGTATTCCTAATCACTAGAAGTGTTTTCATCTAGACTTATGAACTCTTCATCACTAGTGGAGGTATCTAATGTAAGATTTAGTTCCTTGCCTTTAAATGGAATGCCTTCATTGCTATCATTATCATAACCTAGGCCTGTCTTAATATTTGATGTTCTTTGCTTTTCAACAAATTGAACATGTGACACACCTGCCTCATTCCACATAACAAGTTTTTCTAACAACTTATCCCTTTCAGTAGTCACTTTATCTAGTTCAGACACCTTACATCCTCGTTTCCATTCACCTAACTTAACTAGGTAATCCTGGTGTTTATATGTTTCAGCCCATGCTACTTCATTGTTTTCATGTGTAATGATTTTGGCCTCCATTGACTCTAAAGTCAGTTGATAACCAGTTATCTCAACCCTAGCCTTTTGAAATTTATCTCTTTCAGCTACATATTCACTAAGTAATTTTTGATACATATCATTGCACTTAGAGCATACCTCAGAGTTAGTGGATGAACTTGGTGAAGCAGCTACTATAGCAAGCTGAACAGGTGCTTCTTCAAACTCCATGCTCCAATCAAAGCTTCCTAAACCATCTCTTGACTCCAAAGCAGCATATCCAGGCTCTTCATCAGATGTTGTGCTCTAGTCTTCTAATGCAACCATTGAATAGGTTACAGGTTCATCATCAAACTCATTGGACCAATCAATCTCTGACAGATTCTCTTGAGCAACCAAAGCTTTTGGTTTTGGTTCAGTGATTGGAATCTCTTTTCTTTCAGGCTTGGGTGGTTCAATCATCTTTTTTGCTTGAAACTTTGCAAATTTGCATTCCCTTGCAAAGTGACCAGTCCTTAGACAGTTGAAGCACTCAATCTTGGACTTATCAAATGTTATTCCCTGTTTAGCTCTGAAATTGATGCCTTTTCCTATCTTATTCACATACTTCTTGATCCTTGTAGTGAGCATGGCAACTTGCCATCTGATATCAATTTCTTCCAAAGCATCATCATCTATTTGCAATACATCTTCTTGATAGGTGACAAGTAGAGATGCTTGTTGAGCAAAGAATGAACATAGAACTTCATCTGAGGTGGGGGTAAGTGATTGTGATGAATTGGTGGTGACCATTGTAGTACATGGAACCTGTATTTCAGTCACAGTACTTTGAACAGGATAAGCAGTACCTTTGTTGGAAGTACTGCTTCTTTTTTCAGAAGAGACAAAAGCAATGTTTTGGGGTTGCTGATGTGTGCTTGAACCTGTAGTACCATTCCTCTCATGCTCATACACCTTCAGATTGTTGTAGAGATCATCAAAGTCCATAGTATCCAGCCCTGATTGTCCTCTGATTATAGTAGCAACTACATGCCATGCTGATGGCAAACTTCTCAAGAACTTTAAATTAGCATCTTCAACTGATGCCTCAGCATCATATAGTTCTAGCATACTCAGAATATGTTGGAATCTTTCATAAGCAGAATCAAGACCTTCTCTTTCACCAAAAGTGAAAGTTTCAGATTGTTGCTTCAGCAAATTCCTGTGCATCTTCTTGGAAGCATCATTACCTCCAAACTTCTTCTTTATTGCAGCCCATAGTTGTTTGGCATCCTTGGTATCATGAAACATTAATAAGTGACCATCAGGAATAGCAAAAAGCAGTATGTTGAGAGCTTTGTCTTGATTTCTTTTGGTAGCAGCAGGTACAGTAAGTTTAGGTGGTGTTGGTTGTCAAGGTACCTCTACTGGTTCATCAATTTGCATGTTACCATTGACAATCACATCCCACAGTGCGTGGTCTGTGATGGCAATGTACTGCCTCATCTTCATGGCCCATAAGTTATATTCACCCTTCTTAACAATAGGGATTCTAACAGCAGTGATTGAGGGAGCAGGTGCAGCTTCTGTCGACATCTTGAAGGGTTTGTAGTGAAATTGGTTTAAGGGTTTAAGGGTTTGTCTTCTTAATCAGAGTTTCCAACACAAGCTCAGATACCACTTGTTGGATCGATGTACTCTGACCAAACTACTTTGTAGCTTGTAAGGGTTTAATAATATTGAGTAAACTCAACACTATTAATATTGAAACACTGTATAACCTTGTAAAGTATGCGGAATCTACTAACACAAAGCTTAAGAAGAACTGTTATATTAATCAAACTTTGAACCTGCTTTGATACACAGATTCACTAACAATCCCTAACTATTTATCGACTTTTAACGACTCTAAAACTTAGGAAAACTTATCGACTAATATCCCTTAAGGCTCTTTATATAGATAACCTTAAGTCAGTTTACAACATATAATACTTGAACGACAAGTCATTATCCCTAACTAATTATAGAATATTCGTTCAATATTACACATTAATCCTTAGCTAATATTGCACATAAGTCCTTGTTTCCTTCGAAGTACTTTAAGCATTCTTCAGTAACAGCAGTACTTTGACTTTTACCTTCAGCAGTACTTTGACTTTATTCTTCATGTAGCAGTACTTTGACATACAGAAGTACTTTGATATTTTATATCCCAACAAACACAATATACTAATAACTCTGATCATCTATGGATCTTTTAATTAGTCACTAAAGATTGAAACGTAAGTCGTGTACAAAACATTCATCCGGGTGTTCCTTTTATACTACAAGAAACCCTAACCTCTCTTACAAGAAAACGTGTAATCTAATAATAAAAAATATATTACACATCTCTTCCTAAAATAAACTAAATATATCCTACGGATTAACTATATCTGCAGAATGTCTTTATCAGCATGATCCAAATCATCAGCAGAAACTATTAATGCTTTAGCAGTATCCTGTCAGCAGTATCCATCAGCAGAAACTATCTTCTGACTTCAATAATTCCTAACAATCCTCCCTTAATCTTGAATTTGACTCCGTTAACTTCAAGATTCTTGATAGATCTTTAACTTGGAGAATTAGAGGATTGAATTTTGAACATCAACAGCAAAGAAACAAATCAGCAGCATCTCTATGAGCAGCAAATACTCTAAGCATCCATTCTTTGCAGCAAAAAATGACAAATTGTACATCAAAACATAAGTTTCACACTATTCTCATCACTTTCAGGTTTGTTAACTCCTGTGGGAGGTGAATCATTGAAAATAATGGATTTGATGTCTCTTTACCAATAGCCATTACTACTGGAGTAGCCAAATGTTTTAGTTCAAAAACTATGGTACACTGATAACCATATGATTTTTAGCAAATCATCAGCTATAAACGGATTTGATATGTCTTTACCTATAGCCGTTTGCTCAGGACTAGTCAATTATTTGGTTGATTAAATCACCTTGGTAAATTGAGTACCAAATATTGTTTTCCACTGCATTTACCACAATCCATACTCTTGTGGGCTAGCCAATTCTTTGGAATCCAAAAGAAAAATCCATGGTGAATTGAAAACCATCCAACTCTCAATTGTGAAGCATGGGTGAGTTGAGTACCCAATAGTTTTTAGCAAACTATTACATCTATCAACAGATTTTATGTGTCTTTACCAAAGTTGTACCCTTTCGACTAGCCAACTTTTTGATGGAACAGTCAACATCATGGTAAGTTGATAACCAGATATGGTGTGGAATTAACCAACACCAAAACCTGCATACAACAAAACATGGCACTATACAAATCTGTTAGTTTTTTTATAATAATAAATAAGAAGAAACAAAAATTCATTAACACAATACCAGATCACCTTAATGAAGTTTTAAGATGAACATCATACTTGGCTTCCAATTCTTGTTTGACAAGAAGAATCCTTTTAATGGATCTGACAAGTTATTCAACATTATGCATATCATTCCCCACCATATCAGGAGGAACAGTCAACTTCACTTCAAGCATCTGCTTCAAAACCTCTATAGTGATAGGATATGTCACATCACCCCACATATATAAAGTGGTACCAGCTGTAGTAATGACCATGTGCACATTGGAAAGATGAAAATATCTCCAACTATCTACAATCCAAGACTGCTGTCCCTTCCAAGCTTTAAACCCTTTGCCAACATAATAAGAAGAGTCACATAGAACATATAAATCCCCAAGTAGAAACATACCAATACCGTCAGGCTTGTGGGATTTATAATAGCCTGTCACCCATCCATATAATGAAAGAATGTCTTGTTTATCCACCATATGTAAAATTTCACTAAGAAAAGTGAAGTGCTTGGTGGAACCATCTATTCTGTGGATCACATTAACGTGTCCTTGACCCACTGTAGACTCAACAAGTTCCCATTTAACCACTTTTTCCCACACAACAGGATCCTCCTCCTCATCATCATCAAATTTAATGAATGTACTATCATCTGCTGGCACATCAAGACCCTTAGAAGCCCTCCTCTTCCTTGCAACACACTTCTTCCTAGTAAGAGGAGTAGAAGGAGAAGAAATGTTTGTATTAGGAGCATTAGTTGGTTCAGCAGAAGCATCAGTAGTAGCATGAGGATGTAGGATCTACTCCTTGATGGATCTTGAGCCTATGGATCGATAGCTTGCTAATGTAATCAATAGCAAAACTATATAGAAAATCTTTGTAAGCTTGTATCTATGCGGAATATAAATACAAACATAATATACTAAACACTTGATCCTCTATGGATCATTTTTATTATTCACTAAGAATATTTTTCAATACGTACATAATACATTGACCATGGGTTGCTTTTATACTATAAGAAACCCTAACCTCTTTTACAAGAAACGAATAATCATTAAACTATAAAAGATATTCTACATATCTTATCCTAAAATAACAAACCCTATCATACAGATTAAATATATCCGCAAAAACTATATCATCAGCAGAATCCAGATCATTAGCAGAATCCGTATATGCTTCATCAAAATCCTCACCTAATCTTGAATTTGACATGGTTAACTTCAAGATTCTTGATAGATCGGTAACTTCCAGAAGAAGAGGATTGAATGTGAACTTCAGCAGCAACGAACCTTATCAGCAGCATCTCTATGAGCAGCATAGACCTTTAGCCTCCAATCTTTGCAGCAACAAATGACAAAATGTACTTCAAAACATAAGTTTCATACTATTCTCATCCTTTCCAGGTGTGTTAACTCATGTGAGAGGTGAATCATTGAAAATATTGGATTTGATGTCTTTTTACCAATAGCCATCACTATTAGAGTAACCAAATGTTTCAGTTCACAAACTATGGTACACTTATAACCATACGATTTTTAGCAAATCATCAGCTATAAACGGATTTGCGATGTCTTTACCTGTAGCCGTTTGCTCATGACTAGTCAATTATTTGGTTGATTAAATCACCTTGGTAAATTGAATACCAAATATGGTTTTCCACTACCTTTACCACAAGCCATACACTTGTGGGCTAGCCAATTATTTGGAATCCAAAAGGAAAAATCCATGGTTAATTGAAAACCATCCAACTCTCAGGTGTTAAGCATGGGTGAGTTGAGTACCCAATAGTTTTTAGCAAACTATTACAGCTATCAATAGATTTGATGTGTCTTTACCAAAGCTGTACCCTTTGGACTAGCCAACTTTTTGATGGAATAGTCAACATCATGGTAAGTTGATAACCAGATAAGGTGTGGTAAAGAACCAACACCAAAACCTGCATACAATAAACATAGCACTATACAAAGCAGACAATGTTTGTTTTTTTTATAAAGATAAAGAAAAGAAATATATAATAATACAAAATACCAGTACCCAATCACCTCAGGGAAGTTTCAAGATGAACACCATGCTTGGCCTTCAATTCCAGTTTTACAAGAAGACTTCTTTTCATGGCCCTGACAAGTTGTTCAGCATGATGCATATCATTTCCCACCACATCAGGAGAAACTATTAACTTCACCTCAAGCATTTGCCTCAATACCTCTATAGTAATTGGATATATCACATCTCCCCACATATATAAAGTTATACCAGTTGTAGTGAATATCATATGACTATTGGAGAGAGGAAAATATTTCCAACTATCTACTACTCAATTCTGTTGACCCTTCCAAGCATGAAATCCCTTTCCAACATAAGTAGAAGAATCACACAGAACATATAAAACTCCAACAAGATACATACCAATTCCTTCAGGCTTATGAGATTTATAGTAATCTGTAACCCATCCATATAGTGAGATGATATCCACCATGTGTAAAATTTCACTAAGAAAAGTAAAATGCTTTGTGGATCCATCTTGTCTATGAATCACATTGACCTGTCCTTGACCCACTGTGGACTCAACAAGCTCCGATCTAACCACTTTTTCCCAATCAACAGGATCTTCTTCATCATCAGAATCAAACTCAATTAAAGTGCTATCTTTTGCTGGCACATCAAGAACTTTAGAAGCTCCCTTCTTCTTTGCAACACTCTTCTTCCTAGTACCAGGAGTAGAAGGAGAAGAAGTATGTGTATCAGCATTTAGGTTAGTAGAAGCCTCATCAGTAGTATGAGGATCAGTAGAAATTGATTCTGAGTCCTCAGGAGGAACAAGCTTTGGGTTATCAGAAGAAATGAACTCTACAGTTGAAACATCAGTAGAAATAGTCTCTTTAGCCTTTAAAGCATTAGAAGAATTATCAGTAGGAACATAAGTGGAATCATTAGCAGGGACAGATGCATTAGTATCCTTAGGTTCAGAAGATTATCCAAGCTTATCAGTAGATGCCTTATCTGAAGTACCAGTAGGATCATCTACCTGAGTTAAGACTGAGGGAGAATGAATGATACCCTCATCAGCAGTCAAAGACTGAGTAGATTCCTGAAGAGTGTTAGTAGAATCATCAAGTCTTAATATTTTAGCTGCAAGCTCACCCAGAAGTCTTCCATGCTTCTCCAATAGATCTTGAACATTGATGCCAGACTTATGAAGAGTAGAAATAAGCTTTTCATATTCTGCAGATAACTTAGTGCCTAAAAAACCCCAAACTTTCTTCCTGGTCCATCCTGAACCATACATAGCACAACCTTGGTTCTTGACAAAAGTTCTCATATAATCTTTGATCTATGCTTTAGTCCATGGTTTGTCTCTTTTTTCTTTAGCCTTTCTCTCTGCTTTAGCTCTCTGCTTTTGTTTAACAGCTTCAACCATCCTCTCGGCATAGTCATCATCATTGAATGCATCACCAAGTATAGACTTTGCTAAATTAGGATTAGAAGAAACTTGGGTTGCAAGATTAGTCCAATGCTCAGCAGTTAGATGTTTGGATATTTCATCTAACTCTTTTTGTCATTCAGTAGGTAAAGTATGAGAAATTGGAGTACCCATCTTGTCCAAGTCATCTTGAATCTTCCTAGCAAGAGCCTCAGATTCCTTCATCTCTGCAATCCTCTTAGCATCAGCATCGTATTCTGCAGCCTGCAACTGTGCTGCTACCTGCTCACTAATCTTTTCATTTACTATTTCCTGCTTTGATTTCTTTCTTGAAGGAAGATCTTGTTCAACCACAACAGATTTCCCTTTATCTAAGTGAGTAGCAGGAACATCAATAGGAATAGAAGGCTGCACAATAGAAATCTTCTCAGTAGAAATATCAATCCCATTAGAAGTTGTATGTGCTGATGTAGCAGTAGGAACCACCTTAGGAAGAGGATCAGCAGGAACAGACTTCAAGTTAGCATCAACAGAGTGAGAAGCTTTAGTCCTCTTTTGAAGTTGTAGCAAATACTTCCTCCTCACATAAGTCACCTTTTTAGCATTGGGAGATGATGTTTCTGTAGGTGGATCATCTTGCACATCCCTGGCATCAGCAGTATCATCTTGAGCACTCTCCAAAGTAGTAGTAGCAAGGAGATGAAGTCCATCCAAATCAATCTTATCAGAACTGTCATTAACCTCTTCATCTGATTCAGCCACAACACCCTTCCTCCTTTTTGTCTTAAGCTTGTTTTCCAATTTCTTCACCTTCTTCACCAGAGTAACCTCAGCCTCTCCAAGAGTCTTCTTGGTTTTCTTAAGATCTTTCTCTAAACTATCGACCTTTTGCATATACCTGTCTAATAAAAGGGACAAGGAGGTGAGAGTTGCTCCACCAGTAGGAATATCTGTGGTATTGGGAGCATCATTGGTCCTGACAGGAAAATTATAAAACCCTACATCTAAGTCCTCATATTCCTTAAAAGTAGGTCTCATTAGACTTGGTGTGGCAAGTCATGTAATCTGTGGAGAGTGTACAGGTTGGTCAAGGCCAGAAACCTTAGGTGCCACATGCTCATTAGAAGCGTCAACACTAGGTGAGGATGGTGGTGTGGGAGGTCTAGGTGTGGATGGTCTAGGAGATGGTGGTGGTTGGGCATCAGCAGCAACTGATGCGCTTGCATCAGGAGCAACTGAAGGACCCTCAGCAGGATCAACTGATGCATTAGCATCAGCAGGTTCTTGACCACCAGCAGCTGCATTACCACCAGGCAACATAGCAGGTAGTAAAGGCCTATGTACCCCATTATATTTTGACTGCATAGAAGCAAACAGTTTGCTAGACAACCTCTTAACAGGTACATGTGTGGAGTCATTTGTCTGAATACCTAAGATTATTTGAAGAAACCTAGGATACATTAAAAATTTAAGTTTGGTATCCTTAACATTTTTATTCATTTCATCAAATATATACTTTGAGATAAGCACACAACAGCAAGAGCAATATCAGTGGAGAATTGATCCCATCCTCCAGACTTAGAGCTCATACACTGAAGCAGAGTGTGTACCAGGAATCTCCATTTAGGGCATAATTGATTTTTTTTGCCAGACCTTCCGATCTCCAGCATATCCGACAGCCTAAAGACCTTCAAGAATATCTTCCTTTGGTGCCTCATACTCACCACCTTCATCATCCAGCTGTAATTGAGCCCTAACCAAGGACTCTGTAACTACACATTCTTCCCCATCAATAGTAGCCACAATCTCCATTGGTCCCTCTTCAACAGACCGTACTTGAGCCATTTCCCAAAACTGTGTAATCAAAGATTCATACACAATGTCAGGGTATTGAGTTAGAGCATAGTTAATCTTTGGCCTTTGTAGAAATTCCATCATCTAAACATAATGAGTATCCCCTTTTGCTCTACCTAAGAAAGTTTGTTTGTTGTGATCTCCTTTAAAGTGAAGCTCTGAAATTGAATTAAGAGAGAGTGAGTTGTTGGTGCTGAGAGGTTTTGAAATGGTTTTTAAGTTTTTATGGAGAGGGAATCAGTTATTTATGAGTAGGATTTGCATGTCTAGGTTATTTGAAGCAAATTTCCACGCATGGAATGTAATTGGCAATAATTATGGAAACAATCTTTGACCAATATTTGACTTAAGAAAATCCCAAAATTAAAATCATAAAACTGACTCGTCAGCAGAAACCAAAGTCAATCAGCAGGAATCATATGGTCAATCAGCAGAAACCTACTTATTATTGACTACGGTCAACCATTCCACTCATCAGCAGCAATGATATGGTCCAACAGCAGAAACAATCCATCAGAAGAAACCACACTACAGTAATGAATTCGTGCTTGGTCAAACTTTCTAATGACTTGGCCTATAAATAGGATGTAAAAATCCCTAAATCACAACAATCACAATCCAACCATGAGTTCCAAACCAAATGTCATTGAGATGTCATCTGATTCCTCTGAATCACTGACCTCACCACCACCCATTCATCCTGCTACCATCACTCCAAATCTGATTGAAGAACCACATTGGATATCCTTTTTCCCACCAGAGGATCAGATGCCCTCATACAATCCAAATGTACCACTTGGTGAATACTTTCCATCCTATCCTCCAAGTGATGGACCTTTACAACCACCACCACCATCATCACATGATTCCAATCCATGGATTCCAATACGACCACATTCTAGAGAACTCGTATCACCATTCCTCTGCACATCATCAGATGAGGATGAACCACAAAGCAATCCTCCTTCAACTCCTGAAAGACCCCAATGTTCCCATCCAAGCACGAGAAAGGGGAAGAAGGTTGCAGAGGTGAAAGGAAAGGGAAAAGGGAAGAACAAGTAGTGGTGTCTGGAATGGTAGATTTGTAAGTGTGTGAGATGGTAGTTAAATTAGGTTGTAGTTGTGGTTTGTCAGAGTCTTTGTAATCTTCAAGTCAGATGTAATAAGAAGTATGATTAATAAAATTGTGTTTCCTTGTGTATATCATGATCTTTGTTTCCTTCTTCTCTAATTCCATAATCAATCTTCTGATTTGATCAGCAGCAACAACACAGAGCTGCAAAACAAACATACAAAACACAAACATACACTCCAAACTAAACAAAAAATGGTTAGTCTAAATAAAATTAAACCTGCAAAACAAAATTAGTAAACATAACCAGAATAATATATAGAATTTACAACATCAATCCTTCCCAGAGGCATATGCCTCCCCTCAAACACAGCATTTAAGGGTTAACCATTCCAATGTGAACAACTAAGTAGTTAAACCTAGGTCCATCAAAAGCCTTATTTAATAAATCAGCTACATTATCATCAGTATGAATCTTAAGCACCTAAATTAAATGTTTCTCATTTGCATCCCTGATAAAATGGTGCCTAATTTCAATATGTTTTGTTCTTTGATGAAAGACTGGATTCTTAAAATTTGAAATAGTACTTTGATTATCAATATAGGTTTTAGTGTTCATGAAGTTGAACCCATAATCAAGCATTTGATTTTGAATCCAAAGTACCTGGCCACAACAGTTAGCAGCAGCAACATACTCTGCTTCAGTAGATGCTTTGTTTCTTGCACTGCCAAGAAATTAGCCTTCTGCCAAGGAATTGACAACCTCATTTTGTGGATTTCTTATCCAAATTAGCTCCAGCATAATCACTGTCACTATATGCTTCCAACACAAATGGTGATTCTCTTGGATACCAAAGACCTAACTTAGGTTGGCCTTTAAGATACTTGAAAATATTCTTCACTGCATTCAGATGGGAAGTCAATGGTGTAACTTGGTGTCTAGAACAAGCACTGACAGCAAAAGTGATGTCAGGCCTTGAAGCTGATAAGTACATCAGTGAACCAATCATAGATCTGTAGAGGTGAACTTTCACAGCTTCATCTAGTTCATTCTGATTATTAGGCTTTGGAGGTTCATATGGAGTAGTTGCAGTTCTCAATAGTTCAAAGTCAAACTTCTTCAGAATGTCTCTAACATACTTTTCCTGGTGGATAAAAATCCCTTCAGGTTGTTGCTTTACTTGTAGCCCCAAGAAAAATGTTAGCTCCCCCATTGCACTCATTTGAAATTCACTCTTCATTAAATCTTCAAACTCCCTGCACCGGGCTTCTTTAGTGGAACCAAAAATGATATCATCCACATAAACTTGGACAAGAATGATATCCCCTGAATTCTTCTTGATGAATAGAGTCTTATCAATAGCTCATCTTCTATAGCCATGCTCCAAAAGGAATGTTGATAATCTTGCATACCAAACTCTTGGTGCCTGATGAAGTCCATAGAGTGCTTTGACCACCTTGTACACCTTCTTTGGATTTTGTGGGTCTTCAAAACCTTTGGGCTGAGTGACATATACATCCTCTTCAATCTTGCCATAGAGAAAGGCACTATTCGCATACATCTGATACACCACAAAACCCATGTATGAAGCAAAGGCCAGAAATAGCCTTATGGCCTCAACTCTAGCCACAGGCGCAAATACTTCATCATAATCAATCCCTTCTTCTTGTCTAAAACCCTGAGTAACCAACCTTGCCTTGTTTCTGACCATAATACCTCTAGCATCCCTCTTGCATTTTAGAATCCACTTGGTCCCAATTCCAAATTTTCCTACAGGCAGATCAAAAAGTACCCATACATCTTGATTCTTGAATTGTTGTATTTCTTCCTTCAAAGCCTCTACCCAACTTGGATCACTTAAGGCTTGTGTAATACTGGTTGGTTCAACTTGAGATAGGAAAAAAGCAAACAAACAGTGTTGTTGATCTGTATGATTGTCCCTCTTCTGATTAGTGACATAAGTGATAAAAGCACATTCACCAAATTGTATCTTTTTCACTGTACTCCTTGTTTGAACCATGGCACTGGGATTACCAAGTATATTGGTTTGAGGATGAATGGTATTTATCCTCTTAGTGGGATTAGGGTTAACCTCAACAGAAATTTCAAGATTGGTTAGAGATGGAGCAAAATCATCATCATAAGAAGCTGATTGGAAAATGCCTGCACTTTGTCTATGATTGCCAAGGTCTGAGGGGCTAGGAAACCTTGTAAAAGGTTCATCTAAGCTTGTGGATGGAACAGTAGAAACAGGTACAATAGCAGATATACCATCAGTAGCATTGGCATCAGCAGCAACAAGGGATCCATCAACAGAAACCATGTTTATACTGGCATCAAAAGCAGCTTGTCTCAAGAGTGCCTCAGTATCTTTAGCAAATTCAAGACCAAGCCTATCAGCTTCTTCATTTGCTGTATGTTCTTTCTTTTTAAGTCTAGCAAGATCTTCTGCATATGTTGAGTTATCCACATCAAAAGCAACGTTGTCATCAGAGGCTACTTTGTTATCAGAACCTGCAATATGAATAGGGAGAGAAGAAACAACAATTGTGGGTTCATCACATTCTGAATCACTGTCTGAGTCATCTTCTAGGGTACCTGCATTATTAGTAGGTAACTCTTGTGTACATGCAGATTGGTTAGTTTTAAATCTAGTATACCCCAAATGATCTGTCAAGTAGTCAAGGACAAAGTACCATTCATGACCTTTTCCTTAAACATTTTCTTTGTCTTCCAGAAATCTCAGGTTAGGAGTCTCCTCAATCTTCTTACCAGACAAATTATATACCCTACAAGCCTTACTATGAGCTGAGTATCCAACTATATACCCTTTAGCAGCTTTTTTTTCAAACTTTCCTAGGTGATCACTTGTATTTAGGATAGTCACATGACATCCAAAAGGCTTAAAGTACTCAATGGTGGGCATCTTCCCAATCAAAAGCTCATAGGGTGTTTTCTTATGTGGTCTTGTAATCAGCACCCTATTTAGAACATAACAAGCAGTGTTGACTGCTTCAGTCCAAAACATAGTGGGAAGTTCACAGTCAGCAAGCATGGATCTTGCAGCCACTATCAGGGTTCTATTCTTCCTCTCAGCAACTCCATTTTGTTGTGGAGTCCTGGCATTACTATAATCCCTTTTTATACCCTTAGTCCCACAGAGTTCAATGAGATTTGCATTTTTGAACTCTGTCCATTATCACACCTTATCCCTTTTATCTTCTTGTTGATTTGGTTTTCAATATGGGCCATAAATTCTTTTAGAGTCTGAAAAGTTTGGTCCTCAGTGCCCAAAAAGAATACCCAACTAAACCTACTATAAGCATCAGTGATCACTAGACAGAAGTACTTATGGTCAATACTTTTGATGGAAGTTGGACCAAAAAGATCCATATGTAGCAGCTGTAGAGGTTCTGAAATGGTGCTGACAGCATTAATGGCTTTGTAAGAAGCCTTGTGTTTCTTTCCTTTGTTGCATGCAACACAGTTGTGTTCATTAGTGAAGACCTTGGAAGGAAGTCCATGAACTAATCAATTCTTAGCAAGCTTGTTGATAACCTTAAAGTTTACATGTGCCATTTTGTAGATTCATCTAAGGATGCTTTGGCCACCAAGCATGCTAGATCACCTGCAGGTTTTACATCATTCAAGTTGAATGTGTAGAGATTGTGGTTTCTTGGAATTCTTAGTAGTACAAGACTCTCATAAGGTATTTTGAAGTCTTTTGAGAGAATTAGATAGCCCTCATCAGTGAATAGAACAGGAATCTTTTTGTCACAAATTTGTGAAACAAAGAACAAATTAAAGTTTTGTAACTCCTTCACATAGTAGACATTCTCAAAATCCACCTTTGGAGTTCTAATGGTTCCTTTTCCAGTGATCCTCCCTACTCCACTTCCAAATGTCACTATGCCTCCATTAATAGGCACAAAATCATGCAGCTTCTCTTGATTCCCAGACATGCTTCTAGTGCAACCACTATCAAAAATGCCTAAATCTTTACGTTTGAGAGGATGTGCCTACAACAACAAAATATACAACAACATGAGTGCCATAGAGAGAATCAAGTCATGAATGACTTGAGCCTGCCTTGTGGATCATTAGGGTGAAGCCATGTAGATGAGTTAGATCCACCATTGTTCCTAGAACCCCTGTGTACAAATGGTCTATTAAATTTCCAAGAACAATCTGCTAAAGGCTTAACAGCAGAATCCCAATATGCCCCTCCCATAAGCATTAGGTCAAAATAACCAGGCCAATAACCATTTTGAAAGTAATTATTGTTATATCTAAAAAATGGTCTAGCTACATGTCTGTTCCTACTAGCAGGAAAAGACCTATCAGTAGAAACAGACCCACTAGCAGAAACTGAGTTGGTTCTGCTGGTGGTGTGGGTTGCCTGTGGAACATATGAGGGTTTGGCATGAACATTGTTCCACTTTGGTCTAGGTCTATTATGATCAGCAGAAACACCCATCCTTCTTTCATAAAAATCACAATCCTTAATCAAATGCAATTTACTACCACAAACAAAATATTTCTTCTTTCAAGACGATTTATTCAAACCAAAAGATGTCTTATCAACTACAGAATTATTCAAACCAACATTGGAAATAGAATTGTTTTGTAATGACTCAAAGGAATTGTTTTTCAAAGAAGTAAATGATAAGTCTTCAAGAGAAGTTGTCTTTGAAGTAAGATCATTAGCAGCAACTCTAGAGTCAGCAGACTTGAAAGAAGACTTCGGTGAGGACTTGGGTGACTCTGACTTGACCTTGGAATCACAACTGGCATAACAAGAGGTAGAGGTCTCTGAGGTTTTGTCACTAAAATAACAAGAGACACATTCATTAGAATCATTACTAGAGTCAGAGAAATCAATAGACCTATTGCCAGTTTGCATTTGTGATTCAACTAAGTCCAAATGGTAGGAGGTGAGCTTAAAGGTTCCTGTGATAGTTTGAGTGACAGTATGCATCTCTCCCTCTTTTACAAACTTTACAGGGATTTGAGGTTGCAAGGGTGGTTCAGAGTCTAAAACACTATAGTCATCAGGGTCATAGACCTCATCAGGCCCTATGATGAGGCGAAAAATGAACCGTTTTTAGGGGGTCATTTAAGCCCGGATTCAAGATTATTTGATCAACTATTGCCCTAAATCGTTCCTTTTGTCATTTTAGGTACTTTTGGAGAGAAATCTGGAAAAGGAAGCATTTGGATGTTTTTGCAGCATAAAAGTGAAGAAAAAGGCAAAGTCTTAATTTTCCTTGCTGGGAATAGTACCTGACGGCGTCACAACTTCCTTAATGATGGCGTCAAGAGTTACAAAAAAGGTGGATGTGGAAAATACACGTGACGATCCAGAGAATTTTTAACTATAGGACCTTACGGCGTTACCAAGGCCGTCAGGGTCAAAACACAAGTGACGGCCCAGAAGAAATTTACATATGACGGCGCAAAATCAAATCTAGGCAATACGATTTCTATTATGGCGGCGAGTTGACGGCGTCACAACCCAATACATGACGCCGTCAACCATTGTAATCTATATATAGTTTTCCAAATTTCATTCATGAGTGTGTAACTTTGAGGGTGCAACTTTGAGGGAAAACCCTAGGTCGAATCTTCCAGCTTTTTCAAGGGTTTCAACCCTTTGAATCTTTCCAGTTTAATTAAAGATAAGTACTCTTTCAAATCATTCAATATATCTATGTGTTGTTTGATTATATCTTACGCATGTCTTCAATTTAATATGCTAGGCTAGATTTCTTTTGTGTTTGCTTAGATGTAGTGAAACCTTGATATTGATTATGGGTTGATTGTTTGTTTATAGTTGTTACGGATGATTGTATTCGATGTTAGGCTTAAGAAAACTGGCAGACTTCCATTGGTAACTTGCTTGAACGTCTTAAGAAACATGATCGGAGGTGTACTACAATATTTGGTTGTATTTAATGCGTAGGAGAATTCTAATGATCTCATGTTTGGAGCTTCTAATGGCTCGACATAGGAGTGAAGTAGGATCCTATAGAGTTAGGGAATATTGTACATGGCCCTACGACTAGTATTAAGGAATATGACCCGTCATCCATGCAATTTTAACAAGCTATCGATCTATAAAAGATATCTAGGGAGTAATGAAACCTAATTAAACACAACTTTCCTCATCATTGTTTACACCATATTAGTATAATTAGTTTCATTTCATTTTTTTTTATTTTGATTGCATCTTTAGATAAATTGGGTTAGTTGGTTAGCAACTAATTCCGCCCACTCTTCCAAAACTCGAGATTTTAATTGCTTTTATAAAATTTAAAAATACAAAAAGAATCATCCCTCACCTCTAGACTTAGTTTAGGAGACTTTCTAATACTAGCGACACTATTCATGAGTTGAACGATCAATCCCCCGGTACTTGTCACTATACTATACTAGCGACACTATTCATGAGTTCAACGATCAGGTACACTACCTGGTGGGGGTTGTAAGCTTCTCGAGATCCCTCGAGAGGTAAATCCTGGTGCGATTCCTACGTATCACCCTACATATTTACCATACCATAGTGCTCTTCTAAACTTAATGGACTGACAACTATCAATTATTCTATCTAGGTGTCTAGCTCTATGTTGCCATTTCTTACGTCCTGCAACTTCATTATCAAACTTAACCTTCAACTCTTGTAATTCTAATTCAACTTTAGCCTTTTCTTTTTCAGAAAATTTTAACTCATTACTAGTCATCTCTAAATCTCTTTTTAACACTCTAATTTTCTCATCATAAGCCAATTGATTTTATTGAAACCAAACCTTTTGTTTTTCTAATGTTTTTAAAGCTTCTTTATAAGCTTGAGCATGAATAAAACAGTGTTTAGATTTTGGTTCCAAATCATCATAAGCTTCTTTAAGTGCATTATATTTTCTATCACAACCAAAAACACATTCAGATACCTGAGGAGAGATGCCCATGAAGGCAAATTCTTCAACACAACTATCCAGGCAAGAAAATTGCTGAGAAGTACTGCTTGCAGCATCTTCAAAATCATGCTCCTTCCAATCAATGCAAGCATCCACAGCTGTTTTCAAGGCCTTTGAACTGCTAGGTTCCACTTCCTTCTTGTATGCCGAATACCTTGTGTTGTCTTCAGTCTTCTTTCCATTGCACTCTCTTGAAAAATGGCATATCTCACCACATGAATAGCACTTGACTTTTCTCCTGTCAAATCTAGCTAGATCTCTACCTCTAAAGTCGAGCTTTCTCCCAGCTTTCTTCTCAAACCTTCTGACCTTTACAGTAAGCATAGCCATTTGCCACTTCAAATCCATCTCTTCCAAATCTAGCATGTCAATTTGCTCAAAATCTTCATAAGCCAGTTGCTGCTTTTGTTCATAATCAGCAAAAAACGAATGAAGTACATCTTCTACCACATTACCAGACTGTGTATGATTCTCTGGACCAGTTGATGTGTAAGATAATGTTGTGGAGGAAGAACTTAGACTTGCAGGATGTGTCATCCTGTTTGAAGTAGTGCTTACAAAGGCAGAGTGTGATGGAGTTGTTGTATAAGTCGAGTGCCCCTTGATATCAAGCTCCAGACTTCTGAGCTTGTTATACAAATCATCAAAAGAGAAATTGTCCAGGCCTCCTTTGGTTTTTAGTGATATACTGACTTGAGACCAAGAAGTAGGTAAAGCCCTTAGAAATTTGGAATTGCATTCCTCATTGTCTGGCTTGGCTTGAAGCTGATGTAGCTGACTCAAAATCTTCTGGAATTTATCATAGCCCTTATGTATGCCTTCCTCTTCTGAGATCCTAAACTCCTAAAACTCCTGCTTAAGCATGGATTTCCTCATTCTCGTAGATTCCTCATTGCCCCCGAACCTTGCTTTTATGACCATCCAGATGTCTTTGGGATCATCAAGAAAGTGAAAGTCTCCCATATGATCATCTAGGATGGCTTGAAGTAGGATAGTTCTAGCTTTGTTTTCTATTTGTACATCAATGATTTCTTCAGCAGTAGAAGGAGGATAGATGGTAATCTTACCATCAGAGTCTTTTCCTATCTTCTTTGGACTGTTTCCCTTCAAGATCACATTCCAAAGATTGAAGTCAATACTAGCAATCCAATTCTGCATCTTCATGGCCCATATCTCATACTCATCTTTCTTTAGATATGGAAACTTTGCATTACTGTTTGAAAAAGCAACCTGCTGAAGTTGTTGAGTGAGGGTGTTGTTATTGTTCTGAGTGACCTCTAAAGAGTCTGTATCTGCCATGGTTGTTGAATGAAAAGGTGTTGAAGTTAAGTTTGATTACAGAGATTCTCATGTGGCTCTGATACCACTTGTAGGAGCTACTCCTTGATAAATGTTGAGCCTATGGATTGATAGCTTGCTAATGTAATCAATAGCAGAACTATATAGAAAATCTCTGTAAGGTTGTATCTATGCGGAATATAAATACAAACACAATATACTAAACACTTGATCCTCTATGGATCGTTTTTATTATTCACTAAGAACGTTTTTCAATACGTACATAATACATTGACCATGGGTTCCTTTTATACTATAAGAAACCCTAATCTCTTTTACAAGAAACAAATAATCATTAAACTATAAAAGATATTCTAAATATCTTATCCTAAAATAACAAACTCTATCCTACGGATTAACTATATCCACAGAAACTATATCATCGGCAGAATCCAGATAATCAGCAGAATCCGTATATGCTTCAGCAGAATCCTGTTAGCAGTATCCATCAGCAGAATCTATATGCTGATTTCAATAATTCCTAACAGAGAATCAGTAGGAAATGATTCTGAGTCCTCAGTAGGAACAGGCTTTTGAGCATCAGAAGGAATGGACTTTGTAGTTGGAGTAGCAGCTGATTGGGAAACCTCAGAAACTTCAGGATCCATAGCAACTGTAGGTGGAGAATGCGCCTTATCAGTAGCTGGAGGTACAGGGACTTCAGCAGATGTGGATCCTCCAAGCTTATCAGTAGATGCCTTATCAGTAGAATCCACAACAGGTATTGATGCATCAGAAGCATGAGGAGCATCAGCAAAATCATCCACCTGAGTCAAGACTGAGGGAGAATGGATTTTACCCTCATCAGCAGGAAAAGGATTAGTAGAATCCTGAAGAGAATCAACAACTTTGAACCTTTTTGCTGCAGGCTCACCCAAAAGACTTCCATGTTTCTCTAAGGGATCATGAACATTGATTCAAAACTGATGAAGATTGTCAAGAAGCCTTTCATACTCTGTAGTTAATTTGGAATCAGAAAATCCCCATACTTTCTTCTTTGTCCAAGTTCCACCATACACACCAGAACTTTGATTCTTGACAAATGTTCTCATATAATCTCTGATCTGTACCTTAGTCTATGGCTTGTCCCTCTTTTCTTTGGCCTTCCTCTCTGCCTCAACTTTCCTTTTCTGTTTAACCAATGCAACCATCTTCTCAGCATAATCATCCATATCAAACTCATCACCAAGTATAGACTGAGCTAGATCAGGATTGGAAATAACTTGAGATGCAAAAGTATCCCAATGTTCTGCTGTAAATTGTTTAGATATCTCATCCAATTCCTTTTGTCTCTCAATAGGTAAAGTATGTGGGATTAGAAAACCCATCTTATCCAAATCATCTTGGATTTTCCTGGCAAGTGCCTCAGATTTCTTAAATTCTTCATTCCTCCTGGCCTCAGCATCAAATTCCTCAACTTGGTATTGTGCTGCTACCTGTTCACTAAGCTTTTCTTGCTTAGATTTCTTCCTAGAGGGGGGATCTTATTCAATCATAACAGATTTCCCTTTGTCCACTTGACTAGTAGAAACAATAGTAGGAATAGAGGTCTGATCAGTGGAAGCATCTGGAAGAGAAGGAATGGAACCAGCAGCTAATCCAACACCAATAGGGACTTTATCTGCTGTTTGATCAGCAGCAACACCCTCAGCACAAGGATCAGCAGAAAAAGATGGCATATGCTCATCAGTGGATACATGAGTGTCCTCAGCATGAATGGATGGATGAGCTTCAGAATCTCTCCTAAGCTTTTGCAACTATCTCCTCCTTGTATATGTCAATTTGGCAGTAGTAGGGTGTGCTTCTTCTGCATTTTGATCATCATGAATGCCCATATTAATAGTACTATCAACCTTAGCACTCTCCAATGAAGTGGTAGCTAGGAGATGAAGGCCATCTAAATCAATGTCATTCCTGCTTTCATCAACTTCCTCATCAGAATTAGCCAGTACACCCTTTCTTTTCTTGGATTTAAGCTTATCCTCTAACTTCTTAACCTTTTTAAACAGCTTAACAACAACTTCTCCAAGTGTCTTCTTGGTAGTCTTGAGATCTTTGTACAAATCATCAATCTTTTGTAGACACCTGTTCAACAAAATAGACATGGAGGTGAGAGTAACAGGACCTTCAGCTCCACCAACAGGATTACCTGTGGCATCAGGAGCATCATTGGTCCTAAGAGGAGAATCATGAAACCCTGCATCTAAATTTTTAGAGTCCTCAGAAGCAGGTCTCAATGGACTGGGTGTGGTAAATCTTGTAGTCTGTGGAGAGGTAAAAGGTTGGTCAAAATCAGAAGCCTCAGGTGCAACAGGCTTTTCTACTCCTAAAGACCTAATTGTCTCTACAACACTACTCACATGCTCATCAGGAGCAACAGATATTGGTGATGGTGGTGGTGTAGGAGGTCTAGGTGTAGATGGTCTAGGAGATGGTGGTGGCTGAGCATCAGCAGCAAGTGATGCACTTGCATCAGGAGCAGCTGAAGGACCCTCAACATCCACTAATTTATTTGCATCAGCAGGGTCTTGTCCACCAACAGCATTGCCCTCATCAACAGCTGCATTTCCACCAGGCAACATTGCAGGTAACAAATGCCTATGTACCCTAGTGTATTTGGACTGCATTGAAGCAAATAATATGCTAGTCAACTTATTAATAGGATTAGGTGTAGGGTCATTGGTATGTATGCCTAAGATAATTTGAAGAAACATACGATACATGAAATATTTGAGTTTGGTATCCTTAACATTTTTAACCATCTCATCAAATATTAACTTAGAAAAATTAAATGTTCTACCCTGAGATAAACACACAATAGCAAAGGCTATAGAGGTGGAGAATTGATCCCAACCTCCTGACTTAGAACTTATGCATTGAAGCAAAGTGTGTACTAGAAATCTCCACTTAGGGCAGAACTTGTTCTTGTGCCAGACCTTCCCATCACCTTCATAACCAATAGCTTGAAGACCCTCAAGTATCTCTTCCTTTGGCGCCTCATATTCACCATCTTCATCATCAAGGTGTAACTGAGCCCTAACCAATGGACTCCATAACAACACATTCTTCCTCATCCATTGTAGCCACTATCTCAAGTGGTTCCCCATCAACAGACCGTACCCTAGCGATTTCCTAGAAATGTGTAACCAATGATTCATACACAATAGCAGGGTATCAAATCAGAGCAAAGTGAATCTTAGACCGCTTTAGAAACTCCATCATTTGTACATAATGCTCATCTCCTTTTGCTCTACTCAAGAAAGTAGTCTTGTTGTGATCTCCTTTGAATTGAAGTTCAGCCATTGAGAGTGTATTGTGGAACATAGAAGTTTCAAAATGGTTTTAAGGTATGAATGAGAGGGAATCAGTTATTTCTAAGTGGGATATGCACGTTTAGGTTATATGTAACAATTTCCAAACGTGGAAGGTAATTGGCAATAATCGTGGAAACAATCTTTAACCAATTTTGACTTTAATAATATCCCTAAATAAAACTTAAAACTGACCCTTCAACAGAAACCAAAGTCAAATAGCAGGAGCTGATGGTCAATCAGCAGTAACCTACATATGTTGACTACGGTCAACCATTCAACGCCTCAGAAGATACATTGACCTATTAGTAGTAATGATTTGGTCAATCGGCAAGCTCATCAGGAGAAACCATGCTTCTGTAAAATATCTCTAGTTTGGTCAAACTTTCTTCAGGAATTACTTTTCAATCACCTAGCAGTAATGTGCATTAACTTTCCAAAACGAGTTTGACTTGGCCTATAAATAGGAGTAAAGACCCACAAATCATACCAAACAAATTATAAATCCCTAATTAACCATCAGACCATTAATCAGCATCAACCATGAACCCTAAACAAGAAGTGATTGACATTTCATCTGATTCCAAACTACTGACATCACCACCATCTTCAGAGGATCCCAATCCTTGGATTCCAATCCAACCACCTTCTCATGAACTCACATTACCTTTTATATGTACCTCGTCAAATGAAGAAGAACCCCAAAACAATCCTCCCGCAACACCAACAGAAGAGGATCTTTCCAATCTCCCACTCTAGGTATATGACTCAGAAGCTGAAGATTCTACCGAGCGTCTAGAGCTAACATTCACTCGATTGATGCAGCAAGAGATAGAGAAGGTTGTGGAATCATTCCTGAAACTTCCAGTGCCTGAGAGACCCCATCATCACGACCACGACCACCGGAAAGAACAAGAAAGTAAAATCCTCTTCTCCCAAGGTCAAGGGAAGTGATTATTGGGCTACCCTATCCTCAACAGTATGAGACATTCACCAAAGACAAGGGTAAGAGGAAAGTTGCTGATGTGAAAGGGAAAGGAAAATGGAAAATGGAGTAGGGGTGTCAGGGGTGGTAGCTTTTGGGTAGAATTGTTGGTTGTTAGGTCAATGGTTGTTGTTTATGTTTATTTGTGTTTGTCTATTGTCAGGGTCTTGTAACTCCAACCTTATATAACTTGGGTTGATTATCAATGAAATTATGTTTCCCCTAATTTATCTCATGAAGTTTGTTCCCCCTATTTGATTGAAATATATTTGGCTCATTACCACTGATGAGTACCAATTCCATTGTATGAACAACACTGATATGTCCATCAGCAGGAACACTAATCCAACTCATATTCTATTACCATTCTTCTGATATGGTCATCAGCAGAGCTGCAAAAACAAATAGACAAAACAAAGACACATAATCCAAACTAAACAGATAATGGTTAGTCTAAATAAAATCAAACATGCAAAACAAAGTTAGAAAACAAAATCATAATAAAATACAGAATTTACAACACTAATCCTCCTCAGAGGCATATGTCTCCCCTCAAACAAATCATTCAAGGGTTAACCATCCCAATGTGGACAACTAAGTAATTAAAACTAGCTCCATCAAAAGCCTTTGTTAATAAATCAGCCACATTGTCATAAGTATGAATCTTAAGCACCTGAATTAAGTGTTTCTCATTTTGCATCCCTAATAAAATGGTGCCTAATTTCAATATGCTTTGTTCTTTGATGAAATACTGGATTTTTAACAATTGACATTGTACTTTGGTTATCAATATAGATTTTAGTGTTCAGAAAGTTGAACCCATAGTCAAGCATTTGATTTTGTATCCAAAGTACCTAGCCACAACAGTTAGCAGCAGCAACATATTCTGCTTCAGTAGATGTGGTAGCCACAATGGTTTGTTTCTTGCATTGCCAAGAAATTAGCCTTCTACCTAGGAATTGACAACCTCCTGTTGTGGATTTCCTATCCAGGTTAGCTCTAGCATAATCACTGTCACTATAAGCATCCAACACAAATGGAGATTCTCTTGGGTACCAAAGACCTAACTTAGGTTGCCTTTTAAGATACTTGAAAATTTTCTTCACTGCATTCAGATGGGAAGTCAATGGAGTGACTTGATGTCTAGAACAACCACTTACTGCAAATGTGATGTCAGGCCTTGAAGCTGTTAAGTACATCAGTGAACCAATCATAGATCTGTAGAGGTGAACATTCATAGCTTCATCTGGTTCATTCTGATTCTTAGGCTTTGGAGGTTCATAGGGAGTAGTTGCAATCCTCAAATTCTCAAAATCAAATTTCTTTAGAATATCTCTCACATACTTCTCCTGATGGATGAAGATCACTTCAGGCTTTTGCTTTACTTGTAGCCCCAAGAAAAATGTGAGCTCCCCCATAGCACTCATTTGAAACTCACTTTTCATCAAGTTCTCAAATTTTCTCCACCAAGCTTCCTTTGTGGAACCGAAAATGATATCATCCACATAAACTTGGACAAGAATTATGTCTCTAGAATTCTTTTTGATGAAGAGAGTTTTATCAATTGCTCCTCTTCTATAACCATGCTCCAAGAGGAAGGTTGACAATCTTGCATACCAGTCTCTGGGTGCTTGATGATGTCCATAAAGTGCTTTTACAACTTTGTACACAATCTTTGGATTCTGTGGGTCTTCAAATCCTTTGGATTGAGTAACATACACTTCCTCTTCAATCTTGCCATAGAGAAAGGCACTTTTCACATCCATCTGATATACCACAAATCCCATGCAAGAAGCAAAGGCCAGAAATAGTCTAATGGACTCAACCCTTGCTAAAGGTGCAAATACGTCATCATAATCAATGCCTTCTTGTTGTCTAAAACCCTGAGCAACCAATCTTTCCTTGTTTCTGAACACAATACCCCTAGCATCCCTTTTGTTTTCAGAATCCACTTGGTCCCAATAGCTATTTTTCCTGCAGGTAGATCAACAAGGACCCATACAACTTGATTCTTGAACTGTTGCATTTCTTCTTGCACTGCCTCTACTCAACTAGGATCACTTAGAGCTTGTGCAATACTGGTTGGTTCAACTTGAGATAGGGAACAAGCAAACAAACAATGTTGCTGATTAGTGATGTAAGTGATAAAAGCACATTCACCAAACTTTGTCTTTTTCACTTTACTCCTTATTTGAACCATGGCATTGGGATCACCAAGAATATTGGTTTGAGGATGAATAGTGTTTATCCTCTTAGTGGGATTACGGTTAACTTCAATAGAAGACTGAAGATTGGACAGAGATGGAGCAAAATCATCATCATAGGAAGAAGATTAGAAAATGCCAGCACTTTATTGATGATTGCCAAGGTCTGAGGGGCTTGTAAATCTTGTAAAAGGTTCATCAAAGCTTGTGGATGGAACAACAAAAACAGGTACTACAGCAGAAATACCATCAGGGGAATTGGCATCAACAGCAACAACAGGAGACACGTCAGTAGAAATAGAACCACGATCAACAGAATCCATGTTCCTGCTGTTGTCAAGATCAGCTTGTCTCTGTAATGCCTCAGTATCTTTAGCAAACTCAAGACCAAGCCTCTCAGCTTCTTCATTTGCTGCATGTTCTTGCTTTTTAAGCCTAGCAAGATCTTCTGCATAAGTTGAGTCATCCACATCAGAAGCAACTTTGTCATGAGAACCTGCAATGTTAGCAGGAAGAGAAAAAATAACAATAGTAGGTTCATCACACTCTGAGTCATAGTCTGATTCATCATCCAGGGTACCTGTATTGTTAGTTGGTGACCCTTATGTACCTGCAGATTGGTTAGATTTGAATCTAGCATAACCCAAATGATATGTTAAGTAATCAAGGTGATACGTGGTAATTGCACCAGGCTTTACCTCTCGAGGGATCTCGAGAAGCTTACAACCCCCACCAGGCAGTGTACCTGATCGTTGTAGTATAGTATAGTGACAAGTACCGGGTGATTGATCGTTCAACTCAGGAATAGTGTCGCTAGGATTAGAAAGCCTAAAAACTAGGTCTAGAGGTGAGGGATGATTCTTTTTGTATTTTTATATTTTATGGAAAGCAAGTAAAATCTTGGGTTTTGGAAGAGTGGGCAGAATTAGTTGCTAGTCAACTAACCCAATAACTAAGATGCAATCAAAATAAAATAACAGAAATGTAAATAAAGTTAATTACTAATATGGTGTGAACAATAGATGGGAGAATTGTGTTTACTTAGATTTCACTACTCCTTAGATATCTTTTATAGGTTAATTGTTTGTTATAGTTGCGTGGATGACGAGTTATATTCCTTAATACCAATTGTGGGGTAGCGTACGTACTTTCCCAACTCTATAAGCTCCTAATTCATTCCTATGTCAAGCCTGCAAGAAGCTCCTAACATGGGATCACTAGAATTCGCTAATGCATTAAATACAACCATAAAAACCTAGTACGCATTGGTTCATGCTTCTTAAGACGTTCAAGCAAGTTACACAATGGAGATCTGCCAGTTTTCTTAAGCCTAACAACGAAATCATTCATCCATTACAACTATAAACAAGCAATCAACCTATAATCAACATCTAGGTTTCATTACATCTAAGCAAACACACAAAAGATCTAGCCTAACATGTTAAAATCAAGACAAGCGTATCATATATTCAAACAACACATAGACATATTGAATGAATTGAAAGGATACTTATCTCAATTGAACATGAAAGGTTCAAGGGGTGAAAACCCTTGAAAATACTGTAAAAGTCGTGCTAGGGTTTATTAAGTTCAACCCTAAAATTCTCCTCTCCTTAGAATGAAAATAACAAAGAGTATATATAAATTTCCTAAGGTGACGGCGTCAAGAAGAAAGTTCTGACGCCGTCATCCCGCCGCCCATAATATTCTCGGATTGCATAGATCTAGATCTGACGCCGTCATGTGTAATGTTGTTTTGGGCCGTCACCACTTTTACTCTTGACGGCCTTGCCTTGACGCCGTCACGTTTTCACTGGGCCGTCACCATTTTTACATTTGACATCGTCATCAAATTGCTCTTGACGCCGTCAGGTACTGTTCCCAGCAAGGAAAATTAAGACTTTGCCGTTTTCTTCACTTTTATGCTCCAAAAACGTCCAAAATGCTTCCTTTTCCAGAATTCACTCCAAAAGTACCTAAAATCACAAAAGGAACGATTTAGGGCAATAATTGATCAAATAAATTCCAATTCCGACTTAAATGACCCCCTAAAAACGGATCATTTTTCGCCTCATCATATACCCTTACACTTGAGATTAGCTTGTCCTCAAGCAAATGCGCTTTTATTCTAGTCAAAATACAAGTTAGGGGTCATTTAACACTAATATAAAAGTAATTACAACAAATAATCGTTCCACTAAAGACCAAAGACAAGCACGGAGGTCATACACTAGCACCTCACAAATAGTGTTTAGATACTCACATCTCTCGGGTGTAATAAAGTATATATCACAATATGGAAATGGAAAACATCTCTTACTACCTGTCATAGCAAAATAGATTACCATAGGCTTTGGAAAGGATCAAACCTCCACCACATGGCGTAAGCACCTAGGATAAACTATCAAAGAGGTCTTTTAAAGGGTTGTAATGTTAGGTGTAGGGATATGGAAAACACGGTTTTGTTGGATATAGGCAGTCTTTACTGGTGGCGAGTTAATCATCTTGGTTAATTACATGTACAATATAGCGTTGCTAAGCCAAGAATAGACTCGACTTAAGCTAATGAATCAAAAATAACAAAAACATAAAACAAACATAGAATGAAACGGGATGGTAGTCCGTATGTTTTTTCTCTTTTTTTCTTTTTCTATTTTTTTTTTCTTTTTCTCTGTTTTTTCGATTTTTTTTTCTCCATACACTTTTACCCTACCATCCAAAATAATACATCATAGGGAATGAACATTCCCCTTACACTAGAATTTTTACATACTTTACAATAAATTAAGCTAATGACTCGAATTAAGATAATCAAAACACTTGGAGTACTTTTAAGATTAACATACATATGGGGGTAATAAAATGATGTTCTTCCCCATTACTCCATAACATAAGTATTTTACCCATGAGTCCCAATCGTCCCAAAACAATATGTACAAGGATATGAGTCGACTTAGCAACCATGTAATCAATTAGATAATTAACTAAGGGTTTAAACAAATAACAATAATGCACTAAAGATGAGTGCATACACGGAAGGCTAAAGCGATTTGGTTGGACATTTAAGTGGGTTGTAACAAATTCTTCCTTTAAGTAAGATGCTTAATGTTAGAAACGAGAAGATAGGCTCGGAGGGGTGTACTAGGGGTTTCGTGTACTAAAAATAAGTACAACGCTAAGGGTGTGGGAAAAATTAATTAACTTAACTAGCCAAGTAATATGACTTAAATGGTCAAGTAATTATGATACGGGTTTAACACAAGGGTGATCCTAATGCCTCCTATCATGTAGTAAATCCTACTACACGAATGTAGTCTCACTAGTTGTCTCGGGATGCATCACTAACGCAAGTTCTAGAATCTAAATGCTACCGGTACACTCATAAGCACTAATAGTAAATGCTTTTCCTATCAAATCTAAAGGCGAACCTCACATATTTGGGTGGAAAATTTTTCTGAATAGTACGGTTTTGTGCTAGTCATACAGCTCCTATCCATGAGACGCTTGCTAAGGCGAAAGTTTCACTCCTAAATGTTGTAAAAAATTTTAAATTTGGCGCTAAAATTACACTAACAAGTATTTCTCTTAGTTTTATTACACACCTACCATCAAACAAACAAACTCAAGTGAAAGTTTATCTATAAGGTATCATCATTTACCCTCCCCTTACACTTAGGATGAACATTGTCCCCAATATTCAATTAAAGATTGTAAAAGTAAAAACAGGTAAAAGAATGAAATCAAATACTCCCATGATTCGCTCGGTATGGATAGTGTGGTAACAAGGTTAGATCTTCCTCCAAGAAAATGAACAATCAAAGCTTCGCTTCCAGAATATAAATCATCTTCTTGTCAAACATAACCTGTTAAACCTGAGAAAACAAACAAGGCAACCTCGCATAAAATCGGCGACAATCTATATAATCTAACAAATCCTAGAAAACAAAGTAAGATATAATGCTTGTGGAATGAATGTTTGCAGATTTCCTGGAGATTATAAAACTAAAGATTCAACAAAAATTTTAAAACTCCGTTAGAAAAACAAAACTAGCAAAATTTCCAGATTTTTTACACGTGACGCCGTCAGGAATTTCTTCCTGATGCCGTCAGAAGTGACCTGCAGAAATCTTTATGTTAAGTTTCCGGAAAATTTCTAGAAAAACTTTGTCCTACTTCCTGGAAAATCCTGCAAAACATCATTATGACTCGATACAAGCATTTGACTCTAACAAATACTAATACACATGTCCATTTAATATTGTGGAGAATCATGATCAATTTCGTTCTTAAAAACAAATTTGGGGTTTCCCCTTACACTTATCTTTTGCAAAATACCTTTATATGAAGTTAAGACAAAGTTAAACAACAAAATAAAGCATTTTCACAATTAACTTTTAACCATGATCCACAAACAATAAAAATAAGACATGCATACGGGAACATATAAAATTAAACAAACAAACAATCGAACAAATAAATAAAATAAAAACATCAAACAATTTAAAACATGGGTTGGGTTGCCTCCCAATAAGCGCTTGTTTTTGTTCGAGTTACGAGCCTGACCCTACCCTTATTTAACGGATAAAAGGGAAGTTTTCCCTACACTTAGGATTAAGTGCGGGTGGAAGTAGCGATACACACCCTTAGGGCGGAAATATGTTACGTGAGGAAAGAGTGGTGGATGAATTATATGCTCAAGGGGCTGTGCTCCTATCATCATAACCTTACCTAATTCAATTGGTTTAGTGGGCGGATTAAGATTTTCTCTTAGAAAGGGATCATCTTCTATCAACTTCGAGAAACTCCTAATTGGGAATCCATCTTGACCTAATAAACCCAATTTAAACCCATAATGTTTCTTGTGATCAATCATGAATGGGTGATGCAAGCATGTAAGGTTATGTTCCATTCCTATATTGGCTTCTTCTCTACATGGCTTAAAGTCTACCACCTTTATCCTAAGACTACCCGCACTACATGGGTTGATGGGTGGGTCGGCTCCTCTTTTGTCTCCTAGATGTATATCTAAGGATGGAAAGTTGTGTGAAGATTGAGGTTCCGGTTCATCAACACTAGGTAATTCCCTAGAACTAAGAGTAAGGTTATCACTACAAGTATTCAAACCTATATCCTCTAGTGGTGTTTGGTGGAAGGGTTCTACCTCTATTGGGGCTCCTATAGTCTCCTCTACTTCTTCCAAGTAAGTCACGGGTGGTATGTATTCCTCAAGTGATGGTGGGAGTTGTGGGGTACTTTGTAGGTTTGTGTTATTTACCTCATCCTTCCTTTTCTCAACATCACCTATATCCTCATCACGTGTTTCAGTAGATTCTAACCTAAACATGTTCCTAAGTATCTCAAATCCTTCTCTAGCCATTTCAAGTTCTAAGTCTGATTCATAAGAACCTTCCTCAATAACTTGATTACAATGTTCAATTTGCCTAAAGGATTCATCTTTTTGCTCAATATGATCATGTTTGACTAAATCCTCCTTAATTGTTTCCTCAAGTTGTGATGTATACAAACCCATCAATTCATTGAACTCATGGTTCACGGTTAGGAGGCTTTCCTCAAAAATTTTCCAAAGGGTCTTACTAAAAGGAATTGATCCTAACAATGATTGTATAATATAGGCCACACATGCGCATAACTCATCAAACCTATCAAACTTTACACCCATCTCCTCTTGTATATATCTAAGATTACTTAAAAATTCATTGGAGCAACAGGAAGCAAATCTATCCGAGTAAACTAATTGTTCCTCATTTGTTAATGATCTGAATGGAATTTCATCCACCATAGTGACAGATGAAAAATGGTTTTACAAACAAAGGGCACAAAGAAAAAGATAGACTACAAGAAACCTAATAAAAACAAAATAAAAATCTCACTAAAAAGGAATCTAATGAGTAGACCTAATCAAAATAAATTCCAACCTAAGCAATAACTATTCCTCGGGCTGCGGCGCCAAAAACTTGATGCGTGGGAATTGCACCAGGCTTTACCTCTCGAGGGATCTCGAGAAGCTTACAACCCCCACCAGGCAGTGTACCTCATCGTTGTACTATAGTATAGTGACAAGTATCGGGGGATTGATCGTTCAACTCAAGAATAGTGTCGCTAGGATTAGAAAGCCTAAAAACTAGGTCTAGAGGTGAGGGATGATTCTTTTTGTATTTTTATATTTTATGGAAAGCAAGTAAAATCTCGGGTTTTGGAAGAGTGGGCGGAATTAGTTGCTAGTAAACTAACCCAATAACTAAGATGCAATCAAAATAAAAAAACAGAAATGTAAATAAAGTAAATTACTAATATGGTGTGAACAATAGATGGGAGAATTGTGTTTACTTAGATTTCACTACTCCCTAGATATCTTTTACAGGTTAATTGTTTGTTACAGTTGCGTGGATGACGGGTTATATTCCTTAATACCAATTGTGGGGTGGCGTACGTACTTCCCCAACTCTATAAGCTCCTACTTCACTCCTATGTCGAGCCTGCAAGAAGCTCCTAACATGGGATCACTAGAATTCGCTCATGCATTAAATAATACCATAAAAACCTAGTACGCATTGGTTCATGCTTCTTAAGACGTTCAAGCAAGTTACACAATGGAGATCTACCAGTTTTTTTAAGCCTAACATCGAAATCATTCATCCATTACAACTATAAACAAGCAATCAACCTATAATCAACATCTAGATTTCATTACATCTAAGCAAACACACAAAAGATCTAGCCTAGCATGTTAAAATCAAGATAAGCGTAAGATATATTCAAACAACACATAGACATATTGAATAAATTGAAAGGATACTTATCTCAATTGAACATGAAAGGTTCAAGGGGTGAAAACCCTTGAAAATACTAAAAAAGTCGTGCTAGGGTTTGTTAAGTTCGACCCTAAAATTCTCTTCTCTTTAGAATGTAAATAACAAAGAGTATATATAGATTTCCTAAGGTGACGGCGTCAAGAAGAAAGTTCTGACGCCGTCATCCTGCCGCCCATAATATTCTCGGACAGCCTAGATCCAGATCTGACGCCGTCATGTGTAATGTTGTCCTGGGCCGTCACCACTTTTATTCTTAACGGCCTTGCCTTGACGCCGTCACGTTTTCACTGGGCCGTCACCATTTTTACTCTTGACGCCGTCATCAAATTGCTCTTGACGCCGTCAGGTACTGTTCCCAGCAAGGAAAATTAAGACTTTGCCGTTTTCTTTAATTTTATGCTCCAAAAACGTCCAAAATGCTTCCTTTTCCAGAATTCACTCCATAATTACCTAAAATCACAAAAGGAACGATTTAGGGCAATAATTGATCAAATAAATTCCAATTCCGGCTTAAATGACCCCCTAAAAACGGATCATTTTTCGCCTCATCACAAGGTCAAAATACCAATCATGACCTTTACTCTGAACATTAGGCTTATCTTCTAGAAACCTCATGTTAAGAGTCTCCTCAATTTTCTTAGTAGACAAATTCTATACCCTGTAAGTCTTAATATGAGCTGAATATCCAACTATATAACCCTCATCAGCCTTCCCTTCAAACTTTCCTAGATGATCACCTGTATTCAAAATGGTCACATGACATCCAAAAGGCTTGAAGTAGATAATGGTAGGAATCTTCCCTAACAAAAGTTCATAGGGTGTCTTATTGTGTGGTCTAGTAATGGAAACCCTATTTAACACATAACAAGCAGTGCTCACTACTTCAGTCCAAAACATAGTGGGAAGTTTAGAGTTAGCTAGCATAGACCTTGCTGCCTCTATGAGGGTTCTATTCTTTCTTTCAGTAACCCCATTTTGTTGTGGGGTTTTGGCATTACTATAATCCCTTTTGATTCCTTTAGTCCCACAGAGTTCAATCAAGTTAGCATTTTTGAACTCTGTCTCATTATCACACCTGATACTTTAAACCTTTTTTTTCAATTGATTTTCAACCAGGGCTATAAATTCTTTAAGTGTTTGAAAAGTTTGATCTTTAGTGCTCAAAAAGAATACCCAACAAAACCTGATGTAGTCATTAGTGATCACCAGGTAGAAGTACTTATGGTCAATACTTCTGATGGAAGTTGGACCAAAGAGATCCATATGCAGCAACTTAAGAGGTTCTCAAATATTTCTCACTATAGTAATGGCTTTGTATGAAGCCTTGTGTTGCTTCCCTTTATTGTAGGCAACACAATTGTACTCATTGGTGAAGGTTTTGGAAGGAAGTCCATGGACCAATCCATATTTAGCTAGCCTGTTGATGTTTTTGTAGTTCACATGTGCCATCCTTCTGTGCCATTTAGTAGACTCATTCAAGGATGCTTTGGCCATCAAGCATGCTAGATCACCTTTAGGTTTTACATCATTCAAGTTGAATGTGTAGAGATGGTGATTCCTAGGAACTCTTAGCAAAACAAGACTCTCAGTAGGTAACTTGAAGTCTTTTGTGAGGATAAGACAGTCCTCCTCAGTGAATAGAACAGGAATCTTTTTGTCACAGATTTGTGAAACAGAGAACAAATTGAAGTTTTATAGCTCCTTCACATAGTAAACATTTTCAAAATCTACCTTGGGAGTCCTGATGGTTCCTTTTCCAGTGATCCTTCCAACTCCTCCTCCAAATGTCACTGTGCCTCCATTAATAAGCACAAAATCATGCAACTTCTCTTGATTCCCACACATGCTTCTAGGGCACCCACTATCAACAATACCTAAATCTTTACTCTTAAGAGGATGTTCCTACAATTACAAAAGTTACAACAACATTAGTTACCAAAGAGAGACTCAAGTCATAAATAACTTGAGCCTGCCTTGTGGATCATTAGAGTGAAGCCATGTAGATGAATAAGATACACCATTGTTCTTGGACCCCCTATGTGCAAATGGTCTGTTATGTCTCCAAGAATAATCTGCTGAGGGCTTAACAACAGAATCCCAATATGCCCCTCCCATATAGAAACCAAGCCAATAACCATTCTGAAAGAAATTATCATTATATCTAAAAAATGGACTAGCAACATGTTTGTTCTAACCAGCAGGAAAAGGCCTACCAGCAGAAACGGATCCACCAGCAGAAGCAGGCCTACCAGCAGAAAATGGCTTATCAGAAGGAACTAATTTGGGTCTGCTGGTGGTTTGTGTTGCCTTTGGTACTTATGGTCTAAGTCTCTTTTGGTCAGCATAAACACCCATTCTCTTCTCATGAAAATCACAATCTTTAATAAGATGAAATTTACTACCACGAATAAAACATTTCTTTTTTCTAGAAGATTTATTCAAAACAAAAGATGGCTTATTACACACCAAATCATTCAAACCAATACTAGAAACTGAATTATTTTGTAAAGACTGAAAATAATTGTTTTTCTGAGAAGTAAAAGATAAGTCTTCAAGAGAAGCTGTCTTTGAAGGAACTTCATCAGCAGCAACTCTAGAAAAGTTAGCAGACTTGCAAGAAGACTTGGGTGAGGGCTTGGGTGAGTCTGACTTGACACTGGAATCACAACTGGCATAGCTAGAAGTAGAGGTCTCTGAGGTTTTGTCACTGAAAGAACAAGATATAAATTCATTAGAATTATTGCTTGAGACACTGCTAGAGTCAGGGGAATCAGTAGACCTATTGCCAGTTTTCATTTGTGATTCAACTAAATCCAAATGGTGTGAGGTGGGCATAAAGGTTCCTGTAATGGTGGGAGAAACAGTGTGCATCTCTCCCTCTTTAACATACTTTACAGGAGTTTGAAATTACAGAGGTGGTTCAAGGTCAAACAAACTAGGTTCATTAGGGTCACCGTACCCTAATGTTATTCTACACTTAATGGACTGATAGCTATCAATTATTCTATCAAGACTTTTAGCCCCTTGTTGCCACTTCATACAACCTGTAACTTCATTATCAAACTTAACCTTCAACTCTTGTAGTTCTAAGTCAACTTTAGCTTTTTCTTTTTCAGAAAACTTTAACTCATTACTAGTAATCTCTAAGTCTCTTTTTAACACCCTAATTTTCTCTGCATAATCCAATTGATTATGTTGAAACCAAACCTTTTGTTGCTCTAGTGTTCTAACTGCTTCTGAGCCTGAATATAACACTCTTTATATTTTGGTTCAATTTCATCATAAGATTCTTTAAGTGCAGCATATTTTATATCACAACCAAAAACACAATTAGGTACCTGAGGTGAGATACCCATGAAGGCAAATTCTTCGTCACAACTTGCCAGGAAAGAGAATTGCTGAGAAGCACTGCTTTCAGCATCTTCAGTATCATGCTCCTTCCAATCAATGCAAGAATCCAAAGTTGTTACCAAAGCCTTTGAATTGCCAGCTTCCAACTCCTTCTCCTTGTAGGCTGAATACCTTGTGTTTTCTTCAGTCTTCTTTGCAGTACATTCTCTAGAAAAATGGCCTATCTCTCCACATGAGTAGCACTTGACCTTTCTCCTGTCAAACCTAGCTGGATCCCTACCTCTGAGATTGAGCTTTCTGCTAGCTTTCTTCTCAAACCATCTGACTTTAACAGTAAGCATAGCTATCTGCCACTTCAAATCTATCTCTTCCAGATCCAACATGTCAACTTGCTCAAAGTTTTCATAAGCCAGTTGTTGCTGTTGTTCATAGTCAGCAACAAACGAATGAAGCACATCCTCTACCACATTACTAGTTTGTGGATGACTCTTTGGACCAGGAGAGGTGTAAGATATTGTGGAGGAAGAACTTGGACTTGCAGCATGTGTCATCCTGTTTGAAGTGGTGCTTACAAAGGCTGAGTTTGAAGGAGTTGTTGAATAAGTCGAGTGCCCCTTGATATTAAGCTCAAGACTTCTGAGCTTGTTATACAAATCATCAAAAGATAGATAGTCCAGTCCACCTTTGGTTTTTAGTTCAATACTGGCCTAGGACCAAAAAGGAGGTAAAGCTCTTAGAAACTTGGAATTGCACTCCTCATTGTCAGGCCTGGCTTTCAGTTGGTTCAACTGACTCAAGATCTTTTGAAATCTGTCATACCCCTTGTGTACACCTTCCTCCTCTGAGATCTTGAATTCCTGAAACTACTGCCTGAGCATGGACTTTCTCATTCTCTTAGACTCTTCGTTGCCCCCAAACCTTGCTTTGATTGCCAACCAGATATCCTTGGCATCAGCAAGATAGTGGAAATCACTCATGTGATCATCTGGGATGGCTTGAAGCAAGATGGTTCTTGCCTTGATTTCTCTTTGTACAGCAATCACTTCCTTAGTAGTAGAAGGAGGAAAGATGGTGATCTTACCATCATGGTCTTTCCCAGTCTTCTTCATACTATTGTCATTCAGGATAACATTCCAGAGATTAAAATCACTGTTAGTTATCCAATTCTTCATCTTTATTGCCCATATCTCTTATTCATCCTTCTTGAGATATGGGAACTTTGCATTGTTGTTACAGGTAAGAGTGAGCTGTTGAACTTGTTGTGCCAAAGCATTGCTTGGTTGTGTGACATCTGTTGCATCTGATGCTGCATCTGAGATAGTCATAGTGTAAAAAGGTGTTGAATGAAGGGTGTTCTTTACTTACAGAGACTCTCTTGTGGCTCTGATACCACTTGTAGGATCTACTCCTTTATAGATCTTTGAGCCAATGGATCGATAGCTTGCCAATGTAATCAAAAGCAATGCTATGTGGAAAATCTCTGTATACGTGTATCTACGCGGAATTTAAACACAATTATGAACACAATATACTAATAACTCTGATCCTCTATGGATCTTTTAATTAATCACTAAAGATTAAAATGTAAGTCGTGTACAAAACATTCATCCGGGTGTTCCTTTTATACTACAAGAAACCCTAACCTCTCTTACAAGAAAACGTGTAATCTAAGAATATAAAATAGATTACACATCTCTTCCTAAAATAAACTAAATATATCATACGGATTAACTATATCCGCAGAATGTCTTTATCAGCAGGATAAAGACACTCTTCTGACTTCAGTAGTATCCTGTCAGCAGTATCAATCAGCAGAAACTATCTTCGGACTTCAATAATTCCTAACAAGCTTTTTTTTTCTCTTTTTTTTTTTAATTCTTCTTTTATTACCACAATTATTTTCACATACACATAAGTGTGTTTCTTTCTCAATAACTTCCCAGCTTCTTCATCACCTACCCCAAAGTTAGCAACCGCTAATCACCATCACCATCACTATCACCATTTCGATCATCAACATCACCTTCTGATTACCATCAGCATTCCGATCATCATCTCATTATCCCCCAAAGCTATCATCATTTTTATGTTTTTTTTATTTAAATGATCTGTTTTGATTCAGAAGCTGATTTGATTGATATTTTTGGGGTTGATAATGCTGTTGAGTCAGTTGATAATTATGTGGATCAAGTTTTTTAACAGTTCTTGTGATCAAGTTGAACACCAAGTGTTTGACGAAATGTCTTAGTGAAAACTATTTGATAATCTTGTTATCTGCTCCTGTAAAAAGAAAAAGTAAAGTAAAGTAACTCTCAGTACCTTCTTCCACGGCGTATGGGGGAGGTTGAGACGTAGACAATCTTACCCCTACCTAAGGTAGAGAGGTTGCTTCCGATTCTACCAAAGGTAGAAAAGGACCTTCGGCCTTGCAATGGGGTGAGGATCGAACCCTTGACCTGTGCCTCCATAGGCAAGTTAACCACTTGACCCAACCTTGCTCTAAATTTTTCTTATTAATTAAGTTGTTAATTGAATTTTTGTTTTTACCTGAATTTTTACTTATTAATCTGACCTAACGTTATTTTTATATTTGATTGTTGTTTTGTATTTGGTATCACTTGTAATATTCTGTTAAAAGTGATGCAACACTTGGGTTTGATTTTGATGTTTATATCACTTATGATATTCTGTTAAATTTTCTGAAATATAACAAGTGTTAATATTGTTCTCATATGGTTTTCTTGCTGCAAACCTATTTGCATACTCTATTATCAACTTATTTTGGTCATTCATTTCATGAAGAAGGATCTTTGCAATGTATCTCATTATCATGTTGCATCTTTTTAGATGAACCTTTGATATCACAGGTGATATCTCAGATGTGTCAGCTTTTTTTTTGTTGAATCAATGATGGTAATGGAGGAAAATGTTATATCACAGGTGATATCACGTGTTATATCACAGGTGATATCACGTAATAAACAATGATGAATTTTTAACCCCAACCTCTTTTGTTACCTCTATTAATGCACTGTAGCTATCACGAATATTCATTTATAATTATTGACTTTTTATTTCAGGTACTTGAATAATGTATTATTACTTAGAACTAATATAGGGTCTTTTACAAACACAATCACATGACATGGGAACATGTGATTGATTCTCAACTTGTGCATCACTCTCTTAGATGTTTCGTCGAACACCTTCCATGACAATGCATTAACTTACAAATTAGTGCATTAACTTACAATGAGTCATTTGGAGTTCTACAAAAATATTTATCATGTTGAGTATGTGATACTGAAAAAAAAAATAGTTTGTCGAAAGTATATAATAGTGCTCATCTATTGAAAGATAATTAAATACTCGTCACGATGGTGTAATTTTTTTAGGTTAACGGTTTACGGTTTTTGAGATATGTAGTATTTAAAAATAAGAGATAAAAGTGGGTTATAATTAAAAAAGGAGTTGGTCTAGATTTATACATTAGGGCATCTATTAGGGTAAACTTTTATAAAGCTTTATACATTTAATATTTTTTGCCACTTCAACAATTTATAAACCTTTTGAGTTGATAAACATATTTCTCCATTGGTATCAATATTTTTAAAGCTTTATACTTGTTTCACATAACACACACATTAAATGTTATAAGATTATAAGGAGGTTTAAGGTTTAGGATTTTTTCATGTCATGTAATCATAAAATGAAAATCCACTATGGTTGAAACAAAACATGAACCCTTTTCATGTTGAGTCGAGTTATTTTAAAAACCAAAGATTCCTCACATACCAAAGGACTAATCCCCACCATCCATCTAAAAAGAAATCAATGGTTGATATTAAAACAATTTTAATATTTCACCCATTTTTTATAATTTAAATATCTCTTAAACCGTTAATCGTTAATCGAAAATAATTACACCATCGCGACGAGCATTTAATTATCTTTCTATAGACGGGCACTATGATATACTTTTGACAAAAAAAAATTTCGTTTTTTTCACTTTTTTTTTCGTGGCCGAAATAATCATATGTGATATTACATATCACATGTGATATTACACTAATATCACATTATCACATGTGATATTACACTAATATCACATATCACATGTGATATTACATTAATATCACATTATCACATGTAATATCACATGTGATATTAGTGTAATATCACATGTGATATGTAATATCACATATGATTATTTCGGCCATGAAAAAAAACGTGAAAAAACGAAAAAAAATAAAAAATTGTCGAAAATATGTCAAACTGCCTATCTATAGAAAGATAATTTTTTTCGCTTAACGATTAACGGTTTGAAAGATATTAATATCTCAAAAAAAAATATGATGAAAGTGGGTTTTTTAAATTGTTGTTACTAATCTCATCCATTAAATCAAATAAAGATGGAGAGAAGATGGAGGGTGAAGATTATTCCTTGATATGTAAAAAAAGTTTGATACCCAAATTATCTTTCATCTTTCATGTTTCATAAACCTATTTTTAAAACTCTCATAGTGATGCTATTAGGTTTTTTTTTTTTTTTTTTTTTTTTTTTTGATCTAGTGATTTGTGTGATCTAGATTTGTTCCTTGATATGTAGGAATTTTTGAGAGTGCAAAATAAAGTGACTCAATATAGATATCATTTCTATTTCGTATCGAATTTCTTGAGCTTTAATTATAGGTTATATATAAAAGATTTCTTGTGCTTTAATTATTAGATAGATATCATTTCTTTTCCGTATCAAAAATTAAATGCATTCTTTGAAATTTAAGTCAAAGTCCACGAAAGATCCAACGGTGGCTATTTATGTTGGTTGCTTATATAAACCAATTGAGTTTTAAGCAAAGAGCAAAGTAAGCAATGGCCACAACTAATGGTGCCCAAGTGGTACTAGTTGATGAAGAAGGCTATTCTAGTGGAAATAAGGTCCAACCTTATTTAGCAACCACGCCTAGGCGAGTCCCATTTTTTTATCACCAAAATTTATTAATTTCTTAATAGGCAATGTACTCATTTCATTCTATATATATTTTGCAGGGTAGAACCATGGGAAGTTGATCATGGAAAGAAGGAACATTCTCTTACTTTGGGAGATAGATTGGGTCTGGAGGATCTTTCTTCCATGAATGTCAGTATAAATTTATTACTTTTATTCCTCTTGTATATAAAAAGAGGATATTACCAGCCAAAAAACACCCTTAGTCCAACACTTGATCACGTTTTGCATAATGTTCTCATTTTGGTCATGCTCAACTGCTTAACTGCTCGACTCCACCTATTTAGTGACATGTGTCCCTCCCTTGTACTTTTTTTTAAACACCTTTGGGCTTTGGCCAACTATAGGTGGAGTCGAGCATTTGAGCATGACATGTGTCATTAAATGAGTGGAGTCGAGCAGTTGAGCATGATCAAAATGGGAAAAATAGTAAAAAAAAAAAAAAAAAAAAAAAAAATGGATCAAGGGTGTTTTTTGGCTTAGTTTTGTAATTTTCTCTTATAAAAATGGTTATACTACTTGATCCTAAGAAAATAACCAACTCATTTCTAGCTAGTTAATGTTTTTACAAGCCAATTAATTGTTTAAGTCATAACTCATAAATAACATCAGTGTTAAGAGAGTTTATATTCAAAAAAATGATCTCCGCGAGTCCAGTGTATGGCAATCTACGCATATATGTCTAGTCAAAATGAGAACTTGACAGCCAACTTGTCCGTAACTATACACAATGTTAAGTTTCTAACATAGCGCTCACATGGCAACTTGATGTTTTATCCTGGTTATTAGAAATGGTTAACTAGAAATTGTATTGAAGTTGGTTAACATTTTATAAAATAAGCTCTTTTGCAAGCATGTTGTTATGTGTTAATTTGTATTTGACATTAATAGGTTTGGCGTGCATCCATTGGAGAGTTACTTGGGACAGCAGTTCTGGTGTTCATGATTGATACTATAGTCATTTCATCGTTCGAGACGCAAACCAAAATACAAAATGTTTTAATGTCAACCCTCATTGCCATCACCATCACTACACTTCTCCTAGCGGTTCACCCCATTTCAGGGGGACACATGAATCCAGTAATATCCTTCTCAGCCGCTCTTGTTGGACTCATTTCGATCTCTCGAGCCTTTATCTACATTATTGCACAATGCATAGGTGGCCTCTTAGGTGCACTAGCACTTCAAGCTGTTGTAACCCATGATATTGCACAAAATTTTTCACTAGGAGGGTGCACGCTCACGGTTATTGCACCAGGGCCAAATGGACCAGTGGTCACAGGAATTGACACAAGCCAAGCTTTTTGGCTGGAGATAATATGTACATTTATCTTCCTATTCGCTTCTATTTGGTTAGCTTACGACTATCGTCAAGCAAAGGCTTTAGGTATCGTAGTGGTCTTTACGATCATTGGAATCGTTCTCGGGCTTCTTGTGTTCGTCTCAACAACTTTAACTGGAAAGAAAGGCTATGCTGGTGCTGGAATGAACCCTGCAAGATGTTTGGGACCAGCCATGATTAGAGGAGGTCATTTATGGGATGGTCATTGGGTGTTCTGGATTGGGCCTATGATTGCTTGCATAGCGTTTTATATCTACACAAAGATCATTCCATCTAATCATTTCCATGCTATTGGTTACAGACATGATTTCTTTAACGTTTTAAGAGCCATGGTTAATTTGTCTCATTAGTCATGTTCCAAAGTAAATTATAATAATTATGGCAAATCCTAAGGATTTCCTAGGTTTTCCTGTTGTAATTTGTTTTAGAGTAATGATAAATAGAAGGTTGCTGGTTTAATTAGCCCAAGCTTTGCGATTGTAAAGAAAAAATTATATATTCATGTTAGCAATTTGTTTTTACTTTTAAGTTGCTTTATTTTGTTTTTAGGCCAAAAAAAAGTACTTTGGTCAACATCTGTTTAGTTATAACCGGCTGCAAAAATTAAATATATATCTCATATTTGTCATAAATCCAAAAAGTCAATCTTGATTATTCAATTTTTGATCAAAACAAAAAAAAAAAGTAAATTTTCACTTTTAAAAAAAAAAGAAATATCTCGCAAACCGTTAATAGTTACGTGAAAAAATCATAACATTGCTTCGAGAATTAAATTATCTTTCTATAAATATGCATTTATATATACTTTCAACGATTTTTTTTTCAAAATTTCTGCCCAGAAAAATCACACGCGATTTGTAAAATCACATGTGATTTGATTTTTACAAATCACATGTGATTTTTCTAGGCAAAAATTTTGAAAAAGAAATCGTCGAAAGTATAGAGAAGTGCATATCTATAGATATATAATTTAATTCTCGTCGCGATGGTGTATTTTTTGTAACTTGAAGATTTACCGTTTGCAAGATATCTTGTTTTTAAAAAGAGTAAACTACAAAAGATGTCCCTAAACTTTGTGAAAATTGCGAAAGATGTCCTAAAAAAAAGTGAAAATATTGCCCCTAACATTTCAATTTTCTACAAGTTGTGTCCTTCCCGCGTTAGTGTATTTGTAAATTTAGTTTTTGGGCTAACGCTCGTTAGGAAATCTCGTTAGTTAGTCCTCAAGTGCGTTGCACGTGAGGGTATTTTTTCATTTCACTTTTCCTGCCATTAAATCCACCTGACGGCCCCCACTAGCACACCTACCTTTGTTTTAGGGACATTTTTTGCAACAATGTTTAACTTCTCTCATTCTTACCACTTAACACACATACACACCTATAACATCGAATCCTTGCTTCCAACTTCTATATTGTGGAAATCACCCAATTAACAATAGATCGAACATGGGCGATTGGCAAATTAGAGGTCGGAGTTCACCAATCCCCCATCTTGTTGATGTTTACGTTACTTTTTTTTTATGTACTTTTGTTTCGAATGACCATGCAATGTATATCTGAAAAGTAAAGCATGTTCCCTTGATTAATGATAATGTTGTGGATGTTTTTTGATTTTGGGTTTTTTGTTTCGTTGATTTATGTTCCCATAACTGTACCCAAAGCTCTTCACTATTAAAATCCATCACACTGGTGAGTTTTCTTATCCACCTCTTAGAGTGTACAAGTTTGCTATGGTTGATTATGTGGACCTAACTGATTGTGACAATTTCTCCATGCGCGAGATGGTCAAAATCTTAGCTGAATTGGGTTTTGGTGATAATAAACAGTTGTTGTTTACCCATATTAGGGTCCTAGGCCTGACTTTAGATGATGGATTAGTTCCATTGATATCGGATCAAGACGTTAAGATATTGTTAAAATTTGTCCCAAGGAATAGTGAAATAGATGTGTTTGTAGAGACTGATGTATCGTTGGTAGAAAAATATTTGTTGCTGCATATGGGTTGTTAGGCCTCAAAGGGTCTAACCATAGAAGTGATTGTTGACGATGAGGTGCTCAGTGCATCTGCTAAGAAGAACAAAGGAAATTTGTTGCTGTTAGAGTGGTATAATGATAAAATGGCACAAATGCATCATGAAATGGCACCAACGCAAACTTAAACTAGTAATGTTTGTCCATTAGTTGAAAGAACTATTAATGCTGATACGGTAGGATTCCTGCATTGTGAAAATGAGCCACAATCCTCAACCCATTGATTCAGTTACTTAAATTTGATGGAAGACAGTGATTGTGATCATATGGGTAGTTTTACGCATTCTAAGCGCAAACAAGCTTAGACATATTTTGATGATGACTTGTTCCAGCAAGATAGTGCAGTGAATTTGGATCCGGAATGCTTTGATGATAGGCGAGAAGATATTGCAGAAATTATTGATGAGTACTTACACTGGTACAAAAAGTTGTATTGGTCACGCCAAAAATATGTGACGATATGCCAATAGTCACACACGTTTTTTTCGTTGTGTGTCACTAAAGGTCCCGCCACCTGTAACACCCCCATTTTTCAGTTACGCAGCGGAATCATAAGTTCGGGGTGTTACTTCAGGTATCACAGTCACAATCATAGAAAACGACTCGAAAGAGACGTTTTTAAATAAAATGGTTATCATTCATTATTTAAATTAGAGTTTACATAATAAAGGTCCCAACGGGAGTTCTGAAATACATATAAAAGTTTATTCGTTGAATGATAACAAAATGGACACCCTTTCTATAAGAAAGCCCATTGCCACTCCCTGCCAAGTTATGCTTCAGTTACCTGAGATAAAAAATGCTAAAAATGTCAACACAAAGGTTGAGTGAATCCACAGTGTTTATAAATAAGTAGTAGGTTGAACACAAGTTAAATCAGTGTTGCAAAAATCGGCCTACAAGGCCGATTAATCGGCGATTACAAGCTGAACGGCCTTGGACCTTGGAGCGAATTACAAGGTAATCGGCCGATTAATCGGCCCTGGACCTTGGAATCGGCGATTAATCGGCCAAAAATCGCTACACGGCCCTCGACCGCCTCGGGACCGATTCACGATTTTTGCAACATTGAGTTAAATAGTTGTAAAACAATAGTATTGCAGCACAGCATATTGCCCTAAGTCTCATGACACGCAAACCTTAACAGTGGGACATCATAGTAACGAACTATAATGTAAGTTACTAACATTATAATAATAATAATGTAAGTAATAATGCCCTCGAGTAGGAGCTTGCCAACTTCCTATTTAGTTTTCAAATATAATGCATTTGGTCACTTATCCAGTAACACAAATAGGGCATCAACTGCCAATAGATCTATTCACTATATTCACGTTCACTCATAAGCGATTAATGGCTCATGATATGAGGGTCTTTTAGTGGCAACAAAGCTAACTTAGGCAATACCAGATCAGGATAGCATACAAAAAAATAATTGTGTTCGGTTTGTAGCATGTATCTCCCCACAAGTTTGAAAAACGTATAAAAGTGGGACTATGAACTCACCTTGGTGATAAAGTAGTCTGGATGAAAAAACAAATGATGTTTATCGAATAAAGTGCTCCGTCACGCAACCTAAGTGAATATGTCAAGTGTTTGTGAGTTAATATTTCGTATTGTGAAAGGACTAAATGTTTGAGTGAGACAATATGAAGTCTCTTCAAAAATTAGTTGATGATTAAGATTTATTTATGTTTTGTTAACTGGAACCGTCATGTTTCATAAAGGTTTTTAGATTAATTCTCGAGTTATTTTAGTGTTATAATTATATTCCCGGAATAAAATAAAATATTACACTTTTACCCTGAAGTTTTAGGTATTGACAACATTTACCCCTGAACTATCATGAAATGACAATTCATACCCCCAAGTTTTATGTATTTACAACCTATACCCTTCAAGTTTTACAAAATTACAATTTATACCCTTCATGTTTTATAAAATTACATTTTATACCCAAAAGTTTGGTAAAATGATGGTTTACCCCCTTCAACTTTTGTAAAATGACAATTTCTACCCTGAACTTTCCAATATAACACTTTCCACAATTTAACCTTAAGTTTATTTCATTTTAAGTCCGACTAATAAGATTAGTTTAGAGTTTTGACATAAAATACCCTTCATGCAAAAATAACCTTTCACCGGAAGTCCTTTTTGACCGAAAACGCACTTTTAGCCGAGGAAAAGGGCACGACTTTCTACGACTCTTTTAAATAAGTTAAAATAAGTTTACCAATATGTTTTACGTAGCTTATCAGCTTATATTTCCAGCTTATTAGTTCAAAATAATTAAAAAGATACGTTTATTTATTACGCGACAAGGCCAAAAACAAGGGTGAATAAAGGCAAAGGTATTGAAAGGTTTTTACTACGTTCTCAATCTTTTTATTAGTTTGTCACATGTTCTATCTATAGGTTCAAACTAGAGTTCATGATTTATTATGGTTAAGTCATAATTAAGTTCTGAAGTTGGACGTTTGAAACTATTTTTAAGTGAAATAAACCAAGAGTTTTTAGTTATTTCTAGCAAAACTAGGCCAGAAACATGGCTTAATAAAAACGAGGCCTTTCAATGAAAATGAAAAGTGTTTGTCCCAGGTTAATCTATGCCATGAGGTCTTCAAATCCACCAGGTTTCGAAATTTCTAGAGCTCGTTTGATAGGGGTAAAGGTTGACCCAAGTTGACCTCACAGAAACATGTCTTGACATGTTTCTGTTGTAAAAGGGATTTTGATTTTCGACTTTTAAACCTCCAAATCAGTATTCTAAGTATAGAAACATGTCATTAAGCATATATAAGTTAATTTTAAACAAGATTTAAGGAGTGTATGTACTGACCTTATATTTGATTCAAGCTTATTATTATGAAGTATAACATGTACTAAAGAGATTAGGAAGGCTAGGACATACAGAAATCAAAGATGGAAGAAACTCGACACTAGTGAGCTTCGACTTGAACCAAGGTCTTCCAAGCTTCTAACTCCTATTCCACTTGATCCTATCTCTTCTAAGACACTTCTAAGATCAGTAGGTGTATGAGTGAGTGAGTGGTTTGTTGTTTTGAGTGAGGGACGAAGAAAGAGGGTGTTAGGGTGCTTGTTTATATAGGCATGAAAACTAGGGTTTCATTAATTGCTTATGGCCACTTGTATGATTTGTAAGGTGTTTTGGAGACACAAGAAATCTAGTACAAAGAATGTTGGAGCTTGAAATCCCCTAACTTGTCCGGGTTCACAGAATCGAGGGTTTTAGAAGGTTTCATGCACATGTTTAGCTTGAGATTATTAACCATAGTTTGAAATTAAGAGCAACATGTTGTAGTGTATGTGTAAATACTTCTAGGTTAAGTTTTATCTCTTGAGAACTAGTTTGGTTGGAGCCTAGTTCAATTCAAACTATATAGTTAGGATTGGATCGAGTTGTGCTTTAGGTGTGTTGTACATAGGCTTTAGGGTGTTGTACATTAGTTAGAAGGTGTAGTAAACTCAAGGTAGGGTTTAGTTTAAGTGAAGTGTAGTTAAAAACAAACTAGGGTTTGTTTAGATTTAAGTTTAGGTCGAATTTTTATGAGAAATAGAGAGATATTCGAATGGTGCATTAGGGTGTGGTACCATGGGCTATAGTGAGTTGTACTTAGGGTTTATAAATGTAGAAAACGTATTTCTAGAGTTTTGATTAGTTTTTCATAAGTTATATGTCTTTTATGTTAAGTTAAAATAAATAGTTATGGAATTTTAGGTTTTCATGCATGAGACACTTGTACACTAGGTTTAGAGACTTGTACATTTTAGTTTAAATGTCGTAAAAATATTAGGTTTAGGTTTTGGTGCATAATAACCTTGTTTTATGTGCTTTAGAGTAGATATACTGAGGTTTATAATGAGTTTAAGTCATTATTATACTCCTATGCATTACTAACTTGTACCTGAGCTTGAAAGACTTGTACCATTATATTTTGAATAAAACATGTCACTAATAGTTAGGGTTTGTGATTTTCTCACATGAAATCATAGATTTATGAAGTTAGGGTTTATATCGGAGGTTAAAGTGAAATTAGGGTTTTCGTGCTTTGATATCTTGTACATTGTAGTAGAGAGTATTATACTTTAGGGTTTCATGGTTTTGATACTTAATATTAGTATTACATTAGTTTTAGGGTTTAGCGGAAACCCTAATGGGTAGAAAACGTTTAGTGTGAGCGTACATTAACGAATTAACATAAAGTGGCATGTGTGTTGTTGTAATGTTGTATACTTTACATGTAAGGATGTTTATGTGAAATAAACATAAGTAAGTTGGTGTTGGTCTATGTGGGAGCACGTTTATCAAGTTTTTGAGTTATATCACACTTAATAGTAATTATTAGAAAAAAATGTACGTAGAAAAGGATAATCATTTTATTAGCACATGAAATTATTTAGTACAAGGTGAAATTTTCCCAGTGGTTACAGTATCCCCCAGTTGAAAGGAATCTCGTCCCGAGATTCATTCTATGTTTGTTGGTAAGTTGGTGAAAAGATGTGGGTAAGCTGCCCGGATTTGATCTTCTCGCTCCCAGGTGAATTCTAGTCCTCTCTTGGAGTTCCATCTCACCTTAACGATGGGAATGCGGTTTCGCTTCATTTGTTTGATCTCTCTATCCATAATCTCCACATGTTCTTCCACAAAATTGAGCTTGTCATTGAGACAAAGCTCTTTCATGGGAATCACAAGGGTTTCGTCTGATAGACACTTTCTCAGGTTCGAGACGTGGAAAGTAGGGTGTATATTACTAAGTTCTACCGGAAGCTCTAGTTTGTAGGCTACTGGTCCGATTCTTTCTAGTATCTTGAATGGTCCGATGTATCTGGGATTCAACTTTCCTCGCTTCCCAAATCTAACAATACCTTTCCATGGTGATACTTTTAACATGACCTTGTCACCGACTTCAAATTCCATAGGCTTTCTCCTTATATCAGCGTAACTCTTTTTCCTATCTCGTGCAGCTTGCCTGGCTATGATATTTTCGGATCTGTACTCCATTGACTCTATACGCTCAAGTGGCAACTCTTCTAGGTGACCTAAATCCATCTCAATCTGCTCCTCATGGCGGTCCATACGTGCTATAAGAGTGGAAATGGTCGGCTGTCTATTCCCTGACGCCTGAGAACCTTCTCCAATTTCAAAGACTCGTGGTGGAGTAGGGCGATTGGGAATGGGTGATCGTGCTAGAGCATTATATCGATCAATTGCAGCCCTTGCTTCAATACTAAGCTCAAATGCTATAGATAGGGGAGTGAAGTCTAGGGGTGATGGTGATCGTGGTGGTGATGGGGTTGGAAGTGATGGTGGTACATGAGTATGTAGCATTTACGGGTGTGGAAATGGTGGAGGTGACGATTGTGTAGATACAGGATGTGTCCTTTTCCGTGCAGTCTCACGGGTTTTCTTAGGACGAACCGGTGGAATATCTGGTAAAGAGGATGATGGTGGTACCTCGGAAGCACGTGGTCGGATAGAAACTATCCTCTTTCATGGTGTAATCTTCTTTACGAGACCCTTAGGATGACGGAATAGTTTCGTGAATGGTTCGGGTTCATAAGGTTGTAAAACTCGAACTCTCTTACATTTAGCTAGTAAGTGTGGTGGTGAAGGTGACTCGGATGGCACTACATCTGCAAAAGTACGGAACCTTTGCCTTGCAAGCACATACGGATCATCGGGAAAAGGAGATATAACAGGTGCCGTCGGGGGGGGGGGGGGGGGGGGTCCTCAGATGGCTCTTCTGATGGATCCGACACCACATCTGATGTAGCACGTCTAGGTGCAGGGGAGTGGACCGGTGAATCCGTGGATGGAAGAGTATCCTCGGGCTCAGTTGCCGATAAGATAGTATTAAAAGGAGTAGGGGATGACATGACTCTGTAATAACCCGATAATTATAAATATCTCACCATGTAACTAAATAATTATCATAACATGCATAAGTAAAGTTATAATGGTGAAGTGGCACGGAGGGCTTTATTTAAGTTTGAGAAAAGTGGTTATAGTTTAGGTTTTATACCTTGTTCTCTATAACCATGGCTCTGGTACCAATCTGTAACACCCCGATTTTTCAGTTATGCAGCGGAATCATAAGTTTGTGGTGTTACTTCAGGTATGACAGTCACAATCATAGAAAACGATTCGAAAGAGACGTTTTTAAATAAAACGGTTATCATTCATTATTTAAATCAGAGTTTACATAATAAAGGTCCGAACGGGAGTTCTGAAATACATATAAAAGTTTATTCGTTGAATGATAACAAAATGGACACCTTTTTTTATAAGAAAGCCCATTGCCACTCCGTGCCAAGTTATGCTTCAGGTACTTGAAATAAAACATGCTAAAAATGTCAACACAAAGGTTGAGTGAATCCACAGTGTTTATAAAATAAGTAGTAGGTTGAATACAAGTTAAATAGTTGTAAAATAATAGTATTGCAGCACAACATATTGCCCTAAGTCTCATGACACACAAACCTTAACAGTGGGACATCATAGTAATGAACTATAATGTAAGTTACTAACATTATAATAATAATGTAAGTAATAATGCCCTCGAGTAGGAGCTAGCCAACTTCCTATTTAGTTTTCAAATATAATGCATTTGGTCACTTATCCAGTAACACAAATAGGGCGTCAACTGCCAATAGATCTATTCACTATATTCGCGTTCACTCGTAAGTGATTAATGGCTCATGATATGAGGGTCTTTTAGTGGCAACAAAGCTAACTTAGGCAATACCAGATCAGGATAGCATACAAAAAAATACTTGTGTTCGGTTTGTAGCATGTATCTCCCCACAAGTTTGAAAAACGTATAAAAGTGGGACTACGGACTCACCTTGGTGATAAAGTAGTCTGGATGAAAAAACAAATGATGTTTATCGAATAAAGTGCTCCGTCACGCAACCTAAGTGAATATGTCAAGTGTTTGTGAGTTAATATTTCATATTGTGAAAGGACTAAATGTTTGAGTTAGACAACATGAAGTCTCTTTAAAAATTAGTTGATGATTAAGATTTATTTATGTTTTGTTAATTGGTACCGTCATGTTTCATAAAGGTTTTTAGATTAATTCCCGAGTTATTTCAGTGTTATAATTATATTCCCGTAATAAAATAAAATATTACACTTTTACCCTGAAGTTTTAGGTATTGACAACATTTACCCCTGAACTATCATGAAATGACAATTCATACCCCCAAGTTGTATATATTTACAACCTATACCCTTCAAGTTTTACAAAATTACAATTTATACTCTTCATGTTTTATAAAATTACATTTTATACCCAGAAGTTTGGTAAAATGACGGTTTACCCCTTTCAACTTTTGTAAAATGACAATTTCTACCCTGAACTTTCCAATATAACACTTTCCACCATTTAACCTTAAGTTTATTTCATTTTAAGTCCGACTCATAAGATTAGTTTAGAGTTTTGACATAAAATACCCTTTATGCAAAAATAACCTTTCACCCGAAGTCCTTTTTGAACAAAAACGCACTTTTAGCCGAGGAAAAGGGCACGACTTTCTACGACTCTTTTAAATATGTTAAAATAAGTTTACCAATATGTTTTACGTAGCTTATCAGCTTATATTTCCAGCTTATTAGTTCAAAATAATTAAAAATATAAGTTTACTTACTACGCGACAAGGCCAAAAACAAGGGTGAATAAAGGCGAGGTATTGAAAGGTTTTTACTACGTTCTCAATCTTTTTATTAGTTTGTCACATGTTCTATCTATAGGTTCAAACTAAAGGTCATGATTTATTATGGTTAAGTCACAATTAAGTTCTGAAGTTGGACGTTTGAAACTATTTTTAAGTGAAATAAACCAAGAGTTTTTAGTTATTTCTAGCAAAACTAGGCCAAAAACATGGCTTAATAAAAACGAGGCCTTTCAATGAAAATGAAAAGTGTTTGTTCTAATTTAATCTATGCCATGATGTCTTCAAATCCACCAGGTTTCGAAATTTCTAGAGCTCGTTTGATAGGGGTAAAGATTGACCCAAGTTGACCTCAGAGAAACATGTCTCGACATGTTTCTGTTGTAAAAGTGATTTTGGTTTTTGACTTTTAAACCTCCAAATCAGTATTCTAAGTATAGAAACATGTTATTAAGCATATATAATTTAATTTTAAACAAGATTTAAGGTTCCTTGATTTGTTGTTCACGCCACAACCTATATGGTTGTCTGATGTCTGCTCGATCAAAACAGAAAAAGAAAGAGAAGAAAAGGAGTGTATGTACTGACCTTATATTCGATTCAAGCTTATTATTATGAAGTATAACGTGTACTAAAGAGATTAGGAAGGCTAGGACTTACAGAAATCAAAGATGGAAGAAACTCGACACTAGTGAGCTTCGACTTGAACCAAAGTCTACCAAGCTTCTAACGCCTATTCCACTTGATCCTATCTCTTCTAAGACACTTATAAAATCAGTAGGTGTATGAGTGAGTGAGTGGTTTGCTGTTTTGAGTGAGGGACGAAGAAAGAGGGTGTTAGGGTGCTTGTTTATATAGGCAAGAAAACTAGCGTTTCATTAATTGCATATGGCCACTTGTATGAGTTGTAAGGTGTTTTGGAGACACAAGAAATCTAGTACAAAGAATGTTGGAGGTTGAAATCCCCTAACTTGTCCAGGTTCACAGAATCGAGGTTTTTAGAAGGTTTCATGCACATGTTTAGCTTGAGATTATTGACCATACTTTTAAATTAAGAGCAACATGTTGTTGTGTATGTGTAAATACTTCTAGGTTAAGTTTTATCTCTTGAGAACTAGTTTGGTTAGAGCCTAGTTCAATTCGAACTATATAGTTAGGATTGGATCGAGTTGTGCTTTAGGTGTGTTGTACAAAGTCTTTAGGGTGTTGTACATTAGTTAGAAGGTGTAGTAAACTCAAGGTAGGTTTTAGTTTAAGTGACGTATAGTTAAAAACAAACTAGGGTTTGTTTAGATTTAAGTTTAGGTCGAATTTTTATGAGAAATGGAGAGATATTCGAATGGTTCATTAGGTGTGGTACCATTGGCTATAGTGAGTTGTACTTAAGGTTTATAAATGTAGAAAACATATTTCTAGAGTTTTGATTAGTTTTTCATAAGTTATGGGTCTTTTATGTTAAGTTAAAAATAAATAGTTATGGAATTTTAGGTTTTCATGCATGAGACACTTGTACACTAGGTTTAGAGACTTGTACATTTTAGTTTAAATGTTGTAAACTGTCACAACTCACCATTTCAGGTCATTTCCCGAACTTTGGAAAACACTATTCATCAACACTATTCATCGTTTTACTATTCATCATATTTGGTGTCAGTTTGACATTCAGAGAAGTACTCAGAAATTTTACTATTCATTGAACACTATTCATTCCAGAAGAAATTTCATCATTCACGTGCATTACTCATTTCATCGTAAATTTAGTTTACGGGTATTAAAATTCGCATAACCGTATGGGTTTAGGTGCGAATTCATTTCATTATCAGTAAAGACATTTCATACGGACTAGAGACAGTCTGCATATCATCAGTATGTCATTTACATGTTATACCACTCTTAGGATTTTTAAATTTATATATTTGATACATTTAACGTTTTCCTTATAATTATTTATAAATAAACGTTAACACCCAGTTTATAGACGACGAATATATCTAAATATTCCCACAATGGTCCCGACATATTTTTATATCCATTTTATCATCATAAAAGTTATAACATTTATTTACCCAGTATTTTGGAAATTTATTTTATTTATAACGTGAGCTTATGAATATTACGACGGTTTTCGTGAAAACTAAACAATAATCACCCGAACACTCAGTAATTGTACCCAACATATTTTTAACATATTTACAACTTTATTTCATCCCGAATAACTTCGTTAATATTTATTTCTAGCAAACCCGGTACCCGATTATAACTAATACTTACACTAAACTACAATTATTATTACACTACATTTCCTAAGTGATCAAAACCGATTTTTCTTCTCCTTTTCACATTGAAAACCGGCAATGAGCACACCCCTAAACCACTTGACCTTTATTTTCTAACCTTATGTATTCATGTGCCATTATAATACATTATACTTATACATATATTTACCAAAAACTCCTAAAACATAATCGTATACAAATTTGAGAATCAAAAAGCACAAACCTCATCTCTTTCACCATGAAACCCACGACCAAATCCATACACCATGATCAATCCATTATTTTTCCAAGTACAAAGCTACAAAGTTGTTCATTTCATCATTCTAATCACGAATCATCCAACAAAAACACAAGTAATCCAAGGTTTCTAATCATCTCATCACCTATTATTTCAAAGTGAGTATTCAAAATTATTTTCATGTTTTCATCTAATTAACATATGTATCTTACGGTATTCATGCTTAATTTCATGCACAAACTAGTTATACCACTTTATTTTCGTATACTTTTTGAACATACAAACCCTAGAATTGATTTTAGGTATTCCTTTGTTAAATTAACTTGTTTACTAGTCATTAGGAACCCATGGCACCCTAAGAAGGTGTATGGTAGGATTAGTATAGTTTTGTGAAGTTTGCAAGAGTTTTGGTTGAGGTTGGAACTAGTTTTGAACCTTGGAAATGGTTTTGTAACATGTAAATATACCTACTGTCCCATTTTGGTAAATTCTGGAAAATCAGTAAAAACAAAGTAAACTTTGGCAAAATTTTTAGAAAATACTTTCAAAAACGAATCCGTAGGCGAAAGAACGGATTAAAAAGAGTTTATAACGAAGAAGTTATGATTTTTGCAAGTTTGTTGACGAAAAGTATTTTTCTGAAAATTACATGCTGTTGGACGTTTTTCGTCGGACAAAAAGAGACTTTAGACGTAACCTGGAGGAGCCAAGCTTTCCAAAATATATTACTACATAGTAAGACGTAACCGTGGATATAAAGAACAAGTAAAACGGACTCATAACGACAAAGATATTCACGTTTCAATATCGGCAAAAATCCTCTATAATTGGCAGCTTTCACTAGTAATAATAATAATACTACTTCTACGTACTAAATTCTAGATTTTCTAGAAATATTAACCAAGTACCCAAATTCATAACTAATGAAGTATTAGTAAATACAAGTATATTTTTATCACTACAAGGCGTTATTTCAAGGATTTCAAACCGAGGATTTCAACACTAACATTGATTCATACGATATATATATATATATATATATATATATATATATATATATATATACACACATTTCAACTAGTTTATTTTATAGTAGCCATATTTTCCCAAGTTTTGGAAAATGTATATTTTGATAATAACAAGTATTTTTCCAAAGAAAAGAGTGGTATAGGAAACATGTGCATGGACATTCATAACATCATTTCATGATCTAAAGTAGATCGTTCATCATTCATATTAGGTTGCGGCTAGTGTGCGCGCCTTGTTTTTCATCTCATTACATGTTCATGGTACCATCATATCAGGTGAGTTTTCATAGCCCCGTTTTCAATTCAACGTTTTTTATTGTTTTCAAATCCCACGGGGGAATACATTGCATCAATCATTTTAGTACGAGCCCAAGTACCAAAACATATGTACATTGCTTAAGTTGCTTTACCATTCAGTTAAAGTCCCCTGTTTATTATCATGAACCGTTAATTTGCCGGTAAGCGAGAGTGAGTGGATAGATCTATCGAGGGTGACGCCTCCATCCGTGGTAGTGATTACCAACCGTAAGCGGATGCATTTCATTTTGACACAGTTACGAGTGTTCTGGTAAAACATTCGGGAGGGGCATATAATTTCATCAGTCATAGCTTCGGGGTCATGAGCTTAAGGTCTATTGTACAATTTTCATGAGATTTTTATCTTGCACTTTTACTTGTGGTCGCCGTACATCATTACATTTTATAAACCTATGGAATTCACTAACATTCGTGTTGACTTTTTAGCAATGTATTTCAGGTTATTAAGGTAGCTCATGTGACATGCATTTGGACCTTCATGGAGTCGCGGGGTCGACGCGTCTCATCATTATTTCATGCACTTATGTAAACATTTGATCTACTAGGACTTGTTTTCATAAACTTGCAACACCTTTTGGGGACCTCATATTGTAAACTCTGGAATATTTCAATGATCAAATGCAGTATTTTCCAAACGACACTTTAGGTCGTTCAATGTAACTGTAACTGTGGTGCTATGACAGACACCCCCAGGTATTCCATTCCGCTGCAAGTCAGGTAAATTGGGGGTGTGACATAAACATATTAGGTTTAGGTTTTGGTGCATAATAACCTTGTTTTATGTGCTTTAGAGTAGGTATACTGAGGTTTATAATGAGTTTAAGTCATTATTATACTCCTATGCATTACTAACTTGTACCTGAGCTTGAAAGACTTGTACCATTATATTTTGAATAAAACATGTTACTATAAGTTAGGGTTTGTGATTTTCTCACATAAAATCATAGATTTAGGAAGTTAGGGTTTATATCGGGAGTTAAAGTGAAATTAGGGTTTTCGTGCTTTGATATCTTGTACATTGTACTAGAGAATATTATACTTTAGGGTTTCATGGTTTTGATACTTAATATTAGTATTACATTAGTTTTAGGGTTTAGCGGAAACCCTAATGGGTAGAAAGCGTTTAGTGTGAGCATACGTTAACGAATTAACGTAAAGTGGCAAGTGTGTTGTTGTAATGTTGTATAGTTTACATGTAAGGATGTTTATGTGAAATAAACATAAGTAAGTTGGTGTTGGTCTACGTGGGAGCACGTTTATCAAGTTTGTGAGTTATATCACACTTAATAGTAATTATTAGAAAAAAAATATACGTAGAAAAGGATAATCATTTTATTAGCACATGAAATTTGTTGTAAAAACCTACAACAAACCTGGAAATCTAGAGCGGATTACCCCAATACTCGAAGACAAAACATGCAAGTAGATATATGTATATGTTGACTAAAAGTAACCATGCACAAGAACAATACCCAAACGTTTTCTTTATTTATTCATTTGTAAAGAAAAGAATGTAGTACAACAACCCCTCCCCCCTCACCTCTTTATTATAGAGATGAGGGGGGAGAAAACCAAACCCTAAAGAGAGTTTAAACCGGCTGCTAACAAAGGAGGAAAAAGACTTGCGAATGCTCAGGACTCCCCATCGTTGGAAACCCTATAATGATATATATAGAGTGTGATGAACCGACCTATGCATTCCTATTTGACTAAAGTTACACTACGACCCCCTAGACTTAGTAACACTTGCTAATATGCATACTATATTACAACAATTTCCACCTTAGTATCATATTAGTCATCTCTGATACGCAGCAGCTTCAACAAGTGCTGGAACCTCGGATAGGGGTGTGCCTTCATCCACGCACTAGTAGCAATAACCGCTACTAACATTAGCTTAGCTCATGACTCTATCGAGAGTCCCTTTAGCCAAATAGCCTCCTTTGCAGCCTCCGTAAGTGTCATATACGCCGCTTCAGTTGTTGACAAAGCCTCCATGTGCAGCATCATAGCTTCTGAGCTTCCTGCACATCCTTGTATCATAAACCCGTACCTTGTGATTGATCTACCCATGACAGTGATCGATCTACCCATAGTGTAGTCAATATCCACAAAAACCTGTACGTCTGTCTGTAATCCACGATCGAACCTATCCAACATACCCACATCTATAGATGCTATGTCAGGTCTCGTGCAGACCATTTGATACTCCCGGCTTCCAACCGCATATGTATATGACCACTTACCATTCTTTTCCACATCATAGTCCCCTGTTAGACTACCCTCTAACAACAGTATTGAGTGTCCCTCCAACAAAGTTTGTACCAACTTTTCATTGTAAACCCTGGACTGTGACCCCCCTAGAGTATTACCACTCTGATCCCTGATGATCTCCATACCAAGTATATTTCCTTTTGCTTTATCCAGCAAACCCTTGGTAACCCGGATCTCAGCCTTGCATCCGCAAGAAAAAACCATACCATCGATATAGAGATATAGATGTATGAACATACCTGGTGTATACTCCCAGTAATAGTTGTGGCTGTCGTCACTGCTTTTACTACAACCGTTGCTGAGCACACACACATTTGACCGAGTATCCATTTCTTCTTTCAATCCAGTCTTCCACTTGGAAATTACCTCACAAGCAACTATATTATTGAAAGTCAATGACTCATGTGCGTATATATACTCCACTCCAGCAACTGCAAAAGCAGCCTCATTACTGTTTTCTCTATACCTGTATAGTTCCCGTGCTGAGTGTTGCTCCCTATCACGTGCTGAATGATAGTCTATAAAATCCTGAGTTTGTACTTCCTGTGAACCAGCTACCTGACCGACATTCCCCTGAGGTTCCACCTCAAATGTATGATCCCCAAGCGGTTCCACCTCAAACTCAACTCCCTGCAACACCTGCACTGAACGCGTACCTACACCAGAACCAATGAAAGTTTTCTTGTATTCCCCACTCTCATTGAAAACCATATTCCTGTAAAGCACTCCCTTTGAAGTAATGTCATCTAACCTCCTAAGCTGATAACACACAATACCTTCACGGTATCCCAGGAATATGCACTTGACCTTAACCGGTTCAAGCATCCCTTGCTTATTAATAGCAAGCCAACCGAAAAACGCTAATATATCTATAGGCGTCTTGAATCCAATCGCTGATGATGGTGACCTATTCACTAGATATGTAGACCCGGTTGTTTCCTCTGCCAAAAAAAACCTTGGACAGACCAGACTGAATCAGAAAACAATGTACCTTAGCCAAGAGTGTCACATTCATCTTCTTAACCAACCCATTCTGCTGCTGTATCCCTGCAACACCCAAATGTTTGGCGACCCCACTCTTCATACATTGTTGTTTAGACTTCTGATTACAAGACTCAAGAAAATTACCTTCCTTGAAATTCCTTCCAGTCCGAGATTCTCCTAACTGCTTCCTACCCTTCAATGTCTTCCCGGTCACTGCCTTACCATCCAGGGTATATATGCAATTAGCCTTCCATGTTCCTGATAAAACCACCAGCAAACCCTTTATAACCTTGATCTTGCCCGACTGCATCTTCACGGTAAAACCCTCATTTACAAGAGTACCCAGCGATATCAAGTTTCGCCTTAATTCCGGAACATACCTGACGTTGTCCAGAATGAAACTTGACCCATCCCTCATCTTTACTTGAACCTTACCTGTTAGCATTAAAAATATATATATATAGAAGTGATGGTCATTCTCATATTATAACTTTGTGTCGTTTGTTAAGATTAGTAATAGTTTAGTCATTGGGTTTTGGACTTGGCAAGCTAATATGTTATGTGCTATGTTACATAAGCCTTGTTATCTAATCATGTAACCAAGTCCAAGCCCAAGCCCATAGAAAGCCTTAGGGCTTCTCATGTATCTTACTATTTAAACACCTCAAAGGCTCATTTGAGGTTTGTGCTTGTGTGTGTATGTGTGTGTTTCTCTTAATAAAAGTTCTCATTTCCATCTCTCTTTCTATTTACATACGCCATACATATACATAAAATCAAGTCACCATATTTCCATCTCTACTTCATATTTGCTTCTATATTGGTGTGATAAAGTTGTCATCTTTATGTTCCTACAAGTGATATCAATCGCCAAACAATGATTTAGGAGTGTTGGGAGTTTGTTGGTTTCATATTTGTTAAGCTTTCTACACGTTTTTTTAAGAAAAGTTCATTACTTTTCTTGTTTTTCTTGGTCTTTAACACTTTTTTGATTACAAACTAGTGTTATAAACCTTTTCTGACAAGAAAGTTTCAACCTTTTTGAAAGTTTTAACCTTAAAAATTCGAATTTTGCTTTTGTACTTGTTTTTCTAGAACACAAATTTTTTTTATAAAAATCATCAAGTTTGCAACTTTCTTTAAGTTTTGGTGTTTTTATAACTAGAAGTACAAGAATCTTGGAATACAAATTTCATTTGGGTGAGCTTTTTGCAAAATCAAAATTCTAGCAAATTTTCTAGAACACAAAAAAACTTTCATAAAAATCATCAATTTTGCAACTTTCTTCAAGTTTTGATGTTTTTATAACTAGAAGTACAAGAATCATGAAATACAAACTTCATTTGGGTGAGCTTTTAGCAAAAACAAAATTCTAGCAAACTTTCTAGAACACACTTGTACCATCTTTCTAAATCACAAAGTTTCGAGAACACACTTGCTCCCGTTGCTTACTCGGTGTTTCCCTTGCTTGTATAAGTGAGAAAACACTTCGACTCGTGGTATACTCTCTAAATTGTATAATTTAGAAAGTTTTGGTGCTAAGTTTCTAGAACACTGAAAAGTTTCTAGAACACTGAAAAGTTTCTAAAACACTGAAAAGTTTCTAGAACACTGAAAAGTTTCTAAAACACTGAAAAGTTTCTAGAACACTGAAAAGTTTCTAAAACACAGAAAAGTTTCTAGAACACTGAAAAGTTTCTAGAACACTGAAAAGTTTCTAGAACACTGAAAAGTTTCTAAAATATTGAAATTTTCGAGATCACTCATAAAGTTTCGAGAACACTGGGAAAGTTTCGGGATTCCAAAAAATTTTCGAGATCACTGTGAAAGTTTCGAGAACCCTCAAAGTTTCGAGAACACTTAAAATTTTCTAAACACACCTCCTATTTCGTTGGAACGATCCAAGAATCAACTTTATCCATCTACACTTCATCAATGGCAACTCAGCAAGACATACATGCAACCGGTGCGGAAAACCGACCTCCAATGCTTGAAAAAGGTGGATATCTCCCATGGACAAGCCGCATGCTTCGTTATATCAAAACAAAGGATAACGGTCACCTTATAATCAAATCCATAGAAAACGGTCCATTTCAGCCAAGACAAGTTCAAATTCAAGGTAATCCAAATACAACACCTCCTACTAAACCATTCGTGCGTATACAAACAGAAGCAGATTACACTGATGAAGACAAGACGCAGATCAAAGCTGATGATATGGCAATGCATTTAATCCAACTTAGATTACCACGGGAGATCTTTGTTGCGGTTGATAGCTGTGAAACTGCTTATGCTATGTGGGAACGTGTTCGAAGAATATGTCATGGAACATAAATTGGACAACAAGACATTGAGAACAAACTTCTTACTGAATGGGAGAACTTTACATCCACTAAAGGTGAACAGATTGAATCTTACTACACAAGGTTTTGCACTTTGATGAATGAGTTAATCAGAAATAAGTTGACACCACGAACAATTGCAACAAACATCAAATTCCTCAATAACCTTCCAGAAGAATGGGGTCGTTATGTTACAATTGTCAATCAAACAAAGAATTTACATAATGTGAATTATGATCAACTCTATGATTTTCTGAAACAAAACCAAGCTAAGGCTAATGAAGTAAGGAAAGAAAGATTGGCAAAGAATCATGATCCTCTCGCATTAATTGCTAATACACCAACACCATTACCAGCGAACACTCAACAACCATCATCATCCTCCATTCACAACTACATTCAACAACCAACACCGGTCTACCAACAACAGTTCTACCCACAACAACAACAAATTATTCCACAACAGCAATACCCACACTTCCAAGAACCAGAATTCACTGACAATGATGAAGCTGCTGCAGCATTGACACAAGCGTTTGCTTTTCTGTCAAAGGCATTCCAAGGACGCTATTCTACACCAACAAACAACAACCAAAGGATTTCATCGAATACTCGCAACAGGCAGATCGCTCAGCCGAGTTTCAATATGGGCAACGGAGGTCAAATGGTTGGAGTTTATGGGAATCAGCAAGGATATGCTACTGGATTTAATATGGGCAATCAGAATATGCAGAATGCAGGTCAGTATGCAGGGAATCAGTATGGTCAGAATGCAGGGAATCAGTTGGGTCAGTTTGTTGGAAATCAGAGGGGTCAGAATGTTGGTAATCAGGTAACGCGTAATCAGAATAGAAATGTTGCAGCTCCAGTAGTTGGGAATTTGGGAAATGTGAATCAGGTTAATCCAGTAAAGTGTTTCAACTGTCAGGGTGTAGGTCATATGGCAAGGAACTGTCCTACTAAGCCAAACAAGAAAGATCTAGCGTACTTGCAGAAAGCAGTGCTGTTGGCACAAAAGCATGAGGCAGGATTTCAGTTGAACGCAGAGGAGAATGACTTTGTGGCTCTTATCGATGACATGGAAGATAGAGAGGATATCGATGCGAACTTCATATTCATGGCAAATCTTCAGGAAGCTAAGTATGACACGGATTCTGACACATTTCCTGTTTATGACACCAATGCACCATCTAAGGTATCAAATTTCAACACATGTCACAATAATGATATATTTGATATGTCTCCTCATGAGGAACAGCGTTATGAGAAGCAAGCATATAATTATGATACATATCTAGACACGCCAAGTAGTAGCAATACTCCTTCAGCGACTCCAGATGTGAATCATAATGGAGGCTTCGTTTCACAGCATGCTGAGAATGATGAGGAAACACGTGCTTTGTTTGAATAATTATTGAATAATTTTCGTATTGAAATTGAGAATGTGCAAAAGGCCAATCGTGATGTTAAGGCCTCGAATGTTAAATTGACCACTGAGCTTGAGAGTTACAAAGAAAACGTTAAAGCTTTTGAATTTCATAACAAAAGATTGTCTGAATTAGAAACTGGTTATCAAAATTCTATTTCAAGGGAAAAACAATTACAACTCAAGTTTGAAACACTTGATGTTCATTCTTTCAAAAAGATAAAATCTTTAAACGCGGAAATTTCTGATTTACAAATCCAACTTTCTAAACAAAAAACAGCTTATACCAATCTTGAAAAAGAAAGGGATGAGTTGAAAAATGATTTTGCAAAGAAAGAAGACAAACTTTTGGAAGAAATCGTAGAGTCAGAACACATGATTGCTCATTTAGAAGAATTAGTGGTTAAGTCGGGTCAGTCAAGTCAAACAATGAAAATGATTTCAAATCAAACTAATCCGATTTACCATACGAAACATAAAATGGCTCTTGGTAACAACACCCCTTGTAATCTCAAGAAAGCTTAGCAAGAACAGAATGTTTTGTACAATGGTAATGTGTTTTACACCAAACATGATCCTCCTGTCGTTCGGGATTCTGTGCTAACGATAGAACATGTCGAAGAGAGCATAAATAAAATGAAACAAAAGGATTTGAAACCCATTGATTACAACAAATTGAACAAACTTTCGGGAATTACTTTTGTTCCACAAAAAGAACCATCTGTGTTTTCCATAAAACGACCATTTTCAAAAATGTTTTCTAAGAAAGTAATTGCTTCCAAATCTCTTTCAAAAATAGAACAAATGTCTTCTAACAACACTTTTAATACAAGTGAGGCTAGAGACATTTTGGATGACGTTAAAAAGAGAATTCAAGGACTTCAAAATATTGTTGTTTCTAAAACTACAATCAATATTAACAACTGGCATTCCAGTTTTCATATTGAACAGAAAAAAGTTTTTGCAAATGAAATTACTATCCCACTGAATAACATCAGTGCGAGGGTAATCCATTTTGAACAATCTTTCTTAAAAGAAACAGCCGACTTTGTCAAGGACCACAAATCCCTGCTAAACGAAGCTAATGATACTCGTGAAAACATGAATGTTCTGGAAAACCTAAATGATTCTCTCTTCGAAGCTGTTATGACCACTGACATTATGTCCATCATTTTACAAACATATTCTGTTCAAGACGATGAACGACTAAGAGCTGAGACCTCCGCAATTGTTTCAAAACATGAAAATGCTCTTATAAAGCTTGAAAAAGAAAATGTGTCATATTTTAAACAACTTGATCGAAAAAAGGAAGAATGCAAGTATGACAAATTGTCATATGAGCATGATTTAAAGAACATGAAAGAGCAAAATGATCTTTTGAGGGCTCAGCTTGAAAGTCAAAAAGGAAAGGGTGAGGAAACTAAGTTTGCAAAACCATCGACTTCGGAGAAACTAAATGTTTCAAACACGGTTCAAAAACCAAAAATGTCAATTTCACGGTTTGCTCCAAAAGTCGATGAGAAAAAGGATTTGTCAAAACCAGTCACTCCACAACCCTTGCTCATGAAAAAGGAAATGGAAAAGATTGTTGAAAAACAAAAATTGTTTGTTGAAAGAAACACAAATGTGAGTGCACCTGGCTCTTCTAGGAATAGTACAACTAATGTGACTACAAAATCTGTAAAGGAATCTGTTGGTTCTAATGACATGGTTCAAAATCACCATCTAGAAGAAGCTAGGAAAAAGGCACAACGTCGTAAAAATGGAATTTTAGGCGCAAAACCTAGTGTGAGAGCCCAATAGGCTTTATGCTCAAGCTCGATCGGTAGATGGCACGCTTTCCCGTACACAAGCTTGTAAGGTGTACACCCGATGGGTGTTTTGTAAGCTGTACGGAAAGCCCAAAGTGTATCATCTAATTTATCCGACCAAGATGCACGATTTTCACCAACGGTTCTTTCCAATATTCTCTTAATGCCTCGATTGGAAACTTCTACTTGTCCACTTGTTTGAGGGTGGTATGGAGTAGAAAGACGGTGAGTTACACCATACTTTTGAATGACTTTATCAAATTTGTCAAGTAAGTTTACCAGGTGATGGTCAACCAAGTCAAACATCTAAAACCAACTAACCAAGGAGTACAGTGTATTCCCGGGTCGTTATGTCCCAGCGAGGTAAGCAATTTTATTCAAAAACGGGTTTGTGATCGGGTGAATTTGGACTAGAAAAGGGGTTTGAGTGATTTGTATAATTACACTAAGATATGAGGAATGAAAATAACTTATAAACACTATATTAACATTTACTGATAACCAGATATACTAAAAACGTGAGCTAAGTCTAAAAACGCGTTCGTCTGATTTAAATTTACGTTGACGTACGAAATAAAACGCGAGTTTTGTAAAATAAAATACCTACGGCTATGAAAATTACATTTTTATGATCCTAATGATAAAAGAAAATTTTAAGAAAAAGAAAAATAATTTTTACACTATTTAATTAATTACTATTGATTAATTACTAATTAATAATTATTAAAATACACTAATTATGAATTTAAGCTAGAAAAATGAAAATTTAATTCTAAAAATTCTAAAATAATATAAAAGTAATTTTAAAACTAAAAATATATTTTTCCTACTTTTTCTCTATTTATTATTGATTAATTACTATTTATTAATTACTTTAAACTAATTAAAATTAAGCAAAAATAGAAAATGAATAGTGAAAATTATGAAAAATTTCCTAAAATTATTTTATGATATATAAAACCTAGGAAAAATATAAAAAAGTACTTTTGTTAAATAAAAATTAATAAAACTATTTAATTAACTAATATTACTTAATTATTAATAAACTAATATTAATTATAATAAATACTAAATAAAAGAATAAAAATCTGGAAAAATTCCTACAATTACTTTAACATAAAAGAAATATAAGAAAATTATATAAATGAAAAAGTGCTATATTAATAAGCTAAAAGAAAATTAAAAAAATAAATCCTATTAAATGGAAGCTATCACTAATATTATATTTTTGATTTTTTTCTAATTTTTCTTTTTACAAGACTAGTTAAATACTGATAATAATGAACTTTTGTGAAAACAAAAACTTGGAAACTTAAAAAAAAGCAGAAATGGCAATAAGCAGTTTCAAATAAGCTCTAATAAATAAACAGATAGTGCAATAAGCTATCAAAAGCTAAATAGTAGTACAAACAGCTTATATAAGTTTGAAACAACTAATCTCAACCAAAGAAATGCTCAGAATAAGCCCTTTGCTCTCAAATAAGCCAAACAGTGAGCTTAAAGCTTAAATGAGATGGATTTTTAACCAAGAAGCTGTTAATAAGCTATGAGCTAACAACCAAGATACTAACTACTGAAAGGGAAATGAAATAAGCCTAAACAACCTACTAGACACTTAAATTAAGCCAATTCCAACAAATAAGCACTTGCCAAGTAACAAAGTCCAAAAGAGTCCAATTGTGGTAACTGCAGCCAGTTGTGGGGCCCACAGGGGTGACTTAGGGACCAAGCCAAATGGGAATATGGAAAGGGGACCTGAGGGGCTTTCCAAAGAGCTCACAAGCTCATGATAAGCTCAAGTGGTGAGGAATCTAGGGGCTTGTGAAACTTGTAAAAAAACTGAATGGTGATACCAAACAGTTGAATGTTTAGGTGATAAGGTTAATTCAAAGGTTCACAAGCTAGATTTCACAGAAACACAGACTAGCAAAAGACTCAAAATGAATCAGAGAAGCATGAATAAACAAAATGACAAACTAACACAAGCCTTAGCAAGCTTTTAAAAACCTACTGTGGTGAGATTTTAGTGCAAAGTGATGATGTGTGGAAATAAGCAGTTGCATCAATTAAGCATTTAAGTACAATACTGAAAGCAAACATGGACAAATACAACTCAAACAGCTAACAACAACTAGAAAACAACTACTAGATCAAATTGAAACAAGAAATCAACAAGCTTGGTATTTAGCTAAGGTCAGACAAATGGACAACAAAGATGGGGCATGCAGCCATACCAATTAAGCAAATAAACAAGAAATGAACCCAAATTTCACAAACTACACTAATGACCTTCCAAAAGAACACAAATTTGGTTCCTGGGCCCCACTAATGAACCACGGAGAGGGGTATGAAAATTGGTGAAAATCCTGGTGCAGGGCACATTTCTACCCCTAGAGTCCTTTTCCATAAGCTAAATAAGCACATATAAAAATCTCAAAAATCAAATGAACTTGAATTTCTATAGCTTAGCTAATAAACTTCATCCTCTAAAAAGATCAAGGTCTGATCTTGAGTAGAAAATTCAGGAAAAATGATGGAAAATTTGTGTTTTCTGCAAACTGCGGCAATTTTGACTTTTTGAAACTTGAACCAAGATTGACTTTTGTGAGATTTCAATGACTATTGGTGACTGATTATGATACACTAAGTTAAAATGAAATGAAATTAAGTTATATAAGCTACTTATGCATTGATTAGACAAGAAATTTAGCTATGAATCCTAACAGTTGACAGAATATGAGGGATCAAATGCTATCTTGACTTTTTTCTGAATAAACTAAAGTTTTTATGGTCAATTTAATCTATTTGATCCTAATGTGAGTTAACCTAGCTGACTTCACCCACTAGTAGTCACAAACACCTACAGTAACATGCAAATCCAAACACCCCTATTGGGCACTGTCTTGGTTTTTGAAACTAGCACAATTATTTCTAAGCTAAAACTTAAGAAGGCAATGATCCACTAATCTAAACTAAGGTATAATAAGTACTTTAAAACTGAAAATAAGCAATTAGACCTAGGAAATAAGCAAAATCACTAATATACAATATATAGACAGTTTAGTTAACAATCTAAATAACCAAGGATTATGACTAACAAGCATGCAATTTTAACCCCACAATCTCACACAGGAACAATAAATAAGCACAACAACATACATCTAAGCAGTAATGAGCATATATTCAGTGAAAAGTAAAAAATGAATTTTGTGCTTACAAAGTGCATCCAGGCAATAACTGAGAACCATGGACCAAATAACACTCCTATTGGCTTCCCATGAAGCCTCTAAACCATGGCCATCCTTGATATACCATGCTCCAAGATTGTCTTCTTCATATTTTTTATATTTTTTTATTTTTACTGATTATTTTTTGTATTTTTGATGATTTATTTGGTTTACTGAGTTAAACCAATTTAAATGCCTTACAAGGTTTTAAAAGCTACTAAGTGAGCTCAATTTAACTTAAATGAAACATGTGAGATAACTAGCAAGCTCAGACCAACATTTAGCCAAAACGTGAGTTTTATTATGAAACTGAAAATTGTACCAATACTGAATTTAATAACTAGAAAGCTTTTTATTATCCAAAAGAAACCAGTTACAAACTAAGGTCTTTGACTGAAAATAAAATTATAATAGGTTTAACATAATTTAAATTAAACTAAAAATCTACCACCTCCTACCACAGCTTCTCTTTCCTTTTTATAAACTCCATATTAGGGTTTTGGGCACTCCTTTGTCCTTTTTCAGCTCATCTCTTGACCATTGGATTAAGTAGAAGCAATCCTGAACTTTAATAGGTTTTGGCGCCAAGACCGTTTTGTATTTTTCCTTTGATATATTGATGCCAGAAGGGTGGGTTTGGAGTGTAGTTGTTGTTTGGAGTGCTAGGGGGAGGGAAATTGAGTGTTGCAGGAGTGAAGGTAGGCTAGGGGTTATAATGGGGGGTGTTGGATTATTGCAGTGAGTGGGGAGGTGGTGATGTGGAAGAGGTGATGAGGTGGAGGGCTGGTCAAAGGTTAAGGTGGGGGTTTGACCGAGGGTGTTTATATTAAAAATGGGGGGATTGGGTTGGTTGTGACTTGGGCCAGCAAAAGGGTGGATTGGGCTTAGGGGGAATAAGGTGGATTGGGTTGGTTTTATTTTGGATTAAAAAGGGAGTAGTAATATTAAGCATGGTCCTTTTGGTTTGTAGTTGAAATTTCACAAGGACCAATTTTGTAACTTGGCTGAAAATTAAGGATCACACATGCCATCTTTCCAAAGTATTCATAAGGTCCACTCTTGCCACATTTCATAATCCAAGGACTATAAATACAATTTTCCACTTTTGAAAATCCCGGGGACTAAACTTGCAAAAATTCAAAATTGAGGGGTTAAAAGTGAAAATTTCCAAAAGTTATCAAAAATGGTTTATTTTGCCAAGTCTAAATAGTACAAAGGTTTTGAATGATAATTTTCCATTTTTAAAAACCCAGGGACCATTTTTGCCATTTTTGAAACTTCAGGGACCAAACATGTAATTTTCTCAAACTTTTCACCCAAGGATCGTTTTTGATATTTTTTGACTTTAGAAAACCTTAGGTTGACTTTTCTTTCATTTTAAACTTCCAGGGACTAGTTTTGTCAAATTTTGAAACTTGAGGGACTGAAACTGCTAATTGTGCAAACTTTGTTCGTTTTTCATTTGTTTTTAAACATTTTGCATCTAAAACATATAAAACACACTTTTCGGATAAATTCTGTATTTTGATGCGTATTTGAGTGTTTTTGGATGTTTTGGTAGTTCAGATACGATAAAAATGATGAGTATTTACACACTCATCAACACCCTCAATATGAGGAAACATGTACTTCTAACACTTATTTGTGCAAATTCTTCTTCTGTGGATGCAGGTACTTGTGAAAGTGATGAGAATTCATACACCCGTTATGGAAAAGAAGAATTTTATGCCAACTTCGCGTGTGGAAATCCTTTTCTAACTCCACTCTTAACTCCACTTTTACTTGTCCAAACTTAATTTTTCTTTCTTCATATTCTCTTTGTAATTTTTTTTTTTTGAAAAACAAAATACAAAATTTGAAAAACCAACAAAAACAAAATACAAAAATATAAAATTTCAAAAATCCAAAAACAATATAAAATCAAAATACAAATATATTCTTCTCACGACATGTCTCTTGTATAAATCAATATTCTATACGTTTCTAGAAATGTCATTCAACAATGATACGTAGCTCGTAGAATTATCTTTGTTATAGTTAGTACGTAGTTTATTAGTAGTTAATATATGTATATAGTATTCGTAGAGTGGGTCGGGTCTTTACCCTCTGTCAGCTCACTCTACAGCTCGTTTCATGGAGCACCAAGTATTGTAGTATAAATACCCTCTCCCACCCAAGGGAGAGGGTTGGACCTTCATTCACAAGCTAATACATTTTTAGTTTCTCTCAAGGCTCCCATCTCTTTCTCTCTCTAATCTCTCTCTCTAAAACTACACTAGTTGATACATACATGCAACACCATACGAGCTTATGATTATGTATATTCTACAATTGGTATCAAGAGCCAAGGTTTCATCTTAGGGCCTTGTAGAATCGGATTTGGTGTGGTTTTGTGTAGTTTTTGTGAGTTAGAAGAGTTTTCTTTGAAAACATCATGGTTTGATCTTTCTTGTGTTATTTGACATATTAGTGATGTACTTTTATGATCATAGGTGTTAGTTGAACATTGTGTTTCAGTTGGCTATACCATATCTTTAATCTATTTGAAGTTTGGACTTGATTTTGGGCGTATTTCATAGTTGCGGTTAAGTCTACTGTTGCATTGCTTATCTGCGTTTAGTTTCTGATTTCTGTGGTTAGTTTGCTGTGATTACTATTTTGGGAATACAAACAAATCGTAAGGAAAGTGACAGATTTGGATTTTTGTATACTGCGATTAGCTCTTGTGGTTAAGTGGTCTGCGGTTAGTTCATTGTGGTTAGCTTTCTGTGATTAAGTGGTTTGCGGTTAGCTCATTGTGGTTAGCTTTTTGTGGTTAAGTGGTCTGCGGTTAGCTCATTGTGGTTAGCTTTCTGCGATTAAGTGGTTTGCGGTTAAATCTTTGTGGTTACCTTTCCTGCGGTTACCTTGCCTGGTCCTGCGGTTAACTCTGTTTGACCATAGTTGACTTTTTACGTCGAAACTTCAAACGGTCATAACTTTTGAACCGTAACTCCGTTTTCAGCGAATTAGCTGTCAAAACGTCCGGAACAGGCTGAATATTGTGAGATTTCACCAAGAAGTCGTGAAACGAATTTTTCGAGGCCCAAATCACCTCCGGAGTGAAGTTATTGAGGTTTTAAGTTTTCTGACCAAAAATTTCACCGTAACTACTTGCATCAACCTAACCAAATTACGACTTAATAACATACAATCACTGCTATGGAACCTTCGTGCTCGAATTCTAATGATAATGTGCTTCATCAGCCAATTAAATTGCCCGATAATGCAAAGAATAGTCGCATTGAATGTTTTCGATCACTCCATTGACATCTCAAGGTTCTCTTTGCAAAACCTGGATACTTGGGAGGTTTCAATCGTGCATTCGTAACACTCTTTGGTCAAAGTGTTGAGACTTTCACAGTCAAAATGACTCTACACTTAGATCAACTTCAACAACAACTTGAAAAGGGTGAATTTTCTGAAGATAGTGTGGAAAACTAGAAGGGGGGGGGGGTTGAATAGTTTTACGTCCTTTTAAATTTATAAACACAAGTTTGTTTTAAAAACTTCGATTCCAGTTTATGTGAACTCAATACTTGCACTATATGAACAATTGTATGGTAACTAACTAACAAAGCTAATATAGTATAGGTAAATGAATAAGTAATGAGAAGAGTTGGAAAGATCAAACCACAACACAAGGATTTATAGTGGTTCGGCTATAAGGACACCTTCCTTGTTCCTACTCCACTCCCCGAGTCACCTACTCGAGAGTTTTCTTCACTATGTCAACAAAATCCCTTTTGGCGGAGAAAACCTTACACACCAATTTACACACCACAACAACTTCACAACTTAATCACAACTTTTACACAACTTCTTCACACCAACATACTACACACCAATCTTCTTCACACCTATCTTCTACACACCAATCTTCTACTTCACACCAATCTTCACAACTAACCTACTTCACTACTAATCAACTTCTACTTCCTACACAACTTCTATATCTTCTAAACAATATATATCAAGCACAACACAATATTCACAAATGAATGTATATATACACTATGCACAACTACTCTTCAACACTTCTTGGACTTGGTTGTAGAAAGAGTGTTCTTCTTTTGCACTTTGGATGAGAATGGATGATGAGGGATTGAATCACTTGAAACAAGGATTAATACAAAAATGATCAAAGGGTTTTAGAGGATGTTTAGAGAGTTATAGATCTGAAAATTTTGTGCAAAATGTGAGGAAAAAATCCAGGTTTAAGGTGGTATTTATAGGCAAAGGTTTCTGACAGAGGAGCGTGGCCGGTCCCCTTAAATCAAGGCCGATCCCCTTAATTTTAAGGGGACTGCCCCTTATAATTAAGGGGGCCGCCCAGCTGAAACGGCCAAAATCTTTGTCTTTTAGTGGGGAAAGTTTATTTGGTGAAAAACTAACTGATTTTGGTTAAAAATTTGAATTCATATATTTAGTATGAATAAAACATTTTTCTTTATTACCAAAAGTGTTTTTCAAAAATATATAATATGTTTATATAATTTAAATAAACTTTGTGTTAGTTAATTAAATACCCCTTTGATCATGAGATGTATTAAGCACTTGTTTATCCATACCTTAAATGATTAAGATGGATATAGTGATATAAACTAGCTTAATACTTGTTTACGTAGTAATTATACGATTGACGATTTTACATTTTGTGATCGTCAAAATATAGAGCTATCGAAAGATATAAATAACGTTTTCACACATTATTTATGTCAACAATCTCCCCCTTTTTGATGATTACAAAATTTAAACTCATTAATCGAAAATTAGTATATATTCAAGTATTATTGTGAGTTTATATCACTTCTCCCCCTTTTTGTTAGCATCAAAAAGGTTATCCCCTGTTAAAGTAAGCTCCCCCTTGAAGTATACTCCCCCTCGTTTTGAGGCCAAAAGGAATCGAGATATGGATGTCTTGCAAAAATATTTAGTGGCAAGCAACATATATATATTGCATGCAAAAGTGTAAACTAAACATAACCATATCATTAATCAAGTATAAATAAATTCATCAAGCATTACATCAACAAATGAAATAAGTAATGCAACTAACAAAAACCTTTAAAGGCTTACAATCATCATTGAAATAATAAACCAAAGCTCAAATATGAAAGTCCTCTCTAGAGCTTGCCATCCAAAATGGTTTAATATACTTTTATTTGTGAGACACCAAGCATGTTTAATGGGGAGGAATGGATGGTGAACATGGAGATGGTGATGGAGGAGGAGTGTTTGTTGATGGTGGTGGAGGAATTGAGTTTGTTGTTGGTGGTGGATGCAACAAGTTTTCAACGTGAGAAAACATGTATTGCATTTCATCTTTTAGTCCGAACACAATTGTTCGGTTGTGGATGAAACAAAGGCAAGTGTCACCATGAGCTTCAAGTAAGCTCCATGGGACGGGGTTATAGGTTGGTGGATTGATAGGGGATGATGAGAAGTGTGCATCAAGAGGTGTTAATGGTGATAGTGAGAGAGTTAATGCAAGGGTTGTGTTTTCATTGGTATGTTGTGATGGTTGAACTATTGGTGGAGGAGATAAGTGGGTGTTAATGTAGTCATTAATGGATGAAGTGGATGGTATGGAGGAAATAGAGTTTCCATTTGTTGAAGGTGTTTTGGAGGGTGCATTTGGTGCACTAGGAGATGAACATTGAGGTGGTGGAGATGGAGTGGTGTTGTCTTCATTTGTAAGATCAATGAAGAGTTGTTTGGGTGGAATGATGACAAGTTTTTGTTTCTTGGCATTGTTTGAATGGGTGGTTCTTGGTGATGACATGATTATGTTTGATGAATGTTTGAGGATGATGGAATGTGAATTAAACATGCATGGGGATTATATAGTGGGAAAAACATGTTTAGAAGTCGAATTAATTTGAAATTGTAATGTGATATTCCAAAATCAGTTTAGTTTTTAAGGGAAATGGTAGCTGGGACTAGCAAAAGGGATCACAAGATGCAAAAGAGAACAGTGTAAAAACTGTTTCAGATGGCCGGTCCCCTTAAATGGAGGCCGGTCCCCTTAATTTTAAGGGGACCGCCCTTATGATTTAAGGGGGCCGCCCATCTGACGACCTAGAAACCAAAATTTTTCAAAAATTTTCTGGAAAAATGTTGTGTTCTGTTTTGTATTTGCAGCAAGCACCAGTTGGACATTTTCACATTTGGTTTGGTCTATTATAAAGCATACATGATATATATATATATATATATATATGTATATATATATATATATATATATATATATATATATATATATATATATATATATATATATATATATATATATATATATATATATATAAGCTAATCATGCAAGTATATATATAAATTAAGAGTTAAAGCATGCATTCATAGGCATATATTAAACATAATAAACAAGTTAACATACTAATCATTAATACAAACAATTATTCCAAGAAAATTTCAAGTACTTCCGAATGTATTTCGGACAAATAGCACACAAGACATAAAAATTAAATATTGTTTAACAAACATAATCCAAGCATATCATTTTTTTTCTTCCCGAAGATACCCTTCAAAGTCTTTCCTATAGATTTGAAGCCACCTCTAACTTCTTCGTGCAAGCTCTTTTGTCTTCTAAGCATCTCGGTAGTTCGTTCATGAAGCACTTCTTCGTTTTGATCACTAGGAGATGGGGTAGAATACTCGGGATAGTCAAGATCCTCTAAATTGTCAACGAACTCAGAAAACGAAGGGGTACTAGCATCATGGATGTTTTCCTCCTCATCGTCATCGTCTTGCCTTGAAGATGATCCATGAACGCTATGACGACGAGGTTTTCCCTTGTCACTTCGAGTTCGTCGAGCTTGTTTTAGAGCGAGAGGACGTAGAGTGGGGTAGATGGACTCATAGATACTATTGTCAAGATCGGGGTAGTACTCGATAACATGACGATAGAGACGAGTGAGGAACATTCCATATGGAAGGTTGGCTTTGGGAGTTTTTCTAGCACACTCAATCCGTTTGATAAAGAAGTAGGCCAAATTGTACGGCTTTTCGACAGCTATACAATACAACATGTGAGCAAGGCACGCCGGGAGATGGTCCCGGTGACCTCCAGTACCAAACGCATTCTCACGAATGAGTTCTTCCCAACGCTTCATGTGGGGGCTTAATTCCTTGAGGAGAAGTTGGTATGGAGAGATTTGAACGTTTTTGGATTTTATTTTTCAGCTTGTGGTGGCACGTTCCACACCAAGGACTTGACGAATTTCGTCGGGATGAGGAATTTCATCAAGATAGGGACCGAAGGTTGGTCGATAGCGATTAAGAGATTCGAGGTCCCACTCGTTTGTGAAAACGGCTTGACCTCTAAATGGAATTTGGAGGATATGACCAAATTGTTCGAGAGTTAGGGTGATAAATTCATTTTGAATCATGAAAGAGATGGTGATGAAACCAAGATCATTGGCTTGGACGGTGACTTGGCTATAGAAATCCATTATGAAGCGAGGAATGATAGGTTCATTTATTTCATAAAGACAATTGAAGTTGATGCTTGAAAACAAGCGATTTATGTACTCGGATTGAGCAAAAGCAAGATCTACTACACGTCCTTCATGAACATTTCTATCTTCAATTTGACGATATATAAGTCCAATGGAAGGAGATGTGGTAGGGAGTTGGGAAACTTTAGGAATGTAGTTTTTAGTGTGAGAAAGATCTTCGGTAGTTGCTTTTGGCATTTTCACCTAAACACATCAACAATACAAAAAGACCAAAATAAATATAAAGAAAGATAAAAGTATATGTATATTGTTAAGGCTTATGTTGGAACGTAAACATACTTCGTTACTAATCCTAAGAAGTAGATTACCATGTTCCTTAATATTGTTTTTAACTCGTTCTAGATATACTTTACGATGTTTAATAAGTAGTTATGGACAAATCCAAACGCTCTTTTAAACATCTTAATATATCATGAAATTTACTAGATTTACATTAGATTATAAAACTAGCTATTTCTTGCGAGTTTCTTATGCATGTGATTTGTTTTTGAAAAAGATGGTTTGTATTTTTACTTAAAAAAAATGTCATTTTTAGTAATAAACCAAACGCTTCCTTAACTAGTGACTTATACCACTAGTATGTCAATATATATATGAATTATATATCTTGACAAGTCCGATTAGCAATTCTTAGGTTTATAATAATAACAAAGTTTTATAAAAATTATAATGACTAGGTTTCGATATTATTTGGACATAATCCAAACACCCCTATATTGTGAACCAATATAATTTTTCTTGGTCGAAAAATGTGATTTCAAGTTTTACAAGTTAAAAAAGTATAATGTGATTAGTTTTAACGCGTTTTCAAATCATTATTCAACAATGAGTTTACTAAAAATTTTCAAAAGGGGTGTATGAAGTTTTTTCAAAAATTTTCGACATGATATTTTATAATTACTAGTTTCTAGTGTTGATTAATCATTTTAATCCTAGGGGAAGCATTTGGTTATGGAGTTTTAGGACTTAATTCGAAAGAAATTGTGAAATTGAAGAATTTTATAAAACATGCATAATCATGAGTATGACCAAATAAGATGAAATTAGATGAAATGTGTTATGAAAAACTTACAATACGTAATGGTGATTGTGTTAGATGAATTTGCCCTTTGCGAATTAACCCGAATTGTGTGATTTGGAAGTGATTTGAGATGTTTTTGGGTTTTGGTTTTCGTCACAGCAGAACCAGGGGAAGGAGAGTATGAAAAAGTGGAGTGTTTGGCAAAATAAACAAAGGGAAAAACGGGTTTGAGCTATCAGATGGCCGGCCCCCTTAAACATTAAGGGGGCCGCCCTTCATTTGGCTGCCGGTCCCCTTAAACATTAAGGGGGCCGCCATCCAAAATTTGATTTTTGTGATTTTTGGTTTCTGGAAAGAACAAGAAAATATTTATATGTATGTATTAGATTTATATTTTATCAAAAATACGTTGGAGGGTATTCGCACGAAAGGAATTACTTGACACTTTTACTTGACATTTTGCCAATTAAATTTTCTTGATCATTTCGGGTGAAATTTATCAAGTTGTCAAGTACACGAGAAAGTTGTGGAAGGTTCATAAGTATATATATATATATATATATATATATATATATATATATATATATATATATATATATATATATATATATATATGTATATATATATATATATATGTATATATATATATATATATATATATATATATATATATATATATATATATATGTATGTAGTATGGGCTTATAAGACGAGAATAAAGGAGGGAGACGTATGCAACGGAAGCCGGGAGTTTGTTTCATCAATAGATTTTTCGACTCATCTCTCTTCATCAGCATGAGTGTTGTTGAACAATAAAGTTCAATAAGGCAAATGGGGAAAAGAAAAGGTTCGTAAACGAACAATTTCTAGTTCTAGAAAATCAACAAATGAATTTTCTAGGTTATAAGATCCTAGATATAGCTAAGTGTATATATATGTATATATATATATATATATATATATATATATATATATATATATATTTAGATATAGTATAAGTAAATAAGTATGTATATGTATAGAAATAAAAACTAGAGGGAATAATGAACCAATCAAAATCACATAAAAGCTAGATACTAAACTAAGCATGCATTTGTTGACAAGGAAATAAAAGGAAATGTGTACCTTTCGTCTTCAATGCGTTTAACTCCAAAATCTTCAAGGGAAAGTCCGAACAAGGGGTGACATCAAAGATTTCCATGTTTGAATGGCGAAAATTTTTACGTTGGTCCCCATTGTCTCATTAGACCAAAGTTATTTGTCCCGAACATGTTTTGTATTTGACTTGGGTGCATATATAGTGGAAACATTCCCCATGGATTGAAGTTCCACATTTGTTGATTATTGTTAAAGTTTCGTCTATTTTGATTTACTCTTGGTTGAGGTGTTTTAGGTCTAGGGTAAGAATTATTCGGTTTCCTAGGTGGTGGAGTTTTAGATCTTGTTTTTGTTTTGGACGATCCTACTTCGGTTTTTAAAGATGGTTTATAAAACGGTTCTATTACTTCATTATTAGCTAGAGGTATTTTCTTATCATTTATGAGTATATACTTAGGATTAGATTTTGAAGGTTTTAGTTCCTTGAGTTCACTTTCAAATTTAACATTTTTAACTTCACTTGTTGAGGCTTCGGTTGAGTTAAAACCTAGACCGGTTTTATCTCCGGATATTCTTTGAATACTTATAATTTTACTAAGTGAGTTACTACTATTTTCAAATTTATCAAGTTTACAAATTTCTTCCTTAAGTTTGTTGTTTTCACTTCTAAGCTCTTGACATGATTTACATTCTTCAAAAGTTTCTTTACCTTTTTCAAGTTGATGTATTTTAATTTTTAGTTCAAGTACTTCATTTTCTAATTGGTTGTTTATGTATTTTAGTGATTTGTTTTTAGCCATAACTTGTTGTCCTAGTTTGCATAATCTATTGTATTCACTATCTAAATCTTTTTCATCTAATGATAGATTTTCATCACTGAAATATTCGGTTTCGGAACGTACCTCACTTGATGTTTTAGCCATGTGACACTTTTCTTCCTTTGTTATTTCTTTCTCATCTTCATCGCTATCACTCCAAGCACCTCCAACAAATGCTCTTTGATTTTGATCTCTTGTCATCATTGGACATTTTCCAATAAGGTGATTCGGATCACCACACTTGAAACATTTTCTCTTATTCTTGCTATACTTCTCATAATTATTCTTTTGAGATGTTCTCCTTTCATCGTGTGGTTGTCTAACGAATCTTCCTCGCCTTTTGAAGAATTTCTTGAAATCTCTTACGGCCATGGCATATTCTTCGTCTTCGCTTTCGGAAGATGAGCTATCTTCGTTGTTGGATTCCTTTCTAGCTTTCAAGGCGATTGACTTGCTTTGTTCACGTTTCCCTTTAACCATTTCGGAGTCCTTCTTTATTATTGCTTCATAGACTTTTAAATTACCAATTAATTCATCAAGTTGTAGCGTTGACAAATTCTTTGATTTTTCAATAGCCGTCACTTTAGCTCGCCATTTTGGGTGAAGAGCTCTAAGAAACTTCCTAACAAAATTCTTACTAGAGAAATTCTCATCAAGTGCTTTTAAACTTGTGATTATAGTGTTAAATCTAGCAAAAGCATTATCAATTGATTCCTCTTCCGGAATCATGAATTGCTCATATTGTTGAACAAGTAGATCTATTTTGTTATCTTTGACTTGATTATTACCTTGGTGGGTTATTAATAAAGAGTTCCAAATTTCTTTTGCGGTTTCACACATAAAGATCCTTTCGTACTCTTTACGTGGTAGCGCATTGTAAATAACCATTTTTTGCTTCATTATTTTTAGCAAGTTTTCTTTTTAAATCATCATTTTGTTTTTCAAAAGGTACTATTTCATCTTTCTTAGTTTCGGGGTTATTTTGAATAGGTAAAAAATCACCATTGGTAATAACATGCCAAAGATCTAGATCTTTTGATTTCACATAAGTTTCGAATCAATTTTTCTAATATAAAAATCCATCACTTTCAAATAGTGGTGGTCTTTGCATAGATTGCCCTTCTAAATATTTTTCAGATTCCATAGACCGTTACAAGTTTTAAAATACAATATATTTTAAAAATCTTGCTAGACGTGGCTCCTGATACCAATTATGGAAAACTAGAAGGGGGGGGGGGTTGAATAGTTTTACGTCCTTTTAAATTTATAAACACAAGTTTGTTTTAAAAACTTCGATTCTAGTTTATGTGAACTCAATACTTGCACTATATGAACAATTGTATGGTAACTAACTAACAAAGCTAATATAGTAAAGGTAAATGAATAAGTAATGAGAAGAGTTGGAAAGATCAAACCACAACACAAGGATTTATAGTGGTTCGGCTACAAAGACACCTTCCTTGTTCCTACTCCACTCCCCGAGTCACCTACTTGAGAGTTTTTTTCACTATGTCAACAAACTCCCTTTTGGCGGAGAAAACCTTACACACCAATTTACACACCACAACAACTTCACAACTTAATCACAACTTCTACACAACTTCTTCACACCAATATACTACACACCAATCTTCTTCACACCTATCTTCTACACACCAATCTTCTACTTCACACCAATCTTCACAACTAACCTACTTCACTACTAATCAACTTCTACTTCCTACACAACTTCTATATCTTCTAAACAATATATAACAAGCACAACACAATATTCACAAATGAATGTATATATACACTATGCACAACTACTCTTCAAAACTTCTTGGACTTGGTTGTAGAAAGAGTGTTCTTCTTTTGCACTTTGGATGAGAATGGATGATGAGGGATTGAATCACTTGAAACAAGGATTAATATAAAAATGATCAAAGGGTTTTAGAGGATGTTTAGAGAGTTATAGATCTGAAAATTTCGTGCAAAAGGTGAGGAAAAAATCCAGGTTTAAGGTTGTATTTATAGGCAAAGGATTCTGACAGAGGAGCGTGGCCGGTCCCCTTAATTTTAAGGGGACCGCCCCTTATAATTAAGGGGGCCGCCCAGCTGAAACGGCCAGAATCTTTGTCTTTTAGTGGGGAAAGTTTATTTGGTGAAAAACTAACTGATTTTGGTTAAAAATTTGAATTCATATATTTAGTATGAATAAAACATTTTTCTTTATTACCAATAGTGTTTTTCAAAAATATATAATATGTTTATATAATTTAAATAAACTTTGTGTTAGTTAATTAAATACCCCTTTGATCATGAGATGTATTAAGCACTTGTTTATCCATACCTTAAGTGATTAAGATGGATATAGTGATATAAACTAGCTTAATACTTGTTTATGTAGTAATTATACGATTGACGATTTTACATTTTGTGATCGTCAAAATATAGAGATATCGAAAGATATAAATAACGTTTTCACACATTATTTATGTCAACAGATAGATCTGTGGCTGCATTCTGTGTGATCAACAACCAACTCCAAGCGTTCATTGATTCACGTTTCACTGAGGAGTATGATCATGAGTGTCAAATGACGAAAAAGAGCTTTGCTACTCATACGGGAATTGAAGTTGACGTTTTCAGAGTCATACTACTCCAACTCATGGGTAATGTGAAGGAGTACATTATGGAAAGAGCACAACACAAACTCAAGCATGAAGACAAGGTGAAGGCATGTCGGGAGCAATCAAGTGATAATATTGTGGGTTCAGGTAAAGCATCGGATGCTGGGACAGTTGTCACCGAAGGCAGAGGATCTGAGACTGATAAGCTTGATACAACGAACAGTTCAATGACTCCTACACGTGATGTGGATGCATATATCAGACCAGTAAAAGAACATGTGTCATGTACTAAGGTACTCGAACTGTGTAACTTTGTTGATGAACAAAAGATTCCTAACAAAGTACAACCGACAAATGATGTCGATTCAGATGTTGTTGACATGGGAAATAGCAATGTTGACTCATGTGAAAAACATATGAAACACAATGAAGTGTCTGTTGTACAATGTAGTGCATCTTATGTTTTAAATGATGATTGTGTGTTGCATGAGAACACTGCCTATAACCCTGATGACTCCTTGACCACTAGATTTAATATCCTTAAGGATCAGGTGGCAATGTATGAACAACGTGCTAGATTTGAACTCACTGGACGTGAGCAGAACATGGAATGGTAAATGCGTGCATACATATCTGAAAATAATCTTAAGCGAGAAACATTGAAAAAGGAGTTACAATCTTTGCAAAAACAACTGGATCAAACTGTTAAACAAAAACAAGAGATTCAGAATGGCCTAAACACACTCAAACATGATTTCAAAGAAAAGGAAACAAAACTCCTAAATGATTTCTCTAGTCTTAAAATCCTAAAAAATAAACTTGTGGATAAGTTATACACGCAAGGCCAAACCATTCAAACTGCTCAAATGATGCATAAACATAGAAAGTTGAGTGATGATCATAGTGAGAAGGATTCTACTAAGCCAAAAGCCAATTTTCTTAGAAGCGGTATAGGTGCACAACCGGCATTATATAAAGCAAACATTATGCTTGAGCCTAATCATGCCCCTCCTGATGCTACATCCGATGATGAGGGCAATGAGATAGAAGATAGAACCAGAGAAAAACTAGCTGAGAAATTAAAGGATCCCCTGTGCATAGCTAATAAAATCTTGTACAATTATGATTACTCTAAAGATACTCAATTAGCTGTCTTTGTCCCACAAAAGAAATTTACTCCAGAGCAAGTCTTCTGGAACATAGACATAGAAAAAATGAAAGCTGAAAGAATTGTGGGTAACACACGCACTATCTTTAGGATTGTTGACCCAACGATTTATCCCCTGAATACACCCAGGCACCTTGTACCATTTACTCTTCCCACACAATGTAATACTCTAATTGGGTTATATGTTCTAGGTCAATTGTTTAATGACTTTGAGAAAACATGTAAAATGAGAATTACACCAACAGGGATTACAGAAGGGGAAAGGGGTTTTGAGCAAACAAAACAATGTTACCTAACTGAAGTCATGCCATTTTTCAAACTTCTCAAAGAACATTTTGAAGGCCTTAAAAATACCATTAATGATGATGTGACTCAAATGAAAAAGGTGTTTAAAGATGTGGAAAATGAGGGTAAACAATTGGCAATTGATCTTAAATACAGTGAAGTTGCGAGGAAAAATATTCTCATCATGAATGAGAATTTGATTGCTAAACGTATTGCGCAGGATGTATTTTACACTGCTACTGATTCTACATTATCTGCCTGCCAATTTCATGAGATGTCTATTGCATTGAACGTTTTCCAGAATCGTGTTGTTGAGCTTGAGGGGGAGAATTTAAAATTGCGTGAGGAAATTCAAAACGATGACCATGATAACATGGTCAGGCATTTGTCAAAACTCGAAGTTGATAATTTTAATTTGCAATTAAAGTGTCAACATTTAGAAGAAAGAATTAAAATCTCAAATGCCAAGACATCTTCGGATGCTCCTGAATTTGATGCATATTTTGAATTAGCCAAACGTGATGAAAAGATTCAAGCTCACACTAACACGATTCGGAAACTGAGGGTTCAAATTGCTCAATTGAAGTCTAACGAGAGTGATGTGATTGGCACCCAAAAACCACAGCCTATAGATTCTCAGAATTTTCAACTTCAAGATACCATCAATAAATTGCAACATGAAAATGATTGGTTTCATACTGAAAATTCGAAAGTTAAACAACATTACAAAGAGTTATATGATTCAATTAAGATCACACGTGATATAAACAATGAAAAGATAACTTCTTTGCTTAATGAGATTGAGAATCTAAAGACTCAGGTGAAAGGGAAAATGCCAATCATCACTTGTGATAATGATGTTCAAAAGGTTTCTGCTTGTAAGAAGTATGCAATTGATGCTGTGAATATTCCTCTTCCCCTTAGGAATAATGAGTTAGTTCATAGAGACTATCTTAAACATCTTAAGGAGTGCCTTGACTTGCTTCGTGAAACCATTGAAGAGGATAGGATAGCAAAACCACTTGATGATGCTATTGTAGGTGCCTGCTTTCTCACTAATAGATCTCAGGAACTCTTAGAATATGCTATTGGTACATGTCCTAAAATTGATAGCAAGCGAGATAGGTCTACTACATCATCATCTATGACTAAGAACAAGCATGTTACCTTTGAGGTACCCTTGGAAACTTCAGATCCCAACACATCAAAACATGTTCAGCAACCGGAAGTGAAAAAGACTAAAATTCCCATTAGTCCGTCTACAGGAGTAAATAGTAACACTAAAGCTAGAGAGTCTAAACCAAGGAGTAATAGAAGGAATTATAGGACTTCACCTGCTAAAAGTGTTCCTAAAAATAAAGTAGACGACCACATGAGGAACATTAAGTCCAACTTGAGCAAAATGAGTCATAATTCAAAACCAAATTCACGTTGCAAAACATGTAATGAATGCATAATTTCGAGTAATCATGATAAATGTGTTGAGAAATTTCTGAAGTCGTTTAACAAAACCCCAGTTAAGAAAGTTTGGAGAGCTAAACAAAGTAAGCAAATTTGGAAAGCAACAGGTAAACTGTTTGCCAATGTTGGTTATCAATGGAAGCCCACAGGAAGGAAATTCACTTTAGGAGAACAGTGCCCTTTAACTAGGATAACCAACTCTAAAGTAGTGCCTATTAAGGAATGGAAGCCAACTGGTAGAACTTTCCCTTTGGAGACCCAATTTCCTTTAACTAGGCCCATTGCATCTACTAGTGAAATTTCCACCATTGAAACGAATGCACCTAAGGTCTTAGTAGCTCCAGAACTTGTTTGCACTAACCAACTGGAACCCAACTCAAATTGGGGATCCGACGCTCCAAATTTTCTGCTCTCGTCTGTTTCCAAATGCAGGTCGTACATTTCGTCCTTTGATATTTGGACTCAGGTTGCTCTAAACCTATGATTGGGATCGCTCAGGGCTCGAGAATTTCGTGAATAAGTTTATCGGGACAGTTAGATTCGGGAACTATCATTTTGGGGTAATTATAAGTTATGGAGATTATGTTTTTGTAGATAGCTAATTTCCTGGGTATATTACGTGGAAGGACTTGGGCATAATCTGTTCTCTGTTGGTCAATATCTTGATTCCGATCTTGAAGATTGCCTTCAGAAATTACACATGCTTTGTCTGAGAATTGGATGGTATTGATCTTCTTAAAGACAGTCATGGCACAAATCTATACACCTTTTCTATCGAAGTCGTGATGCGGTCCTCTCCTATTTGCCTTCTCTCAAAGACCTCAAAGAACAAATCGTGGCTATGGCAACAAAGTTTTAATCGCTTGAACTTTGGTACCATCTATGATCTTGCTCACAATGATTTTGTATGAGGTCTAGCCAGATTAAAGTTCGAAAAAGAACTTCTTCATTCGACTTGTTAACTGGGTAAAAGAAAGAAGCATACTCACAAACCCAAAATTGTCAACACCAACAAGGATGTTCTTTACACCCTTCACATGGACCCAAGCAGACCAATAAGTGTGAAGAGTATAAATGGGAAGTAATGTGTACTCGTTGTTGTCGACGAATACTTTCGGTTTACATGGGTAAAGTTTTTGAGAACCAAGGACGTGACTCCAGAAGTTATCATAAAACTCATCAAACAACTGCTAGTAAGACTCACATAACCGTCAGAATCATTCGGACAAACAATGGAACGGAGGTTATCAACAAACAACTCGTTCTACTTCTCCAAGGCACCGATGATCCTATGGGCGGAAGCAATTGCTACAGCTTGTTACACCAAAAACTGATACTTGATACATACTATTCATAACAAAACTCCATATGAGCTGATATATGGCAAGAAACCGGATCTCTCCTCTCTATTTGTGTTTGGTGCTTTATGCTACCCTACAAAATGATAGTCAAGATCTGGGAATGTTATAAGCTAAAACTGGTATTGGATTCTGCGTTGGTTACGCTCCAGATAGTAAGGGATACCGAGTCTACAACAAACGAACCCGATAAATCCTGGAAACCATTCACGTCACATTCGTTGAGCTGACTGAGCATACGGCTCCCGTACACATCAGTGCAAGACCCGCTTCTAAACTTTTGTCTCCTGAATCAATCAGTTCAGGTCTTGTACAGAATCCCACTCCTGCATGTACCTTATGTATCACCTACAAATGAGAATTTGAAGATCTAGTTTGACCAAATGATTGATGAATACTTTGAGACACCTACTGATGATACACTGACATCACCAGCTGCCGCTGCTCCAGTTCTGTGCAACTCAAATGGTCCATCAGTGTCTACTTGAATTGATCAAGATGCTCAATCTGCAAGTTACTCACTATCATCGTCAAACCTTCAATCTCCTTCAATACTGTGGGAAACTAGAAGGGGGGTTGAATAGTTTTACGTGTTTTTACTTCGTTATAAAAATTAGTTTTAGAGTTTTGCTTAGCTTTTAAAAACTTAGATTCGATAATATGTGATCTCAAGTCTTGTACAATATAAACAATTAATACTACACAATATATTATAATGATAAGTAATGAAATAAGTAAGAGATGGAAAGATCGAACCGCGAGATAAGAGATTTATAGTGGTTCGGCTACAAGGACACCTTCCTTGCCCTACTCCACTCCCCGAGCACCTAACTCGAGAGTTTTCTTCACTATATCAACAAGCTCCCTTATGGCGGAGAAAACCGTACACACCAATATACACACCAATCTACACACCACTTTTCACACCACAACTTCGTCACACCTAAGTCACAACTTCTACACAACTTCTTCAAATCTATCTACTTCACAAACTCCACACCTATCTTCTTCACACCAATCTAGTACCTAGCTTATCTTCTTCACACCAAGCAACTAACTAATCACACAATCAATATCTAACACAACTATCTACAATCAAATATTCACAACTATCTTCACAAAGAATAATGTAAATGATCTTTGATGATACACCAACAACTTGGATGTGGAGATCACAACAAGTTGTAATACTTCTTGTCTTGAGGGATAGAAGTATTCTTCTCTTGCACTTGAGGGGATGAAGGTTGGATCACTTTGAAACAAAGAATTTACATACTTATGATCAAAGGATAAAAGAGTGGAGATTTGGATCTAGATCAGAAAGTTTAGTAGTGCAAAAGGTGAGGAAAAAATTCAGGTTTAAGGTGGTATTTATAGGCAACAGAATCTGACAGAGGAGCGTGGCCGGTCCCCTTAAAATTAAGGGGACCGCCCTTTATAATTAAGGGGGCCGCCCAGCTGAAACGGCCAGATTCTTTGTCTTTTAGTGGGGAAAGTTTATTTGGTGAAAAACTAACTGATTTTGGTTAAAATTTTGAATTCATATATTTAGTATGAATAAAACATTTTTCTTTATTACCAAAAGTGTTTTTCAAAAATATATAATATGTTTATATAATTAAATAAACTTTGTAATGCTTAATTAAACTTTCCTTTGATCATAAAATACACTAAACACTTTGTTTATTCATACCTTAAGTGATTTGGATGTAAAGAGAAATATTAATCACTAAATATTTGTTTATGTCACAAGTTTTAGTTCTATGAGTTTATATTTTGTGATAATTAAAACATAGAGATATTGATAACATGTTAATAATGTTTTTAGGCATTATTTATGTCAACAATCTCCCCCTTTTTGATTATTACAAAACCTTAAACTCAATATATCTAAAACTTGTTTTTAGACAAGTATTATATAGTTTACATTTCTCTTCTCCCCATTTTTGTATTAATTAAAAAGGTTAAGCCGAGTAAGCTCCGCGAGGGAAGTTTAAATGGGTAGAAAGCTCCCCCTTAATGTATGCTCCCCCTCATTTGAGAGCACCAAGGGAACGAGCAATGGAGATCTTTGCTACAAGAATATTTGAAGAGAGCAAGATACACATATATGCAAAGCAAAAATTATGCAACTAAACATAGATTCATTCAAGCATTATAGGAATAATAAGCATTACAACATTCAATATGCTTGGAGCATATTGATAAAAATAACACAAAAGAAAAGACATAGTCCTATTTTGCCTAAGAGAGCACTTGGACTTGCTTGCAACCCATGGTTGATTGTTTTATTTGCTTGAAGAGAAACATAAGCATAAGGCTTAGATGTTTGATTGAGAGGGATATGGAGTGGAGTGTGGAACGGAAGAAGTGGATCTCACGATGTTGTATCGTGTTAAGGGTGGAATTGGATGATTGCGAGTGAGAAGATATTCAATCCAAGAAATATCTTCACTCAAGTAGAGGATTTGTTTTTGAATGAATATGCAACAAGGGCAAAAGTGAGTGTGGTTTGTAACTTGATCCAATTTGAGAGAATGGGGGAGGCAATTTGCATAGGGTGATGATGGAGGTTACCCTTTGTTGCGTTGTGCAAGATGCATAGCAAGGAGATCACTAAGATCATGGATTTGGTTTATTTCATCACGGAACTTTTGTTTTTCCGTGGCAATGTGGAGGGAATCATAGGTTTGGTATGGATGAGTTGGGTTTGTGTAGTTGGAATTGTAGTTTGACGGTTGATCAAACTTGCATGGATCATTATAAGTTGTTGGACGTTGAGAGGTGTAGTTTGGCTTGAAGGAAGATGTTTGGCCAATGTTGTATGGTTTGTAAAGTGGATCAAATGAATGACTTTGTTGGTTTGATGCAAAGTTTGGGAAATAAGAAGTTGGTGGTGAGGAATGATTTCCAACTTCATTTATGATGATGGATTTGTTTCGAGGGCTTTTTCTTCGCCAAACGGGTTTTTCCGTCATCCTTGCTAGCCTTGAGGCTTTTGATTTTGGTTTGTTTGGAGAGTTCATGATGGGATGAATGAAGAGTTTTGAGGATTGGGGATATTTATAGTGTAAGATTTGTGTGTTTAAGGATGGATAAGGTTTGTTTGGGGGATTAGGACAAAATGTGTTGGTGAAAAATGGGAAATGTAGGTTGAAATGGGCTAAAAAGCATAAATGATTCAGTAAACCCGACCATCAGATGGCCGGTCCCCTTAATTAGGGGGCGGTCCCCTTAATGATTAAGGGGGCCGCCTTACAGAATTAAGGGGGCCGCCCATCTGGTGATTTCCAGGTTGCCAGAATTGGGTTTTTGGCAGAAAATTTGCAGAAAGGTTATGTGTTTGGATTAGAATTCAAGCAAGTTCAATTCTCTTAGGCAATATAGAGTCTAATCTAATCAAGATATAGAATGCATGCAAAAACACATAAACACAAGAGCAAATAATCAACATATAATAAGCAAGAGAAAGCAAATAAAGGTAAGCACAATTAAGCTTCCTAAGGCATTTATCTTAGATTAAAGGCAAGGATAATTAGTGAGTGAATAACTAATGATGGATCAAGATGACACCATTATTAATGAATTTGTCCTAGTGAGTGTCTATATGCAACAAATGTGGAGTTTGATTGTTTCGACTCCTAGAAGCAAAAAGAAATAACGATCCTAAGAAACAATCCAAATAATCTCCTTGATTCAATTTTTGCTCGATCATGAATGTCAAAGACATATATTAGATTATATATCTTGACAGTTTATGTGAGAATTTATGCATGATTTTGAAATAGAATGTTTTTAGGATTAGTCAAAAATGCAAGGAAAATAATTTTCGTGGGGTTCCTAGATTGTGAGAATAATATTTAGAGAAAATTGATTGAGTTTTACAAAATGGTTTATGCAAAGAAAATAGCTTTTCTCAATCTTTAGTTTTGTGCGAAATAGATTCCTAGACTCAGAATAGGTGAAGTGGAAGAAAAATGAATTTCATGCAAGTATAAATTTGAAATGATTCAATATAATTTAGTCAACTTGTTCCATCATTCCTAATCCTAAACGCAAGTGGTTGAATAATTCACGCTTAAGGGGTTTTGTGAATATATCCGCAATGTTGTCTTCCGATGCAACCTTTTCTATAGATATATTTCCTTTTTGTACATTATCCCTAAGAAAATGGTGACGTATTTCTATGTGTTTAGTCCTAGAGTGTTGCACCGGATTTTTACTTAAATCTATCGCACCTTTGTTATCGCACATAATGGGGACATTTTCTAACCTAATGCCATAGTCTACGAGAGCTTGTTTCATCCATAGTGCTTGTTGACATGCCTTTCTGGCACTTACATATTCGGCTTCGGTGGTAGAAATAGCAAGAGCGGTTTGCTTCTTCGAAAACCAAGACGTTAGACAACATCCCACAAACGTGCAAATACCGCTAGTGCTCTTTCTATCTACGTAGTCTCCCGCATGATCTGAATCCGCATAGACAATGGTTTCTATGCCGGATTCCTTAGGATACCATAATCCTAAGTGTATAGTGCCTTTAACGTATCGGAAGATACGCTTAACCGCTTCTAGGTGAGAGGTTTTGGGATCCTCTTGAAAACGGGCACAAAGGCAGACACTAAACATGATGTCGGGTCTACTTGCCATCAAGTATAGTAAACTACCTATCATTCCTCTATACTTGGTGTTATCTACGGACTCACCTTCATCATCCTTTGTGAGCTTTACCTCCGTAGACATGGGAGTTTTCATGGGTTTTGAGTCTTCTAGGCCAAACTTCTTAAGCATTTCCTTAATGTACTTAGATTGGTTAAAAAATATTCCATCTTCTAATTGTTTTATTTGTAATCCTAGGAAGAAGTTAAGTTCACCCATCATACTCATCTCAAACTCATAATGCATGATTTTGGCAAATTCATCACACATGTCTTGACAAGTCGATCCAAATATAATGTCATCAACATATATTTGGACAATGATGAGATTTGGGTCTTTCCTTTTAGTGAAAAGAGTGTTATCTACCATTCCCATGGAATAATCATGTTTAATAAGAAAAGTTTTTAATCGATCATACCAAGCTTTGGGAGCTTGTTTGAGTCCATACAAAGCTTTCTTTAACTTATAAACATAATTAGTTTTGCGAAGTCAATGAATCCTGGAGGTTGTGCCACATATACCTCCTCATTGATAAAACCGTTAAGGAATGCACTTTTCACATCCATTTGGAATAACTTAAAATCTAGGGCGCAAGCATAGGCAAGTAATATCCTAATCGATTCTAGTCTAGCTACAGGGGCATAAGTTTCGTCATAATCAATTCCTTCTTGTTGATTATAACCTTGGGCAACTAACCTAGCTTTATTCCTAGTAACTATTCCATTCTCGTCTAACTTATTCCTATATACCCATTTGGTTCCTATGATGGTCATATCCTTTGGATTTGGGACTAATTCCCAAACATCATTCGCCTTAAATTGATTTAATTCTTCTTGCATAGCTATAACCCAATTTTCATCCTTTAAAGCCTCGCTAATATTCTTATATTCTATTGCTGAGAGGAAACAAAAGAAATTATTTTTATCTTGGGCTTGTGACCTAAGGGTTCTTTGGTTAAGATGTCCTATTATATTATCTAATGGATGAGATCTAGATTCTTTAATATTAACAGTTTCGTTATTTTCTAAGTGAATGTCTTCATTATCATTTCCTATGGGTTTTGTTTTACTAACCTCAATAGCTTCATCTTCGATTAAATCATCATCTTCTAAAGGTAATGTTTTAGGAGGTGGTGGTGTTTCATCAAATGTTACATTTAGTGATTCCTCTACTTTCATGGAGTGTTTGTTGAGTATTATATATGCTTTGCTATTTTGTGAGTATCCTAAAAATATTCCTTCATATGATTTTGGATCAAACTTAGTGAGATAGTCCTTAGTGTTTAAAATATAGCATTTACTTCCAAATACCTTAAAGTAGCTTAAGTTTTGTTTTCTACCTCTTAATAACTCATAAGGAGTTTTTCCTAGAATTCTTCTAATTGATACCCTATTTAAAATATAAGTTGATGTATCTACGGCGTGACACCAAAATTTTTGTGGGATGGATTGTTCATTTAACATAGTTCTACTCATTCTTGTAGTGACCTATTTTTTCTTTCTACTACGCCATTTGATTGAGGAGTACGAGGAGCGGAGAAATTGTGAGATATTCCATTTAACTCGCAATATTTTCCGAATTGTACTTCGTTATCAAATTCCCTACCATGGTCCGTCCTAATGGAAACTATTGAGCATCCTAATTTATTTTGAATCATTCTACTAAATATTTTGAATTTTTCAAAGGCTTGGGTCTTGTCACTTAAAAACCTAGTCCACGTGTATCGTGAGTAGTCATCTACTATCACTAAGGTATATTTGTTTCCTCCATAGCTCCGCACAGCGGATGGACCAAAAAGATCCATATGTAATAATTCTAGGCATCTAGTAGTGGATACTATATTCTTGGCTTTGTGACTAGCATGAGCTTGTTTTCCAATTTTACATGCATCACAAAAATGCTTGTCATATTTTAGATTAGGCAAATTTCTAACTAATTCCTTAGAGGCCAAAGATTGTATTTGTTGCATATTAGCATGTCCTAATCTCCTATGCCATAGTGTAGAGTTTTCATCTAGGGTCGTTAGGCATATCCTATCTTCAGGTTTGTTTCCTAGTTTCATAACATATATGCCACCTTTTCTAATTCCTCTACCTATAATTTTTCCATCCTTAACTATTTCGCTATCATCTTCGGTAAATGTGACTCTACATTTATTATCACATATTTGTCCTACACTAAGCAAGTTATATGTTAATTTATCTACATGCTCTACATTTTCAGTAGTAAGTGGGTCTTGAGAGATCGTACCTTTGCCAATGATTTTTCCATGTAAGTCACTACCGAAAATAACGTTACCTCCATTGTATGCCTTGTATGTAGAGAATAGATTGCGATTCTGTAACAATTCGCATTTTCAAGTTAATTACTTTTCCCAGCAGGTCACCCAAGCCTGTACTACTCTCACATGAGCACGCTTAACCGTATGGGCGATTAACCGTTAGACCACAAAACGCGTTTCTAAGACTATTTGAGTTTTCAACTTATTAGAAAAAGTCAACATATTTTTTCCCTCCTCCATTGACCAAAAATCATCCATTGATGTTATAAGTCATTTCGTGATTTTTAGGCTTACGGTTTGATGTCTAAAAGACATTTAATACCAACCGACACTAGACTGAGCCCAACCTAGACATTATAAGTCATTTTAAATCATTTTTATCACATTAGAAAAGTAACATTTTACTTTTCTCAATTTTACGCAATATTCGTACGTTTTACGTATTACGCGTTTTAGACCCGTGTTTCCAGTTTTTAGCAGGGTTTTAGCACCCGATAGATCCTACCACTCATTTTATATTTTATTATGGACTATATTGACATGTTTAACAATACTTTCAAGTTTCATATTTTTACGATACCCGGTTTTACGTTTTGAGGCTTAATCATTTACGGTTAGCTTTTTACGGAGTCAAAATGCACAAACTAAGCAAGATAACACCAAGACTCATCATCTAGTCATCTTATCCTCCTTGAACCGCCATTTAGGGGGGGGGAGTCACCATTTTGTGGCTTGATCTTGACCATTGATCTCTAGGATGTTTACAAGTGTCTAAATTAACCATGGTTACATTCTAACCCAATATATAGTTAACTATTTTTCTCATCCTATAAATAGCCAACTAATAACACATATAAAACTTGCACCACACCTTCTTATAACCTTCAAGTCCTAAAACCTAAGGCACTTTTCTTATATTTTGTAAGAAAGTTAACTAGTTTTTGAAAGAAAACTAGTGTTTGATCTTCAATCTTGGAAATTTTCTAAGAAAAGTTGTTATAACTTTAAAGTCTCCAAAAAGACGTCGTTATAATCTTCAAATAGCTTTGGACTTCAAGAAGGCGTCGTTATAATCTTCAAATAACCTCGGTTTATCATAGGTTGCAAAGGAGGAAAGCTTGTTCAAACAAAGTCCTAGTTCTTGTCCTAGTTTCCCTTTTTCATTAAGGCCAAAAGTTGTAAGCAAACCCTAACATACTTTCTTGCTTAATTATCATTTTCATGCTCTTTGTGTTCCTTTCATGCTATATATGTTCTTGTTATTGTGTTCATGATGTTTAAAAATGGATAAAACAAGTATTGGTATACATATGTTAACTTATGACAAGTAAACAAGCAAACTAGTGATTTTTATGGAGAACCACGACCAAAATAGTATAACTTTGATATTTGACACTTACTTACTGTTAAAGAGGACTTAACAAGGAAAACATAGCAATTTGAATCACCCAAAACGAGTACCCGAGTCAAAAGTTATGACCATTTGAAGCTAGCGAAACCAAAACGGCAAAACTGCCTAAATAGCATTCTGATCAAATTTTGCTTTTGAAAGTCACCCTTCTGTTCCGATTCATCAAAAAGTTAAAACACGAAAGTTGTCCGGAACGACGTTTTCGTTCAGGAACAAAGAAGCCCGAGCCCTGAAAACGCTTTCCGAGTGATAAATTTCTTCAAAATCTTAACAGCCCATTTTAGACCAAAGTCACTATATTATAGTTATCATTTACTAAGACCAAGAGGTCTAATGACCTAAAGCCAAGACCACAACCATGGCTAAAGCCAAGGTTGAGTCTCAAGACCATGGAGAAATGACCAAGGTCACGGTGAAGCCATGACTAAATGACCATATAAGCTTACTTAGGCGTAAACATGAAACAAGGAATTAGGCGATAACTTGAACAAACAATTTGGATCTACTTCACTTCAAAAGGAACCATGAGATATTACAAAGAGAAAATGGTCATATAAGACTTATGAAACTACCCCTAATAACAATCTTCATGTACTAATAAACTTTCCTAAGTTTATTCAAATATTGGACATGTAACTTTTCGGATTAAAACTTATACATTTGTTATCAAATACTACAATAGTAGGGAGCTTCATGTGAGGAGTTCATTAAGTAAGCCGTCGAGATGAGTTGTGGATTTACGAGTTAAAGTGTCCTGGCTCCTCGAACGTTTACTCCATGACTTCTGAATTATGTCGGCCCGAACGGTAGTAAGAGATATACAACTTATACATGTTTCATAAACCATTTATATTCAAAGACTTACGCTATATACTAAGTACTACATCATGAACATTATGCAAGACATATATGGGCAATTCTTCGTATTCTTAGACGTTACTCCAAACCTAAGTCGCAACGTTCTATTATAGGCTGCTCTTAGTGACTTTCACGATTCGACTACCACTTTGATTTCACATCACTTAAGCTTAAGGTGAGTCATAGCCCCTACTCTTTTCATACTTGTCTTAACTCTTTGGGGGAGACACATGCTCAACTACTTGTTTACTTGTACAAATACTCAAAACGTCTATACTTGACTGTGTTATACTTGATTGCTTACATACATGACTGCGTTATACTTAATTGCGTTATTCTATTTATTGACTAGTAGTTGTCTTTGGGAAGTGGCTCCCAGTTGTCTTTGGGAATTGACTCCCAGTTGTCTTTGATACATCCTAACATTTGCGAATGTTGGATACATCATAAAAGTGAGGTCTTCGGAGATGAAGTAGAGACTCACTTCTAATTGCTTAAATTGTCTTGATGAACTTATACATGTCTTATTCATACTATATATGTTAGCAGTGGGTTGTGAACACACAGGTTGCAAGTCTCTTATGGCGGGAATTGCAACTGAGTGGATTCACGATGCCTTTGCTGTGCGAACATTCTCTTAAGGCTTTTCAATTATTTTAAGACAAACTCTATGAACTCACCAACCATTGTGTTGACACTTTAGCATGTTTGTCTCAGGTCTGTAAGATGATAAGCTGTTGCATGGAGCATAGAGTCGCTTGGCATGTTTTGAAGACTTATGCTTTTATCTTTACCATTCGATATGTCTTAAAACTCTTATGTATTGTATTATGGAACTCAAGTTTGTATCTCGGAATTTATTAATCGAATGGTAACTTTTCAAAACGTCTCATTTAGAGTTCGTTTTCTATACCTTTTTCTTTGTATTATGAAGTAGCACCCCTATGACACAGTCTTTCGCTGCGGTATTTTGGGGGTGTTACAGATTGGTACCAGAGCCTTGGTTATAGAGAACTAGGTTGCATTTAGTGCCTAGACTATAACTGATATAAACATTAAGACTCTTCTCTTTATATTGCCTTACATACACTTCATGCGCATATGCTTATTGCTAATTGTTTGTTTAGGAGAAACCCGAGACAATAGTCAAGTCATCAAAAATTTAGAGCTAAGTAATAATTGTTTAATTAACTTAATCTTGTGACAGTTCTTGTTTGATAAGACATAAGATTAAATTAAATAAAGGTTATTAGTTTCCTGTAGAGATTTGATGATTTGCCTTATACTTACTTTATATGATTCTAATACCTAGAAGTGGTTCATATGTCCTAGTACGACACTCAAACCTTTCTACAAGCGCGACTAGTCCATTTTGTCATATCACTTTCTCTAGATACCCAGACTACGTTACCCTTTCACAACTTAAGAGCAGATGATAGAAAGTCTACCCAATTATGTAGTACCAATTGTTGAGTTATGTGTGCCTGGTAAATATGTATACGTGTGAAAGGAAGCAATTATAATTATGGTGGCCAACATAATTATAAATGCGTCACGACTCACGTAGACATATGTGACCATGCTTACATTAATCAACGATTGACTCAAAATTGACAAGATTTAAGACTAAGTAGTCTAGGAATATCACCTCATATCTGACGTCGACAAAATATCCCTCCTTGTAGATATCATGGCCCCAAAGAGAGTAACTCGTAGCACTAGCCGAGGTGGAGCAACACCAAGAGGTGGAAGAACTGGTGGTCGTGGAGGTAGATGAGCTGCTCACGACACTAGTAACCCTAGTAATGATAGTGGAAGAACTGGTGGACGTGGAGGTAGAGGAAATGCTCACGACACTAGTAACCCTAGTAACGATGGTGGAAATCCAGATGTCTCCACCATTATCGCCCAACAACTACAAAACCTACTTCCCACTATAGTCACACAAGTTGGCAATCACATGAACAATTCGGGAAACCACGGAAGCATAAATGACGCTACAAATAATGGAGGAAGGAATGATAACAACAACAACAACAACAACAACAACAACCATAGGACTGGATGTACGTATAAGGAATTTACGTCATGCAAACCAATTGAGTTTAATGGCAAAGGAGGTGCATTGGCATATACACGATGGGTCGAGAAGATGGAGTCAGTGATTGACATCAGTAACTGTGCAATCCACCAGAGAGTGAAATATTCTGCATGCTTGCTATTAGAAAAGGCATTGACATGGTGGAACATGCAGATTCAAGCAAGGACTAGAGAAGCAGCTGTAGGCATGACATGGGACGACTTTAAAGGACTACTGAAGGAAGAATACTGCCCGGTTAATGAAATGCAAAAACTAGAAGACGAGTTTTGGCATCACTCTATGGTAGGGGCTGGTCATGCAACCTACACAGATCGGTTTCATGAACTAGCTAAACTAGTTCCTCATCTGGTTACCCCTGAATCCAAGAGGATTGAGAGGTACATCTATGGCCTTGTTCCCGAGATTCGTGGGATGGTGAAAACAACCGAACCTCCCACAATTCAAAGTGCAATACTAAGAGCAGGGACCCTAACAGATGAGATGGTTAGGAATGGAACTTTGAAGACTAGTGATAAAAGGAAGGGAGCAGGTGAATCGAGCGAGCAAAAGGGTACAATGGTTGATAATAAGAGAGCAAGAGGATTTGCAGCAACAGTTTATGATCAGAAAAAGTATGAGGGTCCACATCCTAAGTGTACTAAATGCACTTATCATCATCAAAGGTCGGAACCATGCCCTGTGTGTTATAATTGCAAGAAGTCTGGCCACTTTGCAAGTCAGTGTAAATCAATTACAAGGCAGGCAAATGCGGACAATATAGGAAACAACCAAAAGACATGCCATGAGTGCAACAGCCCAAACCACTTCCGAAATACTTGTCCTAAGTTGAATAGGGCACAGGGACAAGTACTGGATAACCCGACTCTAGCAGTAATGCTTGAAGCAAATAACCCAAAGCGTGAATACAATGATAGTCCACCTCGGGGTCGAGCATACTATTTGGGTGCTAAGGAAGCCCGCAATGCGTAACGGGTACGTACTTTATCCTACCATATTATTCTATCCTAGTTCAAAAACTTAGCTTTATTATGCCGCTATTAAGATAAGAGACCTAGACACACTAAACTTCGGGACGAAGTTTCCCGTAAGGGGTAGAGACTGTAACAATTCGCATTTTCAAGTTAATTACTTTTCCCAGCAGGTCACCCAAGCCTGTACTACTCTAACATGAGCACGCTTAACCGTATGGGCGATTAACCGTTAGACCACAAAACGCGTTTCTAAGACTATTTGAGTTTTCAACTTATTAGAAAAAGTCAACATATTTTTTCCCTCCTCCATTGACCAAAAATCATCCCTTGATGTTATAAGTCATTTCGTGATTTTTAGGCTTACGGTTTGATGTCTAAAAGACATTTAATACCAACCGACACTAGACTGAGCCCAGCCTAGACATTATAAGTCATTTTAAATCATTTTTATCACATTAGAAAAGTAACATTTTACTTTTCTCAATTTTACGCAATATTCGTACGTTTTACGTATTACGCGTTTTAGACCCGTGTTTCCAGTTTTTAGCAGGGTTTTAGCACCCGATAGATCCTACCACTCATTTTATATTTTATTATGGACTATATTGACATGTTTAACAATACTTTCAAGTTTCATATTTTTACGATACCCGGTTTTACGTTTTGAGGCTTAATCATTTACGGTTAGCTTTTTACGGAGTCAAAATGCACAAACTAAGCAAGATAACACCAAGACTCATCATCTAGTCATCTTATCCTCCTTGAACCGCCATTTAGGGGGGGGAGTCACCATTTTGTGGCTTGATCTTGACCATTGATCTCTAGGATGTTTACAAGTGTCTAAATTAACCATGGTTACATTCTAACCCAATATATAGTTAACTATTTTTCTCATCCTATAAATAGCCAACTAATAACACATATAAAACTTGCACCACACCTTCTTATAACCTTCAAGTCCTAAAACCTAAGGCACTTTTCTTATATTTTGTAAGAAAGTTAACTAGTTTTTGAAAGAAAACTAGTGTTTGATCTTCAATCTTGGAAATTTTCTAAGAAAAGTTGTTATAACTTTAAAGTCTCCAAAAAGACGTCGTTATAATCTTCAAATAGCTTTGGACTTCAAGAAGGCGTCGTTATAATCTTCAAATAACCTCGGTTTATCATAGGTTGCAAAGGAGGAAAGCTTGTTCAAACAAAGTCCTAGTTCTTGTCCTAGTTTCCCTTTTTCATTAAGGCCAAAAGTTGTAAGCAAACCCTAACATACTTTCTTGCTTAATTATCATTTTCATGCTCTTTGTGTTCCTTTCATGCTATATATGTTCTTGTTATTGTGTTCATGATGTTTAAAAATGGATAAAACAAGTATTGGTATACATATGTTAACTTATGACAAGTAAACAAGCAAACTAGTGATTTTTATGGAGAACCACGACCAAAATAGTATAACTTTGATATTTGACACTTACTTACTGTTAAAGAGGACTTAACAAGGAAAACATAGCAATTTGAATCACCCAAAACGAGTACCCGAGTCAAAAGTTATGACCATTTGAAGCTAGCGAAACCAAAACGGCAAAACTGCCTAAATAGCATTCTGATCAAATTTTGCTTTTGAAAGTCACCCTTCTGTTCCGATTCATCAAAAAGTTAAAACACGAAAGTTGTCCGGAACGACGTTTTCGTTCAGGAACAAAGAAGCCCGAGCCCTGAAAACGCTTTCCGAGTGATAAATTTCTTCAAAATCTTAACAGCCCATTTTAGACCAAAGTCACTATATTATAGTTATCATTTACTAAGACCAAGAGGTCTAATGACCTAAAGCCAAGACCACAACCATGGCTAAAGCCAAGGTTGAGTCTCAAGACCATGGAGAAATGACCAAGGTCACGGCGAAGCCATGACTAAATGACCATATAAGCTTACTTAGGCGTAAACATGAAACAAGGAATTAGGCGATAACTTGAACAAACAATTTGGATCTACTTCACTTCAAAAGGAACCATGAGATATTACAAAGAGAAAATGGTCATATAAGACTTATGAAACTACCCCTAATAACAATCTTCATGTACTAATAAACTTTCCTAAGTTTATTCAAATATTGGACATGTAACTTTTCGGATTAAAACTTATACATTTGTTATCAAATACTACAATAGTAGGGAGCCTCATGTGAGGAGTTCATTAAGTAAGCCGTCGAGATGAGTTGTGGATTTACGAGTTAAAGTGTCCTGGCTCCTCGAACGTTTACTCCATGACTTCTGAATTATGTCGGCCCGAACGGTAGTAAGAGATATACAACTTATACATGTTTCATAAACCATTTATATTCAAAGACTTACGCTATATACTAAGTACTACATCATGAACATTATGCAAGACATATATGGGCAATTCTTCGTATTCTTAGACGTTACTCCAAACCTAAGTCGCAACGTTCTATTATAGGCTGCTCTTAGTGACTTTCACGATTCGACTACCACTTTGATTTCACATCACTTAAGCTTAAGGTGAGTCATAGCCCCTACTCTTTTCATACTTGTCTTAACTCTTTGGGGGAGACACATGCTCAACTACTTGTTTACTTGTACAAATACTCAAAACGTCTATACTTGACTGTGTTATACTTGATTGCTTACATACATGACTGCGTTATACTTAATTGCGTTATTCTATTTATTGACTAGTAGTTGTCTTTGGGAAGTGGCTCCCAGTTGTCTTTGGGAATTGACTCCCAGTTGTCTTTGATACATCCTAACATTTGCGAATGTTGGATACATCATAAAAGTGAGGTCTTCGGAGATGAAGTAGAGACTCACTTCTAATTGCTTAAATTGTCTTGATGAACTTATACATGTCTTATTCATACTATATATGTTAGCAGTGGGTTGTGAACACACAGGTTGCAAGTCTCTTATGGCGGGAATTGCAACTGAGTGGATTCACGATGCCTTTGCTGTGCGAACATTCTCTTAAGGCTTTTCAATTATTTTAAGACAAACTCTATGAACTCACCAACCATTGTGTTGACACTTTAGCATGTTTGTCTCAGGTCTGTAAGATGATAAGCTGTTGCATGGAGCATAGAGTCGCTTGACATGTTTTGAAGACTTATGCTTTTATCTTTACCATTCGATATGTCTTAAAACTCTTATGTATTGTATTATGGAACTCAAGTTTGTATCTCGGAATTTATTAATCGAATGGTAACTTTTCAAAACGTCTCATTTAGAGTTCGTTTTCTATACCTTGTTCTTTGTATTATGAAGTAGCACCCCTATGACACAGTCTTCCGCTGCGGTATTTTGGGGGTGTTACAGATTCCCCGTCATGTGCCTCGAACATCCGCTATCTTTGATCCATTCGTCAGGTTCCAAGTCAATTCCTAAACATATTTCGTCGGTTTCTTTTGCCATAAAACACTTTTCGTCTCTTGGCTTTTCAACTTCTTCTTTGTCACTATCACTCCATGTTCCACTAACAAAAGCACCTTGACTTTCGTAACCCGGTGGCTTTAGACATTCGCCAACGAGATGATTTGGACTTCCACATCTAAAGCATTTTCTCTTCCCGTAGTTGTCACTTCTATTCCTTTGGAATGCTATTCTTTCGTCTCGTGATGATCTAGTGAATCTTCCTCGTCTCTTGAAGAACTTCTTGAATTCTCTTACGGCCATTGCATATTCTTCGTCTTCACTTTCGTCACTTGAATCATCATCATCACTAGGTTCCTTTTTGGCTTTTAGAGCAATTGATTTGGTTTGTTCTTTCTTGACTTTGACCGTTTCCGAATCTCTTCTTATGATTTCTTCATGAACCTTCAAGTTGCCAATTAGTTCATCTAGTGATAACGTCATCAAGTTCTTTGATTCTTCGATTGCCGTGACCTTAGCTCGCCATTTTGGATGCAATGCCCTATGAAATTTCCTAACACAATTTTCACTAGAAAATGTCTCATCAAGTGCTTTTAAACTTGTGATGATAGTGTTAAACTTAGCAAAAGCATTATCAATTCATTCCTCTTCCGGAATCGTAAATTGTTCATATTGTTGTACAAGAAGATCTATTTTATTAACAAAGATATTGAAAGGATCGGTCCCGTGGGAAGCTAAACCCAAGATACGTTGGACCCTTCGAGATCATTGAAAGGATCGGTCCCGTGGCATACAAACTGGAACTACCTGAGGAACTCAGTAGAGTACACAACACCTTCCACGTGTCAAATTTGAAAAAGTGTTTATCGGATGAAACACTTGTGATTCCACTAAAAGAGATCAGAATCGATGATAAGTTGAACTTTATTGAGGAACCCGTTGAAATTATGGATAGGGAGGTCAAACGACTCAAGCATAGTTGCATTCCCATTGTTAAGGTCAGATGGAACTCTAAGAGAGGACCCGAGTACACATGGGAGCGCGAGGATCAAATGCGTGCCAAATACCCACAACTATTTGATGAGACAACCCCGAGCACCGATTCAACTTTGGATTCCGGGACGAATCCAATCTAACGGGTGGGTACTGTAATACACCGTAAAATCCCAGGTCATTTATTAATGCTAATTACCAACATTATTCTTAACAAAGCCATTTTTGCGGGCTAATTTGAAATTTTTACATGAAACACTGTTTGTTTGACACCCGAATGTTTTAAAACACCGTTTGTTTAACACCCGGACATGTTTTGTCACCCGATATCACCCGAATGTCACTCTTGGATGTCACCCAATGAGGTTAAGCACCGGTAACTCCCACTTGCGACCCGACACCCAAAATGAACACCGAGAAACTATTAATAAATATACGACACTATGTATATATTAAGTTTTTACAAATTATTATATATATGAGTATATATATAAATAAATGATGACACCGTTTAAATAATTATGGTTTTCATGAACCGACACCGACACCGAGATTTATTTCACAAATTGTACGGAACACCGACACCCCGATATTTTGGGCCGAATCACCTCACTAGCCCACTTTAATTCTTTTCACTTGGGCCGGATCACCACCACCAAGCCCACACGGCTCATATTTCTTTTTCACTTGGGCCGAAGGTTAACACAAGCCCATCACACCATGTTTTTGTATTGGACCGGATTCTAACACGAGCCCACTGGCTATTCGCTTTGTTCTTTCTTTTGTTGCTACAACGCATGTGATACAAACGAGTATACATGCACGTTTTCTTTTGTTCCCTCACACTTGACACACAAAACTTCCTATAAGAAGTTGACTTTGCATCCTAAGCCGACCTAGCAAAGCTAAACCCCAACATTCGAACCATTGGACAAGTCTATTACCCAACTAATCACACCACACAACTCACTAATCCTTGTGACTCTTCGATACTATGTTCCTTAATCCATTTACAAACCTAATAAACAAATCACTATAATCAAACTAGCCAACTAGCCTAAATCGATCTAGCCACAAGTCAAAGGAGACATGACTTGACCACTCGGTTTGTGTTGCAATATTGGGGACATCGAACCACCCATGGACTTGCTATATAAATCACATTAAATGCTACAAAACTCACACACTCCCAATTCCACAAACTTTCTAAGTCACACACCCTATTGCTTCGTTGGTGTCGAGAAGGAACAAGGAGGAACGAGCTAAGGCTTTGGGTTTGAATGAGTTGGACAACTATTGAGTTAAAAGATTTCTAAGACGAGAAGAGGGTACCACGTTTGCTCATTCACTTGTCTCGTATCACACTAAGTCGTCACCACCTTTTGGTGATTGTAAGTCTTCGTATCCCATTTCATTTTTCCTACTCTAGTCTCATGTTATCACAAAAGTCTCATGCACACAACACACGTATAATTTTAAGTCTTTGCTATGCTTTAACTTTCATCACTCGCCTCGACACCCCTAGAAATGCCCTCGTCATTTTATTTCTACACGTGCGACCCACTTATATTTTTTGATCACCTAAATCTACGACTCGCACACAATCGAATTGACCCAACATGCACAACTCACACGACTTTTTGACACGAAAACTAGACCCAAAGCTAGTGCTAGTCGAACATGTTTTTAAAACAAAGAAACACCCATTTTGGGCCTTACCGGGCTAACAAGCCCAAACAAATTTTCCTTATAAGATTTTTCGATTTGAAAACTTAATATTTTCGAATGGTAACTGATTTATAAAAAAACCGATTTTTACAAATATTAAAGGATAAAAATGGTGACTTTTATAAAGATAAAAGTTAACTTTACAAAAACTAGATTTTGGACTATTTTTGCAAAAGTCCCACGTTAAAGGACTAAATGTGACAAAACATAAACTTTCGAACCAAAATTGCAAATACCGAATTCTTCTGGAAATCGAGGGTAGAAATTGTCATTTGGCCAAAGATAAGGAATAAAATGTAAAAAGTTCAAAAAGGACTATATTGTAATTATTTTTAACCAAAGGGTAAAAAGTGTAAATTTTGTAAAAGCCAAGGGTAGAATTGTGACAAAAATATATTCTTATAATTAATCATATCTATATACTTTACATATATATATATAAATATTTTTTTTAATATATATATATATATATATATATATATATATATATATAACTTTATTAAAAATATTTAAACATAAATATTTTTAAACGATATTATTTTTACGACGAGATAATATTTATCAAACACCGGTTCGTAACAACGATACAAATAACTACGTGAGTTATTCAAAATATATTTAAGACACCCGAAACGGATATCACCTTACACGAGACATATCACATGTCATTTACGACACGAATCGAAAACACCAATTACAATATATTTATAGGTCGCAAGTCGGAGGAATCTCATTGCTAGTCATAGCAATACACCATCACTCTTGAGCACCTTGAGATTACGCACCTTTCAGGTGAGTTCATGGTCCCACATTTTTAATTGTTTTTAAACCCCGTGGGGAGATACATGCTATAAATCGAACACAAGTATTTTTCTGTATGCTATTATCACCTGATATTGCCTAAGTTGACACCCGTGTTACAAGTCCCTCATATCACGAACCTTAATCACTTGCGAGTGAGCGCGAATATAGTTGATAGATCTATTGGAATGGCAGCCCGCCTCTGTCAAGGTGATCACTTGGCAGGAGGTGTGCTATATTCGAGGTATTATGGAAATTTGGCACATTTCCTGTCACCGAGGGCCCCCTTGTCATTTACATCCGCTGTGGTGTAGATGATTGTTATTATCTTTATGATATGTCAAATCAATGTTAAGGCTTGCGTTTCGTGAGGCTTAGGAGCAATATTACACCCATTTAGTCAAGACCTGTCTATCTTGGCTTGTTATTTCAAATGCTTGACTTGTGTTCACACTATTACTATTTAAACTACTATGGATTCACTCAACCTTTGTGTTGACTTTTTAAGCATGTTTATCTCAGGAAATTAGCAAGCATGGCGGCACGGAGCTGTCAAAGGGCACATGACCTCTCTTTTGATTTCAATAATTATATCATTCTTTACAAACTCATCACCACTTTTGTGAAACAATTAACATTTTGGAAAAAATGTTTGTAACTCTGAATATTTGAGTTTTCAGGGAATGATATTGACAATCTTTTGAATTGTTTTCTATGAGTATGACTGTGTACTAAACTGTAATGACCCCGATTAGACTTCCGCTGCTTAATCAATTTTCGGGGTGTTACACTACTCCACTCCCCGAGCACCTAACTCGTGAGTTTTCTTCACTATATCAACAAGCTCCCTTATGGCGGAGAAAACCGTACACACCAATATACACACCAATCTACACACCAATCTACACACCACAACTTCGTCACACCTAAGTCACAACTACTACACAACTTCTTCAAATCTATCTACTTCACAACTAACTACTCCACACCTATCTTCTTCACACCAATCTAGTACCTAGCTTATCTTCTTCACACCAAGCAACTAACTAATCACACAATCAATATCTAACACAACTATCTACAATCAAATATTCACAACTATCTTCACAAAGAATAATGTAAATGATCTTTGATGATACACCAACAACTTGGATGTGGAGATCACAACAAGTTGTAATACTTCTTGTCTTGAGGGATAGAAGTATTCTTCTCTTGCACTTGAGGGGATGAAGGTTGGATCACTTTGAAACAAAGAATTTATATACTTATGATCAAAGGATAAAAGAGTGGAGATTTGGATCTAGATCAGAAAGTTTAGTAGTGCAAAAGGTGAGGAAAAAATTCAGGTTTAAAGTGGTATTTATAGGCAACAGAATATGGCAGAGGAGCGTGGCCGGTCCCCTTAAATCATGGCCAACCCCCTTAAAATTAAGGGGACCGCCCTTTATAATTAAGGGGGCCGCCCAGCTGAAACGGCCAGATTCTTTGTCTTTTAGTGGAGAAAGTTTATTTGGTAAAAAACTAACTGATTTTGGTTAAAAATTTGAATTCATATATTTAGTATGAATAAAACATTTTTCTTTATTACCAAAAGTGTTTTTCAAAAATATATAATATGTTTATATAATTAAATAAACTTTCTAATGCTTAATTAAACTTTCCTTTGATCATAAAATACACTAAACACTTTGTTTATTCATACCTTAAGTGATTTGGATGTAAAGAGAAATATTAATCACTAAATACTTGTTTATGTCACAAGTTTTAGTTCTATGAGTTTATATTTTGTGGTAATTAAAAGATAGAGATATTGATAACATGTTAATAATGTTTTTAGGCATTTTTTATGTCAACAAATACATCAAGGCACTGCAGTCGACTATTTTTTTGAAGTGAATTCATTTGCTCCTCTTGAAGATGCTCTGTACTAAAACCTGTTTGCTCATGAATCCTCTTCTGAGACATCCTCTTCAAGGAATGCAAACATGACTTCTTCAGGTTCCTACCCTCAACCACATTAAAATCACAGAAAACGGACCGATGATCATCCGATTGATAACATTATCGGGAATCTTTCTCGACTAGTGTTCACACGAAGACAACTTACCACCTTTGCCTTGTGGTGCTTTTATAATTCCGTACTTTCGAAAGTCGAACCCAAAGATGTCAAGACTGCTATCTCTAAAGACTATTGGGTTAATGTGATGCAAGATGAAGTTAGCATGTTCGATCGACTTGAAGTATGGGAATTGGTACTACCTCCAGACTGTGCAATGATTATAGCTCTAAGTGGATCTTCAAAGTGAAACTTGATGAGCATTATGTCGTTCTGAAAACAAGGCAAGGCTTGCTGCTAAGGGATATCGTCTACAGGAAGGCATTAATTTAGAGGATTATTTCGCTCTGGTTGTTCGTATTGAAGCTATCTGAATGTTTCTCGCCAATGCTGCAAGTCAGATCATGACGGTGTATCAAATGGATATAAAAATTGCATTTCTAAATAGCGAGCTGAATAAAGTTCTTTATTTCAGTCAACCGGAAAGATTTGTATATTTTGATCGTCCTAACCATGTCTATCGTCTGAAAAGGGCTATTTTTTTTTGCCTAAAACAGACGCCTAGGGCATGGTTTGATACACTGTCAAAGTTTCTCCTGAGAAACGGATTCTCCTAAGGTGTGGTAAAATAAGATGAGAATGGGGTAGTGGGACTTTACTTCGTGAGGACAGAATTTTGGCTGGCAGATTTCTTCACTAAGGCTCTCTCAAGAGAACGATTTCAATTTATTCTCCAGCGCTTTGGAATGAAGAGTTCTTCGCCAGTATCTCTCAAACGTCTTCAGGAAGAAAATGAGGAGAAATGGTTTTGCTTCACATATCCTTGTATATATCTTATACCATAAAGAAAATAGAAAAAAAAATAATAATAATATAAAACCTATAGAACCCATAAAAATCAGAAAAATCATAAAAAATCCAAAAATATTCTTCTCACGACATGTCTCTTGTGCAATCAATATTATGTACGTTTCTAGAAATGTCATTCAATAATGACACGGAAACATACATATGCTTGAGCAAAAGTTTTTCGGTCTCCAAATAAAGTTTGTTTCTAAAACATGTCGTTTCTCAAAATATTCTTCAAAAGTGGCTTACAGTCATTTCAGGCTGTTACCCGGACTTCAAAACTCTGGTTTGCTATTACTTCAGATAGCAACCCGGTCTTTATATTGGGGAAAGTTCGTCGCCAAAAAGACGACTATTCCCAACAAAGGCATGAATTACTTTACATTCGTACCTTTCCAATTTGTTGTACGCTTAAGTGCATCATTTCTGGTAAAAGAAGAGAAGTCTTCTTTTTATCAAAACAAATAATTTTCTTTTATGATTCTTCGGAAAATTATTTGAGTGATACATGGTGGTCACGTGTTGCTTGTAAATCAACCAGTCTTAGATACTTCATAAAATTTATCACTCAATTAATGACAATGGGTCATCAATTGAGGGGGAGAGTGATTTCCAATTTTATATCACCAAACAGATTTATTGGTTGTCTCATAATTGTTAAAAAAAGGTTTTATAGTTAATGGGGTATTAGTTGAAGAGGAACTTACTAAGCTTTATCTTAAATGGCCAAAGGTGTTAGTTGTTAGAAAGATTAGGGCATTATGTGCTATTTGCGTATAGTTTCCTAGCTTTATGTAACTAAAAGGTCCATGTGTCTCACGTTGGTATCCTCGCTTAATCCCCTAAATACGTTTTAATCCAAAATCTTAATGATGTTAGAAAACCATTGTGTTTGATGCTCTTGTTCTCTCCTCTGGCATTCATATAATCTGATTGATTGTGTTTCGTTTGCTGTTTGCTGATAATTGTTTGATTGTTGCTGATTCTGTGTTCGTGTTCTCAGGATTTGCTTAGGTATGTAGTTACCGGGTTAGAATCTTATTCCTAAGCTCCTGATTTGAATATTGAAAAAATGCAGGAATTGCCATGTTAGTGATTATTGTTTATGTCTGATGGAAACTTGCAATGAATGTTCATGATTGCCAGTTTCTCTTCATGATAACTAGCATTTTGATGAGTTGCTTGAATGTTCTTTGATCATGATATGAATATGGTATTATGAGTAGGCTAGCTGCTACTTGGTAGTAGTTAATTAAGAGTGAATCTGTGTGTATGCATATCTTTGTTGATACTCTTATGCAGATTCCATGGCTGATGTGAATGTGCTTGCTCCTGCTCTAACCATTTGATCAGATGTTCAAACTTCATTGACTGGCTTTTATTTCACCACAACAACAACATCGGTAGCAACAACGACAACAACTCTTTCACCACAACCACCAGTTATCTTGTGCGTCATAAGTAGTGTGGTATCAAACGTTATGTGTCAGTACATGATTTCTTATTTCATGAGTTTCCCGTTAAACTTTAAATCATTTATAAACTCATCATAACTGACGCTAACATTCTCCCTCATTGATTGAGGGGGAGTAATGAATTGTCTCAATATCAAAATATCTTTAATCAGACCACATCTTGCTCCCAAACTTTTCTAACTTATTTAAATCACTTGGGATCACAAATCTCAAATGGTTTGAAATTTTTGATCGGGGGAGAAAATGTGATTTAAATATGAAATCTGATATAAAATGTGACTGTTTTGGACTTATACAAACGCTCCCCAATATGTGCTAAACTCTTTTGTATATCGATGCACATATTGAGGGGGAGCAAATGGTTTGTGAAAAAGGATCTTTAGCATCTCATGTGAACGAGACTCAGACTTCACCAATGTATTGACGAAGCAATAATTGTCATGAATCGAAAGGTCTAGTCCTGGAAGGGTAATAATTTCAAGCTGGTCTAACCAGTGATGTAAGCGTGTCTCGAAAAGGACTTGTCTGAGTAGAATGTACCATTTCGAGAAACCTTTGGTGAATCTGATTGGGCCGGGTAATAACTTCAAGCTAGTTTAACTAGTGATGTAAGCGTGTCTCGAATGCCCGTTCATATTTACTTTAGGAGGATCAATTCAAAAAGTACAACTCTTCCCGACATGTGCAAATTTTCAAATCAAAACATATGAGCACATGTTAAGGGGGAGCATTTGAAAATGACAAAACTCTCAATGTGTTAACAAAATGTGTTTCTTAATCATAAACACGTTGAGAGAATTTTCAATGATTTGGTGTATGGCAACATAGGATAGTCATGAAGTTATAAGGTGGCTAAGGTTAGGAAAATCGTCCTATGATCCGCCAGAGCCGGAGGGATCTACCCATGGACAATACCAAATAGATAGTATTAGAAAGTCCATAGGTATGATTATGAAAAAAGGAGAAATGTGAGAATGGAGAAAGAAGGGGTTGAAGAATTAAAAAGAAATGAAATTAGAAAGGGTGAAAAGAAATAGCCCTCCAATTATTCAACTTTAGGGCAGAAACCGGGTTCAATTCATTATCTACTGTTTGTTGCTAAGGCGACATTGGTATTGAAGACAAGACGTCATGGACCCAGTGACGCACTGCACTAAACCTTCTAGCCACTCAAGTTCTCTTAAAAGACCTTGTTTCATTCTCACGGAGAACCGGTGTAATCTATCAACTTACCTCTTAGAGATGGTTGATATTGAAGTAGGAGACCTCTCCCTAATCTCCGCATAGGAAAACCAACTGCACTTATTGAGTCTAGAGCCTCGAGATGCATACAAAGATCTCAAAGGAACATGTGCTACTTCTACCCTGGTTGTTCAATATTAAGGACACCAGTGGTAAACTTATGAGTCCTACGCAGATCTTAGCAATCTGCCAGAACATTTATGAGGGAAGTTACTATTGTAACTCCCAGTGATTGAATGGAAATTCCTGCCAGGGTCAACATCAAGCAGCCCTGAAAGCAGGTCACTTAGGTAATTCCTTATGGATTACGCTTAGTGGTCATGATGGTTACAAACGGTCAACAGTCGTGGAGTGATCTCCAGCGACTCACCCAATCGTTGACCTACTTAGGTAGGTCGTGTGAATCCTTTCAGGGTTTGCCGATTGGGAACGGTCTTGGTAAGGGTTAGAAGGAGTCTTCACACTATGCTGTTGACAATCTCTAATTCCAAACCTATAAGTACTGGATGATTTATTGCTAATTGTCTGCTTGCAGGAAATTCTGACGGTTGCTGTCGATTGCTGAAAAGATGCTGATCCATCACCACATGCTCGCACTTCAACATCACTATCTAAGAAATCATGATCATTGATTAGGCCTCATCTATGCTTCATGATCCAGAACTCTGATGCAGAAGATCATGATCCAGAAAAGTGTGAGCATGTCAACTCAAAGATGTTCAAATCACATGGAGACATTACTACTCAAAGATGACTTGCAGATACTCATTTGGATGATGAACTCGAAGTAATGCCAAAGATCATCCAACTCATTGAACAAGCCATCTAGAGTCTGCTGTTGAATGTACAAAGACATGTTTGAAGAATCAAAGTCTACAAGCTACAAGATTTCATGGATGCAAGAATTCCGTACTTATCTTCTGGGGTGACCTCCCTTAGGGGGAGATTGTTAGGAATACGATTATTCAGTTAAAGACTCGGTCACCCCAAGTATTGCTAAGCATTACGTAGCTCGTAGAATTATCTTTGTTATAGTTAGTACGTAGTTTATTAGTAGTTAATATATGTATATAGTATTCGTAGAGTGGGTCGGATCTTTACCCTCTGTCAGCTTACTCTACAGCTCGTTTCATGGAGCACCAAGTATTGTAGTATAAATACCCTCTCCCACCCATGGGAGAGGGTTGGACCTTCATTCACAAGCTAATACATTTCTAGTTTCTCTCAAGGCTCCCATCTCTTTCTCTCTCTAATCTCTCTCTAAAACTACACTAGTTGATCCATACATGCAACACCATACGAGCTTATGATTATGTATATTCTACAGGGAGTTCTTTAAAATGTTTTTCTAAAACATGTCGTTTCTCAAAAGTTACTTCAATAATGGCTTGTAAGTACTTCAGCTTACAACCCATGCTTCAAAGTGAAATCTTTTCAAAACTTAAGTCCGGGTATAACAACTCGAAAAGATTTCAAATAAGGACTTAATCAAATGGCTTCTGGACATATCAGTTCAGGACCCATGCTTCAAAGAAAGGAAAGTGCTTAATCAAAACAAAGATTTCAAATATTTTTTCGAGCACTTATCCTAAAATGAGAACCAAACTCTTATCTGGATTGAGTTTTTCTTTAGAAAAACTTTCAAAATCTTTAAGCTCAAGACCATGATTGTTGATCTAATGATAAATTAGATTTTCAAAATTCTCTTACTTTATGAGCACCATCTTTTCAAGATTTCTCAAAAAGAGTTTCAAAATCTATCAAAATCGGTGCTCATGATCAAAATGACTTGTGTACACCTTACAGTGCACAACTCAAGTTTTCAAAAGAAAGGAAAGTGCTACGCAAAAATGATTTTCATCAAAAAAAAAAGTGCACTTATCCTAAAAATGGACACTGTTGTACGCCTCAGTGCGACATTCCTGTTCAAACAAAGAGAAGTCTTTGTTTTTTCAAAAAAAACCTTGATGCAAAATTCAACAAATCTGAAACTTCTTTCTCTTTCAAAATTTTGCTTCGAGAAGACTCCTTCCCTCTAAACTTTAAAAAGTTTAACATTCTCAAAAACATATGCGAGTTTTGAGGGGGAGTATTTCATAAAAACAAAAATGTTCTGATTTCATGAAAAATCAAATCTGTCTTTCTCTCCAAAATCTTTTTTCTTAATTAGTTGATATAAAAAATATCACGATATGCTATTTTTTAGGGGGAGAAGACATGATTAAAATGTGATCAAAATGTGTAAAGATTGAGATTGAATCTCAAAAGAGCTCGACTCAGTAAGTACCAATGAATTGACGAAGCTTAAATGTCAGTAATCGAAAAGACTTGTCCTGGACGGGTAATAATTTCAAGCTAGTCTAACTAGTGATGTAAGCGTGTCTCGAATAGGACTTGTCTGAGTAGAATGTACCGTATCGAGAGACTTTCTTTGGACTTGACCAGGACGGGTAATAATTTCAAGCTAGTCTAAATAGTGATGTAAGCGTGTCTCGAATCGGTCATGTTCACTGAAAGTGGATCATTTCAAAAAGTGTAAACTCCTCCCGCATGTGCAAATTTCTTAAATATTCATGAGCACATGTGAAGGGGGAGTCCTTCAAAAGAAATGCAAAACTCTCGAAGTGTCAACACTGTGTTTTATTATCATAAACACTTTGAGAGATTTTCATAAATGGTTTCATGGCAATAATAGGATAGTCATGGAGTTATAAGGTGACTAAGGTTAGGAAAAACCGTCCTTTGATCCGCCTGAGCCGGAGAGGTCTACCCAAGGAAAAATCCAATAGATTAGAATTAGAAGTCCTTAGGTGTGATTGAAAAAAGGAGAAAAGGAGAAAGGAGAAAGAAGGGGTTGAAGAATTAAATAGAAAAGTTATGAGAAAGGGTGAAAAGAGATAGCCCTCCAAATGTTCAACCTTAGGGCAGACACCGGGTACAATTCGTATGCTACTGGTTGTTACTAAGGTGACACCGGTATTGAAGACAAAGACGTCATGGACCCAGTGACGCACTACACTAAACCTTCTTAACCACTCAAGTTCTCTTAAATGAGCTTGTTTCATTCTCATGGGGAACCGGTGTAATCTATCGACCTGTCTCTTAGAGATGGTTGATATTGAAGCAGGAGACCTCTCCCTAGTCTCCGCATAGGAAACCAAATGTGCACTTATCGAGTCTAGAGCCCCGAGATTCATCAAAAGATCTCATAGGAACACATGATATTTCTACACTGGTTTTTCATCATTAAGGACGCCAGATGTAAACTTAAGAGTCCTACGCAGATCTTAGCAATCTGCCAGAACATTTATGAGAGAATTCACACAAGTGTTTCTCAATGATTTAATGGAAACTCCTGCGAGGGTCAACATCAAACAGCCCTGACAGCAGGTCACTTCGGTAATTCTTTATGGGTTACGCTTAGTGTTCGCGGTGGTTTCAAACTGTCTACAGTCGTGGAGTGATCCCAGCGACTCACCCAGTCATTGAGCTACTAAGTAGATCTCGTAAGCTCTCTCGAGAGTATCTGACATGGGAACGGCCTTGGTAAGGGTTAGAAGGAGTCTTCACACTATGTTGTTGACGATCTCTAATTCTTATCTGTAAGTACCGGTTGATTTATTGCTAACTGTTTTCATGCAGCTATACATCATCTCCATGGCGAAGGATTCCATATACTCATACATGCATCACAAAGTCAAAGGAAAGTTCTCACAAAGATCAAAGCAAAGTAAGGTTCAAAGAAAGATTCTACGCATTGTTAAAAGAACTACAGAAGTAAAGTGACAAAGATCGATGTGAAAGAACCGGAATAACAAATGCATGTATCACTAAGACTAAAGACGTATGAGCATGTTGGAATGGCGAACAACCACCACAGACACAGAAGTGACAAAAGGCAGATAACTCCACAGCACAAAAGAACAAAGAACGATGAAAAGACAGTCATCAAAGATCACAAAGCATGAAGGAACAAAGACTAATGACTATTCTACAACGGCACACAAAGTTCAAGACAAAGAACACGGAAGACCTAATCACGTGGAGCATCATTCGAATGACCACCCCTTAGGGGGAGATTGTTAGCATTATATATATATATATATATATATATATATATATATATATATATATATATATATATATATATATGTATGTGTGTGTGTGTGTGTGTATATATATATATATATATATATATATATATATATATATATATAGAAGTGATGGTCATTCTCATATTATAACTTTGTGTCGTTTATTAAGATTAGTAATAGTTTAGTCATTAGGCTTTGGACTTGGCAAGCTAATATGTTATGTGCTATGTTACATAAGCCTTGTTAAACACCTCAAAGGCTCATTTGAGGTGTATGCTTGTGTGTGTATGTGTATGTTTCTCTTAATAAAAGTTCTCATTTCCATCTCTCTTTCTATTTACATACGCCATACATATACATAACATCAAGTCACCATCTTTCCATCTCTACTTCATATTTGCTTCTATATTGGTGTGATAAAGTTGTGACCTGTCCCCCGTACACGGCATTCCCTGCAATCACCTAGCAGTACATTACCACCATCAGACTCCTTAAAATCAAACAAGTAATCTCTCTTGTATGTCATATGGTATGAGCCCCCTGAATCCATGATCCAGTCCAATAGTTGTTCAACACTCATAGCCATCATAACATCAGCACTGTCATACCCATCAGCTCCTAAACCGGATACCTGATATTCATTCCTGATAAAACCTTGAGATTTCTTATGATTAAACTTGGGACAATCCCTCTTCAAATGCTTCTCAGACTGACATATATAACACTTGAGTCTGCTGCTTCTTCCCTGTGACTTTGACCACGAACTACCTTTACCCTGCTGCACATCACTTTGATCAGATTTACCCCTCACAACAACCCTTCACCACCATCAACCTTTGCTTCCGTCATCCTTTGAAGTTCCCTAGAACGAAGTGTTGCGACCACGTCTTTTAGCTTCGAAGTATTCTGACCATATAACAAAGTATCCACGAAATACCGTAAGACGATGGTAAAGATGTGAGTAATAATAATGCCTGATCTTCATCCAATATAGCAGTATCTATAGCCGCTAAGTCACCTACCAGCTTATGAAACTCATCAATATGTTCAGACTGGCTCTTACCCGAATGCATGTGAAAAGTATATAACTTCTTCTTCAAGTACAAACGATTAGCAAAAGACTTTTTCTAAATTCCCGCTGCAGTCGTCTCTTTAGTGATCTCCCGTAGGACCCGATCAGCTAAACACAAGATCCCTTTTGTGAATTTTCTTACACAAAAACAACAATCTAGCAAAGTTACTAGCGTGTGAAAAACTCTTGCTTTATCGATATAACCCTAAGAATAAACCTTCTTAGAAATAGATCAAACCAAGAAACCCTTCCAAAATACCCTTTCTTACTCAAATATCGATTAAACCTTGAAAATCAAACCATCCAACAAATCGAAAACCGAATCAAGAAAGTACCTAACGATTTTTGAAGTAACCTTTGTCGTACTTTATTTTTGCTAAACAGATTTCTTGTAACCTAAGAAACCTTGCAACCTCGACAAGTCTTGAATTTCTTTTCTCCAACCCTTTGTTTATTCTATTAATCTTGTGATATGGACCTCACAACACTGAATTAAACAAAGTACCTTGTGCAATATCCTTCAAAGTAAATTTGTTTTCTTTTCCTTCTTTTAACCAAAAAGAAAAGTAAAACACCTGTAATAAAAATAGATATTTTATTAGAACATGTGGATTTTATTATTTCCCACAAAAAAATCGATTAATAACACCCTTTTGAAGTCTTCTTGTTTTGTATATTAAAACCCAAAAACAAGAAGCTGGTCTTCTTCTTCTTTGTCAATACGTGACAAAACCCAAACCAACCAGACCGTTGATCTTTGATGACCGAACACAAACTTGAGCTTTCTCTAACCGTGTCGGTAACCTCGACAACTCGAAAACTTAAGAACCTTCGAAGTATTATTTATCGCAATAACCTCGACAAACCAAACTTCAAAGAACCCTTTTAAGTCGACTCCAACCTGCTGCACCTTCTTGTTTTCGTTGATCCTAACTGGTAGCCCAAGCAGAAATATACCCTCTGCTCCTATCAGAAAAAGATCACCAAGAAAATTTCTTTCTTTTGTCGATCATCAAGAAACCCGAAAACCGAACCATTTTCTTCTACGATGAACATCGAATAAAAGAGCCTTCAACAAATTGATCCTAGATTCCAGAAGCCCTCGAGCAAGCTCTGATACCACTTGTTGTAAAAAACCTACAACAAACCCGGAAATCTAGAGCGGATTACCCCGATACTCGAAGACAAAACATGCAAGCAGATATATGTATATGTCGACTAAAAGTAACCATGCACAAGAACAATACCCAAACATTTTCTTTATTTATTCGTTTGTAAAGAAAAGAATGTAGTACAACGACCCCTCCCCCCTCACCTATTTATTATAAAGATGAGGGGGGAGAAAACCGAACCTGTCACAACTCACCATTTCACGTCATTTACCATTTCAGGTCATTTTCCCAAACTTCGACTTTTTACTATTCATAAATCACTATTCATCAAAACACTATTCATCGTTTTACTATTCATCGTTTTCGAGGTCAGTTTGATGTTCTGAGAAACTTTTTTGAAAATTTACTATTCACCGAACACTATTCATTTCCGGAAAAGTTTTCACCATTCACTTGCATTACGCATTTCATCGTAAATTTAGTTTACGGGTATTCAAATTCGCGTAACCGGATTGGTTTAGGTGCGAATTCATTTCATTAGTGTTAAGTACACTGCATACGGACTAGGGATAGTCTGCATATCATCATAACAGCATTTTCATGTTATACCACTCTCAGGATTTTCAAATTTCCATATTCAGTACATTTAACGTTTTTACGTATACGTAATTATAATAAACGTTAACACCCGGTTTATACACGACGAATATATCTAAATATTCCCACAATGGTCCCGACATATTTTTATATCCATTTTAACATCATAAAAGTTATAACATTCAGTTACCCAGTATTTTGGAAATTTATTTTATTTTTAACGTACGCGTATGAATATAACGTCGGTTTTCGTTAAAACTAAACATTAATCACCCGATCACTCAGTAAATGTACCCAACATATTTTTAATATGTTTTTAACATTATTATAACTTTATTTCATCCCGGTATACTTCGTGAACATTTATTTCTAATAAAACCGATACCCGATCGTAACTAAAAACGCCAACTAGTGCAAATTTCTTTCAAGGTTTCTAATTAATTCCTAAGTACCCTAACCCCCCCCCCTTCACCCCTTGAAAAACCGGCCCCAAGACCACCCTTTAACCCCTAGCATTAACTATCCTAATTATTTAACTAATAAACCTAATATAACATCACTTTACAAAAATCTCAAAATCATAATACATACTTTCTAGCTAAGATCAAATTTGCTCATCTCTTCCACTCTATCTTGAAACCCACGACCCAAATCACTTTCATTGATCAAGTGATCATTTTTCATGAAGTAAAACACAAAAGTTGTTCATTTTACAAGTCTAATCAAGATACAAGTAACAAAAACACAAGAACATCAAGTTTAATCATCCAATAATCATCTCTTTTGGTCAAGTAAGTTTTCATCTTTATTTTTTCATGAATCATCCTATTTTTACATGTATTACATAAGTATCATGCTAAAAACCATGTACAAGTAGCTATACCACACTTTATTTTGGCTAAAATGAAACATACAAACCCTAACTTTCTTGTTATGAATCCCCTAGCTCTAATAACTTGGTTAGGAGTCCATGGCACCCTAAGAAGGTGTATGGTAAGATTAGATTAGTCATGTGGTGATTACAAGAGGATTGGTGATGGTAGAAATTGGTTTTTAACCTTGGAAACATGATTTGGAACCTATTTTAGACAAGCTGTTCCGTTTTGTAAAAATCTGGAAAATCAGTAAACACCAAGGAAACTTTGGCAAAATTTTTAGAAAATACTTTCAAAAACGAATCCGTAGGCGAAAGAACGGATTAAAAAGAGTCTATAACGAAGGAGTTATGATTTTTACAAGATTGTAGACGAAAAGTATTTTTCAGAAAATGTTTGCTGTTGGACGTTTTTCATTGGACAAAAAGAGACTTTAGACGTAACCCGGAGGAGCCGAGCTTTCCAAAATATATTACTACATACTAAGACGAAACCGTGGATATAAAGAACAAGTAAAACGGACAAGTAACGACAAAGATATACTCGTTTGAATATCGGCTAAAACCCTTTATTAATTGACAGCTTTTAATTAAATTTGGCGCAAAAACTACGAAGTACATTTTCAAGCTAGAAGTAATATCAAGTACCGAGCTTTTAAACTAACGTAGTATTAGTTATTATGAGTATGTTTTCATCATTTCAAGGTTTACAACCCGAGTATTTCAACGCTTACATGAGAACTTACGTTATATATATATAAGTATATATATTATAACAAGCCATTTATATTTTCTAATAGCAATATTTTCCAAAGTCTTGGATTATATATTTTTGACAATACAAGTGTTTTTCCAAAGAGTAGAGTGGTATAGAAACATGAGCATGGACATTCATAAACATCATTTGGTGATCTTAACGAGATCATGCATCATTCATTATAGGTTGCGGCAGTTAACCGATCATTATTGTTCACTTCATTTCATTTCAAGTACCATCAGTTGAGGTGAGTTTTCATAGCCCCGTTTTTCAATTACTTATTTGATTTCAAATCCCACGGGGGAGAATACATTGCATCAATTACTTTCGTACATGCCCAAGTATTACAAATTCCATACATTGCTTAAGTTGCCTTTATACCATATCATAACAAGTCCCCTTTTCAATATCATGGACCGTTAATTTCAAGTACTAAGCGAGAGTGAGTGGATAGATCTATTGAGGGTGACGCCTCCATTCGCGTTGGGTTGCTCCAACGGGACGAATGCATTTCATGTCTTATCAAGTGAGTGTCTGGTAAACACTCTGTTGGGGCATTACAAAGTCTAGCTTCGGGGTCATGAGCTTAAGGGACAATGTAGCATTTTGACATTTATGTCGGTTTACTTTATACTTGTGGCTTATGTACATACGATTTAATTTACAAACCTATGATTATTCACCAACATTCGTGTTGACCGTTTTCGCAATGTATTTTCAGGTAACTAAGAGCATAAACTTCATTACATGCATGGAGTCACATTAGGGTGTGCCAGGGATGACGCACTACATTTTGGATTTTTCATGCACATGTGTAAACTATCGTTTGACATTTCCTGAACTTGTATTCTGTAAACCTTTCATGACTTTTGGGACCTATGTAATATACTCTGAATGTTTTAATAAGTCAAACGATGTGTTTTCAAAACGACACTTTAGGTCGTTCAATATTTCCTTGTTATGGTGCTATGACAGTTACACTCCCAGGCATTCCATTCCGCTGCAAGTCAGGTAAATTGGGGGTGTGACAGATTGGTATCAGAGCTAAGGTTATAGAGAACTAGGATGTATCATTGACCCTAGACTATAACCACATTATCATAGCATCTCATCATTTCATCATATGTGCATGTTCATTGTTTATGGTGATTTCATTTCGAGTTATTCATTTTATTTCACCTTGATTATCACAGAACCATGTCTGCAAACCCAAATGTTGTTGTACTGTACACCATCACAGATTCCGATAGTGAAGACTCTGTGTCTTCTACTGCCCGTTCACCATTACCTATTCCTCATGTTGTCCCTACTGCACCACCCGAGATTACCTGTACACCCGCTGATACATCATCCCCTGCTACCACTGTTCCATCAGAACCTAGACTTATGTTTCCACGCAGTAAGACTACTATAGGTCCTAGGAAGAGAGTTTGCCCTATTACATCTACCTTTAAGGTACCCACTATTCCTATGTTACCTACACCACCACCAGCCATACCTGCTACTACATGCATATCGACTTCACTGTTACCGCTTAGGAAGCGTGTTAGGTTTACCACTCCAGATTCACCTACCACTACAGAGTCAGAATCAGCAGAACCACCACCAGTATACCACGTAGGTGAGAGTTCTAGAGCAGCTGCGGCTAGGAGCCCTACAGCTGTCACTTTAGAGGATCAGTTGGGTGCTCAGCAGGAGCAAGTAGATAGGTTGGGATATAGAGTTGATGAGATCATCACTACTCGACTGGAGACTGTCGAGGAGCAGGTGGAGGATCTAGTGCAGGGCAGGGTTGGCATTGATGTGACATACCATGGACTTGAGGCGCGGCAGTTGAGGCATCAGGAGCAGCTCAATCTGCTTAGGGATGAGTTACCTGAGATTAGAGGTAGAGCTCAGGCTACGCAGGAGACTCAATGGGAGCAGGTAGATCAGTTAGCATTGCTTCGAGAGAGGTTGGTCGTTTTAGAGGGCAGGGATGTTTCTTCTCAGCTACGAGTGCAGCATCTGGAGGAGATTGTGGTTGCGATGGATTGTGAGATTCGCCGCTTGAGGGGAGAGCCTGGAGCATCTGGAGCTCCTGGACCGTCTAGAGCATCTGGAGGAGCATAGACATAGACTAGTGTTATATTAGCTTTTACTATTTCCTAGTCCCGAGGTGTGGGACGTAGTTCAAGAACTTGTAGTCTTTTGTTGTTATACAAACAAATATATCAAGTGCGACTCTACTATGTTGGAAATGTTGTGCTATATATATATCGGTCTATGTTGGCCGAAATTTTCATGTATTATATTCATGTGTTGTGATTATATTTATGATGTTTCATGGTTGCTCTTTATGGTGAACATATTTATACTTGTTGTGGTTGTATCTATACGTGTCGTGGTTGTATTATTACAGGTTGTGGTTATACTCGTACATGTCGTGGTTGTATTTATACTTGTTGTGGTTGTATATATACATGTTGTGGGCGTATATTTTTGTACGATGACTATTTCTATTATAGTTTTCTCATGGTTGTTGTCGATTATTATTTATCAGAAGTATGGCGCCAAAGAAGGCAAAGGCTACATCGGAAACACCCGCTATGACACAAGCAGCTATCCGCAAGTTGGTCAGGGATAGTATAGCAGAAGCTCTAGAGATTGAGAGAGCTGAAGTTGCTGCTAGGACTGCTGAGGTTCCACCTACTGCTGAAGTGGTTCAACCCACTACTAGGCGTGAATGTACTTGGAAGGATTTCAAGACTAGTGATCCTATCAAGTATAAGGGAAATGAGGGAGCGGTTGCTTTAATCCGCTGGTTTGAGAAGACTGAGAACGTTTTTCTCATGTGTGGTTGTCAGGATGTTCACAAGGTAAAGTTCGCTACAGGTACGCTGCTGGATGAAGCCATGTCTTGGTGGAATTCGTATGCTCAGCCCATTGGCATGGAGAATGCTTACAAACTCACATGGGCTGAATTCAAAAAGCTGATGACCAAGAAGTTTTGCCCTCGTACTGAGGTGCAAAAGCTAGAAACAGAGTTCTACCAGTTGGTAACTCAAGGAGATGATATTGAGACTTATATCAGGAAGTTTCAGGAGTTGGCTACACTGTGTCCAACTATGGTTCCGGACGATGAGAAAAAGATGGAGAACTTTACTGGGGGATTACCCGAAAGCATCCGAGGGGATGTGATGTCTTTCGACCCACAAACAATGGAGGAGGCCATTCGTATAACTCAGAAACTTATGGTCCAAGTGTTGAAAGGAAAGTCTGCTGCAAGTAACAACAATAACCGTTCCAACAACACCAACTACAACAACAACCGAAACAACAACCCAAACAACAATAACAACAACAAAAGGAGGTTTGACGATAACCAAGGTGGAAATAAGAGGCAGGAAGTGACAAGGGCCTATGCTGCAGGACCTACTGAAGGGAGAGGGTATGCTGGAAATCTACCCAAATGTGATAAGTGTCAGAAACACCATAACCCAGGACGTTGCCCAGATATATGTGGCAACTGCAAGAAGGCTGGTCACTACACCAGGGATTGCTGGAATCCAAACTTGGGTGGAAATCAGAAACCACCAGTAACATGTTTCGACTGCGGAGAAATTGGACACTATAGGAGTGAGTGCCCAAAGAGGAAGAATCAAGGAGCTGGAAATCAAGGAGGAGTAGCTCGAGGAAGGGCTTATGTTATGGGAGGAGAAGATGCCCGTGAGGACCCGAATGTTGTTACGGGTACGTTCTTCGTTAATAATCGTTATGCATCCATTTTATTTGATTCAGGAGCGGATAGAAGTTTTATGCCTATTACATTTGCACCTTTACTTAACATAGAACCAACTACTTTAGACATTCCCTATATTGTTGAATTAGCCGATAGGTCTTTAGTTAACACAAACACCGTTATCCGTGGTTGCACCATCAATTTCCTAAATCACCCATACAATATAGACCTTATGCTCATAGAACTTGGAAGTTTTGACATTGTTATCAGTACGGATTAGATGTCTCAAACCTTAAGAAATGCCTTTCAGATGAGTAATCCGTTATACCATTAGAAGAGATACAGTTAGATGACAAACTTATAACCATTTGAAACCATGGACCGAGAGGTCAAACAGTTAAAGCATAGTAGAATTCCGATCGTTAAGGTTCGCTGGAATTCTCGAAGAGGAACCGAGTTTACTTAGGAACGAGAGGACCAAATGCAACGCCAGTATCTACACCTTTTCACCAAACCTATTCCAGAAACCAACACTAGCTGAATTCAGGGACTGAATTCCTATTTGGGTGGGCGGATGTCACAACTCACCATTTCACGTCATTTACCATTTCAGGTCATTTTCCCAAACTTCGACTTTTTACTATTCATAAATCACTATTCATCAAAACACTATTCATCGTTTTACTATTCATCGTTTTCGAGGTCAGTTTGATGTTCTGAGAAACTTTTTTGAAAATTTACTATTCACCGAACACTATTCATTTCCGGAAAAGTTTTCACCATTCACTTGCATTACGCATTTCATCGTAAATTTAGTTTACGGGTATTCAAATTCGCGTAACCGGATTGGTTTAGGTGCGAATTCATTTCATTAGTGTTAAGTACACTGCATACGGACTGGGGATAGTCTGCATATCATCATAACAGCATTTTCATGTTATACCACTCTCAGGATTTTCAAATTTCCATATTCAGTACATTTAACGTTTTTACGTATACGTAATTATAATAAACGTTAACACCCGGTTTATACACGACGAATATATCTAAATATTCCCACAATGGTCCCGACATATTTTTATATCCATTTTAACATCATAAAAGTTATAACATTCAGTTACCCAGTATTTTGGAAATTTATTTTATTTTTAACGTACGCGTATGAATATAACGTCGGTTTTCGTTAAAACTAAACATTAATCACCCGATCACTCAGTAAATGTACCCAACATATTTTTAATATGTTTTTAACATTATTATAACTTTATTTCATCCCGGTATACTTCGTGAACATTTATTTCTAATAAAACCGATACCCGATCGTAACTAAAAACGCCAACTAGTGCAAATTTCTTTCAAGGTTTCTAATTAATTCCTAAGTACCCTAACCCCCCCCTTCACCCCTTGAAAAACCGGCCCCAAGACCACCCTTTAACCCCTAGCATTAACTATCCTAATTATTTAACTAATAAACCTAATATAACATCACTTTACAAAAATCTCAAAATCATAATACATACTTTCTAGCTAAGATCAAATTTGCTCATCTCTTCCACTCTATCTTGAAACCCACGACCCAAATCACTTTCATTGATCAAGTGATCATTTTTCATGAAGTAAAACACAAAAGTTGTTCATTTTACAAGTCTAATCAAGATACAAGTAACAAAAACACAAGAACATCAAGTTTAATCATCCAATAATCATCTCTTTTGGTCAAGTAAGTTTTCATCTTTATTTTTTCATGAATCATCCTATTTTTACATGTATTACATAAGTATCATGCTAAAAACCATGTACAAGTAGCTATACCACACTTTATTTTGGCTAAAATGAAACATACAAACCCTAACTTTCTTGTTATGAATCCCCTAGCTCTAATAACTTGGTTAGGAGTCCATGGCACCCTAAGAAGGTGTATGGTAAGATTAGATTAGTCATGTGGTGATTACAAGAGGATTGGTGATGGTAGAAATTGGTTTTTAACCTTGGAAACATGATTTGGAACCTATTTTAGACAAGCTGTTCCGTTTTGTAAAAATCTGGAAAATCAGTAAACACCAAGGAAACTTTGGCAAAATTTTTAGAAAATACTTTCAAAAACGAATCCGTAGGCGAAAGAACGGATTAAAAAGAGTCTATAACGAAGGAGTTATGATTTTTACAAGATTGTAGACGAAAAGTATTTTTCAGAAAATGTTTGCTGTTGGACGTTTTTCATTGGACAAAAAGAGACTTTAGACGTAACCCGGAGGAGCCGAGCTTTCCAAAATATATTACTACATACTAAGACGAAACCGTGGATATAAAGAACAAGTAAAACGGACAAGTAACGACAAAGATATACTCGTTTGAATATCGGCTAAAACCCTTTATTAATTGACAGCTTTTAATTAAATTTGGCGCAAAAACTACGAAGTACATTTTCAAGCTAGAAGTAATATCAAGTACCGAGCTTTTAAACTAACGTAGTATTAGTTATTATGAGTATGTTTTCATCATTTCAAGGTTTACAACCCGAGTATTTCAACGCTTACATGAGAACTTACGTTATATATATATAAGTATATATATTATAACAAGCCATTTATATTTTCTAATAGCAATATTTTCCAAAGTCTTGGATTATATATTTTTGACAATACAAGTGTTTTTCCAAAGAGTAGAGTGGTATAGAAACATGAGCATGGACATTCATAAACATCATTTGGTGATCTTAACGAGATCATGCATCATTCATTATAGGTTGCGGCAGTTAACCGATCATTATTGTTCACTTCATTTCATTTCAAGTACCATCAGTTGAGGTGAGTTTTCATAGCCCCGTTTTTCAATTACTTATTTGATTTCAAATCCCACGGGGGAGAATACATTGCATCAATTACTTTCGTACATGCCCAAGTATTACAAATTCCATACATTGCTTAAGTTGCCTTTATACCATATCATAACAAGTCCCCTTTTCAATATCATGGACCGTTAATTTCAAGTACTAAGCGAGAGTGAGTGGATAGATCTATTGAGGGTGACGCCTCCATTCGCGTTGGGTTGCTCCAACGGGACGAATGCATTTCATGTCTTATCAAGTGAGTGTCTGGTAAACACTCTGTTGGGGCATTACAAAGTCTAGCTTCGGGGTCATGAGCTTAAGGGACAATGTAGCATTTTGACATTTATGTCGGTTTACTTTATACTTGTGGCTTATGTACATACGATTTAATTTACAAACCTATGATTATTCACCAACATTCGTGTTGACCGTTTTCGCAATGTATTTTCAGGTAACTAAGAGCATAAACTTCATTACATGCATGGAGTCACATTAGGGTGTGCCAGGGATGACGCACTACATTTTGGATTTTTCATGCACATGTGTAAACTATCGTTTGACATTTCCTGAACTTGTATTCTGTAAACCTTTCATGACTTTTGGGACCTATGTAATATACTCTGAATGTTTTAATAAGTCAAACGATGTGTTTTCAAAACGACACTTTAGGTCGTTCAATATTTCCTTGTTATGGTGCTATGACAGTTACACTCCCAGGCATTCCATTCCGCTGCAAGTCAGGTAAATTGGGGGTGTGACAGAACCTTAAAGAGAGTTTAAACCGGCTGCTAACAAAGGAGGAAAAAGACTTGCGAATGCTCAGGACTCCCCATCGTTGGAAACCCTATAATGATATATATAGAGTGTAATGAACCGACCTATGCATTCCTATTTGACTAAAGTTACACTACGACCCCCTAGACTTAGTAACACTTGCTAATATGCATACTATATTACAACAAAATTATTTAGTACAAGGTGAAATTTTCCCAGTGGTTACACCACCATAGGTGGCATATGGTCACATTGTTGAGTTCGTGGCCTTTTCCATTGAAAAAGAGTGACCAAAACCCCGAATATGTGTGACAAATTAGGCAAAAGTTTTGTTGGATTAGTCATTATCAGTGACCGTAAACACCTTATAGTCACACGAATGTTTTTTGAGAGTGACTATTGTTCGTCCTTTGGCCACATAAATATATAATATATGTGACATTTGAGATGATATATTCAAGTAAATGTGTATTTTGTGTGACTATTGGTAATCCAATGGCCACATGAATATACAATAAATGTGATGTTTGTGATGATTTAGTCACACAATGGGTGTTATTTTTTTGGAGTTAGTCACATACAATTTAACACAAAGTGGCCAAAAGTGTGAATAAGTGTGACCATATGCTGTTTAAAGTGAAGAAATATGTGTTTTTTGTGACTATTGATCATCCAATGGCCACATGAAGTTTATGTTTGCGTGGCCTTTTGTAATATTTAGTCACACAAAGCATGTTTGTTTTGGGTATTTAGTCACATATCATTAAGCAAACAGTGGCCAAAAGTGTGAATAAGTGTGACCATATGCTGTTTAAAGTGAAGAAATATGTATTTTGTGTGACTATTGATCATCCAATGGCCACATGAAGTTTATGTTTGCGTGGCCTTTTGTAATATTTAGTCACACAAAGCATGTTTGTTTTGGGTATTTAGTCACATACAATTAAGCAAGCAGTGGCCAAAAGTGTTAATAAGTGTGACCATATGTTGTTTAAAGTGAAGAAATGTGTATTTTGTGTGACTATTGATCATCCAATGGCCACATGAAGTTTATGTTTGCGTGGCATTTTGTAATATTTAGTCACACAATGAACTAAGCAAACAGTGACCAAAGTGTTAATAAGTGTAACTATATGTATCTTTTAAACAATTCAAATATATATCAAAACAAATTCAAATACAATAAAATTGGAATGTATATAACTGAACAAAATATAAAATTGGACATCCTTTTATACACCAAGGAGTCCTAGTCGGCTTACAATAGTTTCTTTATAAGTTTCTATAATCTTTTCATAAGCAAGTAGCAACTTCGAGCGGTCTTAATCTCTGAGCAGTACCAACTTTAACTAGCAGTAGTAACTTTTGTACTAGCAGTACTAAATACTTGGCCACATTTTCTTTGAAGTTCATGAGCTGCACTAAATCCATCTAAGCAATATTAACACAAACATGATCAGCAGTAATTCAAATAACATCATGAAGACTTTTAATCCAAAACAATGAACATACTAATAAAATTTGCTGTTAAACTTACAAGTTTTTCTCCCATTGATCTAATCTCATCATCCGGATATAAAAGCCTTGAAAACATAGGTTGCTGCATATCAACACATTAGGATGAGAGCAGAACTAGAACATGTCAAAGCTCACAACATAACAGAACTAGATGAGCCACTGGTTCAATGATTGGCTCCAAACGGTCAACCTAATTGACCAGGTGAATGGTCAACAAGGTCAAACTGCCTAGAGTCAATGCTCCGTGGAAGTATAGGGGTTTCCCCGGGTCGTTAAGTCCCGACGAGGTGTGGATTGTATTCAAACGGCTTGTGATCGGGTGAATCTGGACAGGAAAGGATTTGTGAGTGGTTATACTAAGGAATCTACAAAGAAATAGCTTAAACAAGCTATATGAACAAGACTGGAAAGTTGAAAAAACCAGAAACGTTTAAAACATAAAAACGCGTACGTTCACGTTTTAAATAACGTAAACGTACAAAATAAAACGTGAAAACTGAAATCTGAAAACCCCCAGGGGGTGAAAATGACTTTTTTACAAACCTAAGGATGCAAGAAAATTTTTAGAAAAAGAAAATAAATTTTTACACTATTTAATTATTTATTATTAATTAATTACTAATTAATACTAATTATTAATATTTAAATAACTTAAATACAATATAATATTAATTTAATACTAGAAAAGTGAAAATTAATTTTATAAAATTATAAAATAACTAAAAACAAGTTTTAAAATTAAAAATATGTATTTTTGTCTTTTTGTAATTTTTCCATTAATTAATTACTAATTAAATATTAATTACCTAATTAAACTATTTTAAATTATTAAAAATAGAAAATGAACAGTAAAAATTCTAGAAAAATTCCTAAAATTATATTATATTATATAAAAGCTAGAAAAAATATAAAAACTAGGTCTTACTTAATAAAAACTAATTATGCTATTTAAAACTTAATTATTGATTAATTATTAATTAAACTAATATTAAATCTAATAAATACTAAATGACAAAATAAAAATCTGAGAAAATTACTAAAATTACTTTAACATAAAAGGAATTTAAGAAAAATATAAAAATACTAAGTGCTTAACAAAAATCTAAAAATGAAAATTAAAAGATAAATTAAATTAAATAGAAACTATCACTTATAATTAAATTCGATTTTCTGGAATTTTCTTTTGGAAACTTATTTTACAACTAAAAACAACTAACTTTTGTAAAAACAACTTTTTTGGAACTTAAAAATAAGCACTGTGGAAGCTTATTTGCTCCACAGTTGACTTTTGTTGCCCAAGTGAGGAAAATAGCTCAAACTAGCTTGTGTGGGGCCCACAAGGGTGGAACTTGGTTCAATTAACTTGTTTGGACATGTTAAAGTAGGATTCAAATGAATAAGCTCATAGGATAAGCAAAAAAGCCTGAATAAGCTCTTGATTTGCTTATGTGAACACTGAAAATGGGACAAGTTTGTGAGGTGATTCCAAGTGGGTACTAGATAGTAAAATGTGATAAAATTCGCTAGAATAGCGAAATACCCCCCACACTTAGAATGAATATTGTCCTCAATATTCAAAGTCCTGGCTATTATGCCGACTCTTTGAACGTAAAAGGGCAACATTTATGCTAAATGTGGAAAACACCATTTTTTTCACTTTATTTGTAACCACAGTATGGGTGACTCCCCCACACTTTGGGTGAAAACCCTATAAGCATGCTACTGTTTTTTTTTTACCGAGTCGCTAGCTTGACTCGACCTCGAATTCATTTGTCCTTGGGGAAGCATGATGTGGAAGAAACAATCTCAATCGGACTTTCATTCAAGATGTTTGGACAAACATTTGAAGCACGTGAAAGTTCTACACCGATGAGATATAATCCCAACTCAAGATAATGATACATGAAAATGCCGGGATCAAACATGGTATCTTCATTCCCGAAGGAGTGAAGAACAAGAGAAGTCACCCTGTAGGTGAAGAAAAGGAAGAAAACCATGATGAAAATCATGATAAGATCTTCTTCCTCGAGAGCAGGCTCATTAGCCTGAGTTTGGATTTCAAGGGTTAAGCTTAAAAACATCCCGGGAGGGTGGGTGGTAATTTGCAAATCCTCATGATTGAGTGCATCTCCCCTCCCCCCCCCCCCCCCCCCGGGGTATCAAACTCTGGAGGAGTCATGATATGAGTGAGTTCACCGGAGAACTCCTCATGAAGAGAATCATTCACAAGATTTGAATCTGTGAATTCATGTTCCGGAATAGACTCATCACAATCCTCATTCTGAATAAAGAGTGGATTATCAAAAATCAAATTGAATTCAGATTCGAATTCAAATAGAGGATTGGTGAGAGTAGTATTGAATGTTTCGGGAACAAAGAGATTAACATTCTCTATTGGACTGTTGGGATCAGAAGTGAGTGACGGATCATGATATAGGAGACTTTTAATTTCTCCCCGATCGGCTTCAAAGTCGAGGAGACCATCATCACCTTCAAATGAAAGTGGATTGGTGTGAGTAAGTTCATCGGCGAACTCCTCAAGAAGATGATCAGCATCAGAATGTGGAACTGATGCCTCAACATACTCAATGTATCCATGAGATGTACAATCATCATTAAAATCTGAGAAAGTCTCAAAATGAACGTTTGAACACTCAAGAGGGGAAGGAAGATCACAAATATGCTCAAGAATTCCCTGTGAATTTCCTGGGATTGGGACAAGGTTCTCAACACTAGACTTTATGAATTCGTCCGATTCCTTTTTAGGAACAGTGTCAAGATGCTCGTCCCCCATGCTCAGAGAGTGAGTGGTAGCCTCGGGTGTGATAGCAGTTGTTTGAGATGGAATCTCAACTGTTGGGATATCCACTGATGAACTTGATGAAGCTTTGTAAAATTGAAGGATATCAAGTGTATCTTCATCATCACTGTCATCAGGAATAAAACGGAACTGAGAGCTAGATCTGGCTGCTTTTTCTTTTGCAATTGATTCCCTAATAGATTTTTCATAGGCATCTTGGGAATTTATTCTAGCAGTCTGCTCTTCAGCTAGCAATTCTTCTATGGATTTTTTATGAGTGTCTTTTTGGGCAAAGTCGTTAACTAAACCTTTAAGCTCATCAAGTATTTCCGGTACATTTTGAATTTCTGAAAGAATTGCTTGATTCATTTGGTACTGTGGAGGTTGGTCATAATAAGGTGTGTCAAAATTGTCACAAGGATATGGATTCCCCGTTTGACAATCTGAGCTGAAGTGTGGACCTCCACAGTAATCACAATAGTAAAACTGTTGAGTCTGGACTGGTGAATCATATGGGTATTGGTCATAACCAAAGTTCTGAGCATCACCGGAAAACTGTTCATAGACAAACGTGTTCCCGGCTTGACACTCAAATCCTTGGTGAGGACCTCCACAAAACTCACACAGATATGTCAGTATCTCATGATGTGGTGGCTGGTAGAATGTATCAGATGTGTCATGGTAAGGATAGGGAGCTTGGTTATAGACAGACCCATCTCCTGACTCTACCATGCTACAGCCGGGACAATTCCCGCCGTTATGAGGACCACCACACCATTGGCAACCAAAATGGTATGGATACGACATAGAAAGAATCAAAGGTTTATAGAGGGGTAGGGATGAAGAATCAAAGATGTGAGAGGGTAAAGGTGAATATTTTTGGAGTTTTTGGAAAACATTTTGTACAAATAAGAAAGAAAATGTTTTTTTGTTTTTTTGTGTTCGTTGAAAACTGATTTTAAAATGTTTTCGTGAAGAGTTTTGTATAAATAAGAAGATAATATGAACAATGGTTGATAAATATACAATGGGTGTATATCTCGATTCACCAATCTTCAAATACGTTTGGAATAACGCGCACAACCTCCCCGGCAGTGGGGCCAAAATTTGATTGGCTCCAAATGGTCAACCTAATTGACTAGGTGAATGGTCAACAAGGTCAAACTGCCTAGAGTCAATGCTCCGTGGAATTATAGGGGTTTCCCCGGGTCGTTATGTCCTGACGAGATGTGGATTGTATTCAAACGGCTTGTGATCGGGTGAATCTGGACAGGAAAGGGTTTATGAGTGGTTATACTAAGGAATCTACAAAGAAATAGCTTAAAAAGCTATATGAACAAGACTGGAAAGTTGGAAAAACCATAAATGTTTAAAACCTAAAAACGCGTACGTTCACGTTTTAAATAACGTAAACGTACAAAATAAAACGTGAAAACTGAAATCTGGAAACCCCCAGGGGGTGAAAATGACTTTTTTACAAACCTAAGGATGCAAGAAAATTTTTAGAAAAAGAAAATAAATTTTTACACTATTTAATTATTTATTATTAATTAATTACTAATTAATACTAATTATTAATATTTAAATAACTTAAATACAATATAATATTAATTTAATACTAGAAAAGTGAAAATTAATTTTATAAAATTATAAAATAACTAAAAACAAGTTTTAAAATTAAAAATATGTATTTTTGTCTTTTTGTGATTTTTCTATTAATTAATTACTAATTAAATATTAATTACCTAATTAAACTATTTTAAATTATTAAAAATAGAAAATGAACAGTAAAAATTCTAGAAAAAATTCCTAAAATTATATTATATTATATAAAAGTTAGGAAAAATATAAAAACTAGGTCTTACTTAATAAAAACTAATTATGCTATTTAAAACTTAATTATTGATTAATTATTAATTAAAATAATATTAAATCTAATAAATACTAAATGACAAAATAAAAATCTGAGAAAATTACTATAATTACTTTAACATAAAAGGAATTTAAGAAAAATATAAAAATGCTAAGTGCTTAACAAAAATCTTAAAATGAAAATTAAAAGATAAATTAAATTAAATAGAAACTATCACTTATAATTAAATTTGATTTTCTGGAATTTTCTTTTGGAAACTTATTTTACAACTAAAAACAACTAACTTTTGTAAAAACAACTTTTTTGGAACTTAAAAATAAGCACTGTGGAAGCTTATTTGCTCCACAGTTGACTTTTGTTGCCCAAGTGAGGAAAATAGCTCAAACTAGCTTGTGTGGGGCCCACAAGGGTGGAACTTGGTTCACTTAACTTGTTTGGAGATGTTAAAGTAGGATTCAAATGAATAAGTTCATAGGATAAGCAAAAAAGCCTGAATAAGCTCTTGATTTGCTTATGTGAACACTGAAAATGGGACAAGTTAGTGGGGTAATTCCAAGTGGGTCCCAGAGGGTCTGAGGTCAAAACTAAAAGAGGGGTAGAAGGGGGGTTGAAAGGACCAAGGATTGTGGCTTGTGGACCACTGTGGAGGTCAGAAACCACCACCAATGTGGTGGTGGTGGCTGTGTATCTAATGCAGCAGGGCAATGGTCAGCCCTGCAGCCTACTTTGGGTGGCTGTGGGGCGTGGTAAAAAAATGGTAAAAATAAAAGGATGATGGGACCTTGCAGATGAGCTGGGAGACTACTAAACCTAAAAGTTTCAAGGCTTAATTCCTAAAACTAAATTCTATAAAAATCTTGGAATTTTTGGTTTTTTTCTGCACAAGTAAAGTTTTGACTTTTTAATTAAACTTGAGATTTGACTTAAGTGAACTTTGATTGAACACAAATGACTGTAAATGAGATACTAAGCTAGGTTAACATGAAATTAAGCTACTATAACCATTTAAGCACTGATATATATGATAATGATATCATAAACCTTAACAATGAACTCCCAAGATCAACTCAAAGGTGCATTTGACTTTTTCTTCAAATGGCACTATGTTTTTATGATTTATCTGAGCTAAAAGGAACTAAAGTAACTTGTGGGAACAAAAACTAACATTAATGCTAGCCCTGGACACAGATTTGCAGAATAATCCAAACACCCCTATAAAATCTGCTTTTATTGATTTCCAATACAATTAGGAGTGTTGTGCTATGCTACTGATCCAAAATCTCATATTATGATATAAAAACTATTTTTAAACATACAAACACTGATTATAACAACAATTAACTAAAAATCATAAATAAGCTATTACGACTGTGAAAATTAGAACATTTGTGTACAATGAAATCTAAGGAACAAGCATCATATATTAAGCAATATTATTACTCACCTATACCTAAGAAGCATGAAATCACAACTAATTAAGCTAAGGAGATCAGTTACAGTACAAATGCAATTATGTGAGAAAAAGGCTTACAAATGGTGTTTGACTGAGAAATAGGTGACCAAAGTACCATACACCATACCTACAGTTCCTCCCCTGAGGCAATACAACCAAGAAAATCCAAAATTCCATAAGCTTTTCTGCTTCTTCTTTGCCTTTCACTGATTTTTGAATTTTAGGTTATTTATTTGATATTTTTGAGTATTTTCTTTTACTTAACTAAAACTGTCTCACACTTTGTGAAAGCTTCAAGAACTTATAATGGAACTGAGATATGCTTAAACAAACAACAAGCAACAGTTTATAGCACTTAAACAATAATTTGAAATTTCCATTAAAACTACAAATTTGGAATTGAGAACTGGAAACTTGAAATTATTGATTGAAATGAATTTCAATTACACTGGAAATACTTAAAATGATAACTTAGAAGCTTAAAGGTACACTGAAAGTGGATAATTAATTAAAACTATATTGAGATTTTTACTACTACACTATTACTACTCTAATTAAGCTAGCTCTCTTTTCCTTCTCCTCTTTTCTTCATTTAAATAGATCCTGGGGGGTACCACTTTCTTTCCCACTTCATTATGAGCCATTGGATGGCATGAACTGATCCTGGCCGTTTAAGTGGGTTTTGGCGGGAAAAGGTCCAAATTGGCAGTTGGGGTTGCTTGGATAAATTCAAGGGCATTTATTATATCTTGGAGGGTTGTGTTTGGAGGGGGAACAAGTAGTGGGTTTGCTGAGGTGGAGGAGGGGGGAATGGAGTGTGGCAGGGGAATTGCAGGTTGCAAGTGGTGAGTTGGAAGGGGTGAGTCAAACGGGGGTTTGACCCGTTTCTAATATCAAAGGGGTGTTGGGTTTTGACTTGTTGTTGACCAAGGGTAATATTAAAAACGGATTGGGCTAGGGAGTGGATGGGCTTAGGTGGGCTGGTGATGGTTTTATGTGTTTGGTTTGGATTTGTTTTAGTTTGGTTTATTTGGGCTCAAAAATAACAAGGACCATACATGTAAAAATCTAAAATTGAAAGGACTTGAGTTGTAATTTTCCAAAAGTACTCATAAGGTCTAATCTTGCCAAATACGAATAACCAAAGGATCATAAAATTTAATTTTCCAAAATTTGACATCCGGGGACCTTTTCTGCCAACTTTCAAAACCCAGGGACCAAACATGTAATTTCACTAATTTTGCCACCCAAGGACCATGTTTGCCAACTTGTAATTTTCCAAGGACCCACAAATGATTTTTCATCCAAAAATTCCCACCAGGGACCAAATCTGCCAAAATTAGAAACTCCTGGGACTAAACTTGTAAATTTCCAAAACTTTTAAGATTTTTCACCAAAGGACTAAATATGACAACATATGATTTTGAAAGGACCTTTGGTGATAATTTTCCATATTTTGAATGACCAGGGACTAGTTTTGACATTTTATGAAAGTTGGGGGACTGAAACTGCCAATTTTGCAAACTTTATACATTTTTCATTTGTTTTTACTCATTTTGCATCTAAAACATATAAAACACAATTTTGAAATATTTTCAGTATTTTGATGCATTTCTGAGTGTTTCTGTATGTTTTGCAGTTCAGATTTGACCAAAAATGATGAGTGTTTGAGCACTCATCAATCCCCCACACTAAACTATTGCTAGTCCCTAGCAATAAACTGTTTTGAAAACTTAATGGATTTTAAACTCTTAACAAAAATCAAAATGATGAGTGTTTGAGCACTCATCTAAAACATATATATAACACAGTACGTTAGTCATGTACGTAAAACTAAAAAAATCAAAGGTGGATGTTTTATTACTTACCACTGTTTCTATTACGGGTACGTTTTCCAAAGTTTCAATGGCCATTGGAGTGGTCACCTGCAATATAAATTAAGAAATACAATGGTGTTATCATTAGAAAATGAAATTGTTAACAACATAAAAAATGGCTTACATCTGAGTCTAATGGCAGTTTCTTTCTCCAAAAAAAATATGGAAAATGTAAGAAACCAAGGCACTAATAACACTGCATAATATAAGATCTGCCAACCATGAAACAGTAAAAATATACATGGGTTGGCTTTGGTGACTGATATGGAGCATACCCACGCCTCGAAAATGAAGTGTGCCAAAAAATCCAGCTGAGGGAATTTTTAGCAAGGCATCCCATGTATCATCCTACCCGTGAAAATAGCTCATGTAGCCCCTGCAAGAAACAAGTAACGTGATTAATGCTAACATAAAAGACGACAACATTAGATGTCCCAAATATAAGTTTAGCCTCAAAAACAAACATACGGGTTGCATATTGACTCGGGCAACAAATAATATACAATTGGTTGCAATTTTATGCAGTGCCAAACGTGGAACGAATAAATGTCAAACACATTACCAAGCAAGCAAATCACTAACATTTGGTACAAATGAAACAGTTTGACAAAAAGCAACCATATTTGAGTTAATTTCCTATAAAACAGATGTTATGTTAATCTTTTGATAGATAACTTACGCAACTACGATAAGCAAACTCCAACTGTTCAGCAACATCCTCCCGGAGTGGAAACCAATCAAGACTCCCTTTACAAGCAAAACAGTGGCCTCTTAGAACACGTCGATTGTCTCCATTCCAATAAACAGGAAAACTATGTCGTCTTAATAAGTCTACCTGCAACGATTACCACCACACAAATTTATAATCAAAAACATGTTTTAGGCTAGTTTAATCCATGAAAATCAATGTAAATCATTTTATATTCGATTACACTTTCAAGAAAATATAAATTAAGTATGTGTTTGAGCATACCCATGAACAGAGTAGGATAGGTGACATTAGGGTGATGGTGGCTCGACTGTGATGGTGGTGGTTATCTCGAACCAAACAACCGAAGCAAACAAAGTCTCCCATACAGTTCCCATGTCTTGATGACGGTGATGGCGTGGAGGATCGATGGTTGGTGGAACCACGGCGAGATAAGGCGGTGAAGTGTGGCAATGGTGTGAGTCGGTTCTAGAGAGAAGGAGAAGAGATGAATAGAGAGAAGATAGATCTGACTAGTGTAAGTGTTAGTGTTTTGATTTTGGGGGAAAAAAGGAGGGATCATGAGCGGGAGATTGAAATTTTTGGGGAAAAATTAGGGGCGGGATCTGACTAGTGTAAGTGTTAGTGTTTTGATTTTGGGGAAAAATGAGCTTGAAATGTTTAATGAGTTGAGCTCAATCTTATATAAGTTCGACTCGAGTTATTGTTGAGTTCTCGAGCTTGTAAGTAATATAAAATATTTTTTTTTTTATTGTTTTTTTTAAGTGTACTAAGTGTGAATATTTATTTATGAATGTATCAAGCTTTTCGAGCTGAAGTCGAACCGAATTCAATTCTTAGGTTATATTATATTTCAATTTTAATTTGTGTTAGAAAACACATCTTTACAGATAAATCGAGCTTTTCGAGTCAAGCGCAAGCCGAGTTCAAACTTTCTCGATCCATGATAACATGATCGAGAGGGTGATGGAGGCTTGACTGTGATGGTGGTGGTTACCTCGAACCAAAAAACCGAAGCAAACAAACTCTCCCATATAGTTCCCTTGTCTTGATGACGGTGATGGCGTGGAGGATAGATGGTTGGTGGAACCATGGCGAGATAAGGCGGTGAAGTTTGGCGGTGGTGTGAGTCGGTTCTAGAGAGAATGAGAATAGATGAATAGATAAATAGATCTGACTAGTGTAAGTGTTAGTGTTTTGATTTTGGGGAAAAAGGGGCTGGATCTTGAGCGGGAGATTGAAATTTTTGGGGAAAAATTAGGGGCGAATTTGAGATCTTGAGCGCCTGATTAAAATTTTAGAGATTGAAAGCCTATCAAATGAGCTCGAAAGGTTTAATGAGTTGAGCTCAATCTTATATAAGTTTGACTCGAGTTATTGTTGAGTTCTCGAGCTTGAAAGTAATATAAAATATGTTTTTTTTTAAATGTACTAAGTGTAAATATTTATTTATGAATGTATCAAGCTTTTCGAGCTGAAGTCGAACCGAATTCAATTCTTAGGTTATATTATATTTCAATTTAATTTGTGTAAGAAAACACATCATTACTGATAAATCGAGCTTTTCGAGTCAAGCTCAAGCCGAGTTCAAACTTTCTCGATCCCTGATAACATGATCGAGCTGAGAGGGTGATCATGGAGGCTTGACTGTGATGGTGGTGGATGTGGTGGTTATCTCGAACCAAACGACCGAAGCAAACAAACTCTCCCATACAGTTCCCTTGTCTTGATGATGGTGATGGCGTGGAGGATCGATGATTGGTGGAACCACGGCGAGATAAGGCTGTGAAGTTTGGCGGTGGTGTGAGTCGGTTCTAGAGAGAAGGAGAATAGATGAATAGATAGAAGATAGATCTAACTAGTGTAAGTACTAATGAGTACTAATGAGTTAATGAGTTTGGCGGTGGTGTAACTCATCTTAAAAATCCTTCAAAACATTCATTGTGACTCGATACACGCATTTGACTCAAACAAGTACTAATGAGTTAAGGTAGGCATGCATGCAAGTTCATGTATCCAATTTTACAAGGAAACTGCATGTTAAATAGAGCGAGACTATTAAGAAAATGACATTATAGCTAGTAGGATCTTACGATCTCGATCTGATCATACGATCATGATCTTGCAAAGATGAAAACGATCCTGGGTAGGATCTGATCCCGATCTTGAAACTTTTAATACTTTTAGTTTTTATACTTCTAATCATTTTAAACTTATCTATACATCTTATAATGCATCTTTGACTCTCTCTCTTCCAATTTTTGTAACCCCGGTACTTTTTCTAAACTTATTACTAGCGAAAATATTTATTTTCGTACCTGAGATACATTAAAACTTTTATTTGTGATTATTTGGGCTTGAGAAACGTGAGATATATTAGAAATGAGAACTTTATTCCTTGATTGACTCAGCACAACCTAGAACACTCGAATTGTATTGCATTTGCCAAATTATTTGAATTATTTTGAGTTTTGGAAAAACTCTGAAGTTTATGCTTGATTTTATTGGAAAAATTATTTCGTGAACAATGGCGCAAGTTTCGTAAATTTTTGAGTCCGTTTGCTATGTTGTTCGAGCCCCGGAGCATTTATTGTTAGAAGTTTATTACGTTGACAATATTGGTCCCTAGACTATCACCCTACACTTACCCTACACTTTCATTAAATACAAAACACACCCTATACTATTTCAAGCATATATATACTCCCAAACCACCCCATTTCTCTCATTTTATCAAAATAAAAACACACACACCCCACACCCACTCTTTCTCTCTTCTCTCTCTCTCGTCTACCGCCCAACCCGCCGCCGGCCACCGGAAAATTTTCCGGCCACCCCAAATTTACAACTTTTTATATTTTATAGATCGAGACGTCCCCGTTCCGGTTGTACAAGCCGCTTTAAACAAAACCACCTCTAACCCCCTCAAACCATCACTACCGCTGCCATCCCACTGCCGGTAAATCACCCCCGCCGCCTCTCTTTTCTTTATTTTCTTAACCCTCCTTTTATTTTTATTTTTAAATTCGAATTTTTATTATTAAAATCTTTTATAAAAATGTTTTGATATTGATTTTAACTTAAAAACTTGTGTGGGAATCTTTCTGCTCTCGTTTGGACCGCGACTCGGGTGAACTCACCGAGTCAACTCGTGACTCGGTGAGGGTCTTGATGTTTTTATTGTTGTTGATTGATATTGGTGATGAGGGGAGTATACTTTGTTTTTGGATTGGATTTATTCGAGGGTCTGTTTGGTTTGCGTGGCTCGACAGCCGAGAACCACCACCATCGTGACTTGGGTGGTGGTGGGGGAGGGGAGTAGTGATTGTATTATTATTTTGGTTTGAGGTTGATATTTGGATTTTGGATTGGGTGACCCCTTGGGTCCGTTTGGGTTGGCAGCCGTACACCGCCACCACCATGGCTTGGGTGGTGGTGGGTGTTGTGTTGTTATTTTATTTTATTTTTTATTTATTGTTGTGATTAAACTTGGTCTCGGGATGATATCGATATAGTTTAGAAACGGTAACTAATAATAAAACGGTTAATAATAAATATGAAATCTAAAAGAAATTGTTATAGTTAAATGAATTTGATATCGGACATGATTCCGTATTATGACATTGTGAGCTTGAATTGGACGTATTAGATTTACGGCCATGGTTATTTGGATGTTATGGATCCTTTGGTACACGAGATGGTAGGGTACGTTAGGCCCGTAAAGATCTTAACGTACCTGGAACCCGAACAAATACAAAATGGTCGATAAAACCTAAACAACTAATGGACTACGCGAATGATATATCCAATCATATATATATATATATATATATATATATATATATATATATTAATATTGTTTAAAAATAAAGAGTCGTTGACTCGGAAAACGTTAGATAAACGGGCAGGTCATGCCGAAATTTTATAAAATTCTTTATAAACTTAAATTATTTTACCAAACACTATTATTATTTCAAAACCTTTTATTTCAACATTATTTTGGGGAAACGGGTAAAATCTAAGACTTATTGTTACGTGTTATTATTCATTTTTATTTGAGTGAGTTCTTCTATTTTATTTCTTTTCTTTCCATTTCTTTTTGACGACTTTCTTCGAGGAGTTCTTTCGTCTTTCGTGCGTACTTGGTCGTTTCGCCGACTTGTTTCGTTTCTAACTTTCTTGTCTCCCACACGAGACTTTGCGAAATCTAATTCTTTCAAATGCCATTGTATTTACAAAACTTACTCAAGCATTATTTATGGAGATATTCGAGTTTAGTTCTGGGTTATGCCATTTATATTGATTAGGTTGTGCTGAGGTCCCTTTTGCTGTGACGCATTATTGATTGTTTGCTATATCTCGTTTCCTGCTACTGCTATTGTTGAGGTGTGATTCATAGCCCGCTTTTATATTTTAATTGTTTATAAACCCATGGGGTGAGACACATGCTTTAAATATTTTCTGAGAACATGTATTATTTTTGGTATGCTTTTCCTGAATGATATATTTCCTGACGATGTACTAAGTAGCTTGTCTTGCCGGAAAGACCCTCAGATCATGAGCCATTAGTCACCTGCGGGTGAGCGCGAACTTAGTAGATAGTCCTATTAGGATTGACCATCCCATTCGTAGTTGTTAAGGGCATGACATGCGATTGTACTATTTTCGTTTTGCTTGGTATTGGCAAGTACCCGGCCTTGGGGGTACTTTATATTATGAAATTCCGTGGTTATTGTTTACGTCAGTACAGAGTTACTATCGATTGGTTTGGTTAACGTCTTGCATGTCATGAGCTTAGTATCATCAACCGTATGTATGCACAGGGATGCCTCCACATATTGGGTGTTATCTTGATTACCATGGTATTTGCATTTGTTGCTTATATCGTATGATTAAAACCCTTGTGCTCAACTTTATTATTTTAAACCTATGGATTACACTCAACCTTTGTGTTGACTTTTAAGCATGTGTTTCTCAGGTACTACTATAAATTAATTTTTGGAGCTTTATGATTTTGGGCGTGGTGGAGTGGCTGGACGAAGGAAGTTTTCTGTCAAGGCAGCTTATTTATTTCTACTATCTTTATTTTTCATGTCATTCATAAAACCTTGGTGTGTCTTTAATATTTTTCCGCTGCTAAACTTATTTACTTTCCGCTGCTAAACTTTGTATTTCTACTACTACACTTGGTTTTCCGCTGCTAAACTTTATCATTTTCCGCTGCAAACTTTTATATTTTTATTCCGCTGCTATTTGTTAATGAGCCTATGTGCTCTAAAATGGTTTGTAAAACGAATGATGTGTTTTGAGGCACTTTTAAACGTCCCGTGTTGTGGTCGTTAGCTATAAAGGTGCCTGGTTTCATTTCGCGTAGTGCCCCCAGCATGTCAGCTGCCGTATTTTGAGTTGGGGGTGCAACAATTTTTTAAGATTTTCATTTATACATTTTAAGTAAATACAACAAATTAAGCTATATGTACAATCAATTTAAGCATTAGCACCTACACACATTGGCTGGTCAACACTTATAATTAATATATATAACATTTAAAACACCTTTTCAATTAAAAGTATCATTTATAAACCACAATGTACAAACAAATCAAGCTGCTAAACACTCTCTTCATAAAATTTGTAAGACATTTTCTCATAACTTCAACAGTTTATCATGCATCTAAAAATATTTTCGCTATCTGTAAACTTTAATTACAGGGTACCTCCCGCCGCAACGCGCGTGTGCCCCGCTAGTAATATATAACATATGCAAAGCTTATCAAACACACATCACTTATAATATATAATATTTACAAAGCTTATCAAACACATTTCACACACTCCAACATATACTTAATACTCTATTTCACACTCACACACAACTGCCTTGTTCTTTCTTTCTCTCTCTCACTACTACACCCTAAGTTTGACCCTAAGTTAGATCGGAAGCATATGGTAACATACTTAGATCGCTTCTATATTGACCCTACGTTTGACAGATGATTTGGTTTATCTAATTATTTAGTTTTTTTTTTTTGGTTTATCGGATTATTTCATTGTTTGTGTTTAATTAATTAGTGTTATTTAGTGTTAGGGTTTATGTATGATCTGTATATTTGTGTTTCTTACTATTACGGTTTATGGTTGTTTTTTAGTTTTAGTGCGAATATTTAGGCTAAAACATCAAGTATCAAAGATGGAAGAAGTATCAATGATAGATGAAAAGACACCACTTTCAAGTATGAACATAAACTTGTTCTGGTGTTTCATCCATTATTGATTCATCTTTTTTCTTTGTCAAGGATGGGTGAACCGACACCACTTTCAAGTATGAACATAATATGTATCTGTATCAAAGATGGAAGAAGTATCAGTGATGGATGAAAAGACACCACTTTCAAGTATGAACATAAATTTGTTCTGGTGTTTCATCCATTACTGATACATCTTTCCTCTTTGCCAAAATACAGAAACAATGAAAATATTTTATCTTAGGATTAGGTTGAAGTACAATAAACATATCAAGAACTTAAAGAGTTTTTGCATGTATTTAGTTGCAATAAAAATATTTTCATTGCATTGTTGATATAAATTTAATATGATTTCATTGATTCATGATTAGCTCTCTAATGTCGTAGGACCTACATAACTAATATGTATGTTCGTCACATTTAAGTGAGCAATATAAATGATAGTAAGAATTTGGTTGCTAAGAACTTAAAGCTCAATTATCAGGGCAGATCTATCTAACGATGTAGATATGGGTTCCATCACTTTAACTGGACCCCATTTTCTAACGATGTTTAATGGTTCTTTCAATAATCAAGATTAAACATCGTTAGAATACGGGGTCCAATTAAAGCGTTGGAACCCATCTACATCGTTAGATAGATATGGCCTGATCATTGAGACGTCTTCAATGCGATAATGTTATAGTGTGTATTGTTCATGACAGGCCACACTCCTTCATTATCGCATTCAAGATGCGTGATGTTACTTAGACTCTATTCTTTACTCAACATTTGTAGATTGTTTGTATCACTATGTTTGCTTTATATATATGTATGATGTATTTTTGATATAAGAATTATGTTGCATTTGTATTGAGAGTATAAGGAAGAAAAGTGGCAGATGTGTGTGTGAATATTTAAGCTAAAACATCCAAGTATCAAAGATGGAAGAAGTATCAACATGGGTGAACAGAATCCACTTTCAAGTATGAACATAAACTTGTTTTGGTGTTGTTCATCCATGTTGATTCATCTTTGCTCTTTGTCAAAATACAGAAACAATTATCAACTATAATTTGTAGGTTAATTGCTTGAATTTAGCGTCTTCGTCTTCCAGCATGTTGGTAGGTTAGAGATTCAAGGCTGAATAATATGTTGTTGTTGGCTAGGGTAGAAAGGATGGTAGTTCATTGCATTGTTATTATAAGTTTAATATGATTTCATTCATGCACGATTAGCTCTCTAATGTCGTAGAATCTACATAATTAATATGTATGTTCATCACATATAAGGGAGCAATATAAATGATAGTAAGAATCTGTTTTCTAATAACTTAAAGCTCAATATTAGGGCAAATCTATCTAAAGTTGTAGAACGGTTCCATTACTTAATTTGGAAAACCTCTACTACCGTTATTAAACGGTGTCCAAAAAACAAAGCAATGGAACCTTTCTGCAACTTTAGATAGATCTGTCTTGATCATTGAGATGTCTTCAATGCGATGATGATATAGTGTGTATTGTTCATGACAGGCCACACTCCTTCATCATCGCATTCAAGATGAGTGATGTTACTTCTATTCTTTACTTAACATTTCTAGATTGTTTCCATCACTCTGTTTGCATTCCATTATTTTTTATGATCTAAATGAGTCTGTAATGTCAACATACCTTTCCATTCTAAGCTCCCATACAATTCCTTTTATTTTTTCAACAATCTAGCAATGCGGTTGGTGCAGTCCTTTGCTCAAAGGGAGTTGAAACGATAAAAGGAGCTGTAGCGGGAACTTAGAAGGGTTACGTATGTTGGTTTCAACATACCTTTCCATTCTGAGTTCTCATACAGTTCCTTTTGTTTTTTCAACAATCTAGCAATGCGGCTGGTGCAGTCCTTTGCTCAAAGGGAGTTGAAACGACAAAAGGAGCTGTATCAGGAACGTAGAAGGATTACGTATGTTGGTTTATTGCATTCCATTCTTTTTGATGGTCTAAAACCAACCATCCACCAAGTAATGTGGCCATTGGAGTTCCAAGAACAAAGGTTGTTTCAAATACACCCTGAATTGCAACATTATCTTTTATTTCATTTACACTATATTTTTTTAAATTTTAATATATTTTTTTATTTTTTTGCAGAAATCATACATTGACAGCAGTGACTCAAGTTCATTTCAACATACCTTTCCATTCTGAGTTCCCATACAGTTCCTTTTGTTTTTTCAACAATCTAGCAATGCGGCTGGTGCAGTCATTTGCTCAAAGGGAGTTGAAACGACAAAAGGAGCTGTATCGGGAACTTAGAAGGGTTACGTATGTTGGTTTATTGCATTCCATTTTTTTTTATGATCTAAAACCAACCATCCACCAAGTAATGTGGCCATTGGAGTTCCAAGAACAAAGGTTGTTTCAAATACACCCTGAATTGCAACATTATCTTTTATTTCATTTACACTATATTTTTTTAAATTTTAATATATTTTTTTATTTTTTGCAGAAATCATACATTGACAGCAGTGACTCAAGTTCATTTCACATATCAAGCAGTTCTGAAGGTCCTCCAAATACATGTGCAGACCACTTTCCAAAGGGATATTTTGGATGAGGCAAAAAAAAGGAAGATGGTAGGAAGGTTAAAACTCCAAAAAAGACTGCCAAAGAGCTTTTTGATGAGAGGGTTCAGGTGCTAGGCCTGCCCAATGCTAAGACTTGTGAAGACAATGGTATAAAACCATGGGAACCAAAAATGCCCAAAGTTTGTTCAAAAGGGAAGGATAGAAAGAAAATGTATTAGTTGAGTTAGGAAGTAATTTGAATAAACCTGTGTAATCCGTTTGTACTACTTTATTTGACTTTATGAATAAACATGCTGTCATTGCTCAATTTTCTCATTAATGAACTGAATATGAATCGGTTAATTTTTGTGGCATTTTATTTTTATCCCTAGCAGCATTAAGTTATGCCAAGCAGCACTAAGTTCTGAGTTACTAGCATTCACCCAAATTCCAATCCAAACCCGGAGTTGCCCATAAGATAAGTTTGACAATCTTTGACTTTTGCAATTGACAATCAAGTTTGACAATCTTTGTTTGACTTTTAACAAAGCATCATAACATAGTCAACAAAGCAACATACATAATTAATCAACAAAAAGATAACTTGATCATATAGTAATCGATAACTTGATTAACAAAGAAACATAAGATAAGTTTTCTTTGAACACAAAAACATTAAACTTTAAAGAAATAACATAATAATGATTAATATCATCTTACATCAGGGTTAATTCAATGAAAATTATACAAACTATTTTGAATGCCTTTGTAAATATCAACAATGTTTCCACGGATTTGTTCTATTTCTTGATTCTGAACATTAACTTTGTTCTGATGCACCAGTATGGTATCTTGGTCTTTTTTGTTTTGTTCTTCCAACAGCGCAATTTGTTTGTTGTAAAGTTCAACCAACTATCGTTCAGTACCATATTGGCCTTGAGAATGGCATTTGTCCCAGCACTCTTTGGTTAGGCCGTGGATTTTATATTTTTCTGACATTGGAGGAGGAGGAGGAGGAGAAGTATCCCTTGAACATTTTGTTTTCTTTGAAGCAGGATTTGAAGATGATGAAGCCATTGCAGTTCCAAACAAAAATTGAATACGTAATGAAAAGATGAAAGAAGTTGGTTGTAATTCCTTTGTATTTATAGGCACACAAGAGTCGCAATGTCACAACGTTTAAGTGTCACAGCGGTTTACAGTTACTTTTTTACAGTTACACCGGTTCACAGTAATTTATGCCTAGCAGCATTAAGTTCTTTATTAATCAGGTCATAACAGTGTTGAAGTAAGTTTGCCAATTCAGGGAGTAAACACTGTCACAAACACAAATTTTACACTAATAACTAGATTAATACCATTATGTTTATTCTTACTATATTTTCTAACATTTGAAACCACTTACAATGCTTATTACCAATTAAAGTTTAAAAATAAAATTATAGAATGTTTCGGAGCATGCATTTAATGTGTAAAATTAAAATGATTACAATTAGGCACGAGTAATTAGTGCATTTCACATGCTAATGTGACGTTAAACTTGGTAAATTGCAATAATCTTTAATGTTGAGACTTTCAAAATTCCCTAGGCGTATAGTATGTCGCATCCCTTTTTAAGGCCATCACTTAGCTTTTCAACACACACTTTTTAAAACAATCTAAGATCGAAGTTATGGCTGGAAACAAGAAAAGGTGCATTTCATCAAAGAAGAAGTGCTCAAAGTAAGTACTACTAATTAAACTTTTGTACACGTAAACATTCAAAGTTTGTAAAGATGGTATGTACGTACCTGTTGACTTGTTTTTTTTTTTCTAGTAGAAGTTAGTTAATCCATAACAATTTTGGTGTATTAAGCTTTTATGAATTTATAAAAATGGTTATCAATTGGTAGCTTTAGGTAATCAGTTATGAAATTGTGTTAGTTTACTACGTAGTAGTTTGAATGTTTTATTCCTAATATTTTTTATCTTCCTAGTACATAAGATCCGTGAAAAAAACCTTGCTTTACTCACCCAGCATTCAAAACTTACATCATAATGTAACATTATTATATCAAAAATTTTTGCCCCCTCCCCCCCCCCCCCCCCCCCCCAATCAAGACGGTCAAAAGGATAATCTGTAAATTTATCAAAAGGATAATCTGAATAAATTTATCAAAATGATAATCTTTAATGTTAGAATGTTACATCATATACATCATATAATTAAGAATACCAAATTAAAAGGATAATCTGTAAATTTATCATCTAATGCTTATTTGATTTCAGGAAACCAGAAAAGGTATTTAACATTGAAGAGTGGTATGAGTCATGGAGTTCTCGAAGAAACAAGGCAAGACGCAAAGCAACTTTGCTTCAAATTAAGAAAGATGAGAAGGAATACAAGCGATCAAAGCCGCGGGTTGGTTCAGTGGAACAGGATGCGGCTGATGTTGGATTTTTGAGTGAGGAAGAGAGATTCGACTCCATTGACTACGATAATGTGCATTTGTCGTTTGATCCGAAGAAATCTCCGAAATTTAATTGTTAAACTTTTTATATGTATGAGCTGCTTTATTTTACTTTTGTTATGGATACTAATGTTTTTTTTTTTTTTGGTTTATTATATATGAATTTTAACTTTCTGGCTTCATTAAAGCTTGATTAAGCTTGATTTTTCATCTATTCATTAAGCTTGATTTATGCCTAGCAACATTAATTTATGCCTAGCAGCATTAACTTATGCCTAGCAACATTAATTTTGAATGTGTTGCACATATTTTGAAATTTCGTTACACTTAAATATCACATTTTGCTATAAATAATAGTCACATAAATATCACAATGTGACTATTTTGAATGTATTGCACATATAATACCTTTATAATGTGGCAATAAACATAATTTAGATACACATTTGTGATATGGTGTGACTATTGTAAATCCTATAGTCACATGATCATGCTACAATTAAATGTGACTATACACATTAGGTTGTGGCAAGCAAACACACACTAAACTTTAGACACACATATTTACTTACGTGACCATATGTATCGAATTTTCGTTACACTTAATCATGTTTCTATGGTTTCGTGTGACCATATATGACATTTGGTCACACTCTTCAAGTGTGTGACATATATATTTGTCACTATTAAATGCATATCGTGACTAACGCTTCAAACTTACTTTTTAGTTGTCACACATTTCAAACGCTATGTGGCTAAATATTCAGCAAAGAATAGCAGTCACATTTAAATAATGTGTGACAAACTTGACTATATAATTTAGTCACATACACAATTACTTCATGTGACCATATATCTATTTTGGTCACACTCTTCAATTGTGTGACATATATTTGTCACATATGTATATCTGTAGTGTGACTAATGCTTAAAGCTGATTTGTATCGGTTACACGTCCCAAATTATATTTACCAGCTACCCTCTAGTCACATAAATACACAAATGTGTGACATATATCTTCCGAAATGGTCACACAAGTCGGATCGAGTGTGGCTGTTTATTTTATTTTCATACATTTAGTCACGTAAATATGTTACAATGTGACCGTTTGAAATCGACCATGTGTGACGAAAGGCCATTTTTGTACCAGTGTTATATCTAGAGTGTGATCTTCGGAAATGCTGTCTAAGAGGTTGATGAGGAAGTAGTAGTAAGGGAAGTAGTGGAAAGGGAAGAACTTGATAAAGAAGCAGAAACAGAAGGGGGTGGTAGTGATTTTGAATAGGTTGCCACTGACATGCCATCACCTGAAATTGATGTTGACATGTGTGGTTTCTCATTTCAGCTGTATTCAACATTCAAGACAGTAAGAGAGAAGCTGCTGCCAAACTTTCTCCGAAAGAGTCTGCTGAAGGGGTACTTGCACCTTCAATTGAAATGGATGAGCTTGATAGTGCTGATGAAGTTGATGCTGAAGATGGTGCAAGTCTAAGAAGGATAAGGTTGAAGGTAATGAGAAGGTCTTATAAGGGTAACTCTAAGGTGCATTTAGGGTGGGAGAAGAGTTTGTTACAAGAAAAAGAAGCGACTGAAAAGGTGAAGATGCATGCCTTGCAGGCCAGGAGAGCTATCTCAGTTCTAATATGTGATAAGAATAGGGTCAGAGCTAAGTACTATGGCACTATGGTTGGAGCAAGTTCCTGCAATCCAACATATGGCACAGAAGGGTATATGTCATCACCTCAAAGACATGGGGCCAATCTAAGAAAACCAAAAAGCAGAAAGATATGAAATGCAAGGGTGTTAGTCCCAAAGGATATAAAATCAAGAATCATAAACCCCTTGCCCATGGGACATACTCGTCTCAAAGTGGGACAATGAGAAATGTTGGTCGGTTAAAAAAATTGATTGATACTCATAAATATATCCAAACAAGAGATCTGACTGGTGTTACATCTAGGTTTCTGTCAAGTTATGTCATCCAGATTCTTAATAGAAATTCCAAAATCTCAGTCAAAGCATTACAGCTTGAATTAACACAGAGGTTACAAATAAACGTAACATTCGATAAAGCTTTCATGGCAAATGAATTTGCTGAGGAGCAGATGATAGGTGATCACAAACAACAGTATGCCCAACTTGGAGACTATGCTAAGGAGCTCACAGTAAAAAAAACCCAGGCACAATAGTCATGATCCAAGTGGAAACCAACACAGATCTGACTCTTAATTCAAGGGTATTCAAAAGAATTTATGTGTGTTTTGGTGAACTTAAAGCTGGGTATGGATCTACAAGAAGAGAGATATTTGGATTGGATTGCGCTTTCATAAAAGGACCATATACAGGGCAAATTTTGACGGTTGTTGGTATTGATAGTAACAATGGTATTTACCCTCTTACATATGCTATTGTTGAGGCAGAATGCAAGAGTTCTTGGTTGTGGTTCCTAAAACATCTAGGTGATGACCTTGATTTACAACCAAACTACAACTACACTTTCATTTCAGACAAACAAAAGGTATTTGTAACAGGGTATTCTACAAGCTATTCAGGAGGTTTTTCCTTCTGCTAAACATAGATTCTGTGTTAGACACATCCATGAGAACATGAAGCAGATTTTCAAAGGAATACTTTACAAGGATTTTCTGTGGAAGTGTGCAACAACAACAACAGTGCCTCAGTTTGAACATCTAATGGGGCAACTGAAAGCCTACGACCTAAAAGCTCTTGACTGGTTAAGAAAGATACCACCAACCTCATGGTTAAGGGCTCATTTTTCAAGTATTTCATTTTTCATATTTGTGCTTTAAGTGTGTATATAGCGGACATTAACTTATCCTTAATCTTTAATCAAAAAACAAGCAGAGCTAAGTGTGAAATTATGGTCAACAACCTTTGTGAGTCACTCAAGTGCCAGTTGGTAGATGGTAGCGATAAACCAATAATAAGGTGTTTGGAATACATTAGGGAGTATTTGATGAAGAGGGTAGTGAATGTGCAAAAGGCAATAGATAAGTGTGTAGGTCCCATAACACCAACCACAACATCCATTTATAAAGTTATTAAGCAAGAAGCTAATGAGTATGATGTTATTTGGAATGGGGGGATAGCTACCAGTGTAAGGGACTATGGAATGACCAATGTGTGGTGAATATGAGGTTAAGGACAGGTACATGTAGGAGATTGCAGCTAACCGGTATTCCATGCAAACATGTTGTGGCAGCAATGTATAGCATGACAAATGATGGTAGGGAGGTAGGTATACCTGAGGATTGGATACATCAAGCATATTGGCTAAAAATATAGAAGGAGACCTACTTGTAGCCAATGTGGTACAACAGGTCACAAGAAAAGAGCATGTACAGGTCCAAAAAAGAAGAATGCAAAGGGGAATGGCAAGAAGAAGGAAAGATTTGAGGGTGTTGCAGACACTGAAGCAACTGAAACTGATGTAGGAGCAAGTCAACCAATGGATTCATGATCAACCCAAGAGGTTGGTATTTAGAGGACAAAGAGTACCAGAAAGGCTTCCAAATAAGCCGCAATTTGAATGGCTTTATGTATGAGTGAGATAAACAATTTCTTTATGTTTTATTGTTGTTTGTGAGTGAGTTTTAGATTCAGACAATTTCTATTTCTGTAGTTCTGTTATGTTTGTTAAAGAATGGTGATGAAGACAATTTGTATGTCTTTAGAATAAGACAACTCATATTTTTGTAGTTTTGTTATGTTTGTTAAATAATGGTGATTAAGACCATGTAAGGAATTATTGAAGTCAGCATATAGATACTACTGATGGATACTGCTGACAGAATTCTGCTAAAGCTTATATGGATTCAGATGATGATCAGGATTTTGCTGATGATATAGTTGCTGCGGATATTTTTAATCCATAGTTAAGAGTTTGTTATTTTAGGATAAGATATGTAGAATATCTTCTAGAGTTTAATGAATATTCGTTTCTTGTTACAGAGGTTAGGGTTTCTTATAGTATAAAAGGAACCCAAGGTCATTGTTTTATGTACGTATCAAAAACATTCTTAGTGAATAATCAAACGATCCATAGAGGATCAAAGGGTGTAGTATATTGTTTGTATTTATATTCCGCAATAGATACAAGCTCACAGAGATTGTCCATATAGTTTTGCTAGTGATTACATTAGTAAGCTATCAATCCATTAGCTCAAGATCTATCAAGGGTAGATCCTACAAGTGGTATCAGAGCCACAGGAGAATCACTGCAATAAAACCTACCTACAACACCTTTTCATTCAGTAACTATGGGAGATACAGACTCTTTTGATGTCACTCAAAACAACAACAACATCCTCACACAACAGCTTCAGCAGGTTGCTTTTTCCAACAGCAATGCCAAGTTTCCCTATCTCAAGAAAGAAGAGTGTGAGATATGGGCTATGAAGGTGCAGAATTGGACTGCTAGTGTTGACTTCAATCTATGGAATGTGATCTTGAATGGAAACAGTCCTAAGAAGACAGGAAAAGACCCTAATGGCCATATTACCATCTATCCTCCTTTTATTGCTGAAGAAATCATTGTTGTACAAAGGGAGAACAAAGCAAGAACCATCTTGCTTCAAGCAATCCCAGATGATCATATGGGAGACTTTCACTTTCTTGATGATCCCAGAGACATCTGGTTGGCTATAAAAGCAAGGTTTGGGGGTAATGAGGAATCTAAAAGAATGAGAAAATCCATGCTTAAGAAGGAATTTCAAGAATTCAGGATATCAGAGGAGGAGGGCATTCACAAGGGTTATGATAAATTCAAGAAGACTTTGAGTTAGCTGCATCAGCTTCAAGACAAGCCTGACAAAGAGGAAGTTAATTCCAAGTTTCTAACGGCTTTACCTCCTTCATGGTCCCAGGTCAGTATCTCACTAAAAACCAAAGGTGGCCTGGACTATCTCTCTTTTGATGACTTGTATAACAAGCTCAAAAGCCTGGAGCTTGATATCAAGGGGCACTCCACTTATATAGCAACTCCATCACACTCTGCATTTGTAAGTACTACTTCAAACAGGGTGTCACTTGCTCCAAGTCCAAGTTCTTCCTCTACAACATTATCTTACACATCTACTGATCCAAAGATTCATCCACAGACTAGTAATGTGATTGAAGATGTACTTCATTCATTTGTTGCTGACTATGAACAAAAGCAGCAACTAGCTTATGAAGATTTTGAGCAGATTGAAGAGCTAGCTTTGGAAGAGTTGGATTTGAAGTGGCAAATGGCAATGCTTACTCTCAAGGTCAGAAGGTTTGTACAGAAAGTTGGGAGAAAGCTCAACTTTTGAGGAAGAGATCCAGCTAGATTTATCAAGAGAAAGGTCAAGTGCTATTCATGTGGAGAGATATAACATTTTTCAAGAGAATGTAATGCTAAGAAGGCTGAAGACAACACAAGGTATTCAGCCTACAAGAAGAAGGAGTTGGAAGCTGGAGATACAAAGGCTTTGGTGACTACTGTGGATCCTTGCATTGATTGGAAGGAACATGATCCTGAAGATGCTGAAAGCAGTACTTCTCAGCAATTTTCTTGCCTGGCTAGCCGTGATGAAGAATTTTCCTTTATGGGCATCTCTCCTCAGGTATCTGATTGTGTGTTTGGTTGTGATATAAAATATAATGCTCTTAAAGAATCTTATGATGATTTGGAACCAAAATATAAAGATTGTTTTATTCAGGCTGAAGCTTATAAAGAAGCTGTTAAACCATTAGAAAAACAAAAGGTTTGGTTTCAACAAAATCAATTGGCTTATGATGAGAAAATAAGAGTGTTAAAAGGAGATTTAGAGATGACAAGTAATGAGTTAAAATTTTCTGAAAAAGAAAAGGCTAGAATTGAATTAGAATTACAAGAGTTGAAGGTTAAGTTTGATAATGAAGTTGCAAGACGTAAGAAATGGCAACAGGGTTCTAAACATCTAGATAGAATAATTGATAGTTGTTAGTCTATTAAGTCTAGAAGAGCTCTAGGGTATGGTAAATATGTAGGGCCTGATGAGGTAGAAGACCCCGATGACTATAGTATTTTAGACCCTGAACCACCCTTATAATCTCATACCCCTGTAAAGTTTTTAAAAGAGGGAGAGATGCATACTATCTCTCCCACTATCACATGAAATTTTAAACCCACCTCCCACCATTTGGACTTAGTTGAATCACAGATGTAAACTGGCAATAGGTCTAATGACTCCCCTGACTCTAGTAGTGTCTCTAGTAATGATTCTAATGAATATGTCTCTTGTTCTTTCAGTGACCAGACCTCAGAGACCTCTACCTCTAGTTATGCCAATTGTGATTCCAAGACCAAGTCAAATTCACCCAAGTCCTCACCGAAGTCTTCTGACAAGTCTTCTTTTAAGTCTGCTGACTCTGGAGTTGCTGCTGATGAAGCTATTTCAAAGACAGCTTCTCCTGAAGACTTGTCATTTACTTCTTTGAAAAACAATTCCTTTCAGTCATTACATAACAATTATATTTCTAGTGTTTGTTTGAATAATTCTATGGTTGATAAGACATCTTTTGATTTGAATAAATATTCTAGAAAGAAGAAATGTTTTGTTTGTGATAGTAAATTGCATTTGATTAAGGATTATGATTTTTATGAAAGGAGGATGGGTGTTTCTGTTGATCATAATAGACCTAGACCAAAGTGGACCAATGGTCATGCCAAACCCTCATATGTTTCACAGGCAACTCACACCACCAGCAGAACCAACTCAGTTTCTGCTGATAGGTCTGTTCCTGCTGGTGGGTCTGTTTCTGCTGGTAGATATTTTCCTGTTGATAGGAACAGACATGTAGCTAGACCATTTTCTAGATATAACAATAATTACTTTCAAAATGGTTATTGGCCTGAATATTATGACCCAATGTTTTTGGGAAAGGCATATTGGGATTCTGCTGTAAAGCCCTCAGCAGATTGTTCTTGGAAATTTAATAGACCATTTATACACAGGGGTTCCAGGAATAATGGTTGGTCTAACTTATCTACATGGCTTCATTTTAATGATCCACAAGGCTGGCTCAAGTCATTCATGACTTGAGTCTCTCTATGGTACTCATGTTGTTGTATATTTTGTTGTTGTAGGAACATCCTCTCTTAAGTAAAGACTTTGGTATTGTTGATACTGGTTGCTCTAGAAGCATGTCTGCGAATCAAGAGAAGCTGCATGATTTTGTGCCTATTAGTGGAGGCAAAGTGACATTTGGAAGTGGAGTAGGAAGGATCACCGGTAAAGGAACCATCAGAACTCCAAAGGTAGATTTTGAGAATGTTTACTATATGAAGGAGCTACAAAATTTTAATTTGTTCTCTGTTTCACAAATTTGTGACAAAAATATTCTTGTCCTATTCACTGAGGAGGATTGTCTTATTCTATCAAAAGACTTCAAAATGCCTGATGAAAGTCTTGTATTACTAAGAGTTCCAAGAAATCATAATCTTTACACATTTAACTTGAATGATTAAAAGCCTGAAGGTGATCTAGCATGCTTGGTGGCCAAAGCATCCTTGGATGAATCTACAAAATGGCACAGAAGGATTGCACATGTAAACTTCAAGGTTATCAACAAGCTTGCTAAGAATGGACTGATTCATGGACTTCCTTCCAAGATCTTCACTAATGAACACAACTGTGTTGCATGCAACAAAGGAAAGCAACACAAGGCTTCTTATAAAGTTATCACTGCTGTGAGCACCATTTTAGAACCTCTGCAGCTACTGCATATGGATCTTTTTGGTCCAACATCCATCAGAAGTATTGACCATAAGTACTTCTATCTAGTGATCACTGATGCTTATAGTAGGTTTAGTTGGGTATTCTTTTTGGGCACTAAAGACCAAACTTTTCATACTCTAAAAGAATTTATGGCTCTTATTGAAAACCAACTCAACAAGAGGATAAAAGGGATAAGGTGTGACAATGGGACAAAGTTCAAAAATGCCAATCTCATTGAACTCTGTGGGACAAAGGGTATAAAAAGGGATTATTGTAATGCCAGGACTCCACAACAAAATGGAATTGCTGAAAGGAAGAATAGAACCCTGATAGAGGCTGCAAGATCCATGCTTGCTGACTCTAAACTTCCCACTATGTTTTGGACTGAAGTAGTAAGCACTGCTTGTTATGTTTTAAATAGGGTGCTGATTACAAGACCACATAACAAAACACCCTATGAGCTTTTGACTGGGAAGATACCCAACATTGAGTACTTTAAACCTTTTGGATGTCATGTGACTATCTTGAATACAAGTGATCACCTAGGAAAGTTTGAAGAAAAAGCTGTTGAAGGGTATATAGTTGGATACTCAGCTCATAGTAAGGCTTACAGGGTATATAATTTGGCTGCTAAGAAGATTGAGGAGACTCTTAACCTGAGGTTTCTGGAAGACAAAGAAAATGTTCAGGGAAAAGGTCATGAATGGTACTTTGACCTTGACTACTTGACAGATCATTTGGGGTATACTAGATTTAAAACTAACCCATCTGCAGGTACACAAGAGTCACTTACTAACATTGCAGGTACCCTAGAAGATGACTCAGACAGTGATTCAGAATGTGATGAACCCACTATTGTTGTTTCTTCTCTCCCTATTCATGTTGCAGGTCCTAATACAAAAGTAGCCTTTGATGACAAAGTTGCTGCTGATGTGGATAACTCAACATATGAAGAAGATCTTGCTAGACTTAAAAAGCAAGAACATGCAGCAAATGAAGAAGCTACGATGCTTGGTCTTGAGTTTGCTCAGGATACTGAGGCACTCTTGAGACAGGCTGCTCTTGATGCCAGCAGAAACACGGTTTCTGCTGATGGACCCCCTGTTGCTGCTGATGTCAATACTACTGATGGTATTTCTGCTGTTGTACCTGTTTCTTCTACTACATCTACAAGCTTAGATAAACCTTTTACAAGGTTTCCCAGCCCCTCAGACCTTGGCAATCATAGACAAAGTGTAGGCATTTTCCAATTAGCTTCTTATGATTATGATTTTGCTCCAACTCTGACCAATCTTGAAACTTTTGTTGATGTTAACCCTAATCCCACTAAGAGGATAAATACCATTCATCCTCTAACCAATGTACTTGGTGATCCCAATGCCATGGTTCTAACAAGGAGCATGGTGAAAAAGACACAATTTGGTCAATGTGCTTTTCTCACTTATGTTACTAATCAGAAGAGGGATAATCATACAGATCAACAACATTCTTTGTTTGCTTGTTTCCTATCTCAGGTTGAACCAACCAGTATTACACAAGCCTTGGGTGATCCTAGTTGGGTAGAGGCTATACAGGAAGAGATGCAACAGAAGAATCAAGATGTATAGGTACTTGTTGATCTACCTACAGGAAAAATTGCAGTTGGGACCAAGTGGATTTTAAAATGTAAGAGGGATGCAAGAGGAATTGTGGTTAGAAACAAAGCAAGATTGGTTGCTCAGGGTTTTAGACAGGAAGAAGGGATTGATTATGATGAAGTTTTTGCACCTGTTGCAAGAGTTGAGGCCATTAGGCTATTTCTGGCCTTTGCTTCCTACATGGGTTTTGTGGTGTATCACATGGATGTGAAGAGTGCCTTTCTCTATGGAAAGATTGAAGAGGAAGTTTATGTCACTCAGCCAAAAGGTTTTGAAGACCCACAGAATCCAAAGAAGGTGTACAAGGTTGTCAAAGCACTCTATGGTCTTCATCAGGCACCAAGAGCTTGGTATGCAAGGTTATCAACATTTCTTTTGGAGCATTGCTATAGAAGAGGAGCTATTGATAAGACACTCTTCATCAAGAAGAATTCAAGGGATATCATTCTTGTCCAAGTTTATGTGGATGATATCATCTTCGGTTCCACCAAAGAAGCCTGGTGCAGGGAATTTGAAGATTTAATGAAGAGTGAATTTCAAATGAGTGCAATGGGGGAGCTAACATTTTTCTTGGGGCTATAAGTCAAGCAACAACCTGAAGGGATCTTTATCCATCAGGAGAAATATGTTAGAGACATCTTGAAGAAGTTTGACTTTGAATTTTTGAGGACTGCAACTATCCCTATGAACCTCCAAAGCCTAAGAATCAGAATGAACCAAATGAAGCCGTCAATGTTCATCTATACAGATCCATGATTGGCTCACTCATTTACCTAACAGCTTCAAGACCTGACATCACCTTTGCTGTTAGTGCTTGTTCAAGACACCAAGTCACTCCATTGACTTCCCACCTGAATGCAGTGAAGAAGATTTTCAAGTATCCTAAAAGGCCAACCTAAGTTAGGTCTTTGGTATCCAAGAGAATCACCATTTGTGTTGGAAGCATTTAGTAATAGTGATTATGCAGGAGTTAATTTGGACAGGAAATCCACAACAGGAGGTTGTCAATTCCTTGGCAGAAGGCTAATTTCTTGGCAGTGCAAGAAACAAACCATTATTACTACCTCATCTACTTAAGTAGAGTATGTTGCTGCTGCTAACTGTTGTAGCCAGGTACTTCGGATTCAAAATCCAATGCTTGATTATGGGTTCAACTTCATGAACACTAAAATCTATATTGATAATCAAAGTACCATATCAATTGTTAAAAATCCAGTCTTTCATCAAAGAACTAAACATATTGAAATTAGGCACCATTTTATCAGGGATGCAAATGAGAAACATTTAATTCAGGTGCTTAAAATTCATACAGATGATAATGTGGCTGATTTGTTAACAAAGGCTTTTGATGGACCTAGGTTTAACCACTTAGTTGTCCCCATTGGGATGGTTAACCCTTGAATGCTATATTTGAGGGGAGGCATAAGCCTGAGGGGAGGATTGATATTGATGCTGTAAATTTTGTATGTTATTATGATTATGTTTGCTAACTTCATTTTGCAGGTTTAATTTTATTTAGACTAACTGTGGAAAACTAGAAGGGGGGGTTGAATAGTTTTACGTCTTTTTCGTTTTGCTTATTTTATAAAAGATAGTTTCTAAGATGAAACCTTCAAATCACTTTAATACATAAATATATATACTAGTTAATTTATGATTTTGTATAAATATTACTTATGTATAATGTACAATTTCAAAACACTTAACTACAAAAGTACAAATACAAGATTTATTAAAGGTTTTATATATACAATGCTTATGTATAATGTTAGGAAAGAATATACAATTTCGTATATTTTATGTAAGCATATATATGTGTAGTAGTAGTGTATAGATATAATTTTATGTACTAGGTTGTTTTTTGTAAGATTAGTTTTATGAATGGATTTTAGTTTGATCTTTATGTGAAATCAACATATGCACAATACTATCAATTATGACTATGTATGAAATGCAAGTAAGTAATAAATCAAAGAGTGAGGGATGGAAAGATCAAACCGAGACACAAAGGATTTATAGTGGTTCGGCTACAAGGACACCTTCCTTGCCCTACTCCACTCCCCGAGTCACCTACTCGAGAGTTTTCTTCACTAGATCAAAGACCTCCTTTATGGCGGAGAAAACCGTACACACCAATATACACACCAATTTACACACCAATCTTCACACCAATCTACACACCAATCTACACACCAAACTACACACCAATCTTCACACCAATCTACTATTTTCTTCACACCAATCTTCTACACACCAATCTTCTATACACCGATCTTCTATTCTCTTCACACCTTCAAAGTACTAATGTCTTGACACCTTCAAGTCACTAATATCTTTGCAACTTCAATGCACTAGTGTCTTGACACCTTCAAGCCACTAATGTCTTCACACCTTCTATGCACTAATGTCTTGACACCTTCAAGCCACTAATGTCTTCACACCTTCAATGCACTAATGTCTTGACACCTTCAAGCCACTAATGTCTTCACAACTTCAATCTACAAATGTCTTCTAGTCTACTCCACTAGAGATCCTTAATTTCTTCACTACAAGCTCCTATTGCTACAATCTCCTATCACCACTACTATCTAACCCTTCTTCTTCACTTCAAGTCACACTTCACACTTACAACAATTCTAGATTCTTCAACTAAATCTAGTTAACTAATACATACACCTTATTCACCAAAGTATGAAAGATGTACAAGGAAATGTAAACAAACAACTTAGATAGCAAGATGATACTAAGTTGTAATACTTCTAATAGAAGTATTCTTCTCTTTGCACTTGAAAGAATGAGGCTTTGGATCACTTGGAAACAAAGGCTTATGAAATGAAATGATCAAAGGATTTTTTAGGATTGAAATAGAGATCTAGAACAGAAAGTTTCTGTGCAAAAAGGTGGGGAAAAAATCCAGGTTTAAGGTGGTATTTATAGGCAACAAGTTCTGACAGAGGAGCGTGGCCGGCCCCCTTAAAGCATGGTCGGCCCCCTTAAAATTAAGGGGGCCGCCCCTTATAATTAAGGGGGCCGCCCAACTGTAACGGCCAGAAAACTTGTCTTTTAGTGGGGAAAGTTTATTTGGTGAAAAACTAACTGATTTTGGTTAAATATTTGAAATCATATATTTAGTATGATTAAAACATTTTTCCTTATTACCAAAAGTGTTTTTCAAAAATATATAATAAGATTATATAATTAAATAAACTTTGTATTAGTTAATTAAATACCCCTTTGATCATACATAGCACTAAACACTTTGTTTATTCATACCTTAAGTGATTTGTTGGTGAAAGTGATTATTTATTACTAAATACGTGTTTACGTCATGATCTTTGGATTTGATTAGTTTAAGTTTTGTGATTATCAAAACATAGAGATATCGGAAGATATGAATAATGTTTTTAGTCAATTATTTATATCAACAATCTCCCCCTTTTTGATGATTACAAAACCTAAACTTATTAAATCCAAAAATTAATATTTAGACAAGTATTTAGTAAGTTTACATTCACTTCTCCCCCTTTTTGTAGAATCAAAAAGGTTAGGCCGAATAAGCTTCGTGAGAGAAGTTTAAACGGGTAGAAAACTCCCCCTTGATGTATGCTCCCCCTCGTTTGAGGGCACCAAGGTTTCGAGAAAGTAATACTTGCAAGAAAAATATTAGAAGCACAAGCATGGCACAAGCAAATACATATAGCATAATATTAGCAAGTAATAATCATGGCACAAGGTAATAAGAAACATATATTAAACCATTTAATAATAGAGAAATGATTATGTCAACCCATAATCATTGTTACAAAGGCAATACAAATAGAATTCTAAATAACATAGAACATCCTATAGTGCCAACAAGGAGTGTCATCAAACTTTCTTGAATCCCAAAATGGTTGAGGAGTTTTATTTGAAAATGAGAAAACATAAGCATATCAAATGCTTGGTGGTTTAGTGGAGGTAAACTCTTGGTTCCATGAGTGTTGGTGAGTTTGTAGAGCTTGGAGGTGGTGGATTTGAGGTGGAGTTTGTTGGTTGAGGGTTGTGATGTTGTTCAAGTGATGGGGTTTGTTGAGATCTAGTAAGAAGATACTCAATCCAAGTGAAGTGCTCATTCAAAGCAATGGTTTGTTGTTGAAGGAAGATGCAACAAGGGCAATTGTTAACATGCTTCTCAAGTTGGTTTTTGTTATGTGGTGATGATGGTGAGCTTGATTGTGGTGGATCCAAATTGCGTTGAGCAAGATGTAAAGCTAAAAGAGCACTAAGCTCATGTGCCTCTTTTAGCTCCTCAACGAACTTCAAGTGTTCGGAGGAAGGTGATGGTGGTGGAGCATGATAGTTGTCTTGGGTGAAGGTTTGCACATGCAACATTGGAGTAGCATGTGAGGTTGTAGGAAGTGGTGGTGGTACTCTAGGTGGTGGAGATATGTTTGAACTTGGGTAATCATGAAAACATGATATGGGTGGAAGAGTTTCTTCATGAGTGGATGATGTCTTTGTTGAATGAGCAATATGTGAAGTGTTGATTGAGATATTTGGATTGTTGTTTTGGGATTGAGCATGCTCATCAAAAGAGGAAGCATTAATGAGGGTATTAGTGGAAGATAGGTTGTGGGATGACTCATTTGAGTGGGTTTGAGGTTGAGTTGTTGGTTAACTTGAAACAACATCACAAGAGTTATGACAAGAATCAAGTTTCCTCCTCCAAACGGGTTTGACGGAGATCCTTGCGGTTCTTGAAATCTTTGGTTTTTGGTTGTTGGGAGATGACATGTTTGAGTGTGATGGCATTAATGATGGGAAGAGGGTATTTATAGTGTATGAAAGATGTGGTTTAGGAAGGTAAATTTTGAGGGATAACATGGGACAAAATATGTTTGTGAATTTTGGGAAGTATAGGCTGAAATGGGTCAAAAAGTGATAAAGAAAACAGTATCCCCGACCATCAGATGGCCGGTCCCCTTAAATGGAGGCCGGTCCCCTTAAATTTAAGGGGGCCGCCCTTATGATTTAAGGGGGCCGCCCATCTGGTGATTCCCAGAATGCCAGAAATGGGTTTTTGGCAGAAAATTTTCAAAAAGGTTGTGTTTTTGGATTTGGATTCAAGTAAGTCCAACTCTTGAGGCAATATAGAGCATACTATTCATGAATGTAGGGAAATAATAAAAGTGAACAACAAATTCCTCATAATCATGTTATTTTCTAATATTTCAATTAAGTATGGTAACTAAGGAAGCAATAAAGCAAACTAGTTAAGCATGCAACTATATAAAGATAATGGTAAGTAGGCTTAGTGCAAACAAATTGAAGATTGCTTATGATAAACACGTGGGAAGATATGATTATATGAACTTCAAGACTTGTTACAAACAAGATCCATATGGGCAAACCATGATTCTCATGAAATGATTTGATTAAATTGTAGATGTCAATTTCACATAAGTGTATGACATATATGAGAAGATAATAACAATGTTTTAAACAAAATGTTTTTAGTTTTATTCAACAATGTTTGAAAGTAAGTTTTCACTTAATCCCATAAATCTGAGAATGAAAGAGTCTAATGAGAAGCAAAGTTCATATAAATAAATTAGCGTTAGGTATATATAGGAAGTGCAATTTAATCAAGTTGGAGAATGAGTATGAGACTATTACTAGTGGTGCTCAATTCAGGCTAAACACGACCGTTTTTACAGGTTACACACACCCAACTTCTCACATAGAAGCAATTCAACCGTTAGGTTAAATTGAATTTCTAGTCAATAGATTCTCCAGTAGTCATTCTCCTTTTTAGAATAAATCAAGTTCCTAAATTTACCTATCGAAGATTACCAAATATGAAGTTTACTTGATTCACTAATACTTAGCTTAATGTTTTGAGATACATTCAAGTTAGTATCCCAATAAAACAAAATTTGTTTTGTTTTAAAAAGAAAAATGTTTCTATCTTGATAAAGATCAAAATAATGTTATGATAGCTTATGATTAAGCATGTTGTTTGAAAAAGCATAAAATAGATATTCGAAAGGTTTTAATTCAAAGAAAGAAGTTTTTTTTTTTTTTATTTTTATTTTTTTTTTTTTTTTTTTAAATATGATGTTTTGATTTTGACAATCAAGAAATTTCAAGTGAAAGATACACTTCAAGAGAATCGATTAAGCCCATTGTCACATATAAAAATCTCTAATTGGCAACTAAAGATATGAAAGAGATATGGTAGACATTAAACATCTAAATGCAATGAGATAGGAAGGGACAAAGAAAATCATCAATGAATACAATATAGGCATATGAATGTATGCATGTATACAAGACACATTGTAATATTGAGTTACTAGCAAGTCTTAATTATAACACATCTATTAATGCAACTAGTAAGATCATATAGCATAAATGGCAAGCATTCTACTTTAAATCATAGAAGATTATCAATATAGATGAAAACTAAGACAAATGATAATAGACATAGCAACAAGAGAGTTAATTATCCTAATGTCATGTATGCATATATTGGTATTCATGATCTAAAAGCATAGCAACTTATAAATTAAATCATATTAATATACTAATTGAAGCATACTTTATCTTAATGTAATGTAGGCAAGTTTTTGAAAAGAAAACTTACCTCAGGTCCAACTCTTCTTTAAGAGTGGTCATGAGAGCAATATAAAACGTCAGGAAGGTTTTCCCCAAAGCAAGTTGAAGAAGCGAAGTAATATCCTAATGCGAAAAGGATCAAGGAGACTTGATCATAGAAACACTATCGGTCGCCCCAATCATCACAAGTCGTGCAGATTAAGAATGGTAGAACAAGAATCCTTCGTCATGAGGTAGTAACGAACACACCATAAAGACAATGGTCATCAAATGAAAGAAAGCGAATAGAGCGATCTAAAAAGTGGTAGTTCCTTTGATCGTTAATTACCTACACATGACAGAGAGCTTGGTACCCAGATTCTCATGGGTCCGATTTGATTAGTAGCGAACATCCAATGCACTTAAATGCATATGAAGAGGATGTCGTCGAGAAGTACAAGAATTCATTATTTGTTTGTTTTAGCAAACAAACAATAACTTTCTTGACTAGAGAAATAATCAATGGATGTAAATAATAATAGTTCTAAATTTTTCCATTAGGTTTAACAAATTTTATTTGTTTTGATGTATTTGTCAAATACTCATCTGCCGTATATCCTAATCCGGTTTTATCATAAAATGACTTTTGAATGTTAAGTAGATATTTTAAAGATTTAGAACTATTTTCGAATTTTGCTAATATTTTAGCTTTTTCCTTTTCCATTTTAATTTCATGTTTATAGTCTTGACAATTTTTACATTCAAGATCAATTTCAATATTACTTTCAAGTCTAGACATTTTGTCTTCTAAAATTATTTCTTTTTCAAAGTTATTTTCAGCGGATGTTGAAAATTCATTTTTAAAAATAATTTTTGAGTCAATGTTGCAAAAGTGTTTGAAGCTATTTTCCATTTTTGAAAATTCTAATGTAAATTGATCATAGCAAAAATGTTTGGTTTTGAATTGTACCTTATTTGTACTTGTACACTCTTCACTCGCTATACGGTGATCAACTCCATTCTTCATGTCGCTCCATGTTTTGTTTGTAGCATTGCTTGGATCTTGGAGCATGTAATCCTTGTCATCACTATTTGTATTAACATTTGTTAGGATGTTCACGTATTCCGTATTTACATCGTCTTTATCGTCCTTGTTGCACCATGATTTATTAACATGCTTTCTTCGGATTTGACACATGTATTCTTCATTATTGGTACCTTCAATGATCACATTTGAACTAGTAGTACATGTGTTTATTTCAACTAAATATTTATCTATTAAACTTTCTAGAGTAACAATTTCATGTGCAATATCAAGTTTATCATCTTTGGTTTTACATTTCTCTTGGTGAAACTTTAAAAGGCATTTCCAAATATCATTTGCCGTTTTACAAGGAAATAATCTTTCATATTCAACATTTGGTAGAGTTTTGAAAATAAGTAATTTAGCTTTAGTATTTTTATCAATTTTTATTTGAAGATTATTATGTTGATTTTCAAAATCCATTTTGGTTAGTTTAAGATCACCAATTGAAATAATATGCCAAAGATCAAGATCTATTGATTTCACATAATTTTCAAATTTATTTTTCCATTCAAGAAAATGATCATTTTCAAATAATGGTGGTTTTTGCGTAAATTCTCCTTCTAGATATTTTTCGAATTCCATAGATCGTTACAAGTTTTAAAATACAGTATATTTTAAAAATCTTGTTAGACGTGGCTCTGGTACCAATTGTGGAAAACTAGAAGGGGGGGTTGAATAGTTTTACGTCTTTTTCGTTTTGCTTATTTTATAAAAGATAGTTTCTAAGATGAAACCTTCAAATCACTTTAATACATAAATATATATACTAGTTAATTTATGATTTTGTATAAATATTACTTATGTATAATGTACAATTTCAAAACACTTAACTACAAAAGTACAAATACAAGATTTATTAAAGGTTTTATATATACAATGCTTATGTATAATGTTAGGAAAGAATATACAATTTCGTATATTTTATGTAAGCATATATATGTGTAGTAGTAGTGTATAGATATAATTTTATGTACTAGGTTGTTTTTTGTAAGATTAGTTTTATGAATGGATTTTAGTTTGATCTTTATGTGAAATCAACATATGCACAATACTATCAATTATGACTATGTATGAAATGCAAGTAAGTAATAAATCAAAGAGTGAGGGATGGAAAGATCAAACCGAGACACAAAGGATTTATAGTGGTTCGGCTACAAGGACACCTTCCTTGCCCTACTCCACTCCCCGAGTCACCTACTCGAGAGTTTTCTTCACTAGATCAAAGACCTCCTTTATGGCGGAGAAAACCGTACACACCAATATACACACCAATTTACACACCAATCTTCACACCAATCTACACACCAATCTACACACCAAACTACACACCAATCTTCACACCAATCTACTATTTTCTTCACACCAATCTTCTACACACCAATCTTCTATACACCGATCTTCTATTCTCTTCACACCTTCAAAGTACTAATGTCTTGACACCTTCAAGTCACTAATATCTTTGCAACTTCAATGCACTAGTGTCTTGACACCTTCAAGCCACTAATGTCTTCACACCTTCTATGCACTAATGTCTTGACACCTTCAAGCCACTAATGTCTTCACACCTTCAATGCACTAATGTCTTGACACCTTCAAGCCACTAATGTCTTCACAACTTCAATCTACAAATGTCTTCTAGTCTACTCCACTAGAGATCCTTAATTTCTTCACTACAAGCTCCTATTGCTACAATCTCCTATCACCACTACTATCTAACCCTTCTTCTTCACTTCAAGTCACACTTCACACTTACAACAATTCTAGATTCTTCAACTAAATCTATTTAACTAATACATACACCTTATTCACCAAAGTATGAAAGATGTACAAGGAAATGTAAACAAACAACTTAGATAGCAAGATGATACTAAGTTGTAATACTTCTAATAGAAGTATTCTTCTCTTTGCACTTGAAAGAATGAGGCTTTGGATCACTTGGAAACAAAGGCTTATGAAATGAAATGAGCAAAGGATTTTTTAGGATTGAAATAGAGATCTAGAACAGAAAGTTTCTGTGCAAAAAGGTGGGGAAAAAATCCAGGTTTAAGGTGGTATTTATAGGCAACAAGTTCTGACAGAGGAGCGTGGCCGGCCCCCTTAAAGCATGGCCGGCCCCCTTAAAATTAAGGGGGCCGCCCCTTATAATTAAGGGGGCCGCCCAACTGTAACGGCCAGAAAACTTGTCTTTTAGTGGGGAAAGTTTATTTGGTGAAAAACTAACTGATTTTGGTTAAATATTTGAAATCATATATTTAGTATGATTAAAACATTTTTCCTTATTACCAAAAGTGTTTTTCAAAAATATATAATAAGATTATATAATTAAATAAACTTTGTATTAGTTAATTAAATACCCCTTTGATCATACATAGCACTAAACACTTTGTTTATTCATACCTTAAGTGATTTGTTGGTGAAAGTGATTATTTATTACTAAATACGTGTTTACGTCATGATCTTTGGATTTGATTAGTTTAAGTTTTGTGATTATCAAAACATAGAGATATCGGAAGATATGAATAATGTTTTTAGTCAATTATTTATATCAACACTAACCATTATTTGTATAAGTTTGTCTTTTGTGTTTTGTTTTTAGGATTTGTTTTGCAGGTTTCTGTTTCTGCTGATGGACAAAGATCACTATATCACATATCAGTAGAATAGAAGAAACCAGAAACAAGAAATTTTATTCATTAAGATTCATTACAAGAAGTACTTCAACCAGCAATGTTTCAAGGTTACAAACATGACCAACAAACAGCATTACAACTAAACAACCTCAAACGACACCTACCCCACAACCTGCACATCCAACCTCCTACTCCATCTTCCTCTTCCACTTTCCCATGTCCTTGTCCTTGGGGTCAGGCATTCTCTTGTGGATCCCTTTGGCTTTCATATCTTTGTCCCACAATTTGGGAGCAGCAAGCCCTAAGAAAACTTTTAGTGGACCTTTACACCTTTGGGAAGATTGAGGCTCCACAGGGGCTAAGATTTTGCTCATGTCAACTACAACTCTCTCCATCTCACTAGTGAGAAACTCAATGACTGGAGTAAATGATAGGAGAATAACTGCTAGGGGAGTTGGATTCAGAGTTTCCGCTGATGAAGCAGGAGATGGATTGACCTCAAAAGGTCCCTCACCATTGGTGTTATATGCCCTCCTGATTTGGGGTAGATCATAGATAGAGTCAGAAGATGTGGATGATGAATCAGAAGAAATGTCAATAACATTGGATTTGGGGTTCATGGCTGCTGTTGTTGGGAAGATATTTGGTGTGTTTGGTACTAGTGTGTATTTGATTTGGGTAACTTGTGACTTAAAGGCTTCTTTATAGATCTGATTTGGAGTTAATGGGAGTTAAATTCACTTAATGGGAGGTAGTTGAGTTTGTGATATTTACTGAATAAACAAGTTGACCATAAAGACGATTCTATAGATGAGTTATCCTATGGATTGACCAATTGATGTTGACTTTCTGCTGATGACCTTAAAACATATCAGTAGTATGATCATAAAAGAAGTTGGATATGTGTTCCTACTGATAGTTTCTGTCAATAGTGTTTATATCAGTGGAATGTGTATTAATCAGTAGAAAAGAGCTAAATAACTTTCATTCAAACAAGGCAGATGATTAATCAAGAGATAATACAGGAGAAACAAAGTTTTATTCATGATCATCAAAGGTACAAGAAGGATGAAGTTACAAGATAATGAAATAAGCAAAACAATTCTAAACCAAACACCTAGCCTACCAACCCTGACATCACTACTCTACTTTCCCTTTTCCCTTCCCTATCACATCTGAAACTTTGTTCTTGCCCTTGTTCCTGGTGAAGGTCTCAGATTGTTGGGGACAAGGCAGCCCAATCACCACTTCTCTTGCCCTTGGTAGAAGAGGATTTAATCTTATTGGTCTTGATAGTGGTCTTGGGCGGGAGGATTAGGGTCTCTCAAGTGTTGAGGGAGGATTGTAAAGGCCTTCATCTTCATCTTCATCGAAAGAGGTACAGATGAAGAGTGACACGAGTTCACGCGACAATGGTTGATATAGGATCTAAGGATTGGGATCCTCAGAAGATTCTGAGGACCTTGAAGGATTGGGAGCTCTGCTTGATGCACCCACATAATGTGTCTTCTTCTTGGCTTGTTCCTTTGTGAGACCTCTCGGTTTGGTTGGAACTTGGAATGGTGGTGGAGATGTCAATGATTCAGATGAATCAGAGGAGTCAGAAGAAAAATTGATGACACTTGGGTTGGATTTCATGGTTACTTCTAAATGTGGGGTTATGGAATTTAATTAGGGATTTGGATTGCAAATGTGGTGGTGAGATTTGGGGATTTTTACCCCCTATTTATAAGCCAAATTATGCCTCATGTTTAGAAGAAGTTATTGACTATTAATGCAAGGCGGTTGAAACTTAATTGGGAAAGAAATTTTGACTAACATAAGAGATTTTTACTGAATAGTAGTTCCCTCTGATGGAGTGTATCTACTGATTGGACCATATCATTGCAGCTGATGGGTGAAATGGTTGACCGTAGTCAACATTAAGTAGGTTTCTGCTGATTGACCATATGATTCCTGCTGGTTGACTTGGTTTCTGCTGCTGAGTCAGTTTTATGTTTTATTTTGGGATTTTATTAAAGTCAAATATTGGTCAAAGATTGTTTCCACAATTCTTGCCAAATACATTCCACGTTTGGAAATTTACTTCACATAACCTAGACATGCAAATCCCACTCACAAATAACTAATTCCTTCTCCTTATAAACTCAAAAACCATTTCAAAACTTCTCAGCATCCAAAATCCACTCTCTCTTATCATTCAATGGCAGAACTTTTATTCAAAGGTGATCACAACCAATAGGCTTTCTTAGGTCGAGCTAAAGGGGATGCTCATTATGTTCAGATGATGGAGTTTATCCAACGGTCAAAGATTCATTTTGCTTTAACCCAGTACCTTGATATTGTATATGAATCTTTGGTTAAACAATTCTGGGAATCAGCTAGAATATGATCTGTTGAAGAAGGACCAATGGAGATTGTGGCTAACATTGATGGGGAAGAGTCTGCAGTTATAGAGTCCATGGTTAGGGCTCAATTACAGCTTGATGGTGAAGGTGGGGAGTTTGAGGCATCTAAGGAGGAGATTCTTGCAGGTCTTCAGGCTGTTGGATATGTTGTAAATGGGAAGGTCTGGTACAAAAATCAATTTTGCCCTAAATGGAGATTCCTGACACACACTCTGCTTCTGTATATGAGCTCTAAGTTTGGAGGTTGGGATTAATTCTCCACAGATATTGCTCTTGCCATTGTGTGCTTATCTCAAGGTAGAACTTTTAATTTCTCTAAGTACATATTTGATGAAATGATTCAAAATGTTAAGGATACCAAACTTAAATTTTTAATGTATCCTAGGTTTCTTCAAATAATCTTAGGTATTCAGACCAATGACATTACCCATATGCCTGTTAAGAGGTTGTCTAGCAAACTATTTGCTTCTATGCAAACAAAATATAATGGGGACCATAGGCCTTTACTACCTGCTATGTTGCCTGATGGTAATGCAGCTACTGATGCAGCTACTGGTGGTCAAGAACCTGCTGTTGCTAATGCACCAGTAGATTCTGCTGAGGATCCTTCAGTTGCTCCTGGTGCAAGTGCATCAGTTTCTGTTGATGCCCAACCACCTCTATCTCCAAGGCCATCCACACCTAGACCTCCCACACCAATACCCTCACCTAGTGTTGATGCTCCTAATGAGCATGTGGCACCTGAGGTTTCTGGCCCTGACCAACCTGTTCACTTTCCACAGATAACAAGACTTGCCACACCAAGTCTATTGAGACCTTCTTCTGAGGAATATGAGGATCTAGATGCAGGATTTTATAATTCTCCTGTCAAGACTAATGATGCTCCCAATACCTCAGATATCCCTGCAGGTGGAGCTGAAGGTCCTGTTACTCTCACCTCCTTGTCTCTTTTATTGAACAGGTATGTGCACAAGGTTGATACCTTGGAAAAAGATCTTAAGCAAACTAAGAGAACCCTTGGAAAGGCAGTGGTTACCTTGGTGAAGAAAGTAAAGAAATTGGAAACTCAGCTTAAGACAAAGAGAAGGAAGGGTGTTGTGGTTGAATCAGATGAACAAGTTACTGAGGAATCTAAGAAGATTGACTTGGAAGGTGACTTATGTCAAGAGAAAATATTTGGCAGAACATCAAAGAAAGACTTATGCTTCCTATTCTGCTGATGTTGATATGAGTGGTGTTTATGCTGAAAAGGTCCCTGCAAGTGCTACTAAGTCAGGAGAAACGTTCTTTGTTGCTAGTAAAGAATATGTGGATTCACCTAGAAAGGAGACATCTGTCCAAGAACCTTCTGATAGAGACACAACTGCTGATCCAATGTCTAAAGTGGTTCCTACTGATGACTCAGCAGATATATCTACTGATGGTCTTGATGCTTCTATTGAAAAGGTTTCTACTGATCAGCCTTCTATTCCTACTGATGCTACTTCCACTCAAATGGATAAAGGAAAATCTGTTGTGGTTGAACAAGATCTTCTTTCAAGAAAGAAATCCAAACAGGAACTTGCCAATGAAAAGCTAAGTGAGTAGGTAGCAGCACAGTTGCAAGCTAAAGAATATGATGCTGAGGCTAAGAGGGTTGCAAAACTAAAGGAATCTGAGGCCCTAGCTAGGAAGACACAAGCTGATTTGGACAAAATGGGTACTCCAATTTCTCATACTTTACCTGCTTAAAGACAAAAGGAGTTGGATGAAATATCCAAACATCTCACTGCTGAGCATTAGACTAATCTTGCTACTCAAGTTTCTTCTAATCCTGATTTGGCAAAGTCTGTACTTGGTGATGCATTTCATGATGATGACTATGCTGAAAGGATGGTTGAAGCTGCTAAACTCAAGAAGAAAGCTGAGGCAGAGAGGAAAGCCAAGGAGAAGAGAGATAAACCATGGACTAGAGCACAGATGAAAGATTACATGAGAACTTTTGTCAAGAACCAGGGTTGTGCTATGTATGTTTCAAGTTGGAGTAGGAAGATAGTTTGGGGCTTTTCAGACATCAAGTTATCTGCATAATATGACAAGCTTATTTCTATTCTTCATAAGTCAGGCATCGATTTTCAAGATCCATTGGAGAAGCATGGAAGACTTCTGGGTGAGCCTACAGCTAAAAGATTAAGGCTTGATGATTTTGCTGACATTCCTCAAGATTCTACTGAGAATTTGACTATTGATGAGGGTACTATTCATTCTCCCTCAATCTTAACTCAGGTAGATGATCCTGTTGATACTTTAAACAAGCCATCTGCTGATAAGGTTGGAGAGTCTTCTGAACCTCAGGATACTAATGCATCTACTTCTATTCCTATTACTGATTCTTCTGATGCTCCACAGGTTCCAGAGTCTGTCTACTGATGTTCCAACTACTGAGACTATTTCTTCTGATAACCCAGGGACTGTTCCTACTGATGATTCAGAATCAGTTCCTACTTATCCTCAAACTACCAATGAGGCTTCTGCTTACACAAAAGCTGATACAAATACTTCTTCTCCTTCTACCCCTAGTACTAGGAAGAAGAGTGTTGCAAAGAAGAGGAAGGCTCCTAAAGGTCTTGCTATGCCAGCAGAAGATAGCACTTTCATTGAGTTTGATTCTTATGATGAAGACCCTGTTGTTTGGGAAAAGGTGGTTAGATGGGAGCTTATTGAGTCCTCAGTGGGTCAAGGACAGATCAATGTGCTTTATAGACAAGATGGTTCTAAAGAGCATTTCACTTTTCTTAGTGAAATTTTACACATGGTGGATAGACAGGACATCATCTCATTATATGGCTGGGTTACAGATCACTATAAATCTCATAAGCCTGAAGGAATTGGTATGTTTATTGTTGGAGATTTATATGTGTTGTGTGATTCTTCTACTTATGTGGGCAAGGGATTTCATGCTTGGAAGGGTCAAAAGGATTGGGTAGTAGATTATTGGAAATATTTTCCTCTCCCTAATGTTCATATGATCTTCACTGCCACTGGTAAAACATTATACATCTGGGGAGATGTGATGTATCCAATCACTATAGATGTTTTGAGGAAAATGCTAGAGGTGAAATTAACTGTTCCTCCTGATATGGTTGGGAATGATATGCATCATGCTGAACAACTTGTTAGAGCAATCAGAAGAAGTCTTCTGGTTAAATTGGAATTGGAGACTCAACATGGTATTCATCTTGAGACTTGTCTGAGGTGATTGGGTACTGGTATTGTATATTTTTATGTTTATTTTCTTTCTTTATTTTTAGTAAAAAAACCCCTAAACTAACAGATTTGTATAGTCTTATGTTTGTTCTATGCAGGTTTTGGTGTTGGTTATTCACCACACCTTATCTGGTTATCAACTTACCATGATGTTGACTATTCCATCAAAAAGTTGGCTAGTCCAAAGGGTACAGCTTTGGTATAGACAAGTCAAATCTGTTGATTGCTATAATAGTTTGCTAAAAACTATTGGGTTCTCAACTCACCCATGCTTAACAGCTGAGAATTGGATGGTTGTCAATTGACCATGGATTATTCCTTATGGATTCCAAATAATTGGCTAGCCAACAAGTGTATGGCTTGTGGTAAAGGCAGTGGAAAACCATATTTGGTATTCAATTTACCAAGGTGATTTAATCAACCAAATAATTGACTAGTCCTGAGCAAGCGGCTACAGGTAAAGACATCTCAAATCCATTTATAGCTAATGATTTGCTAAATATCATATGGTTATCAGTGTACCATAGTTTGTGAACTGAAACATTTGGCTACTCCAATAGTAATGGCTATTGGTAAAGAGACATCAAATCCATTATTTTCAATGATTCACCTCTCACATGAGTTACCACACCTGGAAGTGATGAGAATAGTATGAAACTTATGTTTTGATGTACATTTTGTCATTTGTTGCTGCAAAGAATGGAGGTTTCAAGTTTTTGCTGATCATAGAGATGTTGCTGATAAAGATTCTTTGCTGCTGAAGTTCACATTCAATCCTCTTCTTCTGGGACTTAAAGATCTATTAAGAATCTTGGAGTTAACCATGTCAACTTCAAGATTAGGGGAGAATTGTAAGGAATTATTGAAGTCAGCATATAGATACTGCTGACAGAATTCTGCTGAAGCTTATATGGATTCTGCTGATGACATAGTTTCTGTGGATATAGTTAATTCGTAGATAAGAGTTTGTTATTTTAGGATAAGATATGTAGAATATCTTCTAGAGTTTAATGAATATTCGTTTCTTGTAACAGAGGTTAGGGTTTCTTATAGTATAAAAGGAACCCAAGGTCATTGTATTATGTACGCATCAAAAACATTTTTAGTGAATAATAAAACGATCCATAGAGGATCAAAGTTTTTAGTATATTGTTTGTTTTTTTATTCCGCAATAGATACAAGCTCACAGAGATTGTCCATATAGGTTTGCTAGTGATTACATTAGTAAGCTATTGATCCATTGGCTCAAGATCTATCAAGGGTAGATCCTACAGACCATATGACCATTAACCGTTGTTCTCTTTTACTCAGTTAGTATTAACTAGAGAGTTAAACTAACCGAGTTCCATGACTTAGTAATGAATTAAAAAAAACTTTGTTAAAAGATAAACATAAAGTAAAAGACACAAGATTTTTGACGTTTAATTCTATTTGCAATTAACAAAGAATTATACCAAAGTGTTTGCGGAATAACACTTGGGATTGAATGAAAAGTATGGTGTGACTCCTTACTAAACCTAAGCTAAGCCTAAGTAACAACTAACTTAACCTACTGAGCTATCTTAGGGACTAGCTTACTATTTGGAGGAGTAAAAGTAGTTTGTGAATGTCTAAGCATTTAATGCACAAACTTGTCAACTTTTACTCCTCTTTATGATCCTATTTATACACAAGTAATATTCAACCTTTATGATAAAAACAAAAGATGATCTAAGCTAGTTAGGATAAAATACTTACGTATTTTGTCTCTATTACAATAGGTTATTTTGAGTATAAGACAACACTGTTTTCTGAGGAGCAGTGTTGACACTATCCTGACATTTTGCCTTTTAGGGAAAGTTTGACTTCAGGTTGATAAAGACTCCATCTTATCCATTCAAACCTTTCCCGCCTTGTCCCGCCTATTCTTCAGCCTTCAGGTCTTCAGTCTTTAGTGAGGGTGAGACGGCCCCCAATGGAAAGCGATTTAGCTTTCCAAGAAGAGAGACACGTCCTGAACCGATTAGTGACCTTACCCCACCTGTCAACAAACCTTATTTTTTTACAACTGAGAGACCGAGATAGATAAATGGGATGGAATCATGAGAGCACCCAATAAAGGTGGCCATATTATCCACCTCATTGATCAAGACTCCCACCCCAATCAATCTACTTTTAACAATATTAACTTTAAGTCCTGAAGCTAATTTAAAACATTTAAGAATATGAATAAGATGCATAACATTAGTTCTCGACCAATCACCAAAAAATAGTGCATCATCCGCATATTGCAGCAAAGAAACATTTGCATCATTGTTAGCGAGATGAATACCTTTGTAAAAGCCTTTCTCACATGCCTCCAAAATAGAGATTTGGATAGCTTCCGCAATGATGAGAAAAAAGTGGAGAAAGGTGATCGCCTTGGCGAAGACCTCTCTCCAACTTGAACTCCTTGGAAGGGGACCCGTTAATAAGAACCGAGATAGAAGCCGATGAAAGACAAGAAGCAATCCAGTTTCTCCATTTATCACCAAAACCCATTTGTCTCATAGTATTTTGAAGAAAATTCCAATTAACACATTCAAAAGCTTTCTCAAAGTCTACATTAAAATAGGGCTGAGCAAACCACCCGAACGGACCGGACCGATTGAGACCAGACCGGTCCGGACTGACCACATTCGGTCTGGTCTTCGGTCTCGGCTTTTGGGCTAATTCGGTCTCGGTCTTAGTCGGTCGGTCTGGTCTGGTCCGGACCGGACCACAAACTGACTATTTTGCCTTGTTGGACCAGACCGACAGATAGACTGACCGAGACCACCAGACCGGACCACAAACTGACTATTTTGCCTTGTTGGACCGGACCGACGGATAGACCGACTGAGACCGGACCGGACTGACCACATTCGGTCCGGTCCTCGGTCGGCTTTTGGGCTAATTCGGTCTTGGTCTTGGTCGGTCCTGTCCGGTTTGGGACTAATGCTCAGCCCTACTTTAAAAAGAAGCAATTTAGACTTTTCAATGGATGCCATTCTAATGATCTCGTTAGCAATGAGACACCCTTCAAGAATTTGCCTTCCTGCTATAAACACCGATTTATTAGGGCCAATAATTGTATTAATCACCTTTGCTAACCGATTGGCAAGGATCTTCAAGATAACATTATATACACACCCCGATGAGGCTAATAGGCCTATAATCTGAGAATCCAAGAGGGTTGGCTATTTTGGGAATTAAAGCGATAAAAGAGGGGTTACACCCATTAGCAATGCAACCAGTGGTTCGAAATATTTGATGCAAGCTATGAACTCATTTTTTAAGATCTCCCAGTAGCCTTTTAAGAATTTAAAGTTGAGATCAGCAAGCGGAGCCTTGGAACCCTCACATCCCAAAACAGCCTCCTTAATTTCGTCAAGAGTAATAGAGGATTCCAGAAAACTTGCATCACTTATTGACAATCTTCTAAAAAGATAACTATTAAAAGAGGGCCTACATAAATTAGGCTCTTTAAATCTGGCCGAGAAGTGGTCTAAAGCAGCTTGTTTGATATCATCCAGGGAGTCACACCAAACTCTATTAACATGAACCCCTTTAATGTTAAAATTAGTATACTTTGATTTGAGCAAAGAATGAAAAAACCTGGAGTTTTCATCTCCCTCGATTGCCCATCTCATTCAACACTTTTATTTGAGATCTTCACGTTGAAGTTGATCCAGCTGGTTAAGATCCATCAACCATTCATTTCTTTTTTCAATGTCTCTATCAGTAATAAGGTTAGCTTCTGCCCTAGCATCCCAATCCAATAACAATCGAGACAAATCATCTTTTGCCTTATTTTGGGATGTTATCTTGTCCGACGTCCACAACTTGATATCCATTCTATGATTTTTAATCTTTTTCTTAAGAACAATATGAAGAAAACGGCCATAACCGTTAGCCGCCCAAGAAACAGCAATGGCATTTAAAAAAGCCCAATCACCAATCCATTTATCAAAAACTCTAAAAGGCTTGGGCCTAAAATTTCGAGACTCCACTCGAATCATAATGGGGCAATGGTCTGAGTAAGACCTACATAGAACAGATACAATTGCATCAAGCCAAATATCAAAGAAATTATGTAACACCAAGAACCTGTCAAGTTTACTAGCCTTCTTCCCACATCTATCAAACCTTGTAAATCGCCTACCATTAAGAGGAAAATCAAACAAGCCAGTTCGAGATATAAAATCATTAAAAAAATTAGCATCCCCATAATCAAAAGAACTACCAACTCTTTCCCCCTGGTTTCTAACAACATTAAAGTCGCCAAAAAGGATCCAAATAACATCATAAGAGTTAATGATGGCCTCAACCGTGAGCCACAACTGCTCTTTGAGAGAACTTTCCTGTGGGGCGTAAACATATAGAAGCCCAACTTTCAAAGGCACACCTGCCCACGAGCCCACAATAGCTAAGAAGTTCCTATCATAGATTTTCTTCTCAACTGAGAACACACGAGAATCCCACATCGTGAGAATACCACCCGACGCCCCAACAGAGCTACTAAAAGCAAACTCGACAAACGAACGGGGCCAAAGGGAATGAATAATACAATGATCAATAACACCAAGTTTTGTTCTTGAATGCTAAAGAAAAGAGGAGGGTCATTTTCAATCAAACCCCTTATCCAGGACTTCTTGTTAACACATCCAAGGCCATTGCAATTTAGAGAGATGCCCTTCATAAAGAACAAACAAATGTAAGGAACAAGACAAGAAGATCATGAGGATCTTGCAGTTTCCTTGGGATCAGTTGGCTTAAATGAGAAGCCGATATTCTTACCAATGAATTCAGTGGCTGCAACATCATCCAAACTAAACATGCTCCTTTGCAAGATCAAAGAATCAGGTCTAAATTCACCAAAAACCAATTTCTTCTTTTTGGTTTTCCTCTTCCTTCCCCTAACACTCATAGGGTCCATGTTACCCTTTTGAGATAGACGTTGGAAACTAGACAAAAGTTCATCCAAGTCCATATCAGCTTGGTCCCTCTCATCACCAATATAATTAGTATCATTAAGGTCAGGTAGTAGATCAGGCCCATTTGGCTTGGTAGCCGAAGAAACACTAAGTCCATTAGAAGACACATCATTAGTGGGATTTACATAGTCTAACCGATTTGACGAATGGGTTGGGTTCAGAAAAAGGGATGGAGGAGGGAATCCATGTAACATGAAAGAGGAGAGGAATTAATACCTTTTGCATGGGAACCCAAAGCATTTATCGAGCCGTCAAACTGGTTATCATTATCAACCTCTTTCTTGTCAATTTTAGATACCCAAGGGCTACTTGCAGGGGAATTTTCATGTTCCCATACTCCTTGATTTTCATCACCGGAGAATGAACCACCACCATCATGATCCTCCATGGATGGACCAACAACTTCCTTTTTGAACATCGATTCATTCATCAAATTATTATCCCAAACACCTTTGAGCAGTCTTGAGGGAACAAAAGGTTCCTCAAAGATCCTAACAGATTAAGTTTTTTTGTTTAAAATAACATCAATCGATTGGATAAGATCCCTCATTTTATACGTATGAATTAGAGTTTTTACTGGGGTGAGGATACTCGAATCATAATTTAAACAACCAACTTCAAGCAATCTACCAAATCTTCCTGGAATAGTCTTCACTGCGGCAAGATTCCTTCCTAAGATAGGAAGCCCCTCAATGACAATCCAAGTTAGCCGACTTTGGATTTCTCTATAATCTTCCTACGGTTTGATCTCGTCGAACCATTGTTGGAGCCAACATTTATTTACCTCCAAACTTTTTTGAGCAGAGTCTTTCGAGTTCCATTCAAACAAGAAAGAGAGACCTCCCACGTATTTAATTTTGCAACCATCAAGGCCATTGTTAGCCATGATATCCCATGCATTAAGGATGGCCTGAAGGTTTTTCACCTTTCCAGTCCAACAACAATCTAGTTTTGACCTAATGAAACTATCTTCATCAATAGAGATTTTTAAACGATTTTCTTGAACCTCTTTAGTGGGGCCAGCCACAGCGTCCTTGAAGGAGAGATCCTGGATTCATGGGTGAGAAATCAAAATTGGGTATTCCATTTCCTCTGGATTTAACGAACTTGGCTCTGTTGATTACAACATGTACATTCCCAATCAAAATTGTCTTTAGGCTTGTTTCAAAAGCCGCAACACCCTCGACATTTATGAACCTAACAAAACCAAATCTTGTACCTTTCTTAGTTCTCTTGAATGCTATGTAGACATCAACCACTTTCCCATATCTACTAAACATTTTCCACAATGCACCCGAGTCCTAGGATTCCGAGAAGTTCGTAAAGAAGAAAGAAACAGCCCTATCTTTTATGACCCTATCAAAATATGAAACCCTTTGATGTCCCCTAGCCTTAGTGAAATTAGCCTCTAGGTAGAATGGGGTGGGTTGTTTGTCTTTCCATTCTAGGTTCTTTGTCCTGATTGGGTAGTGGTGGAGGAGGAGGGTGGCGGAGGCTGGCGTTTTGTTGGTGGGTGGTGATAGGTTTCTCTCTCCATTGACTCAAGAGAGAAAAAGTCTTTTTACCATTCGTTGTTAATAAGGTAGTGTTAGGAATTATTGAAATGTAATAGTTTTAGATTCTTGCTGTCGGTAGGATATAGTTCCTTCTGTTAGTTTTATTATTAGGTTTTTAGGATATGCATGAATTATATTAGGTAGTGATATGAATTGATTTTCTATTTATTGATGTATTAGGGTTTCTCGTGTATAAAAAAAGGAACATACGGCTTATGTTCATACACACTTGAAGAAAAACACTTTTATTAGATCCATAAAGGATCATTGTTTATTAGAAAAACCTTCGAGTAACTTTGATTGAGTTCTTATTATTCCGTTGTGCATATAATCATTGTTGCTATATCCTGGATTGAGCTTAAACGATCTTCTATAGGTAGTAAAAGTAAAGTAAGGATAAAATGGTCATAAATACACACAAAAATTTGAATTTAAAAATTTGGTGTTATAATTGTCAAAAAAATAAAAATAAAAAAAAAGGAGTTAGATACACAACACTCGAAAATGTGACAAAGTAGTTACTGTGGAAAACTAGAAGGGGGTTGAATAGTTTACCGGTTTTTAACTTGTTTAATTTTGAAAACTTTACGTGTAATCAACAATTGAAACTAATTAACGACAAGTAATATGCAAGTATAAAGTAAGAAATGATCAAACCACAATACGATTGTTTATCGTGGTTCAGCTACAAAGACTCTTTTTCCTTGCCCTACTCCACGCCCCGAGTATCCAACTCGAGAGTTTCAATCACTAGTCAACAAGCCCCTTTCACCAGCGGAGAAAACCTTACACGTCACTGATGAACTCAAATAAGTGCATTTTATTGTCATCATTTATCCTATTTATTTGACTTGTTTTATTATATTATTTATGAGAATCGATACTTAATTATTTACTTTAGTAATTCTCAGGTAAAAACAAGCAATTGGTGAAACTTAACGATTTTAGACGAAATATGGAGCAAAACCAGCAAGTTGTCAAAAGTCTGCTGAAACCCAGAAGATGCGCCGTATCTCTTTCAACAGATACGCCGTAATATTATAATTAGATGAATTCAAAGACCATTGCCTGACTTTGAAGAATGCGCCGCGTGCAATTCTAGCATGCGCCGCATATGAAACTTTGGTCAACGAAGAAGATCAACCTTGTTCTACTCTAGATACGCCGCATCATATTTCTGACATACGGCGTATCGCTATCAAGACTTCACCAGATATAATCCAAGACGCTAAAGGACATGCGCCGCATACAAGAATCAAGTTATGCCGCATCTAAAGGCGGTGTACGAATATTCCAGAATATATTAATCTTGGACCCCACGCAAAGTTAAGTGAATGTGCCACATCTCGTTACTCAATGCGCCGCATCGAACCCTCAGACATAAAGTATAAATACCCCAAGACTGTTACAAATTTTGTGTGCAACATAACCCTAAGGAGATGAATTCAGTCGAAGAAGCTTCGCAAGACACACTCCAAACAAAGATATTAGAGCTGTAAGAAGGTCCTGCATGTATTTAATTCATTAAGTAGTTTTGTTTTATTGTAATAGTACGCTTTAATTCATCAGGATTGATGGGCTTGTGATATTTGACTCCGAAACATCGTACACTCCCCTTAATATTGCTTTCCCATTAATTAAAGTTTATCTGTTGATGTCTTTGGTGACTTATATTAGTGCTTTGATAACCTCTATCTCTATGTCTAGCTGAGCCCGTGGACTGCCATATCTGCCCCTCACCTATTTAATCTAATGTCATTGGATAAGTAGGATAGACATTAGTGATCATTAAACGTAATTGTTATAATAGGAATGACCTTTCTAACTCGGTAAATTTCTAGGATTACACCAAATAGCCTTTAGTATATTATGTTCATTGACTAACTACACTGGTTAGTTAACCCAAGTGTAAAACCTTTTGTTACTCTCATTTTTAGAGGAAGATACCCCTAGAAAACCCTCCAAACCATTCCTTTCGTTTCATACACCCTTTGTTAATGTTTTGTTACACCTTAAACCTTAGCCTACCCTATTGATTAATGTCCGTGGTTAGCTGCTTTAAGGCAAAGTGTGTTTCCTTGCGTTACCTGTGTTCGAGTGCGTAAATTCATTATATTTGGTTAGGTCGGGAAATTGCACAATGCAATGGAGTGACAGTACATATTGCATAATTTTTGTGTCTTGTTATTTTTCATGTGTTTACTACTTTCACTATTACCGTTATATCTGAAGTTATGAAAACTATGGAAAAAAATTATCCAGAATTATCGTTATAAGTGATGTGGTGAAATTTTACACATCGTAGTTTATTTATATGTTGATGTCAAAAAAATGAGAAAAGAAAGAGAAAGAAGAAAGTTGGAAGTTTGTTAAACCAACTATTCTAAAGTTATGTATTAAGTGGTTGATATCGCCACTATTTGTTGTTGTATTATATTTATGGTTGATTGAGAGTTGGCCGTTATGGGAACGCCAACTAAGGTTTATTCTTTGATTAAGAGTTTATTGAGTATAACTTGTGTCTACCTAAAGCGTGAGTTATAAGTGTCAAAAGCGTGAGTTATTCACTGATATGAGTCTTATTCATGGGATGGTTGGGAAAGTGATTAACCACACTAGGACTTAATCTATCTGTTTGTTTATTTTTTTATTTTACACCTGTTTTTATGTCCTAAATGTTATCCCTACCCAACCGTATTGTTGTATTCGTTGTTAGCTCTCGAGCATCCGGATATAATGATGGCCAAGTAAGAATATTAAATGTGTGAATAAGATAGTGACCATCCAAGCATCCTGAAGTTTCTCTGCATTCATCAAAGTTTTCTTTTGAAATCTTCATTGTTAAAAGTTCGTGATCCTGGCCAAGTATGGACTATTTTAGAACTACTTAAAACTTCCTTTCCACATGTATCTACCCGTACTATCTTCTATGCAATGGAATGTGAAAACATAGGTTACAAGTCTTGTATGGGCGGGACTTGCAACTGAATGGTTTGACATCGCCTTTGTTTAGTGGACAGTTTCCCAAAAGCAACGGACATATCACAAGTATGCCTAATTTAGGTATTTGAAAATTTTATCGAACCTCGGCTAAATATAGACTAGTCACCTATATTTAACCTAGGGACAGTGAAACATAGTCTGACTAACTATGTTCGACTTAAAATTTTCAAATAGTGAGAATAGTTGTACTAGGGTTATGTTCAAATTGATTTCCTACTTGAACTCGATAAACCACCAGAATTCTTTAAAAAGATCTAGAGACACGATAGTGTCTTACCACTCAGCAAGATCTTAACACCTTATTTGTACTACCTAATTTCATTCTTGAAAGTTTTCATTTATGAGATAACCCTAACTACTATCTTGGGATAGTTATCAATTCTTCTCTCTTATCCCTTAGAAGTACTATCTTGTTTAGGTCCTAAGGATACCATTCCATCATAAACCTTTAAAATTTCTTAAAATTTTAAAGCAAACTTGACATCTCTACCAATATTAATGTTAAGCATACACTACACACTTTTGTTCATCAACATATCACATCATTATCTTCACAATCGTTGCAACCACAAGCTCATTAACAGATCTTGATGCACTTTTAAAGCTCAAATCATCCTTAGTTACACCACAAGCATCCTCATCAGCTTTACAAGATTGAATATTCATTTTGTACTTTTGGAACACCAGTATCATCTCGTAATACACTACCTTGTAACTCACCGGCTAAGTATGAATGCTGTGTTGGGAATTCTTAAGTAGGAAGATTTATAATTATTTGAATGGATTGGGATGCCTTTTCATTTAAATAAAGAAATTGTAAATCACCGAACCATAAGTTTATATTCCTATATTTACATTGTTTGGGATGCCTCTCTATGTAAATAAAGAATTATAAACAAGTGAACTTATTTATATCCGAAATAACATAAGTATGAAGTCAATAAACACTAGCTACAACAACAGATTACCTACTAGACTATGATTGCAACTACTATATCAATTTCTATTAATATTCGACTGCTATATCAATTTCCTTTGATATTCGACTATTATATGGATCTCGACTGATATTCAACTATGTTATCAATCTCTATTGACACACCATATTCTGAGACAAATCAAACTAAATCACTAGTAACCACAGACTCTAGTCCTCATAAGTAACCACTTTCCTCTAGGTAAACCTCCCTACAACAATAGTTATCACAATATTGCAAACTACATGCCACACACAATCATCCCAAAAGTTACAAAGATGTAAAGCGCTTTCAAAAACTCCAAGTTAGGAATTAAGGTTATGTTGACAGCCTCGATACCATACGTTATTATTCGTTTTGAGAGCCAGGAAAAGCCAAACTTAAGATATATTGGACTCTATAAAAATTCTGACAAAATCTTTAGATTACCAACTTACGTCTCCACAAAAAACTTAGAATGGTACATAACACATTTTATGACTAGAAATTTAGAAAAGCGGATATTAGAATTCGTAGCATATACCCACACTCTCTCCTAAACACTTCAACATTAGATAACACACACTGAACTTCGGGACGAAGTTCTCTTAAGGGGTAGAGACTGTAACAATTCGCATTTTCAGGTTACTATCCAATCCCGAATTTTTACTATTCACTTTCACTATTCACTCCCAAAATTTTTATTTCATATTCTCGTAAGTTAAACTATTTTAATGATAATCCGAGAGTTTGACACTCGTCGGATCATTTCTGCAAAAATCACGAAACCGTGTCCGAGATTTACTTTTAGGTTTAAACGTCATTCCAGCATCCCGATATGTCCATAAAATATTATAAACAATAGAAATATGATTTTCTCTCATTTTACGACAATTCCAAAAGTTTTGGAATTTTCCGTTTTCCAGTTCAGCGTTTTACGCGAATTACGCGTTTTAGACTCGCGTTTCCAGTTTTAGCAACGTTTAAGCAACCCGATAGAACTTGTCACTCATTAAATATGCTAAGATAGGTTATATTAATAAGTTTTAACATATTTATAAGTTTCATATTTTTAAGATACCCGATTTTAAGTTTCAGGACTTAACAACTTACAGTTAGCAATTAACGGAACCAAAACACACTCCGTAAAAGCAAGATAACATCAAGAATCATATCTAGTCATCAAAGATAAGCTATGCACGAAATTTTTGAGCAAGTCACAAGCCTTGTTGGCTTGTGATGAAGCCTTGATCACTTAGGATGGTTACATGTGTAAAACTTCTCATGTAAGCTTTGATAAAATATCCTAAACTTGCACCTCCTCATGATACCTTCCTAACACCTTCCTAGTACCTCCTTATCCCCTCCTCATTTGGTCGTTCACCACCATAAACAACACATACTCTCTTCATTTGATCTTATACTTCAAGTATTATCTCAAGAATTCAAGCTACAAGTAAACTACATCCAAATCCTTGCAATCTTTGGTGATTCTTCTTGAATTTAAATCCATTCAAGTCACCAAAACCCTCATCACAAATCCTTCAAGAATACAAGAGTAGAAGGATTGCTAAAGTGAAGAGAAGCTTGTCAATCAAAGTCTTATCCTTACTAGTTACTTTCCTTTCTCTTAGAAAGCCCAAAGTTGTAAGCAAACCCTAACATACTTTCTTACTAAATATTATTTTCATGCTATTTATATGTCATTCATACAATATTTTGTCTTGATATTATGTTCATGATGTCTAAAAATTGGTAAAACAAGTTATTGTAAATAAATGTTAACTTATGTTAAGATAACATGAAAACTAGTGACTTTTATGGAGAACCACGACCAAAATAGTATAACTATGATATTGAAAACTTACCTACTGTTAAAGAGGACTTAACAAGGAAAACATAGCAATTTGAATCACCTAAAACGAGTATACGAGTCAAAAGTTATGGCCATAAGAAGTTAGCGAAACCAAAACGCCAAAACTGCCAAACACAACCTGTAAACAATCTGACCCTTTTGAAAGTGGCACTTCTGGTCCAATTCATCAAAAACTTAAAACACGAAATTTTTCCGGAACGACGTTTTCGTTCAGGTTTTAAGAAGCTCGAGCCCTGAAAATGCTTTTCGAGTGAGATTTTTCTTCAAATTCTTAACAGCCATTTTAAGACCAAATGACCATGTAATAGTTATGATTAAATGAAATCAAGAGGTCTAATGAACTAAAGCCAAGACCACAACCATGGCTAAGGCCAAGGTTGAGTCTCAAGACCATGGAACTATGACCAAGGTCACGACAAAGCCATGACTAAAGACCATATAAACTTACCTAGGCGAAAACATGACCTAAAGAGTTAGTAGTAACATGAACATCCAATTTGGATCTACTCCATCAAAATAACCAAGAAACTCATTGTTATAACAATCTTCATCCAAAAGTAAACTTTCCTTAGTTTATTCAAATAATGGGACATGTAACTTTTCGGATTAAAAACTTATATATATTTTATCAAATACTACAATAGTAGGGAGCCTCATGTGAGGGGTTCATTAAAGTAAGCCGTCGAGATGAGTTGTGGATTTACGAATTAAAGTGTCCTGGCTCCTCGAACGTTTACTACATGACCTCTGAATTATGTCGGCCCGAACGGTAGTAAGCGATATACAAACTATACATGTTTCATAAACCATTTTCATTCAAAGACTTACACTATACTAAGTACTACATCGTGGACTAAATGCAAGACATATATAGGCAATTCTTCATATTCTTTACTCCAATCCTAAGTTGCAACATTCTATTATAGGTTGCTCGTAGAAACCTTCGCGATTCGACCATCACATTCACTACTTGCTATATAACTTAAGGTGAGTTCATAGCCCCACTTTCCATTACTCAATTATTTTACAAACCCTTGGGGGGAATACATGCTATTATTTTTCAACTGAACACAATGCTTTTCAATTGTATGCTACCTGGTTGTTTTATTATTACTAAGTACCATCCTTGCTAAAACCAATATCCCTTATTATGAACCATTTAATCACTAGTAATTGTGAGCGCGAATATTGTGAATAGGCCTATTGGGATTGACGAGTCCCATTTGTATTGACTAAGTTTAAACAAATGCATTAATATTTGAAACATAGGTATGACGGCAAAGTACCTACCATGATAACTCCACCGATTGATATTGGTACCCGTTAACGTTTTGGTGTCATGAGCTTAGTGTAATAATACTTTTTATGGGCGTATAACAACGTAGCCCATCGTTTTCGAGTCTAATTAACTGACACTACCAACATATTGTGTTCAACCATTAAACAAACTCTATTAATATCACTCAACCTTTGTGTTGACCTTTTAAGCATGTATTTCAGGTCCATGATGATCAAGGATGGCACGGAAGGGCAAGGATATTCAACAGGGCTATAAAATTTATTATCATTCGAAAACTCATTTAATGTAATTTGTAAACATGGAAACATCTGGGAACTCATTTTGTAATCTCTGATATTTATATAATTTGAATGATAAATCTTTTAAAACGACTCAATTAGAGTTCGTTTTCTATTATTGTGACTATTGTGCCATCGAGTAACACCTAGTTTGAATTCTGCTGCATCCATGAATTGGGGGTGTTACACTGAAACATGTGGAAAACTAGAGGGGGGTTGAATAGTTTTACGTCTTTTTCGTTTTATGAAAATTTCCTTCTAAAGGATAGTGATGCGTAGGGATTGCACCAGGCTTTACCTCTCGAGGGATCTCGAGAAGCTTACAACCCCCACCAGGCAGTGTACCTGATCGATGTAGTATAGTATAATGACAAGTACCGGGGGATTGATCGTTCAGCTAGGAATAGTGTCGCTAGAATTAGAAAACCTAAAGACTAGGTATAGAGATGAGGGATGATTCTTTTTGTATTTTAATATTTTTAGAAAGCAAGTAAAAATCTCGGGTTTTAAGGAGTTGGGCGGAATTAGTTGCTAGTCAACTAACCCAATACTAAAGATGTAATTAAAGTAAAATACAAAAAATGAAAATAAAACTAATTATACTAAAGTTGTGAGTAATATGTGGGAGAATTGTGTTTACTTAGATTTTACTACTCCCTATATATCTTTTACACATTAATTACTTGTTATAGTTGTGTGGATGACGGATTGTATTCCTTAATACCATTCATGGGGTGGCGTACTTACTTCCCCAATCCTATGAGCGCCTACTTCACTCCTATGTCAAGCCGGCTAAGAAGCTCCTAACATGGGATCATTAGAATTTACTCATGCATTAAATACAACCAATAAAACCTAGTACACATCGGTTCATGTTTCCTAAGACGTTCAAGCATGTTACACAATGGAGATCTGCCAGTTTTCTTAAGCCTAACATTGAAATCATTCATCCAATACAACCATAAACAAGTAATCAACACATAATTAACATCTAGGTTTCATTAGATCTAAGCAAACACAAGATAGATCTAGCCTAGCATGTTAAAATCAAGACAAGCACAAGATATAATCAACCAACACATAGACATATCGATTGAATTAAGAGAAGACTTATCTCAATAGAACATGAAGGGATTCAAGGGGTGAAAACCCTTGAAAGTACTATTAAATATGACCTAGGGTTTACAAAGTTCGGCCCTATTTTTCTCCGCACAAGTTTTTTTCTCTAATGAATGAAAAATAGAAAACTATATATAGAGTTTGATAGTTTACGGCGTCAAGAACAAATGTCTGACGCCGTCAACTCGCCGCCAAATAGTTCCTCGGACTGTCTAGATCTGGGTCTGACACCATCATGTATTCTCCTTATGCAGGCCGTCACCAAATTAACTCTTGACGCCCTTCTTGTGACGCCGTCAGGTTTGCACTGGGTCGTCATGGAATTTACTCTTGACACCATCAGGTTCTTCCTGTTGACGCCGTCAGGTACTGTTCTCAGCATGGAAAATTAAGTCTTTGGCGTTTTCTTCACTTTTATGCTCCAAAAACGTCTGAATTGCTTTCTTTTCCAGAATTCACTCCCAAAGTACCTAAAATCACAAAAGGAACGATTTAGGGTAATATTTGATCAAATAAATTCAATTTCGGGCTTAAATGACCCCCTAAAAGTGGTTCATTTTTCGCCTCATCATATACCCTTACACTTGAGATTTGCTTGTCCTCAAGCAAATGCGCTTTTATTCTAATCAAAATACAAGTTAGGGGTCATTTAACACTAATATAAAAGTAATTATAACAAATAATCGTTCCACTAAAGACCAAAGACAAGCACGGAGGTCATATACTAGAACCTCACAAATAATGTTTAGATACTCACATCTCTCGGGTGTAATAAAGTATATATCACAATATGGAAATGGAAAACATCTCTCACTACCTGTCATAGTAAAATAGATTACCATAGGCTTGGGAAAGGATCAAACCTCCACCACATGGCGTAAGCACCTAGGATAAACTATCAAAGAGGTCTTTTAAAGGGTTGTAACGTTAGGTGTAGGGATATGAAATACATGGTTTTGTTGGATATAGGCAGTCTTTACTGGTGGCGAGTTAACAATCTTGGTCAATTACATGTACAATGTGGCGTTGCTAAGCCAAGACTAGACTCGACTTAAGCTAATAAATGAAAAATAACAAAAACATAAATTGAACATAGAATGAAAAGGGATGGTAGTCCGTATGTTTTTTTCTATTTCCTTTTTCTATTTTTTTTCTTTTTCTAATTTTTTTTCGATTTTTTTTTTCTGCATACACTCTTACCCTACCATCCAAAGTAATACATCATAGGGAATGAAAATTCCCCTTACACTTAATTTTTACATACTTTACAATTAACTAATCTAATGAGTCGAATTAAGATAATCAAAACACTTGGAGTACTTTTAAGATTAACGCACATATGAGGGTAATAATATGATGTTCTTCCCCATTGCTCCATAACACAAGTACTTTACCCATGAGTTCCAATCATCCCAAAACAATATGTACAAGGATATGACTCGACTTATCAACCATGTAATCAATTAGATAATTAACTTAGGGTTTAACAAATAACAATAATGCACTAAAAATGAGTGCATACACGGAAGGCTAAGGCGATTTGGGTGTACATTTAAGTGGGGTGTAACAAATTCTTCCTTTAAGTAAAATGCTTAAAGTTAGAAAAGAAAAGATAGGCTCGGAGGGGTGTACTAGGGGTTTCATGTACTAAAAATGAGTACAACGCTAAGGTGTGGGAAAAATTAATTGACTTAACTAGCCAAGTAATATGACATAAATGGTCAAGTAATTATGATACGGGTTTAACACAAGGGTGATCCTAATGCCTCTTATCATGTAGTAAATCCTACTACACGAATGTAGTCTCACTAGCGGTCTCGGGATGCATCACTAACACAAGTTCTAGAATCTAAATGCTACCGGTACACTCATAAGCACTAATAGTAAATGCTTTTCCTATCAAATCTAAAGGCGAACTTCACATATTTGGGTGGAAAATTTTTCTGAATAGTACGGTTTTGTGCTAGTCATACAATCTCCTATCCATGAGACGCTTGCTATGGCTAAAGTTTCACTCCTAAATGTTGTAAAAAATTTTAAATTTGGCGTTAAAATTACACTAACAAGTATTTCTCATAGTTTTATTACACATCTACTATCAAACAAACAAACTCAAGAGAAAGTCTATTTGTAAGGTATCATCATTTTACCCTCCCCTTACACTTAGGATGAAAATTGTCCCCAATGTTCAAGTAAAGAATGTAAAAGTAAAATGAGTAAAAAGAATGAAATCAAATACTCCCCTGATTCGCTCGGTATGGATAATAAGGTGGCCAGGTTAGATCTTCCTCCAAGAAAATGAACAATCAAAGCTTCCCTTCCAGAATAATAAATCATCTTCTTGTCATAAATAACCTGTAAAACCTGAGAAAACAGACAAGGCAACCTCGCATAAAATCGGCGGCAATCTACATATACTAATAAATCCTAAAAAACAAAATAAGATATAATGATTGTGGAATGATGTTTGCAGATTTCCAGGAGATTATAAAACTAATAATGCAACAAAAACTTTAAGACTCCGTTAGAAAAACAAAACTGGTAAAATTTCTAGATTTTTACACGTGACGCCGTCAAGAGTAAACTCGTGACACCGTCAGAAGTGACCTGCAGAAATTCTTATGTTAAGTTTCCGGAAAATTTCTGGAAAAACTTCGTCCTACTTCCTGTAAAATCCTGCAAAACTTCATTATGACTCGATACAAGCATTTGACTCTAACAAATACGAATATACATGTTCACTTAATATTGTGGAGAATCATGATCGGTTTTGATTCTTAAAAACATATTTGGGGTTTCCCCTTAAACTTATCTTTTGCAAAAATACCTTTGGGTGAAGTTAAGACTAGGCCAAACAACAAAGTAAAGTATTTTCACCATTTCAGTTTTGAAACATGATCTACCAATAATAAAAATAAAGCATGCATACGGAAGCAAATAACAAACAAACAAAATAAAAATCACACAAAACATGGGTTGCCTCCCAAGAAGCGCTTTTCTTTATTTACGAGTCTTGTAGCTAGACTCAGGGTCATGGGTTACTACGTGACCTCATCGTTGGTTTCACTCTCTAGGTTGTCTCCTATACCAGTATCGCTTTCATAGTGCATGTATTTCGGGTCTTCGAACTCAAAGACATCTTTTCTATACTTAGACCCACGTTTACTAACACCTTTAAAGAACCCACATGATAGATCGGAAGTGTTCTTACATCCTCTCCGCCCATCTTCATCACACAAAATAAGTTGGGAACTTAGCCTATCAAGCCCGTCACAATCGATTTCCTTGAGATCTTTTCTCTTGTATGGCGTTTGGTATGAAACCCTCCTAATTCCATCAGCGAAGGTCATGATTCCGTTCCAGTCATCAACTATCAAATTAGTGATTTCACAAAAGGGTGCTCCGAAAACAACTTGTGACAACCTTGGGTCGACATAGTCTTCGATGTTGTCCACGATTGTAAATTCCATAGCGAATACCATATTTCCTACGAATACCTGGATTTCATGATCTCTACCAACCACATTCTCTCCCTTGTAAATCATTCCCCATCTACATGTGTTATAGTGGAATAGGGACATAAAATTCTTAGGTAGAAATACGTTAATGTAGATGTTATCGAAATACTTATGACCGATCATGCAGGGAATTTTGAGACTATTCGGATCACGCCTCCTTATCTTCTCCAGTGTTCCATCCCTTGATCCATATAGATTCCCCTCAAGGGAAGGACGGTACTCGTACACCTCCTCATTACCCCTAGGAAAAATTACCTTCTTGACACCATTGGTGAACAATGCACTACCATCCTTCTTATCAAGGATTATTCCCGATTCATTGATAAATGGTTTCCCTAGAACAAGGTTGGTTAATGTTTGATTGGTGACAGGGTCTATGTCATCGACCACAGCGTGATCAGTGTTGTAAACAAGTTCTCCAATCATGATTGATAAATCTTTTATTACCCTTGCATTATTGACTCTCTCGTACACCATGCGTTCTGGGAAGGCTTCGTGGTATAAGAAAAGGGGGATTATGTTGATGGAGAGGCTAGGATCTATATGACTATCGGTCAAGAGCTTTTTCCTAATGGTGCAGGAAATCTTGAAAACTTTAGAGTTGCTTTCCTCAGTCTTATCACTACTCCCACTAGTAGCATCCTCCATTTTTCTCTCGGGTTCCTCTATAATAGATTCACCCAAAATGGCTGGATCTCTTGTATGCACTTCCGATCTCTCTTTCTCCTCATCTGATTTGCTAGACTCTTGCGTGGTGGACTACTCGAATGAGTTGGCAGGGCTTTTGGCCAATTCGTGGTCCAACCTTGAGGTTTCACCTTTAGCTATATCACCCATATTTTCATTTTGTTGTTGGTTCAGGTTAGGTGTAGAAGCAGATATCGTGGTGATGGTATTTACGAAATGGATCGGTCCTAGGGGGTTGACAGGGTCTTTTACTTTTGGTGATAGATGTTTAAATAGCTTACAAGGACTTTTTATTTTCACAGGAGAAGTTGGCTGATTCATGATGGTAACAGATTTGACCTCTTCAGCTTGAATCGGTTTATTAACAGCGTGCTCTTTGATAGCAGTTAACAGATTACAAATCTTGTTGTTCATATTGGCTTGCTGTTGTCTAAATTTAGCCTCGAGCGTAGAGAGCTGCAATTCTTGAGATAGAATGAATTTTCGCAAGGCATCTTCACAGCTTTACCTAGGATTGCTCTGTGATGGAAAATGCTCGGACCATTTGAGTGGGGAGGAGTCATTGAAGGATATGCTCCGCGTTCGGTACCCTCTAAAATTAGGTTTATCCTTCCATGCCTCATAAGCCTCGTCAAAGTTTCGAGGGCCTCGATCAATGTGTGACGATGTGAATTCGTTATAGGCGCGTTTTGGAAGCTCCATGCAGTTATGGGTTTTGTGAGGCCCATTACACAATTTACATGCAGAAGCGATTCTGCTCACTTGGCTTGAAGGCTTTTGAACTTCGTAAGATTTCATGAGAGACTTGACTCGACCTTCAAGTTCCATGATCCTACGGTCGGGAGTACTAGAGTTGTTCGAAGGCAAAGATATTGCCTTGACCGTTTTGTTCAAGTCACGGGGATCGTTCCAACTTTCGTTGTCATAGAGAGCAAGATCTTCTATGAGTTTCCATGATTGTTCCGCACTTAGATCACGTAGCTTACCACCGGCCGATTGGTCAATGGCTCGCCTTGTGGAGAGATTGATATGGTCAGAGAAGATTTGGACTTGGGGCCAAAGATCTATGCCATGATGAGGGACTTTTTTGGAGTAAGTCCTTGAATCGAGTCCATGCTTCATAAAGAGTTTCATTTTGACGTTGTTGGAACATCAAGATGTCATTTCTAAGCTTGGTAGTTCTCCCCGGTGGGAAAAATTGAGCAAGGAAATGAGTGGTGAAATCATCCCATGAGGTGATGGATCCCGCGGGTAAACGTTCAAGCCATTGACTAGCTTGATCACGTAGAGAGAATTGGAATAAGCGTAATCGGGTTGACTCTCTAGTTGTAACATCAAGGTCTATAGAATCTACGATTTTAAGGAAGTCCTTGAGATGTTGGTTTGGATCTTCGGAACAAAGTCCATGGAATGCATATGCGCTTGGCACCAACCGGATGGTGTCGGATCGCAAGGGGGTCACATTGGCTCCGGTGAGCTCAATAATGTTTCAGTAGCCTTGGTGGCTAGGTCGGGAATACTCTCCTAAGGTTCGGGGCCTAAGAGGTTCTAGTGGTGGGTTTTGTTGTGGTGGGATGACAGGTTCAAAGATGTTCCCATCGTCCATGATGTCGGGTGGTGAATAGTTACGAACAAAAGCACGAAGAAATAAGATAGACTAAAGAGAACCTAAAAATAAAAATAAAATCTTACTAGAAAGGAATCTAGCAAGTATACCTAATAAAAAGAGATTTTAACCTAGACAATAACTATTCCCCGGCAGCGACGCCAAAAACTTGATGCGTAGGGATTGCACCAGGCTATACCTCTCGAAGGATCTCGAGAAGCTTATAACCCCCACCAGGCAGTGTACCTGATCGATGTAGTATAGTATAATGACAAGTACCGGGGGATTGATCATTCAGCTAGGAATAGTGTCGCTAGGATTAGAAAACCTAAAGACTAGGTCTAGAGATGAGGGATGATTCTTTTTGTATTTTTATATTTTTAGAAAGCAAGTAAAAATCTCTGGTTTTAAGGAGTTGGGCGGAATTAGTTGCTAGTCAACTAACCCAATACTAAAGATTCAATTAAAGTAAAATAGAAAAAATGAAAATAAAACTAATTATACTAAAGTTGTGAGCAATATGTGGGAGAATTGTGTTTACTTAGATTTCACTACTCCCTTGATATCTTTTACACGTTAATTACTTGTTATAGTTGCGTGGATGACGGATTGTATTCCTTAATACCATTCATGGGGTGGCGTACTTACTTCCCTAATCATATGAGCGCCTACTTCACTCCTATGTCGAGCCGGCTAAGAAGCTCCTAACATGGGATCATTAGAATTTACTCATGCATTAAATACAACCAATAAAACCTAGTACACATCGGTTCATGTTTCCTAAGACGTTCAAGCATGTTACACAATGGAGATCTGCCAGTTTTCTTAAGCCTAACATTGAAATCATTCATCCAATACAACCATAAACAAGTAATCAACACATAATTAACATCTAGGTTTCATTAGATCTAAGCAAATACAAGATAGATCTAGCCTAGCATGTTAAAATCAAGACAAGCACAAGATATAATCAACCAACACATAGACATATCGATTGAATTAAGAGAAGACTTATCCCAATAGAACATGAAGGGATTCAAGGGGTGAAAACCCTTGAAAGTACTGTAAAATATGACCTAGGGTTTACAAAGTTCGGCCCAAGTTTTCTCCACACAAGTTTTTTTCTCTAATGAATGAAAAATATAAAACTATATATAGAGTTTGATAGGTGACGACGTCAAGAACAAATGTCTGATGCCGTCATCTCGCCTCCAAATAGTTCCTCGGACTGCCTAGATCTGGGTCTGACGCCGTCATGTATTCTCCTTATGCAGGCTGTCACCAAATTAACTCTTGACGCCCTTCTTGTGACGCCGTCAGCTTTGCACTGGGTCGTCATGGAATTTACTCTTGACGCCGTCAGGTTCTTCCTCTTGACGCCGTCAGGTACTGTTCTCAGCATGGAAAATTAAGTCTTTGGCGTTTTCTTCACTTTTATGCTCCAAAAATGTCCGAATTGCTTCCTTTTCCAGAATTCACTCCCAAAGTACCTAAAATCACAAAAGGAACGATTTAGGGTAATATTTGATCAAATAAATTCAATTCCAGGCTTAAATGACCCCCTAAAAGTGGTTCATTTTTCGCCTCATCATATAGATTCAAATTACAAAAACTTTGAGGCAAAAATATAGATATAAGTTTGTTCACAATTGTTGTATGAACATTACTTGTTTATATTTTTGAGTAGAAATTATAATTTTATTTATCACACTTATATATATATATATATATATATATATATATATATATATATATATATATATATATATATATATATATACCTGTGTGTGTGTGTGTATTTTTATATGTGTATATATATATATATATATATATATATATATATATATATATATATGGTTTGTTTATATGAAATTAATGTTATGAATGGAACCTAGTTTGATCTTTATGTGAAACCAATATGTGCACAACACAAGCTATTATAACTATATACGAAACGTAAATAAGTAAGTAAGCAAAGAGTGAGAGATGGAAAGATCAAACCGAGAGACAAAGGATTTATAGTGGTTCGGCTACAAGGACACCTTCCTTGCCCTACTCCACTCCCCGAGCACCGAGCTCGAGAGTTTTCATCACTAAGTCAATAACCTCCCTTATGGTGGAGAAAACCGTACACACCTTAGCTTACACCAATTTAACGACACAAAGCTAAATGTCGAGTTCTAATCGTAGCTAGAACCAATCTCACAACTATAATCACACCACAACCTCTTCACACCCTTTCACGCCTTCTACACTTCTTCACAACTCTTGTTTCTTCACGCCTTCACAACTTCTATCTATTCACTACTTCAAGGGTTTTGCTACTTCACAACTTCTAGGCTTCCAAGTCTTCACAACTTCAATACTTCTATCTCTCTACTTGAGGTCCTTTATCTATGTACCACTACAAGGATTCTTCTACTTAAAAAGCTTCTATATCTTCTATACTTCAAAACTTCTATGTCTCCACACCTTCTAGTCTTCAATGTCTTCTCAACTTTGAGGCTTCAACTTCTTTACTACTTCAAGGCTTCTATTCTACTATAAGGCTTCTTTATATTCGCTACTAACTACTACTTCAATATAATACCACTTCTTATATCTCCTATCACTAATTCTATGCACTTCTACTTCTTCACTTCTAATACCACTTTACACTTTCAACAATTCTGGATCCTATATCTAAATCTAGCTAACCAATGTATACACCTTATACACCAAAGTATGAATGATTTACAAGATGAAATGAACAAACAACTTAGATAGCAAGATGATACTAAGTTGTAATACTTCTAGTCTTGATAGATAGAAGTATTCTTCTCTTTACACTTGAGTGTTGAGGCTTGAAGCACTTTGAAGCAATGATTAATATATATAAGATCAAAGGATTTTAGAGGATAGAAATGGAGGTTTGAATCAGAAAGTTTAAAGTGCAAAAAGGTAAGAAAAATTAGTTGAATGAACCAGTATTTAAAGGCATAGCTAGGGGGAATCAGGAGCGTGCCGGTCCCCTTAATTATTAAGGGGGGCCCCCTGGTTAATTAAGGGGGCCGCCCCTCCTGAACGTTGCCCAGCTTTGTCCTTTTGTGAGAAAAATTTTTCTGGATTGAATTTTCCATTTTTTGTTGAGAATTTGAATTTATATATTTATAATGAATTAAACATATTCTTTTAATCCCAAAAATGTTTTTATAAAAGATAGAAAATTTTTTGTGACATTTTATAAAAATCTAGTGATTAATAAAAATTTTTCTTTGATCTTATAATGCATTAGACACTTTGTTTATTCATAGCTTATGTGATTAGATGGTAAAAGTGAGTATTTACTACTAAATACTTATTTACGTCATGATCTTTGGTTTGATGAGTTTTCGTTTTGTGATTATCAAAACTTAGAGATATCGAAAGATATGAATAACGTTTTTAGGCATTTATTTATATCAACAATCTCCTCCTTTTTGATGATTACAAAACCTAAACTCATTAAATTCAAAAAATAATTTTTAGACAAGTATTTAGTGAGTTTATATTCACTTCTCCCCCTTTTTGTAGAATCAAAAAGGTTTAAGCCGATAAGATGAAAGCTCGCCCTTGATGTATGCTCCCCCTCATTTGAGGGCACCAAGGGTTCGAGCTATGGAATACTTGCAAGAGAAATATTAGAAGCACAAGCAATTATATATAGCATAATAACAACTAATAATAAGCATGGCAAAGGAGAATTAGGAACACATATTAAAACATTCATTAATTCAAAATGATTATGTCAACCACATAATCATTGTTACATAATACATAATGCTAGAATTCTAAACCAAGTAGAATATCATATTGTGCCAATAGAGAGTGTCATCAAACTTGCTTGTATCCCAAAAAGGTTGAAGTGTTTTATTTGAAAAATAAAAAGCATAAGCATATAGAATGCTTGGGTGAGAATGGTAAGTGGGGATCATGTTGGTGGCTTAATGGAGGTAAATTTTTGGTTTCATGGATGTTGGTGAGTTTGGTGATGTAGAGCTTGGAGGTGGTGATTTTGGAGTTGGGTTTGTTGGTTAAGGGTTTTGATGTTGTTCAAGTGATGGTGTTTGTTGAGATCTAGTGAGAAGATACTCAATCCAAGTATAGTGGTCATTCAATGCAATTGTTTGTTTTTGGAGGAAGATGCAACAAGGGCAATTGTTGACATGCTTCTCAATTTGGTTTATGTTGTGTGGTGATGAGGGTGAGCTAGATGGAGGTGGATCCAAATTGCGTTGAGCAAGATGTAATGCTAAAAGAGCGCTAAGCTCATGGGCTTCTTTTAGCTCCTCAACGAACTTCAAGTGTTCGAAGAAAGGTGATGGTGGTGGAGCATGATAGTTGTCTTGGGTGAGGGTTTGAACATGCAACATAGGAATGGCATGTGAAGTTTTTGGATGTGGTGGTGGTACTCTTGGTGGTGGAGACATGTTTGAGCTTAGGTAATCATGAAAACATGATATGGGTGGAAGAGATGCTTCATGAGTGGATGGTGTTTTTGTTGAATGAGCAACATGTGAAGTGTTGGCAATGAGGTTAGGATTGTTGTTTTAGGATTGTGCATGCTCATCACATGAAGGAGCATTAGTGAAGGAAAGAGTGGATGATTGGTTGTGAGATGGATCATTTGTGTGGGTATGAGGTTTAGTTGTTGGTTGACTTGGAACAACATCACTTGAGTTGTGACAAAAGTCAAGTTTTTTCCTCCAAACGGGTTTGACGGAGATCCTTGCGGTTCTTGAAAACTTGGGTTTTTGGTTGTTGGGAGATGACATGTTTGGATGTGTGAACATTTAGGATGGAAAGAAAGTATTTATAGTGTAGGAAAAATGTGGTTTAGGAAGGTAAATTTTGAGAGATAGTTTGGGACAAAGTATGTTTGTGGATTTTGGGAAGTATAGGGTGAAATGGGTCAAAAAGTGATAAAGAAAATAGTAACACCGACAATTAAGGGGGCCGACCATCTGGTAAATTCCAGATTGCCAGAATTGGGTTTTTGGTAGAAAATTTTGCAGAAAGGTTGTGTTTTTGGGATTGGATTCAAGTAAGTTCAACTCTTTGAGGCAACATAGGATATACTAATCATATATATAGGGCATGTTTTTAAAATAAATCAAGTAGGCAAGTAATTTCTAATTTACATGTAATCTACTTATTAGCCAATAAAGTCATATAACCAAGGAAGCAATAAAACATGCTAACCATATATTCAACTATATGAAAATGATGATTAGGGGGCTAGTCCAAACATATTGATGAGTGCCTATAAGTAACAAAAGGGAAGTTATGATTGTATGGACTTCAACACATGTTACAAACAAGATCCATATAGGCAAACCATAATTCTCATGAAATGATTTGATTTTATTGTGAATGTCATATTCACAGAGGTATATGATAAATGTGAGAAAAACATATATGGTTTTAAGAAAACGTTTTTAGTTTTATTCAACAATGCCTTGAAATAGGTTCAAGTGTGTATTTGAGTAAAATAGATTGGGTTTTGCTTCACGAGATGTTGATAAAAGAGACAAGGAAATTTTCCCAATTTTTATTTTGATTAAACCAAAATTGTGATTGCTCATAGTCAAAGAAGTTGTTTGAAGAAAAATGAGATGGTTATTTGAAAGATTTTTTTTCAAAATGTGAGGTTTTATGCAATATATTTGATTTTAGATATCAAGACTCACTTGTTGTGGATGTATAAATCATGTTCAAGAGAATCGGTTAAGCCCGTTTTCACATATAACCGCCTAGTATGCTAACTAAAGACATGAATAAGTGATGACATAATCCTATGGGCTTAATGCAATATAATTGAGAGGTATAACTATTCATCTACATATACTTACTTATCTCTTCATTGTTTTTAATCAATAACTTATCTTAATCCATGGTTAAATTATAAAGTATCTATTTTTGCTACTAGTTTGGTCATTTATCCTAAATGATAAACATTCTACTAGTGGTCATAGATGATATCTAAATTCAATGATAAATACGAAAGTGGGCAATAAATCCAAAATCTAGAAAATCAACTAAACTAATCTCTCATATATATATATATATATATATATATATATATATATATATATATATATATATATATATATATATATATATATATATATATATATATATATATATATATATATATATATATATATATATAACAGGAGGCGTTACACGTAGATAAATCAAGAAAACGCCACCTCATTGCCCAGTAATTGTCATTAGCAGCCATGTCATCACATTCTGTCCATGTAAGCAATTTTTATAATTTATTTCGTATTTATTTATTATTTTATTTTCCATGTCATCATTATTTGTTATTTAATTTATCCACCTAAGCAATGTTTGACCAAATAAAATTCGCATGTTTAACTCTAAATCCGAAATTTTAAAAACTGACACTTGCATGATTCGAACCATGGTTGTTTTAATCAATAGGAAGTATGTTAACCACTGAGCCAACATGTTCTTTTGGAATATATGTTGCAACTCCTAATATATAAACGCATGTAATTAATTATTATTAATCCTAATCTGCATTCCAAAATAATTCCTACGTTTTATTCACCAGAATATTATTCATAACTACCTTTTTCTCAAAACCCTAATATCATTTATTCATCCTTCTGCATAATGATCCATAATTTTTATTTGCCCTTCAATGATTTATTATGTTCATTATTGTTGTATAACATTTGTTTTGTTGTATAACTTTTTTTTTTCATATGCAGAAACAGAAACTGATTATAAGGATATGATATGCATATCACGTATCATACTTTTCCTAGAGGAAGACCACGTAAAAACAGTTCAACACCAGGTTCTGAATAGAATAACTTACGGAACTTTTTTTTCTCTCTATATATTATCATTATAAGCAACTATATAGTTTCACTTTATTGATCAATTTAGTGAACTCCAACAACTAACAAAGCATTACAACCATCGTTTATAAGTTCCGGAGCAAATCAGTGTAAACTAAATATTGTCACATTTTCGACCATTAAAATGCGTAATTGGTGTAGGATCAACGGGTTCAGTACGATGAAGACATAGCAACGATGAACGATCGATAGCCGTCGAGAAACCTGAAGTTTCTGAAACTAAACATTGTGACTTATCTGATGGCAGATTAGGCCGCGTGTCAAAAATCTCACCGGCCTTGCAACCACTTCACAATCTCGCCACTCAAAATTCAAGGTTTGTCTATATCTATACCGGCTTCATTTAATATTGATAAAGTGATTGTTTGTGTTTTGGTGTATGAAATTTTATGGGTATGAATCTTTATACGTGCTTTAACCTTGACTATACACCTTTCCAGAATTGGTCTTACAACGACTTGGGTGATTCTAAGATAGTAGTTGATTTCAAAAGAGGATAAGATCCTGTATTGTCTTTGCATAACTCAGGTATTCTGCAACTTTTTTTTAAGTTGTTCGGAATAGATATTTGAACTGAGAATTGGTAAACCTATGAACTATCATAAACCTCAAAACTGATCATAAAATATGACTTTTGTCCTTGCACGCTGTGGTGATATCTATGATCAACCTCAAAATCGATCAATGTGACTATCGTTTATAAAAAATCTTACTTAAAATTTGATTATTGTCCTTGCACACTGTGGTGAGATCTATGATAAACCTCAAAACTGACCAAATGTGGCATATATATGATGAAGTATGGATTAACCTTTAGTTCTTTACCCACTGTGGGTCAACCATTCTTGCTGATATGTCATCTGGATGTTTCCGTTCTATTTAGTGTGTTAGATCGTAGTAACTTAAGGGTGTAGGACCATAGATCTAGCTTTATCACCTAAGAATATGATGTTAGAGAGAGATGGAAGAGCTAGAGAGATAAAGTAGAGAGAGAGGTGGAGAGCACTATGTGTAAAATAAACCTTTGATTAGCATGAACTCCCACCCTTCCTAACAAGCTTAGGAGGGGTATTTATACTTTTACATAAGCCACCATGGGCTTTCTCATGGGCCTTCTTTTGGGCCAAGCCATTAAGGCGTTTACTTAAACTTAATGAACTAGCATTTTACTAACTATTACATGAATATATTTAACTAACTATTTGACTCAATAATGATCGTCAATTTTAATCCTAACAATCTCCCCCTAAGGGACGATCATTGAGATCTCACTTTGATTTCATAAATGATCAACACTTCTAATGCTAACAATCTCCCCCTAAGGGTGATCATTGAGATCTCTCTTTTGTGACTTTGATATTTGATCTTTGAAGCTTGTTCTCTTGAACTTTGAGTCCTTGTGTAATAGTTTTGCTAGTTCCTTTGTTCCAATCATGCTTTGTGATCTTTCTTGCCTTTGATCAACATCTTTACTATGTTGTCTTTACGTCTTTTCCAACATGCTCATACTTTGTTTGACTTTGAATCTTTGTGAAGTTCTCTTCTCTTTGACTTTAATCTTTGTTTCTTTAGTTTGAAGATTCTTTGACTTTGACTTAGAAACATTCTGAACTTTGCTTTGCTTAGATCTTTGAAGAGAGCTTTGCAGGGTATGAGCATGTAGATCTTTGAGTGATAGTAACGGTCTTTCTTCAAGGAACATTCATGAGTACCTGCATAAAATAGTTAGCAATAAAGTATCCGGTACTTACAGGTTCGGAATTAGAGATCGTCAACAACATAGTGTAAAGACTCCTTCTAACCCTTACCATGGACGTTCCCATATCAGATACTCCTGAAAGAGCTTACGAGACCTACTAAGTAGCTCAATGACTGGGTGAGTCGCTGGGGATCACTCCACGACTGTAGACCGTTTGAAACATAGTAACCATCATGAAAGATAAGGCAAGATCCATAGATCTCATAAAGACTCTTACAACTTGTGTCCTTTTTGGCGAACACAAGTGTATTCATAGGAAGTGTATCCTAAGAGATTTTTAATGAATATCATGGCTCTAGACTCGATAAGTGCATAATTTGGTTTTCCTATGCGGAGACTAGGGAGAGGTCTCCTGCTTCAATATCAACCATCTCTAAGAGATAGGTCGATAGATTACACTGGTTCCCCGTGAGAATGAAACAAGTACCTTTTGAGAGATACTCGAGTGGCTAGAAGGTTAAGTGCAGTGCATCACTGGGTCCATGACGTCTTTATCTTCAATACCAGTGTCACCTTAGCAACAACCAGAAGAATATGAGTTGAACCCGGTATCTGCCCTAAGGTTGAACATATGGAGGGCTATTTCTTTTCACCCTTTCATTTGCTTTTCTTTTTAATTCTTCAACCCCTTCTTTCTCCTTTCATTCTTTTCTCCTTTTTTCAAATCATACCTAAGGACTTCTAATTCTAATCTATTGGAATTGTCCTTGGGTAGATCCCTCCGGCTCTGGCGGATCATAGGACGGTTTTTCGTAACCTTAGTCACCTTATAACTTCATGACTATCCTATTGTTGCCATCAAACCATTTGTGAAAATCTCTCAAAGTGTTTATGATAAAAAACATACTTTGTTAACACTTCGAGAGTTTTGCATTTCATTTGAAGGACTCCCCCTTCACATGTGCTAATGGATTTTTAAGAAATTTACACATGCGTGAGGAGTTTGCACTTTTGAATTGATTCACTTTCAATGAACACAACCGATTCGAGACACGCTTACATCACTAGTTAGACTAGCTTGAAGTTATTACCCGGCCTGGTCATATCCACAGAAAGTTTCTCGAAACGGTACGTTTCTACTAAGACAAATCCTTTTCGAGACACGCTTACGTGGCTAGTTAAAGAGTTCCATTGTCAGCTTTTAGGTGACAACTAGCTCTAGTAACTAACTTGATGTTATTAGCCGTCGAGGATAAGTCTTTTCGATTACTAACTTTTGTTGTTTCGTCAATTCTTGGGTCATTTCTGAGTCGAGCTCTTTTGAGATTCAAGACGATCACATTTTAATCACGTCTTCTACCCCTCAAAAATAGCATATCCATTGTATTTTTTATACCAATTGATTAAAACCTTTTCTTTTTGGATAGCTTATGGGAGAAACGGATGTTTGTTAATTCCGTATTTGTTTCCTTTAAGCATGATCTTTTTGGAACAACTTTATATTACTCCCCCTCAAAAATAGAACATTTTGATTAAATTAAAGCGTTTAAGGATTTGAGGGAGTAATATCTTGAGCTAAAAAGTTTTGATAACCTTTTGAAATATTTTGAAAAATTTTGCTCAGAAAAATAAGAAGACTTTGATAAGCTATTTGGAGAGAAGTCTTCTTATCTTTCAGGATTGTCGCACATAAATGTACAACAGGGCCCTTTCTTTGAAAATCGCGGGTTATACACTGTTATGTGTGCATAAGCCATAATGTTTTTAGGATAAGTGCTCAAAAATTATTTAAAACCCTTGTTTTGATTTAAGCACTTTCCTTTCTTTGAAGAACGAGTCCTTAGCTGAAATACTAAGAAGTCATTATGTTGAAGTCCGAGTCCTTAGCAGAAGTACTAAGAAGTCATTATGTTTTTGGATTAGACAACAACTTTTGGAACCCATTTAAGCACGGCGCCAATGGGTTTACCATATTTTGAAATCCATTTGAAAGTTGTGTCAATCCGAGACAAAGAAGTTGAATTCCAACGAGGACTGAAAACCGGTGTTTCATTTTGAAATAAAGCTCGTGGAATCAACGGTGATTTAAAACTCTTTTTCTTTTGAAACTTGTTTGAGAAACTCGGTGTTTCTCTTGAAGTTTTAAAACTTGAAGAAGAAGTTTTCCATCCATTGTTGAAACTCGGTGTTTCATTTCAAAAATTCGTTTTTGAGATGAATGGAAACCTTCCAGAATTAGGATTTTTCAAAGCATAGCCATTCTTTTGTTGTAGCGGAAGCATTTCAGAGTATGAATATTTCAAATGTTTTGAACGGCTTTGCTTTGGTTTCCACACTGGCTTTACTGGAGTAAAACGAGAGTATGGAGTTTGAAAACCTTGATTCTTTTCTTTATGAGCACTTGAATTTGAAACCTTTTGAGGAGTAAATGTTTCAGAAAAATTAGGTCTCTTTGAAAATTTCCTTCCTTTTTGCAAAGAATAGGTTGTAAACTGAGAAACCTTTTTCGAAAATGGTTTGGAAGATTCACCTGTGTAAACCTTCTCCGAAACACTTACTTGTGGTTTAGACTCGTTTGAAACTTGAGATTTTCCTTTTGACCGGTTAAGAACATCAAACTTCGCTTTTAAGGCATTGTATGACGTTCTCAAATCATTGTAATCTTTTTGAAGAGAAAGATGATCTGATGATGCCAGTTGTTCTTGCAAAGAAGCATTTTGATTTTCAAGATGTGCAAAATATTTTTCATATTTGTCTGTTTCGAATGAAAAATCATTTTTGGCATCACCAAAATCCTTGGTTTGTTGTGCAATTATTTTTTCCAATTCAACAATTTTCTTTTGAAGCACAGATTTTTCTTTTTCAAAAAGATGATTTTGTGTGATCTGAGAGTCGGATTTGTTTGAAGTTTGATTCTGAGCTCTTGACCGCTTGATTGAATCAAACAAGTTTTTGTAAGTTTGTTTCAGATGCTCATTTTCTTTTTGTAATGATGCCACAGCATGTTCCAATTCAAGATTTTTTGTATCAAGTTCGTCAAAATCAAACTTGATATTGGTATCATCACAATTTTCTTCAAAAATCTTTTCTTTTTCTTTAAGCACTGATGACAAAGAGTTTTCAGAAGACATTTTCTCATTCTTCTCTTGCAATTTCAGTTGGAAAGAGATACTTTGTGCTTCGAGTTTTGCAAGATGTTTCTCAAACTGAGCAGTTCTTTTTGACAGTTCCTTTTTAACATCAGCTGCTTCTTTTGAAAGCTCGGTGATTTTCTTTTTGAGACAAAGATTTTCAGATTTCAAGGAAGATGTTTGTTCAAAATGCACATTCTCATACTCATGGCTGACAGATACTGACTTGAACGACTCTATTTGATTTGTGAAAAATTCTTTTTGAATGTCTAGAATTAAGCATTTTTCATCAAATTCGTCTTCCAGAGAGTGAACGTACTTTAGATCTTCTCTCATTTCAGTTACAAGATATTTTTCAAAGTACTCAAAACATAAATTGATATCTTTCACACGAGGTTCAATCTCATCTTTCAAAATCTTTTTGACTTCTAACTTAAGGCGTACATCTGATGAAAGAGGATTAGAGAAAACGTTGTTTGTGATGTTTTCTTGCTTAAACCAAATGACCTTTAACGTTTGGTCAATGTGATGTTTAAGATTACAAAATTGTTTCCTTGCTCTATTTTGCCATAAGTTAGCATCATAGGTAGCAAGTTGAGCTTCTTTGAAAAATCTTTTCACATTTGTGTCTTTTCTTTTGAAAGGTTCTTTTGGTATATCTGTCAATTGTAGACAACCATACACAAAGCCGTGGTACGAGAGTGGGTTTTTTGTTTATTTTACTTTCAAACGTTTTTCCTCTTCAGATTTTAAAATATCCTGAGACTCAAACAAAAAATCATCTGACAATTCTTTTCCCATATTATTAGCGTTATACAAAATAGGTGTCAACTTTTGCACTTTGTTTAAAAAACAAGGTTTTTCATTTTCCACATTAGCATTATTCACAAAACCAATCCCAGATGTTTGTTTCTCAACCTCCTCATCTTTAGAAGGCAGCATGTTGATAGTCTGAGAAGTCTGTCCCAATTTTCGAAGTTTGTTTTCAAGATCGTTTGTTCGTTTCAAAAACTCTTGGTTTTCATTCTCAAGTTTTTTGTTTACAATCTCAAAATTTGATGTGATTTTCTAAAGCTTTGAATTTTCACTTTTTAAATCATTGTTCTCTTTTAAAAGCGCTTGAACCTTTCTGTTGTTAACAACCATTTGAGTATCCAGATTTTGAATGGAACGTTTTTCACGAAGAACAGCTTCTCTATAACCAACTTCAAGTTCTTCATTTCTTTTTAAAAGTGGTTTGACAGACTCTCCATACATTTCAAACTTTTGAGCTTGAGATTTAAGGTTTGAGTTTTCAAATTCAAGTTCAGCTTTTCTTTTTGTTACATTTTGAAAACCTTTCTCCATTTCTTTAAATCTCTCAAGCTCTTTTGTCAATAAGACATTCGTTTGCTTAGCTTTGCGATTGTCCTCTTTGCACTTTTCAAGTTCATGTTTGAAATTATCGATTAATGAAGCAAATAAGGCACGATCTTGTTCATAAGAAGATCCATCCTGGGCAGGCTCACCTCTATTAGGATCCATATCTGGAGTATCAAAAGTGATATTACTATCATTTTGTTCCACCACATAAGTGTCACTAATAGACTCAGGATGCGCAGGATGTGTCTGATCATGAACAAACATATTCTCAAATATATCAACATTATCATGAGCATGTGAATGTTGTACCGTAGCCAATATCTCTGTGTCTGATGAAGATCTGATATGATCATCTTCAGTGTCCCAAACAGCTTCATTCCTTTGTGTACCATCAGTATCTGAATCATAGCTAGGACTGCTGCTTTCAACCTGCTGTTCTGAAGATGAATCACTTCCCGTGAAAACCAAACTATCATTTGATGCATCACCTGCATTGACCGTTTCCTCTTCTGTGTGAAAATCTTTCTCTGTCTCTTTCACAATCATGTCTGTTTCCTTAAACTGCATCTCTTTTTCAATCTTCTCTTTTTCCCGTTTCAGCCTCTCAATTTCATTTAACTCCGCTTCCTCAGCATCAAGTATCTTTTCGAGTTCATCCATTTGATTTATGCATTGAGTTCTGAAGGTAGAGTAGCTTACCCAAAATCTTTTATAAAATGCATCGAGAAACTCTGACGGGTTCATTATCCAATGGTTAAATATTCTCTGAAACTGAGTTTGGATGACTTTAAGAGATTCTTTGCAGTTACGCGTATGAAGTTCTTCTTCATTAAGTAGCATCTCAAGTTGAGTCAGGCTTTTGTTGAGTTTCTCTTTGAAATAATGAAATCGGTCTCTGACATAGTATTCAAATGCTTGTTCGAACCTTGAATCATAACCATAAATATTGATGACCTTCACTACATATGACTTGAACACTGTAAACGCTTTCTTTGAATCTCTCTCTTGAATTTGCATTTTCATTTCCATTGTAAAGTGATGTGTGATAAAGTTGATCTTAGGATCTTTTAAGATAACAAAGGTTGTTGTTGAAGATTAGATGTTTTTGGCGAATTTTGAAAAGCGTATATGGTAGAATTTAGTGATTTCGAATCTTCCCACCAAAAGATATTTTTGAAAATTTTCTCTCCCAAAATTTGAAAATCACAATGAAAGGCACTTCTAAGGATACCAGAAAATTTTGAGTTTTGAAAATTTTTACGTCAAAATTTACCGAAAAAATTTGAATTTTGGCCTAAAGTTTGAATTTTTGGCCGAAATTTTCAACGTTATACCAAACTTTGAATCTCGCGTAAAAATTGAACGTATAGTCTCGTGTAAAAAATAAATTTTACTCAAATTTTCCCGCCAAAAAACTCGATAATGCTTGTTCTAATCTAACTCGGTATGATATCTTTAAGGAATTGTAACTCGGTAAGTCCTGATGGTTGACAAACTCGGTAAGCTCAGATGTTCAAACTCGGTAAGTCCTTGACACTTTCAAACTCGATAAGCTCAGATTTTCAAACTTGGTAAGTCCCTAACTCGGTAAGTCCTTAAAAAATTTGGGCAGAGTTTTGTCTAAGTTTAGAGTACACAAATCCTTACTCGATATACGATAAGGTGCCAAGGCTAACTCGCCAAAATAAAACTGAAACTCGCAGGAATATAAGCAAACTCGCAGAATCAGAATCAGATCCAAACTCGCTAGTATAATATCCTAACTCGATAGAAGAAAAAAAAAACCAAACTCGCAAAAAAGTTTTCCTAACTCGGTAAACTTTTTCCTAACTCGGTAAACCTTTTTTTTTTTTTTTTTTTTTAACTCGCAAAAAAAATTTCAAACTCGATGAAAATTATTTTCTAACTCGATAAGATTTTTCAAACTCGAAAAAATATTATTCAAACTCGACAAAATTTTTCCAAACTCGGTAAATAAAAATTTCAAACTCGAAAGAAAAAATTTTCTCAAACTCGAAAAACTTTTCAAACTCGACAAAGAATTTTTCAAACTCGATAAAAAATTTGCAAACTCGATATATAAGCAATGAACAGTACCCAGATCCGAAATTTTCAACCAAAAACACGATTTTTCACCCAAAAACAATCTAAAACAACCTAAAATTATCCCTAGGCTCTTGATACCACTTGTAGGACCATAGATCTAGCTTTATCACCTAAGAATATGATGTTAGAGAGAGATGGAAGAGCTAGAGAGAGAAAGTAGAGAGAGAGGTGAAGAGCACTATGTGTAAAATAAACCTTTGATTAGCATGAACTCCCACCCTTCCTAACAAGCTTAGGAGGGGTATTTATACTTTTACATAAGCCACCATGGGCTGTCTCATGGGCCTTCTTTTGGGCCAAGCCATTAAGACGTTTACTTAAACTTAATGAACTAGCATTTTACTAACTATTACATGAATATATTTAACTAACTATTTGACTCAATAATGATCGTCACTTTTAATCCTAACAAAGGGCGTGTATATTAGGCTTTCATTGCAATAGCATTAAATGTATTTGGGGTTCTAATTGACACTTTATCTTGCTTGTGTATCAACCAAATCAACTGGGCCTTGAGCTAACTCGATCAGGTGGATATACTTAGATGGGCAAATGTTCAACTTTTGTTATATGCGTCCTCAAAGTAAGTGAATGAACTTTTCAAAACTGGAACACAATGCCTGCACAAATTTTCCCCAGGCGCAGTCTTTGAGTGTTTGGACATAAGAGGAGACCAACTAATCCAACAATCTTCTCTGAACCGTAGATGGGTGATGGGCACTGTAAGAAAAGATAAGGATCCAGTTATGGGATTTGTGTACAAAATCTTTTCTCAAGACATTGTGAAAATTAGCATTAGTTTTTGTTAAATGTTAGCAAGCATCCTTCAAAAATTTATGTTGTTGGCTCAACTCTCAAGCTTAAAGTTATGTTTCCTCTGTAATTAGGATAATGTGGTGTAAGTCATGTACTCGATCTTTTCGTTTTGGCATATACATCTGTCATAATTAAACTTTTGCTACCTTGCTTCTAACATTTTCACCCAGTCTAACTTCAGCATAATTTGACTCTTGAAGGTGTGGGCCATTGCGGATTCTAAATGACAAGGCTTTCTTTCTTTCGAAGAATTTGTTACTGCAATGCGGGTTTTATTTATACATACCATTTTCTTTTGCTGCAATAATCAACTTTAAAAGCTCATCTCATATACCATTGCTAACCTCAGCTAATTCATTGGCACAAGCGGGACAAAACATTGAGCAGTGACCTCATAAACACAGACATTAAGTTGTGCAATCAATGAATTTTTTCAGCTATTCTATTTGTTAATATTCTTATGACAGATGGTCTTTTTTGGGTGTAAAATCTTTTAAGGTGAAATTAATGTTGAAGACCTGAAACCACCAACAATGGAAGGTCTGGATGCGTTATTAGTTGTACGTCTGCCTCTTTTTATTTTAGCTGATAATAAGGGCTATCACAAGCCTACACCTTACACATGTTTTTCTTGATAGTACTAACTAACATGTTTATAAATATCCGCTAAAGAAAAGGCGTCATCATAGGTAGAAGGATATTGGTTATGAGGGTAACTATGTATGATCTACTTATGTTAATAGTAATGGTGTTCTCTGAGAAAAGCAAACCAGTTTTGTTTTATGTTTAGTTATTGAATTGTATTAGGTAGTTCTCAGATTGAGATTTTATCTTCTGGAAAACATGAAAAGAAGGTATGATTAATATATGCTGATTACATTGTTTACTTTCAATTGTATATGTATTCATCTAAATTCTTTGTATACTCAAGTGTCCTTAAGGATTGTCACGTCGATTGATATATTACAGTTCACGGGAATGATGCTTCTAAAAAACTACAGCACTTTAAACATTGTTGGTACATCTTTCTTATATGTATTCTTTGGGAAATCTTCTGCCAACTTATGTAACTCATGTAGCTTCCCAGCAAGTAAATCAAATTCAAAGTCAAATAGAAAAGTCAATTGTTGACCCAAAATTCTTTAATGGCAGAAGTTGGCCTCATAGTCAGACAGCCCACCAACCTGTCACCCAACGCTCCACACTTGAAGGCACCGATCCTACAAATGCCTCTTCACATGCAAATGGTTATGGTGGGGCGGTTAATTATAGGGAAAATTGTCCAAATATACATTCAACTTGCCACCTTTTACTATTGTATGCACTGAATTTTTTTTTCCTATTATATACACAAACTTTACTAATCACCCTTATTGTATCAATAAAACGCCTTTTTGATGACGTGGCAAGTTGATACAATAGGGATGATTAGTCATCAAAAAGGCATTTTATTGATACAATAAGGGTGATTAGTAAAGTTTGTGTATATAATAGGAAAAAAAAAGTTCAGTGCATACAATAGTAAAATGTGGCAAGTTGAATGTATATTTGGACAATTTTCCCTTAATTATATTAATGATAATTATGATCTGAATTCTATAACAGATAATGGGCGGCGATGGTGTTGAACTCCGATAGATGTTATATTATCTAGATGCATAAAACTTTCAAATGGAGAGAATGTTTACAGGTAGACCTTAGTGAGGTGGTATTTATCTCTCTTATGAACCTTTTTTATTAGCATGTTAAATGTCAAATATTTAAAGCTGTTATGAGAAGAAACCTTTTTGTACACCATTAGGTGTATTCTTACTCAAGAGTTTCTTTCTCATTCATTACTTTCTTTGAGCGCTTAAATCACAATCAGCTGACTTTGGCGGAATTCGTTATGAACAAGGTAGTCGTATTTGCGCATTGCTGCGAGCCTAAAGATTAAGCATGTTAAGTTTAAGTACTCTCAAATAAGCATCAAGGAGTGTGTGTGCAAGTTTGTGTTATTGTTGCACTTCTTTGTTAAAATGACTTTGCTAAAGTGCTACATGTCTACTGTCCAAACCAAGTTCTTCAAAGCCCTTAGTGGTGACAATTTTGACTCAGAGTACAGGATGGGTTGGGTTGTCTTTGATCTCAAATGGGTTAAACAAACATGTAGAGTAATTTATATGGTAACTTGTCAAACATAGTCTCCCAAAGCCGATAAAGCATACAACTTCCTAGAACTTAGTAGTCAGTGGTGACAAAGATTAATAATATGGTTTTTTTTAGCCATACGCATTCATTACTAATAAGATAAATTTAAAATGTGTTTGTGGGTGCTGCTCCGTGTTCGTGCCTATTATTATTTAGCTGATCATGGTATTGATACAAGGTGTTCATTACCACCTGTTTATCATCCTAAATACAAATGAAATTGAAAAGAAAGCTTTAGCTTGCACTATTATGGTTGTTAATGCCTTTATTTTTTGGTCAGGCATTACCAGAAAGGGCTTCGGTCAGAACTAGAGCACAGTGAACTGAAGAAAACATATTTTGGATTGAATAATTTACTAAAAGAGACAAAACAATGTAATCAAATTGATATTTTTAGCTAATCTTATCAAACTTTTGAGCTATGTCGTGAAGTTATATCTTTTAAAGAATGTAATATTCAGGGTAAATTTTGTCCCATTTCTGTTGTATTGATTTGTTTCTACAAGATAAATGTCGAAATCTTTTGAAAGTAAATCAAGCACTAATTGATCATGTACACTTATTTCATATATTTCTCTCATAGGTAATTGAAACAGATGCATACTTACTGTTATTATACATCAATTTTTTAATTACAAAGTTTAAGCGTTGTTATAATCTCTTTGTTTGCAGCTGTATTATAATCATCATGTGCTTCTTGATTACCTGATCTCAAAAGACATGGGAGCCAGCTGTGCCAAGTATCTTTTAAGGCATTATATCACAGTAAAATCATAGAATCAATACTAACTTATTAATAGTTTGTTTATCGAGCAATATAGCAGATTGATCACTGAACGATAGATCATAACCTTTCCAAGAATACATGCGATCATAATCTACAAAATGCAAACAGCGTATCTCATGATCCTAAAGTCTCTGTTATAATATGTTACTTTTATTCAAGAATACTGGAAGTTGAATTTAATATATTACTTTTATTTGGTAGTTTATTGAGGAAGCTGAGCAAAGTTTACACGATGCAATCATGATTGTGAGGAGAGCCATGAAGAATTCCATGGTGGTCGCTGGTGGTGGTGCAATAGATGTATGTTTATCTTTACTTTTTAGAAAATGGTAAAATTATTTATAATTACAAAAGAAACGAAAAAAAAGGAAATCGAAAAACTACAGTAAAATATAGATCTTCAACTGCGTTTGATTAATTTTTATTTATATGTTGCTACACGTTTTAACAAAAGATCAGAAAAGTTCTTAGTTTTTCAGGATGGTGATAACAGATGCAGTCATTCATTAGTGCTAGGTCAGTTAACACGTGAGTTTTTCTTTTTTGTAGTGTGTCCCTAGCACTCTTCTCTAACTCGGTGTCTTGGACCAATGGGTTGTGAAGAGACTGGATACTTACGCTCATACCAGGCCCACCACTCACTAGGAAGGTTGGATCTGAAGAGCATATGCCGATTACCGGAATGTGAACTATTGGGTCAGACATTTTACATCTTGGTAAACTTTGAAGTAATTTGTATATTGGGATAGAATGGGATGATATTTACCTCCATTGCTGGCCATGCCGTTACAGCAAAACATATGTTTAACAGGGCTTTGAGAATTTATAATTTCAAATTTATTTAGCTTTAGAACATGTTTGATTAGGGTACATTAATTTTGAAGCTAAGGGGGTGTTTGTTTCATCTTATATAGCCATGTTTCATAAGCTCATATTGTTGTATTTCGGATGTAAGTTGTAATCGTCTTATCCGGTTTGTAGCTGACTATGAAAATCATGAAAATGGATGCAGGCCATTCTTTTAATGTTCCAGCAAACTATATTTGTCTTCGAATACCTGTAACTTCAACTTCTCAAATGTAGTGACTACTTGTAATTAGCATACTATATGAACCTTAACAAAAGTCGATAATTTTAGTGAAGATAAGGTATATGTGTGTTGCCTTTTTATATAGATTTTGATACTCTACCATATGTAGCAACCTTGAAAATGGTCTTATGTATAATAAGTACTCGAGGTAGTAGCGTTAAAGTATATGTGGTTAGAATTGCACTGCATAGTATTAACACACGGGAAAAATAAAAGACCTCTACCATCGGACTGTCTAAAACTTTTTATACAAACCATTTGGAAAGAAAAAAAACTGGCCGCGACATGGATTTTAAAGTATCGAACTTTTAGTGTAAATTACTAATAATTAATATAAGCCCCATATATATGCAGGTTGCTTTGCAATTAAACGATACTCATCCATTTATTTCAATAGCCGAGCTCATGAGGGTGCTTCTTGATGAAGAGCATTTGGGTTGGAAACGATCATGGAATATCATTAGCAAAGTGTTTTCTTTTACTAAACACACGGTATTACCTGAAGCATTGGAAAAAGTTCCTACAGACTTATTTGAAAATGTTTTACCCTGTCATTTACAAATGAGTAGTAACTTCCTAAATTGTTCTTTTCTCTTTCTACTTTGAAAGTCTTGAAATAAATACCTTTTACTGATTATATATGAGATAAACCATGCATACACATTACATATGTTCTTTACTGTATTTCTGTAATAATGAATTAAATCCATCTAGCATTCTATAATGTTTATATAGTTAAGTAGCTGTACTTATCGTAATGAATAGTAAATTTATAATCAAGTTCTATGTTGCATCTTAATATTATTAAATTGTATGTTGATTTCACGATTGGCAATGTCATAAGGACCTTTTGGACTGAAATTTTCGGCTCATATCTTGAAATAAAAAATATTGGTATTATGGTGATTTTTGAAATTGGTTTTATCAAGTGTTACTTTCGACCTTTAACTTTGTATCTTTTATGCTGTTTCAACTCTTGATAACTACTTTTCTTTCTCTGTGTAGCAAGTGCTGGTCTTATGGTAAATAAAATTGTTTGGAACTCATGTTTTTTTGCTGATCTATTGAAATATTGAATGAAAGTTAGAAATGTATAAATGTTGTTGCTATTTGTTTGTCATTGTATTTTGTCGTTTTTATATGATTGCAGGCCGTTTATCAAACTTCTTTCTGTGGTGATCCAATTTATTGTTTCTCTCATTAAGTGGATGCATTCAAATATGAACTCTATAGACCTAAGCATGTTTCAGTTCACAATATAATCCAATTAATATCAAACACTAGAACTTAAAAGTTATAACTCCTCTGCAACTAAGCAGCACATTGAATACTCACAAGTCATCTCACTTGATGTAAGTTTTATAGGTTCAACATGTATAAATATTTGTTACACTTTTATATAATTTTGTGATGTCTTTATAATTATCTACCACCATTTGTTATTGTATACTATATGATAGTTAATACTAATGTCTCAATATTAGTTTTAACAGCTTCATTAGAATTTGGAATAGTATGTGACTAACTTCGCAACTACAATGTTTCCTATTTGATTATTAGTATGTTTTTAAAGACTTGCAATTATTAAGTATTGCAATTATAGCTTTAACTAGACATATTTAGATCCTTTTAAAGGATAACATTGATGTGCGATAGCAAAACTAATGACGGCAGATGAACCAGTTTTGTATGCATATATACACCTGTACATAGCAAAGAGATTTTATCTGATTTGACACGAAACCCGACCTGAAACCAACACACAAATTAACAGATTTGGGTTGAGTGTATAATAGATTTCGGGTCGGGATTGGGTCGACCAAACTAACCTTTTTATTAAACATATCATGTTCGGATTGAGAATGAATTAAGTGGGTCGACCCACACACCCGTTTAACATTTGTACTTAAATTTAAAACTACTCATATTTATATTCTATTATACGGGTTAAATGGGTTAAACAATCCACAAACACGTTTAACCGTTCTGACTCGTGTAATGTGCCTACTTTTTATACAAATAAACAACTTATTTTAAACTAAAAAGTAAAAAGTAAACAAATTGCAATTGTAAATTGTTTTTTTTTATCAAATTGTTTAATAATTAATAACAGACAACTAATTTTCATGTTTAACGCATAAACAAACAAGTCCTGCTTAACTAATACCTTACAAGTCATGATCATATGTCTATAACTATGGTATCGTTTAGCTAGAACCCTTAACAGGCCGTGTACCTATTCACACTAAGCACCCACCCGTAGAACATGTCCTTGTCTTTTGGGTAAGTACATTCATATGTTTTTATGTGTATTTCATGTGAAAGCCTATCAGATATAACGACAGATATTTTTTGTACACTGATGTTTTCCTTTACATTTGTTTGGCTTATATTGGTTGCTTTTACCCTCCATAGGCTCTTCCAAGATTAACAAACAGAGTTGCAGTTCATTAAAAAATTATAATAATTTTAAATTCATACTTAAAAGCCAAAAAAAAATATGTCTTTTAAATAAAAAATATTAACCCCATTAACAATTCAAATGTACATCAAGCTCGCCTTCTTTAAAAAATATTTCCCGTTAAATAATACCATCAAAATAATAATTAAGCTCCCCGTCCTTAAAAATAAATTTCCGTTAACTAACACCATAAAAATTATAATTATAAGTCATGCCCGCCCATCGGGCGGGCTTTGACATCTATATATATATTAGTAATGTTAATAATATATGAAGAAGGCAACCTACAAACTTAAGCATATTCATATACTAATTATGGCACAATATGATATAGTGTGATATTTATAAGTTTATGAAAAGAAAACTTACCTCATGTCCAGCAATAAATAGAGGGTAGGCATGAGAATGTTGGTCAACATCTTCAATGTTTACCCAAAGCTTGATACCGTAGCAAGGTATTACTCCATCGCAATTAAAGATCAAGGTAGCTTGATCCGAATCACGTAATAGATCACTTCAAGCATCTTTGATGAGTGCCATTAGAAATATACACCTTGATGATAGTTGATGTAGAATGATAAGAAGACAAAAATAACATCAACGGAGATAATTCCTTCTTCATGAGCAGTGTTATTCAAAACCATTAGCGTTTGATTCAAAACCATTAGCCTTGATGATAGTTGATGTAGAATGATAAGAAGACAAAAATAACATCAACGGAGATAATTCCTTCTTCATGAGCAGTGTTATTCAAAACCATTAGCGTTTGATTCATTCATCTTGAGGTCGTTTATAATTCATCACAAAATCAACACTCCAATAGTGAAGATCTTATCATCAATTCTTTTAATGGCCACAACAACGACATTTGCGAATCGTGTGTAGAATGTGAATCAAGGTAATATGAATCACTAGTCTTCATATGTAAGATATGAAAGTGTGCGATCCATAAAGACGTCTCTTCGTTCGTTTACTACCTAAATATGAAAAAAAAACTTGGTACCCAGATTCTCATGGGTCCGGGATGGTTAGTTGAGGACATCCATTGCATTTAAATATACATGATGAGGATGTCGCAGAGGAGACAAGAATTCATCAATAGTTTGTTTTAACAAACAAACAATGACTTTCTTGACTTAAGTAATTAATAATAGATGCAAATAATATTAATATTAAATTTCTCTACTAGGTTTTACAAATTTGATTTGTCTTGATGTACTTGTTGAAGGATCATTTGCAGTAAATCCTAAACCGGTTTTATCATTAAATGACTTTTGGATATTAAGTAGATATTTTAAAGATTTAGAACTATTTTCAAATTTAGCTAGTATTTTTGCTTTTTCATTTTCCATTTTAATTTCATGTGTGACATTTTAAAAATTTCATGTCACTAATTTTAATATTCTTATTATTTAACAATTTTTTTTTATAATTAACTTCGTCGGAAGTTATCCGCGTACGTCATAACGCGTTTAATTTATTCAACCACTACTATACTATGTATACTCTACACTTTTTATGCACCATTTTTTTCTTACAATCCTATTTTAAAAGTCATAATTAACTTTTTCCAATTTTACATAAACCTTGCACCTTTCACGTTTTACACGATTTAAATTTACGTTTTATGATTTTAACAACGTGAACCAACCTAGACTATGATGATTTTACATATTCTATGCATTTTAACCTATTTTCATGTTTACAATTAAATTTTATACTTGTCATTTCATTTTTATAGTTTACGTCACTTGTATCAAGAACCGGTGTCACTAAACGCGTTTTCAACTCACGGTTTCAGTTTTAACGATTTTTAAACCCTTCGATGAACTCACCACTCATCTAAATTACTTAAATAGGTTATGATAACATGTTTTAACATTTTTAAAAAGTTTTGAATTTTATAAGCATCCGGTTTTACGTTACGCGTCTTACAAACTTCACGTTTTAATTACCGGGAGCAAAATAAACTACACAATACATCTAATAACCAAATTAAATCATAAAATCTGCACTAACTTCCCCTCCTACTCTTGTTTGTAACACCATATAACCACCCCCACACTTGTCTAATATGAGGACAATTGTTAGTCCACTTTAGCCATCCATATATAAGGGGAAGTGATACTTACACCACTTTTTTTGATGCACACACCACAATTATTCATATAGCATGTTGTAACATGTGCATTAATGATGTAACATTGTGGTGTATGCATAAAAAAAATGATGTAAGTATCACTTCCTATATATAAGCCCTAAAACTCACACATAGAGTATATCACCAAGTATTTCACTCCAAAAATCTGTTCTCTCCTTGTAATTTTCGTGGCTTCTCAATAAGAAAACACACCATTGTGTTTTGATCTTTGTTAAAGAGTTGGTGCAAGATTGAAGGTCCATGTATCCTAGTTGTTCTTGGTTATATTTCTTCTTCAAGACTTCTCTTCAAGGGTTTTATTGGTGATTATTATAAGGGTTTTCAAGGTGCTTGAGGGCTGGTATTTTCAAGTATTTACAAGGGTTTTGATGGTTAAAATTTTGGGTTGATATGGGGTAAAGAAATGGTGCAAGAGTTGATGGGTTAACATAGGTTTAGTGTCTTGTTCTTGATGTTCCTTCTTGTTCTTTACATTTTGTAAGGATACAAATCACATCCATTTTCATTTCACCTCTGTAACTTTATTATATCTTGATGTATTTGAATATTATATAAGTTATTAGGCTTGGTTAGGCTTGGTACATAAGCTAGATCACTAGAAAATCACTCAAGGACTAGACATGCAAACTGTGAATCTGATTCAGGGGTAAAAACGGAATAAACTAATTTAATCAGTAAACATTGGACCTAAACTAAAAATATGTAGTTGTAGTCCTATGTCTTGTGGTCATTTTGACGGGTATTTCATCGAATAACTCATTACGATGATTAAACTAGAAATATTTTCGTGAAACATGTCAGATTCTGAGTAGCAGATTTAAATGGTAAAAATATCAGTGATATGTTCATTTTCACTACTTGGCCCAGTTTTATGAAATGTAGGTAACATCTTAACTTAAACATGGCCGCAAACGGGGAATTAATTGGACTTGTAGAACTCTAGTTATCGCAACTTTTGTGGGACTGTTTTAATTTTGAAAGCTGATGGACTGAATAGTATGGATAAATTGATAGTTTTACTAATGTTATGTAACTATTGGCTTAGTAAAACCTACAAAACTTGTTAGTACATATTAATACCTTTCCGAAGATATAAAGAACGTTATTTTTGGACTTACGGTTTACAAATGGCGAATATTTTTACATGTACAACTTAATAAAAGTTCCAATAGCTCTAGAAAAAAAAATATAAAAATGTTATACACTTTATAAAAATTGGACCTTTAATACATTTTTGAACCACCTAATATAATTTTTGAACCCTCAAGTTTAATGTGAACTTTTTGGCTAACACTTGACCCATGGACCAAATTTGAACCATAGGATTATATTGGACTTTCACAACATATACTTGGACTTAGGATCAAATATAAGATTATTACTTGAAATTTTATAACTTTTAAATGGTAAACTAAAACTTGAGATATATTTAGGAATTATGTACCAAGCCTAGATAAGATAATAACTTATATATATAGCTAAGTTGCATCAATGTTTATTTTCAAAAACCTAAGACAAGCCTATATATGTTTAGGTTCTTCATAGAGCTTCTCGGCTATCTTTCTTCGCTTGCTTGCTTGCTTCATGTCATCTCCTTTGTTCACGGTGAGTTCATAGCCTCGCCTTTACTCATTTAAATGTTTTATAAACCTCGCGAGGGGGATACATGCTAGTTTTACAAATTGAATACAAGTAGCTTTTGGTATGCTAAACCCGATTATATGATTTATGGACATCTGACATTGAGTATTCTTGCTTAAGTCCCCATCATGAACCGTTAATTTTGTGTGAACGCTAGTATTATAAATATGCATATTTGGCTTGACAAGCCTGTCCGGGTGAGTAGCGCTCATTTGACAACTGTGGGTCAAACGGACATATAATATTGAGAATTTAGGGTAATTGGCAAGATTACCCTTGTGCGGGGCATCATTTAGACATAGTCAAGGTTCGGTTTCGTGAGCTCAATGCTGTAAATCAAATTTATTTCCCGACTTGTATTTGTTACATGTCAACTTAATTATGGGCGTATAACAACGTAGCCCATCGTATTTTAAACTGATTTATCTAGTATTCAACTGATTACTTATTAAACTCTATGAATTCACTAAACCTTTGTGTTGACTTTTAGCATGTTTTATCTCAGGTCCGTAAGTGACTTTCGGCTTGGATGGGCGGCGCAAGAAATGGATATCTACATGATGGCTCATGTTTAAATAAAAGTTTTCATTCGATAATGTTCTAAACTTTCAAAACTTATGTATCTTTTAACTATGTTAAAAAAAAACATTTGGGACCTTGTTAACTCTGATAAATTATCGAATGTGAGGTTTTAAAAATGACTTTGTTTTAAAGTTGTTTACTATACTTGTACTATTTGACCAAATAGCACCCCATGTTGTATTCCGCTGCGTTAATAAAATGGGGGTGTTATATCATGTTTGTAGTCTTGACATTTTTTACATTCAAGATCAATTTCAATATTACTTTCAAGTCTAGACATTTTATTTTCTAAAATTATTTCTTTTTCAAAGTTACTTCCAACGGATATTGAAGATTCATTTTTAAAAATGATTTTTGAGTCTATGTTGCAAAAATGTTTGAAGTTGTTTTCTAATTTTGAAAACTCTAATATAAATTGATCGTAGCAAAAATGTTCGGTTTCGGATTGTACCTTATTTGTAGTTTTACAATCTTCACATGCTATACGATGATCATTTTCATCATCCATGTCGCTCCATGTTTTATTTGTAGGTTCGCTTAGATCTTGGCGCATGTAGTCCTTGCCATCAATACTTGTATTTTCATTTATTTGAATGTCTTCACAAGCCATATTTTCATCATCTTCCTTGTCCTTGTCGCTCCATGATTTATTTACACTCTTTCTTTGGATTAGGCTCATGTATGCTTCGTTATTGATACCTTCAATAATCACATTTGAACTCATGGTACTTGTGTTTATTTCAAGTAAATATTTATCTATCAAGTTTTCTGGAGTGACTAATTCTTATGCAACATCAAGTTTATCATCTTTGGTTTTACATTTCCCTTGGTGAAAATTTACGAGACATTTCTAAATATCATTTGCCGTTTTTACAAAAGCATACTCTTTCATATTCAATTCTTGTTAGAGTTTTGTAAATCATTGATTTAGCTTTAGTGTTTTTATCAATCTTTGTTTGAAGATGATTATACTGATTTTCAAAATCCATTTTAGTTGATTGAAGATCACCAATTGAAATGATATGCCAAAGATCAAAATCTACTGATTTAACATAATTTTCAAATTTATTTTTCCATTCAATGAAATGATCATTTTCAAATAATGGTGGTTGTTGAGTAAATTCCCCTTCTACATATTTTTCAAATTCCATAGATCGTTGCAAGTTTTAAAATAAATACATTTTAAAAATCTCGCTTGACATGGCTCTTGATACCAATTGTGGAAAACTAGAAGGGGGGGGGGGGGGGGGGGGGAGGGTTGAATAGTTTTATGTCTTTTTCGTTTTATGAAAATTTGCTTCTAAAGGATAGATTCAAATTACAAAAACTTTGATACAAAAATATAGATATAAGTTTGTTCACAATTGTTGTATGAACATTACTTATTTAGATTTTTGAGTAGAAATTATAATTTTATTTATCACACTTTTTATATATATATATATATATATACTACTTATAATGGAGATTTGGTCAACAAGTCAAGATGTGAAAAACTGAATTTTCAATAATACCGAAATTGCCCTTGACCTAAAATATATAAACTCCACCCTCATTCTCAACCAATCTACATACTCCGGCCTATTTTTCTCTCTCTTTAAAAAATCACACACCCAAAGCACTCATTGTTTACTTTCTTATCATCCAATCTTCATAGAAATCTCCCTCACACACCATCACCACCGGCCACCAGTACGACTGAGCAGCCGACGAACTACTCAGTAGCCGACCACCGACCACCGACCACGCACCACCATCGTAGGGGGTTCTTTTTTGTAATTTTTTTAAAGATCTATATGTATTAGCATGTTTTGAATGTTATTTCATTCAGATCTGAATAATTATAGTACTTATTTCTTTTTATTTTTTTCAGCTACGAATATCCTATTGCCGCCGAAAACTGCTCTTGCCATCGCCGAAATCTGCTCTTGCACCGCCGGATACTTTAGGTTTTTTAAATTTTGGTAAAGTTCTTCTATATAGATCTATATGTTTTGGCATGTTTTGAGGTATTTTAATTCATATTTGAGTTATGATATGTTTCTGTTTTTTTGTTTAGGTACCAAACAAATACTACCGCCGCCGCCGCCTCCACCGTCCGGAAAACTGAAACGCCACCGCCGCTATACCGGAATCGGCTGCGGGGATGTATAACCTCTAATCTTGAAGTGTTGTTTGTAGAAAATAAAATCGATGATAGCTTGATGATGTAAGAGTTTTATGAAATTTTTGGTTTGAATATTTCGAGATATATGATTTTGATATCGAGATGATGAACAATATAAAAATTTTTGTTCAAATGTTTGAATCTGTTTGAATAAGATCTGGAAGTTTAATAATTGGTATGTTATTATCATGCTTTTGGAACCAAGCTAGATTGTTTTATGATTGAATTTTTTTCGTGATATATTATGAAGTCTAATATATGTCATCTGTTTGAGGCCTTTAAACTGATTTAAATAGTCTAATATAAATTTAATGGTGTCTAATATAAATTTAATGGTAATAATTCATTGTGTTATTTTTGTGAGTTGCTTATTCAGTTTGAAACATAATGTTTTCTTTCACATTAGATCCGCAGGAGGTGGAAAAACAGCTTTAAACTTTGCTTTCGAATTATTAAGTTTGACATAGACTTTTCTGTTAATAAAGAGAGCTATCCTATTCGCTTTCGATATATTATTGTATTCGTTTTTTGGGGACCCATTTGTAAGGTGTAAGAAGAATTAAATATAGGATCCCACTGGAACATATTAAATGGTTTAAATGAATGGCTAGAATATATGCATTTTATATATCACCTGTGAGTATAATATAAGTGGAGGAGAAAGTAAGAGACTTACCCCAACTATGGGATGCGAAGGAGTAACATGCAATGCTGGTGACGTTATTATTACTCCTTCCACAAGCTCTTCAATGTAAGGATATCTAGCAGCCTAATTAGACAAATAATTATCAAGTTCCAACCTTCAGAATCAAGAATGGTTCACACGAATGTTAGGTAGCCTTACCTTTAAAACCACGGATCCACCTGTCGAGTGTCCATAAAGAAAGCACGGTATCCCATTCATAGGAAACATCGGTCGTCGTTGAAATTTGAAATATTTTGAAAATGGTTGAAATTCAAAAATTTTTAGAATATTTTGAAAATTTTAAACTTGGAAATTTGATATATTTTGAAATTTTTAAAAAGTTCAAATATTTTGAAATTTTTAAAAAGTTTGAAATATTTCAAAAATCTTTGAAATTTAAAATATTTTAAAAATTTTGAATTATTTGACTTTGATTTTTTTAATTTGAAATAAATAAAAAATTAAATATTTATTTTTTTTTAAATTTCGAAATTTTTTGAGTTTTTTTTTAATTTTCAAAATCCAAAATTTTTTGAATTTTTTAAAAATCTATCAAAATTTTGAAATTTTTTAGAACTTTAAAATTTTAATTGTGTCAAGTCCCCATAACATCAATCAAAACACTTTATTTTGTGTGGCTCAATAATTTTTTTTTGAAAGACTCAAATAACTTACAAATAATTAAACTTTTTACAAATTTACAAAACAACTATAATAAAAGTTACTTACAAATTTACTATATAAATCACAAACATACACCGCTGCCGCTAATCGCTGGTACTTTTAGAAAAAAACGTATACATGAAAAATATTTTATCGCCACAAAATTAGTCACCGAAATTTAATTCATGTAGCCCTTTTTCCCATGGACTTTGTATGTCCACTATAAGATACTTACTGAGTTTGAAGTATGTACAGGGGATGGGTTCACGGGATGTAATGGTCATATATGTTGCAAGTACACAATGCTCCCGCGGCAACGCGCGGGTGAACCACTCATTCAAACTATAAAAGTACTATGATTAAGCTATGATTAGACAATATATTACAACTTTTTTTTTTTATTATTGTTTTAGTTTATTTTGATATTTTCATGTTCATGTTAAACATTAAACGAAACACTTATCACAATATCGCAACTATAAATGTTTTTATATGTTGTTTGATAGATGTTAAGAATTTTTCTTAGACTTTAGTTATCGTGTAGTACAACCGTTTGCAATTACATTATGATATGTTCACGTTCTATTTTGAACGCTACACAAAACACTCACCACAATATCACAAATCGTTAATTATCTGCCGCTAGGAACCGTTGCTATGCACGGGTATTCGTCTAGTACATTAGAAAGGGTATTTTGTAAATAAAAGCCACACGCTTAATATATAAACAAAAAACACACACAAGTCACATAATTATGGTGAAATCAACTCCATCCTCTCTCATATCATGACTGGCTTCATCATCGGCTATCAAACCACCGCAAATCGCCGATCAAACTGCCACTACAACGCCATTTAAACCGCCACTACACTGCCACAATTATACCTGTAATAATCGTTTAAATCAAACCTTCTATCACCGACGTTCAGCCACCACATATTACCGTCGTTCAACCACCGTAGATCACCGTCATTCAGCCACCCATATCATCATCGTTCATCCACCGTATGTCAGAGGAAGCTGAAATTAGTGAGAAGATGCTTTATTTAAATCAGACTACACATAGATTTCAAGTAATTGTTATATTTTTTTATTATATATATTATTTTTATAAAATTAGTTTAGAATTGTTAATTTTGATGCATTTGTGAAAGAATACTTTACGAATTAGGTGTTTGATGTTCAGAGGTAATTCAGATTGCATAAATCATAGATTATTTGATATTATTAATTTAGTCACATGTGAAGAATATCGAGATTAGTGATTTTTTGATTATTTAAGTATATTAAAAGTATCTTCACGAGTGAAGAATATTGGTAAGTAATAGTAAGTAATCGATTTTTGAGGTTATTAGTGGATTTAAGTTTAGTAAAATTATTTTCGCTTGTGAAGAATTTCAGTAACGAATGAATTTTTAAGGTTATTAGCAGATTTAAGTTTAGCTAGACTATCTTCGCATGTGAAGAATATTAGTAAGGAATGAACTTTTGAGATTATTAGCGGATTTAAGTTTATTTTGAGTATCTTCGCATATGAAGAATATTATTAAGGAATGAACTTTTGAGATTATTATCGGATTTAAGTTTATTTAGAGTATCTTCGTGCGTGAAGATTTTCAGTAAATATCTTCACGAGTGAAAAGTATTAGCAAGAAATGAAGTTTCTTTAACTGGTTTGCCACTCATGGAACTTCAATGAGTCGTACAAATGAGTTGATCAGCGGGGGTAATAAATGAACTACTGCTCGCCTTATGGAAGATTGGTTTGACCAAAAAAGTGCTGGAAGAATTGTTAATTTGAACCTACGCAGAGTCTCTAACGTTGTTCAGGGTCCCCAAGGAACCCGTAAGTTCACTGAACCTTCCAATGCCAAAGAGTAGCTTTAGTGAATCTCCCGAAAGGGTCAAAGTACTCGTACCTTTTTTATCCACGTTGAAATTGAGCCGTTTCAATCAGAAACCATATTGACATTCATCCAACCCGCCCACCCCACTTATCTTGCAAATTACTACTGAAGTCTTAGTGGTGTTATTGATGCAGATCATGAATTGCTGGAACTTGCTGCTTCTTTCAAGTTCACTTCAGGTAAACTAGTAACCAAATACTTGAGCATAGCAAGACGGGTCAGGAATTCTCTTAGGTCAGCTGACAGGCCTCGCTTCATATCTGCATTTTTTCAAACAAATTGTGAGGATGTGAGTCCAAATATTCTCGGAGCATTCTGTACGGATACTGGACCGTCTTGTGACTTCAATCATAGTACTTGCGGTGGGAAGAATCAGTTATGTTATGGCCGAGGACCAGGGTTCGTATTTTTGATTTCTTATACATTCTAATAGTTTGGCTTTATATTGATGTGTGTCGAATTGAAGAACAGCTACCCAGATGAATTTGAAAGCACTCGTATTATTGGAGAGAGACAGTTCAAAAAAGCCGCTGATCTTTTTAATACTGCCTCTAAGAAGTTGAATGGAAAGATTGATTTTCGTAACACTTATTTGGATTTTACACAGCTTGAGTTGACACTTCTGAAACAAGGAGGAGGGAGTGAAACTTTTAAAACATGTCCTACTGCCATGGGATTTAGATTTGCAGCTGGTATTACTGATGGACCAGGGGCTTTTGACTTTAAGGATTTAGATCATGCTTGAGTATTAGAATACTCAAAGAAGCTTTTACGTCTTTTACATATTTGTCTTACTATCAAATAGAAACAATTTTTCAAAGTTAGTTTGGTAGAGAATTAGAACACTCAAGGAGGCTTTTATAAAGTTTTTGTTAGCTTGAGTTAATCGAGTAATTTTTTAGGGGAAATATTGATGATTATGAAATACAGTAAGTGTTAGATAAGTAGCGGTGATTAGTAGTTTACTACTGAAACGCTTAGAATTATCAATTCATAACCAATGGGGATGTGATGTTACATCGAACCTAATCCTTCTGACATCAAGATTACTATCGATTCTGTTATAAAATTTCGAAACCAAGTTTAGTCATACAAGTCCTGCTTGTTATAACGGTTAACAGATGTGTAAACCGTTATTTGGGAAGATTTGTTAATTGCATAGAGTTTGAGGTTGGAAATGATTCATTAGAGGGTGTTTGGATTAGCTTTCTTTGAGCAACCTTAAGCTTATTTACAAAATGAGCTTATGGGCTTATGTTGTTTGAAAAAACAGTGCAGGAAATAGCTTACAGGCTAAACTCATAATTTTCTTCTTAAACTTATGTGGTATAATTAATTTTTATATGATAAAAAGGATGCAGAATTATGTATTTGATCTTTAGCAGTAGTTAGCTTTGTTTGTAAGTACATTTGATTGTTCTCAAATGCACGCCCTGAAGCACACTGTGCTAGTAGTTATTTGACAAGTTCACATTTTGTTATATCAGTGTAAAAAGGAATTTGATGGCTCTGACTGAAGCAATGGAGCGAGAAGTTGACAGGAGGGAAGATGCAGCTTCGAAGAAAACCAAAGCCTCCACAAAACTTCAATGCTCAAAGTAAGTAGTGCAATTTAATTAGTGGTGACAAAGTGAGCGGGTCGGGCAGGTTTGGTTAGTGAGCGAAATGGGTAACTTTTTTGTAAGTGGGTAGGCTGGATTTACCTTGAACACTTTTTGATGTTTTTTCCGAAGCTTTTAAGTTTTCTAGAAATATACAAATTGTCAACTATGATACAGAAGTTACATCAGATCAAAAATAATCTGATAGAAGGTTTTATGCATGAAGAATACACTTTGGGCGTCTGCTCAACCCATTCGACCCGTTTCCTTGTATGCTATATTGCTCATTTTACATGTTTGACCCGTTAGAAATAAACACAATCAAAATCGACCCATTCATGAATCCTATGTCAACGGGTCGAAAGTTCCACATTTAAATGTACATTAGTTAAGAAATTTGTTCAACATTTTTTTATTATAAACTTTTATAAGGTATAGTTAGGTGTCTGTGTATACATAGTGTTTACTGGGAAATGAAGACACCATATGACTGGGCGGTTGCTTGCTTTACTGGGCACTTTACAGCTATAGCTCACAACAGAAAGAATTTTGAGTATGACTCCTAGAAAGATGATATTACAAGGACTTGATTAAGTAAAATCATTCTGTTCCAACGGTTTAATAACAATTGTGAATCATCATTTGACGCAAAACATGTGCTTTGTTACCACTTATGAGAATTCTGGTTTTTTCTAGTGAACATTCCTTAGATATTGCTTTCTGTGCACTCGTTTTCGCTATTGTCCTTTCCCTTGTTTGTTTATTTTAGGCCTGTTGTTGCTGCTAAATGAGATACTTTTTAACTTGTTATTTTGGCAATCTTCTTGTAGGCGATACGGACGGGTTGGGTTCATCCAAATATTAATCTTGAAAATCCAGACGCAGGCGTGGTATGTATTGTTCTCTGCTGACTGTTGATAGTGCTTCTATTGCAAGTCATTGAAAAAACTGTTAATAGGTGCCATCAATTAATGGCTCGTTTAATCCCTTTACCCAAAAAAAACAATTAATGGCTCTGCTGTTTTAGTGTAGGATTGGTTAGAGTAAGATCTATGTACTTTCATGTGGCCATGGATTAATATAATGATTTTTCACAGGACACAAAGGTGCTGGTAGGCCCAAAGAAAGAAAAATTGGATGTTAAGGTGGCTTTATCGAATTCATTTGGGTTTGGAGGTCACAACTCATCAATATTATTTGCGCCTTTCCAATAGCCGGTGCATACTATTTTCAGCAATGGTAAGGAAAAATCATGCAACCATGTATAGTGTTATTTGCATGAGTTGAGAAATAAGACAATAATAAAGAGCATAACTTATGTTGCATTGTTAGTTTTTTGATGATATGATTGCCACACATTTGTAATAATATTTGTATGAAGATGTAATCTTTAAGCTCTACTAGTACTTTTTATTCCTAACTCCAAAATCATTGTCCAGGTTTCTATATTGTTCTTCCTAAATAACCATTGATATCCAAATTGGATAGTTTTCATCTTTACGTTTTTCAATCAATGGGATCCCATGAGAACAAGAGTATACCAAAACGCATAGTAGAGCATACTAACATAACAGCCAGCTTAAAAACGTTAGCTAGCGCACAAAGGCGCGGCCATGAAAATCCTGCCTCTACTCCAATCCTAGACAACGTCCAGGGGTGAAAACGAGCTGAGCTTAAACGAACTCGAGCCTAAGTTGGAGTTCATTTAATAATCGAGCTTGAGCCTGGGACTTAGATAAAGATTGATTAGGCTTGCGAGACTAACGGGCATGGATATATGTATCTATGTTTCGTGTACGCATATAATTATGTATAAACGAGCTCACATTTAACAACCAAATACGAGCCTGGTGAGCTTAACAAAGCAAGTCTGATTTGAGCTTTAGTTCATTTAACTTGTTATAAAAAATGAGTCGAGCTCGAGATTTATAGTTATAAACAAGCCGAGTTGGAGCAACTCAAGTCCCCAAATACCACTTTGAAACTGAATTTGATGCAAAATACAAAAACATTTCCTCAATGTACGCACTCAACACCGCCAATTTTGATGTACCACTAATATTTTCAAAAGATTTTTTTTTCTTCACCAATTTTGACATAAATTTTGATGCTGACGCAAACAAAAACAATACACAATATAACATGTATGCCAAAGATATGAAAGGCAAATTCCCGTCCGGGATAGAGCACCACTTCCTGCGCTCAGAAATTGTAACTGGGTGTCACAAGGATGAGAATTTGACAATAAGATCAGCATGTAAATGCAGAAAGAACCAAGTTATTTCTCACAAGCAAACTGGTTGATATCTTTTATCAAACTGAATATATTTGTATACATTCAAAAGTAAAATTCATAACAAAAATAGCCCTTGCTTCTACCCTTCTAAAATACACTGATACTTTAACCATGTTTCTTCTTCTGGTTGGTCTTCTTTTTGCCTCCTCTTTTCAATTTCAATCCTTTCATTGACAACGCATTGGAGACGGTCTGCCCCTCGAGCCTCTTTGACAGCTTTACCACACTTGACATGCCCTTCCTTGCAGCTGCCCGATGCTCTGGCCTACGGCTAACCATCTTCCGATCCAGTGGCTAATAAGCATATGGCTCAAGCTTACCCTTCCTCTTCAAATCTCCACCTGTCTTCTTGCTCGAGTATTCAGAACCCGTGTAGGCCCAACCAGACTTGGTCGTTTTTCTACGCTTTTCTACTTTACGTGAGTTAACCGATCGGTTACTGCCTACTTGACTCCTTGCATCCAAATCTGTAGGCATACTTCTTTTCAGTGTTGTCCCATCTTCCCGAATTATAAGCCGTCCATCAGCATCTATTTCTGGCTCTTCGTCAGACTGTAGCTTCCTCTTTAGATGATCAGATGATCTAAGAGATAGTCGTGTCTTTTGACGGTCAAGCAAGTCAAGTGGTTCATGATCTAACTGCTCATATGTATCTTCTGGCAAACTCTTCCCTGCTCGCTTGGATATGCAAATAATCATTTATGTACTTCAATATAAATCACAAGAAGAGCTTCAACAGCAGCATACATGTTTTAACTGACATTTTGCACAAGCAAAACAAGCAGTGGTTTGAATGCGTTTTTGTTTTCTTTATCTTTTATTTGGAAACAGAAATAGGGTTTTTATTAAACAACTCAACACTTGAATAGATAAAATGGTTAGTTTCATAGCGCTTTCATGATGATGGTAAAATGCCACATTTGAATACGTTCTCTAAGATCAAAAAAAAAAAAAAAAAAAAAAAAAAAAAAAAAAAACACACAAACCTTTGTAGAGATCTTTTGGAATTGGGCAAGCTATGTCGACCAGAAAACGTCTTGGTATCCATATCATCAGAATTGCCATTGTCAGTTTCTTCATCACCAAAATCAGAGAATATTTTTGTATGATTCCATCTGCTCATTCTATGAAAAAAAAGACGAACATAATTATCAATCAATGATGCTACTTACTACAATGATATATTCTTAACTATAATGTGATATCAAATATATTTCTTAGATGCGATGATGGGGAATTCGGTTAAGAGACAAAGCAGACAAAATAGCCAATTAACGCTTGAACTGTATAGCATTAGGTTCCTCAGATTACAGAAGTTACACAATTTATGTAACTGGAATGTGAGTTCAAAAATATTTCTAGAATGTGTATGTTTAATAGATGAATAACCTGGAGGTAGTCGCTTTTGAAAGACGAGATTTAGTTTCCTCGGTGTTCGCAGCATATTTTCATTCTTTCCGTTCTTTTGTCTGCATTTCAACAGCCACCGTTAACAACCTATATTATTAAGTTCAAGCTGATTGTATAAAGAAACTGATCCACAACAAACCTTTCTTATATTTGTGAGTAGCTTCATATGCTCTTCGGGCATAACTTCCCTAACAGCCTCAAGACCACATTTATTCACAAGCATTTCAAGGAGCAACTTCACCTGTAAGAATAACAAACAATCATCTGAGGATTTTTCCAACAAGACATTAACAAACGCTGGTTTAGAGAATAAAACTGTTCCCATTCGTTATTTATTTATTTATTTTTGATCAACTTTATACGAACTCAGAAGATGCAAACCTAGATTCTAATATCTTTGTAATTTAAAAATAAGTTTGGACTATTTTTCACTTGCCTACCTCGATGATGTGGTTATAATCTGAACAATGGAAGACTTTCACTGAGTTTTAAGAGATTTCTGTTGATCCTCTATCCTCCCTAATGATAACTTATATTTTAAACAACCAAATTTATTTACAGGCGAAAAAATTGAAACCGGAGCGAAACCGAACAGCTTCCATTTGGTTGGGTATAATACCATAAAACCAATATATAATTAATGAAGCTGAAGTGATTTGCTAACCTTTGCTTTAAAATGATTCTTGTGGCTACCTTGCCAGCTCAGCAGAGCCTCGACCATTCCCCTCATATGGGTCTGCAACCCTTCGGCTTGTGACTTGGCAACTAATACCTTAAGCAAACCTAAATTAGCCTGCAACAAGAAGCATCATCCTAAAATTAGACTCTTGAACATAATACATATTTGTAAAAGCTACCATGCCCTTATTAGACATATTGTTGTATGACATGTTCACCAGTTCAGGAAGAGTGCTTCGTTCAATCATTATGTACATCCTCATTACTAGTATGCTTTTACAATCAAGTCTACTTACTTTATTGATTTCTCTGTTCTTTCTCTGGAGAAGGAGAAACGCGGATGGAAGAACATTGAAAGCCTTGGATATAAGATCAGTGAATAAGTAAAACGAGTTATGCCCTTCACTGCTGCACTGATCATATGAGGGGTCTCCCTAGCAAGGCCGCCAGCCACCTATCACCAAAATTTAACCACCGTGATTAAAAATCACTTCTTCATAGTTACAGCAAACCAATGTGTTATTATCAAGAATGTTCTTTACCATGTTGGAAAAGTTATACAAATTCTCCTTGTTTCCACCCTTATCTTCATCCACACAGGCATGACCTATTTGCACAATAATCTCATATGCTCTATTTCTTGTTTTCTTGTTAGCCTGCAAATCATACATTCAAGACAAACTGTCAGAGGGGTTTAGATATAACGAACAAAGAAGCACTGGAATAAGTTGTAAACTCAAGCATGTAAACTTTAGTCAAGATTTTCAATGGTGAAATACAAGCAATTCATGTAAATTTTACGAATTCCAGCATATGACTTAGATAGTATCTCTTTAAGTCCAAGTACAATTTCAGTCAAGAAAGAGGCAACAATCTCACGCTTCATTTGTTCTGATTCATCCTGCAAAAGAAGTCTCTCAAATGCTTATGGTTTATAGTTTAGGCGAACTTACTAGAGTTTTTGAACTAATTAATGTTTGGTACCTTTGAGACATGGACGATCAAAAAATATAAACAGTCAAGTCTGTGCCGCTTGGCTGAAAAATGACACGAATGCATCACTTCAAACATCAGCTTGAGTAGATCTTCAAGCTTTCTTGCTATGAAAGTATGAAACCATCAGCATGTTGTTCGAGAAAAAATATATATATGTTCAATAAAATGTAATTACTTCAATGGTTTAACTAGTATTACTATCGGCAAAAAAAAAAAATCTGTTTTCTTTGAATACCAAAAAACAATAGGCTACGAAGACGAAGTAAAAGAAACCAGCATAAAAGATCAACTGAAATGTGAAATAGAAACCTCAAGGATTGTTGAAAGAACTTTGTAGGCCTTCTTTTGAATCGAACTTTCCGCATCCTACAACCAGATGTACATCAATAATATCTATCTAATTCACAAAACAAGAAAAGTACATTTTCGCCACACAACTCAAGTTCTTATCATGAAATGTTGATCAGCTCACCTTTAATGCAGGTACTATTGCAATGAATAAAAGATCAACCTCCTTTTTACCTAAGCCTGGTAAAAGCGAGACTGCCAAGTCAAATAACTGTGCCCTGCAAATGAAAAACAAGTAACTATGCATTAATATTAAAAATAATAATAATAATAAAAAAAATAAAAATAAAACACACAACAACAACAACAAAAAACAAATCAAACTAAATATTAGAGCTAGGGAATAAAAGAAGACGTTTACCTCGTTTGAGACAATGAAGTTTCACTAGATGAGTTGTCTACTTCCATCGAGCTGGAACCTTTGGTATTTTGTACCTTGCCCGCCTCCCCAGTCACCTTCAGTAACTTCTGCATTGTGCTCTTGAAAAACCGCGAGACTACACTTTTGTCAGGTATGGATGCAAACTCACCAATTGTTCTCTACAAAATGAAAAAATCACAGAAATTAAAAGAACGTCATATGTAATGGATATGTAGATAGTTTAGGGACTTGATGGATATACCTGCAAAGATCCACCATCGTCTTTAGAAGAATTGATGAAAATTCCTGATAGTGTCGGCAATATCTCACGTGCAGGGGACCTTAACACATCAAGATTACGAGCTGCAACTTCTGAAGTGTAGCGGGAAACTGCACGTTGTTCACAAATGCTGAGTTCCTTACCAGAGGGTTCATTTTCCTCTTCAATCACTTCTTTATTTTGTCAAATGAGAATCTGTAGACTGGAACAGATTACTCCACGCAAATCAGGTTGCTCCTGAAGGGCATGGCATAATGCCTTTTCTAAATCCTTGAAACTCTCGTCAGTATCCAGAGGATAGTTGCAAAACGAAGGCAACACAGACCATATAGAGTATACAAGTCCATCAATGCTCCTGGCCGAATGAATTCTACCTTCTTGCTCATGATGGTACAAGGGAACAAGTAAATACTAAATACACTGAATGGAGCATGAAAGTAAAATAAAATACTAGTACCTTTGCAGATTTCAGCTTCAATACTCGAACCATATACAGTAATGATTCATTGAAAAAGCTTAAACGAGCACCCACTATATTCTGTTTCAGGATAGGGAAAAGCCATACGTTGGTATCAGAGAGGTTTTGTGCTTAAGCATTCAAAGTCAGAAACTTTAAGAATGTTTCAGGGCCTAATGCGACTAAAGTTGCACCCATGCAATCATGCAACTACAAACACAAAAAGTAGTAGCACGTTAATGTGTTGATGAAAAACATGAAAAAAACTGAAAGGCAGGGTTTCTCATACACCCAATTTACCTGTTTCCTGTAAGGAAAATCTTCATCGGGCAACTTTTGAATGTCTTCCAAGCTCTTAACGGCACCTTTAAAAAAGTACGAACTAAACTCGCCTGAAAGAGCAGGGTCAAGACTTGAGATTAATCACTTACAGTTGATTATGGGTCAGTTAGATAAGAGTTATAAAAATAAAGCTAAGATTACCTAATTTATCAAACATTGCTGCCACAACTTGAAATGACATGTCCCAGACGGTAGCGTAGCTATAATCAAGTAAACTTTCAACAGTTGCACAAAGTTTCTCAATGATGGTTGGCCCAGTTTTTCTTGCACCCCCGCTTGTCATAATCTGATCTACACCTTTTTTGATCAAGGTATCATCAATGCACGTATGTATTAAGCTCTTGAATGCCTCCATAGCAACAGCTAAAGGCTCCTCATGTTCAGATGCTAATATATCTGCCACCGCAAAGTCAGAAACATAAGCATTCATTTACGCAACACATTATTCAATTTTAATATTTTCGAAATACAAACCTTTGAATGCACTAAAGACAACTGGAAGCTTAACGGCACACATCTGGCGGTTGAGAGAAAAAACTTTTTCATACCGGCATTAAAAAATTTGCATCTGTGAAGAAAAACTACACATTTCATTAATAGGCATTAAAAATTTTGCACCTGTGAAGAAAAACTACACATTTCATTAATAGGCATTAAAAATTTTGCACCTGTGAAGAAAAACTACACATTTCATCAAACACCTACTAGGCATTAAAAAATTTGCACATGTGAAGAAAAACTACACATTTCATTAATAGGCATTAAAAATTTTGCACATGTGAAGAAAAACTACACATTTCATTAATAGGCATTAAAAACTTTGCACATGTGAAGAAAAACTACACATTTCATCAAACACCTACTACGCATTAAAAAATTTGCACCTGTGAAGAAAAACTACACATTTCATCAAACACCTACTAGGCATTAAAAGATTTGCACATGTAAAAAAAAAAAAAAAACTACAGATTTCATTAATAGGCATTAAAAATTTTGCACATGTGAAGAAAAACTACACATTTCATCAAACACCTACTATGCATTAAAAAATTTGCACATGTGAAAAAAAACTACACATTTCATTAATAGGCATTAAAAATTTTGCACATGTGAAGAAAAACTACACATTTCATCAAACACCTACTAGGCATTAAAAAATTTGCACCTGTGAAGAAAAACTACACATTTCATCAAACACCTACTAGGCATTAAAAATGTCACAACTCACCATTTCAGGTCATTTTCCAAACTTCGACATTTTACTATTCATAAATCACTATTCATCAAAACACTATTCATCGTTTTACTATTCATCATTTTCGAGGTCAATTTGATATTCTGGGAAACATTTGAAAATTTTACTATTCACTGAACACTATTCATTGCCGGAAAAGTTTTTACTATTCACTTGCATTACTCATTTCATCGTAAATTTAGTTTACGGGTATTCAAATTCGCGTAAACGGATTGGTTTAGGTGCGAATTCATTTCATTAGTGCTAAGGACACTGCATACGGACTAGAGACAGTCTGCATATCATCATAACAGCATTTTCATGTTATACCACTCTTAGGATTTTCAAATTTATATATTTGATACATTTAACGTTTTACGTATAAGTATTTATAATAAACGTTAACACCCGGTTTATATACGACGAATATATCTAAATATTCCCACAGTGGTCCCGACATATTTTTATATCTATTTTATCATCATAAAAGTTATAACATTCATTTACCCAGTATTTTGGAAATTTATTTTATTTATAACGTAAGTTTATAAATATTACGACGGTTTTCGTGGAAACTAAACAATAATCACCCGAACACTCAGTAATTGTGCCCAACATATTTTTATCATTCTTATGACTTTATTTTGTCCCGGTTAACTTTGTTAACATGTATTTCTATTAAACCCGGTACCCGATTTTTAACTAATAACTCATATCTACACTAAACCTTACACTAAAATCCTAATTAAATCAAAACTACCCCAACGCCCCCCCCCCCCCCCCCCCCCCCCCCCCCCCGCCCCCTCATCCCCATGTGGCCGGCCCCCTAAAGTCCTCACTAGGCAATTTCACTTTGTATTCTTAACCTCTAGCCATTATGTACAAGTATTATACTATTATACTTATAACTACCTATTTACATAAACTTCCTAACACATAAACACTTAACAAATCAAGAATCAAAAAGGCTCATCTTCATCATTTCCATCTCATACCCCACGACCATAACCAAAAACCATGATCAAGTGAGTATTTTCCAAAAGCTAAAGCATAGAAGTTGTTCATTTTGTCATCCTTATCAAGAATCATCCAACAAAAACACAAGTAACTCAAGGTTTCTAATCATCTCATCACCTAGAATTTCAAAGTGAGTTATCAAATTTATTTTCATGTTTTCATCTAATTAACACTTATATCTCATGGTATTCATGCTTAATTTCATGCACAAACTAGCTATACCACTTTATTTTTGTAGACTTTTGAAACATACAAACCCTAGAATTGGTTTTAGGTACTCCCTTGTTAAATTAACTTGTTATTAGGAACCCATGGCACCCTAAGAAGGTGTATGGTAGGATTAGTATAGTTTTGTGAAGTTTGCAAGAGTTTTGGTTGATGTAGAAACTAGTTTTGAACCTTGGAAATGGTTTTGTAACAAGTAAATATACCTACTGTCCCATTTTGTTAAATCCTGGAAAATCAGTAAAAACAAAGGAAACTTTGGCAAATTTTTTAGAAAATACTTTCAAAAACGAATCCGTAGGCGAAAGAACGGATTAAAAAGAGTTTATAACGAAGAAGTTATGATTTTTGCAAGTTTGTTGACGAAAAGTATTTTTCTGAAAATTACATGCTGTTGGACGTTTTTCGTCGGACAAAAAGAGGCTTTAGACGTAACCCGGAGGAGCCGAGCTTTCCAAAATATATTACTACATACTAAGACGTACCCGTGGATATAAAGAACAAGTAAAACGGACTTATAACGACAAAGATATTCACGTTTCAATATCGGCAAAACTAATATTGTTTTGACAGCTTTTAGAAATATTAACGCTAAAACTACGTAGTAACTCTAGATTTCTAGAAATAATACCAAGTACCCAATTTCATAACTAACGAAGTATTAGTGATTACAAGTATACTTTTATCACTACAAGACGTTAATTCAAGGATTTCAACCCGAGCATTTCAACACTAACATTGATACGTACGATATATATATAAGTATATATATTGCAACTAGTTTTATTTTTCTAATAGCCATATTTTTCTAAGTCTTGGAAAGTATATATTTTTTATAACAACAAGTATTTTCCAAAGAGTAGAGTGGTATAGGAACATGTGCATGGACATTCATAACATCATTTGGTGATCTAAATTAGATCGTTCATCATTCACATTAGGTTGCGGCAGCTAACCGTTCATTGTTGTTCATTTCACATCATCACAGTATCATCAGTTAAGGTGAGTTTTCATAGCCCCGTATACATTTTATTATTGTTTTCAAATCCCACGGGGGAGAATACATTGCACCATTTTAGTACGAGCCCAAGTATCAAAACCTATGTACATTGCTTAAGTAGCTTGTCTGCCATGTGATAAGTCCCCTAGTATCATCATGAACCGTTAATTTGCCTATTAAGCGAGAGTGAGTGGCTAGATCTATTGAGGGTGACGCCTCCATCCGTGGTAGTATTTACCAACAGTAAGCGGATGCATTTCATGTCTGTTACATTTGAGTGTTTTGGCAGAACATTCAGGAGGGGCATAATTTCATCAGTCATAGCTTCGGTGTCATGAGCTTAAGGTCTATTGTACTATTTTTACGTGACTTTTGTCATGCACTTATACTTGTGGTGGCCGTACAACATTACATTTCATAAACCTATGATTATTCACCAACATTCGTGTTGACCGTTCGCAATGTATTTTCAGGTAACTAAGGCATTATCATATTACATGCATGGAGTCACATTAGGGTGTGCCAGGGATGACGCACTACATTTTGGATTTTTCATGCACTTGTGTAAATTATCGTTTGACATTTCCTGAACTTGTTTTCTGTAAACGTTTCAACCTTTGGGACCTATGTTTTGTAACACAGGATGTTTTTAAATAAATCAAACGATGTGTTTTCCAAACGACACTTTAGGTCGTTCAATATATCCTTGTTATGGTGCTATGACAGTTACACCCCCAGGCATTCCATTCCGCTGCAAGTCAGGTAAATTGGGGGTGTGACAGATTGGTACCAGAGCCAAGGTTATAGCGAACTAGGATGCATCATGATAGGGTTTATGATGTATACGATCCCTAGACTATAACCACATTATCATAGCATCTCATCATTTCATCATAAGTGCATGTTCATTGTTTTAGGTGATTCCATTATACAAGTTAGTTATTTTATTTCACCTTGATTATCACAGAACCATGTCTGCAGACCCAAACGTTGTCATATTGTACTCTATCACAGACTCCAATGTTGAAGGCTCTATGTCTTCCACTGCCTTTTCACCACCACCCATTCCTCTTGTACCTGTGTTGCCACTCTCGGCATCAGGTGAGGAAACCGAGCCTTTTGAGGAGGATGAGACTGCTCCTACTCCTCATGTTTCCCCTATTGCACCACCCAAGATTACCCGTGCACCCACTGACACATCATCCTCTGCTACCACTGTTCCATCAGAACCTAGACTCATGTTTCCCCGTAGGAAGACGACTATAGGTCCCAGTAAGAAAGTTTGCCCTGCTACATCTACCTTTAGGGTCCCTGCTATTCCTATCTTACCTACACCACCACCAGCCATACCCGCTACTACATCCATATCTACTTCACTTTTGCCGCCTAGGAAGCGTGCGAGGTTTACTACACCAGCTTCACCTACTACAGAGTCAGAGTCAGAACCACCACCAGTATACCATGTAGGTGAGAGTTCGAGAGCAGCTGCTGCTAGGGAGCCTACTACTGCTAGGGAGTCTACAGATGCTAGGGAGCCTACAGATGTTACTTTAGAGGATTAGTTAGGGGCTAAGCAGGAGCAGGTTGATAGTTTGGGTTTTAGGGTTGATGCGGATATCACTACTCGACTTGAGGTGGTTGAGGAGCAGGTCGAGGGTTTGCTTTTAGGCAGAGTTGGTATCGACGTGTCGTATAATGGGCTTGAGGCACGGCAGTTGGGACATCGGGAACTGATTGACCAGCTTAGGGGTGAGCTACCGGAGATACGGGATAGAGCTCATACTACACAGGAGGCTCAGGGAGAGCAGACACACCAGTTGGCAGTAGCACATGAGAGGTTGGCTATGATGGAGGGTAGAGATGCTGCTTTTCAGCTTCGTGTTCAGCATCTAGAGGAGATTGCAGTTATGATGGACAGGGAGATTCGTTATCTGAGGAGTGCACCTGGAGCATCTGGAGCTCCTGGACCATCTAGAGCACCTGGAGGAGCCTAGACATAGACTAGTATTGTATTAGTTTTTACTATTTTCCTAGTCCTGAGGTGTGGGACATAGTTCAAGAACTTGTAGTCTTTTGGTTGTTGTACAAACAAATATATCAAGTGCGACTCTACTATGTTGGAAATGTTGTGCTATATATATATATATATATCGGTCCATGTAGGCCGAAATTTTCATGTATTATATTCATGTGTTGTGATTATATTTATGATGTTTCATGGTTGCTCTTTATGGTTAACGTATTTATACTTGTTGTGGTTGTATCTATACGTGTCGTGGTTGTATTATTACAGGTTGTGGTTGTACTCGTACATGTCGTGGTTGTATTTATACTTGTTGTGGTTGTATATATACATGTTGTGGGCGTATATTTTTGTACGATGACTATTTCTATTATAGTTTTCTCATGGTTGTTGTCGATTATTATTCATCAGAAGTATGGCGCCAAAGAAAGCAAAGGCTATATCAGAAACACCCGCTATGACACAAGCCGCTATCCGC